>OY986436.1:263075922-264365922 GCA_963920525.1 Dichetophora obliterata
TTGTGTAATTTTTGATATGTTGAATTTACTCAAATTACGCTTTATGTCTAAAATTTTTGTTTAAATGGAAATCCCTTCATTTGTGCTTCAGCCATGTCCTGATGGTACATGTCCTGATGGTACATGTTCTATTAGCTTAGAAATAAGTTTTTAATATCAAATATAATGTAAAATAGCAAGCATTTGTATGCATTCAAAAGCCTAAAATCATGCAAATTTAAAATTAATGAAGAGAAATTTTATGTACAAAGTTAATGTGAATTTTAAATTCCTTTCTGGGTTGTGAAAAGCTATAAATTTGTTTCGTGCAAAAAACATATTAACGATTCAAAGTATTGCTCTATTTTTGTAGAACAGCACATTTAAGAATTTTTATCTTTTTTTGAAGACATTGAAACTTTCAGCAAATAGAAAATTATTACTCGGACCTAATTGAGCAATTTCGAATGCACAATAATTCTCATATATTTTCTTATCAAACTTAAAGCTTTAGCATAATTTTCTCAATATTTGATCCCCCTAATTTGAAACCCTCTATATTAAAGTAGACTTCGAGTGGATTCCAAAAGCAAACAAAAAAATTTTTGGACCACCGGAAAAACAGCCGAAATGGTCTTTTTTTCATGACCGACCTTCAAAAATTGCATGTCGTTAAAAAAGGCTAAGCTAATACTACATTTTTTCTTCAGAGCTTTTTCACTTCGGAAGTCATATTCGACTAGCAAGCCCCGTTGGCCCGATTTACCCCCCTCCCCCTAAAATTTTTTTTGCTCATAAAATTAAATACCGTTAAATTTCTACCTTTTGCCAAAAAAAATAATGTAATAAGTTTCAAAACAAAGAAGTTTTGAGAGTTCAAAATATAGTAGATAGTATATTAATAATATAGTAGACTTCTTGTGAACAATAACACAAAAAAAGTTGAACTATTTTACATACAAAACAAATTCATAAAGGGGCCGACTTTAAAATTCATAAGAACAGTTATTATGCCTCAACTTTGAAAAGGCTAAAAGACGGGTATTTTTGTTTTTGATCAGCTTTCCAATATTTAATATTTTTCTTTGACTCCACACAACGCAGTTCTTCCAAAGTCATAACTTCAGGCTGTAGGGTATCAGGCACTGATGAAGAAAAACCAATATAGGTTATATCAGTCTCTTCCATGAAGAATTTTGTAAATAATACCTAAAATTCAAGTATCTAGCATCAATAATATAGATTCTAGAGCAGTTAAACTGCAACTTAAACTGCTTGCATGTATGTGTAACGCCTAAAGAATCAAACCTAAAAGTATTTTGAAAGCTTTCTGAAAGCTTTATGTATAAAAATAATAACAAATTGATTTGAATTGAAAAATTACGAAATCATATTAGAATAGATTATTTGTTTATTATATCTTATATTTGTTTATAATATACTAGCTGAACCCGGAGTGCCCCTCGTTATAAAATAAAATTAAAAGTATTTATATATTTTTCACGCCATCGAATTTTCGAAATAAGTCCACCCCAGCGCCACCTACCGTGTCCATTTATACACAAATTATTTTCTTATGATCAAACAAACATACATTCTGAATTTCAGTTAAATTGGTCCATAAATTCAAATTTTCGATATAAGAACACCCCAGCGCCACCTATCGGGTCCAAATATAGCCTATGTTACCCATCGTACCAAGATGAACATTACCTGAAAATTTCATCAAAATCGGCCCAGCCGTTTTGGAGTCCATACGTTACATACATACACACATCCTATTTTATATATATAGATTATTTTTCCATCAGTTTTTAAAAAGTCTATTGTAGACAAAATTTACCTCTACAACAAAATTAACATAAAATTCAATTATTTTAAACTTGCCAACAACGAAAAAATTATTGCTTATGTGAAAAAGCTCTACGTTTGTAAATTATAAAAAGTAAGCAAATACTTATTAAGGAACTACTCATCGCTTACTCATATTATTCTTTTGGGTATACGATAACTACGTAATTATATTTAAATCTAGCAAACAACGTGAGGAGACCTTACTTGCTTCGAGTCTGCCTGCAGACTGAGAGCTTTTTAGAGACGCCAGAATATATATACGTATACATGGCTGAAAAAGCTCTGAGCTTGAGAGCTAATTTTGAGCATCACTGCTCTAGAGCAGTGGTGCTCATTCTACAACATAGATATTTTTGCGTCTGTGTTAGAGAGCTTAAAGCTTCTTCACTGAAAGAAATCAGTTGTTTAAGCTTTCCAATGCACAGTTCTTCGATGTCTGAATGTCTTATTTAATACAAGTCAAACTTTTAAATGGTTTAGCCTTGAATTGATTAAAACTTTTAAGGGAACTCACGCCTACTGTTAATTAGGCTCTTATATTTATGATCTGCTATTTTTTGACTATTTATGATGTGCTATTTTGGCTTCACTTGTGTCTAATTTTTTCAAAATCATTTTTTAATCTATGAAACAATTTTGTTCTTTCTTTCCCGCAATAGGAATTATTCACTTCGTGTGTGTTTTCCATAATGACTTTCTAGAAAAAAATTTTTTTGTGTTAATTTATGATGTGTTCCATTCATTATAAAAATTATATGTTATTTAATCATTACCAGAAATCATTTTCAATAAAATTTCCCAAACATAAAATATATTTACAGCCCTATTCTGGCAAATTAACAATTGTTTACCAGTACTTTGAATACTTTTATGAGTTTGTTGTAACTTTCTGATTTCAAAATTTGCTAAAAATTGTCAACTGATTTTCAGTTATTGACAATTTCATTCAAAAATGTTCTTTTTGAGCTTCAAATTTTGTTTTGAAAACAACAAACATATAGAAATATAAAAAATACTGGTAAACAATCGTTAATTTGCCAAAATATGGCTGTTATTGTCCTGATTAAGAACATATTTTATAGTTCATGCATAAATTTTTTTGCGTGCATTTAAGAAAGTAGGTGACGGGTGTTTTTTGTATGCGTGAGCTTTATAAACGTGTGAAAGCACAAAAGCTCATCTGCACATTTGGGCGCGTTTGAACACCACTGTTCTAGAGTACAAAACAGGCGATACGAGCGTATTTGCTATATTTCTTCCAACGTGCAGCGTTTGAAAAAAAATCAGTTATACTGGCCTTTAATAGAATAACCTTTCAACAGAACACTCTTACTTACTGCCAAAGCTTTTCCAAACTTGTATACAAAAGCTTTGCAAGCAAGATACTTTGTATAACTCCTTTGTTGCCTCGCTTGACTTTGTTCTTAGCAACTACTGCAGCTATTTTGTAATCATCAATAAGCAAAATAAAAATTTAAGTAGGACGCAAAACTCGGTTTTAAATAGATTCTATTGAATTTTTTCAAACAAGAAATTTACCAGTAAAACGATCAAGCAACAGATGAATTTTTAAACGAGTTAACAAAAAATTACCATGTCATTTCAAGCATGCACAAATTTTGCTTACACGCAGTTGTTGCAGCAAAAAGCTCTTTGCTTTTTGAGTTACATTAAATCTAGCATAAAGCTAAAGAACCCGAGTCCATTAAAAAAGAATGAGTACGAACAAAAGTGGCTACAAAGTGACTTCAAATAATGGCCGCAAGCAAGCAAGTCTGCTATCAGCAGCAGCTGCAGCAGCACAAAAGCAGTATAGAACACAAACCAAGAATGGAGCACAACACAGACAATGGACAATGATTCGCTTTGCGCAAGAAGTGCTTTGAAGGCACAACGAGTAAAAGGGGCCAAAACGAGGGAACGCTGGAACCACAATGAACTCCGATTTAGTAGCAACAAAGTATGTTAACAACAAATCAATTGTGAACAGCAGAAGAGCGGTAAAGCAACGATATTAAGGAAGGAAACAAGACAAGGCAGCAAAAGCAACGCGGCACAAATACGGCTCACAAAGCAGCAGACACAAAACTAGGAAAACGATGCGAACTGGTTCAAACAGAAAAGGGGTCAAACTTAAGCTTGATATGACCAGGAGCCAAAAGCAGCAGCATAGCTGTGCGGGAAAGAAAGGCGGCGCTCTGTCAAAGATACAGCGCCTAACAATTAACTGGCTTTTAACAGTTAAACGTTGGACATGGATGAGGCTATCATTTGTTGTTGCTATTTGCAGGCTTTGTGGAATAAATGTGGACTGGCTTTGTTATTGAAAGGAGAAAAACAGAAGATTAAAGCTAGCTGTTAAATGTATTTTTGAGTTAAAAAGGAAAAATTATACGTTAAAAATTAAATTTGTATATTAGAATTTAAAAAAAAAAAAACATATTTTTTCGAGTTACTTACTTCCCTCCAGGAAATGTGAGCATTCCCGGATGTAACCAGGAAACATTCCATGGAATGTAGGAAGCATTTTCTTACGTTGCACACTCCATTGCTTTTTTTACATGGCATATCATTAGAGGGAAACATTCCTCTCCGCTGTGTTAAAAAGTCAATCGAAAGCAGTTTTCTCTCCTGTTCTGAAAACTAATGTGGAGCATTCCTCTCTCCTGTTTTGAAAATCTCCGGCCAGGATTCAAACCCAGGTCCCCTGAGCTACAGTCAAGCGCGATACCACTAGACCTTCGAGGCCGCCCAGTAAAACAGGTTTTGTTAAAACAGTTGACATGAATTCTATAATAAGCAGCTAGAAAACAATGATATTAATGTCATTGTTGTGTTGTCATTGCTTGACAATAAGTAAAAGTTTCCACATGCATTCTTAAAGAAGCGGTTTGGAAATAACATAAATTTTAAACTTCCAATATAATTCTAAAAGATATGATGGGAAATGTTTATTCATCACTTCCACATGTAAGTCTTCAAATTTTTACAAGAGGAAAGCAGTTTAGAAACAACATAAATACAGAACTAGCTTTAAGCTTCCAAAAGATACGGTGGGGAATGTTTCTTTGTCACTTTCAGATGGAAGCCTTTCGATTTTTCCTTTAGGGTTTGTATATTTTGAAAACATTCCCTCTAGGAAATTGCAATATTCGCGGATATAAACTGGAAACATTCCATGGAATGTAGGAAGCATTTTCTTCCGTTGGAAACTCCATGTATTTATTTACACACTTTGTCATTAGAGGGGAAACATTCCTCTCCGCTGTGTTGAAAATGAATGTAGAAACATGCCTCTCCGCTGCATTAAAAATAAATATGAATATATAGGAAACAAACCCATTAATTTATTTATAAACAACGTTTATTTGTAAGGCAAAAAATATTTTTAAAAATTAAAAGTTATACATAATTCACTGTATATCACAATTTGCAAATTAACTTGTCTAATTAAATTGTTTCATTATTAATTTTGATTTCTAAAAAATATTTTGTTCTTATTACACGGAGATAATTATTTTGCTTGAATCAAACAAATGTTTTGCTTAAAATCAAATCAGCAAAACTTTGCTCAATCACGGTGTGATTTTGAAAAAAAGATTGCTAAATTGAAATCACTCCTCATGTATTTAGGAAAAAGCAAAATTTATTTAAATTCAACCGAATATTTGCTAAGTTATTACAAACTCAAATACCAAATTTTTTCTAAACTCAATCAAATATTTTCTAAGTTATTATAAGCTCAAATAGCAAATTTTTACTAAACTCAAGCAAATATTTACTAAGTTATTATGAGCTTACTTATATAGCAAGTTTTTACTAAATTCAAGCAAATTTCTTTCAAACACACGAGCACACGTTTATGCTTAATGAAGAAAATTAGGCAATGATTAGTTAACAACTGCGATGGTCGAATGGATAAGCCCATGCGCTCACACTCACACGGTCGAGGTCCAAGTCTCCAGATGGTGGTAATTTTTCAATTTAATTTAATGTTAATAATTATTTCACTTCAAAAACATGCTAGATTTCAGCAAAACCTAATCAGAATTTGCTATTCCAATTTATAATAATTTAGCAAATATTTGCTTGAATTATTAAGCAAAGAAATTTGCTTTTGCATTTTATAATAACTTAGCAAAATTTAGATTAAATTCAAGCAAAATTAGCAAAATTAGCAAAATTAGGAATGGGAAATTTTGATTAGTTTTTGCTGAAATCTAGCATCATTTTGAAGTGGCTGTGATTCAAGCGCAAGTTTTGCTTAACCGCAATACAAATTAGGAAACAGTTATCTCCGTGTATGCACTCGTTAGGTTTACCGTTATTTAAAGCAGAAATTCAGCATTTTTCAGTTCGAAACTTTAAAATGCTCTTCCTTTAGCTTCCTTTGCTTAATTCTGCCATATGTTTGCAGTTATTCTAGGTCAGCTTCTCCATGAATTCTTAAATAAGCGGCTAGGAAATAATGATTTTTAATATTTTCCATTGTCATTTTCTCAAAACAAGCAAAATTTTCACCATGCATTCTTAAAAAGTGATTTAGATACAACGATTTTAAACTATCAAACAACTAGAATTTGTATTTAAAATTAAGAATGATCGAAACTATCAAACATTTAGAATTTGTATTTAAATCATAGAAAATCAACATAATAAATAAAAAGGTCATATAGAAAACCTTAATCACATGGTAGAGTCCGACCAAAAACACACTAAAACAGCCTGAAGACTTGTTAGCAAATCTAAAAACAACTTCAGTAACCATGCTTTGTTAGTGGTGAATTCCAACAGACTGTTGGACTTCATATATTGGGGGTTGGAAATAATTTTAAAGGTTTTTTTTCGGTTTTTGAGCATTTATTTAGAAACAACGGTACACTGTATATTATTCAAAGTATTGTCCATCGTTAGCTACAACATTTTCCCATCTTTCTGGCAGCATATGGATTCCGCGCCGGAAGAACGATTCATCTTTTGAGGCAATCCACGAATCGACCCATTTTTTGGTATCCTCGTAAGAAGTGAAGCGCTGCTCAGCCAAGCCATGCGTCATCGATCTGAATAGGTATTAGTCGGAAGGGGCTATGTCTGGGCTATAAGGCGGGTGGGGTAGCACATCCGAATTCAGCGCCTCCAACGTTTCCTTGACGGTTCTTGCAACATGTGGCCGTGCGTTGTCATGTTGAAAAACCACTTTGTCGTGTCTTTTGGCATATTCCGGCCGTTTAACCTTTAATGCTCGGCTCAATTGCATCAATTGTTGTTGGTAGCGTTCCCCAGTGATGGTTTCGTTAGGTTTTAGCAGCTCATAGTACACGACACCCTTCTGATCCCACCAAATACACAGCATAAGCTTGGCGCCATGAATATTCGGCTTGGCCCTCGATGTTGATGCATGGCCGGGTGGTCCCCACGATTTTTTTCGCTTAGGATTATCGTAATGGATCCACTTTTCATCGTCAGTGACAATACGATGCAAACAAACTCTTCCTTTTATGCCGTTGAAGCAGTTGTTCGCACATGCAAAATCGCCGTTCAACGTCTCTCGGCTTCAACTGGTACGGCACCCAATTTCCTTGCTTTTGAATCATTCCCATGGCCTTCAAGCGTTTGCCGACCGTTGATAAGTCGACTCCCAATGATTCTGACAATTCTTGAAGGGTTTGACACGGGTCTTCATCGAGCAAAGCCTCCAATTCCTCATCTTCAAACTTTTTCGGCTGGCCCGGACGCTCTTTGTCTTCCGTATCAAAATCACCACTTTTAAACCGACGGAACCAGTACTCACAAGTAGAAATCGATGGAGCATAGTCCCCGTAAGCCTCAGTAAGCGTGCGTTGTGCTTCAACCGCTTTTTTCTTCAAATGGAAGCACAAAAGTAAACCTTCCCGCAAATTGCGTTTTGTTGGAACGAAAGTCGACATGTTCACAGAGAAAAAAATGTATGTTGTTTACACTTCAGTGGAATGACACATACTAAAAAATGAAGCTTAGACAATGTGCTTTGAAATTAATATAGTCACAGGTGTGCCCGATGCGATCTATTGATAGTTACGCCATCTCTTAGAAAACCTTTAAAACTAATTCAAACCCCCAATAATAACATAAGCATAAACTAAAGTAAAGCAAAATAAAAACAGCAACAAGAAAAGGGAGAAAAACTAAGAAATTGACACTGAAATCTCATCACCTCTGTTGGTGTATTGCGCTAAGATGCGCTTGCACGAGGCAAGCACGGCCCGGGTTCGATTCCCGCCGGCATCACAAAGATTTCTGATGAAGACTGTAGAAAGGCCGAAATTGCAATAAAATCAGCTAGTGATGTTTTCTTTTTCATATTGAAAATGTTGTTGTTGTTGTTTCTTTGGCAAAAAATTCGTTAGAGCAATTAATTGTTCTAACCTGACCTAAAGCTCAATAAACGATTTTTAACTATCAAGCAACTAGAATTTGTATTTAAAATCAAGAATGATTTAAACTATCAAACATTTAGAATTTGTATTTAAATCATAGAAAATCAGCATAAAAAATAACAAGGTCATTTAGAAAATAATGATTTTTTTTAATATGCGTTGTCTTGCGCTTTGCCACTATTTCTATATGCATTCTTAAGGAAGCGAATAAGCAACAACATCAAATCAAAACTGCCTATAAGCTTCCAAATGATACGATGCGGAATGTTTCTTAATCACTTCCAAATGGAAGCCTTCCACGTTTTCCTAGAGGGTTATTACTGCCAGCACAAACGAAAATTTAATAAGTTTATTGCCTACCTTCAGGCATCGATTGATGTAAAAATTCATATGACGGCCACAGCCTTTGATAACATTAAAATTCAATTAAAAGCGGGAGTAAAAAAATAAATTAAATTTAATTAAAACTATGAACAAAGAAAGCATTTTCTTACACGCACTTAGGAACATGCATTTTTTTTATTTATATATATATAAGACTCTTTTAAATTATCTTTAAAAAGGTATCTATACAAATGCTTAGGGAAATTATATTTAACTAATCCAATTAGTTACACTGTACGACAAGATTCAACTTTTTCCAAAATTACAGATCTGGATCAAAGGATTCAAGTAGAAGAGACAAAAAACATATATGGGCTTTTTAAACATTTTATGTCTGAGTTATATTTAGCAATTTTTCAACATAAAGATAAAGAAAACCACAGATAGGTTTTCGTGTTTTCAGAGCTATAGTAAAATTTTATGAGAAACCTTTTTGTAAAGTTTTTTAAAACTTAGTTGCATTTTTTCTTGGTCCAAGAAATGTTTAACACAGTACTTTTAAAAGTAATCGTAAAGGGTCAAAATATTGAATGAAAACGTTCCTTTTAAAAATTCTCCATAAGTTTTATGGGTTAAGATTCGGCTTTACTGTTGCCGAGAGGAAATCAGTTAAGGAAAACTCTATTCAAGTCGGGATTTGATCTGGATATGATATTGAGAGCACTATTAAGATATTTTTATAAATTTCTGATCAGGTGAACATCAGGTTTTCTGCTATTACTATTACCAGAATCAGGTCCAAATAAATATCGAAAAGTGATTTACGTTTGAAATCAGTCTCTTATTAAAATAAGATCTTATATATATTACGCAAACGCAAATTTTGTCCGGCGTAAGGCTTTTGAAGTACAAGTCCAATCTTAATAAATGTAGTATGGTTTGCTAGGTTTAGACCTAAAGATGTGCAAACTAGACTTTTTATTTCTTAAAAATTTATATTTTTTATGTTATAGCGAGTTAAAATTTGCATATAATTGTGGTTTTTATGTTACTTTTTCTCTTCTTAATTTCAGCATATGCCTAAAAATATGTGAGGTATTTAGCACCACCTCTCGGCTAATAGCTATGAAACTATTATACTGACGAATAGTATTTTATAATTTCACAGCTATGAATTGATATATGTATTCAATACCAAAGTGACACTGGAATGATTTCTTACAGTTGAAAAATATTTCTAAACTGTTGGTCGGAAAACTTTTTATTTTTTAAAATTTTACACAAAAATTTACTACGAAATTGAAAACTGGTTATGAAACATTTTTGTTCTAGCATTTTTCAACTGGAAATCAAGAAATATTCTTACTCTTCCTGTATATTTAAAATAAATTTGGGTATGAAATTAAATATGATAACATTATATCGTCATTGCGCGTGCAATACTGCATATATTGCAAATAGGCCAAAATTTATTTCATTTCAATTTTGATCAGTTGAAAATCTTTTCAATAGCTTAAAATAAAATCAATAAATTGATTTTTGGCATTTCAACGCCACACGGGTTTACTAGTATACTGATATTAATCTGAATTAATCCTTACGAGAACTCCCACTCGAATATTTGTATGGGAAAAATAGAAGAAATTTCATTGCACAATTTAAGGGTGCATTTAAGTCAAGACTTCAATTTTTTCACAGATACCCAGCAGGCAATTAAGCGAGTGATCCGAAAAAGAATGCATTCTAGCACTGCTATTATTGGCATCAATACACCTTCCATGATCACTGCATTGATGTGTGCTTCTGTAAGGCCTATCTTTTTGAAGTCTATGAGTTATAAGTTTATAAGTTATGAGTCTTTTCATACTATTTTATATGAAAAAATTTATAAAAAAATTTATAAAAAATTATAAATGATCAGAAAATTTAAAAAAAAAACTAAGTTTTAAAAAAAACAAAAAAATTTCTACTAAAGGGCACAATTTCAATATACAACTAATAATTGCCTTATGTACCGAATTCTTCTGATGGTGAAATTAATATCATAAAAATTCCCAAGAACTACTGCTTTTTGACTTTTGCCAAGGCAATTTTTTGACTGCTGTCAAGCTCAAATTGATATTGAATTATCAATAACAGCAATTTTATAGCATAATTTTAGGCATTCCTTTTTGTTTCCTTAAATAAATTTTAAATTTTATCATTCAAATGCAAACATACGATGCTGACAGAGACTTTTTTGGCCATGCAAAAAAAAAGAATAAAAATAAACTTAATGAAATTCAAAATGTTTTCATTTATTCAAGCGCCTAAAAACAATCTCAATTCCCAATTCAAATAACAGCATGACACAAAAACCAAATAAAAACTATCGCATGCAATTTAAAAACAAGGGGGTAAAAAATTCCGTGCACTATGTGCTATACTAACTGACTGTTAGCTGGCTCTATGTTTAGACCACGTTAACCATGAATGAAGCATGTTGCTGTTGGCCAGCCTGGCTACCACAGTCTAGAGACAGCAATGCGGGATTCAAAACAATCGTCCCGTCCAGCCAGTCAGTCAGGCAGGCAAGGAAATACAGTGTAAAAACTTTAAAACTATTTTTTTAATTTTAATTTTTCCTCCATTTTTCAATTAAACTCGCTCACAATTTCTAAGCGCGGAAATCATTTAAGCCAGAATTCAACTGAACTGCCAACGAAGCAGCAAACCAAACAAGAGCAAAAAAAATATACAAAACACACAGAACACCAAAGCACAAAAGTCCTATATATATACATATTCTTTTTTTTATTATTTCTATTTAATTTTTTTTTCTCTGTGGCAGCTCTAGAAACTAGTTGCCACAACTATTTCTATTGCAGCGGCGGGGGTTGGGATTCTTTTTTTTTTACTCTTGTTTTTGCACATTTGCTTCAGACAATTGCTCATGCATGGCAGGCATGCAATGAGCTGGTGTTGTTGTTGAATGTGTATGTTTGTGTGAGCTTGTGTGTCAAACGACTGGGGCACATAAATGGAAAATTGTTTGAAAAAAACACAAGAAATAACAGCCAACTAACAATAAATATGTCCTTTAGACTGAAAGAACTATAAACAACAACAACAACATGTTATAAACATGCAACTATTAACACACACCACACACATAACAACCACCACTCACGTGCTTGCTCAGTTTAATATGTAAACATGGCAGTCAACATTAAGTCTTTGCTCACAAAATGTTGAAGTGCGCTTTTAGGTGGAAGTAGAAATAAATATTTAGTTTTAGCCAACGTTTATTTGCTAGTGTTTAAACATATTTCACGTCTAGCTGCTTAAGTTATAGTTAACACATATCGTGGTATTCTCAAAAAAAAATTACAGTGTTACTAAAAAATGTTAGGACAAAGTAAAAATAAATTCTTTTATTACGTGCCAAAAAGTAGACAATACGTTATTATTAGCATTTGTAAAAAGCTTTTAATTTACTTCATAGAATACATTTTATTTACTTTATTCAAATTCCGCAAGTCACAAATTATGCTTGATTTTACAAACTTAAACAAATCCAACTATAAATTCAATATTCACTTGCAAATTATAATTCCAAGCATGTTTATAGCTCCTAAAAGCAGACGAATGAAAAAAGCAAAAACTTTATAAATAAGAAGTATTTATAAAAGTATAATAAGAAGTAAATAAGAAGTTTAAGAAGTATCAATAATGATCGATTACTTATCGTCACCGTGCCTACAAAAACAGCTACATATGTGTTTTTCAGTAACTTTTCAGAAGAGCAAAAAACTGATTTATTCATATCATTTTTTGTACTGCGAGTTCATAACTGTTTTTGATCACTTCTAAACCAAAAGAGATATAAAAACGGCATATGCAGATATGTGGGCAATAAAAAATAAAAAGTGTCATATTATTAAAATAATGCTAAATTAAATGTGAGTTTCTTGTTAAATAATTGATTGTTAGAAAAAATTTAAAATGTAATATGTATTCTTGTGTTTACAGTGTTTAATAAAATATATAATCCCCTGAAGAAGAAGGAAAGTAACCTTCGAAACGTTGGGAAAATTAAATAGTATTTGTATTTGTATTTATTTGTGATAGTGTTACAAAAAAATTGAAAAAACCACAAAACTGTTTTTGTTGGCGCAGCGACGATATATAATTTTTGCTTGCTCTTTAATTTGCTTTCAATATTATTTAAAATTGCAAGTTTCCAAGTTTTTTGTACACCAAAATCAATAACATATTCAAAATCTTACCCAGTATCACATCAAACACTAACAACTGACCATTTCTAAAATACCTTTTGCTCCTAAAAGTATGCAAATATACGCCATTTTCCACAAATATGCCTAATATTGAATATCGAATTAATGCAGCCCGCATCATTAATCATGCTGCACAAGATCTACTTTGGTGTCATCATAAAATCTTCGCCATAAAAAAACCATAAAACTGCAGACACTGCACCACGCCTCAACGCCTTCTTTCATGCTAATAAAAACATTAAAAATGCACACCATTTTTATTTCACGCCACTTAAAGCTGCTCATGTAATAAATACGTTTTGTATAAGAATTTTTGTTTGGGGTTAAAGCACATTATATCTTGTCTGCTTTAAAATGAGCTAGTAGCAAGTGCCACACTTTCATCAGACACACCCACATGCACATTTCCATGACCTACAGTCATTCATACACATACTTTATAGTCTATGCACTACATGGTTAATGCGATGCAGTGGCAACACTTAAAAATAACATGGAGTCCATTAACTTTTATGACACCACAATGTTGGTCTTAGCTTGCAACCAGCTTCTGGCGTATTTAGCGATTCGAGCAAGTTCGAGCGCCTGCTGTGTTTGTGTCAACTTGGAAGACCAAAAAACAACGATAGTGAGAGTTATACAAAAAATGAAAAATTAAATAGTAACAACAACAACTATAGCATCTGCAATTGTTCGGTTGCTAGAATTAGTTGCGAGCATCCAGAGCATGGTCAAGAATGTTTGTGTGAACAATTGCAGCTGACTGACATGACTGGCGTGTCACTCGGTGACATTTGGGAGAGTTCATGCGAAGTTGACATGCAGCAGCAACAACAACACCAAAACAACAACTCGCAAATAAATTACAAACTCAAGCGAAAAACTTAAACCACCAACCAGCATCAGTGCTCTATAAAGATGACGCAGAAGAAGTTGCAGTAGCTGTAGAAGCTGCTAGAATGCAATTACTTTTAGAACGTAAGCTAAGCAAGAAAAATGGCTGCTGACAAGCATTGGACATTGATCTGTGTGGCAGCACGTCGTGTCGTGTTGCTCTAGACAAGCGTCTTTATACTATGCTAGAGCTGGAATTTATGTAGTTTTCACTATTTTTCTGAAATTTATTAAAAAATATAGACTAAACAAGTATAGAAGAAGGTTTTGGCTCGCATGAGCTTCAAATCTTCACGCGGCATTCTCATTACTGCGGAAACAAGTGAAGTAAACATGAAATTGCGACAGTAAATTTTTATAAAAATGAAATCTTCTTCAAAACAGTTTTAACACATTTTAACTTGGAATTTTTTAACTATTTTTTTAAGGGCGTCGCACACTGCGTTGAGCCATGGACAAAAATAAAAATTCAAAACCTAAAAATATTGGTATCTAGCGACAGGTAATTGCATAGATAAGACGAAAAAAAACTTTGGGGAAAGACTCAGTGTTGGCTATGATCAGAGCAGGGTTATAATGATTCCTTTTTGATTCCACCTCAATTCCAATTCCTTGGAATTAGGAATTGGTAATTGTACATCTTGCCATGTAAAGCTTCTTGAGAACATAAGCCGTTCGGAGTCGGCATAAAACACGTAGGTCCTGCTCTCGATCATTTGTGATCAAACATTTAATAGCACGCACAACACAATTGATCAATAGAAGCTAGGTCAAAGTCCTTTCAAGGGCTGAAATGGCCAGTTTATTTATTTTTTTTTTTTTTAATTGTACATCTCAATTTCTCAGGAATGTAATTGGTAATTTTGGACATCTCAATTACTCAGGAATGGAATTGGAAAAGTCGTAAATTCCATTACAGGAATTGTAATGGGTAAATGATCACTTCAATTCTTTAGGAATGGAATACCAATGTCTATTTCGGAAATCGCTATATTTTTTCCTCTTCAGTAGTCTTCGAGTGATGAAGCTGTGATCAACTCACAGCTAAAGTTAAAGTCGTATATTATTTAACACATGTTTGAACAAATTCTTAAGAATTTTACGTTCAAATCGGCTACTTAATCATATGACATTTAAAGCAGTAAGCTATTTATAGATTATAGCCATCAACTCTACCAAGGGTTGCCATCTATTCTAATTTCCTCTTCTTATTTCAATACTCATTAGCAGGGCTAGGATTTCGATGACAAGTCATCTTTTTTTTTTTGCTGCTTCTAAGACATTTCTTGGTTATCTAGAACGTCCATTAATGTTTCCTTAATTTCAAATATGAAAAGTTTTTAGGTCATTTTATCGTCATTTTTTATCGGTTTTAATTTTGAGGTAACTTTTATTAGATTTAGGGCAATTTTTGGTAATTTTTAGCGATTTTTGTTATTTTATTGTAAATTTTGGATATTTTTTTAGAGCATTTACGGGTTTTTATGCCATTTAAGCGAAATTTAATGAAATTTTTTTCGTTTTTTTCGTATTAAAAAATATAAAAATGTAAATTTTTAAACATATTCCTTTAACAATAAAGTCTTTTCAATCTAAAACATTACCTGTCGAAAAAGGAGTAGCTTTGTTTATAGACCTCGATGAAAAAAAACTCTGTGCGTGGTGAAACGGACAAAAGGGCATGTAGAAAGATGAAACTAGTATTTGATAAAAGCTGAGGATATGCTAGTTTTAATTAACTCTATTTTTATGCTCTATTGCTGAAATATTAGGGGGTAAAAATATTAATACTATCAAATTAGAAGAGGAACTTACATCCGATGACATATCGTCTTGTTAATATTTTCCTATCGTCAATGCAGAAGTAGCAAGAAGTTTTTCTTTTCACAAAAACATTTTGCCAGACAATCCGCGTTCCTTCAATTTTTATAACTTAAAATAATACTTTGTTGTATACTGTAACGCTATGTATAAAAATTGTATACAATTAATTTTAAATTTAGTAATGTTTTATTTTTAAAGCTTTATTTTTTTCATTTTTTTATGTAATTGTTTTAGGTCATTTTCTGCATTTTTTAGGTCGTTTTTGTCATTTTTTTAAGGTCATTTTCTGCAGTTTTTAGGTCATCAAAATCCGAGCCCTGTTCATTAGTGTTCGACAATCTGTCGAAACGCACCATAGAATTGAAACGAGTTTTTGCTTCGCTAGAAGCTAGTGTTTTAAATGAAAGGTGGCTATTTTCACAACCAAGTGTTCAATTACACACGACTTTGACCGAAATCGATGAATTATTAGATTATTTAATTAATTTGACATTAATTAAACTTATTGGGCTATATATATATACAGAGTTGTTGATGCCTTCCAAAAAACTTGCTTGATCTAAAAAAACAAATATTTATTTTTATTATATTTTATTAATAAAATATTTATTTTTATTATATTTTATTAATAAAATATTTATTTTTATTATATTTTATTAATAAAATATAAATTTTAAAAAAAATTCAAAAAAATTTATTATATATTATTAATAAAATATAAATTTTAAAATATATATTTTATTAATAAAATATAATAAATTTTTTTGAATTTTTTAAATTTTCTACACTAGAATACTTCCTTAAGCAAGGAATTGCCAAAAATTTGTGTTTTGATTAAACTGAGCCAAGTCACGTTTTTTATTGTAAATAACATAAGCATAAAACTAAAGTAAAGCAAAAATACAACAGCAACAGGAAATATGAAAGGGAGAAAATGTGAGAAATTGACACTGAAATCTCATCGCCTCTGTGGTGTAGTACGCTAATGCCCCTAAACGGCAGTCATGGCCCGGGTTCGATTCCCGCCGGCATCACAAAAATTTCTGATGTAGCCTGTAGCATATATATTTTGAATATTTTTACTTAATTTAGTATTGGAAGTAAATACAAAAGTTGCACGATCTTAACAAAAAATTTTCAGAAGAATAGTCAAATAGATTAATTGATGTGAACTGAAAATGATCGGAATCGGTTAGACTCTAGGTATACCGCCCTTATACCTATTTGACTATTCTTCTGAAAAATTTTTGTTAAGATCGTGCAACTTATGTATTTACTTAAAATACTAAATTAAGTAAAAATTAAATATAGGTCTAAAGGAGGTACCCCTAGGATCTAACCGATCTCAAATATTTTCAGCACACATCTATTACTCCATTTGATTACCATTTGAATTTTTGTTAAGATCGTCTAACTCATTTATGTACTTCCCATACAAAATCAAAGGGTTTAACCGCTTTCGATAATTTTCAGCACACATTTTTTACTAATATCAGCCAACCTTTGTACAAAATCAAGTGAAAAATTATTATATGTCCAAGGGAGGTACCCCTAGGTACCTTAATTAAATTAAAGTTTTCTTATAAGTAATTTTCAGTTTTCAGGTAATAAAAAAACAAATGAAATTTTAACTTCCAATTGCAATTTTCGTAATGAAATTGACGATTTTTTCAATTCCATATGCAAGGAATTGAATTGTTCAATTATTAGTTACAATTCCTGTAATAAAATCGGATAATTTTCTAATTCTATTCCAAGGAACTGAGGTGTTCAATTACCAATGACAGTTCCTGTAATGGAATTGGCAATTGTTTCCAATTCCATATCCAAAGAATTGAAGCGTTCAATTACCAATTACAATTCCTATAATGGAATTGAATATTTTTTCCAATTCTATTCCAAGGAACTGAGGTGTTCAATTACCAATGACAACTCCTGTAATGAAATTGACAATTATTTCCAATTCCATATCCGAGGAATTGCAGTGTTCAATTAACAACTACAATTCCTGTAATGGTATTGACAATTTTTTCCAACTCCATATCCGACCAATTGAAGTGTTTATTTACCAATTACAATTCCTGTAACGGATTTTTTCCAGTTCCATTCCGACTAATCGAGGTGTTCAATTACCAATTACAATTCCTGTAATGGAATAGAAGATTTTTCCAATCACATTTCTGGGGAATTGAGACCGCCAATTTCCAATTCCTAATTCCAAGAAATTTAATTGTAATGAGTACTTTTTGACCCAGCTCTGGTTGCAATGAAGGAAAATCCTTTCCTATGTAACTATAATAGTTCTAATCTTTATCTCATTTCTAAAATTGAAATATTTTTATGCACACACAAAAGACAAAAGAGCATTTTTATACGCTATCTTTTTCGCTTTCTGCATTTCTACTGTTTTCTATTGAGAAAACAATAACAGTGAAAATCAACTAAATCGCAACAATTAATTCAGCGCAGCGTAGAGCTTAAAATAAAAGTTTCTTTGGCGCAGCAGCATACGAAAGGTTGACCAAATTAAGAAAATGTAAATGAAAAAAAAAGTTGAGAATAAAGCAAAACTTAAAATACTTTAAGCTGTAAACTGACAGAACAGACGTTGTAATAGAACCCAATAGCAACAGCTAAAGCAACAACGCGTAAAGGATTTTGTGTAAATTTTTTTTTATGTACATACAGCTCAGCAACCGTTAGCACTTTTGAGACTGGCAAAAGGATGGCATGGCGGCAACATGACACACCAAACATGCAACCAACAACAAACTCAAACAACAACAACAACAACAACAACAACAACAAGATCAACTTAAGCAAATGACACAGAAATATCAAAAAACCAAATTTAACGAAAGAGAGGGAAAAAGGACGCTTTGCTGTCGCATTCTATGACTGCATATTAAATGCAACACTGGCAACAACAATCAGAACAATAAAAACAACAACAGGCAATTGCTGTCAGTCAAAGACAAATAGTTGACTTGTTGCAATATTTTGTGTACTTATTGTTATTGTTGTCGCTACCATTGCTTTGAGTTGCAACATTTTGTGCTCAACTGCAGCACTTCGCTCGGTCTATCCTTTGAGAAGAATTTTTTTTTTCATCTTCGTTCTACTCAAGCTCATCAGTGATGTTGGGCGAATAACAAAACAAAAAATTCACACATACACACACACAAGATCAAGCACTAGAGAATGTGCACGAATTCTTTCTGTTCAGATATGCCAAGAATTTACAAATTTTCATCTCTCGAGACAATCCAATCTCAAAAAGCTCAAAAATAATATGCAGCTTTGACTTTTATTGCTTATAAGCGTTGGGCAAACACAGGCAAATGGGCGGTGAACGTATATGTGTGTGTATTCATGTGTGACTTTCTTGAAATGAATTCAGTCCAGAATAGTGAATTCTGAATGCGAGTTAGAGTGTCTTAAAATAACATTTTGCCAAAATGTGTGCACTTTTTATTGCATAATTTTGGGCATGCTGTGTATTGAGCATTTACGCAAAAGTGTATTTACCCTCCAGGAATAATCGGAAGGCTTCCATCTAAAAGTGATAAAGAAACATTCACCACCGTATCTTTTGAAAGCTTAAGGGTAGTTTTGTATTTATATTGTTACCAACCCGTATCTTTTGGAAGCTTAAGGGAAGTTTTGTAATTATATTGTTTCCAAACCGCTTCTTTAAGAATGCATTTGGAAACTTTTATTTATTGTCAAGCAATGACAAAAGCAAATATTAATATCATTGTTTTCTAGCCGCTTATTGTAGAATTCGATAGTGTAGTGGTAGCGCGCTCGACTGTCGCTCAGGGGTCCCGGGTTCGAATCCTGGCCGAATCCATTTTCATAACAAGGGAGAGGAATTTTTTCACATTAATTCTTAAAACAGGGGAGAGAACTGCTTCCAATTCACTTTTGAGGACAGCGGAGGACAGGAATGTTTCCACATGACTTTTTTAACACAGCGGGGAGAAATGTTTTCCTCTAATGACATGCTATGTAAAAAAGCAATGGAGTGTGCAACAAAGGGAATGCTTCCTACATTCCATGGAATGTTTCCTGGTAACATCCTGGAATGCTCACATTTCCTGGAGGGTATGTCGACGTGTCTGTGTATGTGTGTGTGTGTGTGTGTGTGTGTGTGTGTGTGTGTGTGTGTGTGTGTGTGTGTGTGTGTGTGTGTGTGTGTGTGTGTGTGTGTGTGTGTGTGTGTGTGTGTGTGTGTGTGTGTGTGTGTGTGTGTGTGTGTGTGTGTGTGGTCTTGTGTGCTAGTATTTGCCGAAAGGATATGCTAGTTTCAATAACAGATTTTCGTTTTTAAAATTTTAATGTGTGCATATGTGCAAAAGCTGCTCTTTATTTTCTATCAAAGCAAGCTTTTATAGTATACCAAATTGGCGCAACCACTACAGCTAACATACAATTGGTGAAACACATTTTTTTTAAGTATGAAATATATTAGAAGTCAAAAGATCATGAGGGAGCTTTTGGCTTTGAACAAAAATATAAGAGTTTTCATAAATGGCATTTTCCAAAACCGATTTTTATGGACAGCAAAGTCATTAAATTCTATTGTTATTGAATGCCACTTTCTTAAGATGCTATTAAAATGAAATTAAAAGGATTTTGGAAAAATTCAGAGGAATTCAGATTACAGAGACGAAACGCATTCGAAAATAATTTTAGTTGATTTTCGAAAATTTGTTTCTTAGCCCAATTTGAACTTTGAAAATTTGTAGCTGATTGTTTTGATGGAAAGTTTATAAAAGCAACTCACTTTTTAAGTAGCTGAGTTGGTAGAAGTAAAAAACAAAAAGTTCTTAAAAAGCTACAATTACATTTTTTTTATACATGAACATTTAATAATAATATTGATAAAAAAAAATATAAAAATAATATCATTAAATGTTGTTTATTTTATTCAAAGTAAATTTCCTAAAACAAATATTATAAACAACTGTTGTAACTTTTTAGAAAAATTTGATAGCAAAATATATAGAAATAAAAATACATAATAAGATTATTTTAAAAAGATTTTAATTGATCTCTTGAACTGAAACAATTTTGATAAAAATATATTTCGCTAAAAGCAGATTTTTTTTTTATTTTTTCTTTTTCTTTTTTTTTTGTATGATTTTTTAACTAAAAAAATACTTAAATTAAAAAGAAATTTTTTTTTATTACATGCTTGTGTAAGATCTACTATATTGATGCCAATACTAATATTATTTTTGCTTTAAATTTTTTTATAATGAATTTGTTTAGTCAAAAGCTTTCATAAAATTTATTTTGTCTCGAAAACTATTTTATTAAAGTTTGGAAAAAATGTTTCTCATTTTTTCATTAAAAATTGTTTTGAGACTTTTGTTTCATAAAAATATTTTATTTATTTATTTATTTATTTATTTATTTATTTATGTATTTATTTATTTATTTATTTATTTATTTATTTATTTATTTATTTATTTATTTATTTATTTATTTATTTATTTATTTATTTATTTATTTATTTATTTATTTATTTATTTATTTATTTATTTATTTATTTATTTATTTATTTATTTATTTATTTATTTATTTATTTATTTATTTATTTATTTATTTATTTATTTATTTATTTATTTATTTATTTATTTATTTATTTATTTATTTATTTATTTATTTATTTATTTATTTATTTATTTATTTATTTATTTATTTATTTATTTATTTATTTATTTATTTATTTATTTATTTATTTATTTATTTATTTATTCATTTATTTATTTATTTATTTATTTATTTATTTATTTATTTATTTATTTATTCATTTATTTATTTATTTATTTATTTATTTATTTATTTATTTATTCATTTATTTATTTATTTATTTATTTATTTATTTATTTTTTTTTTATTTATTAATTTACTTTAGAGAAACGTGTTGGTACAATAAGAACCAGGTTCTTTTATAGTACGATATAAGCGTTAGCTTGAAAAAACAAAAAAAAAACAATAATACTAAACTATACAGTCATAACAACAAGTATATACTTAAGGTTACGTTATATATACTTGTTGTAATATAAATTATTATTTTATTTTAATTTTTTTTAATAATTTGATTGACAAACTCTAGTTTTAATTACATTTTAATTATAAAAGTAGTATTACAATTATTATTTTATTTAAATTTTTTTAATAATTTGATTGACAAACTCTAGTTTTAATTACATTTGAATTATAAAAGCAAAATCTTTAAAAAACACATTTTTTAATGAAAAGCTTTCTTGACACACAAATTTTGAGTAATTTTTTTTATATGTGACATTTCCTTGAAAAAATTACTTTTTTAAAAATTTTGAAATTTAAGAGACTTCAAGAAAAATTGATTTATAAAAATTTTTCTATTAGCTTTTTATACCCCTACGCGTATGCGAAGGGGTATATAAACTTTGTCACTCCATTTGTAATGCTGATAAAGAGGCGTGGCAGGTATAGAAAATTATATAAATTCTTGATCACCATCACCTTCTGAATCGATTTTGCCGCATAGTGCGTATATAAAAAAAAAGTTGGAGAATGAGCAAAATCGTATAAAAACCACGCCCATACAAAATGATTTTAAAAAATGGTAAAATCGCTCACAAAAACTAATTTTTTAATGACTTGAAATTTTGTACAAAGCGACAAAAGAACGACGTTTAGCTGCCTCCGAAACAGTTCTGTCAGGTCTGCTGTGTGATTGACTCTAAACAGAGTTGTTGTTATTGTTGTTATTGTTGTTGCTGCTTTCTTCAAACTTACTTAATCTAAAAGCTCACAATTAAATTCATGTACAAATTCAAAGCTTAGATCACAATTAATTATCTTATAAAACACTTTACTTTTTATATAAAATATTTATATGGTACAACAAAATAAACCATAAATGATATTCTATGGTCTGAAAAAAGTTTTGAAGTAAGACTTTTTTAGTTCCGTTGCGATTTGAAACTCGATGTAACGAAAAGCGGCAATAAAAAATAACAAACATACACATCCTTAGGATTAAGCATGTACACTAGACCGTATCGAAGTAATAAATTTCGCCGCACACCAGATAATCTACAGCATTATTGACAGAAAGATTCGAAAAAAAAAATTTTTTTTTTTACCGAACGTAGGGGTCGCTCATTGACATATTTCTTTATAACTTCGGTATTTACCGTTCGATCTTAAAGAGTGATATGTCTATGTTTTTGTCTATAGAGGACGTATTTTTTGTCTCTTAAACTTACTGACCTCAGTTGACCCCTTTTAGTACTGACCCATCATTAAAAAAATTTTTTTTTAATTATTTTGCAAAACGTAGGGCAAATTTTTAAATTTTTTGTCATATCGTTTTACTTTTATAAAAAATGCATCAAAAACTTTCTTACCCGAATCTACCATCCGAATGTACTATTTTAAAGTAATACAATTAAAGCCCTCAAAAAACCATTAAACTCTTCCATTTGACCACTAAAGGCTTGATTACCCAAGTGTAACGTGAGGTAGCGCAGCTGGAAGTAGCGTAGTGTGACGTTGCTTCGAGGATAAACGATTACCGAAATCGTAGTGCAACGTAGTGCAGGCGCCGATTTGTAGCCCGCCGAAAATTTGTTATAAAGTCACACCTTTTTTTCTAGTAGGCTTATTAACTTATCCTCTTCAATAAGACTGAATCCTTTCTCATATACTATTAAAATTTAAAATTTTGTGAAGATAAACAAAATTTTTCGCTTGTTCAACAGATGTCGAACTGTCAAAAATCGTTAAGTGGTGTAGAAATCTATTTTCTACAGACTTCTACGCTGCGTCGCGCCACGTTACGATTTCGGTAACGACTTGTACAGTCATTTATCATTAAACAGACTTTTACTTGGCATTTGGCAACGTCGTCTACGTTGCCTTACACTTGGGTAATCAAGCCTATACATATGTATATTATTAGATACGCAATTTCAACATGTCACATATATTCAATATGTCACAGATATTTCAATGCGCATTTGAAAAGTAGCTCAGTACAATATTTAAGAGAGGTTTCTTGGAAACAGTTTTTCTACTATAAAATTTTTTATGGTAAAAAATACAAATTAAAATTAACTATTTCTTAAGATCGGACTGTTAATGTCGAAGTTTAAAAGGAGAAACCAGTGTTTGAATTGCTGACTGATAAGAATATTTTTGGTGCATATTTTATAAAAATAACACGATATGAGAAAAAATTGAAAAATTTGCCCTACGTTTTACAAAAATATTAAAAAATTAATTTTAAAAATATTTCTAGTAGAAATAGCCAAAAATTTTGTTAGTAAAAGTTTATTGACTTTTTACGGGCTTTTGATTTCTGAAATCAAAATGGTAACTTAAGAAAGAACAAACTGAGGTTCTGTGGGTCAGTACTATAAGGGGTCACCTGAAGTCAATGAGTTCTAAAAACAAAAAATAAATCTCCCTAAGACAAAAATATATACATAAAGTTTTTTAAGATCGGACCGTAAATACCGAAGTTATGAAGAAATATGTCATTGCACGACCCCTACGTTCGGTCAAAAAAAACTTTTTTCGAAATATTCTTTCAATAATGCTTCAGAATAGCTGGTGAGACGGTCTAATGTGTAAAAAATTAACTTCGATGCTTAATCGGCTGCGAGGTGGATAGCGATTAATACATCCGATATTAAAAATCAATTTTGATACAAAAATGAGTTTTATTAATATAACTTGATAGTGAATGGTATGAAAAAAATAGATTTAAAGTCCTCACTTCTGATTGGAAAGAGATATTGGGGTCTTGAGAAATGACTATTATGCAAAACATATAAAAAAAAACATTTTGTATATAATAAATTTCGTCAAAAAAAATAAAATTACCAAAAACTGACATAAATCGTTTAGCCATTTTTAAGTAAAACTAGAAAAATATGAAAGATAGTCAGAAATGCAATTTTTACTCGTTTTTATTTTTACAACAAAACCAACTTTTTAGTAAATTTTTTTTTTGAGCGAAAAATTAATATTTTGGACCTTTTTAAACAAATATATACACTGACCTAACGGTACAGCTGAAACTATTTTCATTAAGTCCCTTTATTGAACTTTTGAACAAAAACACATTTTAATTAAATATACTTAAAAACAGCGGATATATTTGCATCGAAAGTCAATATTTTGATTTTCGTGTTTTTTTTCTCATTTTTAGGTAACAATGTTTTATGAAAAAGTCGTTGTGCTAAAAATTTCTACTTTTTTTAAGGTTTCACTTCTACATTTTTTACTTTAAAATTTGCCCGAAAAAAAGTTATTTTTTATTACAAAAAACAGATGACAAGTAGTAAAAAAAACTAGTATGGTGTAAATAACACAAACTATATCAATCACTTGTAAGAATTTTTTATTGAGCTTTTAAAACTGTAGAAAGGCTTTACTTCGTTGTTTTTTTTTTCATAAAAAAGACCAACTATCAATAATACGCTAAAAATACACAATTTGCCAAGCACAATGTTTCGCAAGCAAAAGACACCAGCAAGTAACAACAATAAGGTTCTCATACTTAAAAATAATTTCGTTTTTTCAACATCTGCAAACATAAGAATTGAAGAGCATCCAGGGAAAAGTTCCACCCGTTTATGTCAAAAACTGTAACAGCGTAACTTTGCAGCAAAAAAAAAGCAGCAGTAGCAACAACAACAACATCTTGCATAAATTAAGCACAACATCATGGCAGAAAATGTCGACAACATAAAAACATGACATGTTGCAAGTAGCAGCAACCAAACAGCCAGGCAGCCATCTAGCCAGATTGAGTTGTCAGCAACATAAACTGCAGCGCAAAGATTTTGAAGCAGCAGAAAAAACAACCTAACGACAAATAGTTTCAAATTTAACGGTCATTTGTCATTTTTATACAGATCTTAGCTGAACATATTTTCATCCTATTTGTGTAGCATGTAGCATGTGAAGGCAGCGGGTTGCCAGTGTTGCAAAAAAAAAACAATAAAAAAAATTGTGCAACAAGACAATTGAAATGTGTGTGTGGTGGCACCCTGCGATTGCGGCAATATTTCTCAGGCCACATTTAAATTGCTTGCGATAAATACACGTTGCGCTGGTTAATGAGATGCAGTCGGCTGTCAGAGAAAATAAAATGATGATTTGTTTTTTTTTTCCATATTAACGGAATACGTCATTATTTAAATGTTGAATAATTTGAGGTTTTATAGTAAAATGAGATGAGAAAGCAAAAAAAAATATAAATACGGAAGCAAGCATTGAACAAAAGAGCAGCAACATAATTATTGCTCACTTTAAATTAAAAGCATTGGTGGTTGCCACCAAAGCTAAGGACACAAGCATACACACTCACACACACAGAAACACAATGACGCATTTAATATGTGCCTGCTGCCGTCACATACTTAATTTTATAAAAATAAAATTAATAAAACACAAAATAAATAAAAAAAAAAAATAACTGAAGGCAACTTTTAATAAATTTGACGCACATTTAATTGATGTATTTATGCGAGAGCGGATTGTTAATGCAATTAATTTGAAGCGGCGCACAGTGGTCAAAAGGGTAGTTTTTTTGGAAAAAAATCTGTAACGTGTGACACAATTGAGATATTGGAAAGTTATTTTTTTACCATATTTTGGCAACAAGTATTAATTTTCTTTTGCAATAAATTTTTAAAATAAATTATTATGCAGTTTTATTTTTAAGGAATTGTGTAAATTACAATCTGTAAAAAAATCTGGTTTTTTCATCATAACTCCCAAGCCATACATACTACAAGGACGATTTATACACCAAGTATAACAAAATATTACATAGTTTGTAATTACTGTATCCACATGCCTGCGTTCTTAAAAATGAATTTATTTTTAAATAATTTTAACTTCAATTTCATGTACTATTTTCACTTTTGGTATTGGATATTTCTTGGTTTTTTTTATTTTTATCATCATAAAATGACAATTAATGCACCAAAATGTTTGTTAAACCTTTACCTACAAGACTGCATCTTTGGAAAAAAATTTTAAAATAATATTTTATTTTCATATGTCCCTTTTGGTGATTTTTTTCCTTTTTGCGATATAAAATTAGCCATAAAATTCAAACTACAAATCGGACAATAACGATTCATGCGTTAAAATGATCGCCTCGGAGCAATGCTTTTTGCTCTATCTCTTCTAGTTAGGAGTTATAGAACACTTTTTGAAAAATTAACATAGAATTAACATGAAGGAAAAATTAACATAATTCACTAAATGGGAATTTTTGGCAGCTGCTTTTTTCATAAATAAAAGAAGACATTTTAATATTTCAATAGACACCAATGAACCTGCTGCGACAAAGTGCGCTAATAAAGAAATAATCCACGCAAATTCAAATTTTTTTACTTTCAAGCATACCAATGATATGTCAATATTTTGATAAGGAATCGTATTATTATAAACTAGTATCGCCTGTGGTCGAAGTTCGACCATATTAAAATCGATTTGTCTTTTGTTTTTTTTTTTAATTTTTATTGAAAAACGTTTGTCAAAGTTAAAAAACATTACATTGATAAATACTTTTAGCTAATACATATGCACAACTCATTTTACTCATGCGCTGATTATTGTTTATGTTTGCTTCTCATTTTGTTTCCATGTTCATTTTGCCGTTTCTTAAATTTGCACGGAATTCTCGCGTCACATTTATTTTTTTAAAAAATGAGCATCGGACGTCGGTTGCTTTTTTCAATTACTAAAATACTAATGCGCAATTTTAGTGAAGTGGACCACATTTTAACAAATAAAAAAAAACATTTCCGTCCGTCTGTCTGTTTGTCGACACGATTACAGGCGTGATTTTGAAGCTGTAGTAATGAATTTTGGTATTTAAGCTTGTATCTAAAATATAAAGATCAAGATCGCAAATGAATCAAATTGGATGAAAACTACAAACAAAATGACCCATGCAAAATAACTTTTTAAAAACAGTAAAATCTCTTGTAATTCTACGAAACTTAATATATCTACTTGCAATTTTGTATGTGAATCTTTGACTTTTAATATCTTTTAATAGCTTTAAGTATGAAATTCAGATAAATCGGATGAAAATCACACTTAACTCCCATACAAAGTTAATTTATCAAAACTTTTAAAATTCAACAAAAATTAACATATGAACTTTAAAATCTTTACATGAATTTCCATTTTTATTATGCATTCTGAGTTTGAAATTTCGTACAGTCAAATGAAAACTCCACCTACCTCCCACATAAAATGACGAGCTAGCCTTTTTTTATAATTTAAACATTAATTTTTAATCACTGCCGCTTAATAATACTCCATCGTATGGATCATGAAAATTGACGTCACAACTTTCGCCACTCTTTTCATCGGTTTCATCAGTGTCTTCGCCGTTGTTTTCATTTGTTGGCACCACTGGCGGTACAATCAAATTTACCGCCATTTGTGGCAACTTTTTCAACTTCTTTTGAGACAATTTCCTTTTGCTTGAAATTATAGGATTAGAAGTTATCAAAAACCAATTGGAAACATCTTCGAGCGATTTTTTTCGGCTGATTTTTGAGGTCTTCAACGCTAAATTCGTATTTCATAAATATGAAGAAATCATATTAATTAATAAAATACAGATCAGTATAAATAAACGCAGAGTTTTTTAAAATTGCATTATATATTTGAAGAAATAACATTCAAAAAGAGATTCGTAACAACAAATTTTCATTTAAGTACTTCGGTAGTAATCCTAATAATAGGGAACACGATTTCAGAAAATACATTTAGGGAAAATTATTTTTGTGACGTATCATGTTTTGAATGTTAGCTCCTCTATAACTTTTAAGCTTTTACCTTGAAAATATTAAAGATATACAGAATGTAGGGTATAGCTACAAAATTGAAGAAAAAATAAAAGAAAATTAAAACAAAAACAAAAAAAACACAACTAATAAATAAGCAGCGCAGTAACAACAAACACACTCTTTAGAAGTTGCACTTGCTTAATTTGATAAAAGCGATTACAGTTAGTTTGCAAAAAGTTTAATATTTTCTAAAACGCACAAAATAGCACAACAAAATGTTATACGCTTTATAACAACAGTCCATATTAAAAGAAAACCATTATAAGATGACAACAGAACACAAAAAAATAAACTTTAACTCGACATGCATAGCAAAATATCGGAATTTTATGACACATTTTTTAATAGACACAAAAAAATTATTTCCAACACTTTATCTAATAAATTTTTATGGAGTTAGAACGGTAATAACCTGAAATTGAAGGTTCTATTAAAAAATATTGCAAAAAATAATTCTTTTTAAATAAAAATTTTATATAAAAATGTTGAAAAATTGCGATTCACCACTGCGCGCGAACGAAAGCAAAAAAGTTAAGTTTGACAGCTTGTAACTTTTGAACTAGTACTCTTAAAGTATTAATATTTTTTGCTTGTGACGCAGAATTTTATTAACTTAAGACCAGTATCCAAAAAAAGTTCGTAGCTTACATTTTATTTTTTTGCATTTTAAGCCAAAAAAACCGACTAAATCTCTGTGAGCCGTTGAAAGTAGTCATGGCAACTTTTTGTGTATAGCACTAACATACAAAGTTTATAACATTTTATACATTTTTGGCTAATACGACTAAAACTGTCTGAAATATGGCATTTGTCTTGATTTGTGGATGTCGTGTCATGAGTAAGGGTTTCGCTAAAGTAAAAATTTTCCTCTACACAAAATTACTGAACGCGCCTGAAGAAATTTTCACTTCGAAAACTTAATTATTAACTCTACAGTTGTTGGAGGTCTCGCAGCTAGATTTTAGGTACAAAAGAAATAATTGTTTACGTCATGTGTCTATTTACCACTGGGTTCATTGCATAAAATTACCTCATTCTGTTCAGGTTATCAGTTCGAGAGAGTAATTAAGAAACAGCAATAACAACAACAATGCCACACAGCTCTGTTGAAGCAGGGTTGATAAATGACTTTTTCATTTTGATATACAAATTAAGAAAAAATTGTACTAAATAAAAAAAAAAGTATGGAATACATTTTTAACTGCGATAACTTTATAAATCCGTTTGTATCGCTGATAACGAGTCGTGGCAGGTATATAAAAGTATATACTTTAGTCTTAATCAGCATCGCCTGAGCCGATTTTGCTAGGTCAGTCTGTCAACACGATTACAGCCGCAATTTGAAGGCTATCGTATTGAAATTTGGTATATGTGCTTATATTAAAAAAACAAAGATCAAGCAAAATCGGATGAAAACTACGCCCTTCTTTATTAAATAGTAAAATTTCTAAAAACACCACAAAATTTTTTGCAGTTACTTGGTATTGTGCACATAAGCTTTGAAGTAAAATATTAAAATATATTATATAAAATCGGATAAAAACGACGCCTACCTCCCATACAACGTTACTTTATCAAATCTTTAAAATATTTAAAAATGACAGAAAAATTACGGTCATGATTAAAAATGTGCCTAAAAACTTTGGCCGTCAAAAATTCTAAATATAATTGAAATTTTTTAAATCGAAAAAACAACGCATCAACCTCCCATACAAAGTGACTTTAACAAAAATGGTAAAAACTCTGAAAATGTCACAAAAACTAATGTAATTATTTGAAATTTTGCATATGAACTTTGTTCCCAAATATTCACCAAATATTTCAAATTATATATATGAAAACGATTAAGTCTCTAAAAATTCCCCAAAAATTAATTTAATAAATTAAAATTATGAATATATGTTAAGAATATAAAAATTCACTTTGAGATTGGAATTTGACAAAATTGATTAAAACTTGGCCAATCTCCCATACACGCTGACGTCATCAAATTAACAGCATAATTAACACATAATCTTCCATATCTTAATCGTGTTCTGCATTTGAGTTTTCGCAAAATTAGATGAACCCCACAGCCGTAATCTATGCGAAGTGACGTCATCAAGCTTTAAAAACATGCATAACTAAGAATATACTGTGGCGGTTTCAAAACTTCGACCCAGTCGAAGATAATTCTTTTTTATTTAAATAGATTGTTTAAGATAGTTTTTATTTAAATAAAAGTGAATGTGTTTTAAGCAATTTAGTTCATTACCTAATAAAAAAAAAATTACAAAGGTTTTTGTTTATTTTTAATTAATCATAAAGTTTTTTATAATCACAAAAACGAACACAAGTGGTCTTATAATATTCATAAAATTAAATCAATAAAATATATGAAAAAATTATTTAAACATAAAGTTTAGAGGTCTTTTTATAATTAAAAAACAAAAATTTATAAAAACGTGCGAATTTCTTTCGTTACCTTAATATAGAAAGGCCCTTAAATTTTTTTTAAATCAGTTTCTTCGCAGATGTCTTTAGGTCATCCACCCATCCACCAAAAATATGACACAATTTGGCCGAAAAAATTTTTTAAATGTTTGTCAAGGCCTTTATATGTTAGGGCAACGAAAGAAATTAATGGGAAAATTTTTCAGTCAAGCAATTCTTCACTTTCAGTCAAATTTTATAAATTTTGTCATTTGATATATTACTTCTGATATCAATGTTGTGACATTTAGTTCACTAGATTTAGAAAATATTTTGCGTAAATTAATTAAATTGTTGCAATCTGCAGTATGTTTCTGTAATTTGTTTTTATTAAACTTTGAAAATATTTTTTAGCATTTGCTGTCGAATGAGAAACTGAAAGAATTCCTTAATCCGTTATAAGGCAGAAAACCAAACCAAAATTTTGTCACCAAAATTTTCGGTGACATATGCTGTGAGAATACGTTATTTATATTGTATATTTGAATTGTACTACTTATGTTGGTGGTCATTTTAAATGAATTTTGCTGAGTACCAAAATTCAGAACTAGATAAATTTTTTAATTTTCTTAAATCGTTTGCTTACTTAAAGTTCTAAATTCTGTGTTTATTATAGAGTGAAATAAAATTTACCGAAAACGCTTTGGTAGTAGGAAAGTAGGGAAAATATAAAATTGTACCTAAAAAGTACAACTGTACCGAAAGCATTAACCCTGTGTTGAAGTGTTCTGAGTCACTCTCTTCTCTCTCGTATATGCTACAGCAACTATGTTCAACAGAGCTGTGTTGCTATTCGTTTGCACTGTCCCATTGGGAAAAAGGGTTTTTACATTTGCTTAGTTTTACCTATCTAAATGACAACTTATTCGAATAAAAATTATATTCTGCATATGCATTCGAAAATACCTTTCCAACGATGTAAGATTTATGTGAATATGCTTTTAATTTAACAATAAAACTGGACAATTTTAAAATGCAAAAATTGCATCACTTTTGATGTTTTAAAAAAAGGTGTACATTTTTTTAAATCTGTGAACGGATTATTAATACTTGATCATTTCTCTGACGAAAACTTTTCTAAGAAATTCACATTTTTTAAGTTGAAAAATAGAGTTTTTTTCGAAAATAAACCATAGTGCGGCGTGCACAATCTGCGGCTTATTTGAGCAAGCGTGATAACATGCCAGACCCGCCTACCCAGCGGCTCAAGCAGCACTTTTCCCCAAGCATGTTTAAGGTATGTTTCTGGCGTGTTTGTGGCATTTAATATCATTGCCATAAATATGCTTTCAATTATTATGGCTCTGTTTATTTGACTGCCAAATTGAGTAGAGCTGCTGAAATTTTAATAAAATTTGTTCGTGCGTGTGCAACGAAAAAGAAATTGAACCTTCCCCTGGCTGATGTGCTGCTGCATCAGCTTTCTGTGCGCATACAAAGCTTTTTATGCTTCTTGTGCTGCAGCATTATTTTATGCAAACTGCAAAGTACCAATATTTTATTTTATTATTTTCTTGTTAGCTGTGTGCCCTTTCATTTTTAGTTTTGCATTTTTTGACACTTTTTGTCATCACTTTTCTAAAGCAGTGCAGCTTCAGTGCCAACGTCAACGGATGCCAAGCAGCGCCAATTTGGGGCTTGGGGCAAGCAAGCATTGCCATTGTTATGCAAAATTTTATGACGCATACATTTCTTTTGTGTTGGCGCGCAAATGCATGGCATGACATTGCATTGAAAATGCTGCTTTTACACTATCATCTTGGGCGCTTTTATTGAGGCACAATTTTTAACTACACTAGGCAACACTGCGTGCTTTATGAGTGCCACAGTGGTTGCCATTTTAAATGGCACAGAGCGCGCGACCAACAGACAATAAAGTATTTTTAATTGCATTGAGCAGGAAAAAGCAGTAGAAGAAGAAGACAAAATTAATGGCTATGAAATTGAATGCATTTGTGCAGCTGGCATGCAAACTAAAATAAAAATTAACAAAGTTGTAGAATTGTGGGAGCAGGACTTATATATGTATATATACTCAACAACGTGCGCCTAAAGTTATGCAAAGCAAAGTAATTAGTTTAAGCAGCAGATTTTAATTAAATCAAAACAAGCTTAACTCAACAATAATTGAGTTAATCAAATGCAATGCAAGGTGCGGCACGCATTGATTGCTTTACTGATTGATTGATTGATTGTTTATTTGTTTGTTTATTTGTCTGAAAATCTGTATGTCGGTGTTTCTTTGTCTTTTAATATTAATAATATTCTTATTTGCTCGCAATAATAAAGATCTCAATAAAAGAAATGTTGTCAAAATTATTAGACAACAGTTGTATATCATGTTGCAGCATCACTCGACTTGCTGCTGCTGCTGCTGCTGACTCAACCATGCAATAATAGTAACAACAAACAAGGGCAACAACACAGACAACAACACTTTAATCATTCAATATTATTTGATGGATCGTTCCACAGAATGCTTCAGTTATTATTGCAAATTCTATCATTTATTGATATTTATAACAATCTTTAGGCCATAAATAATGATTTTCTCATTACCGTTAGTTTTGTTGCGGTTAAACGAAGACGTCGACATCTATATTAGAATTAGCAAAGCTAATCGTGCGTATACTAATGCGTTAGTATTTGATATTGTCGTTGGTGTTGGTGTTGGTGCGGTTGTAAGCGGCGATAACAAAATTTTGCTTTGTTTGCATTATTAACAAGCTGCATAAGCTGTATGAACTGCATGAATTCTTAGAATCATGCAGAATTCATTCATGATGAATGCTTTAGAATCAAATATAAAAAGTAATCCTAAATCATTTTGGACTTTTTTGAATGATAAAAAAAATACCTGGTGCCTTCCTAAAAATAAGTTTTATCTTGATAAATGTTCGGATAATCTCCAAGATATTAGTGAGTTATTTGCTTTCTTTTTTCAATCAAATTATGCTTGTGATAATGCTTCTGACAATCATGATCGTGTTACGCCCGTTGATGTACCAATTACAGACCTTGGCTGCATCTCCTTTTCGGAGCATGATGTCTTTGAAGCTTTAGTAAGTCTTGATGTTAAAAAGGGTTGTGGGCCAGATAATATTCCGCCCATATTTCTTAAAAACTGTGCTTTTGCCTTGTGTAAGCCGTTGACACATATTTTTAATATGTCACTCCGAGAAGGGAAATTTTTAGACACCTGGAAGATATCGGCAATTACTCCAATTTTTAAATCGGGATCAAGGCAAAATATAGCAAATTATCGACCGATAGCTAAATTACCACTTATTCCTAAAATTTTTGAATCTTTGGTAAAAAATAAAATTTATAACTCCATTAAAACCAGATTATCTGAGATGCAGCATGAATTTGTGACAGGTAAATCTACCTCTACTAATCTAACTCTTTTTACACACTTTCTGTCCAATAATATGGAAAAAGGTCATCAAGTAGACGTAATATTTACGGATTTCGCAAAGGCTTTCGATAGAGTTCAACACTCTGTTTTGATTAATAAGCTAAGCAGCTTCGGATTTCATTCCTCGCTACTTCTATGGTTAGAGAGCTACCTTGTTGGTCGTCAACAATATCTTAAAATTGGTAATAATTTATCTAAATACATTGACAATTATTCTGGGGTACCCCAAGCTAGCCACCTAGGTCCTCTGTTGTTTGTTCTGTTTATAAATGATCTTCCGAATTATGTTCGCTTTTCTGAGTGCCTGATGTATGCTTATGATGTAAAGATCTTTAGATGTGTGGACTCTCACGAAGACTCTCTATTGCTTCAACGTGACATGGATAGTCTCCAATTTTGGTGCGAGACCAATAAATTGCATTTTAATGTGTCTAAATGTAATGTAATGTCTTTTTCTATGAAGAATTAACTTTTCGAAGGTTCTTACGGTATTAATACGGTATTGATCGAGAGAGTCGACTTGAAGAAAAACTTAGGGGTTTTATTTGAGCGAAAGTTAAGCTTTGTCAAACATTTTGATGCTATTATATCAAAAGCGAATGCGATGATGGGATTTTTATCTCGCAATACGAAAGAGTTCTCCGATCCCTTTACCGTGAGAACCATTTTCTTTTCAATTGTAAGGTCGGTTTTAGAGTATAATTGTGTTATCTGGGACCCTCAATATTCTATACATATTAAAAGAATTGAAAATATTCAAAGGCGTTTCACTAGGTTACCAATTCGCAAGCTCCACTGGGATTTTATGCCTTCTTATGAAGCGCGATGTGCTCTTCTTGGACTAAAGTCTTTGGAGTTTCGGCGAAAGTATTTTCTCGCCTTATTTGCTCGGGATGTAGTGATGAATCATATTGATTGTGCACCACTTCTATCTCTTTTCAAATTTTATGCACCTGAAAGAAATTTTAGGCAAAGGCAATTGTTCTATATACCCTACAGAAGAACTAATTATGGCAAATGTGACCCGGTTTACAATATGACCAAAACGTTCAACATTATCTGCAGCTCGATTGAAATCACCCAAAATAGGGTAGCATTTAAAAACGATATCATGCTGAATTAGTTTTATAACCTACGATTTAATTATGTACTTACAGTAACTGTATAACAATAAATGTTAATAGTTGATTGAATAATAAATAAATAAATAAATAAATTGTTACATTAACTAGTACGAGCAGATCAACCTGAACTAAACTTTATTGTTATTTTTTTTTCTAAAGTAAATGTCTGCCTTTATAAATAATGCAATTTTAAGTTATCATTATAAGCTTTTTTTTTAAAAATTCCAAATAAGACCTTGCTGCAAAGTTGAGAGTTAAACAGCCGTATTCATAAAAATATTTTAAAATAGCTTTCAAATGTTTATTGGTTAAAATGCTTTTTAAAGTTTAAATACTCCTTAAAAGCGTTGTATTCATAAACTAATGTTAAGATTCTTATAGTTAAAGTGAGAATGCTGATGCTTTAAAGTAGGAACAGTTGTAGTTTTCGTTTGTGACTTTGATAAATAGAATGACATTTGCTTAAAAGTTTAAAAAAGAAAAAAATAGGTTTGTGAATTTGATATATTGACAGGCATTTGTTTAAAATTTTGTTTACCTTTAAATCAAAAACAGTGTAGTCATATATTTTTTAATTTTAATTTTCAGAAAAAATTTATTTTTTTGTAAAGAAACTGGAACTCAAAAAAATAACTAAAACAAATATTGTTAGAATTAAAAAATAAAAATGTTTATTATTGTATTCAAAATAAAGTATTTAAATTAAATTAATAACTAAACAAAACAAAAACCTTCGCATTCATTGACTAAAATCATTTAAATTATCAATTTATTAAAAAATTTGTAAATTTATATGAATGTAAATGTCATTACCAATTTTTGAGATCATAGTAAATAACATCCTATATAAAATAGTTTTACACATTAATAAATCACATTAATTTAAGTGGATTGAGTTAAGAAATGTGGAGATAATTCCAAGTCTTTTCATTTCAAAGAAATGTTGTTTATGCTGTTTTATCGATTTCCGAAGCACTGTAGAAAGCATTTTTTCTTAAATCTGTAGTAATAAACCCAAAATCAGAAATAAATTTTATATCAAACCTTTAGTGAAATTTTGCAGTGGAAAGAATTTTTAAGAAAAATCGAACCTTTACAAACGATAAAATTATGATGAAATCTGAAAAATTAAATAATTTTTATACATATTTTGATCAAACTTTTTTATAAGTTCTGATGATTGTTTGAAATTTTTGCAGTTCTAATCGTTTTGCCTTAAAAAATCTTTAATTCCAAAAATCCCACACAAGGTGCGAATTTCTAATTGAAGGGCTTATTGCAAAAACATGATAAGCCACACAAAAAATATGTTGATATAATCAACTCTTGAGTTTTGAAAAGATGTATTTTTTGTATGAAAAAATAGAATAGAACACGGAAACTTTTACAAATAGGCTCGAAAATTAATAAGAAACAGCCAAAATTTCTTCAGTGGTAATTAGCAATGCATTGAGTAATGTTTTCAGTTTAAAAAATTTATTTTTGAGATTAAGTGGCTTATCACGTTACTGCAATAAGCCCTTCAATTTATTTCTGAATTTTGTTTTATTAATATTTATTTTGTTTTATTAATATTTCAAAATACGTTCTACATTTGCTGTTGCTACAGGTATCGTTAAAACAACATAAAATAGTTTTCCAAGTAATGGAATTACTTCGGAATTATCTCCACGTTTCTTATCAAAAATTGCTTTCCAAAAAGTTTCAATATTATTTTCATTCAGAAAATTTAAATAAGAATATAAAGAAAAACCTTCGAAAATAATTGGAATATAAGGTGAAATTCTAAAATTTTATTTGGTATTTTTAGGGGAAACACTTGTTAATTTTATGATTGAAAAAAAAAATATCACCTGATTAAGCCAGATCGAAAAAAATTTTAATTAGAAAATAACGATTAAGGTATGATGATTTTTTTAATAAAAATCATAACCTTGATGGTTCTTAATTAAAATCATTTGCTAACTTTTTAAATATTTTAATTATATAATAAGTTAATAAAAAACGTTATGATATTTTATATTTCATAAAAGTTCAACATTTATGTCAACTATTTAAAAAAAAAAAATTTTTTAAATATCAAATAATATCTAAATTTTATTGATAAACGTTTTATTATAATTATATTTTTTTATTATACACATAAAAATACAAACGTAAATATGTTAAACAAAACAAACAACATATTTTAACTTTTTAAAAAATTTAGAAAGAAAACAAAATTCTTCTTAATTAGTTAGCAGTTAGTAAAAAGTATGATGTGAATAAAACATTTTTATAGTAAAAAAACTATAGTATAGTAGTAATAAAATGATTGCTACTTTCAAAATTCCATGAAAGTTGAACGGCTTAGTCAAAAGAGTCCTTTAAGATCACAATCGAAACAAATTAAAAAAATGGTCTTTCAAAGTGTATAGAGATATAAAAAATAACAGGGTGATTTCGAAAATAAAAAACTATGAAGACTGTCTACTGAAGAGGATATGTAGCTATTTCCAAAACAGGCTGTCTAGTCTGCTGTGTGATTGACTTTATACAGAGTTGTTGTTGATGTCAGGCGCGTACGCAGGGGATTTTGGGGTTGACTCCCCCGAAATGAACGAACTTTAACGAGCTTCGAGAGAAACACTCTGCGCAACAGGCAGCCGTCGTGTGTGTTTATGGCAACGACAAAGATCTTGATCAAAGTAGATAAAAAATAAAAAAACTCAATTTAAAACATTTATTGTGACTATAATATAATTATAATTTTTTTAAGTACACTGAGGGAATATGTATTTAAATTTAATGAAACTGTGTGCATGTTAATTGGTTCGGGATTCCGGGATCTCGGCATTGAAAGCTCTAGTACACACTAGACTTATCACATCCTATGCAAAAAAAAAGTGCGCCGTATACCAGCGAATATGACGCATTTTTGCTAGACAATTACGAAAAAAAAATTTTTTTGACCGAACGTAGGGGTCGCGCATTGATATATTTCTTCATATCTCTGGTGTTTTCAGTCGGATTTTAAAGTTTGGTATATCAATGATTTTGTCTCAAGGAGACCAATATGACCTCTATAGATGTCATTGACCTCAGATGCACCGTTCTAGTACTTACCCTCCAGATCTCAGTTCCTACCATCCTAGTGTATCACCCTAATATCAAAAATATAATATTTATTTCAAACGCGAGTTTTATAGAGTTTTGATCATTTTCATTAAAAATGGACCAAAAAAAGTATTTAAAAAAAAATTTATTTTTTTGCGAGTGACTTAAACAATACCAAATTGCCAACGGATATGATAAAAATTAAAAAAGGGAGCCCCACGTTCGGCAAAAACTTTTCAAAAGCTTTTTAAAAATTGTTCTGCTGGAAATATCGATATACTTCCTGAGCAAAAGATTAATGATATTTTAAGAGCTTTATTTTTTTGATATTAGGGTGGTACATTAGGATGGTAGGAACTGAGATCTGGAAGGCAAATACTAGAACGGTGCACCTGAGGTAAATGACTTGCATAGTGGTCATAATGGTCTTCTTGAGCCAAAAACATTGATATACCAAACTTTAAAATCCGACTGAAAACGCTAGAGATATGAAGCAATATGTCAATGCGCGACCCCTACGTTCGGTCAAAAAAATTTTTCGTAATTGTCTTGCAAAAACGTGTCATATTCGCTGGTATACGGCGCACTTTTTTTTGTGGTACGGTCTTGTACACACGTATGTTTGGGATTGCAACGTTTGAGAACGGCAAGCGTTATTTCAATAATTATTTTTCTATTATTTAGCTATGGTATCCTGTTGGGACATAGGCTATAAAAATTTGCTAATCATTTTTTTTAAAAATTAACTGACTTTAAAAAAGTATATCTATAATATTTTTTATTCTTATACTCAGCTCAACTCTCTCTTTTTAAGCTCTATTTGAGAACGGTGGTGTGCAATGCACAACAAGTTTTGCGCAAAGCTAGCACGTGCCATTCCCCTGATAACATTTTATAGGCGTTGGTCAAGGGAACGTGGCACCTCACATGCAAATTTGTTTGGAATAATAGGTCGCGCAGCCCCAGAATTTGGTATTCGACCACAACTTGCACGTGCCGTGTGCCTGATAACATTTTATTAGTGTTGGGCAAGGGGGCATGGCACCACCCATAAAACCCAAAATTTGCAATATCGAATAGCTTTGCAATTATAGGTCGCAGAGCCTCGGTACAGCCCAAATTTTCAGTATAACTTTCGAACTATAAGTTACACTCGGTACGAATTTATTATTTAAACTTTGTCAACTTATTGCTTGCACTTACGCGAGAATAAAAAGAAAACATTAATGACCAAGAAAATAAAAATAATTGTGCGCAAAGATAACTTATTTTTTGTTGTAAAAACATACGATTGATTGGTTGAGATTGATAGCATACTTTTTCAGCAGAATTACTCTATAAAATTTTCAACGATATTTTTATTATTTATATTTTTTATGGCTACAACGGCCGCGTAATAATATATTTTTATAATGTTATTAAACTCAAACCAGCAGCGGGGTTAAAGCTTTTTGAAAGCTTTAAGACAAGCTCAAAAGAAGAAAAAATTTACAAAAAAATTCGAATTATCTTTCAAAACGGAATACAAACAATTTATTTAAAAAACTCTTTTAAAAAAGTTTTATTTTAAAAAAATTCTCTTTTAAAAAATTTGGTCATCGTAAGTGCTTTGTATCAAAAGAGCTTTTATAAATAATATTTTTAAAAAGCTTTTATAAAAAAAATTATTCAAGGCTTTAGATGAAGCTTTTATAAAAATATTTTAATCATAAAAAATAAATTTTTTAAAAAAGCTTCGTATAAAGCATTGAGCGACAATATGTGGCTTATGGCAGCATAGAAAGTTTTTCCGCATGCGTTTGCTGGCTAGTGTTAGAACGCCCTTCACTTATATAAAGCTTAAAAACAAAATGCTTGTAAGCCTACGTTGAAAACAAATATAAAATAAAACGTTTGAACTGCAAAAATATTTGCTTAAAATATGTCAAATGGTTTTAACGAGGTTGTTATTTTAAAAATTTTGAATCAAAAACAATAATTTTAAAGTTGTTAAGCTTAAATATAACTCGAACAAAATTTAATCAAAACTCTCATATATTATGCAATAAGCAGGGCTAGGATTTCGATGACATGTCATCTTTTTTCTGCTACTTCTAAAAGATTTCCTGTTTATTTAAAACGTCCATTTATGTTTCCTAAATTCCAAATATGAAAAGTTTTTAGGACATTTTTCGTCATTTTTCATCGTTTTTAGTTTTCAGGTCATTTTTACTAGATTTAGGGCATTTTTTGGTCATTTTTAGAGATTTTTAAGTTATTTTATTGTCATTTTTTGACTTTTTTAATTTTTATAGCTTTTTTTTGGTTTTTAGGTAATTTTAGTGTAATTTTTAAATAATTTTTTTTCGTACTAAAAAATGTCAAAATGCAAATTTCTTAACATATTCTTTTAACACTAGAGTCCTTTCAATCAAAAACATTATTATAGACTTCGATAAAAAAAAAAGCTCTGCGCGTGGTGAAACTGACGTAAAGGTATGTAGAAAAATGAAACAAGTGTTAGATAAAAACTCAGGATATGCTAGTATAAAATAAATTTTAATTTAGTAATGTTTTATTTTTAAGGCTAAATTTTTCGTTTATTTTTTATGCAACTGCTTGCGTTTTTTAGGTCATTTTTGTCAGTTTTTTTGTCATTTTCTGCAGTTTTTAGGTCATTTTTGTCAGTTTTTTATGTCATTTTTTGCAGTTTTTTAGGTCATCAAAATTCGGGCCATGTTAATAAGCTATAACTAAATTATATAAATACAAATTTTAACTTAAAAACATTATATTATGTATATGAAGTAATTCTAAAATATAGTAGTAAACAACAAAAAAAGTAAGTGTGCCGTCGCGCACGGTAGAAGTGAAAACTTCAGAAAACTGTAAAACTATTTTTGTCATCAAGCACCAAGGACCCCTTATAATTTTTTGGCCAAATTTATTTTTTCCAAAATGTTATTTTTATAGTTTTATAAAATAGTCAAGTCTCAAAAATAATTTATGTGAAAAAAATTACCCCAATGTCTCATTACAAAAGTGATGCTTTGTATACGTATATAAATTCTGGCGTCGCTAAAAAACTTTCAGTCTGCAGGCAGACTCGAAACAGGTAGGGTCTCGTCACTATGTTTGCTTGATTTGAATATAATTAAGCAATTATCGTACACCCCAAAGAATAATATGAGGAAGCGATGCGTAGTTCTGTTATAAGTATTTGATTACATTTTATAATTTAAAAAGTAGCACTTTTTCATGTAAGCAATTATTGTTTTCGTAGTTGGCAATTTTATATGCTTTCAGAATAATTCAATTTACGACGATTTATTATTATTTTTCTACATAAAGCTTTCAGAAATCTTTCAAAATGCTTTAACGTTTGATTTCTTTCAGTGAAAAGCTTTAAAAGTTACACATACATGCAAGCAGTTTAAGTTGTGTGCGTTCGGCCATCACTGCTTTACAATCAAAAGCTATGGCAAAAAATCTATTTTTTTATGCCATCGACTATCTGTGATATGTATATAGATAAAACTCATTTTATTTTTGTTGGTTTGTTTGTTTGACCTCAATACAAATCTAAACGAATGGTCGAATTACACTAAATTTTAGTACACATATTGTGTGCATCCTAGATTAGATAAAGACATACTTTGTTTTTACTATGCCTCTTTCGCCCCATTTCAACTAACGTAAATTTTGCTATTGAAATACCTCTTATCTTCAATCGGAATTTTACCAATTTAATCATAACAATTTTTTGATATTTGACACTAAAAATATTTACATACATTCATATCTGCAAAATTTTAAGTACGACTTTTTCATAAAACATCTTACATAAGAAAGAGAAAACAAAATTTTCAAATCAAAGTGTTAACTTTTTATTTTTCTACTTTCGTTTTAAAATATATTTTATTTTATTATGTAATTTTAAAATTTTGTTTTTATATTTTTAAAAATAATCACACAAATAAACATCTAAAATTTCGCCTGGCTTTTACAAATTTTTACAAAAGTTCACTCTAAATTTGTCCCAAAGTTCAAAAGCCACTGCAACGTTTAAAATGTCTTTGAAATTGGTTTGTGCACATACTAAACGGTGATTGATTTGTATAAGTTTGTTTTTTAATGTCACTTTTCGTTTCATCGAGTTTCAATTGCAACGGTACTAACTAAGTTTACTTCAAAAAGCTTGTAATTAGGAATAATGTTAAGCGAGATATGTTTTTATAAAAATGAATAACAGAAGGTTTTTTATTACAAAATAGTTTGTTAGCAAACATAAAGTAAAACTCTTTATGTTAGAAGCATCTGATTATTTTTGTATTCAATCTTAAAAATATCAAACAAAGTCTTACTCCTTTCCAGATAATTTTATTGGTGTGTGTCAAAAACTGTTTTATAGTCTTGAGCTAAACTTAAATTAAATACTCAAACAACTTCTTTCATCTTCTGTTACACCCTTAAATTATGCCAGATGACATGTCAAACAAATTGTTATCCGCACGTAACCAGCTCTAAGCTCTTCACCTAAGCTTAATGTGCGTGATCTTGTGTTTGTGTATGTGTGTGTGTGTGTGTCGTTATGAACGTTGCATTAGTGTTTGTGGCTTAATGATTCTGCAAGTATTTGTGTCTTCTTTGCTTTTGGCCATTAAGCTACACTTAATTTATCGTATTGACAAGAAAGCTAATTATATGGTCACTCTGGTAAATAACAACGCTTCATCCCTGCCAGTTAATAAGGTGCAAGAAGTGTGTCAAGCAGTCAGGTGGTAGGTAATGTTTGCTAAAACGTTTGTGCGCTGCAGGCGAAGAAGTGGAGAGAGCTGATGATGTTCGCATTTGAAATCAATTTCCACAAATAAACTTTTTGCCAATTCACGTTGCCAGAACACATCCCCATATATACACATATTAACAGACACACACAATCACATAGACACACACACACACACACACACATCGTCTGCTCCGCCCACATAGATTTAGCAAAATGTGTGAAAAAGTTCGAGCAGGTTATTTTTAAAAATTGAAAAAGACATTTAGAAGACAACTGCAGATTTCTGAAGGGCGGACAGTAAGAAAAATAATGGGAGTGGCAAGATTCTGACACTGAGAAAAGAGATAAAGAGAGAGAGAGGAAAAGAGGGAGGAAGAGAGGGGTTTGTATTCAAGTGTGCTTTGTTGGTGCGGCTAATCTTTGGTGTGTACCAAACGAAAAAGCAATGAAGTAAGAAACAACAACAAAAGCCCAACAAAATACAAATATGAATACTTAGCACACACTTGAACACAAGAGCAATGCTGATGTTTAAAAAAAAGGCAAACGTAAAATTAAAAAAAAAACACGTACATGACCATTCAAACGTACATGTGAATGTGTGAGCGGGAGTGAGTCTCTGTGAGATTTTTATAATACAAATGCAGACCGGTGCCATATCCGGCAACACCACCGAAACTGTTGTCACCACTGATGACAGTGACAACCAGCAGCAGCTGTGGCAGCAGCACACGAACACCGGAAATGTGCAGCAGCAGGTTCAAAGAAGACAACAAAATCGCCATTTGAAGGAAACAGTCAATTTTTTAAAGTGTCTAAACGAATTCAACAACAGCAACAACAACGAGGACAATGTATAAATAAATGAAGAAAAGCAAAGGAAAGCATCAAACAGTAGTATAAATAAAAACCAAAACAAGTGCACAAAAATATTAAGGACGACACAAGTTTTTTTTCCCCATCTTTGTCACATAAAACTCAGACACACACACACACACACACACCCTCCTTGCACTTATACAATCACAGCCAATGCTCGCACTACTTTGCTGCTACTATTTTTGGCTTACGTTTTTGAATTTTATTAGTTTTTTTAGCTTCTTTTGTCCTACACTTTTTCTCCAACGTTAGTTCGTTTTCAATTCAATTGAAAAATAAAAATTTGAAAAAAGTTTAAGCAAAAAATATGCACATAATTCGACTCCAGAATATCATGAATCCTTGTGAATGCATGCGTGTTTGTGTCTGTTTGTTTGTTTGAAACTTGCGACTGATTCTTTCTCGACACTCGCTTTTTTCTGCCCTTCTCTCTACTTTTTTTCATACTCATACTTAAATGTTTTTCTTCAAATACTTCTTCTTCTTCTTCTTTACATTCTAGCTTGGAAAAAGTAAAACTTTTGCTTTTGAAATCTACAGAGAACGGTTTTTTCCACCCATTTCTGTTTAGGTTTTTTTTTTCTTTATTTATATTTTTGTTTTTGTTATTGTTTTTGCTACTATATGAAGAAAACTTATTTTTATTGAAGTTTATCAGTTTTTGGTAAAAGTAGTTGTTTTCCGTTTTTTTCCATATATACATATATAGTATATATTACTAGCTGGTTCTTTTCTTTTAGGAAATACTTTAGTTTTGTAATAAAAATCAGTGCAATTTTTGTTGTAATACAAAACTATTTCCAGTAGCTGAAGAAGCAGCAGTAGTTCATGATAAGAAAGAAAAAAAAACGCCGCACTTTTGGTAATTTTATACACAGCACGACTTTGCAACAGACAGTCCGACAAACAACTAGTCAAGACGGACAAACAATTCTCTTGCGCTCGCCCTTTTTAGCTGGAATTCTGAGATTTTGGCAATTGAATATAAAACGCTGAACTCGCAGCCATTTAGTGAAATTGAAGCTCATAAAGGATTGAAGTGAAGTGACCACTAAATTGAAATATAAAAATTTCCAGGCAGCTTGGGACCCATTTTTTAAGTAGCAGCGATAGCATCGGAAGCAGCTGCATCGTTTTCTTTTGTTACTTGCTAGCGGATGGTTTTTTGGCGCAAAATTACTATGCCGCAAATTGAAATTGTTAGGGTTTGGCTTGTAAGTCATTTTTTTTTTCTCCCTTTCTGTCTCTTTTTGAGTGCACTTTTGTTAAATTGCGCATAAATTTTAAGCTCTATTGTTATATAACAATGTCCAAAAATAAACAAAAAAATTAAGTTGTTGCCATGAAAATTATGTCGTAAAATATTATATACTCGTAGTTTGTGGTAATTGATGGTTTAAACGTAATAAACAAAAACGTAAATTATGATATATATGTAACATATATTGTATATCAATTGTAAAAATAGTGTGTTGTTTATGCTGGATTGCTTGGATGGATATACATTGCGCTGATTTATGAAAAATTAAAAAAACCATGGTCTCTTAAAATAAGGTTAAAAATGGATTTACATAAATATTTTTAGAATTTATTAGAAACAAAATTTTAAAAATTAGAATGTCTTGTTTTTAAAAAAGCCCTCACTGGTGACGTTAAAACACAGACAAATATTTTAAACTGTTATTTTTATTACTTTGTTTCACGCCGATAGCTTTTGTAAATTTCAATGCAATACAAATAATAAATCAACAATGCAGAAATTAACTTTAATAATAATAGCCATATAAAAGATAGTACGTTAAAATCTCGTAACTGACAGTTTATGAATTGTACAGAAGAAATAAATAACATAAAAATGTTGCAATAAATTAATATATATATAATTTTACGCAAATAACTTTATTGTCATAGTCATAAAAACAAATCAAAATTTAAAGCGTTAGAAAAAATCGAACAAAAATAAACGAAAAATCATGCAAAATTTCTTCATACAAAATTGGGTGTTAAATCGCCCAAAAAAAATGTAAAATTAATCCAAAATTTTTTCATGCAAAACTGAGTGATTTTTAATTTTTTTTTTTTTGTGATTTTTATTTTTTTTTTTTTTTTTGGGTAATTTTTATTTTTTTCATTTTTTTTTTTGTCATTTTTATACTTTTTTAATATTTTTTATATATTAATTTTTTCTTGTTAATAATGAAACAAGGACGAAAACTCAAATTTACAATTTTTTTTTATATGAGCATTTCCACCAAAAGGTCTATCACGACTGAAAAATTAGATGTTACTTAAAATTCGTTTAAACATCCATAATAGAGAAAAAATGCTCAAATTTATATTGTGAGAGTACTGAGAGCTGATCTCAATTTGAATTTAAAAAAAAATGGCAGCACACATGATGAATGGCAACAAAAGTTAAAAAATGGTGACAAAAATTGAAAAATTTTAACAAAAGTCGATATTTTATAAGTATAATAAATACTCGTATAATAATAAAAGTTTAATTAAATTTTTTTCAGTGTTCGATTGTAACGGTCCTGAATTACACTTTACATGTTCTTCTAGTTCAATTAAATAAATAAAACTATAAAATATTTACACTTCTTTGAAGAAAAAATTTGTCACATAACGTATATCACGTAACGTATCATACTATGGTTTGTATAAAATAATTAAAAAAGATTTTTCAACGAAACTATTATGAATATGTAGCAATATTATCCCAGATTATATTAAAAAACTTTCATAAAAAACTCGTGCACACTTCGCAGATTTTTTTCGTTTATATTGATGCAGGTAAAACCACTTCTATTTTATGTCACGTAACGTATCATTTTTGGTGGCTTCTATCTGAGAGCCGAACTTTTGACAACTCTTAGCTTTTACACCTGAAAAATCATAATAAGAAAACTGTTAGTTTAATTTTTCTTTGTTTTTCTACTTATTAAAGTCGCTCGACTGTCACGCGCGTAGCTACGGAAATGCCCATATGCATTTAGACCTTCTTTGTCCAATTCCGGCGTTTCAAGTCGTTTAGAATTTGTAGAGGTCCAAACTTGTAAAAATTGGCCTGAACAGATAATTATTAAAAATATAATTATATCCAGAGGTGTTGGACTTACTGAGGGTTGTAATCTCTAAACAGCGGCCAAAGTCCGCCTATTAAAAACAGAAAACAAAATACATTGGCCCATAACCATAGTCAAAATAAAAGTCGACTCTAAATTTAGTATAAGCATTCTTGACAGTTTTTTAATATAATATGTTGTCAAAAAACTTGCACTAAATTTAGAGTCGACTTTAATTTTGACTATGGTTATGGGTCATTTACTTTAAGTTTTAAGGCTGTGTGCGAATTGATCTAAATGCGAGCTAAGCTAAATTGTGTCGATAAGGCAGTGCTGCTTTATTAATAAAATTAATAATCATATTCTTTTTTGTTAAGTTATTCTTGTGAACAATAAAAAATTATTTTAAAAAAAATCAAAGAACCTAGGCATGCGCTTTATGCAAACAACGTTTGGTCTTTGACCTGAAAGGAAATTGATAGATTATTGGAGGCAGAATTGATTGAAACCATATGTGTATTATCGACTAGGCGAAACAAAAGTAAAAGACAATTTGAATTGCTTATAACCGAGGCTAGTGTTATGCCTTAAACTCGGCAAGCATTTCCAGTCCTCAGTTGTTCCTGCACTTTAATTCCACATTTTTCACAATTTAGTTGTGGATTTTTTGTTTCAATAATTCTTAAATGTATTTGGTAAAGAACAAAGAAAGCTAAAAGAACCATGCCCAAACCCGGATTCGAACCGGGTTCGAATGAGTTGATAGTCTAGTGCACTCTTCACTAGACTACAAAGGCCGACATTGACACATTATCTTAAAATTAGGTAATTTTTAAATTTTTTGGATGATTGTTTTCCTGTAAAAAGTTTTGGGTGATTTTTTATTTTTTTAAGCGATTTTTCATTTTTTGGCCTTTTTTAATTCAATTTTGGGCCAGTTTTTTGATTTGGACGACTTTTCATTTTTTTTTTTTTTTGGCGTCTTTTCATAATTTCACGTGCGCTTTTTTTAATGTAAGGATAACATTTGGGTTTTTTTTCTTTTTTGTTAAATTTTATAAAAAAATATTTTTATTCGTCAGATTACAAAACATGTATTATGAATACGGTATTAAAGACTTAATGTATTGTATGGTTTTTTTTATAAAATTCGTCAAAGTTGAAACTTTTTTAACAAATATAAGCTCAATAAAACCCAAAAAATAAAGTCAAGTCTGAACAATAATAACTTCGAGCACAAAGCATATTTCAAGGTTTTTTTTCTATACTTTTTTATGTTTTAATCGCCATTGAAATTAAAATAAAATACAATAAAAAATGTTAATAAATAAAAATAGAAAAATCGTTGAAATATGACTGTAAATTGTTCAAGGAATAAAAATTTAAGTAAAATTTAGTAGAAAATATCTAGCTAATTAAGCATTATTAAAGTCGAAGGCTATAACTATCATAAAATGTCGTACTTCTACCTTCTGTTTTTGTAAAAACCTGCTGCATCTAGCTGCTATTAAGAAAAACCACTTAATTTGAAAAAAGCCTAAAAAATCATATTTTGCCCTAAAATGCACTGATTTCCAAGACAATTTGTAGGTACTCTATAATTTAAAGAAAAATAAAATATAATTCTTAATTTCAAACAAGTTGTGACCTTATTTTGTATTATCAACCATTTTTTCAAAAAAAAAATATTTTTAAATTTTGTTAATTTGGTTATATTGTTTTATGGGAGATATATCTAAAAGTTATCCGATTTGAAATATTTTTAGCATGACGTTTAAGTGAAGTTAAATAAACTAAATTTAATCTTTGAAAACATAAATAAGTAATTTTATGCAGTTTTTTTTATAAAAAAAAATATGGTTTGTATGGGAGGTAGGCGATTCAGTTGACCTAGAATTCTAATTTATTGTGCTGTTACTTAATTTGGGCTAAAACTCATTTGTACAAAATTTCATGGTCTTAGCTTTTATAATTTCTGAGATAATGCTTTTATAATTAGCTTTTATAATTTCTAAAATCGAAAAAAGCGCACGTGCGCTTGCCTTATTTCGTTATGAAATAACGCCCGAATTTGTATGGAAAATTTTTTGGCTTTATTTCATTTTTTATTTTGGACGTTATTTCATTGGGCGTTATTTCCCTGAAACCAAAATTTTTATAGAAATACTAGATGTCCTGACAACAAAGCTATACAGGAATGCATTCAATTTGGTTTAATTTACAAAAAGGTGAATCAGTAAATAACAAGATAAAAACTCACCTAATGAATGCAAACTTGATTTATATATAAAACTTTTAACTCACTTAAATTTGAATTCAATTTTAAAAAATTAACTAAGTATTCATTTCACACGCAAAGAATGCAATTCACAAGGAATTTCAGAATTATCGATTATTCTTTTTTTATCCACTATTAAGTTTTTATTTATTATTCATTTTTTATTATTTATTAAATTTTATTCATTATTCTTTTTTTATTCATTATTCGTTTTCTAATCACTATTCATTTGCTATTCGTTATTAATTTTTTATTCAAAACATACCTGAATCCTAAACAAACGATGAGTAAAAAATGAACAATTAATAGAGTATTAATAATGAATAAAATATTAATAACAAATTAATAATGAACAAATGAGTATGAATAAAAAAATAAATAAAAATTTTATAAGGAATAACAAATGAATAATGAATAACAAATGAATAATGAATAACAAATGAATAATGATAACAAATTGATAATGAATAACAAATGAATAATGAATAAAAATTAATAATGGGAAAAACAGTTTATTCATTTTTTCGAATAACGAAAATTACTAATTGAAATGAATAATTGTCCGTTTTTAAAATTGAATGTGAATTCAAAATTTTATTTATGAATCAATTTTGCATTCATTAAATAGATTTTTTTGTCGTTATTGAGTTGCACTTAAAATTCTGAATATGAATGCAGATGCTACGCCTGGCAGGAGATTTTCTGCGCTTTACTGCCTATGCAATAACACAGAAACTATATTCATATGTTATGTTATGTGAATTATGTGTTATTATAGCATAGCTATGAACCATCGCCTCGACACAACAAACATATTTAGGGTATTCACAAGGTATCATAAAGCCATATGTCTTAAGTTGAAATCGCAAAATTATGCAGCTAGAGTGAACAATGCCTCATAATTTATTGTGTTATGCGAACTCAATCAGCTGATGCAAATCTAACGAAAATAAATGTTTAAAATCGCCATGAAAAAGAAAGCGAAAAGGATAAAATAATAGCCGGTTTTTCCAAAAAAATATTTTGGACGTTATAAGGGCTGATTGATTACGACACTACAATAAACATAGCTTTCAGGGTTATATTTTACTACTTTTTTATATGAGAGGCAACAACAACTTTTTTACACCATTGCAAAATTTAAGGGCAATATGACGTGATACCAAACATTGTGAATACCCTAATTGTGTAAAATTAATCTCAATCAAACGAGTCGATCAGAAGCTTATGTGGTGAAAAAGAAGCTTAAAAACGAAGCGGTATCAATATATTATTCAAATCAATACACTTTTGTTTGAAAAAAGTGATGAAAAATAATAAAAAAAAATTTATATTTTTTTTCTACTTGTATTTTTATTGTGATTTACTATGAAATTTCTCTAAAACTCATGGTTATGAAATTAACTAAATTTTTTTGTGAAAAGATCTCAAATTTTTGGTCAAATAATATAGTCGGTTTTTTGTCCTGCCACAATTTCAAAAAGTGTCTTTTTATTTTTTGAAAAAAAGCTGAGAACTTTTTTATACTTGCATAGACGACGAAATTATCATCATGGTTTTTTTGTTAACACTGCCAGAATAATAAAAAGACAATAAATATTGCTTGTTTTATTTATATATAGTTTTTTTATGCAACGAATGAACTAAAAAAAAAAATTTTAAAAATTACTAGTCTTTTAAAAAGGACTTGTTCGAATTTTTCAATATATTTCGCATCAAATAAATCGCTTTTTGCACACTCTATATTACATTATCAAAACTGTAAATTGTATAAAATTATTTTTGAAAAAGTTTGTATAAATGAATTACCCGAATAATGACCCGTTCAGTTCTCTAGATAGGCGAAAAGACAGATGAAAAATCAAAACAGTTGTTGACCGATATTTTCTAGTTAAGCTTCAATGTACAGTGTGTAGCAAAGAATATACTTTTTATATATTACAGGTTGAACCTAATGATACACGTAGAGATAGTTTTTGTTATCAAATTTAAAAAAAAAAAAATTTAGTTAAATATGTATTCAGATTCTACTCCATTGTTATTGTGTGATGAGTCACTACACTATCAGCTACTATTTTTTAAACGAAATAATAATGTGGGTAATAGCACCTGATTGATTGACTGATCATCTGGTTTGATCAGAAATTTTCTAGTTATATATACATATGCATAAAAGTTTTCCTCTCTATGTTTCAAAAAATATCATGTTTAAAAATATTTGAAAAATTTCACAACACGTCAAAAAACTACAATAGGGATTCCAAAATAATACCATCGAAAAAAATATTGACTGAAGTTTGCAGAAGTAATGTGTGTCGAACTGTACAGAAGTGATGTGTGTTTGAATTAATGTTGCGATTTGATGAAATTTGTGTTTTGATACAATACATAAATAAGGAAAAACTTGTCAAAAAAAAAATCTGATTACATTTTCTATTCCTATGTAAGTAGGTTCAATTACATAAGTAATCGTTTCTTAAAACATTAATAATCAGGTTTTTCTCATTACTTTTTTTAATTACATAAACGCTTTTTACAAAGGAGCTCTGACAAATTGGATGAATAAAAAATATTTTGTTTGTAAACTGAAGCAATTGATCACCACTGATCAAGATAGTTTTTCATATTTTTTGAATTTTTAATAAAATTGCGTTCTCATAACACCTTGTTGTATCCTTAACAGCTGTCTTAACCAAACTTTAAGGTCCGTCTTTTTGTAATACACATTAATAAAATATTTAAAAAAATACCATCTATTAGCAAGAAAAATTCTTTAAGCTTTATTTCCAATTCATCAAAGAACTGCTGGCTAATTTCACATTTTTAATGAATGGTTTTGTTATTTTCATTATTGATGTTCTGTAAAAGATACTACACGGTTAAAAATTTTGTTTTACTTTTTAATCCAAACTTTGGTTTTAAGGAATTTTTAATCCAAAAAGTACTTTTTTTTTAATCCAAACATTAGTTTAATTTAGCTGGGTCTCAAACCCACGTTACTGAAAAGAACTTATTTGCATTAGTAATGATGCAAAATAAGCGAAACTATGTTAACAAATGGACCATCAGTATTGGACCAGCACATCAGAGGACGAGTGTTCAAATCACGAACTGGTCAGAATATTTTTTTTATTTTACTTTAATTTAGCTGGTTCTCGAAACCACGTTTCTGCTCGCTTTCTTACTTACAGCAAGCTTACTTGCATTCGTTATGATGCAAAATAACCGTAACTTTCTTAACAAATGAGATGGACGAGTAGATAAGGTGTTGGACCAGCACAACAGAGGACGGGTGTTCAAATCATGAACTGTTCAGAAAAGTTTTTATTTTAAGTTGATATTTATATTGCTTTTTTTAAACTTTTTGCGGATTGAAAAATAATCTTTTTGGATTGAAAAATTCTAAGCTTTTTCGTGGATTAAAAAGTAATCTTTTTTTGGTGTTGCCCTTTATGTAATCCAATAACATTTTAAAATTTAGTCCAAGATTTTTAACCGTGTGCAAGTGAATTTTTTTCTCTGTCACACAATCGGGCGCATAAAAATGAGATGACCAAAAACAAGGTCTAAAAAAAAAATATAAGCTCACATTAAAACATTCACATTTTAGCACAAAGTAAGCAGCATGTCCTAGAGAAATAATACAAAGACACATTTGTATCTACGCAAAATGAAAATAGAAGAAACGACCAAGAACGACAATAAAGCGAAAGTGAAAAACCTTCCGCTTGGAATGGCTTAAATGAGACAGTAACCTACTTAATGCTATCGTCTTTCCCGACACCTTGTGCGACGTTAGTGTTTTGTGTGTTATTTTTTATTTGTTTGGACCATCACCCTCACTTTTCCGCAAATTAAATTAACTTAAGCAAAGACACCAACAACGTGTCAAAGCGTTCAGCCAAGCGACACCAAAGACAAAAAAAAATAACAAACGAGCATCAACAATCAGCAGGAGCATAACGAAAACGTATCACGCGTCACGTTATGATTCGATGCAACAACAACAACGACGTCGTGAAAATAAAAGAAATTCTAGAGCTGACGGCTTTCGTCACAAGCATACCAAGTATGAATTTCCTTTTTTCATGATATACATACATTGAGAAACGTTAGAGGCATTGAGTGGCCATGAAAAGTAGGCGTCTAAAATCTGTCAGACGTTGGTCACTTTACTGTAGATGGTGGTGGTGGCTCAGCTACTAAGGCAAGCAGTTTGTCTGCTGCGCCAAACTTGACCCAAATGATGGACAATTAATATTGCGTATACAGTGGACAAAAGTGGACAGCAACAACATCAATCTTGGCAGCCAACACAGAGGTTGAGCTGCACAAAATGGGGTCAACCAAGTTACCTTTCAACAGAGATAAATTAGTTTTTTCATAGTTGAGGAGCGGGGGAGGGGGGGGGTTAACTCAAGCACCAGGTGAATGAGAATTTTTGATTTTGGGGCGATTTAATATTGTAACAATCTGCTTAGCTGGACAAGCCATTATTTTTAATTAAATACACTTGAATAGTTTGTATGTGTAATTGATTGAATGACTTTCTTTTTCTTGCAGGTTCGCAGACGAATGCCACAGAGATGATTTCCTTCAATATTTTTCCCAACTTTAAGTCCAAGCGAAGGACCATGTCAACTGTTTTACAGTTTGTGGTACTGCTGCTGGTGACTCTGGTGAGAGCGCAAGCACAGTGTCCTTGGCAGCGCGATATACCAGATCTGCAGACGTCCTGCATCTGTGCCTACAACTTGGGCCGTGAGCTATCCGTGCAATGCGATCAGGTAATCTGTTGCACTTTTAATTGTTAAGCAGGCTATTGTTAAGCCTCTTCTTTTTTCCTTCCCTCCCCTCAACCAGGTCGACTTTACTCTCCTTTTGGATGCCTTAAATAAATATGCCAAAAACAAACCCATCGATTTGTTGTACATCAACAATTCGACCATCGATGCGCTTACGAATGACATCTTCGTCAATCTTAGCTTGCACAATGTCCAATTGTCCAGCTGTAAGATAAGCCAAATCAGTATTGGTGCCTTTCATGGTCAAGAAGCTGTGCTCAAGAACCTCAATCTACAAGACAATTTGTTGTCTGAAGTGCCGATAGCTGCTCTCAAGTCGCTTAAGATTTTGAATTTGCTCGATCTCTCCAAAAATCGTATAACATCGATTCCTAACGAGGCTTTTGTTAGCCTTACAAAGCTATCGACGCTTAAGCTGAACGACAACAATGTCACCCTGGCCACTGGTGCTTTCAAGGGACTTGAGCTCAGCCTGAAGAACTTAAATCTGAAGGGCACGCGTCAGCGTCGTGTGCCTGAAAGCATACGCGGTTTGAAGAGTCTAGCATTCTTGGATCTTTCGTTGAACGGCATCAAAGAACTGCCCGGCATCGGTGGCATACGCACCTTTGATGGACTTGATTCACTGACTGCGCTTAACATGGAACGCAATCTGATACAGCACGTGGCCGAAAGTTCGTTTGCCGGCGTGCGCAAAACTTTAAGTTCACTGAGTTTGCTTAACAACTTGCTGGCTGAGTTCCCCGTCGGCGCTGTGCACTCACTCAAGGAACTTCGCGTACTCGATATCGGCTTCAACTTGCTGACTGCGTTACCGGAAACAGCATTCCGTGGCAGTCCAGGCATTACGCTGCTGGCCTTGGATGGCAATCCCTTGCCTACGGTTCCCGAGCGTGCCTTTTCCCACCTCAATGCCACGTTGAGAGGTCTTTCGTTGGGTGGCCGTTTTCTCCACTGCGACTGCAAACTACGCTGGGTGGCTGAGTGGATTCGCAGCGGTGACTTGCAGGTAAGTCCTCTTTTGTTAGTGTTATTTTTCTGAATCGGTAAAACTTTAACACTGCTCTGCAGGTGACATCACGCGAACGCAATCCACAGTTCTGTGGTAGCCCAACTCATTTCCGTGATCGCGGTTTCTACTCCATACAACCGGAAGAACTTACTTGCCCGGACGCAGAGCCTGACTCGTTGGCAGGTCAAGTTGGCATCGTTGACAATCTTTTGCCACGCCAGAAGCCAACCGTCATTGCCACCGATAGCATTTTGGACGATGGCACACACGCTATTGCCACAAATTCGAGCTCACCGATTGTGTTAGCAACCGCGAACACCACAAAGACACCAACTGCCAGCTCCGCTCCAACTAAACCAGAGTCGACTGCAGCAGCTGCATTACCGCGGTTAACATCAACACGTCGCACTACCTCCACCACCACCACCACCAGCACGACGGCAGCCACAACATCCGCCGCACCCGCAACACTCAAAACAACTAGCACCATACGCACCACAGACGCCACGGTAAGTAGAAATTCCATTCCCAAAATTAACATCATATTGTATTTCATAAATCACTAAATTATGTAGAAAAAGTGACTCATTTCCGAATCACTTCGATAAATGGACATATAGCAAACAAATTTTCCTCTTCTTCTCCTACCCTTAGACTAAAGCCAGCACATCAAGCGTCACATCCGCATCTGCGACAAGCTCTTCCACCGGCTCCTCGCAACAAGAGCCAATTCAACCGACACATCAATCGACTTCCGGTTCATCGGCTGCTTCTACCACCGCCATCTCCAACACAGCCAATGGCAACAACAATAATAACAACAACAAACAAGTGCCCGCTTGGCGTCAAGGCACAGCTGCTGGCACTGGTACACCACACAAACAACAACGACCCCCGCTGGTACTCGGCTTTCCTCCACAACGCGGCACTCGCATCGACGATAGCAATGAAGTGCAAGTGAAGAATGCCTTCCGCCAGGATAGCTCTGTCATTATTCAATGGGATTCCGACACGGCAAATATACTCGGCTTCCGCGTTGTCTATCGTCTGTTCGGCGAAAAGACATTTAAACAGGGTCCACCGCTGGAGGCAAGTGAACGCGAGTTCAAAATCAAGAATGTGCCCGCTCAGGAATGCATTATTGTGTGTGTGATTTCGCTCGAGGAGCTGCACGTTACGCCGGAGACAGTACCGTATCAGCAGTGCCGAGAGGTGCGCACCGTTGCTTCACAAACGTCGAATATGGACAAGATAACAATTGCGGCAAGCGCTGCCATTTGTGGCACGATTATCGTCGCCGTGATTGTGTTCATAGCGGCTAGCAGGTAAGTGTTTACCACAAACGTTATATAACGGTCTGAATGCCGGTGTTTGTTTGTAAGCGTGTGCGTGTGCGAACTGTGTGGAGCAATTGTGTTTTACACGAAATCATTGCAAGCACCAAACACACAAAAAATGCTCTTCTATCTTCACTTAACTACATGTGAGAACAGCTCGTAAAGCACTGCTCCAAAGGATATCTGTCTATCGGGGCTGGTTGGCTGCATCTGGCTTAAACCAATGAATGTTTTGATTTACGGCATTGATGGGAGTAGTAGTAGGGTGTAGGGCGAATTTAACAAACCAACGTGTAATTGTAGTACAGAAGCAGCTTAGATAAACGACCAGTATAATGGTCAGTTGGGAATTTAACGGTGATTGGTGTAGGGTCTAAGGAAAATCGTAACAAATCAGTGCAAATGATTTTCCAGCGTGGCTAGGGAAATAAAGATTTTATGTTTCTTTTTTTTGGTTTTTATCTTTTGTTCTTCCTTACGAGGATAAAACAACTTAGTATGGATAGCGCATATTGTGCTTAGGGAATAATAAAAAATGGTCGATTGTTGTGGATTGTTGTGGCATCTTACGGAAGAAAGCACAATGAAACAACAACATAAACGAATTTCAATTGTGCAAAACAATGTCACGAATGGGGAACAGAAAAAATATTTGATGGATTGTTTGTGGCAAGAAAGCTGTTACACAAAGAGGAAGTATAGGAAATTTAAGTGTTAATAAAAGGCAAAAAGCAGCTTAATTTACTTTTAAGTACATACTTTGTATGAATAAATTTTATATGCAAATTTTAATAAATTTTAATCCAAAGTAGATATTCATAGCCTCTAAATTGGGATACATAAAGCTTGGGAGGTGTATGTTAAGTTTATAAAAATACTTTCCTAGACTATTCTGTAAAGTTTATAAATTTATAATGAAAACAATGTGTTAATTTCTTGAAAGGGCATCTTGTCACCAATTTTTTTTACAATATTTTTTAATATTTATTTTGGAAGGACGTGTTCAATTTTAAATGTATGACCTATGACCCAAAATAAGACCGTTGAAAGCATATACTCACAGTAAGAGATCTCAGAATAAGTAAGAGATAGGACGGGTAAATGAGGTATCGGATGAAAGATCTAGGTGGCAAGGCTTGTACAACATGATTTAAATTTTTATTTTAATTTATTTCAATTTATTTCAATTTATTTGTATAGTTGAAAATATAAGTACACTAAGAGCTATGCTCTTTTATAGTACAACATAAAACATTAAAATGATTAACTTACTCAAATCTTAGAATAATAACAACTCATTTTAAAGACAAATAACTTAATTTTAGTACAATGATGACTTAACGCTTAAAAAACTATAGTAAGTTAAAAGTTAAGAAGATAATGTATAGACTGAGTGAAAAACAGAAATCAATAGAGAAAATATTTAGAACAAGAGTATAAAAATACTGAAGAGTAGAGAAAAAAGATAAAATAGATTGCCTAAAAGAACCTCTCTCAGTGATTTCTCTAAGCCTCCGTGGTAGAGAATTCCACAACCTAATGGCGTTGATGAAGAGCAGTTGAGAAGATATTAGCGAGTTGTGCCAAAACTGGAGTATTTCATATAGATATCTATGTGTTTTCTCATGAATTAACTTATGCAGGTATATACAGTTTCAGGCATTGAGATAAGCAGTCAAGTCACATCCAAGTATTGCATTCCGGAAACTAGACAGGTGATCAAATTTACGAAGGCCATACACATAGCGTGTGGCGTAATTAAATGCTATTTGAAGTTTTAACTGGGAGGAAGAGTCAAGTTTACTATTTACCACCCCAGAGTAGGTTATCACAGGTAGAATAAGTTGTATAACCAACTTCGCCTAATACTAACTGGAGTCACGCTTGCAGACATTCTTAAATTACGCAATACATCATTAACATGATCAACACATGAAAGCGAAGAATTAATATAGAAACCAAGATTTACAATTTTCAAAACAACACTTAGCTTGTTAGGACCAATCCAACAAATCAGGGACATCATTAACACAAGTTTTACCTCTACAGATAGGAAGTACATATGATTTGGAAGAGTTTAGAAGAAGACCATTGCTATTTGTCCACTCATTAATGCTGTTGAGGTCCTCATTCATTTTGCAACACAAGTCATCAACCAGACCTGTTCTTCTAGATAAATACATTTGGACATCATCAGCATATGCATGGATAGAGGCATGACTGCAGACAGAAAATATGTCATTTAAAAATATAGAGAATAGGAGAGGGCCAAGTATAGACCCTTGTGGTACGCCACTTAAGACAGATTTATACCCTTAGGACAATTGACCAACTTTAACTTTTTGAGACCTATCACACAAATAACTGGACATAAGATTTACAGCACTATCACAAAAACCAAATAGATACTTAAGCTTACTACACTTAAGCTTTCGAAAGCTTTTGAAAAGTCAAGCAAACAAAGTAAAGTCAAATTGCCAGCATCATATTCCGGTCGTATATCGTCAATGACCTTAACAACAGCCGACGAACACCCGTCTCCAGACCTAAAACCTGATTGAAAAGGGGATAGCATTTTAGATTTCTGACCCTTGACCCGAGATATGAGCGTTAAACGAAAATTTTCCATGAAAATTCCCCAAACCTTAATAAAAATTTAATTGACATTTTTTACGACAGTATGTTAAAAAATTCCTATTTTTAACATCCGTTGAGGTATTTTCAAAATTCTGTGTCGATAAGCAATAACAGCTTAAGTCTAATTTCAAAGTTTCGAGAAATCTTGCTTCAAAGTTTTCAGTCGCCATATAAGTTATATGAAAGGGTATTTTGTATTTGCGTCATATCTTTGCCTAAGGTTATGCTAGAAGATCCAGATTTTCCGTGTTCATAATGATATATGCATGAAACACAGCTACATCAATAATTCAGTTCTGTCTGAAGCCGACTTAAGCTATTATTGCTTATCAACACAGAATTGTAGATTCTCTAAGTATAACGCATATTTTTTTAAGCAAACTCATGAGCTCATAATAAAAAAATGGCACAGTTTCGATAGTATCGTAAGTATAGACGTAGAATTCCTTTTTACACAGTAATAGAGATAAAGTATGGTTTTTTTCTAAGTTTATTAATAACGTAACCTTAAAAACATAATAACATTAAAATTAATTATGTTGATTTTTTATCATTTAAATACAAATTCTAAATGTTTGATAGTTTAAATCATACTTGATTTTAAATATAAATTCTAGTTGTTTGATAGTTTAAAATCGTTTATTGAGCTTTTAGGAAGACTTCCAGCAGACTGTTGCACTCCATAATAATAACATAAGCATAAAGACTAAAGTAAAGCAAAAATACAACAACAAATGTGAGAATGTGAAATGGGAGAAAAACTGAGAACTTGACACTTCAAATCTCATCGCTGCTGTGGCAAAAGTGCGCGCTTGCACGGGTATCACAAAGATTTCTGATGAAGCCTTTAGCAGGGCCGAAATTGCAATAAAATCAGCTAGTGATTTTTTCCTTTTCATATTGAAAAAACTTTGTTGTTGTTGTTGTTGTTTCTTTGGAAAGATTCGTTAGAATAATTAATTGTTCTAACTTTGACCTAAAAGCTCAATAAATGATTTTAAACTATCAAACAACTAGAATTTGTATTTAAATCATATAAAATCAACATAAAAAATAACAAGGTCATTTAGAAAAAACTTCATAAAAATTAATGTTAAAGATAGCAATAAATTTATTTATTACACAATAATAAAAACCTATATAAATAAACATAAACCAAAAAAAAAACAGCATTTTTGTATATCTTTACAATTATATAAAATTTAAGTGAACATTTTTTGTTCTAGGTAAACTCTAAAAGTACTGGGCTGATATTTATAAAAAAAGTTTTAAAATGTCATATTTTTGCTAAAGCACTTTTTAGTATTTTCCTTACGTAATTTGAATAATTTGTATATGGGCATTTCCACCAAAAGTTATACCGCGAGTGAAAAATTAAATGATACTGAAAATTTTTTTAAACATCCACAATAGAGAAAAAATGCTTAAATTTGTATTGTATTGTTGTTATAAAAATGACAACAAACATGATGAATGGCAACAAAAGTCGAAAAATGGTGACAAAAGTTAAAATATTTTAACGAAAGTTGGAATTTTATTAGTGTTACTCGTATAATATAAAGTTATGGGGGTTGGAATTAGTTTTAAAGGTTTTCTAAGAGATGGCGTAACTATCAATAGATCGCATCGGGCACACCTGTGACTATATTCATTTCAAAGCACATTGTGTAAGCTTCATTTTTCAGTATGTGTCATTCCACTGAAGTGTAAACAACATATATTTTTTTCTCTGTGAACATGTCGACTTTCGTTCCAACAAAACGCAATTTGCGGGAAGGTTTACTTTTGTGCTTCCATTTGAAGAAAAAAGCGGTTGAAGCACAACGCACGCTTACTGAGGCTTACGGGGACTATGCTCCATCGATTTCTACTTGTGAGTACTGGTTCCGTCGGTTTAAAAGTGGTGATTTTGATACGGAAGACAAAGAGCGTCCGGGCCAGCCGAAAAAGTTTGAAGATGAGGAATTGGAGGCTTTGCTCGATGAAGACCCGTGTCAAACCCTTCAAGAATTGTCAGAATCATTGGGAGTCGACTTATCAACGGTCGGCAAACGCTTGAAGGCCATGGGAATGATTCAAAAGCAAGGAAATTGGGTGCCGTACCAGTTGAAGCCGAGAGACGTTGAACGGCGATTTTGCATGTGCGAACAACTGCTTCAACGGCATAAAAGGAAGAGTTTTTTGCATCGTATTGTCACTGGCGATGAAAAGTGGATCCATTACGATAATCCTAAGCGAAAAAAATCGTGGGGACCACCCGGCCATGCCTCAACATCGAGGGCCAAGCCGAATATTCATGGCGCCAAGCTTATGCTGTGTATTTGGTGGGATCAGAAGGGTGTCGTGTACTATGAGCTGCTAAAACCTAACGAAACCATCACTGAGGAACGCTACCAACAACAATTGATGCAATTGAGCCGAGCATTAAAGGTTAAACGGCCGGAATATGCCAAAAGACACGACAAAGTGGTTTTTCAACATGACAACGGACGGCCACATGTTGCAAGAACCGTCAAGGAAACGTTGGAGGCGCTGAATTGGGATGTGCTACCCCACCCGCCTTATAGCCCAGACATAGCCCCTTCCGACTAATACCTATTCAGATCGATGACGCATGGCTTGGCTGAGCAGCGCTTCACTTCTTACGAGGATACCAAAAAATGGGTCGATTCGTGGATTGCCTCAAAAGACGAATCGTTCTTCCGGCGCGGAATCCATATGCTGCCAGAAAGATGGGCAAATGTTGTAGCTAACGATGGACAATACTTTGAATAATATACATTGTACCGTTGTTTCTAAATAAATGCTCAAAAACCGAAAAAAACCTTTAAAATTAATTCCAACCCCCAATAAATAAAATTTTTTTCACTTTATATGTTTTTCTAGTTAAATTAAATAAATAAAGATATAGAAATTTTTTTTGCATTATTTTTCTATTAAAAGGCAGAAAAAGCACAAGTTTTTTAACATAATTATATGTTTTGTTAACAAGCCCACCAACGAAATAAAGCAATGGCGATTTTAAGCTTGACAGATGCATGCGAAAAAAAAACGAAACATTACAAACGGTCGCTCTTTTCAACACGTCGGAAATTTTCGATTTCTGAAATTTCAGCAAAGAAGTGAATACCCCTATTGTTTGGACTTATTCAAAATAAAGGTTTGACCCGATCATATTTTGCAGACTTTTTTGATTCATCAAGAACATGCTTTTGCGTTTTAATATTTTTTATAAAATTCTGTGCCTGTCACGGAATAATTAAAATAACATTACATAATGCTTTCCAAGGTGGTTAAGTTAAGGAAAGAAACTACCTTACTAAATTGCGAGAAGACCAGTGAAAATACTCGCTCCATTTCCCTTGTGTACTGGAACAGCGAATAAAAATTGTACTATTTTCAACAAGTTTATTTTCGCTCTTAGAATTCAGAATTTTGTAAAAAAAAATAGTTCCATTTTCATTCATTTGCACGCCTTTGCAAAAAATTTGCTCAGTTTTTACTGATACACTTTAAATTTTTTTTTCAATATTTTTAACCGGGACATTTTTTATTGTGCACCGGGACACCGATCTCAAAACCGGGACATGTCCGGGAAAACCGGGACGTATGGCAGCCTAACACTAGAGTGCTATCCAAAAATCAAAACAGGACAAAAAAGTTTAATTTTTCTTTGCTTTTTTTAATTTTTCGCAACAAAAAAGGCGTACGAACGTTACGTGCGAAGCCATGGAAATGCCCATATTTAATTAAAGTTTTAAAATCATCCGAGCTGCCACGCATTGCCACACTTACGATGCGAAACTATGTCTTTTTTTCTATGTTATTATGTTATGTTATTATTGTGCATAGGCAGTTTCCTATCAATTTAACTATAAACCTTAAATATTTGACAAATAAAAATTAATTATAAAGGGCTTCCCTTGCATAGAATCACATACAAGAATTTTTTATATACAAATTCAAAATTTTTGAAAGAATCACATAAAAGAATTTTTTTATATAAATTTTAAAAACTAATTACATATATATAAATTCTAAATTTTGGAAAGATTTCTAAATTCTAAAAAAAATTCTTAAAATTTTTATATAAGTCCTAAAAATTTTGCTTTACTTAAATTATTAAAACATAACCATTTGACAAAAAATTACATAGATAAAAATTATTCTGATAGGCGATAGTTTGCCGTTATTTTAACTATGAAAAACTGAAATTGATAAAACAATTTGATGGTACAAAATCAAAGAGCAAGGTCACTGGTCCGAAATTTGTTGAAAAAGACGATGCGAAACTATGTCTTTTTTTCTATGTTATGTTATGTTATGTTATGTTATGTTATGTTATGTTATGTTATGTTATGTTATGTTATGTTATGTTATGTTATGTTATGTTATGTTATGTTATGTTATGTTATGTTATGTTATGTTATGTTATGTTATGTTATGTTATGTTATGTTATGTTATGTTATGTTATGTTATGTTATGTTATGTTATGTTATGTTATGTTATGTTATGTTATGTTATGTTATGTTATGTTATGTTATGTTATGTTATGTTATGTTATGTTATGTTATGTTATGTTATGTTATGTTATGTTATGTTATGTTATGTTATGTTATGTTATGTTATGTTATGTTATGTTATGTTATGTTATGTTATGTTATGTTATGTTATGTTATGTTATGTTATGTTATGTTATGTTATGTTATGTTATGTTATGTTATGTTATGTTATGTTATGTTATGTTATGTTATGTTATGTTATGTTATGTTATGTTATGTTATGTTATGTTATGTTATGTTATGTTATGTTATGTTATGTTATGTTATGTTATGTTATGTTATGTTATGTTATGTTATGTTATGTTATGTTATGTTATGTTATGTTATGTTATGTTATGTTATGTTATGTTATGTTATGTTATGTTATGTTATGTTATGTTATGTTATGTTATGTTATGTTATGTTATGTTATGTTATGTTATGTTATGTTATGTTATGTTATGTTATGTTATGTTATGTTATGTTATGTTATGTTATGTTATGTTATGTTATGTTATGTTATGTTATGTTATGTTATGTTATGTTATGTTATGTTATGTTATGTTATGTTATGTTATGTTATGTTATGTTATGTTATGTTATGTTATGTTATGTTATGTTATGTTATGTTATGTTATGTTTTGTTATGTTATGTTATGTTATGTTATGTTATGTTATGTTATGTTATGTTATGTTATGTTATGTTATGTTATGTTATGTTATGTTATGTTATGTTATGTTATGTTATGTTATGTTATGTTATGTTATGTTATGTTATGTTATGTTATGTTATGTTATGTTAAGTTATGATTTCTTATATGTTAGTTACATTTTTCAACTTTTATTTTATAAATATAGTATTTTTATCAAACACGCAAAGTATGCCTGAAACAAAACTTTTCTTTTCGATTTACTGTCACTTTCTTTTTATTTCAAACATTTTTCTTACAAATTTTTTATTTCTTTTTTTTTACGCCATTAAAGTCGATTCTTAACAAAGCACCTAAGATTTATGAGCTACATTCAAATTTTTTGGCACTACACTACGAATGTGATAGCATCGTTTATTATGCCACTAAATAGAGCTGGCTTTTTTTTTTGCTCTTATTGCCCTCGCTTTCTCACACTTACCTTCACTATCTTCTTCATTTACAGACGTTCCCGTAAATTACAAAATTCGCAACAAAAGAGTCCACTGCCAATTGGAGGTTTGCCCGTAAACTGCTGCGGTCCAGCTGGTTCGCCAGGACCACTTGGCTCAATGGCAACACTGTCGGCTTTCAATAATCACAAGGTAAGCAATGCAAACAATAAAAATAGAAACGACCCAAGCCCAAGAGTGTGTGCTTCACATAAGAATCAAGGTAGAAAAAAATATAAATCTAAATTATAAATAAATAGGCTGGCATGGAATCACTTTGCAAGATTACCACAACGACTGAAATAATTATAGCGTTTGGATAGCTTAGAAAAGTTAAATAAGAACGAACATAACGGAAGATTTGTAATTAAATATGAAGAAATCGTAAAAATTCGACAACGTCAAAACAAAGCTGTCATATTAAATAAGAAGAATCAAGTGTAAAAAGCAAACAATGACAGCCTTCAAGCCTGGCTGTCTTCATTTGCATGATTGGTGGTTGTGCTCTTATTTTAATTACTAGCATTAAATAGACAGATGGCTTTAAATTAGTCCCTGAAATTCAAGCTTTTATGGCAATACAACAGCATTTGAGTGTAATTGTGGGAAGTAAGTGGAAGAGCCGCAATGATGTTAAACAAATCAGAAGTAGAAGTTTTGTGCATTGACTTGGTGGGCTAATTTGGCAATTATCTAACAATTTTCAAGGTAATTTCATTTTAATAAATAAATAATAAATATAAATAACGCCATTAGAAAAAAATACGGCACTTATTTTAGATCGTTTGAATGCGAAGCGAAATGATTTTAATAAATTTAAAAAAAAAACCAGTTCAATATTAAAATAGCTTCAATCTGCTTAAAGTTTGAAATTTATTTTTAACAAAATCAATATATAAATAGATTTTTGTATTAATCTAACTATTTAAGACACAGGAACGCAGGAAAAAGGCTGCACTGACACACCAACTCAAGCATAGGGTTAAGAAGTACTGTATCAATGAAATGCGTCAACTCAATCTGCCTATGCAATTCTACTTCAAGTAGTTTCTTTTTCCAAGTAAAGAATATTTTGATGATAATTTTTATACAATGTATAAACACGGTCAAAAATCTTGAACTTATGATAATACATTCTTTATTAAAACCGAATCGGTATTAAAATTTAACCGACGTCAAATATTAAAATTGAGTTTTATTCCATGCGCTTAATCTTTATGCATTTCTCTTGTATTAATAAAAACAGAACATCAATAATATTACTTTAAATTCACCTCTATTTTGTTATAATTCTTGTCTTTCAATATTTATTGGAAAAAAGTTGCTTTTCACACTTTCAATATCCCATAAATACTATTATCCGAACACATCCTGTTCTATTTTTGGAAACATATTTATGTGACACGAAATTTAATTTAAGCATAATATTTACACTCCACAAAAGCCAAAGAAAGACATTTTGTGGCATAAATTTAATAATAGAGACTAGACGTGCGTCAAATTCGCATATTCAACAACCACAAAATAGAACGCGTTGTTTTCTTATGGGCGTGAGATGAAATTCAAAATGAAATAAATTACGTAAAGGTGTCGTTGCAAAGACAGTCAATAGCGGAAAGTCATTGGAGTTGAAGACGATGAGTTTCATATTTACACATGTGTGTATAGACAATATGCCGATACTATGTTATAATAATAAACATACTTAAAATGCCTTAAAAGTTTTAAAAATAAAAAAACACTGTCAAATATTTCAGGTTTTACTGAATGAAAAGCAGAGTACTTAATTGTGTGTTTTTTAACCTTTTTTTCCAGGAATGGGATCAGGTTTCAGCTTATAGCGGCCGTTCGATACCGCGACCGCGCATTTACCCCATGGATAATCAGGACGATATGCGTAGCCATTTTTCAGGAATGCCCGGCAAAGTGGGTAAGCCAAGGTAAGTGTTATACGGGATGACTTAGAAACAAAATTAGAATGAAAGAAGGCCTGGCGGGAAGCATTTGCAAAAAGATTTTCATTTATTTTGAATAATTTTCATTGGAATTTGAGCAAATTTTTTTTTTTTTTTTTGCTTTGAAAACAATAAAAATACATCAAAAAATATGCACATGAAAAACATAAAAACACATAAACATTGCAAAAACAACAATTAAAACACTCTTCATTTTATCGCTCATCTTGATTCTGCCACCAAAAACATCTGCAACCTCATGAATAAAAACAACATGAAAAACAACCACGACACACATCCAACCCAAACATCATCTACAGATCCATTGCTGATGGTCAATCACAACATAGCTTCTCCAATAATTCGCATCGTGGTTATCTTGGCACCGCATTCCCCACAAATTTAGTCAATTCGCGCCCGGAGTTACGTCAGTCACGTCAGTCGCTGGCCGCTGCATCGGAGCGCATGTCGCGAGCCTCATACGCTGGCTCCATGCATGGTCCACAAAGCATAGCATCGAGCACACGTCGATCGCGGCCACGTTCCAGATCACGTGAGCACCTGAATGCAACGCACATACATAACCATCGACCTGGAAGTCGGTAAGTAGGTTTGTTAGCGTGGCGGCGCGGCAAGATATTTAATAAAAATTTAATAAAAAAAAACACTAACAGCAATGATCGGCATGCAATCTCCCCCTACCCCCCCCCCCCCCCCAACAAAAGCAACAACTCTAGAAACTGTGCAAAATAAAAGCAAAGAAAGCTCTACTGTCTGTCTCTACTCATTGGAACCAATACAAGCGCACACTGGCGGACACACACGCACACTTATTCATATCCGCACACTCTCATACAAACAAATGCATTTGAAAACAAACACTAACACACTTCAACACACACTAGCGCACTTATTTCATATATGGTTTTTTTAACTAATTTTCCTTGTTTTTCGTTTTTCTTTGATGATTTTTCTCAATTAATTTTCTTTATAATTTTTCTACAGATATGCAGCACTTTTCTTTTCAATGCTCTCTCTGCTTTGTTTGACTAATAATCGCTTAACAATTCTTTTTTATTTAACTACTTTTATTTCCTTATTCTACTCTATTTTGCTAATCAGTAGTAGTAGTTGTGAGTGCTTTTCTTTTAATTGTATTGTAAAGTGCACTAGTTGCGCCAAAGCGTAGCTGCAGCTCATTAATTCTGCTAAACGATTTGAAAATGATGCGTGAATGCATGAATATATTTCTCAATAGAGCGTGGAAAGAAAAGTTTTTAATTAGATAAAATAAATTTCGCAAATTGCATGCGATAAAATAAATTCAACAAATAAATCATTGTTAAACGCATTGAGCGCGAACTTATTTATTCCTGATTTATTGCAGAAAACTGCAAACAACAGATGTTAAATGGATTTTAAGCTGATGGCCACATTTTATTATTTAAGTTTAAGGAAAAAATTCGAAGCAAAATTGGGGTATGCTCTTTAGGTTGTACAAAAAATGCATTTAAGTTAAAAAAATACTAACGCTTTTTGTGAGTTTTTAAGAAAAAATCAATTTTTTTATGACCTCTCTCTATACACTGAGAATAAAAACATACATTATTTAAGCTTAGTATGCTGTAGGAACGAAAATTGTTGGGCATATAACTCTACACGCAAAATTTTGGTGTAGTCAAAATTTTTGTTTGGAGAAGAAGCACTTGCTGTTCTGGTTGACAGATTCATCTTTTTATTGCTGCAATTTTATATTCTATAAAAGGCAAGACTACACATTAATAAACTAAATAAATACAACAATATATTTGTCAAATAACAAATTCAACACAAATTAAACATACTTAATGCTTATTTTTTTATTGTTGAATAGCAAATTTCCGCGCCAATTAAATGTACGGGCATAAAATCGACAGCGAAATTTTGATATTTCAACTCTCCACTCACGAATGGAAATTTGGCAACTTAGCAATAATTTTCGATTCTACAGCGTACTAGCTGGCGAAAAAAATTTCGCTGCCTGCTCGTTGTCAAAAATCTCAATGTATTTCTTATGGAAATTTTTTTTCGTTCCACAGCATACTAAGCTGAAACAAAAAAGTTTTAAATGTGAATTTAACGCATTTGCATTTCTACAAAACCAAATTTAAAACAAGCGTGTTTAGTTTTCAATTGGTTATAAACTCATTTCTTTTTTTTATATTTTTTCTTATTTCTTTGCAATAACAAAAGAAAAAATTAGCTATCTGAGATTGAATTAAAACTTTTTGTGTAGTAGAATCATTGACCAGACAATTGAGACCAAGCTGAAAAAACCCCGATTTTACATTTGATTGTTTGCAAATCTTTTTGAATTGGTTTTACAAATATTGAACAAAAGATTAAATAAAAACAAATAAATTAATTTATTATTTTAAATATTTCAATACATTAAACCGCAATAAAGAGCAAACTTCATCGAATGGATTTAAAAATTGGTATTCGAGGGGTCCCAGGGATCGCTGATCACGAAAGGTGACGTCAAAAACTCGAAAAAAATAAAAAAATGGTATGGAAAAATGGCAGTTTAGGCAGATTCAACACCGAGATCGTGAAGTGCGACTAGCCAACGGTAATTGTGTTTGTGGTCCATCCGCTGATGCGCCTGACGCAATTAAAGTACAGTTTTTAAAAAGAATCAAAAATTATTCATCATTGTTTTCAGACCATGGCAATATAGGTTCTAATGACCTGCCAACAATAATTAAAGCTAAAAAAAAATAAAAATAAAAATTCTTATACTTAAAATGTTTGAATTAAAGTATATTTTAAATAAACTTAGTAAATAAGTAAATAAACAAAACTTAAATAAACACAATTTCATTTAACTTTAACACATATTTCTCTCAGTGTAGATATTGTCAATTTGTTATTTTTTTTTATATTTCAAAGAGTTTATTAAAACGGTTAGATTAATTTTAAGTTATTAAGTTACTTAACCCTAGGATGTGCGACTGCTTAGGAGGCAGTAAGTGGCCCTATTGGGCCTCGCCAGGCCTATAAATGATGGCCAGCTGTCTTTACGATTTTCGTCCATCTATATGTCCTATTGCAAGCTGCTATTATGTAGCAGTATTGTTAGATACTACATCTGTGTGTGGGTGTCATTTTTAGGAGGTTTCTTAAGGGGGTGTGGGGTTTAAGATACCGTAAAAAGTAAAATTACTTTTTTTATGGCACAAGTTACCTTTTGACTGATTTATACTTTTTTAAATTCAAATTTACAAAAATTAGAAATAAGACAACGATCGTTGAACTTGGATTTATAACTATTCAGCAGCGTAGTCATGGCACTGACAATTTTTCTGCGTGATGTCGTGTTCAAGGTATATGAATTTCTTTGCATTTTTTTACACGACAAGAATGTTTTACGCCTCTTTTTGCCGTCTTGAGCATTGCACGACTCACAATCTTTCCGTTCCATATAACTCAGGGTAATGCAATTGTGTATGTTATAATAAAGGTAGAATTACGAATATAAAATATTTTTTTTTATAAATATTGACAGAAACATTGAATTGAAATTTGAACGTTGCTATTCATTGTCCTATTTTTCATGTGAGAAGTAACAAACTGGGAAGTCAAAACCTTTAGAAATTCACGATGTTTATCCGTTAATAGGTTTTTGTCACTCTTGAAAGAGTAGCAACTGAGAATCTGGTCCATAGTGCTGACACCTGCTTTATTTTCGTTGTTATTCGGAAATTTATAAGGCTTGTTTTTCCGAAAAGATAGTCTTTTTCATTCTATAGTTTTTTAGTAGCAAAAAACCTGTCCTCAGAGAGCTGATGCCGGTCTGTCAGCAGCCTAAGAAATTAAGAACAATATAAACATCTTCCAACACTTCGTCACTTATTCCCGACATTTCAAATATTACTTACAATAAAAAATAAATATGTAATGTGACCATATGCACACAAGAGCCTTACACATAATCGTCGAACATGATCGATTGTGTTTGAACATATATTGTTTAGTAGCTTACATACATTTCCCATACATTTAACGGAGGGGCCTCGTGAGGCCCAGTAGGTTCACTTACTTCCTTATTTTAAAAACAGATGAGTTTGTTCTACGAAAGTAATGCAAATTCTTTTTAGTTTTTTTTTGTTACGTCTAGAAAACATTAGCGGTGGTTGGTATAAAATATTTCGGCGCTCAGAGGCAAGAAAAAAAAATTGACGACTTTTCAAAGTCAAAATGGGCCTCGAAAAGCCCAGTCGCACATCCTAGGGTTAAGTCAAGTATAACAAAATAAAATTAATATGTATGACTCCAGAGATACACATAAAATGCTAGTGGCTTTCAATAATTCTACTCGTTATGTCTACGGTCTTCAGAGTTTTGGATTTCAATTTTTACCAACCCGTTATTAGGTCGTAGCTTACTCAGATATCTCGAAGCAAAAATTTGCATTCTCTGACTTAAGATTTATCAAGTTGCATTTTCCAGGTTATCTTTTTGTAAGTTAAAGTTTTGTAGGACAAGCAGAAGCATGAATCTTGTTATTCTCAAGTATAATATTCAAAACTCAAGCCGTTTATTTTTCGTTAACGGAGTAAGACTTTATAACTCGCTTCCAAACTACATAAAAAATCCAACACTTAGTACCTCAAGCATTTAATTTTCGAATACTTCTCTTAACTCGTTTCCTCTTTTTTTCTATCTAGGTACTCCGGAATTTTTTTAAGTTTTGTTAGACCCTCCCTAGGAGGCGCTGCACAGTGCGCTTTTTTAATTTTAAGATGACATTTGCATTATCTCAGAAACTATAAAAGCTAGCACAAAGAATTAGAATTCTAGGTCAACTGCATCGCCTATCTCCCATACAAACCATATGTTTTTAATAAAAAAAACCCGCATAAATTTGCTTATTTATGTTTTTATGTTTTTAAGAGAAAATTTAGTTTATTTAACTTCACTTAAACGTCATGCTCAAAATATTTCAAATCGGATAACTTGTAGATATATCTCCTATAAAACAATATTACGAAATTAACGAAATTTTAAAAAAAAATTTTAAAAAATAGTTGCTAATACAAAATAAGGTCACAACTTGTTTTAAATTATGAATTCTATTTTATTTTTCTTTAAATTTAAGTGTACCTACAAATTGTCTTGGAAATCAGTGCATTTTAGGGCAAAATTTATTTTTAAGACTTTTTTTCAAACTAAGTAGTTTTTCTTAATGCAGCTAGATGCAGCAGGTTTTTACAGAAACAGAAGGACGAAGTACGATATTTTATGATAGTTATAGCCTTCGACTTGAATAATGCTTAACTTACTAGATATTTTCTACTAAATTTTACTCAAATGTTTATTCCTTGAAAAATTTACAGTCATATTTGAACGATTTTTCTATTTTTATTTATTAACATTTTTTATTGTATTTTATATTAATATCAATGTCGATTAAAACATAAAAAAATCCGGAAAAAACCTTGAAATATGCTTTGGGCTCGAAGTTATTATTTTTCAGACTTGACTTTATTTTTTGGGTTTTATTGAGCTTATTTTTGTTAAAAAAGTTTCAACTTTGTCGTTAGTTGCTTTCTCGCAAGCTGCTGTGTTGAGCATAAATTTTAAAGTAAGTTTACTACGAAAATTATTTTAGTAGTGTTTCCATTGTCGTCCCAGGCTGAAATTTTGAGAGATCTTAGATAAATTATCATTAATTAATATATTTTTTTTTAAAAATTTTTAAAAATGACTTTCACAAAAATATTTTATTTTTAATTTTTTATGCAAAAAAACATAACTTTAATATTTGAGAAATTTTAGAGTTTATTATACAAAATAAGCCTTTTGAAAATATCTTTAATATGAATCTAAAATCGTTGCTCTATCTTATACTAAACCGAAGTAATGATCAAATGAAAATTAGTCCTCAAGAAAAAAAAACGAATTTTTTCAATTTTTGAGTACCCGTAACTCAGTAACCACTCAAAAAAAAATAAAAATTACAAATTTCTTTTCTTAATTGTAGCCAACACTACGTGTATACAAAGTTTAAACCAAATCGGAGAGGGTCAGGTTGAGAGTGTTGTTGAAAAGCAATGTAATCACCCTATACTTTAAAATTATGTGCATTTTTTCTTTAGGTAGTATTTTACGATAAATTTTTATATAAAAACGTATAAGTGTTAGACCGTTTTTAGGTAAAATTTGGTGCGATGATTTCATTTCTGACATCAGTTTTGCTTTAGCTGTGCACGTTTTTATACAAAAATTTCTAAAAAAAAAAATCACAAAACTGAAAGTGTGAAAGGGTAAAGTGAACCTCCTCCCCTCCCCTCTTTTTTTAATAACTTTACATGACCGAACCGAAAAACGCCCTGGCAACATCGGTTTGCAAATCGATCCAGCATAATGCATATACATATATAGAAAAAAAGTCGCCAAGAGTACATGAGTCACATTTGCATTTCTTTTCTGGGATGCAATTGAAAATTTTTTTTTTTATTTTTAGCCCTAGTATGCTACAATTTCCGAATGTGACATAAACACTACACGGGAGTTAAACATACCCCAGCTTTTAAACTTCATACGGTTTTTGTCAAAGAAAGTTGTTTTTTTCTATTTGATTTACCAAGTAAATAAGATCAAATTTTATGTGGAAAAAAATTATTAGCAGATTTATATAGCCTATGTCCCAACTGGGTGCCATAGCTATCCAATTGAAAAATAATTCTTGAAATAGCGCCTGCCGTTCTCAAGCTTTGTGGGCCCGAACTCCCGTGAGTACCTTTTAATATAATAGTATAGATGAATCCAAATTTGAGCAATATCAAAAGATTTTAGCTCACACGTTGGGCAGCGCTAAAATGCATTTGTTTCTCTCTTTGTTTTAAGAAACCAACAGAAAATATTTGCACATATACCGTTAGTCGTTGCATTGGTTTTTTGATTTGGTGCGCTTCGTATATGCTACGTCTTCTATGCAAAAGGTGTAGTAGTTACAGAAAATGCAATATCTCTATACTTTTTTTTTACTGATTCTGGTGCTCGTTCATTAGGCTCCGACAGGGAGAACTGGTCGGAAATGGCAACTTTTTTATAATAGCCCAAAAAAAAATTTTTTGTTGCATAATTTTAAATGTGTTTGGACAATGAACAAAAAAGTTATGAAGATATCTTGTTTGAATTCTGAGCTATGAATTTTTAAAAATCCCCATAAAGCAGAAAAAGCGTGAATTTTCCTACTTTGTTTGGGTTACCACAACAACAACAATACGAGTTTAACCAAACAAATATGTGATTTGATGCACCTTTTTGATACCTTTCAACATATATACATTTTACATAACAGTGGCATAAAAAAAATTAAATCACTAGCAAATGAGGCAAACTATTCTGTACATAAGATAGAGCTCTATTGAGAAATATTCACTTTGGTATAATAATGTAATTTTTCGACCAAAAATAACCAAAAATATTAACAAAATTCTCATATAGCACTCTGTAAAATTAAAATTCTATTAACAATTCATTGCAGATACTCAACCGCCGGTTCAACACATACGCTCAACAACTATTGCGATACATCCGATAATTGGACCGATCATGACATGGATATATACATGGCTAGAAATCCAACAACACGCAACGGTTTGGTGCCATTATGAGGGCGGGTTTTACTATCCTGATATTTCGATGTTGTATTAAATTTGGATGAGATTTTCTGACAGTACGTTAAGCCTGCACGACGTGGTCGTAGAAGCGACAACGTGGTGCAGGACGAACAGCAACAGCAACAACAACAACAGCAGCAGCAGCAACATTCAACGCCATATGCAAGTGGCAACAGAATGAGACAACATCAACAACAACAACGCAATTGTCAATATGCCACTTTGCAATGCCAACAACGACAGCAACAACATTCGCGCTTTTGCCATGCAACCACTACGCGTTGTACTTCGCCACCGGATGTTGTGCCGCGTGCTGCCAACTTTAAGCCGCCACCAACAACAGCGACAGCAATTTCCGTTGGCAATGTTGCTGAATTTGATGGAATTGTTGTTGAAAACTATTTCAATGAATACGAACGTCAGGAAATCATTTATCATCCATTACGTGCGATAAAACTGTTGCACGCTGAAGATGATGAAGTTGTTTCAAATGCTGCTGCTGCTGCTGCTGCTGCCGCCGCTGCCACTGTAGCAGTAGCAACAACAGCAACGGAAACATTATCATCATCATCGTCAGCGACAACAATTAAACGCGATTCAATTAGATTTAAAATATCAACGACTAACACTAGCAATAATAATAAAAATAGTTTAAGTAGTCTTAGTAAGGCAATAAGTTGTAGTTGTAACAGCAGCATTAACAACAACAACGGCAACAATAGTAGCCAAAATTCGAACAACACAAGCAATACACAGAGCAGCAATGTTTTAAATGAGGTTGCGGTGTATTGTAAAGCAACAGAGTCGCTTTATAATAGCTTGGTTTCGCCAACACTCTGCAACAGCGCAGAAACAGTTGCAACGGGTGGTGCAACACAAATTTATATCACTGCAGATGCGGCAACTGATTTGATTAGCAATGATAGCGAAAGTCTTGCGAGTGTTGATTTGGATGATGATTTGAACGTTTTCAAAGATGATAGCTATATTTAGAACAAAGAAATCGATGAAAAGTGAGAAAAATGTGTCATGGCATTTTAGTCGCATGCTATTTTATGGAATCATACTTTTTAATGAAATTTTGTTTTTAATTTATTTCAAAGTCAGAAAATATATAGAATGCGATAAAACTTTATCCTGTATCCATATAGGTAATCTTAAAATTCAAAACATTTAAGTCTAAACTTCGGGTTACATTCCATTTTTATCGCGTGAAATTTTAATTGCGTGAAACTTTTTTCACTTTTATCGCATGCTACTTTTTAAAAAAATTAACTTTTTCGTTCGTTACACAACAACATTCATAAAATCTAGCATGCGATAAACTTGAGCATCTCTGAAAACGTTCGAAAAAGCAAACCTTAACTTATTCTAAATTTTCAAGATAACCCAAAAAGCGAAGCTATAACAAAAAACACATATCTAAGCTATTTGCGTGACAAAACAAAATGTATCTATTAGAACTGCTAACGTAAAATAGTTGTTTTGTTGCAAAAAAAAAAAAAAAAAAAAAAAAAAAAACAGTAAAATAATAAGCTGACACAAACTAATTAGCTGCATAACATAAGCATTTTGTTACACTCCACTCAAAAATGCAATTCTAAAGTAAGTCATTATAAAAATGAAAAAACGGTGTTTCAATTATTTTGTACAAACATTTTAAGCAATGCGTTGAATTTTTGGTGCAATACATACATACATACATATATTTTTGTACAAATGCAAAAGTGCTCAAATACTTTTTATACAATACAATATAACACAAACCTATGCATATAACAACAAAAATGTTTGATTTTAATTTTAGTAAATCGAATTAAAACTACAACTAAATACATTTATTAAAACCGTAATAAATATTTTTGTAAACAATTTTCAGTTTTGTTTTATTTTGATTTTATTAAGTTTTATTAATATTTAAAGCGGTTTGGCGATTTAGCGGTGCACACGTTTGAAGAATTTTCTTCAAAAGGGCAAAAGTTGCATGCAATAACTTATGTTTTATAGCTTAGGTTAGCAATACACACTCGAGCTATATAAAAGTCAATGACTTGAGTCAAGTAAGGCAAAGCAAAGAAAAGTTGGCATTCAATAAATTTTTAACTCATAGATATTTAGTAAGAAATTATTAGTTCATATAACATACGCTTGTGTATTTTTTAATATTTATATTCTATATAAATATTATCGAGGAGAACCAGCAAAATATCATATTTAAAAAGCATTTCAACAAAACGTTTTATCTGGATAAAAATTCAAAACTGCATGCTTTTAAAGGAAAAAAATGGATTTAAAGCCATGAAATTGTTCAAAACAATACCACAACGCATTTCAACTGGGTGCAACTGGTAGCAGTAAAGATTAGAAGTATCCACAATATCACAAAAAAGACCATTTGATTTTAAAATTTTCTTCAGTCAATGTTTTTTTTTTTTGAAAAGTGAACATTTTTTCTCGTATGGGATATTTTTCTCGCATGACATTTTTTTTTAAATAAAGCCTCCCTTAGAGCAGAATTGAGTTTTTAGGATTTTTTTTTTATTTTTTATTCTGTTTTGCTTAATTAAAGAGGTTTTAAGACACACTAAATTCTTTATTTGCCTTTGTCATGATTTAGTTTTACAAAAAGCTTAACCAAAAAAAAACAACTTAAAATAACATTAATTAATAAAATGACTGTCTGATACATTTTAAAAACGCAAAATTTATTGCATGCAACTTTTTTCCCTCGGCACTTTCTTTCAATGTCAAGGATATGGCGGGCAAGAAAGGAACAAACACATACAGATAGATGTTGAAAAAGCCAAAAAGTGAAAACCAACAAAAAACGTTGCCACTTATATAAACACGAACACACATACACAGCATAAACAAGCGCACTTAAAGACTGCCACTCACTCTTGGAAACAACAGCTGAAGCTCGAGCTGCGCAGAACAACAACAGAAAACATAGTAATTGTTTTAAAGTACCGTCATTAGTAGCCATTATTAGCCGGCTAAAAAGCCACTAAAGCAAAAGAGAACAAAGCAAAGAAGCACGAATCGGAATGGCGGTAAAATGCGTAAAAGTATTCTTCTGCTTTATTTAGAGGCAAAGAGCAGAAAGTGTTTGATGCCAAATAAAGGAAGCAAGCGCAATGAATGGATAAAAACAAATATATACTATATGTATGATCGGAAGAAAAATGGCTGCACTAAAAGAAAACTCAAATAAATAATAATAAAAAACTAAACAAAAAGAGCAAAACGAGCGGATAGCAAAAACTAGAACACTAAAAGAGGTCAAAAGCTAAATGATAAAAATCACTCTGGACTAAAAGCCAAAACAGTGTGTTGAACTTATTATTTTTGGTTTACCCTTTTGGAAAATGACTTTATCAAGTGTGTCCAAAAAGAAAACTGCCAAAGAAAATCAGAAAAAATTACAAAACGCAAAAGTCAGGGCAATATTGTAGCGAACTTTAATGCTTTGTCTGTATCCCCCACTTCGAAAGACAACTTGAAGGAAGTGGCAGCAAAAGCGGCACAAGCCTTCAAGTATGCAGTAAAAAAGTGTTACACTCATAAGAATTTACGTGCAAAAGTTTTTGCTAACTGATTTGCTACTTTTTGTTTTTCTTTTAGTTTTTTTTCGAAAAAAAAGTCTATTATTTTGTTGTTTTTAATTTAACTTTTTAGCGTTCCAGTGGCGCTGCATTGCGTTGTGTTATAAGCAAAAGTTTATGTAAATAGCGTTTAACTTAGTGTTAAGCTTAGCAAATAGCATCACCAGCTAACGGAGAAGCAGAAAAGTTAGAATTAGTGGTAAACAGAATAAATGGCAAATAATTTGTTGCAACCTGGTGGCAAGGAAGCGTGAAAGATATGTATAGAGAGAGAGAGAGAGAGAGAGCGAGTTGAGAAAATAAATTTTATTTATTACATTTCATAATAATAAAGCGCGCCAGTTTCGTCAAATGTAAAATAGTAGCAGTGTAAAATAGTGCATGGAAAAGTTTTCATGAGACATTTTAATGAGTTCAGAGAGCTTTGAGAAGGTGTTAAGCTTCAACGTTGACTAAAGTTAAATAGCAATAGCAAGCAATTTAAATAACATAGAAATACTCCAAGAAATCTTTGTGCGTTGATTAAAAAACTTTTATACTTAAAAGCAGTGAACGACAATTAACACAAACACTAAGCTTGGTTTTCACTATGTCATTCACAGCAGTCAGTCGTTGTTATGGTAGAACTAGAGAAGGTAGATACATTTCGGACAGCGTTCTCTTTCTCATATCCAAAATTGTTAAAGTCAGCTTTTTGCGAATGAAAACAAAAGGAAATTAATGGCCACATTCAGTGAAGTCAACAGTTGGTAACTGATTGTTGTTTAAATTCCTTGAGAATCCTTTGGAATTTAATTATTTAGATACTTAAACAATTATAAAAATTAAATTAAATTGTTTTCAACTTTTGCAACGTTTAAAGAACTACACATTCAGATAAAAACATCGCTCACTAAGGCATCGCTACCATAACAGTTTACAACAGTTGACTCCGCTGAATGCGGCCAATTTTCGGTTTCTCATCGTTTTCAGATTTTATATGAGCTTTCAACTTCGTTTTGACAGTTTCGGCAGTCTGTCGTTGTTAATCAGTTAAGAAAGTATGTACAACATGTTGCCATATTTTCTGTCTGATGATATTGGAAAATTAAAACAAAGGCCTTATAGAATAGAGTAGGGATGGGCAGCCGTAGTACACTTTCGCAGCAGAGCGTGCAGAGCTATTTTAGTACCCCTTGCCTACAAACTTAAGGCCCAAACATAATAGGCTCGAGCTGGCTGCAGCTAATGTCAAATATATTAATTATAATTATACGAATACATAGAAATGATGTGTAGAAACCATAATTGCTCAAGCCAAATTTTTCGTCAAGTTGCATTAACTTGATCTGGCTGCAGCCAAAGCGATTCAAATCAAATGTTCCGTGAATAACACTGTGCTCTTTCTTGTACCTTTTTTTCTCTGTATTTGATAATTTAAACGTTTTTTACTTAATTTTTGTATAAGGAATCTCGTAGTGACATTTGTTTTACCACTTTATCAAAAATTTAAGACCAACATTTTTTTCAAAAATTACTCAAGATATGCACTCATTTTCATGTTGATAACTCTTGAACCATTAGGATTTCATTTTGGTTTCTTCGTCAAAATTCTTTTTATAATTCTGGCCAACAACTTTGCTGAACAAATAAATATGTAAAAATCGCTTCCAGTGAGTCTTATCGAGTGATTCTTACAAAAAGTCAAACGAAAAAATTCTAACAACAATGCGTATGAGTAACATTTTTTGCTTTGCAGCGCTGAAAGCGGGCAAGATGTATGTATGTGGCTTATTAACGGTTAAAAGATAATTTCAAATTATGTTTCGTTATATATTTGTTCTACAAAGTTGTTCGCAAGAATAATAGAAAGAACTTTGCTCAAGAAACCAAAATGAAAATCCTAATGGTTCAAGAGTTCTCAACATGCAAATAAGTGCATATCTGGACTAATTAAAAAAAAATTTTGCACTAAAGTCTTCGGTAAAGTGGCAAAACGAATGTTACTACGAGATTTCTCATATTAAAGTTAAGTGAAAAATGTTGAAATTATTAAATACAGATTTTCGTGCAGCACAGTGTAATCAGCTGTTTTATTTCTTTCAAACGAATTTAAATTAAATTAACATTTTTTCGTGATTCATTTCTGTTATTACTAATTTAACTGAATAAACAAAACAAACGATTTGGTGTATAGATTGGCATATTTTTTCAATGACCTAATGCCCAAAACTCAATAGCGCGTTAGGTCGGTCGGCCTTTGAAAGCTAGACGAGAAACAACGAGTTCTTATGAAGTAACACTTAATTCGACCTCAGACTTTTCTTCGACCTCATCCCGTAAAAATCTAAAGAAGGGGTAAAGTACAATCAAAGTTGTATTTAGAGAATTTTTCTACTAGCTCGTGAGTTTGACATTCCATGCCAACGCTGCGTTGCATTTTCGTTGAGAAATTTTAATGTGGGTATTTCTTGTATTTCAATGATACCAAATATTTTTATGGGATAATCTTGAGATTTTAAAATGGTGTGACTTTTTTAAAATTGTATGTTGTTAAAGTAATATAGTAATGATTTTGACGAATTTAATATGATATAAATATAATTTAATTCTATATCCTATTAAAAATAATGCATATATTAATATATTATAAATAATGTGTATTATAAATTATATATATTAGAAATAATATAATATAAATACAAAATAATATAAATAAAAGATATATTTTTACTTTGAAAAAATAATAGTAAGTCTACTGTTAGCAAACTCACACCACGATGAGTAAGCTCAATCACTGCATCTCTATTACACATATATAACAAAATAGGTGTATTCACGATTCAGTGCACTTACTAGTGCAGTTTAGGACTTGTGCAGTTAGGTTTTCGTGAACACACAACACTTTTGATTGAGAAATTTATTGAGGTATGTCTTATTTGTCAGAATCAGATGCTGTGAATGAAAAGAAAATATTTCATAAACTTAATATGAACATGCCGAAAAATTAATTAAGAGTAAAAGTTTTCGAGTGTAGTAAAAAATGTCGAGTCTTTGTGAAGAAGAGCAATGATATCTTCTATTTTTGTCTATTTTTTTTTTCTATGAAGACCCCCAGAAGGGTGGAAGATGGAGTTTAATTAATAGAATCAGATCATACATTTAACCCTCCTAAGGGCTATAAATTTTTTTATATGAACTATAATAGACATTTTTGTTTCTATTTTTTTGTGTTTTTTTTTTTTTTTTGTATGGGGACTCCCAGAAAGGTAGCAGATATAGTGTAGGTGTGTTCAGAAGAAATGTTGAGAGGGAAAAATTAATAGGACCAGCTTATACACTAGACCCCACAGCAGGAAAATCAGCTGATGCAAACATATACAAAGTGTTATTTTATGGGTTAAAGGTAGATATGCCAAGAAAAAGCGTAGAAAGAGTGAATGATTTTGTGAAAATTGCTACATCCGAGATAGCATATAACACATTTCTAACAAATACATATGAAAATCTTGGTAAACTGATAATTACCAATACACCATAAAAATATCAACCATACCATAAAAACCTCAGGCTGCTTCAAGCAATCAACTATTAAATAAATTTCATCAATGGTCTAATTCTTGGTGCATTTAAATGTTTTTTGTTTTTTTTTCCATTTTCACGCGTCAAATGCCAGCTGTTACATAAGCACATGCACGAAACCTGTTTATGCACCAGGGTCGACGCTGTGCATTTATGGAAAATAGGAACGTGTCATTTATGTGTACATTTTGTTAGTGTTAAGTGCATAAAAGCATGCATATTATGCTCCACCTCAATTGCACAACCAAATGCACTGGGTAGCGAATACCTCTATTATTTCACATATTATGGGGATTCAATGGGCAATACCAATATAAATAATATAAAGAGTATAAGTTTATCAGCTTTATAAATTTGAATGGAGAAGCCTTTGCACAAACGAGATATATTTGCTCTTTGATTTAGGTGAGCAAGCGAGGTGGCAAACCTTTATGAGTGGCAAAGATTTAATTCTTACAATTTCAGAAATCATTTTGAAAATTGCAACTTAAATACTTATTAACAACATATGCAGCTTATGGCAATATATTGCAGCTGACATATATGTTGCAAATGCACAATCGACTTTAAGGATAGTTCTTTTACCCTGCCTGATAAAAGGAACTTATTGCTCAAATTATAATATTGCCACTTTGCAAGAATACCCTTATTATATTAAACGAACATTAAAATGATATCTTAACTTTTTAAAGTAGGTCGTTTTAGGATTTTATTACAATAATTATTTATTTTTCATTGATTTATTAAAATTAAATCCGCATCCATTAAAAATTACATGATTTGGGATAAAGGGTAGTTTTATGGGGTTTTTTGTGGGAAAATGGCAGAGGCACGATCTGTAAACGCAACATATGAGGTTTTGCAAAGTTTGAGGTCGTCCGTTTTGACACTTGTATCGTAAAGTTTTTACAACGCAGACCAAAGTACTGTGAATGGCTATTTAACTATTGAGTTAACGTACTATTGAGTTTTGGGCATAAAGAAGAGCTCGCTCAAGTCATTCCGGCCAAATTAAGTATTTGACAGAACTGGAGATAGCTTTTCGTTGATTTTTGGCATTAGCTGCAGCCAGCTCGTGCCTATTATGTTTCAGCCTTAAGATGGAAGTCGGGTTGACTTTGCGGTGAGTAGTTGTTTAACCCTTATCATGCAAAAAATTTAGTCAAATACTGCAATATTAGAAATAACTGAGTCTATATTACTATAAATACTGGTGTCATGTGTGCAGTGCATAGCATATTATGCATATATTAAAAAATTTTGAAAGCTATTTATCAACACCTTTACTACAATAAGCATAATTTATTTTCATATGATTGAAATTATTTCGCTCACTTTTGTTTTCATTAGATGGTAGGGTTAATTATCACTCTCCGGTATTCAAGAGAGAAACAAGCTGCTATTATGCAATAGCCCAGTAGGGAAAAGTTCTTTCATTATAGCACATTGTACGCTGGTAATGTTTATTATTTTTTACTTTGGGGCTTGATTGATGTAACTCAACATAAAATTTAATCTTTTTCATTTAGTATTACAAAACAAGCTATTATAATGAGACCATCATTTTTTTCAGAATAAATTTCTGAAAAACTGCACAAACTTTAGTACCTTCGTAGTAGAGAGTAAGGAAATATTAGAAGTTAATTGTTCTAAAAAACAGCCATCATAGTAAAATATAATATTTATCTAATTGTAATGACAAAAGAAAAAATGTTTAAATACAGTAAAGGTATTCAGTTAAATTTGCTAAGTAAACTGCTCAATTTTTAAAGCTAGTAGCTGTTGATATGAACGCACCTGCTATGACATTTTACAATCAAGCTGACTGACTTCTACAGCTACATTTAATAACCACGAGTTATTAAAATCTGTGGTTTATACAGAGAGCTCTCTCGGTCACACGGTGCAAATGTGCTGATTTTGTCCCACACTAGAATAGAGGGTTGCAGAAAATATGTACGATTTTCATTTAAATAATATTTAAATTGACAAAGTCCTCATAAAATTTACATGATGAGAACAAATTATAACGTTGAGTTTGTTAAGGTACTTAAGCGTAGATTTGATAGAACAGAGCGTTAACGTTGTGTAGCGTAGATGACAGCACTCATTATTCTGTAGCAATTAGGTTTGTATACTTGAACGCTTTGATAAAAATGAGCACAAACATCATCATTTTGTAACGAAATCTACTTACATACCAGAGATCTGCAACGAATACTTAAAAATAAGTAGTACTCGAGTACTATTCGTTCATAACTTAGTGATTCAAATCAAAGATTTTAAATGAAATACATTTTTGAATCATCAGCCATTTACTCAAAAATGAGTATGAATAAGTATAAGTCGTTTCTGAAGTAGTATTCATGTGTGATTGATTCAAAACAAAGTGAATCATGAGCCACTTATAGTACTCATATGTGATTGATTAAAAAAAAAAGTGAATCACATTTTTGAATCACGAACCACTTACACAAAAATGAGTATAAATAAGTAAAAGTAGTTTTCAAAATAGTATTCATATGTGATTGATTCAAAACAAAATGAATCAAATAAGAATAGAATGACTTATATATTAAGGGTTGCCACCTAATAATATGTATTTTTAAGAATTTTAAGCATAGCTTAACAGTGTTAGAGGGTCGCTGATTTTAAATCTGAAGTCAAAATTTTAAAATTATATATGGTTAATAGGGTTGCCGCCTTAATTTTTTATTTTTACGAATTCGGTGCTGTCGCGAACACTAGTTGGAAATAGGTCGCTAAATATGAATCCGTTTTCAGAATTTAAAAATTATATAATTTTTTACAATAAAATGGCCACCTATTAACCATGTTTCATTATAAAATTCTGACTTAAGATTCGAAATCAGCGACCCACTAACACTGTTAAATGATGTTTAAAGCTATTAAAAATACATATTATTAGGTGGCAGCCCTATTATACAAAAATTACACATTTTTAAATTCTGAAAACGGATTCGGATTCAGCGGCCCATGTTCGCGCCAGCACCGAATTCTTAAAAATAAAAAAATTAGGTGGCAGCCCTATCCACCATATTGAATTTTAAAATTCTGAATTCAGATTTTAAATCAGCGACATAAAAATACATTTTACTAGGTGGCAATACTGTGGTAAAAATTTAGGTGGCAACCCTAACATCCATCTTAGATTTTAAAACTGTGACATTAGATTCGAAATGAAATCCATTGTCAGAATTTCGAAAATGCAAGAATTCGCAAAAATACAAAAAAATCTAGGTGGCAACTCTATCCGCTATCTTGAATTTTAAATTTTTACATGAATTCCGAAATCAGCTACCCCTAAAACTGCCAACCACGCAGTCCACTGAACCCTTAAAAGTCCTAATACGCTGAAGCTTCTCCTACACAAGCTCATTGAAGTTTTTGGGTACTTGCCTTCAATTTCAAGCTTTTCAAGCTTTTTGCCGAAGGCATCAAGTTTTTCTTACTATTTGGGACTTCGTGCCGTTCTCTTGTAAGCTAGATACTTGAAATAGACTTCAAGTAGGCTTGTGCAGTTCTATGATACCGACCTCACATCTGCTACTCTAATGTATGTTTTTCTTTCAAACTGTACCGAATGATATGGTTTCTTCTAATTTGTTTTGCAATGAGAGTGCTTTGAAATCAAACTTATACGTTACAAAAGAAAGAGAACACTAAAATAGCGTACGGTTTATTTTCGGTACTGGTTAACCTTTATGAATGAGTGGAAGTTGAATTGTAATAATTTTAAGGATTCTCTTTTTACTGAGTTAATAGGATTATTTTTGCAGGACAGCTGACGTAAAATATATTGAGCGAAGTTATTAAGACAGCCCCATTTATGTCTTCGTACTCAAAAAAATTAGCAACTTTAAACTTTACATCGAAAGTTTTAGCTTGCTGAAGAACATCAAAAGTAAGAATTAAAGCTTATTAAAATACATTAAAGATGGAGCAGCATAGCTAAAACAACGTAAAAATTTATAAAACTCCATCAAAATTGCTCGCGTAAAAAGTGAAGCTAAAGCAATATAACAATAAGCTAGGTACACTTAAAATAGTTATCTCGTATATGCAATAGCCTCAAATAAATTTTTGTTATAAAAATTATACATCACTTTAAGTGGAACTACTTTTTCGCTCTTTCAAAGAAACTTGCCGCATATCTCAGCCATGTTGCAAAAAATTACTTAAATTTTAGAGACAAAAAAATAAATAAGAAATAATTAGTCCATTGAAAAGTTCTGTTTTATAAAAATACATATATAGTATATATAAAGTAATTATTGAAGATAAAACACAGTTGACAGTTAACAATATTTGATGCCTTCGAAAACTTGGCTTGGGCAAAGGCATTAAATGAAAACTCTTTAGCAATCGTAAGCAATTAGTTTTAACTTAGCCAATAACTACAGTTAATTCATTAAAAATAAGTTAAGTAAATAAATAAAGGCATTTAAACAAGGGAGCAATTAAAGTAGCAAAATGCATGCAATTGTAAATAAAGTTAAAATTAAAGTATAAGCAAAAAAATTGGTAGCCAAATTAATATGTAAGCCAATTAAGTTTGTTGAACTTAAACTGCAATTCATAACATAATATAAAAACTGCCTTAGCACCAAAAACTGTTTGGTTTTAATTGAATATATATAATATACTGGATATGGTTAATTTTAGCATAAATTCAAAAATATTGTAAATTAACGAATGAGTAGTTTAGCAGAATCGGTAAGGATAAAATCAAACACGCCCACACATACACACACACACACACCATACCACACATAGCAGCTTCAGTAGATTTAGTATATAAGTCAAAAGATTTGAGCACAAAAAAATAAAAAATTTAGCCTGCAATTAAAAAAAAACAGTGAATGAAATGAAAATGTTAATCCTCGGAAACCTCTGCAAACGAGGCAAATAAACAAAACTAATGTAGCCAATTCAAATTTCACTTTGTTGTTTGATGAACGAATTCTAAATAAAGCATATTTTTGTTAAAAAATGGATGTTGTTTTAATTGATCGTGATTAAAGGGTAAATATTGTAGAATTACTTCTTACGATTTCAACCAAAATGTAAGTATTTTTTCATTGAATTTTAATAAATTATAAAAATTACCCTGGAATTCGAATGCAGTTGTCCACAAAAGAGCGCAAGTCTCTGGTGAATGTAGCCCATAATTGTGCAACACCGTTTTTGCTGCCAAAATGAGCGTTGCATGTGGCCAACAAGCAACTTAGGCGACAAACCAAAGAATCTGTTGGCGCTGACTTTATGCGCAGCGGATCAAACTAGATGTAAAAGAAATACACAAAATAAGGTAATAACAATAACAAAGATGTAGTACAAGAATACAACCTCTTCCTTAGAGCTCTGCTTGGCATACGGATAGACAGGCTCATTTTGCTTCTCACTACATGGAAACAAGTAGAGCAACATTTCGTTTAACTCCTTTTCGTGCATGGGTCCATGCAACTTCTTAAGTGTCGCCCTTGACTTAACTTCATAAATGCTTTTTGGTCGCAATGGCGTTAGCTTAGATTGCGTCAGCCTATCCAGCGGATTTATTTCATCAGCCGCACTCGATGTGCCAGAAAAATTACGTCCCACATAATACTCAAGCGATTCTCTGGCTGCGGCCAGTTTTTCAAAGTCGTTTAAGCAGCTGGAAAGATAGGCGTTAGCGTGCACCAACAGACAAATTCTATCCTGCACTTCCAGTCGACTATTGGACGGTTCAAAATCAGTGCGCAGTTCCGAATCCATCACCATATTCTCAGAAATTTCAGGCCATGTATAAACTTTATAGGCTTCAGTACAGGAATCGGGAAAATAGCCATAGGGCAGAGCAGTAAGTGGAATGCTTGCCAAGGGATATACCCCAGCATCGGCAGATCTCAATTTGTCAAATGGCAGATGCAGTGGAATACGCACTTTAACAGTGTCCATGTATTTAGTGTGCCTTACAGAGACCAAAGCTGGCTTTTTGTAACCAACGGAAAGTTTTTCTTTGAACAAAGGTAGCAAACCAGACAGATACTTGCAAGCCTCAGGCGCTACTTTTAGTGCGACCAGATCAAAATTTATTCGCATCGAAGGCGCCACATGCACGCCTACAAAATAGTTCCACTTGGGATCAAATATTTGTACAAATATGGGCACAGTGGAGCACACTTCGGCTGCAACTACATTGGCAGCGCTCTGGAAAAAACTGAACTCTGATGGATTTTTTAGGAAATGAGTCGGTTTTGTTGGCTGCATCACAACAAAACGACGTAAGCCATAGAGACGCGCCAGCGTATGCAGCTCCACATTATTTGATGCAGATACGGGTGCTCCGCCGAATGTGTTCTTCAGCGACATCAAATCCAAATGTACCTGCGAGTTGGTGGTGAGCGGCTCTACATAATCGTCCAATGTTTCAGGCAAATCCGCAGCATAATAGCAAATAGTTATTTGATTATTGAGCAATCCAAGCGTCTCCGTTTTAACCAGCCACTTGCATTGGAACAATTCATTTTTTGCCAGCGGTCGGCCCCAGTCATTATTGGATAGATCCCAATTTTGAAAGATTTCACCCAGTTGTGCATTGAACACTTCCCAGTCCGACTCGGTGCTAAAGTCTTCGCGATAAAACCCACTTTCATCAATTTCCTCCGCCATTATTTTTTATATATTTTATTTTACACAAAACACTATTCTAAGACACGCGACGTAAACAATTCAATTGCAGCCGTAAATAAAACTTTCTGTTCTAAAATCAGCTGATCATCACTCAATTAAGAAAACATTGAATATTCTATGATTAGCTGTCAACTATTGTACATTACAAAACAAAAATGTTCAGCAGTACAGTACAGCATAACATTTCTTATGGAATAGTTTAATATGAGATTTCGCTTTCAGTTTCGGATTATTAGTGTATTCACGATTCAGTGCATTTGCCAGTGAAGTGGAGAACCTGTGCACTTGGCAAAAACAAAATGCATGTACGTCAAAAATCTGCCCTGGTGCTTTATTACGGTAGCCTTTAAATTAAGTACTTAAGCAGTTGTGCATTTGTGTACATGGAGAATTTTGACAGGTTAGAACAGCTGATAGTGGTATGTTCACGAATGCCTAACTGCACATCTGGACAAGCAAGTGAACTGAATCGTGAGTGCCCCTATTGTTTAGCCTGTTTTACCTTTGGCTTTTAAGAACTTCAAATAGCTTTTTCTATTGTACATATACAGAAGCACCACTGATATTTAGTAAAATGTTCAGTCAAGTTGAGTATTTTCGTTATATACGCAAACAAACGATTATTGTCAATATAAAAATATTACATAAATAAAAATCATAGTAATCAGAGTCAAAATAAATTAAATATAATCACTAATTCAATACTATTTTACCACACAATTTGTTTGTTTTGGATTTGTTGTGCTGAGCAAGAGCTTATGTCGAAAATCACGTTCTATCTCGCTTCCTCAATTCACGAAAAACTCTTCTATACACGCATAGTGTGTGTGAGTAGAACACTTGTTGTTACGAACTCCGCCAGAATTGTTTTATGTTATTACTTTATTTGACTTAGCCTCGTGTGAACTCGACTTTGGTCTCAACAATCCCAACAGGTTCACGAAACGAAAGGGTGGCAACACTCATTCGCATATCTTTTCATCTTACTATTCTTTTTGCGCTGCTTTTCTTTAGGGGCCCTCAAACGATACTACATGTCCACCCAACCTGTCAAGTCATCACACATGTAGTATCGTTCGTGTGCAAGAAATCAAGGCGGATGGACATGTCCGTTGGAAGTTGAAAAATTTTTACTTTTTGCTAAGTACGTCCGACATGTAGTTCCGTTTGCGTGCGCGGCCATCCAACTTAGTACATTTTGCCATTTGTTGAAAATTTTCAGAGAGAGCACATCTCGCGGCAAAACTACCGAACGTAAGAAATATTATATTTTGACGCGAATTTTTTTATCTTTACCTAAAATTGTGATGGTTTAGAATATTTAAAGCAAAAAACATAAAAATAAATGTTCAAAACAATTAATATTAATATTTTTAATTTATGTTAACTCTTCGGCAGCTAAAAAATAATGAAGTCTATCCAAAGTCTATCCGTCATGTGCGATGTGTGTGAGGGCAACGAAAAAAGTCCCGTTACTTTATCGAACTACATGTACGTCCGTCATGTAGTATCGTTTGAGGGCCCCTTTTGACAGCTCAAACGGTTGGAAGGAGACCAAAAGTAAGAGAAAAAGGGAAAAAATTAATTTTGACTTATGTAAAAAATAATTGTTTTTAGTTTTTGAAGCTTCCCAAGTTTATTATACATAATATAATAATAAATCAACAAAGTTTAAAGGAGTTGTTCATTTTGGATCGCTTTCGGAATTGGAATCTATTTATAAAACTTGTCCTTATATTTTGTTTCTAAAGGCGTTTTCGTTTATTTGTTGGGAGCTGAGCATAAGCCATGCTCGTGTTTTTAATTTTGTTCCGACCGTTAGGAGTAGATTAATCGTGTTTTTGTATACAATCGTAGCACGACGAAAGCGCTTTCGACCCCACTCTACGTTTCCAAATCAAATGGCTCACGTAGAGCGAATATCAAAGCAATTGCTGTCAAAACAACAAAATAAATTTACTTGCTGGAGATTCAACGAAAAGCCAAACAGCAATAAAATACTATTAATTATTGCAGAAATGGCAAATAGTAAGAAGTTGTGTATATAAATTTGTGAAAATGGCAAAAAACTAATATGAGGTAACAGCCTTGACAATTGGTGTTCTGTTTTGATATATTATTAATTCAGAGTTCTCCGATCATACTGAGCATATACTCTTCTCGGAACGTTCTCTTTCTCTGAAGAGTGCCCTGCTCCCAACAAATAAACGGAAACGCCTTATGACTCCGCTGAATGTGGCCATTTTGTATTTAAAAAGTAACTGTAAAATGAAAATCGCCTTTTTTAGTGTCAAAAATTTTTTTAAAAGAGCTTTTTGGCTTGTGTATAGACATAGAATAAGGAAAATTAATAATTAAAATCAAACGATTAAAAAACTTTTGTATCGAAAATCGATGTTTGTTGTGTTCGAATGCCTTTAATCAGCCTACACATAAGCGAATTTCTTCTTCAAACAAAATTGTTGGTCGAGCTTGTTCGAATGAGGTAGCGTTCTAATTTAAGCAACCAGTTCGTCAAACAAGTGACTAATTTTTGATTTTTGTTGTTATTCGCTATCATTTTGTTTCACAATCCTGTGGTGCGTTTATATAACCATTCTCTTCTACTCAAAATCAAAATTACGACATTCTCAACTAGACTGTTCATATACAATAAGTGTAGTGAGTTGAGTAGAGTATTTTCTACAAGTTAAGAAGCTCTCGCCAGAATTATAGTATTTGAGTTTGTAATTTTGTGATTGAGAATGGATGGTGTAAGTTTGATTTCTTATTTTGTTATTAATATTATAATTATTTATAACATTATATTAATTATAATATTAATTGTTATTAATATTATAATCAATATATATATTAAAGTTTTTTCTATAAACTATATAGTTTTTTTAAACTATATTAAGTTTTTCTATATATTTATATAAACCCGTTTTATCAGATGAGCTAGACAAAAAATAAATTTTAAGCAATAACTCTTAATTGGAAAGAGATATTAGGGTAATTTTTTCACATAAACTATTTTTCACATTAAGACTTGACTTTTTGTAAAAAATAAAAAACAACATTTTCGAAAAAATAAATTTCCATTTGAAAGGTAGTCAAATATTGAATTTTTACTTGTTTTCATTTTTACCTCAGTATTAGGTAGTCAATATTTTCAACCTTTTTATTCAAAATAAAATATTAACTGCGTTCCATTCGCTTCAAAATAATCCAGATTATTTTTTTTACATGCAAAGCAAAAACAAAAATAATAATCCTATAACGAATAGGATTATTTTTGCTATCCATATAAAATTGTGATACAGCCTTCAAAAAATTTGAAACACAGGTGCCGCACCTGTATATTTTTATGAGCTGTCATTTCATTATTTGTTTGTTTGATACAATGACTATTAGGTAGCCAGGAAAGCTACCTATTTTCTCACGAGCTGCCACCATCGAATGTTAAAAAAAAAACAAAACAAACCGCGTGTGTCACACACATTGAACGCATTCAGCGCAGCCAACAATTGCACTTAAATTATTTATATAATTGCATAATATTAAAAACTAAATAAAATAATTTACAATTTTCCTGACGTTTAGAGTAAAACACATTCCGAGAAACACTTCGTTCACTAAGGTATCGCTACCATAACAGTTCACAACAGTTTTGAACGACACACGTTCTCATTACACCTAATAGTTATTGTATCATGATTGCGTGTTTGAATTTAATTTTGACTGCAACGGTAGTGGCTTCTACGAGTCGTTTTTCTTGCCGTTCCTTTAAAAAAAATTTGCTATCGCGATTATATTAAGGGGAAAGAAGGCAGCTATTGACTACCATATTTTGAAACTTTTTTGGAAAAAAAAACATAAAAAATAGGTACACTGATCTATTAACGGTAAAGCTGTTAACTATTTTTATTAAGAGATTTTATTTAACTTTTGAACAAAAACAACTTTAACGAAATATATATAATAACAACAGTTATATTTGCATATTAAATCAAAACATTAAGTAGCGAATTGGTTTTAATGATCTATTAAATTATAACATGAATTAAATTGCGAGCTTTAGATCAAGTTAGTTTTTAAGAAGGCAACAACAACAACAACAACTCTGTATAGAGTCAATCACTTAGCTGACTAGACAGTCTGTTTCGGAAATCGCTACATTTTCCTCTTCAGTAGTCTTTGAGTGATTAAGCTGTGATCAAATCACTGTTTAAATAAGTATATGACTGCGCAGATTTTGGAATTCATTCTTTTGAATTGTACTGCTGCTAATCATATGACATTTCAAAGCAGTAGGCTATTTATAGATCACCGCCATCAACTCTACCAAGGTTGCCATCTGTTCTAGTTGCTTCTTTTCTTTATTTCAATATTCATTGGTGTTCGACTGTTTGTCGATGTTTTGTGAACAAGTTGTGGTACTAAAAATGTCTATAAATAAATTTGTCTGCCACTTTTTTATGTTTCTTCATGAACTCGTTAGCTTGGCTATTTTCACATATAAAGGCATAATGTGTACTCCCACCGAATCCCAGGCCCAGTTCATGGCATTATTACCCAGGTATACTTATTAGGATGACGGCAAATTTTCGTATTCATATACTGTCAAAATATAATGCTGCCTTATCTTGAATTTTTATATTGTAGTAGGTATTTTTCTGTACTCGATTCAAGTAACTTGAAGTTTCTCGAATGTGTTATTTTATAAATTTTTGAAGCTCGAGAGAGTAGAACAGCATGCAAAATGTCACTCTCTATTCTATTAGAATTACGTGAAGTTAATACAGAAACAGACCTTATATGTTCTAAGTTCTCTTTGATTTTTTGTTCGTTAAAGAGGGCGAAGAAATGGTAACAGACAATGGCAGCAAAAAATTAATTGTCGAAAATCGTTGAGAAAAATCGCAGCTGTCTCCCCGTTTGTAAATTAAGACTTCCAATTTTTTGCCTTTAAAGCTGGGTTCAATGATGACCGTCAGCATGTTTTTGTGTGATATAAAATAATCTTAGTCAAGTTGAGAGAGTGCAGCATGTTTTCTCTCTGAGCGGAAACTTCATATAAAAAAATTTGCAAAACATGCTGAAGGTTATCAGTGAATCCGGCTTTATACATACTTGTGTACTTGTATGCAACTCAAAAACTCACATAAAAAACGACATGGGGAGTCCCCTTATTTACATACGATTTCTGAGAAACATAAATTACTTATAAAAACAGATAAAAAATAAACAGAAAGTTATTGAAAACAAAGAATTAATAAATATATAATTAAAAATTTTTCAAATTTCATTTTCTAAATCTTTCTTCTCTTCTACCTAAATCTTTTTAAATCGTTCTTGGTATTGTTATTTTGCCTAAGCATACATTATTAAAACTGCTATACCACGGCATTTAAAAATTTAAAATTTATTAGTTAAGAAACATTTACAAAAAACTAAGCCATTTCTTTACATTATATTGTGCTCATCCGATGTCATCCTTTGTTCGATTGAAAAAGTCCCAAAATTGTTTCCAACCAAATTATTAAATTGGCGGTATTGACGCTGAGTTTGACACTTTATGGGTATGTGTTTCTAGGATCTTAACTCTAATAAGTCTACCTAGCTAAGTATACCATGGCCTGTTTTACATTACATATTTCTCAATCTAAGCAAATGTCAAAATGTCAACTCACCACGAAGATCTCAATTGGTGAGTTTCATAACATAAACACTTGTTTTCTAAAAGTAGAGTTTAGCAAAGTGGTTGAGCACGACATCATGACTAGTAGAGATTTTCTCAACTGAGTGACATGAACGCACCACTGGTGTGAAGGAGGAAATAAACAATTTTAGTTAACAAACCAACAAGTTTGACGAACTGTCGAATTAGCTTATTAACTAGCAAACTGGTTCGAATATGGCCACCGTTTGACGAACATGGTCGCTGATGTGTAAGCTCTTTTCAACTTGGTGTGAAATACATTTTCAACCCATCCCTAGATAAATCTTATCTGGGTTTTGCCAAAATGACGCCATTTTTAAACGAGCGCGTCTGACGTTTGCTGTCAGATGAACATCAAAGCGCAATCGAGGAAAGAAAGAAGAAAATTTGTAGGCTGCGTTTTCCTTCTTCGTGTGTTCAGTTTTCCGAATTAATTTTTGTTGCAATCCAATTTGGAAAACTTAAATCCGTGAAGAAACTTCGAGGAGAAAGGAAGCTGGAAGAAATGCAACGCATGTTGCAACGGTACTAGAAGCAAGGAAGCCAACCAGACTCAACTACATCAAAGGCTGACCACATCAAGTAAGTCATCGCAGACTGAAGTGCAACTCTTGCCAAATCTACCGAATGGTGGGTCGGAAGGTTGGATATTCTAATTGGACGCGAAACACTAATTAAATAACTTCTTAATTAATAAACAACTAACTAGTGCTATCTCTGTTGTGCACGTTATTGGTGTTACACTGTACTAATTGTTTTTGTATTGATTTTCATCAATTCTCAAGCTCAAAGGTGCTTTTTGCTAACACTGGTCTGCGCTGCTGCGGCGCCCACTCAATCAGCTAAAACACGCCTGCCGCCGCCCCATCCTATCCGCTACGCATCCATTCACATATAGAAAAAATTAAAATGATAAAATCTTCGACCACTACACAGGAATTGCGACTGCAGCGTCCAGGACAATCGCCGACAACGATGGACTCGCTAAAAACATCTTTTCTGCCCAACCTGAGCATGGATACCGGCGACGGTGTTGTCAATGCGCTCTACTGCCCCATGTGCGGACAGCAATACTCGCGCCAACACCTGCTGGCAGAGCACATGCAAATCTGTCATCACGCCTCGGCGGGCATCATGCTGCCGACACACATTGTAGCACCGCCACCACCTGCCAGCCTAAAGATTGAATATCCCTGCCTCAGCTGTGACGACAAATTTCCATCCGCGCAGGATCTGGACGAACACAGTCGCATTGCTCATCAAGCTTTTTTGGCGCGCTGTCTCTCCTGCGGCCTTTATGGCATCTCGTCGACATCATTGCAGGAGGGCTCTGCGGGTGGTGAATACAAATGTATGCACTGTGGCGCTGTATGTACAGCAGCAGCACTTGCAGGCCAGCAAGCTTATCTGGAGCAGCAGTCATCCTACATGGAGACACATTCGCAGCCAGAAGACGAATCGCACGACGACGAAGATGAGGAAGAAGAGTTACCGACAACAGTGCAAAGGCAACATCAGCAGCAGCAGCTGAAAGTGCCACCGTTGACGGTAAAGCTGCCAAAGAACAGCGATAACGAGCATCCGCACGTTATCATTAAGCAAGAACCAATGAGCAATAACGACACCAATACGCGTACACCGCCAGCTGCCGAGTCCATACCTGTCTACACAATACAGCAGACTGGACTGGCGTCGTCGCAAACTAGCGTTGTTGTAACTGCAGGTTCCACAATGCCTGGTGCTACAAGCCAAACAGGCGGCACAGCCACGACAACATCCGCCGCTGCTGCCGTGAACAAGGTGCGACACAAATGCCCGGAATGTCCCAAGACTTTCAAGACACCTGGCACACTGGCCATGCACAAGAAGGTGCACACCGGCGAGGCAGAGTAAACTGAGTTCCTTTTTTATGTAGTAATTTTTGTGTTTATTCTATTTTTTTTTCTTTGCTTCATTCGTATTGAATTCTTGATGAAAATTCATTTGCTATTTGTTACCTCTTTTCTTATGCTTTGCACTTGCAGCCAAACGCCCAAAGAACGCCCCTACACATGCTCGTACTGCGGCAAGTCCTTCACCCAATCGAACACCCTCAAACAGCATACGCGCATTCATACAGGTGAGAAACCCTTTAGATGTGGATATTGTGGCAGGGCGTTCACTGTTAAGGACTACCTGAACAAACATTTAACAACTCACACGGGTGAGAGAATATTTTCAAAAATCAATTCAAAATCAACCAAAAACAATTCTCAAATCAAATGCAAATTATTTCAAAATTAATCAATCAACCAAACAACAATTTCAAAACTAAACAAATTTGAAGAGCAAACAAAAAATTTTTTACTGTATTTCATAGACAAAAATTTGCAAAACAAAAAAAAAATTGCATTTATCACGCTCAAACCAGTTCATTCATTCATTAATCATTTGCTATCAACTGACAAAATGTAGAATCATCAGAGTATAGCAAGAGCCAATCATGAAGATCATTCTAGTGATACTTTTGGTCACCGTTTTGCTCATGATTGGCTCTGCTGTATCTGTCACTAAATGTTTCATGTTTTTCTCTCTCACTTCATTCTCTCTCTCTCTCTCTCATTATGTTCATGTGAATTTTAATTAATACATAAAAATTACTGTGTTAACAAAGATTAACACATTTTTGTTGGTTTATTTAAATGTTTCCACCGTGAAATTTTTTACAAATAGTCCTTTTTCTTTGCTTTGCATGTTACAGGTGAAAAACCCTTTCATTGTGGCTATTGCGAGAAATCCTTCAGCGTCAAAGATTACCTCACCAAACACATACGTACCCATACGGGTGAGAAGCCGTATTCGTGTTCCTACTGCGACAAGAAGTTCACACAACGCAGTGCACTAACAGTGCATACCACAAAGCTGCATCCGCTCTAGGATGTACCAAGACCAAGACCTAAACCAACCAAACAAGAACACTGAAGCCGCAGCCAACAAGCTGAAACAATTGCAACAGCACCTTCAACTTTAACTAAAGACGCACGAAATTGATAAATAACGTAAAAACAAACACAAAATAAAACAATCACTTCTTTAAGCTACTTTTCGAAATTGCTGCTAAGCAAAAGGTTTTAAATTTTTATAGCTAGTTCTTTCAATTTTAAATAATTTATATTCGATCATTTTATACAAACGTACTATATTTATTTTTTTTTACTTATTGTTGTAATGTTGCATTACTTAAGCGAAGAAAAACAAAGAAACTCATCCTCATATACTTATAAAGCTAGAAAAGCCCTTAATGTCAAAATTTATGAACGTTCTGATTAAACATTGTAAAAGCAAAACCATAAAAAACGACAGAATTTTTGTTATCATTAACAATTTTTTGTGTAGTTAAACATTTGCAACAGAGCAGGATCTCGGTTGGCTTTTATTTCGATATTGTGTTATTTATTAGATACTTCTGTAAATTTAAAGCGCTTTGAGCCAATTTTAACTATTAATTTAACACTTCATTTTCTCTCTCATTTTAACATTAAAAATAGCTTGCTTTTCTCCTGATATTGCTTTCATATTTATTTGATAACTAAAAAAACAAAAATAAATAAAAAAAAAACAAAAAGAGAGTTAACAGCTTTACACATTTTTCACTAATCGCGTTTTAAACTTTAAACAATTAAACATTACGTAAAATTAACTTAAAATAAATAATGTTAAACAGTTTGTAATTTAGATTTAATCCAAAACAACAAAAAAAAAAAACAAAACTTGTTGCTCTGCAAATTCTATACTAATTGAAAAACAAAAATAATTATACATAACTAAATGAACAACAAGATCTAACCAATTATGTACATTTATAGATATAGCACAATATATTTCAAAACAAAAACTACTGTAACTTCATAAGCTTAAAATAACATATTAATAATTTTTGTTTAATTTTAAATTTTAAATTTTAATTTGTAAACAAATAGCAGATGACAGCTGGAAGAGAACAAAACCACAAAGTGTAATAAAATAAAAACTAAAGTAAAACTTAACAAACCATTGAGAGCAATAATTAATTTAATAAAGATATAGATAAACGAGAACCATCAGATCTAGCTTTAGTTTGTTTAAATAACAGCATGGTGTGTTTTTTAAAGCATTCACGCGCTCAAAAGCTTGTTTCTGAATGCATGCTTGCAATTTGTATTAATTCTATTTTCTGCAAAAATCTAACATAATATGAATTTAAAATTGGAGAACTAAATTGAGTTGGTGGCTATGCACAATTTAGGTCATTTGCTAACCTCGTTAAGGGTTTAAATAAGGCTTTTTTTATACTTTTTGTAAAAATATAGGTAAAAATTATTTTTTGTTCTTTAACTAACATCAGAGTGCAAGGATATTTAAATTTTAATAAAATTCATTGAAATGAATTCATGAATTCAGTCGAAAACTACCTCGTAAAATTAATTTTTTGGTTAGTAAAATAAAAGGTTTGAATAATTTCGACTTCATGTGTTTATCAAAAGGAGAGAAAACAACTAAGGAGGCACTAAAACTAAATGACACTGGATTGGGTGCGTTTTTATAAGAGGTTTGTTGTCGACAATCTGTAAGTATCGTCTAAAACATTTTTTATATTAAGCCCTCTACTCAAAAAAAAGTATGCATTCCAAGGACTTTTTGAAGATTCAATAATTCCAATGATTCAATAACAACACAGCTCAATAAAAATAACTAAAGTGAATGTTGGCCCCGGGTAGCTAATAGACCTCTACACGGGTAGTCTTTAACCGAGTTCCAAGACATTCGTTTAGAAACGAGTGATTGATGTAACATCATTCGTTGCGAACAAATCAAACATAACAGTTCAGCCAAGCATCGTTGGAGAAACAAATCCAAATCAATCGGACACCGAATCGAATGAATGAATAATTCGGAAAATATGAATGCAGCATAAACTCAAGACTTGAATTTTATGTGCACAACAACAACACTCGGTGTTTAAATTGAGGGTGTTAAGATCTTAGAAATCTGATGTCAAAATTTAAAAGAGTTTTTTTGATACTACGGTGGAGCCTAAAAATGCGGTTTTTTTTTGTTTTATGCTCTTCGTAATGCGCTTAAATCTTTTTTTATTTCGAAGCTGTGGCAAACACTAGGTTAAAATGGGTCGCTGATGCCAAATCCACTGTCAGAATTTACAAATTCCATAATTTATTTGGCAATAGGGTTACCACCTTTATTTTTGCGATTTGTAAGCTGGGGCAAACACTAGGTAAAAATGGGTTGCAAAAAAAGGCTCAAAAAATAATAATTTTTTATTTCGATAGAACATGCATAAAGCAGAAAATAAAAGTAATCCAAAATGTGCTCCGACATTTGGAACATGTTGATTTTTTAAAATAAATTTTTGAAAATAATCGATATTTTCCGTCCCTGGTACAAGAAAAAAACACATTTTTAAGGTCCACCTTAGTGTCAAAAAACTTTTTAAAATTCTAACATAAGATTCAAAATCAGTGACCCCTTAATACTGCTAGCACATGCATATGGGCATTTCCACAGAAAAGTCTATCGTGACCAAAAAATTAAAACTTATTAAAAATTTATTATTTTATGATATTATCTAAGAGAAACATTTGAATTTTATTAATTTAAGCTTTTTATACATAAATTCATTTACCATGATGATCAAATCGTTTGCACTGTTTCACAGATGTAGTTTTTATTTTTCGTAAATGTTTCGTAAGCTTTTCTGTTTAAGTAAAAATGGAGTGCATTGGCTAAAGATAATGGAAAAATGTTTCAGGCAAGGAAAGGACTATACATTAATTTTGTATTACATTGTACTACATTACATAATTACTTAACTACCTAATTACATAATTACCCAATTGAACTACAATGGAAATTTAAGTAACGTAACGCCAGTAACACAGTATCTACACTTACAATAACTGATTGCATGCGAACTGTCAAATTGAATTTCATGATATCCAGATTTATGCTATAATATTTAGGTGAGCACTTCATCTCTTGAAATTTCATTATGAAATTGCTTGTAAAAGTTTATTAAAGTCATAATTTCTTCCATTCGTCATTCCATTTAATATTTATTCACTTTTTTAATGCTTTTGCAATATTTTTTGCTTGAAAGCTTCTTAAAAATGCACACACTTACATATTTTACTGAAAAGTGACAGCTCATCTCATACCTCAAGAAATATTTCAAGAGATAAATTTCATGATATGAGCAGTCTACATTTGCGAATCAATAGCTCATGAAATTCAATTTGACAGTTTGCATGCAATAAAATATTGCAAGTGTATACACTGTGTTACGTCACGCGAGATCAAATAGGCTAATAAAAAAAATACCAGAGACGATTTTTAAATTTGATCACTTGGAAAACAAACTTATGATATTTCAAGCTCTTCTAATAAAAGCTGTATATACAAAGTATTGTCTAATTCGGAGGGTTTTGCAAATTTTGTAATCCAAGTCAAAAATCACTTCCGTTTTTTGTAACGTACCGCCAGCACATATTTTTGCTTATATCACTGTGCGGCACGAAAAATCTGTATTTAATAATTTCAACGTTTTTCACTTAATTTTAGTATGAAGAATCTCGTAGCAACATCCGACTCATTTGCATGTTGAGAACTCTTGAACCATCATTTGAAATTGTCTTTAAACCTTTAATAAGCGACATATGTCTGGCCCTCTTTCAACGCTTCAAAGCAAAAAATGTTACTCATATGCAATGTTGTTCGAATTTTTTTCGTTTGACTTTTTGTAAGAATCACTCCAAGCGATTTTTTCATATTCAACTATTCAGCAAAGTTCTTGGCCAACATTATAGAAAGAACTTTGCCCAAGAAACCAAAATGAAACCCAAGAAACCCAAATATCTTGAGTAATTTTTGATATATCTAAAAAAGAAAATTTTATTCTAAAATGTTCGGTAATGTGGTAAAACAAATGTCACCACGAGATTCCTTATACCAAAATTAAATGAAAAACGTTTAAATTATCACATACAGAGAAAAAAATACACAAAATAAAAAAGCGCACAGTGCATTTTTAAATCGTTATACTCGATTGTTGTCATTGTTTGTACTTAATAAATACTTCTTAATTATTACGCAAATATAAAAAAACCTTTTTAAAAATGCAACTTTTTAATTTTTTTTTTAATATTTCTTCGTGCAAATCGTAAGTAACGCCAGTTTGGTAATGCCCATATACAAGAAGTATAAAAAACATATTTTAGTGTCAAATACAAGTTTTTAAGATGTGACCTCAGATTCAAAACCAAAAAACAAGTTGTATGGTCTATCCTATTGTCACATAAAATTTTTAAAATTCTGACCCGGAACAGTTCTGACGAGACACAAGAATTATCATTTGTAAATGATTTGGTGTGTTCGATTCATTCATTTCTTTTGCGAGTCTTTGTTTGAAAAAGCATATCAAATCATATACAGTGTTGCGCAAAACAATAGCAACAAAATAAGTGCGCTGCAAAAAAAATCGTGTATCTTTTTTAATATTGGGGACACACAAAAATGATTATAGGAATCAAAGCATATATTCATACATCATATATAAAACAAATCAAATTCAAATTTGGTTTTATTTTTTTTATTAAATTTCAAATTAATGTGGCTGCATTCAATTTGTCTGAGATAAATTGCAGGCACGTTTTAAATACTGTGAAGCTCTTAAATTGCAAATTATTTCCGAATATAAAAACGGAAATTCACAAATGTCTATCGTGAAACCGTTTGATATCAATCAGTCAATAGTTTGCAGATTAATAAAGAAATATACCATCACAAAAGACGTTACAACGGTATATTAAAGAGGGCGGCCGCGGAAGACATCGCTGCGTGATGACAGGAATATTGTGACGAAATGCATTTGCCACATCCAAAATGGTTGTGCGGACACTTGATTTACATATCTATCACAGCACTGTTTGATGACGAGCCGTTGAGAACGATTATAGCAGTTAAAGACCGGCAGAGAAACCTTTGCTTACTGCTAAGCAAAAAAAACAAGGTGAGGTGTTACAATTTAAACAATTCTGTCTGAAATTGTGACAAAAAGTGGCAATTTTTTGTTTTTTAGACTCAGTCTTGCAAAAGAGCACCTAAATTGGACCGTTCAAAAATCTAAAACCGTTTCTTAGCGATGAATCAAAGTTCAACTTGATTAATTCAGATGGGATGTGCACGGTACGGCGCCACCCAGGTACATGACTTGAAGCCCGAAACTGCAAAATAAATTTTAAGCACGGAGGCGGTAGTATTATGGTCTGCACTTGTTTTTCCTGTAATGCAGTTGGACCATTTCAAAAAATCGATGGAATTATGGATCGATTTGTATACAATGACATTTAAAAAAGCAAGATGCAACCACATTCAGAGTGGAATATGTCGCTTCAGTGAACGTTTCAGCCCGACAACGACCCGAAACACACTTCAAAGCTCATCAAAGATTACATTAGAGGCAATGGGATTCAAGTCCTTGATTGGCCGGCACAGTCACAATGACTTGGATCCCATTGAAAATCTTTTTGGGATTTTGAAGGTAAAAGTTTCTGGTCAAAGGTTTTCCAATAAGACTGCACTGTATGCAGCCCTAAAAGTTAATTGGGAACGTATACCTAATACAAACATATCTAATTTAATAGAGTCGATGACGCTCAGATGTGCAGCGGTTATGAAGAATAATGAATCTTACACCAAATATTAATTATGTTGCTTTTGTTTTGCTCTCAGACAAACTGAATGAAATCACGTTAATTTTAAATTTAATAAAGAAAACAAAACCAAATTTGAATATGATTTGTTTTTAATATGATTATGAATATATGCTTTGGTTCCTATAATCATTTTTGTGTGTACCTAATATTTTAAAAGATACACGATTTTGTAGCAGAGTACTGATTTTGTTGCTATTGTTTTGCGCAACACTGTAACTCAAAGGCAACATGCTGCTGGCGAGTGCCCGGCAGTGATCTGACTCGCTGTTATAGCTATGCAAATTACTGAACTCGATACTGAATGTAATAACATTAGGGGTATTCACGATTCCGTGCACTTGCCTGTGCAGTTGAGGATTGTAGTAATCGCAATTTCAACTTTTTCGAAATTACGATTGCTGTAATCGTAATCTAATGCTAAATTCACACTGAGAGCTAAATGCGCATTCAAAGCATTTACTATATATATATATTTGTCCCTGTAACTCCTACAACGAGTAAAGGGGCATTCGTAAATGTGGATTTCGTAAATGTGCATTTAGCTCTCAGTCTCTTTTCTTTTCTGTCTCAATTTAGCATTCGTCTCATTCCCTCGCAGTTTAGTTTTCTGAATGTTCCACTTCTACCGTCCACACGCATATTTTTTTTCTGTCGATACTTACGACATATTGTAGCATTGGTTTTCAGCCTATTTTAAAAATGTTTTATTGTCAACTACGAAAACTACGAAAAACTACGAAAACCATTGACACGAGTTAGGAGACTATGAAGCACCGCAGGGTTCAGTTCTATCGCCCACCTTGTTTCTGGTTTTTATCAACGACCTTCTGTCGTTGACGCATAACCCAATACTTCGTTTGCGGACGACAGCAGCATTTGTCATTCATATTCATTCAAAAAACGCCCAAGCTCTATGGAGATTGAGAGAAAAAGGCAAACTATGAATGACACACTCCTTAATGATCTACAAAAAATCTCCGAGTGGGGTCTTGCTAATAGAGTAGAGTTCAATGCAAGCAAGACCCAGTGTTGTCTGTTAACCCACAAGCGAGTGAATTGCCCTTTAGCTCCTCTCAGTATGAATGGTGTGGATCTTGTGGAATCAGCCGCTCTTGACATTCTGGGCATATCGATCCAATCTGATCTTCGTTGGAATGATCATATTTTCGATGTGTCGAAAGAAGCGGGCAAGTGCCTAGGTTTTCTAAAACGGTGCAAAAAATATTTCACTTCAGCTGATCTTCGCATGATCTACACCTCATATATTAGGCCGAAAATGGAGTACAATTCGCACATTTGGGCAGGGGCTTCAAAATCTTATTTGGAGCTTCTGGACCGAATTCAACGTCGTGCGATATATTTGATAGGGGATGAAAGTATTTCATCCTCTCTCAACTCTCTTGGGCATCGACGTAATGTAGGTTGCCTAAGCCTTCTGTATAGGTATTACCATGGGAAGTGTTCAAGGGAGATACATGGCCTGACGCCACCAGCTCGTGTGTTTCCCAGGTCCACTCGGGCAGCTGTCCAAGCCCACCCCTTTACCATTGCATCGATGCCTAATAGAACCTCGCATTACCGCGATAATTCGTTCTTTAGTCGCGCGGTTAAGTTGTGGAATAGTCTCCCTGCGAGCGTGTTTCCCGGCAGTTTTGAGCTGTGCAAATTCAAAATAAATGTTCACCGACACAACTCCATCTATCCACCCTCCAACTAACTATCACCGATCTTCCGAATCAACACAATGCTTACGCATTTATAGGGGGCATCCCCTGAGCGTTGGTTCAGTCTAAAAAAAAAAAAAAAAAAAAAAAAAAAAAAATAAAGCGAAGACTCGCTAAGTGCGATTGCAGCGCCGTCTAATTTTCGATTGGCTTTTTTTAAATTTTCATAAAAGTATACTTTAAACTTGTTCGACAGTTCAGCAACTGCTGCAACGTTTAAAATGTCTTTGAAATGGATTTGTGTTCTTACTAAGCGCAGCGGGATTTTTTAATGTAATTTTTCGTTTCATCGAGTTTTGAGTCGCAACGATACACAGTGCGCTTTTTTCGATTTTAGGATGACATTTGCATTATCTCAGAGAATATAAAAGCTAGAACCATGAAATTTTGTACAAATTAAATTAAGTAACAGCACAAAAAATTAGATTTCTAGGCCAACTGCATCGCCTACCTCCCATACAAACCATATTTTTTGTAATAAAAAAAACCCCGCACAAAATTGCTTATGTTATGTTTTTAAAGAGTAATTTAGTTTATTTAACTGCACTTAAACGTAATGCTAAAAAAATTTTGAATCAGATAACTTTTAGATATACAATGATGATGTGCAAATAAATAGGGACACCTGTATTTTTAAAATTTAAAGCTACATGAATTATATACCAGGTGCCCCAGATAGAGCATTAATTCCCTCGGGTGGTGATTCTCCTTAATTAAGCGAGCAAGAAAATGCAAGGATGATGGTGACCCCTCCCCCCTTTAGAAGCTATAGAAGAAAAATTTAAAAATGGGTGTTATTACATTTTACTCCATATTTAATGTAACTCTTAACCGATCTCCAAAGTCAATAGCATCTTGAAAAAAAAACCTACATGACCTTCAAACCAATGATATAAAAGCCGTTTTCTAATCGTACCACACTAAAAGTTAACTGTTTTACATGTGGCAATTTAAAATGAAAAAGTAGTTATGTTTGCAATGAGTACTCAAGTACTATGGCAAGATCAAAAACCAAGTCAGTAGAAAATTTTATTATAAAAAATTTTACATCACAAAAATTATCAAAAAATGTATTTAATATTGGAGGTATTTATTAACAAAGTTTCATTAAAAAATTTTTCAGAATTTAGTTGCTCATAACTTTCTTAATTGTGACTTTATGCAAAATGTTTTATAAAATCTTAATGTCAATTTGATTTTCTTCGCAACAAGTTGTAAACTTTGGAAATCGGCTAAGATATACATTAAAAATGGAGTAAATTTTTTTGGTTTTTCCTCTCTAGCTTCCAAAGGGGGGAGGGGGTCACCCTCATCCTTGCATTTACTTACTCGCCTAATCAAGGAGAATCACTACCCGAGGGAATTAATGCTATATCTGGGGCACCTTGCATATAATTCATGCAGCTTTGAATATAAAAATACGGGTGTCCCTATTTCTTTGCTCACCACTGTATGTATCTCTTATAAAACAATATTACCAAATTAACGAAATTTAAAAGAAAATTTTTTTTAAAAATGGTTGCTAATACAAAATAAGGTCACAACTTTTTTTAAATTAAGAACTCTATTTTATTTTTCTTTAAAATTAAGAGTACCTACAAATTGTCTTGGAAATCAGTGCATTTTAAGGCAAAATTTAATTTTAAGACTTTTTTCAATTAAGTGGCTTTTCTTAATAGCAGCTAGATGCAGCAGGTTTTAACAGAAACACAAGGTAGAAGTACGATATTTAATTAGAGTTATAGCCTTCTACTTTAATAATGCTTAATTGGCCAGATATTTTCTATTAAATTTTACATAAACTTTCATTCCTTGAAAAATTTAGTCATATTTCAACGATTTTTTTATTTTTATTTATTAACATTTTTTATTGTATTTTATATAAAATTCGATTAAGACATAACAAAGTTATTATAGCTCGGGTTTTATTGAGCTTATTTTTGTAAAAAAAAGTTTAAACTTTGACGATTTTTATAAAAAAACCATACAATACATCAAGTTTTTAATACCACACTTATAATACATGTTTTATTATCTGATGAATAAAAATATTTTTTTATAAAAAAACCCAAATGGTATCCTAAAATTAAAAAAGCGCATTGTGCGGTGGTAAAGAAGTTTTTTCTTTAAAATGGCGTACTAAACGAATTTCTAGTATTTTTAATACTGGAAATATATTTAGTTTGCTTAAAAAAGTATTTCACAGTTTTAAATACTTGTATCTAAGGAAGACAAAAAGGACTATCAATATTTATATGTCAAAAAATAATTTTTTTACTTGCATTTATTAGCACTTGATTTTAAAATGTCTTAGCAGATGCGTTCACATCAACAGCTGCTAACTTTAACAATTTAGCAGCTTAGCAGGACTTAACATATTTTACTGAATACCCTTATTAAACTTCCCCCCCCCATTAATACAGATGGTATGAAGAATACAAATTATGAACATTTTTGGATAGCTTTTAAAAGGAAATAAAATATATACACAAAATAACTTTTAATTGTTTTTAAATGAAGAAAATCATATAGTTTTGTAAAATTATTTTGCTGTATAATATTACACTAAACAGTTTTACTGCTTTAAAACTCAAGAAGTAGCAAGTTTAGAGAAATACCTTGTTATTTGACATCCACAAATTGTAAACATTTTCTTTGACAAAGTATCTAATTAAAGCCGTCTGAATTTGATTGGCTTCTTTTTGTAAGCAAAAGAGTTAAAATGCATTTTATATAATTAAACCATTAAGGATCGTTCATCACTGGGGATCTCAACCTACTGTGTGACGCCATAGATTAACTTTGCGGCACGAATATCTGTATTTAATAATTTCAACTTAATTTAATTTAAATTTAAATATGAATCTTGTGGTTAACTTAATTTAAATATGAGGAATCTTGTGGTAACATCCGTTTTGCCACTTTACCGAAGACTTCAGTGCAAACTTTATTTTAAATTTTTCTTAAATTTTTTTAATTAATCCATATATGCACTCATTTGCATGTTGAGAACTCTTAGGAACCTTAGAACTCTTAGATCCATTAGGATTTTCATTTTGATTTTTTCAGCAAACTTCTTTCTATTATTTTTGCCAACAACTTTGTTGAACAAATAAATAACGAAAAATCATTTGAAATCGTCTTTAAACATTTAATAAGCGACTTATGTCTTGCTCGCTTTCAACGCTTCAAAGCAAATAATGTTACTCATACGCAATAAGTGGTAAAACAAATGTCACCATGAGATTCCTTATACCAAAATTAAGTGAAAAACGTTTAAATTATCAAATACGAGAAAAAAAGATACAAAAAAGCGCACAGTGTTATTTTCGCAGTAAATTAAACGATTGTATTTTTAACCGACTTCAAAAAGGAGGAGGTTCTCAAGTTGGTTGGTTTTTTTTTTGTTTTGATTAATTATGTCTTTTAACGAAGGAGTCCATATACGAATTTACTGATGCAATCAAATCGGTTTTTCAATCTGTTGTACAATGGAATTTGATTCCGAACGAAGATCTTACCTTAATCATTTCCATGCTGAGCGTTTTGTTATCATTTAACACTTTTGTATGTTTGTTTTTGTTTAAATGTGTAAAAGATTTTGAATAAATCTCAAGTCAAGTTATTTTCAATAAGCTTAATCTAATAATTTTCGGAACATATATAACTTACCTCCAGTAAAAAAATTAAACTTGAATTTTAATTGAATAAAACACTCGAAAGTTGTAGTATTTTCATAATTTTCCAGACCAAGGCTTAAAAAATAAGAAGACAATTTAATCTTTAGCCTGTACCATGTTTCGCCACCATTCAGTATTTTAATGTATTTAAAAAAAAAATCAATAACTTTTCGATTTTTTTTATGCTCTCAATTTATTTGCACAGAATAACATGTGAACTTATGTTTTTGTAATGTTTTTCTTATTTAAAAAATTTTCTTTAATAAAGAATTGTATAAAAAATTAAACGGAACAAAATGAAAAATTAAAACAAAAAATTATAAATTATTATCGATTTGCGACGCGGTTCTTTGGTCGTAGTTCATGAGTGGACGGTCCTGCATCGTCATGAGATAGTCCTCCACCTTTCTTTTCTGCATCGTCTTCATCACTTCTTTCGTGCGTTTTAGAGTCATTGAATTTGGTCAGGTAACAAAATGAACCCGATATTGAGTCAATATCTCACATACACATATCAATATGAAATTTTACTAGTGTCTAGCTGAAAGTTCAATCTTTCGAATGGTATTGGTCTTTATGAGTTTGTTTGATTTTTTAATATTTCTATTTGCATTTAAAGGTTGTCTGGGGCGCTGAGCTTCCCATGGTACAGACTAAAAGTTAATGCACAAACACACGTATTTTTTCAGTTATACTTTATTATGATTCATTTATATGTCACTTGTTTCATTTCCATTTTGTTGCACATGATTTGTGAATTTTAAATTATATTTATAGCTACAGATGGATTTCTCTGAACAACTTTTTTCTATTCCTTTTTTCTCTATGTATATATATGAGTGTGTGTATATATATATGCAAGTACAAAGCTTTTGTACATTATTTAAAATATGTATATGCATGTATGTACGTATATTATACATAATTATTATAATTTTTACATAGTTAATATATAAATATTTAAACATTTTCTATCACACTTTTGCACAAAAAAATGTTTTCGTAAAGTTTTTTTTTGCTTGATTTGTATTTTATATTTTTATGGAAACACATTCATATGAGTACATATATCGATGGTTAAGCTGACAAAAGTGAAAAGTGATAAGTAAAAAATTTAAAATGTTCGCGATTTTTTATTTTATTTTTAAACTAGCTGATCTCACAAAAGAATTAATTATGAAAATATTGTTTAAAATTAAAAAGAGTTATCATATTAATTTGAAAAGAAATGCTAATCAATTCCAATTACTTACATGTATTTAGAACCCCAGTCCCTCTCTTCCAATGCCCATAAAATGTTACCAGTAAAACAGCACGTGCAAATTGGGTCGAAAAGCAAATTCTGAGCCTGTACGGCCTATAGTTCTAAAGCTATTCGGCATCGCAAATTCGGGTTGTATGGGAGGTGCCACACACCAACACCCATAAAATGTTATCAAGGGAACGATATGTATAAATTGGTGTCGAATAGCTAATTTCAATGCTGTGCAACCTATAATTCGAAATCTGTTCAATATCACAAATTTGAGTTATATGGGAGGTTGCACGCCAAATTTTCTTACACCCATAAAATGTTACCAGTGAAACTGCACTTGCAAATTTGGGGACGAAAAGCGAATTCCGAGGCTTTGCGACCTGCAATTCTAAAGCTATTCGATATTGCGAATTCGGGTTATATGGGAGGTGGCACGTTGCCCTTTGCAACATCCATAAAATGTTATCAGGGGAACGGCAAGTGTAAATTGGGGTTGAGTAGCAAATTCCGAGGCTGTGCGACCTATATCACAAATTCCGGTTATATGGGAGGTGCCACACTCTTTTTTACAACACCCATAAAATGTTATTAAGTGAACGACACGTGTAAATTGGTGTCGAATAGCTAATTCCGAGGCTGTGCGACCTACGTCACAAATTTGGGTTATATGGGAGGTTCCACACCACCTTTTCCGACACCCATAAAAAGTTATCACGGGAACGGCACGTGTTATTTGTGATCGAATATCGAATTCTTAGGCTGTGCGGCCAATAATTTTAAAGCTGCTCGATTTCGCAAATTTGGATTCTATTTATATAAAAAGAGAGAGCTTTTTCTCTTTTTATATAAATAGAGCTTTTTCTCTTTTTATATATATAGAGGACAAGAATAAAGAAATTGTACTGTCATGCTCTTTAAATTTTAAATAATTATTTAAATACTGATTAGCAACTTTAAATAGCCTATGTCCCAACTGGGTGCCATAGCTATCCAATAGAGAAAGAACTATAAAAATAGCACCTGCCGTTCTCAAGCTATGCGGTCCCGAACTTAAATGACTACCCTATTAAATAATAGTTTCGAAGATTTCAATACATTTAAAGGTAAGCCGGGGTATCTGTGACTTTGAGGCGCATTGGACTATGCAAGGGTTTTTTCGGTATGCAGTCAGACTTATTTTAAAAAAAGTTATTTGGTAAAGCAAAATTGTATTTCATTAAGGGCCAATTTTTCAGTGCGAGCTTAGACTCTAGTCAAATTAAACTGAGGTTAACTCACCAAAATTGAATGTTTAAACTCGGTTAAGTCAAAAAAGAAACACACTATATAATTTATAGTGTGTTATATAAACTGATAATTTAAGTCAATTTAACTTCAACGAATGCTAAAATATCTAGTTAATCCGATTTTAAACGTCCAATTTTGGTGAGTTATCCTCAGTTTAATTTGACTAGAGTTGAAGCTCGCACCGAAAAATTGGCCCTAAGTGTGGCGAAATTTGACTGTTCTATTTTGATTTGATTGCGTGAAGAAAAACCACTCGTGTGTTTTTGTGGTCCCTGATGTACTTTTCTATACATCGTAAAGTAAGGGAATTGTGAAGTGAACTAATCGTTATTAATCGTTATTTCAAAGTGTTTATTTGGAATAGAAAAAGTTTAAATAATTTTAAATTTATTAAAATATTTAAATAAAGTTTTGTTGAACTAAATAAAATAAAAAAATAAAAAGAAAAGTCGCCGATGGAATATACTACCGTCCTAAGTAAAAAAGTCATATCTCCATTTGAGTAGTTTTGAGTAATTTAGCTTTTACGTTTTTTATCTTTCTAAGAAACAGACTAGAAGTGACCACTTTACTTAAATCTTTCAGTCATTTTGTGTTGAAAATGGGTAATCTTAGCTAACCACAAAAATCAGAAACTCATTCACGGATCCGAATCTGCCTTTTTCTACATTTTTAAATTTTGGCGTTTGTGACTTTCTTTCTTAGGATGGCAGTATAGGGCACAATTGACTTTTCCTTTTCTGGAGTACAATTAAAAAAATTTTTTATATCAGTTGATTAATTATATTTTAGCATTTATAATATTTAGTATTCTGATCCATCTTTAATTGGATAGAAATGATATTGCTACTTTATATTTTTTTTAATTATTTCTTGAAGTAGAAATGATATTAGGGATATTCACAATTCAGTGCAATTGTCTGTGCAGTTAAGTACTTGAGGACTTGTGCACTTTACAAAAACAAAATACACGTACGTCAAAAATCTGCACAAGTGCTTTTCTACTATTGCCTTAAACTTGAGGGCTTGAGAAAGGACTTGAGCAGTTGTGCACTTGTGTGCATTGAAAAATTTTGGCAGCTTTGAAATAGTGATGGTCACGAAAACCTAACTCCACAACTGCACAATCCCTCAAGTCCTCAACTGCACTGGCAAGTGCACTGAATCGTGAATACCCCTATTGCTACTTTCCACGCAGTTGCTTTGTGCTCAAGAGCACCAATTCTTTAATAATACAGCGATTGAGTTCTCAATAGAACCAACCATTTTATTATAAAAGCCAAAGTTTTCAAACAACGATAGTATTTAAAATAAGTTAGAAGAAAAATCGTAAAAGGCATTTGAAAGAACTGAAGAAGAGAATTGTTATTTCAACAATGCAATTATTTAAAGAAATTGTAAAGAAAAAATGCCAATGAGATAAAAAGTATATTTTTTTCATAATTGTATCTATCTATCACAAGACTGCCTTTGATGAAGCGATTCAACTAAAAATTTGTTAGTGTGGATTTAATTTAGAATTTGGCTTATTTGAAATTTATCTTAGCTCTGATTTCAACCAGGTCCTCTGATGTTGTCTGAAACCATCACACTTCCTCTGAGCTATTGGGTACTTTAGAAAAATAAAAGTGAAATGAGTTGAGAAGTTACTCGTGTTAGAAAAGTCGCACTTAGCAACAATTTCGTTGTTAGTTTTAAGAGAAGTTAGTTTTAATATCAAGAGTGTCACTTTTGTTAGCCAAAATAAATGCAAAAACATTTTAACGGAAGAATAGCTATTGCACTTGCTGCAACAATTCTCTTAGTTAAAGGATTTAACAGATGATTTTAATAGTTACTTTTGCTAAGCTTAAATTTTACAATCAACAATATTTTTCTGAATATAACAAGTTTATTGTTGTAATAACAAAAATTATTATGGATTTTATAAGTGTAAAATACTGTTGTTTTTATTACGATTTTTTTCTTGGTGTAGTTACTTTATTGATGACTTGAAAAATGCAGTAAATAAAAACATTTTTGTTAAAAGTGAAGTTATCACTTTTGAGCGCTCACCATCGATATGCAGTATATGTATTTATGTTAGTACCTATGTATATCTATAAATGTTTGCATGTATATGAATTTTTCGCATGCGGACTCGTTTCGTCTACCAAACTCAGCCAGCGTCTTTCAGGCCGAGCTTTTTGCGATAAGAGAAGCTTGTCGCACCTTAAGGAGAGCTAATACCAACCACCTTAACGCAGCTATTCTGACGGATAGCCAAGCTGCCGTTAAATCTTTAGCTGCGATCAGCACCAACTCCAAACTGGTAAGGCAGTGTAAGGATGAACTGGCCCGGCTAAGTCACCAACTTAGCATTACCATAATCTGGGTTCCCGGCCATAGGAACATTTATGGTAATGAAAAGGCGGATGAATTGGCCAGGCGGGGTTCTTCCCTTGACGTTTCCAGAGCGGAACCAGTCGAAGTTCCACTGAACACAGTCAAGGGAGGAATTCGTTCTTACTACTTAACCTTAGCCGGTCGTAGATGGAGAGAACTACCAACCTGCAGCACATCAAGAAAAATATGGCCCCTCTACAATATAGGCAGAACTCAACAGTTGCTATCAAAGCCCCGGAGCGACATAGCCAGATTAACGGCTATTATTACGGGTCACTGGTGCATCGGAGTTCATGCCGAGAGAATCGGATTACCTTTCAACACCCACTGTCGCAGCTGCGATGACCCAAATGAAAAAGAAACACTAACACACTTTCTGTGCACCTGCCCGGCCCTGGCCAGGTCCAGACTAGCAACGCTTGGCAGGCCCTTCCTCAGCAACCTAGAGGAACTCTCAACAACAAAAATCAACAATCTCCTAACGTTCATCAATCGCACCGGATGGTTATAACCTAGCAGTGCGCTGCCCAGTCAACCAACAGAAACACGAGGTTATGGTATCAAAACGGCTCACTAGAGCTACTTGGATCCTACTTGCATGTAGAATCACCATCTAAACCAACCAACCATATGAATTACATGTATAAATTACATAATTTATATTTATATCTATATTTTTTATATGGTTATTGTTGGCAAAACTTATTAAAATGATCCGAACATATGTACGTTAAAAACACATTTTTGAAATGTGGACCTAAGTAACATGTTAAATAGTAATTATTTTTAAAAACAATATTTGTTTGCATGAGTGTATGTGTATATTTGTAATATAATAGTGGTATTCGCTCATTTGTGTGTGAGATGTACTGATTGTAATTCTAACTTTAAATACAAGGGCAAGAGTAAATGTCAAAACATTACACTTAAAAAATACAACAAAGCTACAATCATCTTTTGATGTTGTAAAGATGCACATGAAGTGTAACTTCTACAGCAATGTTATTTGTTGTTGTGTGTGTATTTAGTGTACTTTTTTGACAGAAGTACACTGGTGAATGCATAAATACACAAAAGAGCGAATACCACTAATGTTTTTGTGTATGTTAACATATTTATTTGCAGGCTCGTAGCGAGGATTTTTGCTAAGAAGGTTTTTGATTAAAAACATGAATTGGTACCAATATAATATTCAAAGTAATATATTGGCCCTTTTTATGCAAGTTTGATAAAACTATTGTTGACTGTAAATTTTTTTTTTTTAATATTAGAGCTAAAGTTTTCACCATAGCAACTTATATTTTTGTAGAGTACTATATTTTAAGAATAGTGTATATTTTTTACACATAGGAGTAAAAACAGTATTCATGTTATTTATTATTGATATCGCTATGTTTATGTATTCTTGTTAACACAATTACATTTTGTAAATTTTTTAAAAACTTAACACTGACATTTAAATTTATTAAAAAATTGTTTAAAGAAGGGTTCACAATTTGTAAAATTTTTTAGATTTTCAATCTTAGCTTTAATTAGCTTCAATATTCCTTCATTGTGTATTGAACGCAATTGTATAAAATTAATTCGAAGAACCAATTATCTTCCACGAACATGCAATTTTAAACTCTCTTATGAGTTTCATTCCTGAATAGATAGCTGAGAAATATCTTAACCAAAAATATGTATTTCACTTTTTTGGATTTTACTGCTCTAGAATTGATTTAATATATGTATAAGCAGCAGTGTGGAAATTATACAGGCAGTAAAATCGATTGTTAAACAAAATACTCAAGCGTTACGTTACGTTTTCCTATTCAACAACACGTGTTGAAACTAACGGGAAAATACCATTAAAATACACAAAGGAGCAATAACAACAATTCTATGCATATTTTTTTCGGAAATATTGAAGTTGTTGCAATGGCTATGTTATGGTGGCGGTCACGGTCATGAATCGTTGTTTCAATGTAACTGGGAAATTAAAGAGAGTGAGCGAAGAAATAAATTTTGACCACCACGGTCACCAAATAATTCGGCTGCCATACGAAATTATTCACAACATTTGTGTCTTATGTCAGTTGTTGTCAATCAAATTGAAAATAACAACATGTTGACATTTTTTCTAACTTTGGCAATCTTGGAAAATAAAGAACAAATAAATTATTAAATGGAGCTATGCAGAAAATGTTCTAGATTTTGATTAAAGTATTATTTCACGTGATAAACTTTTGTATTGTCATAATAATAACGTAGTGAAAACCAAGCAGAGGTATGAATATAGTACACTTTTAGTACGAAATGTATGAAAGAAGTGTTAAGACCTGCTTAATAGCAACACTTCTTGATTGATAAAGTACTTAAAGTAGCAAAAAGTGTACAAGTTTTCAGGAATCATATGACCGTCAGCTTAACATATATTGGTCACTGAGCTATCAAATGAAAACAAAGCGTAAAAAAGGACGTGACCGGGGATCAGATGACCGCCACCATAACATAGCCATATGTGATAAAAGTCACAAAGCAAAGTGGGAGCGACAGGAATCGTGTAAAAATTCAGCTCCTGCTGGCAACTAAACTTTCCGTGTGGAAAAGAAAGCAATCAAAACAGTGAGATTCTGTGTGTGTATGCGTGCGAGTAGCGAGCGGCTGATGCGGCTGCCGAGTAAACTGCCGTAGCAGCAGTACTGCATGCATCTCATGGCATTAATGCTGCATTCATACCATGAGATGCATACTGCATTGCTGCCAGGGCAGTTCAGTTGGCAGACATGCCTTCCTGGGACATGCCTATAGAAAAAATATATAAGCGGGTATGGAGGCCAGCATGTCTGCTGAGTTTCCAACCCATGTTGCCGGCAATTGAAAAATTACCATTATCCGGAGACTTGAACCTCGGCCGCGTGAGTGTAAGTGCATCTGCTTATCCATTCGACCATCGCAGCTGTTAGCTAATCGTCGCTTAATTTGCTTCATTAAGAATAAACGTACGACCACAGAGTAAGAAAATTAACGCGTTCGCTTTGTTATTATAAACAATTAATGCAAAAAAATAGAACCAAATCACTAAAAAAAACAGAACAAACTAAAAAAACCAAAACAAACCTAAAAGGTATTAAGAAAAAAAAAATGACTCTGATGGGATTTGAACTCACAACTCAAGATTCAAAAAAACATGAATAAAAATTAAAGCCCTAGCCAACTGAGCCATCGTACTGTTGTGATGGTGTTGAAATAATATACATAACAACATTGTTGCTATCAAAAGTGATTCGGCCAAAAACACAAAGTGTCGGCGAGTTACAACAATCATGAAAATATTGAAGTTGTTGTCCCTTAAAATTAACTGGAATTTTGCATTAGCAAACATGATACTTTTGCGAATGCACCTCACTTAGAAGTAAAGAGGAAGTCTTGAAAATTTAAAAAATAGACTTCTTAACTTAGCATTAAAACTATAACCTGCCACATTCCTTCCATGTGCAGGCAGGCCTGCTTTGTTTTTGATCTGGGAGACTACAAACTAGCAGGCGAGTGAGCTGTGTGTGTGCGTGCGAAATTAGAGCAGAATTACAAATGAGTAACAGATAAAAAGATTGAATACGGAGGTGCCCATTTAAAAAGTGGGCGTTATTCGACAGAGGGGAGTGCCAATATTACAAAAACACTGTTTATTGAATAATATTGACAATAAGGTACTAAAATTTAGTACAGGGGTAAGCACAATTATGACAAATTACGGTCAAGAAATTTGGCGTTATTTGACAAAGGGGTGTGGCTGTATTAGAAACCACTGTATCTCGAATATTATTGACACTTAGGTACTGACATTTAGTGAAGGGGTGGGCTCATTTATTACAATTTACGGTAAAAGCGTAGGCGTTATTCGACAAAGGGGCGTGTTAATATTATACAACACTGTATCTCGAATAATATTGACACTCTGGTACTGAAATTTAAATTTAGTACAGTGGTAGCAAAACTATGATAAAATACGGTCAAAAAGTGGACTTTGTTTTACAAAGGGGCGTGTAGAAATTAGGAAAACACTGTCTCTCAAACAATATTTACGCTAGGGTACTCTGAAATTAAGTACAGGAATAGGAACGATTATGACAAATAATGAAATTAAGTACAGGAATAGGAAAAATTATGACAAATAATGGTCAAGAAAGTGGGCGTTTTTCGACAAATAGGCATGGCAGTATTAGAAAACCCTTGAATCTCGAATAATATTGACACAGGGGTATTGAAATTTAGTACAGGGGTAGGAACAATTATGATAAACAATGTCAAAAAAGTGGGCGTTATTATACAAAGGGGCGTTTCAAAATTAGAAAAACTGTACATCTCGAACAATATTTATACTAGGGTGCTGAATTTTTGTACAGAGGTAGGCAGATTTTTAAAAATTAAAATCAAGAAAGTTAGAGTTATTGGAAAAAGGGGTGTGGCAAAATAAAAGACTCTGTATCTCGAATAACATTTTTAATAGAGTACTGAAATTTAGTACAAGGGCTAGCACAGTTATAACAAATTACGGTCAATAAAGTGGGCGTTATTGGATAAAGCAGCGTGTCAATATTATATAAACACTCTTTCTTGAATAGTATTGACACCAGTAGCTCGTTCCTGTAACTCGTAGTGATCGTAGTTACCGACTCATATTACCGATTTGACGTCACTCTGATGTCACTCTCATCTGCAATGTTTCTATACGTATCTGAATCGATTTCTGTTCAATTCGTTCGTTCCAAATCGATAAGCTATCACATGCTTCGATTTCATTTCAATGGAACCTTTAAAAAAATTTTTTAAATTTTGAAAAACTCTGTTTTCGCTATTTTTCTCAATTTGGCAAAGGATAACGTGATTTAAGGTTGGAAAAAATATTTTGTCTTACTGAAAGTATAATGAAAATATTGAAAAATATAAAAAAAAAAAAAATTAAAATTTGATTGTTCTTGTTTACCTAAAATCTGTGATAATTTGAGATAGTTGAGTCAATATTTGTAAAAATCTAATTATTAACACAAATGAAATTTTCTATTCGAGCAGTTGAAATTTGGAACACAAAAAATGTACGTTATTTAATATAAATATAGCTTAACATGACTCTTGTTTAAACAATTGCTGTTTAAAAATATTTAAAAAAAAGTAATGCTTTTATACTTAGAAAAATTAAAAATTTATACCAAAATTGTTGCAAAATTTTTGTTTGCAATTTATAAAATAATTTAAGCTTTTCAAAACAGGTTTAAATTAGATTCGATTGAATTGAAAAAAATATTTATTGCATAAATGTTTGAAATTATGTTTGATAAAAAGAGTAACTTTTAGTCAACTAAACAAATTTTTCTAATTATTTTTATAATTGGTTCAATAGTTATCTAAACTTGATAATTTTTTTACTTTTAATAAACTTATTTGTATTCATTTGTTCGTATACCTTCGAACCCAATGGGTGGGCTTGAACCCCAAAATCCTCCTTGAATACGAGCCTGCATATATGTTATGTATGTACGTTTATATATCATATCAACTCACAGTTAGGGACATGATGCATTTCAATGTTGTACACTAAATGTTCTAAAGTATATAGATTTCGTATGCTTTTTTTTTGAGTGTATACTTTAATGTATTTACGAACTTAAACTTATATCAAACAAGCCCATTTCTATCCCTGCAAATTATGGTCTAATGAGTTCAGCGAGTAAGTCTTCGCTGAAAGACTAGTTTCATATTTGGAAAGCCTGCGGCAATACTTAACAAGTTCTGAAAAATATTGGTTTTTTATAGTCACGTTATTTGCAGGGATCTACTAAGGTTTCGTTTGTTTTTTTATATGCAAGTGTGCGTAATAGTTTTCTTATTTTTTCACTTTTATATACTTTATAGCTTATTATTTCATTTAACTATGTTCATGGGAAAAACAGGTTGTTTTCTTTTAATGAACTTTATGGACACTTCAGAATTTATCGCTTTATAAACTTTTGTTTTCGCATAGTTTTTACAAATGCGCAAAGTTGTTTTATTATAAATATTATATTTATACGTTATCTTAGGTAGTTACCGTTAAATAAGTATCAGCAATAATTTGTTTATATACAGTGCTTTGTCGATTTTGATTTTTTTTTACTAACTAAAACATAATTTATGACCTTTAGGTATAGTAAAAAACTTTGTTTTTATAGTAATTTACATTTTTTGTATGGTTTGTATGTATGCCAAATTATTTACTGTTTTTTTATAAATATGCAACAATATCCTTTAAGCTTATAACAGAATTAACAATTATTTCGATTTTATATTTTTTCAATACACCTCCTCCTTTTTATTTATTTTTTTTTTTGTATGAAAACATCATTATTATGTAGGAGAAAGGAACAAACACTGTGCCGTAAAATTAAGTTTTTTGTGAAAAAGCATGTTTTTTAAAGAATAAATAATATCTTATCGTTTCTTAAAGCAGTTTATTTAAATCAAAAAATTAAGGAATATGACGATTTTTTCGGTAACAATTTTTAAATGTGCGTTTCTAAGTTGGTTTCCTGTTTTGATTTTAAAATGGATTCCTGACAGCATTCCTTTATGCAAGATTTTTGTGAATTTTGAAGATTGAGTTAATTGGTGTTTAGCATTTCATGTCATTATTCAGGCATGAACCCTACAATAATCCTCAAGGATTAAAAGCAGCAAAATATATAGGTTTGCTCGAGTGTTACGGAGAGGCAAATCGGTTTAGTATACAATGTCAAATAAATATTATATGTTGAACAAAGTCTAAAGATTATTATTCAAGAAATGTTTTAATATGAAATAAAATAAAACAAAATATGAATATGTTTTATTAGAAAAAATTAAGCAAACATTTATGTTGGTCTTAAAACAGTGTTAACTCAACTTTTACTTCGATTTTTAGAGTAGAGCCCTACGGAGAAAGCAGAGTCAATTGTCCTTACATGACTGGTCCCGTGACAGATCCAATGGATAGCTATCACAGGAAAGTTCTGATACAACTCGTCACGGAACAGGTTATTTGTGTCTGTAACAGGATTGATTTCATTTTTGGTTTTGAAGCCGGTCACTGGACAGGTCTTAGTTGATGCAGCAGGTGGCAATTGACCCCTGTTAATGATAGCGCCATGTAAAAGTGACGGGTCGGTTTCATATTTTGGTGGCAGAATTGGAACAGGACCCTATCCCTTAGGAATCTATCACGTGGTAGGATCTGAACCGGTTCTTTTTTCGTCAAAAAAGGTCATTGATCTACTCTTCTGGATCGGTCCAAGGTGATGCAGCATTGACCCCTGTCAATGACAACGCCATGTAAAAATGATCGATCGGTTTCGTATGTTGGTGGCAGAATTGGGACAGGTCCCTCTCCTTTGGGGACCTATAACGTGATAGGTTCAGAAGCGGTTATTTTTCCGTGGGGGGTGCGCACACTTATACATACACATTTTTATGTGTGTGTTGTACAGCTTTTGCTATCAAAGTTTGCACTTGAAAAAAAAGCAGTTCAACAACGAAATAAAAACAGCAAACTTTCAGACGTCATGCTAGCAAGTTACGGTTGCTTGCTGTTCCTTTTTTTTATGAGCGATCTAAATGAGGTGAAAATCAAACGCAACAAACTATCTTTGATTTATTTCTTGTTGGAACTTTTATTTTTTTAGCTCTTATTTTTGTAACCTTATAAGCTCTTATTTTTTATTTTGAATATAAAATGTATTCAAATATTTGTAATTCTTATTTATACAAGAGTTGTTGAACTGAAATCCTTGAGAGTTATTTTTGGACTTTTTTACAGTTAGCCTAAATAAAAAAAATAAATGTAGTTTACTACATTTATGACAACTTATGATTTTACATAACGTTAATATATGCTTGAAAAAATAAAAAAATAACTTATTTTATTTTTCTGTAGTTACATTTTTCAAATGGTTGCATTTCTTACTATTCATCTTTGTTTAGTTAGTATCTCTTTTTTTTTAGTGCATAATTTACTTAAAAAGAAGAACATTTTGAGCAGCGAGCAACTGCACCATGCATGCTTGAAGTCTGTATTGCTACTAAAAGCTTTTTATTTTCATGTCAACAAATGCGTGTAAAAGCTCTTCGAACATGGGCGGCTTTTTGCGAACGACTGTTTTAGGCAGTGTTCCCTACTTAAGGGATTTCCACCTAAATTTAGGAGGGAAAAAAGTGGAATGGGATTTTTTAGGGGTTTTTTAGGGACTTTTTTATGTTCTTGAGCATTGGATAATAAATTTACTACGAAGTTTTTGAATTTATCCGATTTTTCTATGCATTTAGTGTAAAAAAACAAGGTGAACATGACGCCTAAATATTTTGCTAAAGCTTTAAAACTTGTAAATGAGTGAAAGGGACAGAAAAGGTAATTTTGTATGGTTTGACAACTAAAGTGTTTGATTTTTACAATAAAAATTTAAAATCGCGTTCACCTTGTTTGAAATAAAAACCGATAAACCCGGTTTTTTTTTGTAAATATTTAATCATTTGTAACTAAAGATTATAACAAAATGTTAATTGATATTGTTTTTGTTTTGGGTAGATTTACAAGTAATTGCAGTGATTTTAGGGGTTTTTGATTAGAGCTTTAGGGATAAATATTTTTGGCAGTTGGTAACACTGTTTTAGAGCCCTATTTGCGTACAGTCACAAGGAATTGTTATATACATATGAATATAAACAGGGTGTGTCCAGTGCCAGATTATCGCATAAGCAGACTAAGCAATTACTTAGGGCCCCCGTCAAATTGGGGCCCCTTCAAAAGACTAAAACTATTAATTTTTATTGATATCTCCAAACGAAATTTTATATTTTTAACAAACACAAGATTGATTTGAAAAATTCATATCATCAAACTAATTGAATTTAAAAATCTTACTAACCCAGCAAAATTTTTGCTACAAATATGACATGCATTCTTAGGGACACTGCTTCCAGAAGACATTCTATACACCCAATTGTGCTTTTTCTAAGCCTTATCAAGAAGTGCTTTCAAGAAGCATTCTCATAAACCACTTCTCAAAGACATTCAAATAGCATTTAATTTCAATTATTTTTTTATGTTTTTTTTCATTTTCCGTGGGATTTTTCAAACCTCTAACAAACTTCAAACACCAACATGCCGTGAAAATTGGGAAAAGGGATATTTTGCTTGAATTTTTTTTAAACTCCAAACCCAAACACTCCTCTTTTCCAACACAAAAATCGCGAGAAAATCGGGAAAAAGGATATTTTCCATGGAATTTTGTAAGCCTCCCTAACCACAAAAACCTTTTCATTCTATGGAATGCCTTCTTAAAGTTCTCCTCAAAAACACCTACTAGAATCCTTTCATTTAAGGGCTCCAAGAAATCATCCATTGAAAAAAATTCTGCAAGCACTTCTAGAGAAGACTAAGGAAAACATTCCTCCCAATGACATGCACATGTTAAAAAGAATGCCTTCTGGGTATGAAAGTAGAAGGGATGGAATTCAAGACTTTCCCTTCCACTTTAACTTCTTTTGCAAGCACTTTTTGTGCTGGGAAGTAGCATATAAGATATACTATTAATATTGTTTGAAAATGGTTTAGTTTTATAATGTCGATTTATCAATATGTTGAACGTCGAGAAAGTGCATTATTTTACCAAAGGGTGCGATTATTTAAATTAACCGCCTTTTTGATTCAAGGTATTCAATAATTCAATTCTGGCTTACGGCGCTGTTGTCGGTATTCTCCGAATGCTATTTCTCTGAAAATGACGAAACAACAACACAATAATGACCAAATTGAAACTGTGTAGTGTGTTAAATCGAACTATGCCTTTGTTTCTTTCAACTACGTTTGTTCATGTAAATTTTCATATTTAGTTTCATTTCATATTCTTTCATTATTACGCAAGACTAGCAATACGTTTTTAATTGAAATAGTGATCCTTGGAACGATTAGATTATATTTACCATTTATTAAAAATGTACATCTATTACATGAATAATTTTGATGTAATTGATATAATTTAATCAATCCAAGTTTCTTAAATGAAACGAAATTTTCTTAATGGATCTCAAAAAAGATAACTAGCAAAAGAAAAGAGACAGCAAAAATGAAGAAACTGCAACTTGTCAAAACTAACATCGTTTATCCAACCATCTGCAACACCTTCAAGAAGTGCTGTGTCTCATAATGTGAATAGTGTGGCAGAAAAGGAAATTGTGCAAGAAACCCAGGCCAAGCGACGATTATCCTCGCTAATCAAGATAATAGAAGCAACGATCCAGGCAGGTGGATTGCTCTTGATTCGGATGACATCACCTACTGGATAAATCAAGGACCGCAACAATTTCAACACTATTCAGGGCCATGAAAACTCGCACTTTACAATTCGGGTTGCGAAATAAACAAGATTTTGTTTTCAAAATATAATCCCTGGTACAAAAATAAATAACGAAAAATACGTTCAAGAGTAGTTGCTCTATTCTCTATTTTAGTATGTAGGAACGAAAATTTTTAGGTATTTAATTCTACTCGTGAAATTTTGGTGTAGACTCAACACTAACACATACTTACTATAACGTGTTTGTTGAATGTGTTAGTTGAACATTATTGTTGAATGCCAAACTTCCACGCCAATTACATGTACATATGAAAGACGGCGAAGTTTTGGCATTTTAACTCTCCAATCGTGGTTATGAATTTAGCTGCATTGAACAAATTTTACATTCAACAGCGTACTAACCAACGAAAAAAAAATTTCGCTACTTTTTCGCTGTCAAAAACGCAATGCATTTCTTACGGAAGATTTTTTCGCTTCTACAGCATACTTAGCTTCTATCAAATTATTTAGTTTATAGATTTGCATGTAAGCTTTTCCCATTTAAAGTCCCGTCAAGATTTGTAACCAGATTTACTGATTAGCGTAAAAATGGTATCATGGACCAACAGGAGAATGTGCATATTCGACTCAATGAAAAGGAATTGGAATGAAATCTTACTTAGATGAGCAGATTGAGGAAGAATTTCAATATTGGTATCATGTGTTGCAACGAGTTGTAGCTGTCATTTTAACAATATCAGAACCAGGGTAACCTTTCCAAGGGTCAAATGAGAAATTTGAATGTGTGAATAATGAAAACTATTTAAGACTGCAGGAATTAATTTCAAAATATGACCCGTTTTTGGCCTCACACATTTGATGACTAAATTTTGATGATTTGATAAGAGATTTCGCTCGTCAAATGTGCAGAAAAAATATATTTCCAACGACTTACATAAATATATACTGTACACACGAATAGTCAAATATTAATGTAAGTCAAGAATATTTATAAAATGTACATATATCAAAATGCATTAAGGTATAATATGCGTGTAAAAAGAGAAAAACAGTAGCTTGTTTTCAAACATTTTTTTGAGGTACAAGGAGTTGTTATATTTTTTAAAATTTATACGGGTTGCACATAAAAAATACTTTGATAAATTTTTTTTTAGCAATTTTCTGGCTTTTTATAGAGGTCGCTAAAAATGAAATTGAAAAAAGAAAACATCCAAAACTGTTCGATGGATATGGCCTTTCCCATGTATCTCACACAAACAAATCAAATGTCATTTTAAAATATAGGTCAATAATTGCGCACCCCACCTACGAACGACCCCCGGGATGTTTTTTGAAATTATGGTGAAAGTTTGAGTAAAATTTTTTTAAAAAAAAGATTTTTCCGCACTTTTTTGTCAATTAAAAAGAATGAAAGGAAATAGGTACTTGAATTTAGGTGGGATGCTTAAAGGACAAAATTAGGAACAAAATGCAATAAGATTCATTGGAATAGAAGCAATAAATTTTGAGTTATCTATCGAACCGTTTTGGATGTTTTTTTTTTCAATATCATTTTTAGCGACCTCTTCAGAAATCCAGAAAATGGCTAAAAAAAATAAAAAATATTTTATAAAGTATTTTTTATGTACAATTACTGTATAAATTTCAAAAAAATATATCAACTCCTTATACCTCAAAAAAATGTTTGAAAACAAGCTGCTGTCTTTCCATTTTTACACGTATGTTGTACCTTAATTTAAAAATTATTGATGATATAATATTAAGAAAATATAATTTTTCTATTACCAAGAAATTTATTTAGTTTTTAAATGAAAAAATTAAGTTTAATTTGTTCTTTCTATATAATTTTTATTGGATAAGACAAACATTTATCAATGGGGGCCCCAAAGTATTAACTGCTTAGAGCAACGCAGACTGGCAATCCGGCACTGGGTGTCTCGATTCGTCCCACTTGCAGCGTATAATCAATATAATACCAAATTATTTTCTCCATTTTCATGAAATAGAAATTGTTTTAAAAAAACTTTGGTGTTGTCATTTAAGCATAGGAACTCATGTTTTATAATATTATTATCATATCAATGGTTAATATTAACAGTAAGTGTCAAATAGTGGCTTTAAGCAGGAACCGTTTACAGGAACATAAATTAAAATATCATAGCAAAACTTCTGAACAAATAAAAGTCAATGCGTTCAATGTTATTCATATAAGATTTATGTGTTTAATCAACAATTTAGTTATTAGTGATATATCATTTAAGTCCACATTAATTTTAAAATGGAATCTGTTTCAACTTTTATTTTTAAGCAATATTTTGTATAGTTTTTAAACCAAAAAAATCCATAAAAAGTCCATTTTACCCCGTGTGAACCATTAAAAAAAAAAATGGAAAATACTGTAGCAGCGCTAAAATATAAAACTTAGAATTTTTGATAAGAAATTCGCCCGTTTAATAAATTCCAGTTTAACCCACCTAAATTCATTACAACATCATCTCTTGACTCATAACTTTTTGAATGGGCATTTCTAACCATTTGCGAAAGAATAAACCATTTTACCCCCTGTAAACTTAATACTAAAAGAATTAAAAAAAAAACATCTAAAAATTGAAAGCGCATATTATGAGAAAAAGCTTGATCAAGGTTTTTTTAAACATGTTTTGTTTTAGTATTAGGAATCATTTTTCGTCTTTTGTGACCTGAAAAAAAAACAAAATTAAATTACAATACAATACAAAAGTGAAAGAAAAATCCTTGATCTATTAATGGTTCTCACACCAAAAATAAAAAGCGCAAAACTTTTATTATTTACGTAAAAGATTCTCCATAAGTCTTAAGTTTAAGGTTGGGAAAAAATTAATTTAACCTGAATACCACTTAAAATTAAATGTTATTAGTAAAAGTTTCACATACTGATGATGAGGTTATACAAAAAGCTGAGTGTGCAAAATTTGAGCGATAATATTAAGAACAAAAGAATCTGTCATACATTTATTTCTATTCTAACCACCTAATCAATTAACATCTAAGCTAGTTTAACCATTGCATTATTATGTCCGAGTCATTCCATAATTTGTGAAAATATCTGCTCACTTTGAGGTGTATTCAATTTTCAAGACCGAGGTGGGTTTTTGTTTTTCTTTTTGAAATCTTGCTTCTTTCTTATCACTCACCGCATATAATATATCTTAGTTTATTTATAAGTTTATTTTTTTTTTTGTATTTCCATCAAACTTATTACAAAATTTTATTGTTATGTCTTAACTTAAAAAAAATCTTTTACAAAAATGTATAAAAATTCAGTGATTGGCATTTTTTGTTAAATGGTAATTTTTTGTTTTTGAAATTTTTCTATCATAAATTTTAAAATAAAGTAAATTACATTTATTAGTTTTTGGTTTTTGCTGTCTTGTATTTGTTACCGTTGCTTTGGTAAATTAAAGTAATTTTCAGTATTTATGTACAATTTTCACTTTATTCTTCTTTTTCTTCTATTGATTTATTTTATGAATATTAATAACTAACTATGAAAAGATATTTATTATAATGCTAGAAAGGAAGTGAACATGAAATGGAGAGGAATGGAAGGAGATTAAGTGAAAAAAAACAATTTCTCAAAACTTTTCTTCTAGTTACGTATATGAGCTAAGCAAAGGTTTGATTTGTTAGGATTTTATTAAATAAAAACCGGTTTCTTTTTCACGACATTTCCACAACACTAACTAGCGCAACTAAACCCAAGTCCGTTTGCTCTGCTTTTTTCACTTTGAGTGCGATACAACAGAATGCGAAAGCGCCGAATGCGATAGCATCGAGTGTGAAATGCCTGATATTTCCGCATAAGTATCAGTCGGGCCCTCGGCGCTACACACAGAATCTTCGGGTGTACGCGATGGTTCCGCCTCTGTAATTTCCACATCCTGGTGATGTTTATTGCTGCGATGTTTGGCGCTCAAAGCCTGTGAAATAGAAAGAGTTTTAAGAGCGGTACTCAAAGCTGTAAAGTTTTTGTGCAGTTCACATTCACTTTAATAAGTTGGTGTTATTTCTAGAAAACAAATAAGAACACTTGCTACATTGAAGAACATGCATAAAAGCTTAAAGCAAAAATAAAAAAAATTGGCAAGTAGTAAACAAATCAAGCTTTTACCATGGAATGTTTAAGGGAAGGTATATCAGCAAGGCAATAAAAGCATGACTTAGAGTTCCAACATAGTTTTTATATAGATACATATATACTTTGCCATATCGCACCCTAACTACAAAAATCCTTATCTAGTCTCAAGGGCGTCCACAAGATTTGTTATAGGGGGGACAAAGGCATCAAGGACAAAGGCATAAAGGCATGCACATAAAGAAAATGTAACCGATAAAATTCAATTTTCTGCGAGTTTTGGTACTCATTTTGTACTCATTATACGCCGGTTGACACAGGCTTGTACGCATAAGATATTATATATATTTCAAAGATGGGGTAAAAATCTTTCTCGTATCATGCTCGAAACATTTTCTAATTTAATTTTTTTTCATGTAATTTCAAAAATTTTTTCTCAACAAGTATTTTTAGTAATTTAGTAAATTAAATAATGTGATGTCTCCTTTATCCTTCGCATTAATACAAAAATTTCTTAATTTTTTTTTTAAAGTGTATGAATTATTTAAATCGTTTTTATTATTATTCAAAACGTATGAATAAATATATAAAGAGGTACATGTATAGATGGGTTTTGGGCTCCACTCATTTTCTAAACATATTCCAGAACCTCCCTGCAAGGCTTGATTCTAAATCCTGGATGTAATAAAAGCACATGACGCAAAAAAAATCCAGAAAGTTCTCAAAATAGGTAGACGTCCGTTAAAAACGTGAATTTGAAGAAGTATAAAATAAATGTTTCAAACCGCGTTTCCTATTTAAATTTTAGTCATAAGAAAACGATGAAGATATTCTAATGTAAGAGCGCTTTATTACTAAGAATTTGCTATCAGATTTTTTTAAAACTAGTGCTTGTTATAAAATTAGCCTACTTTATTCAGAATTTTCTAAATTTATTTTGCTTTAGAAGTAGAAGCTTTGCTTTTGCCTAGATCGCTGCTTTTTTCTCAAATTAAAATGCTGCAAGATTGTTAGCAATTTTATTAAGTTTACGAAAAATTAAAAAATTATCCAAATGGGATCATCTTCATGACAGAAAAACGATTTTTTAAGCCGACTTTTGGGAAAATATTTAGTTTTTTAAATTAATTTTCTTGTGTTGAACTACTTTAAAACATAAGTTTGCTTATCGTCCAAGTTCATATGCGTTATTGGCTTAAATGCCCCTTACCATCTGTTTCTCCGAAGAATGATCTTCGACTAATAGGGATATCATTCCTTATCATTCCTTAATTTTTTGTACTAATAACTTTGTAATTTCTTCCATTACATTCGTAGTATTAACTAATGGCTTCCTACTATTTACGAATTAAAATTAATGTCAGTGGAATAAATTCATTCGTAAGTTGACTGTACGCATTATTTTTAGAATTTACGAAGTATTAGTTGAGTTTAAAAAATGTACAACCGAAATCTTTCAGCCTGGTTTGTTGAACAATAACCGAATATAAGGAAATGTATGATTGCAAGGTGGCCGTAGTCTATTGAAAGAGTACGTGGCCCGTAAGCTAAAAAACCGTGGTTCAAAACCCAGCTCAGTTAGAATTTTTTTTTTTCGTTATTAGTAAATGTAACAAATGCATTCGTACAATATACATTTGCTTTTGTACGAATACGAATAAAATATTTTTTAATATGCACCAAACTACGTCTAATCTACGAATCCTATTCGTGACTGAAAACTACGAATAAAATTCGTAGAATGGACGCAGTTATTAGTAATATTTACACACAAAATTTTTTGAGTGTAAGAATACGTATTGAAAAGTGCCTGTGAAACAAGGGTTAATGAAATGGTATCGTAACTTATTACTGCGACGGATACAACATACTATTTAAAAATGCATACATGGTTTAGCTCTGCTTCAATTATAAATATACCTTAAAAAAAGTATTTTTGAGTTCTCTTCAAAATATATTGACATATAACATATAATGAAAATATCATCATGTAAAATCAAAAAAGCCGTAATTTACAATAAATTTAAAGTCGACTTTTTGATTGATTATTGATGCACCTCATCAAAATACATGTTTTTTGCTAAATTTTTCACTCCTACAACTAAAAACGATGTATTTATTAAAAAAGTTCTAAAATCCCAAGTTTGAGCGCAACTTACAATTTCAATTACAATTTAGATAGTTTTTGACTCTCCCGTAGAATTTTTTTAATTGTAGCTTAAGGCTTTGTGATTTAATATGAAGATATTTAAAAAAATGTTCACTGTCTAGGGGGAAAGTGCCCCCTTACCCCCGTGGACGGCCATGTCTAGTCTAGAAAATTTTAAAAACATTATTTTGTGTTGATGTTTAATATGAGAGGCTTGAAAAATCACTCTTGAAAACATTGAGAACATTTATGGTCTTGATTTAATCATCTCACTAATAACTTGGAAAGTTTTCCCTAATTTTAGTTACTATAAAAAATACCTACATTAGGTTTTCTACAGAGTTCATGAAGATTTATTAAATTCAGTACGTTTTTATTGCATGGAAAACTGGAGATTTTTGAAATGAATGGAGATTTTTAAGCTGTTAAAATTTATATAAGACTCTATATTAGACCGGATCAAAATTTGGATTCCGCCGTTCGGGGTCTCAAAAGTTAGAGGAATTCATAAAAACGATTTATTCATACTTTTTTTTTAAATCGGAGAAAATTTATCGGAGCGTTTTTGATTCTCCTGAAGGTCTTTTTTGTTAAAAAACATGTTTTTTGCTTGTAACTTTTTATTTTTCAAAAAACACATATACAAATCTTCTAAAAATATAAATTCCTTACTTATGCCAACATTTAGGCATAAAGAAATTTTTTAAATTATGTTTTATTATAACTCTTATTGACCTCCAAACATATAATTTTTTGTTATTTTTAAAAGCACATTTTGTTAAAACCTCTGTAAAGGACACATTTTTTATTGGACCTTCCTTTAATTGATCTTGTTGGAAAGGAATTAAATTATACTTTTATTTAATATATATCGGCTAAAACAAATCTGTGTATGAAAAATGACTTAGAAATCTGCTAAAAAGATAAATTTCTTTTAGGCATAAAAAAATTTTAAAATTTAGTTTATATCTCTCATTAGCTGAAACCCGTCATGTTACGCCCCCTTGTCCAACGCTCATAAAATGATAACTCTTATTGATCTATAAAAATAGATTTTTTGATTGTTTAAGGAGCACATTTTGTTAAAACTGCTGGAAAAAGTCTTTTTTATTATTGTAATAAATTTTGAAGTGATTCCAAGTTTGTGTACTTTTCAAGAGATTTCAAAGTGGCTTTCTTTTTTTATTTTTATTTTTTAATTCCTTTCCAAAAAGATCAATTTTACATAAATCCAATGGAAAATGTGTCTTTTACAGAGGTTTTAATAAAATATGTTTTTTAAAATAGCAAAAAATTCTATGTTTGGAGGTCAATAAGAGTTATAATAAAACATAAGTTAAAAAATTTCTTTTTGCCTAAATGGTGGTATAAGTAAGGAATTTATATTTTTTGCAGATTTGGGTATGTGTTTTATGAAAAATAAGGACCTCCAGGAGAATCAAAAACACTCCGATTTAAAAAAAAAGTATGCAGAAATCGTTTTTATTGTGAGACTTCTTTTGAGACCCCGAATTCTTGATTATTTTTTACCCCATACAAAAGCAATCCGGTCTACTCTATATCCAAGGGGTGATCCTATACGAAGTCCCTTTTTCAACTGGGATGTGTCAAATGGCTTGTCCATACGACGTTTGTGTTCAGTTCAATATGACTCAATCATGAATAGACTTACTCCTGAACAAGAAGGGTTCTTTCGCCTCTACTCTGGACTTTAGCAGTGAACTATTAGTCAAACTGGAACTATAGGGGTGCAGGGTGATAGCTTATGCCGATGACGTTGCTATTGTTGCCTCTCAAAAATACATATCTACTCTTCGAGATATTATGCAACATTGCCTAAATACTCAACTGGGCTATTAGCTCTGGGCTCAGCGTTAACCCAAACAAAACTGAATTAATGGTTTTCACCAGAAAACACAATTTGCCTCTAATTAGTCCTACTAAACTGGGATACACAAGACTTAGCTTCTCAGATCAAGCTAAATACCTGGGCCTTATACTGGATAGGAAACTATACTGGAAGCGCAATCTGCTCGAGAGAGCCAAAAAAGCGAATATTGCCCTGGACTCATGCAAAAAGGCGGTAGGTAGCAAATGAGGTTTACCACCAAGTGTTACTCACTGGCTATACACAGCAGTTGTAAGGCCAATCTTGCTATATAGTGCTATCGTCTGGTGGCATGCACTCGAAAAACAGACTCACCTAAACCTTCTCCGTAAAGTGCAAGGATCAGCGGAACTGTGCATCAGTGGAGCCCTACGAACCACTTCGACAGACGCATTAGACATAATGCTCCATCTTACACCACTTGACATCCTAGCTAAATAGATGGCCGCTAATACAGTTATTCGCCATAAAGCCACCTCCCAGTGGAAAGAAGGTACACTAGGACCACTCCCATGAAAATGTTTCCCTCCCATACCTAGGTCCATTGACTACATCACACAAAAACTATCCTTTGAAAGGAAGTTAGATATATCCATTCCCTCTCGAGAAGAGTGGGAACTAGGAAACCGTTCACTTCACAATGTCATTGAGATCTTTACTGATGGATCAAAACTAGATGGTAAAGTAGGTGGAGGAATCTACTAAGAAGCATTAAGCATTAATTTAGCCTTTAAGCTCCCTGACCATTGCAGTGTATTTCAAGCTGAAATAGCTGCTCTACATGAAGCGTTAAGTTGGCTTCAGACAAATGAGATGTCTTCCGTGGATATTTGCATACTATTTGACAGTCAAGCCGCTTTGAAAGCCCTGGAAACTGTTGTCGGCATTTGTACTCTAGTGGAGAGTGCGCTGGACTATCAACCCAAAGGTCCCTGGTGCGAATCCGGGTGCGGGCATGGTTCTTTTCACTTTCTTTGTTCTTTCCTTCATTTAGAAATTATGGAATACTAAAAATCCACAACTAAATTGTGGAAAATGTGGAATAAAAGGACTGGAACAATTAAGGGCTGGAAATGCTTGCCTAGGTTAAGACATAACACTAGCCTCGGTCAAAAGCAATTCGAATTGTCTTTCACGGTTGTTTCGCCTAATTAATAATTCACGTATGGTTCCAATCAATTCCTCTAAACAATCTATTCCTTTCCTTTCAGGTTAAAGACCAAACCTTGTTTGTATAAAGTTTGCACGCCTTGGTTCTTTGATCTTTAAAAAAAAATAACATCTGAAACAGTTCTCAACTGCCGCAGCTCTCTAAACGAGATGGCAGAGCAGCTCAAAATCCTTCTGTGCTGGATTCCTGGACAACAGAATTTTCTAGGTAACTGCAAATCAGATGAACTCGCTCGTACAGGTACTACAAAGCAACTATCTTTAGATAAGGCAAGCTTTGGTATTCCTCTAACCATATTTAAACTCCTTACATATGAGTTACCGAGCATCAAAACCAACAACAAATGGCCAGCAGGTAACACGTGTAATATAACGTGGCAAATCTGGCCCAAACGCAACCTTAAGCGTTCAAAAGAACTCATTTCTCTCAGTAGAGCACAACATTAGCACCATGTTGAGATCCTTACAGGGCACTGCCTTGTTGGCAGACACGCACAAGGATTGAACATACCCCACAACGATTTCTGCAGAAGTTGTAGAGATTAGGAGAAGGAAGCATCTACAGTACATTTCCTCTGCACTTGCCCAGCGCTGACTCAAAAACGCTTCCTCCACTTAGGCAACTGATTCTCCAATGGCCTTGACTAGCTCTCAGAATCTTGGGTTTATCGAATCCTAGGCTTTGTAAACAGCTCAAATTGGTTTAAATAGAGGAAGAAAAAATTAACCCTTGGTATCACAATGGGCCTTATTGGCCTTAGTGTGTCTCGTTTGAGACAGCCACGCTAAACTAGCCTAACCTACTCCTGAACAACGTTTATTAATTGTGGAAACTTACTACCAAAATCAGTCATCAGTTAGAGAATATTATAAAGTTCGTCAACATCATTTTGGTAGTTATGAGCGTCCAAACCACCACCGAATCCACCAAATCCAAAACCATCACTAATTATTCGATTCTCCAGAGCTCCTAACTTTTATAAATTTTAACTCTTATTTTATTTAATATACATACTTATCTCTTATTAGAACAAATTATATGGCTACTGCTCCTTTAAACAGCATGAGTACCTTTGTTAACAACTGTAGCTTTTTTGATGTTAACTTATCGAAAGGTCAACTTAAAAGCAGGTTGAAAACTAATGTATGATTAGATCTATATAAACGCATGGTTAGCTTTATATCTTGTGTTGTCCTTGAGCCCAACCCATATTAGGGTGGATAAATTTTTCTCACTTTAGATTGTTTTGGAGCACTCTTATCGATATCGTTGAGATATTTTAATGTTATTTGGCTGGTTCTTAAGATGATCTAATGCGGAGAAAGTGCAAAAAAGCTGTAGTGGTTGAAATCTATTCTTATTGCATGTTAAAAAAATTCGAACCAACTATGGGACGGCGGCCTCGATAGCCTAGTGGTAGCGCGCTTGACTGTCGCACAGGGGTCCTGGGTTCGAATCCTGGCGGGGCCATGGTCCTACGCTATAACCTTTCTTTCCTTATTTCTAATCAAAGAAACTTTAAAAACACGTCAATTTACGACGAATAGTTGTAGTTGGTGGTGGGAGGAAAAGTTTGTGGAGAGGAACGCTTAGTAAATTGATTTGACTGAGGGCATGGCATTCCACTTGCTTCAGATTTAATTTCACTTGTTTCTACAGCTTCTGCCAAATTAAGAACATCCTACATCAAAGTTTCACTTGAATACTCCCTTCTTTCATTCTGTGGTATCACAACGGACCAATAATGGTCTAAGTGGGCTGGTCTTAAGACCTGCCGCCACCTTAAACTAACCTAACCTACACTATTGGGCATTCATCATTCAACCAGAGTGCATAGAGTCCGTAGTTTTGAGAATATTGCTACAGTAGCAAAGAGTGTTCGTGAAAACCGTGATAACTCGATACGTCGCCGATCTCGAATATTGCCGAAATTTGAAAGTTGTCGAAAAGTGGACCCAAAGAATGGTCCATTCAAGAGCTAGTCGTGGGCAACATTTGTACGAAAAAAATTTTAAACATTGAGTTGTAGGAACCGAACTATCATTCCAAATAAAGATTTGCATCAATACATTGATTTTTATGTATTTTATTTAGAAAACAAAGTAGGTAGCTCTTATTGGATCACCCTTTACAAGTTTATCTCTTGTCAAGGAACCTCAGTTTAAAAAGGAAAATTTTAAAAAATGATATTCTAAGAAGAAAGTACAAAGATGCATATCTTGTTGTTTAAAGTTTAAAAATGTGTTGGGCTTTCCTATGAGTAATTACTGGAAATATTAATATCTACATAGTTTTTTTTATCTCTCTCTCGAAAGTGTTTCAATATATTTTATACAATCGTGTTCTAGCCTTATTATAATTATAAAATGATATCTGCAATTTTCATGATATCTCCTGTGCTGAAGTGTTGTTGTTTTGATTTCGAGACACACAATATTTCCTATTAGAACCTACTACGATGTAGTACAAACATAGATAAATACATATTTAGGTACAATGAGGAAAGTGTTCGGTTAGGATATAAGGACATCTACTCGCATTCAGTGTGTGTGCTGAAATTTGTACACATTTTATGCTTAAATTTTGTTACACTTCTTATGTATTTACACCTTTCTTTAGTTTTATTACACATATGTAAGTACAAATTACGTAAACTCTTACCTTATCTTTGCTTCCCTTTTTCTACATGTAACGTTAGTAACAAAAACGAAAAAAATTTTATTGTAAAACATTCAAAAAATTATACATGATATTTTTGTTTTTCTTTTATTTATAAAAATAATAATAAGCTAGATAAAGAGTTAAGTAATGTAATAAGAACAGCTGGTACAAAACCAAAAAAAAACTCGCTTTATTTTTATAGCACTTAACTTACTTTAAGAAACTTTTTAGAAATACTCTGAACTTTACGAAATAAAAAAAACTGCAATAATTTTTAAGCAACAAACATTTTAAATTTATTTAAACGATTAAATTATGGAATGAATGAAATATTTATGTTTGGCTTTCTCATACTTATGAGATGTTATGAGGGGCAACATTTCTGTTGCTGATTTTCTAAAATTGTATGTATATATATATATACATCGCGTTTTTATACACAATTCACAAAAAGTTCTTTAACTGAAAATGTTGAAAATCATCCATTAAACACGCACCTGCAACGAGAAGCGTCGATGTCCCTGCTTACGTCCACCACGACGCTTGCTTATGTGTGGATTGTCTTGACGCAGAGTCTTGTTCTTTAAGATCTCAAGTTGAGTATACAGTCTGGAATGGGAAATAGTTGTACAGTGTTTTTGAGTGCAAGAATGTGGTGAAGAGAGAATGAATTTTGCGTTATTTACCTCTTCAATTCAGCTCGTATATCTTCGGGACTCATTTCGGATATAGTCAGCTCCCCAATATCGGGATCGCCAAGACACAGACCCGCATAGCCGCCGCCCAAATGATGGCCAACATCGTGGGAACCCTTGAAAGCATCCACAGGTAAACGTATTGATAGATCATGGGCAAGGGAACGAACCTGCAAGCTATGAAGATGCAACGAACACCGCAAACCACACAGATAACACAAACGAACATAACGGTGGGGTGACGAAAGGATCAAAATCATAAAGGAAATAACCGAAAGCATGAAACGCAATGGAAATGGAACAGTTGTAAACGATGAAATCATAAACTGACGGAAAAGAATGATACCTAAACTAAAAAAAGTGTTGTGGAACATAATGGAAATGAAACAAGTGTATGAGTGATTTCAATTGTAAATAGTATTGAGTATTGAGTAAATAGTATTTGTGCTAAGTATACTTTGGAGATGTTTGAAAAAAGTTTTGCGGTACATAATGTAAATTTGCCTTGCAAATTGAAGCTATACTAGAGTATTCTGGTATTACGCGATGTTTTACTGTGTTTGTGTTGTGCGAATGTCAACTCAAACTAAAAAAAATTTTTTTTTAAATATAGTGAATGAATGAAAAAAGCAATATTCGAAGAAAAATTAAGTCTATAGAAATGCTAAGAATGTTTTGATGTAGATATAAATAATTATATATGTATGTATTTATCTAGGTTTTACTCATAAATCATAACTAGAACGCATGAGTAAGAAAAGCTAATAGTTTTTAGGACTTTTCAGCAGTTTTTTAGCTTTGAGAAAAGTTAAATAAAACAAAACTAAATTTGAGTTTAGAGTTAAGATAGTCTCGATCTAGCCAATAGAGAAGTTGATAGTTTGCTATAGTAGTTAGGTAGAATGCTAGTAGAACTATGATAGTTATTTAAGTTAGAAGTCATTTTTTTATAACAGGAAACTGATTTTTGTTAAACACATAATAAGATAAAAAGCACTTCTCATAATAATATCTAGAAACCAAGACAACTAAATTGTAGAAATAGAAGCAGTGATGCAAACATGCAGTTATATTTAATGTGATGTGAAATGCATGTGATGTGTTGCAAGCTACTTATACCTAGTATAATAACTTTTTTTTCGTATGGCTTAGTTAAGCAACATTTTAATAACTATGTGATATGTGTTAACTTTCTATGTGATAACAATGTGATATGTGTTTACTTTAAACACTCATTTACTTAACAATTTTTCAAAATTTAACAAAACAAAAGTTGTTTTGTTAAATCGTTTTGTTAAAGTTTGCTGTTTTATTTACAGTGTAACGCATCACTTCCAAATTGTAGCGCAAAAATAGATGTTTGAATATTTTAAAGCAAATTTAGCAATAATGTGTGCAAATTGTGCGGGCGAAAAAATGTGGAAATGTGCGAACATGTGTTTTATAGTTTTTGGTTAAAACTGTCTGATTTAAGGTATCTACAATAAGGGAAAAATCGCGTTCTAAAATTAAGCTTAGATGTAATTGCTTATATCTTGGTAGATTCTTGACGAGCGCGGTCTGAATTTAAGACCAAAAAATCTTAATACAATAACGACAGTCTTAAATCAAATCTAAATTCCTGCTTAAAGATTATGATATCTTATTTTAAGATTTTCCGGTCTTATATTGAGAATTCATTTTTAATTTTCCCAAACGCCGGACCAATCTTAATACAAGAAAAAATTCTTTAATTAAGCCCATAAAAACCCAGCAAACCAAAGTTTCCGAATTCGTAATGAATTCGTTACGAACTTTTCCAAATTATTCCGAGTACGGCATCCGAATTCGTTCCGATTTCGTAACAAAAATCGTATGGAGCGGTTGACATGAATTCGTAACGAATTGTCGTAATGAATTCGGAAGGAATTTTAGCAACGAATTCGTAACAAATTCGTAAAGAATTGGAGTATCGTATTCGTATCGAATTCGTTACAAATGCGTAAAGAATTGCCGTATCAAATTCGAAACAAATTCGTAACAAATTCGTAAACAATTGAACTATCGTTTTCGTAATGAATTCGTAACAAATTCATAACAATTTCTTAACGAATCGTAGCATCAAATTCGTAACGAAATGAAGCATCAAATTCGCAACGATCTCTTAATGATTTTTGTATTGTATGTAATACAAAATTAAATAACAATTTTGAATCAACGTTTAGTTAATCAATCCGCTTAAGATGCCCCAGACAATATGTTTCGTACAAATAATATCCCAAAATGTATAGATCCTTTGCAACTACTATTATGAAACATATATAAATGTGAATTTGGCATGTTGTTTGTATTTGCATCTGTAAAAATTAAAATTAGAACCATCTCTAGTATCATCATATCAAATGGAAAATTATTTAAAATACCGCTAGGCTCATGGCCTACCAATTTTTTTCAACTCGAAATATTTAAAACACCTCACAATTTAAATTTGAAAATTTGATTTCGGAACTCTTTCGAATTATTCGAAAATGTTCCGAAATAACTGTTGCGAAATAGTTACGAATTCGTTAAGAAGGCTAAAAATAGTTACGAACTAATCTGTATTCAGACAAATTTGGAAACTTTGGTTTGCTGGGAACTTAAACAGAAGAACGTGCTGTAAAATTGTTCATTTGAACTGTACAAAATAAAAAATTTCTTGTATCAAAATAACAATGTTTATGAGTTGTGCTACAAAATTTTTGTAAACAAGTTTTGTAATAATTTTCAGTTCTACCCCAGCAGCAAAAACGGATAACGTTGCTTTGAAAATTGCATTAACATCGATTCCAAAGTGCTCTATAAAGCAGCTTTGAGGTATCAGTGGAGAGAATTTTATATTTTTGATACTTTATTAACAATTTTGGAAGCTTGTAAGAATCAAACCAAGAAAGCATTTAAAAAATATGTTGCGAAGAAAATACTTCAACAACTACTTATTTTTAGCTTTGTGATAAAAAAAAACTTATAAAAAAATGTTATAAAATTGAAATTTGTTATAAATGTTATAAATTATTATAATTACTAAATAAAATATTCTTTTTCTACTTATTCAAAAGGCATTGGGCGCAAATTTATAAACTGATTATATTCCGATTCTTTAATCATTATAGCATTTGTGTTTTCTCCACACATCATTTTTATTTTAGAATGATCCATATTGTCGCCCCCACACCTTCCATGGAAGCAAAATAGCAACACTTTTGTGTTTTTTATATAGTTTTATTGTATCGCCAGAGCATCGACAGCTTTCGTATGACATGCAAAGTTAAAAAATATATGAAGCAACATATAAAAAGGTATCAATGGTGGATAGGAAAAACATCGCAGAATTATTACTAAAGCATTCATACGTACGACTGCTGGGACGAAGTAGGTTTCAGTAGTGACATCTTATATATTAAAAATATTTACGAATTTATAAGTCCCCCTTTACATTTACATTGTATAAATAATGGAAAAACGTATGTTAGACTCAAATATATTTAATAATTGTTGTTCGCGTATTTATTTATTTTTTGAATAAAATAAAATTCAATTTTTTATAAACGTTATAAAAGTATTTCGAAGTTCGAATTCGAAAATGAAAAAGTAATTATTACAAAATCTTAAATCAAGATTAATAGTACTTTAATCTATCCTAGAACATTCTTAAAATAAGAACAAAGCCATCTTGTAAAGGCTTCTTTAAATCTTGAATTAAGAACGGAAGGGCTACATTTTAAAATATATGTTTTTAAAAATGTACCAAAACGGTCTTAAAAACAGAACGTAACTATTAGTATGAAAATAAGAATTTGTTCTTGGTTTAAGATTTTTCGTGCTTAACAGACTTTTGTCAATGGATGGGCTTGATTTATGACCGTTTTTCTTGATTCTAGACAATTTTTTCCCTGAGTGTTTATCTATCTATTTTCACCCGTCTACTGAGAAGCAAAAAGAGCGGTATATGTGTTTGACCTATATGTAACAATGTATGCATGTATGTTCTTTAAGGCACCTCACGAAAAAAAGTCATTCGGCACAGTTGCTCAAGATAATCCTTGGTTTATGTTATGATGATTCCCCAAATATTTCGACTCTAGCGATAGCCATACGTGAGCTGGAGTGTTTTAAAATAACCTCTAAAATTTTATTTTTTGTTGAATTATTGGCTGGTATGATAATTTAAAATAAAAAACGATAAGAAATAGTAGCAATAAAAAAGTTCTTTCAAACTGCATAAACAATTTTTTTTCGTGGGATCGAAGACAATGCGGATTTTCATGATTTTTTTTACTTTTTTTATTATTTTCACTAAAATTTAAATAACTTCATAATTTTTTCAGCGATTCTTGTTTTCAAGATACCGCTGGAAAGGTTTTGAGTGCTTGCATTGATTTTTGATCAGAATTGCTTAAATCGATACATCTTAAAACTAAAACATTAGCTTTAAAATTAGTAAGAAATTAAAATAAAATTAATAAAAGCAATGAAGTTATTTGAATTTTGAAAGTTTGTGTATGGAAGTAAAATTAAAAAAAACAAAAATGTGCGTGAAAGACAGCATTATCTTTAATCCAATTGCACACATTTTTTTTCAGATTGGAATACTTTTTTCCCGCCTATAATTTCTAACAGTTTATTTTTTTACAGCTATTTAACCAGGCAATATTTTTACAAAAAAATCTATTTTTAGAGGTTATTTCAAACCATTCCAGCTCACCGATGGCTATTACTACACGGTTAAAAATCTTGGTGTAAATTTCAGCCCGGCTGAAATACTACTGCATATTTTTAAACTTTGAGGTTTAAAATTTAAACTTTCACAAATACTTAACCATAATTAAAACTTTTCTGTACTAAAATTTAAATCAAAGAAATATTTCAATGCTGAAACTCAATATTTGGCTATTAGGTTCATATGCTTGTTTATTGCTTTTGTTTCGTATGGCGCAATAGCCCAGTGGTTAATGTAGTGAGCTCACAAACTGCATGTCCCTGGTTCGAATCTCGCTGTTTGTTTTTTTGTCATATTTCAATCCAAGCTTGTACTAAATTTTAAACTAAAGCTGTATTAAAACGATTTTTTAGTTTTTGCAAATACTAGATTTGAAACCAAAGCTGGTGTTGATTTATACGTAGTACAGAAAAATTTCAATTTTAGTACAAGATTTCTAACCGTTATCGTATACACAAAAGAAAAATATAAGGAATCGATGTGTTGTTCTGCTATAACTTATAAGTATTTGCTTATATCTTATAATTAACAAAAGTAGCGCTTTTTTATATAAGCAATAATTGTTCTCGTAATTGGCAAGCTTAAAAATGTTTGATTTTATATACAATGTACATTTTGGTTAATTGGTAAATTTTATTGTCTACAATAGACTTTCTAAAAACTGCTGAAAAAATACAATGGGGGTATTCACATTGACTTGACTTGGGTAGTTGGGTAGATTGGCAAATGCCGTACTTTTTGTTTTTGTAAAGTGTCATTCTACCCAAGTACCCATCTACCTATCTAATCTAGCTGGCCCCCTGAATTGTTTGGGTAGATTGTTTTCTTGCCAAATTGAGTACTTTTTCCATGTGTTACCACCTTTTGCAAAAATAGGCAATAACTGGCCCAAGAGCATTAAATTTACAATATATGTTGTAAAAACTAATATCTCGAATAATATACAAAAAATATTGCCACACCCCTTATTTCCGCCCACAAGGTTATAAAAACGCTATATTTCAGACTCTAACTGCGCCTACTTTTCAGATATTATAATTCCTGAGTTGTGCATGTTTTTATAATGAAACTTGGTTTATATTTACTATGAGACCAAGTGGTGGTCACTAGATATATAAATTTTGCTACGCCTACTCTTACCGCCCTTCTATATACATAAAATCGCTCGTGCGGCGTCTCTTAATATCTCAGAAACGGTAACACCTAAGGCAACCAAATTTACAATATCTGTTCATATCTCGGCTAATAAAGTTAATATCTCGGTTAATAAAAAAAGCCACACCCCCTTTTACCGCCCACAAATCAATAAAAATGCCATATATCGGACGGTTTTGATCGTATTAGACTAAAAATTGGTAATTTAGTTTGTATAGTTATTGTCTGAAACTGTATTAAAAATGGGTGTCCACACCCCCTTTTACAGCCCACAAATAAATACAAATACTTTATTTAAAACGATTTTTGTCGTATAAGACTTACATTTGGTAATTTAGTTTATATGGTTACATTCGGGAACAGTAATAGATAATAGGCGTGGTTGCTCTATAGCAACGCCCACTTTTTCATAAATTATTAAACTTGACTACTGGGTCGATTGCGCTAAAATTTTGGCAGTCGATTTGTTTCGCTTACGAGATAGTTTAGGCTTTTACCGCCTACAAATCAATAAAAATGCTATCTTTTCGACGGTTTTGGTCGTATTAGACTAAAGTTTAGTAAATTAGTGCATAAAGTTGATTTCGGAAACTGAACCAAAAATGGGCGTAGTCGCACTGCAGTTATGCCAGTTCAGATATACAAAAAATTAAAATTTTTTTCCGATTGGCATAAAAATTCTTATGTAAGCCGGTCTATGACAGGAAAACGTTTTCCCCTGGATTACTAGTAAATGATAAGATGTTGTGAAGTTCACGTTAAAAATTACTCGTGCATATATGAAATAACTTTTTTATGCCCAATTAATGGCCTAAATTTTTCGCACATAAAATAACAATAAATGATTTGGCGGCAACCCATTTCCAGCTGTCACTCATCTTTCGTCAGCTATATAAGCCGGGGAGATCTAACAAACAAACAGCACTGCCAAAAACTATTCTACGAAGTACTCAATTGCAATTTAGTGCAAAGTACTCAATTGCTCGCAATAACCAAAAATACTCAATCTACCCATACCCAACTACCCAAGTCAGTGTGAATACCCCTAATAATAATTTATAATAAACATATACTGTATTCTTATATGATTTCATAATTTCTCAATTCACATCGATTTATTATTATTTGTCTACATTAAGCTTTTAGAAAGCTTTCGAAATGCTTTAACGTTTGATTTCTTTCAGTGTAAAGCTTTAAACGTTACACATACATGTAAGCAGTTTAAGTTGTGTGCGTTTGGCCTACACTGATATAGAGATATCTATCGTTTGTATAGAATCAAATCACTGTACAGTGTCGTAAAATGTTAATGTCCGTTTTTAAAACATATTCTTAGGAATGCAATTGGTTGGTTTAATATTCAATATCAGATTGAATACATTAAATTAAGTTTGTTGGTACATACTACATTTTTGCATAAATATTTTTTAAACCGTAAAAAATGTTAAGTGCAGTGATAAATCTGTCTAAAATGTGATCATGTATTTACGAGTTTGTCCTTAACCATTGTGTTATATACATAGATGAGTGTGTACAAGTACAAATATGTTCATAAATAACGTGGCTGTATAAAAATTACAATAATTAATGCATTTTGTTCACATTGGTACCAAAAACTAATTCGGTGTTGTAACAAGCATATACTGTTATTTTATCACAAAGTACCGAAAGTGAGAAGTTCATAGCACAACCACACAAAAATTCTATTCATGTCTGTGGGTCATACATGTTTACTTTTTATTATTTATTATTTAAGTATATGTCTGGGGAATTCCAAACAAAATTTGCCAGCAACATCTTTTTTTCCCATTAAAATTTATTTTATGGTTCATTAGTTAAAAAAAAATTGATACTTATTTTTTTATTTCAATATAAAACAAGAACTTTTCGAAAACAATTTTTTTTTTTATTTTATGTTTTTAAAAAAGGTCCTTTTTCAATCGCGTATACTGCAATTATTAATGAAGATAGAAAAATTTGTCCCAAAGAAGAAATGTGCGCCTTTTTGTTACCTCTTGAGTGCTGTTTACTTAAACTTTATAACATTATTTTTTTATTTCAAAAAAGAAAGACTTGCAACGAATTGGTTTTTTTTAATTTGGAAATATTTTTTTTTTTTTTTTTTTGTTAAAAATAAACGCCAAAACATTATTCCTAATACTGGTAGAATTTAAGAGTGGACACTTGAATACTTACGGAGCAATGATTTTTTCACGTCAAATAGATTGCAAAAGCGGTCTTTGAATTTAGAACTCGACAATTCTGACAACGTCACCGGAACATAAAAGACAATGAAATGACAAGTTAAGCCAAGTAAATAAATTTAGAAAAGTACGCTGCGGTACGCTTTGGAACGCTCTCATGTGTAAGGATGCAAACAGAGTAAGCGCCGAAGCGAACAGGCAGGCAGACAGGAGTAGGAAAACTATCTGAACAAACGAGAAAAAGTTATTTTTATCTCGTTTCTTCGCAGGGCACTGCCTGCGTCTGCCTGCCTGCTTCGGCGTTTACTCTGCGGACAGCCTAAGGTTCCAAACAGAGTGAACACCGAAGCGGACAGGCAGGCAAACAGGCGCAGGCCAACTATGTGAACAAGCGAGATACAAGTTATTTCTATCTCGTTTCTTTGCATGTCACTGCCTGCGCCTGTCTGCCAGCCCATCTGAAGTTGCGATTGAAAAATTTATTGCTCCGTAAGAATTCAAGTATCCACTCTTTAATTCTTCCAGAATTAAGAATAATGTTTGGGCTTTTATTTTTAACAAAACAACAAAAACAAATTATATCCAAATTGAAAAATTTTTGCAAATCTTAAATTTTAGCAATCAAAAAATATAATATGATTAAGTTTTAATTAAAATCATTCGAAAGCTAACAAAAAGGCGCACGTGTCTTCCTTGGGACAAATTTATCTAACTTCATCAGTTATGGCAGTATACGCGATTGAACAAAGGTGCTTTTTTAAAATCGTTACATAAAAAACTTTTTTTTTCGAAAACTCCTTGTTTTATATTGAAATAAAAAAATACGTATAAAATATTTTTCGCTAATGAACCATAAAAAAAAATTTATGGGAAATAAGAATGTTGGTGTGAAATTTTGTATGGAATGCTTCGTATGTAGGTGCTTCCCTGCAAACATTTGGAAGAGAAGTTGATTTGGCGAAGCACTTGCGATTCGCCCAAGGGTTCTCTCGAAGTTGAATCGCTTTTTGATCGCCCAAGCGATGACTACGCGATTCATGAAAAATGTTCAAAGTCTTCCTTCATTCATTTCGGCGATCGTTGGAAAATCGATCGCTCTTCGATCACCCAAGCGATGAATGCGCGAGCCAAGAAAAATCTTCGCTCATTCCGAAAATCATTGGAAGGTGAATTTTGCCGATTCTTGTGCGACTCTTCCCACGTATCACTAAGGACTTCTCTTGGTGATTCGTTTGAGACTCTTCCTAGCGAATTGTATAGGACCCCTCTTGGCTATTCGCTAGCGGCTCTTCCCAGCGAATCGCTTATGAATTCTTTAGGCGATTCGTTTGTGAGTTTTTCCAGCGAATCGGTTTAAGGTCTCATCTGCTTACAGTCTGACTTCCAGATGACTCCCAAATAAGCTCGTTGAAGCTTATTACATCTTCCAGGCGATTCGGTGGCAATTCTGAGGCGATTGAAAATGTTTGCGGGGTTATATTATATTATTTTTTATTTATTGCCCAACAACATTATTAATCCGTTTGTTACGTCTATAAAGCGTGGAAGGCATAGTTAAGTATTTAGATTCTAACGTTATAAATACAATTAGGGCTACAGGCGTGCGACGTGTAAGTTTCACTGGCGTGTAGAACTATTGCTGGCGTGTGGAATACAATCTTCGGCTATGCTCAGACGACAATCAAATGATTAAGCTAATCCCTTACTTTGTTCTTTTTACATATTTTTGACTAATTGGATCAGGTTTTGAGCGTCATCAAAGTTTTTATTTAATTCGAAGTTAATTTACATTCTCGCATAGTTAATTTCTTAGCTGGGAAAAAAAATCACAAATTTGGAGTAATTCAATCATTTCATTCTCATCTGAACACAGCCTTTTTTATTTGTTTTTCAATACCCTGCTGGACAGCTGTAACAAGTTTTCATACACAACGAAACAGAATTTGGAGTTCACCAATACACTCTTACGCTGGCATTTCATGGGAAACAAGGAAAGCTAAATGTGTTTGTATGTCTAGCTCTTTTGCGGTCATAAAATAAACTCAACAAGAAAAATAAACACGCAACACAAAACGGTGAAGTCTAATGGAAGTTTTTAAAATAAATTAAAAATAGTGCATACGAAGTTTAATAATTTTTCTTTTTAGATTAACAAATTGAATAGCTACTGGTGAATACTTCGGACAAATTGCTTCAAAACAAGCAACTGCGAAAATGTGCTTTTGATGTTCTGTGCTGTTCATGCCGATTTATTCTTTTATAGTTGTTTGTTGGTTAAAATTTTATAATCATAATCCAAAATCTATCCGGAAGGTAAATATTTTATTAACCAAATAATTAAAAACTTAAAACAACTGTGTTTATAATTTGGCATATAACGCCAGAGCTCTAACTATCGGCTAGGGGGTGTGCTAGACACAACGGCATAGGGAAAAGGAGAGGATAGCGCACAACTGAATTCCTAATTGGTGTGAGCAGTTTAGCTATATATTTTTCTCATGGTAAAAACATGTGGCAGAAAGAGATGCCAGATCACACGGATGAGAATCAGAGATGCAAACTTTGTGACATTTTGATCACACGCTTGAGCAATGGTCACAAGTTTTGTATGAAAAATTTTATATAGACGTAAAGCAAATCGTGTGACCGCTCGTGTTATATACGCCGTATGTAACAGTTACTGTTCTAGCTGGGTACACGCCTGTCAAATTAGAAAATAAAAATTGTCCGGCGACAGCGTGTTCTGTAGCCGCACGACAACCCAGCTAGACAGCTCTAACGTCTAAGCTCTAACGTCTAACTTAAGTTCGGTGTGTGATGTGGATTGTATTTATAAGATAAGAAATACATTGTTCTATATTGACAGGCTACACGCCACCCGCCTGCAGCCACAATTGTGTTTATAACATTAATCAGCATCACCTCCTGAATCGATTAAGCCATGTCAATTTGTCTGTCTGTCGTCACAGTTACCGTAATTCAGAGTAATTGTAATAAAATGCGATACATAAGATTCTATCTGAATAATAATAAATATCAAGTTCGAACGTGAGCTAAACCGTATAAAAACCACGCCTACTTCACATACAAATTGACTATTTGAAAACGAAAAAACTCTAAAAATTCCACAAAAATTGATTTTATAACTACAAATTTTGCACAAAAGCTTTGTTCTCAGATACGCACTCTAAGTTTTTAATAAAGCAAAATCGAATGAAAGTTCCACTTTCTTTCTGCACCAAGTAATAACGTCATCAATATCACAAAACCTTAAAATTTCACAAAAATTTAAGGTAGTGACTTGACATTTTAGATATAATGTTTAAAATTTAAAACGTACTTTGAATTGGAAACGCCCATAAATCGAATGAAAACTACACTTTCACTCTAAACAAAGTGACGTAATTAATTTAAACTCATGTAAAACTTATACAAAACCCAGACCCGACCATGAATTTCTGCAATATTCTGTGAAGAATCCAAAGAGATTTGCTATAAGCAATTTGTAACGTTAATGCGTTAAATGAATATAGGGTTAGACGGACCCCGAATTCTGATTTAGAAACCCCTTAAACATATTGTAAACATGCTTTGATCGCCGAACTTGAGAATTTTTTTGTGTGTCTGAGTCAGTTTTTGCTGAAAAATTTATTAAACTATTTATAAGAAAAAAATTCTTTGTATAAAAATTAGACTTACAGTAGCTATTAACATCAACAACATTGTAAAAACTTGTTGTGAAAATTTAAAAAGTTCACTTTTTTTGTGTATTTTTAACTATACTTTAAGTTTGGTTTTTTTTTTAATTACAAACGGGCACTAATACTACGAATCTTTAAAAATATTTTTCTTTAAAAGTTTTCGTGTTACTGACCTTTTATTTTTTCAATAATTTAATTTTAATAATGCACTTTTTCGACTTGAGAAAATATATTTTTAAACCTATAAACAAGCAAATGTCATTCTTAAGAATTTTTTTCAGAATTGTTTTAGATAAATCATTCAATATTACTTCAAGATTATAGCCATGTTCATCAACTCGATTGGCTCAATTTTATATGAAAATTATATGAAAAATTGCGTATTACTGGAAGTTAAGACCTGGCATAACCAGACTTTATTAGAACCAATACAAGTTTTTTACTGTAGCTTAAATCGGAACAGGTAATTGAACTTTTTCTCTGAAATCGAAAATAACTTATTGTGGTATTTTTTTATTTTAATACCAAAACTTAATTGAGTCGATCAATATATACGTATCTAAAAACAATTATCAAGATGTGTTTATTGCATATATTTATATACATTTTTGAAAGTAAAATATTGTTGAGAATAGTTTAAGATTTTTTACACTACAAATGAAAGATGCGTCAAAATAAAAATGTAAAACTCATACATACGCGTGCAGCTTGAATAGTAATTAAAAAAAAACAAAACAAACATTCAAAATATCATAACTTTTAATTAAATAACAAAAAATTAAGAAAAATTTTTTTTTTAATTTTTTCTGAAAATTATTAAAAAAAAATTATTAAAAAAGACGTAATCAAAACAACCAACAAACGAACCAACAACACTTGCAGCAACTTCATAGCTCGACTATAGTAAGTTTTAATAATAATCATTTTCTCATTTTTCATAAAAATTCTTTTAAAATTATGTAAAATTGAAAACAAAAAATCCTTAAAAGCTCATCAAACTGTTTTAAACAAAAACCGTTTCCGTTTTTTTTTTTTGGCAAAAATTTTGAGTCAAACTACTGCGATCTTAGCGGGAGTATATTCTTATTTACAAGCCAATAGCGTATAAGTACAAAAATAAAATTTACGCGCAAAGAGCAAAATAATGCGGAGCAAAGGGCTCTTTAATTTACTCTTTATTTTTTACGTTCGCTGAATAATGCAAAAAATGGCAAAAAATAAAATGTTAATCAACTAAAAGTTTTCCCGCTTACAGACGCCGAAGAGCGGCCGACTCTTACCTGCTTGTGTTGAAACCAAAGTTTTGGCACAAAAATCAAACCCAACGAAATAGTATTCGTCAGTTGGGAGCGCAGAAAGAGCGCCAAGAGTATGGCGCCAGGACTCAGTTCCGGCAAATAAATGAGGCGTAAAATATAATAACTACTTGACACTAAGAACTCTAGCACTAAGGATGCAACCAGAAACTGCCGATCCTGTAAATATAGTAGAACGAAAAAGTTGCAAGTATTATGGTTAAGTTTGAGTACGATATTTGTCCAAGTGCAAACCCACCCTGAATTGAGTGTTGGCATTGCGACTGGCAAAAGCGAGATGCAGCCCAAAGCACAAGATCAGCACCTCGCTCACTTGCGTCACCAGCTCCCACTTGAGCGGATGGCAGGTGTTGGTGCGCAACTCACGCAATCCCTCCAGATGAGCCGTTTCAATGAGGTCCAACGATGAGGCCGTAAAAGCAGCCATATAACAAATGACCGCAAACACCATTGTGCCCAGATATTTCAAGAGATCAACATCGCGCAGCACCCAACGATGTGCTTTACGTGTGCGAAAATCCACTAGATGGCGATACAGCTTCAGAATGACGGCGCCATAGCAGGTGATGAAGCCGAGCTCGCGCAGCCACGGCTCCAGCAGGCAGCGTTCGGTGGAGGCGGGAAAGAAATGGACGGCAACCTGCATTGAAGAGAAAAAAAATATTAAATAAACCTGTACTAAGTGATGGCAATTACAGTCAAAGGCAGCGTCAATCGTTTGCTGATAGGATTTGGTTTTTTTGTTTTTGTAATTTTTCATTTTCACCACCCTATTTTTGAGCACATCGCACATGTTTCGCATAATAATTGCCTGTGTTAAAGACGGAATTCGCATCTATTGTGCGCCTCAAAGTATACAACATCAAATCTCTTTATTGCTGTCGGGTTATAAATTTGCGCATCGTCGAACATTTTAATGCTTAGCACCAAATTTAATCGCTTTTATTTGATTTCTATAAAGTAACGTATGCCACGTTTACAGTTCGTGCCGAGCAAGCAGAATACCATGAAGCAACTTTTATCCACCATCTATCCATCGACTAATCAAGCAAAGCATTTATTGTATGGTCGTGATTGCATTGCAGCCACTTGTTGATTTCATTTTTTTTTATTCTTTGTTGTCCATTCCATCGGATGGAATAGATAGCATAGAGCTGAATGGTGGTCAGAATGGGGTTTTTTTATTGTTATGAAAGATATTAAGCCTTTTTTTGGAATAGTTGGTTTTATGAAGACTGTAAATTTTTACTAGCTGACGCTAACTTATTAGTGTTTATAGCTTCTGTTCTGTGTTTATATTGCTAATGTCCAGTTCTTTCACATAAATCCCTTGCTGCTGAATGTTGCATTTTTAAGTGATTGAACCATTAGTTTTCTTTAAATACTTTGATATGCTGATAAATTAAGCAATTTTGTATGCAATTGTAAAAACACGCTTTTCTTTCAGCCACGGAAAGTTGTTTTTATGCAAGAAATACCATTAGGGGTATTCACGATTTAGTGCACTTGCCAGTGCAGTTGAGGACTTGTGCACTTTACAAAAACAAACTACACGTACGTCAAAAATCTGCACAAATGCTTTTCTACTGTAGCCTAAAACTTGAGGACTTGAGTAGTTTTACACTTGTGTGCATTGAAAAATTTTGACAGCTTTGAAAAAGTGATAGTGGTGTGTTCACGAAAACCTTACTGCACAAGTCCTCAACTGCACTGAATCGTGAATACCCCTATTGATAATGAACTGACGGGAAGATTTGTCCATGACTGCTTAGCCCATTGAGCAAGATAAATCAAATAATTTGGCTTAACAGAAACGCATTTCCAACAAAGTTTAAAAATAAAAATTCTTTTTGGCTATCACCATAATCTAAAATTAACGCAGAATCTAGAACTGAAACCGCAAAATACTTCTAAAAGTTAAATTTCGAAGAAAACCAAACCATTCTTAAAGCAATAATAAAGCAACTAAAAACAATACAAAAACGTAAAACTTTAAAATCATTTTCTATTGAACGAGGGATATATCTTCATAACATCTTCATGCATTTAACAAATTTCGAATCGGTCACATCGTGTAATTGTTAATTTCTAAGTAATTATTAATAAAATTTATGTTAAAAGACAAATCCTTTGAACAGAAATAGAGAGAATGATACTGTTGAAAAGTAATAAAGTCATATTCATTTGTACTCATATTCTTTCTACTAAATTTAAAAAAATCATCTAGGCTATTTGTTTTAAATAAAATTGCTAGAAAAACTAATTTAATATTAATCTCTCCTGACAAATCCATAATATTGAGTTGTGCCCCTTACGTAGCAAGAGTGCGATCGATGTGCGAAAAATCTATAGCAATTTTTTGTGTAAATATTTTAAATAAAGTAAGCATTTTTTATCAAATTTAAAGATGACAGATACTTACCGATGCATAAAGTAATACAATTCCGAGTAATATTGTTTCCAGTACGGTCCACATTCCTGATGCTATGGCCTAAAAAGAAACCATCAAAGCCATTTAACATTATAAGCAATTCAATTTCTTCACTTTTCATTTAAAATTAAAAATAAAACCAAACACAGATTTTTTAACGAACAAAATCTCGAGGTAGACGGTTGGAAATCTTGAATTAAAATTGAAACTTTTCTGTACACCAAACTTTGGTGGCAAATCTAGTATTTGCAAGAAATTAAAATATGATTAAAATAATGCTTTGGTTTTAAATTTAGTACGGCTTGGATTAAAATATTTACAAAAAAAAATAGCAAGCTCCCTGAGACTCAAACCCTCGACATTCAGTTTTTAAGCTTACTGCTCTAACCACTAGGCTATTGCGATATACGAAAAAATTGCAATAAGCAAACATATGAACCGGATCGCCTAAAATTGAGTCTAAGCATTGCCAGGCTAACTTTTAACGGTTCCAAATCCCAATTTAGTATTCAAATATACTAGAATTTAGTCTAAATTGTATTAAAAACAAACAATAATACAGATTTGTTTTCAAATTTAAACTAAAAAGCTAAGAAGACACTGTAATATATCTTTTTCTTTAAACTTTAATACTGAATTAATTTAGAGTTTTACTAAAATTAAGTCTAAGATTTTTAACCGTGTAGTGAAAATAACAATTTGGTGAATAAGTTGCCTACATCAAATGCAATTCTAAATTTTTCCACCTAACAGTGGATTTTTGCCCAAAGAATGTTTTTGGTTTTCAGGTATACGAAACAATTACTACAAATAAGATGGTTCAAAGCCAAAATTACAATTTTAAAAAAACAATTGAACAAATTATTTATTATTAAAAAATTTTCAAAGAAATACATTTTGACATCAACTTTTTTTTTAATTGAAAAAATTATGTGAATAGTTTTTCGTAAGAATTTAGAACATTTAATTTTTTTTAAATATATGATGGGCTTATTGCATTAACGTGATAAGCCCCATGATCTAAAAAATCTATATTTTACGCTCGCTATATTACTCAATGCATTGCCAGCAACCACTGAAGAGATTTTGGCTTTTTCTTACAAAATTTCGAACCTATTATTAAACTTTCCGTGTTCAATTCTACTTCTACACAGAAAAATAAAATTTTTTTAAAACTTTAAAGCCGATTATTTCAAAATATTTTTTATGTTCTTATCATGTTCTTGCAATAAGCCTCTCATATATAAAATATTAAAGCATTACTATTAACTTAAAAAAACTAAGCAAGAAATTTGCAAACAATTTTTTTGTTTAAAACTTCTAATTTATTTTTATTTTCAAATTTTTGTTAATTTTTTATATTTTATTCAAAAGTTCGATAGAAATTTGTTGAAGTTTGTTTTTATAATTATTTTTTAAATTATTTTTAAATAAAAACCACATGTTATTAAACAAAAAAAATTTGCTGTTCATTTGTGTTATTTGTTATATTTTCAAATTGATCACATATTAGTAGGGGAGTGTTTCCAGTTATGGGACACGTTAGATTTTGGGATTATAAATTTGATCCAGTTTATAATTTGTGGATATATGCATAGCCATGAAAAGCTAATTAAATAATTTGCTGAAGTATTAGGGGTTGGAATTAGTTTTAAAGGTTTTCTAAGAGATGGCGTAACTATCAATAGATCGCATCGGGCACACCTGTGACTATATTCATTTCAAAGCACATTGTCTAAGCTTCATTTTTCAGTATGTGTCATACCACTGAAGTGTAAACAACATATGTTTATTTCTCTGTGAACATGTCGACTTTCGTTCCAACAAAACGCAATTTGCGGGAAGGTTTACTTTTGTGCTTCCATTTGAAGAAAAAAGCGGTTGAAGCACAACGCACGATTACTGAGGCTTACGGGGACTATGCTCCATCGATTTCTACTTGTGAGTACTGGTTCCGTCGGGGGACCACCCGGCCATGCATCAACATCGAGGGCCAAGCCGAATATTCATGGCGCCAAGCTTATGCTGTGTATTTGGTGGTATCAGAAGGGTGTCGCGCAGGGACAGAAAATAACTGTTATTTTACAATTTTCAGATGAAAAAGGCATAACGAAAAAGTGGCCGGAGGACTTTTTTAAATATACTATTATTATCGTAATGGCAGCAGCATCGCGAATATTAAATGCCTTTTAAATTTTTGGCTGTTACTATAAAAATTAAAATTAACTGCTATTTTTTGCCTTTTATTTTTTCGGGCAAAAATAACCGTTACTTTTGACTTTTATTTTTTAGGTCAAAAATAACAGTTATTTTGTGCCTTTTATGATATTTTTGACCGAAAAAATAGAAGGCACAAAATAACTGTTATTTTTGACCAAAAAAATAAAAGTCAAAAGTAACAGTTATTTTTGCCCGAAAAAATAAAAGGCATTAAATAACTATTATTTTTGTCGGAAAAAATAAAAGTTAAATGATAATTGTTAATATCTGACTTTTTTGATAAAAACCATAACCGGTACGGTCCCTGGTGTCGTGTACTATGAGCTGCTAAAACCTAACGAAACCATCACTGGGGAACGCTACCAACAACAATTGATGCAATTGAGCCGAGCATTAAAGGTTAAACGGCCGGAATATGTCAAAAGACACGACAAAGTGGTTTTTCAACATGACAACGCACGGCCACATGTTGCAAGAGCCGTCAAGGAAACGTTGGAGGCGCTGAATTGGGATGTGCTACCCCACCCGCCTTATAGCCCAGACATAGCCCCTTCCGACTACCACCTATTCAGATCGATGACGCATGGCTTGGCTGAGCAGCGCTTCACTTCTTACGAGGATACCAAAAAATGGGTCGATTCGTGGATTGCCTCAAAAGACGAATCGTTCTTCCGGCGCGGAATCCATATGCTGCCAGAAAGATGGGAAAATGTTGTAGCTAACGATGGACAATACTTTGAATAATATACATTGTACCGTTGTTTCTAAATAAATGCTCAAAAACCGAAAAAAAACCTATAAAATTAATTCCAACCCCCAATAACTATAATGATTTAGTCAAACAGACAAATTTTACGACCAATTTTATGAGAGGTTAATTTTTTGCCAAAAAAAAACTATGTACCCGGTTGTGGGACATCTTCAAAAATCTACTAGAAATGAGAAAATATGAAGAAAAATCACAAAAAATACGAAAAATAAATTTAGGGGGAGAAAAGTAAAATAGGATTTTTTTAAAGGGTTTTATGTTTTTAGGGGTTTTTTAGTGAGCTTATGATATTCTTAAGCATTGGATAATCCAATTTACTGCGAAGTTTTTGAATTTATTCCGATTTTGCTATACATTTACTCCTCAATTTGTTCCCTTTTTCATTCCCTGCTCGTTACCATGGTGTAAAAAAAAAAAAAAAAAAAACAAGAACGTGACGTCTAAATATTTTGCTCAAGCTGTAACACTTGTGAACGAGGGCAAGAGACAGAAAAGGTGATTTAATATGGTTTGATAACTCAAGTGTTTGATTTTTAGAACAAAAATTTGTTCATCTTGTTTCGAATAAAAACCGAAGAAACCGATTTTTTTATCATCACCGATTTTTTATTATCACCGATCATTTATAACGAAAGATTATAACAAAATGTTAATTGCTTTTTTTTGAGGTGATTTTCAAGTAATGGTAATGATTTTAGGGGTTTTTGACTAAAGCTTTAGGGATAAATATTTTTGGGAGGAAACACTGCTGCGGTTTGCCTAGTCGTTTGTCAAATGCAGTCATTCTAATGCTTATTTTCGCTAACTAAATGTTTCTTAATGGCTTCAACAAGCGTATAAAAACCAACGCGACTTACTTTTCTGTGATAAACATAGCCAAAAATGCGTAAAAATGCAAGAAAACACAATTTATATATGATATGTTGACAAAAACGATGATATTTAGCAGTTTATAAGTCAAACGCATACTTTAAATGCAAAAAACAAGGTGTCCCACTACTGGTAAATGAGGTGTCCCACAACTGGGAATGGTAGTCATTTTGAAAGTGACTGTCAAATTTTGATGGTCAAATTTTATGGTCAGTACATATAAGGTCAGAAAATATGTTTTATCACAAAATACTATGAAAATACTGCATAAATTATGCATAACACTTCTTTTTAAAATAATTCACTTCAATTTATTGCACTCTCGAAAAATTCAAAAGTTACTATTGTGTTGATTTTTTTTATTTTTTTTTTTGCATGCTCACAGCAAGCAAATAAGCGCGTGTATTCACTTCGGTGTTATCAATTTAACTGAATATTGAAAAATTTTGAAAAATTTCCGTTATTTTGACATGAAAATTATGACGATATCTTGAAAACTGTAGCTTTTCTCAGTACAACGTATTTTTGTATGAAAAGTTATTGGTTGAAAAAAAACGGTAGACGAAAGCTTTTTTGGTAATATTTTTCACGGATAGTATATTAAAAAAATTCCCGTTATTATGACATCAAAATGATTACGATATCTCAAAAACTGTAGTTTCTCAGCAGAACGTATTTTTGTATGAAAAGTCGTTGGTTAGCACTGAGCGGTAAACTGAAAATAGAAATAGATTCATTTTTTAACCCTTTTCTATGCTCATTTGAGAACAAAATCGATTTCATATCACAGTGTAGGTCGAAGGTCACAGTGAAAAGGTCGAATTTCAACCACTGGTGAATTCTAGTCATATTAAATGTAGTAACCATGTCTAGATACATTTTGTTAGAGTAAATTTTCCTGAAAGTTAAGCAAGAGATTCTAAAACATTTTCGCTAGAAATTCGCAATAAATTTTGAAAACATTGTGTCTTCTTCCACGTTAATTGGTTTGAGAGAAAAATGTCATTGAAATATTTTTTCTATATTGATTCTAATACATAATTTACAAAAACCTTCTTACACCATTAAAAAAAATAAAACTTTATGTATATAAAAAATAATAAATATGTATACGAAAATTTAGTTAATGTATGGCAAAGGAATTTCTCCGGTTGTGGGACACCCTTCGTTTTATTTTTTTTTTTTCAGTAAGCAAATATCGTGGATTTGAGTATTGTCAAACTTGTAGCTTGTATACTAAAATTAAATTAATATTATGGAAAGGGAATGTCTCCGGTTGTGAGACACCCTTCGTTTTTTTATGATTTCGTATGAAATTTTACATTCCCACTATATATTCGCAATTGTTACTTAAAAAATGCTTATTGTAGGGTACCGTGAGAGATAGCGAAAAATGTTTGTCATATTTTTTATACATCTCAGCAATGCCTAAAATTTAAACTTACATCGTGTTGTTCCATTCCTTATAGCCTAGCTTTTATTTAAGAAATTCTGTGTTGAACATTCATATTTCAGGTCAAAGTTCACAAATAGTATTCTGTGCACTACTTCTCCCTACTCTTATTCATTTGAAAGAAAAATTATCCAAATCGGATTAGAAACACGGAAGAAAATGGTACCGAACTGTTTTTGCTACGCCTATTTATATATAGACATGTATAAAAAAAAATAAATTCATGTTAAAAAATAATAATATTGCTAACAATCAATACATGAAAGTGTCCTTTGATAATAAAAAAAAAGTAAAAAAGTATCAATACATTTTTCTACCCCATTTTATAATTTTTAAAGGAGGTTCAGCCCTCTTCACTGGATAAAGCACCTTCGAATTTTACGTATATTGGCTTGTATTAGAACATAAAATCGTGTCTCTTTGACTTTAATGGGACACTAAATATACGAGTTTGTGATATTAACTCAAATGTGTCTACAAAAAAATGTTGACCTTGACTGGTTTTTCAATCGCAAGCATTAAGCGGTTCGTCATTAATATCAAAAATCAATAAACTTCAGAAACGTATAAGAAACACATCGCCACAGTTACTTACCTTGCACTTTCGCTGCTGAAAAACGATCACACCCAGCACTATGCAACATAAGATGCAGGCACCCAAGACCGAACCCACCGATACATGCAGCAGATTCTCCATAGAGACGAGCTCCTGCGGAGCCCCAAACAAGCAGACGCCATGCTGATCACATGACGAGCAGCCGCCAGGACAAGGTATGCAGGAGTAGTTGTCGAAACCCTCTGACAGCTCAACAATATCGCCAGGATAACCCTGCAACGTTGAATTTGGCAAATAAAAGGACTCGCGACAGATGCAGGTGTAGGCGTCACGCGAGGCGAATGGCTTGACCTCGGTGAGCAAACAGAAGGTGGTGTTGCGATCACAGCTGCAAAGGAGGCAAATTGTAAAGAAAAAGGAGGAGAGAGTGAAAATAAATTACAAAAAGTTAAGAGTACATATAGTTATATTTTAATAATCAAAGCTGGCATATTTTTACCCATGTCTACGTCCGAAAATTTCCTCCAAGCCATCATTACACAGATCCTCATCGGCAGCTATAAATGCGGCAGCAACAATTCTGCGGGAAAAAAACAAGAGAGCATGAATAAAATAAAACCTCTCGTTGAAAGTTTGCATTTCTACTCATCTACTTACTTGATTTTGAACTCTGTGAATGACACACGAAATGGCCATAGCCAGCGTCCTCGCAGCAGGTTACAGTCGCGAAAAGGCGCACCCCACTCCTGCGACCCATCCGTACTATTCCAAGCGAGCCCCAATTCGCGCCAGTAGGAACCAAGAAATGAGGATTTATGATGTTTTTGATCCGGTGGTATCTGCTGGGCATAAAAATTAATTAATTATAAGAATAATAAGCAAATAACTAAAAACTTACCGTTACGTTATCTTTAAATTTAACCACAACTGTGTCCACTGTGGGCGCTGCTATGGCAAATGCCAGCAGGTTGTCATCCTGGGTGAGCGCATTGCTGGCAATGGCATTGGCACGTGACCGCAGCTCTTCCTTCAGCTGATCGCTAATGGAATGGGCGGGGGGTGGAGTGTTGCTGGTAAATTTTGTGGCGAGAAAGTCGGTGAATTGGCGCGCAGCTTCATCGGTGAGGTCGGTGAAGTCGTAAAACTGCAAGGAAAAAACAACAAAAACTTGTGAATAAAATAAAGTTGTGAAAGAAAAGGGGGAGGGGAAAGAAAAAGTGCTTCTTCTTTGGATTTCCATCTGTAATTAGTTTTTGTCAAAAGCTCATCAAAAACTGTCACAAGCAGATTTTACAAGGGCAGCGCTTTAAAAGCGACAAAACAGACAAAAGCTTTAAAAGAATCACACACAAATAAACATAAAAAAGTTTTGCCTTTTTTAGTCTGAAATTTTGCCCAACATTTTTTTCGCACTCACTGGCCTTTTGGTTGAAACTTTTGGGTACGAACGGATTTATTGTTTTTATGCTTCTACCAAATATATCATGACTTCAATCATGCTTTCACTTATTCAATACTTTTCTTTTGTCTCACTTTTGAATAAAAATAAGCTTAAGCTTTTCGTTTTATTTTTGGCGTCGCACAGTGGAGTAAAGCCCTACTGTTGCAACCGAAATTAGTTTTCTTGCCGTAGAATTTGAGCAATCAATTTGAGAAATCAATTATTCTTTAATGCTCGTAAGTGAATTGCGATTCCGATCTAAAATCTTTCTCTGAATTTTTGATTTTAATTTTCTATTTTTAAAAAATTATTATTTTAATTTTCTAAACAAATTGTAGTTGTTTGATAGTTTAAATAATTCCTGATTGTAAATACAAATTCTAGTTGTTTGACAGTTTAAATTCGTTTATTGAGCTTTAGTTCAGGTTAGAACAATTAATTGCTCTAACGAATTTTTTCCCAAAAAACAACAACAACAATATTTTTTCAATATGAAAAGGAAAACATCACTAGCTGATTTTATTGCAATTTCGGCCCTGCTACAGGCCTCATCAGAAATCTTTGTGAAGCCACAACCTGGGATCGAACCCGGGCGTGGTCGCCATGCCACGCATTTTAGCGCACTGCACCACAGAGGCGATGAGATTTCAGTGTCAATTTCTCAGTTTTCTTGATCAGCATTACCTCCTGAGCCGATTTTGCCATGTCCGTCTGTCTGACGACACGATTAAAGTCGCAATTTTAAAGCTATCGTATATGTGTTTATATTCAAAACACGAAGATTAAGTTCGAAAATGAGCAAAATCGGATAAAAACCACGCCTATCCCATACAAAGTTACTTTCACAAAACAATAAAATCTCTAAAAGTGCCTCTAAAACTAAGGCATTGACTTAAAACCTTGCACTTAAGCTTTGAAGTGAAATATTCACTATATATTTGAAATTTGTTAAAATCACTACCATACAATGAGGCTTTTAAACATATGGTAAAAACTCTTTAAGGGTGTAGTCCAGTTGGTAACTTTCGAAATTTTTTTTACATTTTTCGAATGTATACATATGTATCTAAGAATATTGTATTATATTTTTATGAAAATCCGAGCAGTATAAGTATTTTTTTTTTCGACTCAAAGCTTACTACCCATTGGGAAAAAATCAGTCCGAAAGGCCTTTTTGAGTGCTTACAAGCCAACTGAAAGCGTGAAAGCGCTGACCTGACGTACGGCACACCATTGTAATTTTAACATTGCGTGCCATAGGAAAAAAGCACTCCAATTTAGCTTACTTTGAATTGCTTAAAAAGGCCTCTCTTGGAAAGCGTTGGGTCAGCAGTTCGTTTTTGTTTTCAAGGTTTTTGAACTTTTCGCTTGAACAACAACAAAATAAAGTGCTGACGTTTTGCTCCTGGAGGAAGGTGCTGACATGCCGGTCCGTTGGGTAGCTGCGCGCACGTTCCTGAGCGCTCACTACGTTTTCACGGACGCCCAACACGATTTCTCCGAAACCAGTAAATCGATTTTTCTGAAATTTTAACCACATATTTCACACATAAATACTCACAAATAAGACTATTATCATGTAAAAATATTGATTTTTACTATATTTTTGTACAAATAACAGCAAATTTTTTTTTGGTTTTTGTTACATAAAATTAAAAACAAATGTTAGAAATTAATGTCGTTAGTGTATTTTTTAGCCATTGTAATATCAAATCTAAAACATTTCGGTTTTTTGTTTCAAATAAGCCGTTACTGAGATATCATGTTGGAACCGGACCTGCCTCCAAATTATGGCGTTCCGTTTAAGTACGAATTTTGGGTAAAAAACTCAAAAATTTTAATCAAAAATTTTTGGTTTTTGTAATTTAAGACTTCATGTATCATCCCTAATAACATTTATAAACATACCTGTCTTAGCAAGCTCACGAGAAATTCCCAAAAATAGCCTATTTTCTTAGCCGACAAACTAGACTACATTTTTAAATGCCGCATGCAATGACTTGAAATTTTGCACATAAGCAAATATCCATTATATGTTTCAAATTTGTCAAAAAAATATAAGAATCACACTTATCTCCCGTTAAAGTTAAGTCTCTTGACATTCACAAAAATTAATTTAATAAATTGAAATTATGCACATATGCTAAGAATTTATTTAAGTTTGAAATTATGCAAAATCGTCTAAAAAGTCGGCCAATCTCCCATACAAATTGACATCATCAAAGTAACATTACTTTTACAAATTCCAAAAAAATGTGTATTATATAAAAATTAACAGTATATTTAACACATAATCTTCCATACACGGTATCTTCTTGAACTAAATTTTAAACTTTTTTGGATTACATATAGGACAGCACCAAAAAAGATTACTTTTTCATGCAAGGAAAAGTTTAAAATTTTCTAATCCCAAAAGAACTACTTTTTAATTCACAAAATGCTTAAAATTTTCAGAATACATGTTAGCAAAAAAAAAAAACAATATAAACATAAACTTAAACTCAAATTTAGTCCGACCATCTCCTGATTTAAGCCCACGTTCTCTCGTCTGCCGGTCCGACATCTTATCCACTCTATTGCAGTTGCTTACAATGGTTCTTTTACTTCCTTTTACTGGTTTTTTTACTTCATTACGAATGCAAGTAAGCTTTCGGGAACGTGGGTTCGAGACCCAGCAAAATTCCTAGTCCAAAAATAGTCTGAAACTTAAACTTATTTTAATTTAAATAAATTAAACAAAATTAGGGATTAAAAAATAGTACTTTTTGGATTATAAATTCCTTTAGTACAAAGTTGGGATTCAAAATTAGTCCAAAATATTTAACCGCGTACCTTAACGTATTCTTAAGTCCAAAAAGTACTATTTTTTAATACCTACTTTAGTTTAATTTAGCTGGGGCTCAAACCCTTGTTCCTGAAAGGAAAATTGTTTGCATTCGTAATGATGCAAAATAAGCATAACTTTATTAGCAGCTGAGGTGCACGAGAGGATAAGGTGTTAGACCAGCACATCAGAGGACGTGTGCTCAAATCACGAACTGTTCAGAAAATTTTTTATTTTAGTTTAACTGAGCAGGGTCTCGAACCCACGTTTCTACTTGCTTGCTTACTTACTGCGAGCTTACTTGCATTCGTAATGATTCAAAATAAGCGTAACTTAAAAACTGAATTGGACGAGTGCTAAGTTATTGGACCAGCACATCAGAGGACGTGTGTTCAAATCATGAACTAGTCAGAATTTTTTTTATTTAAGTTGATATTTATATGGTTTTTTTTTAAACTTTTTACAGATTAAAAACTAATCTTTTTTGGATTAGAAAATTTTAAATTTTTCTTTGTATTAAAAAGTAATCTTTTTTTGGTGTTGTCCTATATATAATCCAAAAAAGTTTAAAATTTATTCCAAGATTTTTAACCGTGTAGAGAAGTTTTTGAGATATCGTGGAGGCCAGATTAAAACACATGATTTTTTTTGTTTTTAAGAGATCAAAGAACCAAGGCATGCGCCTTATACAAACAAGATTTGGTCTTTGGCCTTAAAGGAAAGGGATAGATGATTTATTTAGAGGAATTGATTGGAATTATTGATTAGGCGAAACAACCGTGAAAGACAATTTGAATTGCTTTTAACTGAGGCTAGTGTTATGCCTTAATCTCGGTAAGCATTTCCAGCTCCTAGTTGTTCCTGTTCTTTACTTCCATATTTTCCACAATTTAGTTGTGGATTTTTAGTTTTCCACAATTATTATTTAAGAATGTAGAAAAGAACAGAGAAAGTGAAAAGAACCATGCTCGATCCCGGATTCGAACCAGGGACCTCTGGGTTGATAGTCTAGCGCACTCTCCACTAGAATTCAAAGGCTGACTTGTTCAGAAAACGCGTTTTAAGATTTGGTTAAAGATTTTTTCGAGTGCGTTTATGAAAATATAGGTTCCTTTCGTGTGCGTATTCTGCACATCATAAGCTACTGAGAAACTGCTCTTAAAATAGCCATATTTTTGCTTGAAATGACAAACTGCGCTTTTTATGGTACCTTAGATTATTTTCAGTACCTTAGTATATTTTTAAGAATTTTTCCATTCAATTTTTGACTGAAAAATTTTCTATATTTCTTTCGATTGGCAAAATAAATTAAAAATAAATTTATTCATCTCTAAAATGATATTTTTTTGACCAAAACAATCAGTTATAACTCCAGATATGTTAAAATATATAGAACTATATCCAAAAAGCAAACGGATCAAAATTTCAAAAATAATAATAAAATAACAATTTACAAAATATATCGAAATCCTATCTATAAAAAAAAGTGATATTCCGATTTTCGTGATAAGTAGGCCAAAAGCTATAAGAAAATTTTAGTGACAGATATGTCACTATTTTTTTCCTTCTTGGAGTTGACGGCATAACGGCCTCAGATCCAATATCGTATGTTGCTACAGCTTTTAGCCACAGTAAAATATCATACGCAAAAGGTTGTATTTGCTTACTCCAATTTTTTTTCCTTCTATGGTAACACAACGAAACAACAATATGGGTTAAGTGTGCCGGTTTAGAGACCAGCCGCCACCTTAACCTAACCGAACCTAGGCACAAGTTTCATTGACAAATAATTTAATTTATAAATACAAATTAAAAAAAAATAAAACAATTTGGGTGGAGCAACATCACTTTTTCCCACTGTGCGCTGTTTCTGCATGCGGCATTTTCAATGTTTTCCAAGTTTCTTAACTTTGAATTTGCCAAGGCGACATCAGCAAGGACATAGTTGACTGCATCTATTTTAATTAAAGCGTAAAGCTGACGCTAATTTAAGCAAGTTTAGTTCAAGTGCCAAAAGCTTTTGGAGTTTAATTCAATAATTTTAGTTTTATGTAAGTTTACAGTTTCAGATTTAGGAAATCTGCTATCAGACGATTTAGATAGGAATTTAATTCTGTACATTCTTCAATTTAATTCTGTATTAAATTTTAAAATATAACAATATATATTAATAAAACTCCTTTTCTGCTTATTTTTTTGTTTGTTTGTTTGGCCTTTATAAAAATGTAGACGGCTCAACGGATTTCGCTCAAACAAGGCATACATATTTAGTGCATCCTAGATCTAATTGTTAAATACGCAGTTTTGCCACGCTCCCTCCGAAATTTTTCAACTAAGGGTAATTTTGTTATTATAATACTTTGTAGTATCGGAGTTTTTTGTGTATTTAATTTTAAAAAATGTTTGCTATTTTGACATAAAAAATACTCACATATCTTCAAAATTGCAAAAATTTTCAATACAACGACTTTTTCATAGAACATCGTTACCTAAGAATGAGAAAATAACGACATGAAAATCAAAGTTTGGTCTTTCGACGCAAATATCTTCGCTATCCATATATATATATTTTATTCAAATATTTTTTTTTGTACAAAAGTCCAATAAAAACACTTTACAAAAATAGTCTGAACTGTACCGTTAAGTCAGGGTACATATGCTTTATGATTATGTCAAAGAAGGTCCAAAATATTTTTATTTTACTCAAAAAATTACTCAATCTTTTTTTTTTATTTTGGTCGGCCTTTGTAGTCAAGTGAAGAGTGCGCTAGACTATCAACCCAGAGGTACTTGGTTCGAATCCAGGTTCGGGCATGGCTCTTTTCACTTTCTTTGTTCTTTCCTACATTTAAGAATTATGGAAAACTAAAAATCCACAACTAAATTGTGGAATTAAAAGACGGGACCAACAAAGGGCTGGAAATGCCTGCCGAGGTTAAGGCATAACACTAGCCTCGGTTTAAAGCAATTAAAATTGTCTTTCACGGTTGTTTTGCCTAATCAATAATTAACGTATGGTTCCAATCAATTTCTCTAAATAAATCTATCCCTTTCCTTCAGGTCAAAGACCAAACCTTGTTTGTATAAGGCGCATGCCTTGGTTTTTTTATCTTTAACTATGGACGTGGAGTCTCAGAGGCCTTTACATATTCGCGATTTTCGAGAATCACATGCTTTTCCCCTACCTACTTGGATAAAAAGTACAGAATACAGTACATATAGTTGCTAAACGATCGTGAAGACACAAAGTTGAGCGGTCAATAGATTGGTAAGTAAAGAATAAATAAATAATAATAATTAATATAATAAATAATAATAACGAGATAAAATTTCACGTCCCTACTTAAAGGTTAAAAAAAAAATATGAAATCAAGCACAAATTGCAGATCTGACTTCCTTTCATATAATATAGCATTTATTTGCACAACTTCTTCCAGTTAAGCGCAAAAATTATTTTACTGTTTTTGTCATCAAAACAACCCTTTCGGGTTTTTCGCGAAATTTATTTTTTCCAAAATGTTTTTTTTTATATTTTTTACAAAAAATTCAAGTATCAGAAATATGAAAAAACTACCCCAATAGCTCTTTTCAACCAAAATTTATGGCTAAAAATCTATTTTTTCATACCAGACTTATTAATAAAACTGAGTTTTGTTTTGAAATTCTACATATCCTTTGAGCGCCCCCATTTTGCTCTAAGAACGCAGTTGTGAATATAGAGTAATTACAATCATTTTAGTTTTTATAAAATCTTCCATATAGTAATCTACTTAGTTTTTTGCCTCCGCACCCCCTTCCTGTTAAATTTGTATTATTGTGATGGCTCCATTTCTTCTCACTTTTGTGTCAGCGTTGTCATTCAGTTCTGTATCAATGGTACTTTAAATTTTGTATTTATATCACCATTTCACCGAAAAGATGACCGTGAATTAGGGTTGTCAATTCGGTGACAGTTAACCGGTTAGCCGTTTAATATAACTAGCCGTATTCGACAGTTAATAAAAAATGACGAATTATAATCGTATCCGATAACCGGTTATTTCTGGCAGGAATTTTGATTAATAAGCTTTAATACACAAAGAAAAGTTTTAAACAAAATTAATTTTTTACATTAAAAATGTGTTCTTTCACATACTCCAATGTTGTGTGAAAGTTGCTTAAGAACACATCAAATCATGATGTCAACACGTATCATGCAACCTTGTTTTATTATCGATAATATTACTTTTCTATTTACTCATCTCAGTTGACAGCTGTTCAAATAAATGTCGTTGTTCTGGTTAAAAATTTAGTAAGACAATTGTTTTCATTGATTTTGCTTAGAAATCAAAGTGTTTTAATTGTTCATGTTTTTTTTTTAGTGGTGCAATGAGCTTTGTGTGGAATTATTTCAAGAAAAAGGAATTGGAAAAGACCATATCAATACTTTGAGTTTAGATAGATACACTTTATACTTACATAGTTTACTTGTATTTTTTTTTAAAAATATAATTTTTAAATTAATTTGTGAAAAACAAAGACTGATATATAACAATAAGTGATCCATAATTCTTTTTTTGTGAAAGCTTATTTAAACGATTTTTAATTTAATTATAAATGAACAGACACAATAAATTATGATTATTTGTGTTTGTTTTTTAATGTATAACTAACCGGTTAACCGGCTAATTTTTGGTAACCGTAGCCGATAACCGGCTAATTAATTTTTTCAGTTAATACTGTTAACCGATAACCGGATACTAAAATAAGTCGGTTAATATTTTCATGTATTCAGTTTCAGCTAGATGGCGATATAATAAAACATATGCGCATCTGTTTTCACAATTATTTCATTGGTTTTGATCTGTGTTTTAAATTCACAGATAGATGGAGCCACATTTGTAAGAACTGTGGATAGAAACTATACACCTTGCGGTGAATAGCCGAATGATGTCTACCACAAGTTTCTTCAAATTTAACCTCACACGTTTGACTAGCTCAATATATATTTTAGTACAATACTTTTTAGTACAATACAACGACTTTTTCATATAACATCGATATTTAAGAATGAGAAAAAAAATATATGAAAATCAAAGTTTTGACTTTCGATGCAAATAACTCCGCTTAATATACTTTTCATTCAAATTTTTTTGGTTAAAAAGTTCCATGTATTTTTTAATTGAAACTTTTATTTAGATGTTAAAATGCCCATATACTAAGTACCCATTGAGTCCTTCCATAATTTTTATATTGTTGAAAATGTAATTTTGCGAGCTTTAAGATTAAATAAATATTCAATTTATTTTGAATTCTTAAAATGTGTTTTTCGTACCACTTCTTCGAATTCAATTAGCTCATCGCAAGGGATGGAACCTCCAAACACCAAAATTTCCCAAAACTATTTTTGGATTAAAGTCCGTTAAATTACCTTTCTAACGGTAACTCAAACTTAAGCTCAACACTTTTTTATTATTCCAGAATTTAAAAAACATTTAATCGAGAAGTGTATATTAAAATGTTTATATATATTGCTCTCGAGTAACACCGATTATATCAGCTAGTACTATCTAATTCTCTAAAGAGGATTTGAAAGTTTACTAATCGTCAGTGAAATAATTTAAGTTGTATGTACGTTCAAATATGTGAAGCTGTCACATATGAGTTCTTATTCCAAAATATAACAAGTTCATTCAATTTGTTCGCATTTTTTAAGTGATAGCACATCACTTCACAACAGGTCACTAGTCACAACCCAATTAGTCACAGCTTTGCCATTTGCATGATGGTGATGGTATTAACTTCAATGAAAAAGGTGTCTGTTATTGATAAAGCCACAATATAGAAAAAACAACAACAATAACTACCAATGCACTAGCGTTGATAGCTATAAAAATAATAATTTATATTGGGTCTTAAAACAAAATCATCGTCATTCAGCAAAATGTACAGCAAGAATTAAAAAGAAAAAAATTCGGAGAAAAGTGAGAATACCGGAATGTAAGCACATAAAGCTATGATTGTGCTTCATAAGGGGCGTGGCACTGCTGCTGCAATTGACACGTACAACCATGGCTGCATAAAATTCTTTTTCAAGCGTGTGTATGTGTGTGTGTGTGTGTGTGTGTGATTATATGTATGTAGCTTTATGATTTGCCAATATTTTGTTTTTCATTTCTGCAAGAGTGTGTGTTTGCTTCTGTGTGATGTGAGAATGGCTTTATTATTAAATGTAAATTTATTTTTTGTTAACTCGAAAAACCGAAAAATATCTGTAATAAATCAGCACCATATCATTCAGCTGTGTATGTGTGTATGTGTATGAGTTTATACTTACGCATGAATAAATAAAAACATAAGCTCTGCAACAACCGCAGTCATGATTTGAGTGTGTGTGCTTATATCTCAGATGAATATGAATTTATGTCAATATTTATTCTTTTAAATGCATGTATATTTTCACTATTTTCAATTGAGCTCAACGGTTACGAGCGAAATAAAAGTATTTTTAAGATTCCAATATTTTTATAACCCCACGCATGCAAAAACTCATAAGGGGTACATCAACTTTGTCACTCCGTTTTTAACGCCTAGCATCATCTTCTGAGTGGATTTAACCATTTTTGTCTGACTATGTGTCTGTCTTTCAGTCTGTGACCTGTGAATAGTAAATCTCTATAAATTCCACAAAAATTAATCTAATGACCTAAAATTTGCAATTTAACCCTTAATATGCGCTCTTAGTATGAAATTTGTAAAAATCTAATGAAAACTACGCCTACCTCTATACAGTGGCTTTACCAAAACAGTAAATTTTCTTGAAATTCTACAAAAATTAATCTAATGACTTCAAATTTTGCACACAACCTTAATATGCGCCCTGAGTATGAAATTTGTGGCAATCGAATGAAAAACACGTCTACCTCCCATAAAAACTAACTTTCTGAAAACTTTAAAATATCCTTAAATTCCACAAAATAACGTACAATAACTTAAAATTTTCCTATATAGTTTATATCTTTACTATGCACTCGATGCTAATAAATTGGTAAAAAAAACTGAAAATTCCGCCAAACTCCCAAACAAAGTGACGTCATCATAATAGTAAAACCAGGGACCGAAAATAATTGTTATTCTAGATTTCACAACAGAAAAAGTTGGGCAACTTCAACACATAAACATTTTTGTTATGAATAACTTTAATTTTAAAGAAAAATGTTTTTTGGTTGCCGGATAATTTTTATTTTTGAGGAATAATTTTTTAGGTTGGTCATAACAGTTATTTTCTGATATGAATTTTTTCGGTTATTAGTGTCAAAAATCAAGAAAAAAATATGACCTTTTTCTTTTGGAATGGACTCACACCTCTTAGCCATGGTCGATATGGGGTAATTATCTAACGTCATCGCCGTGATGTCAGAATTTCAAAAAGTTTTTTGACACCATGGTGGACCAAAAAGGTGTTTTTTTATATTCGCTTCCCTTTTTAGAATCTTTCGCAGATAAACCGGTTACCACATCGATTACCGACGACTGATTACCCAACCGAATACAAATTACTGAATCGATTACTTAACCGAATACCGATTACTAAGCGATTACATAATCGAAGACTGATTACTGAAGCAATTACCAAGCGAGTACTTAGCTGAATACTGATTACTAAGTAATTATACAACTGAATACTGATTACTAAAGCAATTACCAAGCGATTACTTAGCTAAATACCGATTACTAAGTGATAACATAACTGAAAACTGATTACTGAAGCGATTACCAAGTTATTACTTAGCTGAATACCGGTAACTAAGCGATTACATAACCCAACACCGATTACTGAAGTGATTACGAAGCGATTACTTAGCTTAATACTGATTAATAAGCGATTACATAACCGAAGACTGATTACTGAAGCAATTACCAAATGATTACTTAACCGAATACCAGTTACTAATCGATTACATGACCAAATACTAATTACTGAAGTGATTACTTAGCTGAATACTGACCACTAAGCGAGATTACATAACCGAAGACTGATTACTGAAGTGATTACCAAGTGATTGCTTAGCCGATAAAACTGTTATCTTTTATTTTTCAATGAATTTGTGCTTCAATTTAGTTTTACAAACAATTTTTTTAAAAACACACACAAAACTCGTTCCTAGGTTCAACTAAAAGTTCAATAAAAAGAAGTTCATATTAAAAAGAAATTACAATAATATTAATTGCAATATAGATGATAAAATCGAAAATGATAGTATCGAACGCATTAAATTAGTCAAAATGTTTTGCGCTTGCACGATAAATAAAATTATAGACGAATTCATAGTTTTTGCTTCGCTTTACGCGTTGTAAATATTTTGATTAAACCAAACTTATATATTTGAATTAAATGACTGATGGAAGAAATTTTAAGCAAAAGTTTTAATTTTGGTTTCCGAAATTGAATATTCGGTCTGACACTAGTTAGTTGTAAAGTCCTTAGGGTCGATTGCTGTAATTATTTTTACTTAATATAGTGCTACTTAATTACTACCCAAAAATAAAAAAAGCCGTTTTAAAAGTTAGACTTTTTCATTCCCTTTTTTATATTTTTTCGTACAAATCGTCCTTAACGCCAGTATGGGAATATCCATAAATGTAAATTGTCATAGGGTAAATAAAATTTTACATTTGCAAATATTTTCTTTATAACAAAATCAGCAAGAAATTGAATAAAAATTGCATCAAATGCAACTTCAATTCATAATATTATGCTTTTACATTCCAGAATTAATGCATCTGATATCAGCAATAAATTAAAAAAAGATATGACAAATTCTTCAATTAATTTCACATATTTGCGTAAAGTATTTAACCAACTGTAGAAAACTTTTGAGATATTGAAAAAGCTGAGTGTATCTCATAAACAATTATTTTTATTACAAAATTTTAAGATATCGATTTTTTTTAATAAAAAATGTTTGCTTAGTCATTATCAAAGAAATTAAATAATGTAATTTTTAATATTAATGTTTTTTTTTTGCTAAGTAATAAATGTTTGCTAAATCATTATCAAATGCATTTTTAATTTTAATAGGCCTTTTAATGTGTGGTTTAATTGCAAAATGTTATATATTTTTCAAAATTAGGTAGGCCGAACATCTATCATTTCTAACATAGGTTTACACAGGCTGAGGTAAAGCTCAGCCGCTCCAGGATCCTGTGAAAGATTCAGTAACTCTAAATATCATTTAATATGTATTATGTCTTTATTAAAAAATGTGTTCTTATGATAGTATCTTATGTATGCAGCGTTAAGTTTTAATCGTGCTGTCGCTTTTCAGCCTGTTCAAGCTGTTCCTTTGTTCTCGTAGTCGCTTTAGTAATCGGTATTCAGCTAAGTAATAACTTGGTAATCACTTCAGTAATCAGTCTTCGGTTATGTAATCACATCAAAACCCCATATCGACCACGGCTAAGAGGCGTGAGTCTATTCCAAAAGAAAAAGTCATCTTTTTTTTTTTTGATTTTTGACACTAATAACCAAAAAAATTCATGTCAGAAAATAACTGTTATGAGCCAACCTAAAAAATTATTCCTCAAAAATAAAAGTTATCCGGCAACCAAAAACATTTTTCTTAAAAATAAAAGTTATTCATAACTGAAATATATTTTAACCCATTTTAATAATTAATTTTAACCAATTCCAAAAAAGTTGCATAACAGTTATGTCCCTGAGTAAAACCTTTATAAATTAATAAAAGTGTTTAAACTTGAAATTGTGCACATAAGCTTTAAAAATTTATAAAAAAAATTTACAGTTGCAGTTAAGATTGAATCTTTATCTTCTCTACAATTTCTTGGCAACTACTTTTTAGGTGCAAAAAAAAGAAGTATATATTATCTTATGTTGTTACATAAAACGTAGCAACAAAACTTGACCCTAGCATCTAAAAGTTTGCCAATTATCAAAGTTCTTCTTAGAACATTAATTTATTAACTTTTATAACAAGAGTAATTTTAATAAGCTTTAATGACTCTTAAAAAGCACTCAGTATTCTCCTTAGCACTTTGTGTTTACCTTTGTCTAAGTGTCCCTGTGTGTGTCCTTGAAGCCACACCATGACACGCACAACAATTAACTCAACGGACTTGAAATTACTTAAAAATCATCATTGAGAGCCCAGTGCCAGCAACTAACATGATTTGAGAACGCTGCTCAAGAAGCTCAAAAAGCTTTACAATAAAAACGTGCAATGAAAAAACTTCAAACTACTTCTGATGAACTGCATTTTCATTTTATTAGTGACTGCAGCGCTGGTAGCGTTTTTTTTTTAATATATTTAGTAAGCCACTCAGCAATGGGCAAAAGTTTGATTTGTTGTAACATTTTGCCTTCTAAGTTTTGCTGCTGCTTCCAGTTCCTTCAGAGTTGCTCTATTTTCTTGAAAACTTATAAAAGTCTATTTTAGTCTTTACTACTGCTAATATTGTTGCTTTTGTTGTGGTTGTTTATAGCTTTGCATGCTTGAAACACTCGAACCATGAAATAAGAATCCCAATGAAGTGCAACTCGATTGACACTTAAATTAAAAAAAAAAATTGAAAAAATGTGGAATAACTACTGGCGAACCTGAAACCCAATACTAATGCAAAAAACTTATCAAAGCAGAAATGCAGTCAATGCAGCTACCAGAAGATATCAGTTACCAGTGGCCTTGTCTTGCCTTTCTTTCCTCACGAATGTTTGATGGATAACGAGTCATTCGGTCGGTCGGTCGTTCGGTCAGTTTTAAAGTCAAGCTGGATTTCTTCTATTTTTTCCACCTTCACATTTGAAATTGTTGGTGGAGGGTGGCAGATAAGCTGCCAGAGGATATTCGTCGTGCTGCAATTTGCATGACTTGGTTTTGATTTGCGTTTTTTTTTTTCTTGTCCTGGTCGGAAATTAGTTCACTGACTCCAGTTGGCATGCAGCTGGATTTCAATTTCAATTGAAGATCGTCGTATTGGAAGCAAGCAAATTAATTCAACTGTCAGGATGTTCGATCCAGCATAACCAAAGCAGCAGATAAGTAAAGAAATTGGGGTCCCGCCCCTCCCTTATGATATGGTAAGAAATTATACGCGACAGTTAGTTTGTTAGGGAAAAAATGTAGTGAAAGTTGGCAAAGCTAGGTAACAGCTGGCACATAATTATCTTAAGCTGTGTACGAGTTGAAGAAGCTTCAAAACCCAAAATGAATTAACTGCCATAGTGGAAAAGATTTAATTGGAATGCTTCAGGTTTCTTTTTCGGTAATTGGATTGCAATCATAAAACTTTACAAATAATAATAATAAAATAATAATTCAGTGGATTTTTTCGGCCTTTTAAGCCTAGTGGGGAGTGCGCTAGACTACCAACCCAGAGGTCCCTGGTTCACATCCGGGCTTGGGCATGGTTCTTTTCGCTTTCTTTGTTCTTTCCTACATTTAAGAATTATGGAAAACAAAAAGTTCACAACTAAATTGTGGAATTAAAGGACAGGAACAATTAATGGCTGGAAATGCTTGCCGAGGTTAAGGCATAACACTAGCCTCGGTTAAAAGCAATTCAAATTATCTTTCAAGGTTGTTTCTCCTAATCAATAATTCACGTATCGTTTCCAATCAATTCCTCTTAATTAATCTATCCCTTACCTTTCAGATCAAAGACCAAACCTTGTTTGTATAAGGCGCATGCCTTGATTCTTTGATCTTTAAAAAAAAAATTTAGAAATTTTTGATAATTAGTGTTCAAGTCATTAGAGTGGCTAAAAAGTTTTTTTTTGGTTTTTCAGGGTGTGATTTTTTTAAATTAGTTTCTTATAAATTTATATAATTTCTCCATTCAAAACAGATAGAAATCATATAAAACCAAATTAATTTTTTGACCACTCTACTTAACTTACTTAATATATGTTTATTAAAAAACGAATTGGTGATTTTAGCCCTTGTGGAAGACTTTGATCGAGTATCTAATAAGCAGTAGTATTTTGCGTGCCTGAAAATGTTTTAACACAAATGGTCGAGAAATGCACCTACAAGTTTTGTGATGGCTTATGTTCCTTTACATTAGAGTGGTCCTTATTTTTTTTTTTGTGGATTTTTACAAAACAGTCTTCACAAAACAGAAGTACACTGTAAAATGTTCACAAAAAAATATTGATACATGAATGTGCCGTTTGCGACCTTTAAGTTGAAAATCTGATTTATATGTAAAAACTTGCTATGTTTTCACAAAATCCCAATAACTTTTTTAAGGTAAAAATTTCAAAAAACTGGTACGTGCCTCGTTTTGGATTTAATGTTTATTTTAAGTATGCTATCAGAGATTAAAATTAAATGAAAACTACGAGTGTTGTGATTTTGTACTTGTCAAAAAATCTAATTTTTAAACTTGTTGTATTAAAAAATCGCATAAATCCAAATTTTAAAAAATTTCTTTAAAATGTTGTGGAAATATTAAACTTAAGCTATACTTAAAGCAGATACAAAAAACTGTGCGATTACGTTAAATAACCTGGTCGTTACACAATTTTTGGCTAGAAGTGTACCTTTTTGGAAATTTCGAGCTTGATTATTTTTACGAAAAAAAAATCCGCAAAAATTTAAAAATTTAAGTTTTGTAAAAAACACCAAGAAATGGATAAAAGATATTTTTGAGCTATTTTGTGCAAAAAATTTTAAAAAGACCAAAACTCGAATACTAAAGTTACAGCTATTGAAACTTGACATATTTTCCACAGATTCTCAAAGTGCCAAAGTTTTTGGCACATCGAACAAAAAAAAATCATAAAAATCGAAAAAAACAATGCTTCTCATTTAAAATGACTTCAACAATCTAAAAAAAAATATATTTAAATGAAATTTTTACATGATTTTAATTGAGAGCTTTTTAAATCAGGTACGTTTGAAGAAGGCAACAACTCAGTGTAGAGTCAATCACACAGCAGACTAGACAGAACTGTTTCGGAGGCTGCTTAACTTCGCTCTTCAGCAGTCTTGAGTGATTAAGCTGAGACCAGCCCACTGTTTAAGCCTTATATGATTTAACAATTGTTCGAACAAATTCGTAGGAATTTTAATGTTCTCATTGGCCATTTAATCATATGACAGTAAAGCAGTAGTTATTTTTAGATCAAGCCTTTAACTCTACCCGGGTTGCCGTCTGTTCTAGTTGCTTCTTATTTTTTCGCTATTCCAGAGCAGTTCTATAAATAAACGGCAGATAGTGAAACCTTAACACAATGTACAGAGAATTAACAAGTTGCACTGATAGAAAAATAATTTTTTTGATTTTTAGGGTTTTTTTTAATTCTTTTTACTCTTAAACCAAGGTATGATATCGTCGTTACAAAAGTGAACTTGCGAATCTGAAAGATTTAATTTTTAATTTTCCATAAAATTTTCATTAGAAATGAAAAATTTAATTTTTCAGATTCGCAAGTTCACTTTTGTAACGACGATATGTTGGTGTCCCTTTAATTGCAAAATTTTTTCTAACTAAAATCATTAATATTTTTTTACAATTATTGAAGTCATTTTAAAAGCCTTATTCTGGCAAAGTAACAATTACTACGCAGTATTATTAAAATTTCTATGTGTTTGTTGTAGAAATGGGCGTATGTCACGACAAATCACGTCGTGATCTTTGTTGAACCTATTCAGAAAATATCTATATCAGAATATAGAACCTATATCAGAAAATATTCGCGATCGTGCGTGATTGGATTTTACTCGTGCGTGACTTAAATTTCTTAGTGTCACAACTTGTTCATCTCAATTTTCAAATTTGTGCAAAATTGAGCAATGATTTTGTTTAACGCTGCTAGGTGAACATTTGAATAGATTACTTTTTTAAATAAAACCTTTAATTAAAAGTATTTTGTTTGCTTTTCAAATAATACTTTTTCTTAAATAAATTCAATGAATTTGAGATGTACTTTAATGTTTAAAAAGTTTTTGTTTCAACTCAAATGATGATCTGCGTATTCATATAATTTTAATATATGTATAATATTCATATATGTATAAAATATGAATTAAATTTACGTTTCTTATTTCAAAAACACAAAATAAACTTTTATTAAAAACTAAGTGTATTTTTTAAGAATTTTCGTGAATTTAAGTGTGCCGAATCGTAAGCAATTACATTCATAAGCACTCGTGAGTCAAAAAAGGTCATCGTGATCGTGCGTAAACGTGAGTAAAATAATAAATTTTAATCAAGAGCGTGCGTTATCGTGATTGAAAAATACTTTTAGTTTTGAGTGTGCGTGATTATAAGAAAACACATCGTGAGCGTTCGTGATCATGAGCCAAAATGACTCACGTGCCCATCTCTAGTTTGTTGTAATTTTTTGATTTCAAAACAAAATTTGAAGCTCAAAAAACAAAATTTTTTAATGAAATTGTCACTAACTGAAAAACAGGTTTCAATTTTTATCAAAATGTATTATTTTTGAGCTTAAAATTTTGTTTTGAAATCAAAAAATCGCAACAAACACATAGAATTTTTAAAATACTGGGTAACAATTGTCACTTTGCCAGAATAGAGCTATAAAAGAGAAATATAGTTATTTCGACTTTTTAAGATTTTTTTGTTTTGTGTAGGAAATGCCAGAAAGGGGCATTTAGAATTTTTGGAAAAATGTCAAATTTCAATAGCTACAACTTTGGAATCCAAATTTTTGTATAGTTTTATTATTTTGCACAAAATAGCTCAAAGCTATTCTTAATCTATATCTTAGTGATTATTTCAAAACATGAGTTTTTAAGTTTTTGGGGACTTTTTTCGTAAAAATAACCAAGCTCGAAATTTCCAACCGATCAGGTTATTAAACGTAAGCGCACACATTTTTGTATCTGTTTTAAGTATAGCTTTAGAAAATATTTTCACAACATTTTAATGAACTTTTGTTAAATTTGGATTTTTGCGATTTTTTTTTTTAATACAACAAGGAAAAATATGAGATTTTATTCAAAAAGTAATATATCACAACTCTAGTAGTTTTCGTTCAGTTTTAATGTTTAATAGCTCACTTAAAAGCAACATTAAATCAAAAAACGAGACGCCTACCAGATTTTTAAAAATTTTTACCTTAAAAAGAAGTTATTGAGATTTTTTGAAAAAAGCACTATTTTCCCCATATAAAACTGATTTTCAGCTTAAAGATCGAAAGCGGCAAGCTTAAATAAAAATATTTTTTGTGAAAATTTCACAGTTTACTTGTGTTCTGTGAAGGAACCATACCCCGTTCGCCTTTTTTAATACATTGTTAGACATTTATTAGAAAATAAAATTTTTTAAAAATAAAATCTTTTTGTCAGTTTTTGAAAAATAAATTTTACATTTTTTTTGGAGAGTGATACAAAAGATTGATGTACTTTAAGGTGAAGTAATCACAAAATCTACTCTCAAGCGAGTATCCTTGTCACTTTTTTCGCAATTAAAACTCAATTTGTATTATTAATTTTTTGTTTTTATTTTTTTATTATAACATTATTAAAACACACAAGCGATATAATATTCAATTCATTTAACAAAATCTTTTAAGAAAAACTCGAACATTTTTCTTTCTTCATTAAGTATTTTGAGAAAACCCATCAGCTTAGAGAATTTTTCATTGATAACATCATTAAGTATTCTTAACTAAGTGTCTTCTTCCTTCTTTATTAAGTATTTTATCAGCTTAGAGAATTTTTCATTGGCAAAACGAATTCCTTAGCATAAAGATAAATATTTTATTAATTACTTAAAATATCTGAATTTTACGTTGCAAGCCAGCTCTAAACTAAATGCCAGTTTATACATCTTTTTGACAATTTGCTGCCAAAGCATACAGCTAAAACTGAAAAGCCATGATGGCCAAGAGAATATGCGTCAGGCTGTCAATCTGTTTGGGATTGACTCGGTTTGTAGCACATAAATTCACACATAACTACAATGTTGGCGTATGTGAGCATAATAAACAAAATTTCCTTATCGTTCTTGAGCTTGTTTGATTTAATAACCACAACCAATATTTAATGTTCTCTTTGTTGTTGTTGTTGTTGTTGTTGTTGTTGTTGTGCTAATTGTTATTGTTATAGTTTTGTTGTTTATATTACTGCAGTTGGCTTTAATTTCTGACCTTCCAGATGTCTTAATACAGAAAAGTAAAGAGCTAAACCATTTTCAATGACATCATTACGAAGTTTAGCAAATAAGCTCACACAAAAACACAGACACACACACTTACACGTACTCAAAAGCCCACTCACTCAAGGAAAATTATTAATGAAATAGCTAACTTAGGCAACGATAAGCTTTAAAGCGCTCGAGCAGTCAAACGGAGTAAGAAGCTTGAAGAAGTAACACTTAATTATATATAGATATGGTATATTTATGACAAATACATATACTTTCCCAAGTATTCCAGATGAAAAAGGAGCCCTGCTGTATGTCTGCCGGCAACATGTCTCGGAAGGACAGGGGGGCGAGACATGCTCGCCGCCATACCCGCTTATATATTTTTTCTATAGGGATGTCCTAGGATGGCATGTCTGCTATATGAACTGCCGTAGCAGCAATGCAGCATGCATCTTATGGTATTAATGCAGAAGTGGTACATGTCTGCCAAATGAACTGCCCTAACAGCAGTGCTGCATGCATCTTACGGCATTAATGCTGCATTTATACCATGAGATGGCATGCTGCATTGCTGCCAGGGCAGTTCATTTGGCAGACATGCCTTCCTAGGACATGCCTATAGAAAACAGATATAAGCAGGCATGGAGGCGGGCATGTCTGCTGAACTTCCACAACCTATGTTGCCGGCAATTGAAAAATTATCATTATCCGGGGACTTGAACCTCGGCCGCGTGTGTATAAGTGCATTGGCTTATTCACTCGACCACCGCAGCTGTTAACTAATCGTCGCTTAATTTGCTTCATTAAGAATAAACGTACGACCACATAGTAAGAAAATTAACGCGTTCGCTTTGTTATTATAAGTAATTAATGCCAAAAAAAACAGAACGAAATAAATAAAAAAAAACAAGACAAACTCAAAAAAAATCTCAAAACAAAACCAAATGCCATTAAAAAAAAATTTTTGTCTCTGTTGTGATTTGAACCTACAACTCAAGATTCCAAAAAAACAAGAACAAAAACTAAAGCCCTAGCCAACTGAGCTATTCATACTGTTGTAATGTTGAAGAAATTATATACATAAGAACATTGTTGCTATCAAAAGTGCTTCGGTGAAAATACAAAGTGTCGGCGAATTACAAGAATCATGAAAATATTGAAGTTGTTGTCCCTTAAAATTAACCGGAATTTTGCATTAGCAAACATTATCGTTACAAATGTGAAGTTACGAATCTGAAAAATTAAATGTTTTTTTTTAGCATTGCTTAAGTGAAGCTGTATGCTATACCAAATTTTGCAGATTTGTACTTCTTACATATCCGCGTATATTGATATAGTAAAGTATCAAATATGCGCACTTTTATTATTTATTTTCTATTAAGAGTAGCGATTTTGGCATATTCGTTAACTTTCATTGGAGTTTTTTGTAAAAAAATGTATTTCTTCATAGCGCACACTATCGAATGTGTGAGTTTTAGTTATTTGCAGCAGTTTTTCTATAGCAAGTTTTCTTATAAAAAAAAAAATTATCTAGCTTTTTAAGCTATGAAGGAATATGAAGGTAAATTGAGAAAATTTGTTAATTTATTTTTAAGATTGATTCAAATAAATTGTTCTTCATAGGGCTTAATTTTGATGATAAAAGTGATGTTCTTGTAGGACTTGATTTCAACGAAGCAAGCAAGGATAGTTATATGCCATCAGAAGAAGCGGACGAAGATTCAAACAATCAAGTTTTGACTGGCCTCCATACCAACCATCCTGATTCTTTAATTGATAATGGTACGATTGGTCAAAGTCCACCAAAACTAAAGCGTACGACAAATCCTCTAAATTGGAAAAGGTATTTGAATAGATCAAGTCGTTTAACAGGGGAAGAATACTTAACGAATAAGGGTAAGCTCGTTTCAGCTAAGCCAATGAAACTTCCTCGTTGCCTTGATCGCCCAAAACATCAATGTTGTTCAAAATTTCCCGAAAATGTGAGCAAAATTATCTATAAAAAATTTCACTCATTGGGAACTCTACAGGAACAACGAATATTTTTAGCTAGACACGTCATAAGGAGCAACACAAAAACGGATCGTTGTTACTGGTGAGTCCCGAAAAACTTTCACAAACTGCTACCGATTAACAAGTAGATATGAGACCCTGCTGCTTGTCGAGAATATTTCCTCAAAACCCTTGGAATAACTGATGGCTTAATGAAAGGATCTTTAAAAAAAGTTAACTCCAGAAGGTATTATATAACCAGTAAATAAGCATATTCTTTCTTTCCCTGCTGTTATTACTGTCGCAAATCAAGTTACTTCAAGTATTTAGACTCTCAGCTTAATATAAACATTATGTATTCTCTTTACAAGGAAACATGTGCTAAATTATTAGAAAAAGCCCTAGGCTATGAGTCTTACAGAAGAGCATTCAAATCATACAATCTTAAATTTCACAAGCCCAACAAGGACACCTGTAAAGTGTGCATTGCTTTCGAAGAATGCCCAGATGAAGAAAAAATAATAAAAAAGGAATCACATAACTTACATCATGAACGGAAGAAAAGATGCTCGTAAGAGACGAGAAGAGGATAAAATTGCAGCGATAAATGATAATAAAGTATTAGCTTTTAATTTTGACCTTCAGTCTGTCCTTTCAACGCCAAAAGGAGCTGAAGGGTCATTTTTTTATGTCAGTAATCTTGATGTTTACAATCTAACAATATATAATTTAGGAAACGCTGAAGTTCAATGCTTCACCTGAGACGAAACCATAGGAAAGAGAGGAAGCGCTGAAATTTCAACTTGCATATTTAAACACATAATGGCACACTCTGACATTGAATATGTAGGAATGATATCCGATGATTGCGGAGGGCAGCAAAAAAATTTCAATTTTTCATCAATGTGCATTGATTACGTTTTGTTGAAACCGGACATACTCAGATGTAATGTGATTCAATCTATTCTAAGATCAAAATTATAGCAAAAAATGTATACCCCGAAGGTTGAGCTCAAACAATGCGACTTGCAATAAACAAACCCTCACTATTTAAAGTTACAGTTTTACTCCATGATGATTTCATGGACTTCAATCCAAACAGGTCACAATTTTTGTTTCAACAAAAAAGAATTAACGATAAAAAATTAGAAATTATAACAAATTAAGCAAAAGAGAACGAAAAAGAGAAGAAACCCAGCAAGTGTGTGTGGTTTCAATATAGAAAGGAAGAAGGACAAAAATTATTTGTTAATCCAATTTATCCCATTCAAAATTTTACAACACTCATTTTTGAAAACAAAATAAGAGGAAAATAACTGAAAATAAGAGGACGAAAACAATCAAATTTTCATGTTTGAACCAAGAGACTAGCTATATTAAAGCAGAAGAAAAAAAGATCTCGAAAATCTTTGCCAGCAAAACCTAATTCCAAGAGCATACTACTCTTTATACAAGCATCTTTCAACTTCAGAAAGTACTCGAAATACTCTACCGGAGCCCGACGAAGATCAAGACGAAGATATTGAGGATAGTGAACTTTTATTGTAGTCCATTTTTAATCACATACATTTGTGTTTGTATTTATGAATAAACATTTTGCAAAGAAATCATCCCTCATGTTCAATTATTGAATATGTGTTATCCTAAAAAAATACATAGCAAGGCATCGAAAGTGCCATATTCGTTAGTTTACAATTGAAAAAAAAAAATTAAATAAAATTTTCTCGTTTTCAAAGTAACGAATATGATTTATTAGCTAGAAATATTGACGTAAATGTAAATATCATGAACAACATGCTTAAAGTAATGTAAACCTACGTAAATATAGTAACAAGAACAATAAATATGGCCGCACCGAATTGTTTTTGAGTAAAAAAGGTGTTTTTTGTTCTCCTGTAAAATATCAATTTTCAGATTCGCAACTTCACATTTGTAACGATGACATGATACTTTTCTTATACATCTGAGTTAGAAGTAAATAGGAAGTTTTTAAAATTTCATAAAGTAGACTTCAAAACTTAGCATCAAAATTATAAACTTCCACATTCCCTTCCATCGGCAGGCCTGCTTTATTTTTCATCTGGGATGCAAAACAAACACACTCTCGCATACAAGCGGACTAAACAAAACTTAACAAAACTTTGCTGTGGCTGAGTTTAAATGTCAACATGACTCAGAAAAAGCCACAAAAGTTAGTGGTGAAAACCAGTTAATATAAGCATAAAACCAAATTTGAGTTAGTGGCATTGGCAGCTCTGTCACGAGAGTTATTTTGACAAATCTGCTCTAACCGTTAAATTTTAACACGTGGTTTTTGTGTGTGGACATTTTGTTGGTTGTTCAATGCTTTTTGGTTAGTTGTTTGTTACTGGCGCGCGCAGTACGCCAAAATTGCTTCATGAACGTTTTTGGCTTTAAGCTCAAATATAATTTAAAAAAAAAATGCATTTTTCTTGGAATTATAAAACTTTCAGCAATTAATAAAAAACGTGCACTTTTTCAATCAAATGATGGGTTTTCACTTTGACATTTTTATGACGGCATTAAACTTATTCACCTAAAATGTCACAAAAATGACACTTTTACACATTTTCTGCATTGCTCAGTTAAATAACTAAATTGTTTTCATTTTCCTCTTTATTTAGTAAAAAAAGCAAAAATGCCAACGTATTGTTATTTTTCATTTGATTGACAACAACTGACCATTGAAAATGACATAGTGAAAACCAACCATTAGCTAAAATTAGATTTGAGATAATCGGAACGACTTTTCAATGCCTAACCAAATCTTTGAAAGTTTTCTGTTAGAACTGGAAAATTGTTGGTTTGAAAAGTAGATATTATTTAACACTTAACATATATTTTTTTTTTTTCATATATTTCTTAAATTGAATTTAAAAATTTTTATGCTTTGCTTTTAATAGACTTGTATTCACTTCCCTATAAACACCATACAAAGTACGATTCGTAAACGAGCTCGTTAACGAGTCCGAGATCTCGGACTCGTAAACGAACTTGAATCGAACACGAGATCTTGGATCCATACAAAATCATGTGAAAAGATTTAGAAATTTTTCATATAAAATTATATGAAAAGACTTTTTCTTATAAAAATTTTTTTTTATAAAAATTATGAAACATTTTTTATTTAAATTGACGTATTTTTAGCAGTTAATAATGAAAAAAAACTTTCTTCTCAAAAAATTCTATATTATTATATAAAAAAGTCGGATTCGTAAACGAACACGAGATCTCGGATCCATACAAAAGTATGCAAAAAACACTTCGAATTTTTTCATATCAATTTCTTTATAGAGAATTTATTAAAAAGACTTTTTTATATAAAAATAAGAATTTATTTAAATTGACGTATTTTTAGCAGCAAAAAATAAAAAATACTTTTTATTAAAAATATATACATAGTGTTTTCATATAAAATAGTCCGGCTCGTAAACGAGCTCGAAGCAAACACGAGATCTCGGGTCCATACAAAATTATGCATGAAGACTTAGAATTTTTTCATATAAATTTCTATAAAAAAAATTATATAGAAAATTAGAAATTTTTCATATACAAATTATGAAAATTTTTCGTTATTTAAATTGACGTATTTTTAGCAGCAAACAATGAAAAAATACTTTTTATTAAAAAAATTATATATTTTCATATAAAAAAGTACGACTCGTTAACGAGCTCGAAGCAAAAACTATATCTCGGATCCACACAAAACTATGCAAAAAAGCTGCGAATTTTTCATATAAAAATGTAGAAAATTTTTTTTATATGTGTTAACATACTTTTTGCAGCTGAAAATGAAAAAAGTGTTTACTCAAATTTTTCAAAATTATATGAAAAGACTTTGAATTTTTTCATAAAAGTTTCCTAAAAAATAATTATATAAAAAGGCTTTGAATTTTGTATATATTAACTGATGTAATTTTAGCAGCTAACAATGATAAAATAGCTTTAATGAAAATGAAACATTTCCATTTAAAAAACTCGGCTTTCTTATGAATTCGAAAAAAGCACGAGATCTCGGATACGGTTTAAAATTCAAATAAACTTTTTTTAGTTTTTATAAAATAAAAGTTTTTTATAAAAATAAACACCCTTTCTTAGATGTTAAACGGATCCATCAATTTATTCTCGATTTAATTTTAAATACAAAAACAAACATAAAATAAATTTTAAGACACAAAGAAATGTTGACCAAGATATTTAAATACTCATTTAAATATTTACAAAATTTTGCTATGAAATTTTTTATTTTCTAAAAATTAAATGATAAAAGAATTAAATAATTATATTCTGTGTGCAGCATTTATATATATAAATATTTTTTTTTAAACATTTCGAAAGTTTTCAACTTTACTTTTTTATATGAAAATATATAACTTAGCAAAAAAAGCTAAAATGCCAATGCCAATTTTTATATTTTATCATTGTTAGCTGCTAAAAATACATCAGTTAATATATAAAAAATTCAGAGTCTTTTTATATAATTTTTTGAAGAAACTTTTATGAAGAAATTCAAAGTCTTTTCATATAATTTTGAAAAATTTAAATAAAAACTTTTTCATTTTTAGCTGCAAAAAATATGTAAATACAAATAAAAAAAATTTCCACATTTTTATATGAAAAATTCTCAGTCTTTTTGCATAATTTTGTATGGATATGAGATCTCGTCCGACTTTTTTATATGAAAATATAGAACTTTTTTAATAAAAAATCTTTTTCATTGTTAGCTGCTAAAAATACTTAAATTTAAATCAAAAAAATTTTCATAATTTTTATATAAAATATTCTAGGTCTTTTTGCATAGTTTTGTATGGATCCGAGATCCAGTTTTTGTTTCGAACTCTTTTAAGAGTTGGACTTTTTCGTATGAAAATATATAATTTTTATAATAAAAAGTATTTTTTCAATGCTTGCTGCTAAAAATACGTCAATTAAAACAAAAAAAAAATTCATAATTTTTATATGAAAAAATTCTAAGTTTTTTCTCATAGTTTTGTATGGATTCGAGATCTTGTGTTCGTTTCAAATTCATAACAAAGTCAAATTTTTGACATGAAAATATTTTATTTTAATAAAAAACTAATTTTTAATTGTTAGCTTCTAAAAATACGTTCATTTAAATAAAAAAAAAATCATAATTTTTATATGAAGAAACTATAAGTGTTTTCAAATAATTTTGTATGGATCTGAGATCTCGTGTTCGTTTCGAGCTCGTTTACGAGTCCAAGATCTCGTATTCGTTTTTTCTTTTGCTTGTAAAAAATTATTTAAAATAAATGAGTAATTTTAGTGTGCTTTTATTATTACATGTTTTAAGAAAAAATTTTTTTTAATTTGTTAAAACATTATTAAAAATAAATGAGTAATTTTTAGTGCGCTTTTATTATTACATGTTTTAAGAAAAAAAATATTTTTATATAAAATAAAAAAGTATATAAAAAAATTTATAAAAAAATAAAATTTTGGACTTTCATAAAAAAATTTTTGTATAATAAAACCTATATTTTTAAACATTATAACAACAAAAAAAATTGTTTGTCCCGGTTGGGGTTTGAACCCACTAGCTCTCATTCTTAATAAAGCAAATTAAGCGACGATTGCTTAACAACTGCTATGGTCGAATTGATAATCTCATGGACTTACAATCACGCGGCCGAGGTTCAAATCTCCAGATGGTGGTGGATTTAATTTTATGTTAATAATAATAATGTTTGCAGTTTTTCGCCAGTATAAAAATCATAATTCTCAAAAGATGCTGTTTAAAATCTTTAAAAATTGTTTTTTTTTTTGCAAAAAAAGTTGTTGGCATAAATATCTTATGTTTTAGTCAATTCAAGAAGATTTCGATGTTTTTAATTAACGAATCGTTCTCGAATCGTTTTCTCGGACTCGTTAACGAATGATGATTTTCTCCCGTTCGCGTATTATTATTATTACTATTTATTTATTTTATATTAGTACATTAAGAACAAGGTTCTTTTATAGTACAGAGCTCAAAGACATAATTTGAATTTAACTTATTATAAAACATTTAAACTTAAATCTAAGGTAATTTCAATTTATTATTATACAATTAAAAGTGTTAACAAAAAATTTTTATGTAAGACAAATGTAAGTTCATAAGACAGATAGAACTTAAATTAAGAAAGAGCAAAGAAGAGAGAGAGAAGGAGATAGAGAGACAGAGAAAGAGAGAAAGAGAGAGAAAGTCATATAGAGCTAAGGATCTGATATTTTGTTAAGTATTATGTGATGAAAAGTGCTTCATAATAGCATGTTTGAAGGATATTTTTGACGCTATGGATTTTAAGCTACTAGGCAATGAATTCCATAATCTAGCGGCATTAATAAAGAATAGTCTTGTGGAGTTTATAAAGTTAAGACTAGGTATAATTATCACTTGGCTTCTTTTTGACCGACTAAATTGCAGTTTTTCAAATAAGTAGAAATAATAATAATTCGAAAACGATTCGAGAACGATTCGAAAACTATAATTGTTAACGATTAAAATGTCCGAGAATGCGGATTCGTTTCGAATTTGCTTGGCTTATTGGGTTGTTTATATACCGGGACTGCCACACATTCACACAAACTGACTTAAATGCATATTATTTGTAAGCCACAATAAACTTATATGAATAAAAGATGTCAACTCCTGACGACATGTGGCAAGTACTAGTGTTGTATTGTATATACATTTTAGTAAAATTACTAAGTTTAGAAGGGCAACAATAAATAGTGAATTTCTTATGCATTTGGGTGTGCATACAGTGTGTGTTTGTGTCTAAGTGTTTATGTATTGCTGGCTACTCATATGTAAACAATAAATTGGACGCTATAAACAATCATCCACAATAAATGTGATGTCGTCAACATCTTTCAGGTTACTGACTGCCGGTGATTCATACGCACTTTTTTTGTTGTTGTTTGTTGTTTTTATTTGTATTGTTTATTTGTCTGCTTTGATTTCTTTCTTATATGCATTAACTTTGATAAACTTTTTGTGTGCGTTATAAATCTGTTTTTCATTTCGTTGCTGATTTTTTTGCTCTGTTTATTTTTGCATGTGTTTAATGCTTGAAATCGTCATCTCTACTACACCCCCTTTCTTCCTACGCATGTCCTTCACATTGTATCTTATTTTTTTCCCATCTTCTCTCAAGACAATGCTCTGCTGGCGTTTTGTTGATTTTAGTGTGTACTGAAATATATGCATAAATGTACTTGAGTGTGTGTGTGTGTGTGTGTATGTGCATGCGTATGTTTGCCTGTGCTAACTACAACAACAACAAAAAAAAATCTACTTAGCGCCAACAAGCAATATGAGTTGTTGTATCCTAAGTAAGAGCTTTCCTTCTTCCGCTTAAGTTGAAGCTGCTTGTCATTGTGTGCGGGAACAGCAGCAGCAGCCTCGTCGACTTCAACGAGCTTCTCGTTTACGTGCGTGCGTGTGTGTGTGTGCGTGTGTGTGTGTGCGTGTGCATTTACTGTGTCTGCTTGTCCTCGTTTGCTTAAGTAAATATTAATTTCCTCTTATCTTAAGCTCGTTTATTTTTCCCCATTCTCTCCTCTCTCTCTCACTCTCTTGCCCTTTCTTTCGCTGTTTTAGTTGTTTTAGTCTACTTTTCTTCATAACTTTATTTGTTCGTACCTATTAAATTATTCATTGTTATTTATAAGTATTTCCATGGTATTCATTGTATGCGTCTCTGCAAATTTGATTGATGTACTTCATAGTTTTCCCCATTTAGGTGGGCGTTCGTCCTTGGCGTTGATCTTGACGTTTACCATGTTGTCAGCTTGTTGTGGCGGCATGTCTGGTGCAAGATTTAATTGAAGTTTTACATATAATGTTGGTCAATACTTTTGCTGATTGTGCTCATGGCTATTTTAAGAAGAAACTTAACGCTTGTGTTTGTGCCAAATAAAAACAAATGCGATAAACTTTATATATAATGGCATAAAATATTAACTGAAAACAGAAAACAAATTACTCTCATGCAGAGAGTTATTTTATTTAAGTTAGAGTATTTATTTAAGAAATTCTCCACATCCAGCACTTTCATTCGATACCTCAGTTACCATTCTAGACACTGCCAATCCTGGCATATCAGAAATCCAAACTGATTAAGAAATGGCTAAAATATCTGCTTTGGGAATACGCTTTCTCATTCATATTGAAGCCAGTTCGTGTCTTAAGTCTTATAGCCATTTTTTCAATTTTAAACGCTCATATCTGCTAAATGGTATCACTTATTAAAAATCTTACAATTTTGTGCATGCCTACAGCTCAAGAACTTTTTTATTATACATCAAGTTTTTCTGTAAAATACTTGTTTTATTATACATCAAGTTTTGTAGATTTGCTGGAATAAGGAAACTCTTACAGGAATAAATATATAGATTTTCATACTTATAAATCCTAAGTTTTTATAAATTTTAATTCAGCTTACTTGAGAAATTTTCAAATTTCCAAATTTTCTACATTTTGTTTAGCATTCATAAAAGTTTATAGAATTTTTTCAAAAATGAAATGTTACAATTAAAAAAAGTATAGCAGTGAGGGGACTGCCGACCGAAGCGAATACATATGTATATGTAAAATATTAGTATGGAAGATTTTGCCCTGCCATGGACCGCCTTACTTTTCATGCTAATCGGACAAAAAATGTTATATTTTCACCCCCTCAATCTTTGATTACTTCTTTCAAAATATTTTTTATTCAGATAGTATTTTTATTATTTTATAATTACAACAAACTATATTATTACATTTAAATTGAATATTGTTGATATAAAAATAAAATACAGTGAACACTATTGAATGAAAAGTAATCCTCAAAAAAGAAATTTAATTTTTTTTCTTTCAATGTATATGTAGAGCTGTAGCTAAAATAAAATAAATTTACTTTTTTTATATATGATATTTTGTTTGATGGGTCTTGAAGTCTCTTTTAATGCCTGCATTTGAGATCTTGCTACAAGAAAAACAGAAAACATAGCAAGCAAAGTACAGTTTATTTTCTTCCCCCGATTCGGTTCATATGTAAACCCGGTTCATCATTAATGCACATTATATTTATCTTTTATCACTTCATTATATTTTAAATTATGGGTTTTAATATAAAAACAAAGTAAAGCATAAACAAAAATATAAATTAAACGTATTGAAATAATTAATATACACTTAAAATACATTATAATACACACATGCATAAAATTTGTATTTACATACATTTCACTGAATTTCATTTACATTATTTTCACTTTTTGCGTCATTAATTATTTCATTATATTCTTAAAAAAGATACTATAGGCTTATGGTAGCTGAAATAAGAAACAATAAATTTTGGACGATGAGTGAGAAACCTTTGCAATTAAATGATCCATTCACATCAGGTGACTCCTCTGAATGCGGCCAATGAGTGTGACACACGTTCTCTATTTTGTTTTCTTTTGCTTGATATTCGATGGTCGAAACACGAAATGTCACTCTTACCTATTACTTTTTATACCATGGTCTCAGTCAGAGAATATGCTAGCGACATTTATAAAACTGCAAATGTTTTTATGTTGGTCATGAAACTCAAATAGACGCTCTTGGGTATTGGCTACCAGGCGCTCAGCAAATGCAGCAAGCATGGCAAAATTAAACAAGGTAGTGTCAGGGCAGAGAGCCGTGACCGAAACTGTCAAAACGAAGTTGACATTTCGTACAAAATCTGCAAGCAATGAGAATGCAATATGAAAGCAAGAATTGGCAAATATATCAAAATGGATGAGTTTAACAGTTATGGTCACTTAGAAAGAGAACACATTCAGCCCTAACACTACCTTGTCTTATTCTACCATGGCAACAAGCAACCATCAATATGTTTATCTGCTGACAAATCGTTTCTTCATAAAGAAATCATGAAGGATATTTACTGTTTTTCTATCAATGTATATGCAGATCTGTAGCTGAACTAAAATATATTTACAACAACATGATGAGCAGTATCACATCAGTTGCGCAACGTTAGAGGGGATGAACCGAATTGGCGGCGGAAAATAAACCGCACTTTGCTTGCTATGTTTTTTGTTTGCCTGGTAGCAAGATCTCAAGTGGAGGTATTAAAAGAGACTTCACGGCCAGTCAAGCAAAAAGTAAATATCAAAATTTTTTTTTTACTTTTTATTTATTTTTACTTTTTAGTCTTAAAGGTTTATTATTAACATCTTTTATTTTCAAAACTTAGCAAATATTAAAGCATTTTAATTTTTTGGACCATTAACCTTATTACAGCATTAACATTATTTACACGATTTACACTACTTATGTTATAAAAATTATTTTTCTAAAAAGTATTTACATTATTTACACCATTAACATTATTTGCACTATTTACATATTATCAGTACGTTACCACAAGCTTAACACCGATTGATATCTAGAGTGATACCGTTTGTAAAAGTTATTAAATTCGCATTTTAATTTGGGTGTGGCCGAATTTTTTTTCTTACCCCCATCTTTTACTTCAAGAAAGTTTACTACCAAAATTTCAGCTGAATCGAGCCAGTAGTCTTGGAGATATAGCATTTTTATTGATTTGTGGGCGGTAAAAGGGGGAGTGGCAAAAAATTTTCCTTAATTATCCTCTTCTCAAAAGAAATTTACTGCTTACATTTCAACTGACTCGGCCCAGTAGTTTTAGATATATAGCATTTTTGTTGATTTGTGGGCGGTAAAAGGGGGTGTGGCAAAATTTTTTTCATAACATTGCATTGTCACCGGATTTACATATGTATGCTAAATTTCAGCTTAATCGGATACCAACAAGTTGTCGAAAAATGGCTTGCAAGTTTTGAGGACATACATACATACATACGAACGAAGCAAGTTAAATAAAAGCTTATAAAAACAGTAACATTCAATAGCTGCATTCCCGTGGTCGTTGATCTAGAGCGCGGCTCTATTTTATTCATAAAACAAAAACAAAAATTAAAACCAGCTCGATTTCTAGCTCTATTTCTGATCTTAAAATGCTGCCGTTAAGTTTCAAGCTAACGTTAAGTTTCAAGCATGTTTTATCAAAACGAACATATTTGGCAAATTTAAATAACTATTCATTTTTCTATTTTGACGTTTCACCGCTCAATGGGCGTTTAAGTATTGTTGTTTTCTTTTGTTATTGTTCTTAAAACAGCTGTTTCAAGACTCTGATGACAAATTGATATAAAGTTGAACTAACGTTGTTTTACTGAGATTTGATCTGATCTAGTGCCACGGGAATGCAGCTAGTGTTTCGCAGCGGAGCAAAGGGAGGGGAAAGAACGATGCGTCAGCACAGGAGCTTAATGATGGTTGCTTGTTTATGTTTTCTAAGTTTCTTATCTTATCTTTGCTGTCTGTATTGATGACGAGAGTTACTCGGAGTAAAAACAATGACGCAAACCAAAGATTTACCCTCTACCAAAATCGTTCAACGCGCCTAAAGAAATTTTCACTTCAAAAACTGATTTTTAAATAAAAGTGCACCTACACCTGCACTACTCATATACATTGTTTTTTAGATTGAACCAACGCTTAGGGAATGCCCTCTATAAATGTGTAATTTTTGTGTTGTTGTTTTGGAAGATGGGTGATAGTTAGTTGGAGGGTAAATAGAAAGTAATGAAGTGAAACTTTTCTATGTAGAACATTCTTAGTGTGGCGGAAACAAGTATTTACATGTAATATTGTATTTGTATTTAGCGATCCTCTCCACAAACTTTTCCTTCAAATTTATGGTTTTAAAAGTTATTTTGCTTAGAAGTAAGGAAAGAAATGTTGAAGCATAGGACAATGGCCCGGCCAGGATTTGAGCCTGGCACCCTGGGTAACAGTCAAGCGCGCTACTACTGAACATATCTATACACATATGTACATAGAAGTGGTTCTTATTTATTTTTTCCAAAGTAACGAAGTATGGACCGGAGTTTTGCTCCTTTACAAAACAAAAGTAAACTGTGAAATTTTCAGAAAAACATATTGATCTTCAAACGTGCCGCTTGCAACCTTTAAGTGGAAAATCTGATTTATATGAGAAAAAAGTCACCTTTTTTTTCAAATAAATCCAAAAAACCTTTTTCTTAAGTGCAAATTTAAAAATCTTGTACGCGCCTTATTTGTTCTTAAAAAAGTGCTATCTATCAAACGTGAAAATTAGACAAAAACTATTAGAATTGTAATTTTTTTACTTGTTGTATAAAAAAAACGCAAAAATCCAAATTTGAAAAATTTCATTGAAATTTTGTGGAACTATTTTCTTAAACTGTACTTAAAACAGATACAATAACGTGTGCTACTACACAGAATAGCCATTCATTATGAAATTTTTTGCTAAAGGGTGATCCAATACGAGGTCCCGTTTTCAACTGGGTTGTTTTGACAGCTGTTATGTGTCAAATGGCTTATTCATATGACACTTGTGTTCAGTATTCAATACGACTCAACCATAAATAGACTTACTCCTGAACAAATTTTATTAATTGTGGAAACTTACTACCAAAATCATTCATCAGTTAGAGAATGTTACAGAATTCTTCAACATCATTTTAGTTGTTATGAGCGTTTAAAACATCAAACCGTCACTGAATTTCGAAGCAATTTTACACTATTGGACATTCAGCATTCAACCAGAGTGCATAGAGCCCGTAATTTTGAGAATATTGCTGCAGTAGCAGAGAGTGTTCGTGAAAACTGTGAACAATCGATTCGTCACCGATCTCGAATTTTGTCGAAATTTGAAAGTTGGACTCACAGAATGGACCATTTAAGAGCTGATGTCGTGGGCACCATTTGAACGAAAACTTTTTTAAACATTGAGTTGTAGGACCGAATTATCATTTAAAATAAACATTTGCACCAATACATTGACTTTTATGTATTTTTTTTAGAAAACTAAGTAGGAAGCTCTTATTGAATCACCCTTTAGAAGTGTACCTTTTCTGGAAATTTCGAGTTTGAGTACACAAAAAACCCCAAAAATTTCAAAATTAAAGTTTTGAAAAATTCACCAAAAAATAGATTAGAAAAAGTTTAGAGCTATTTTGCACTCTAAGAATTAAGAAAACCAAAATTCGGACTCCAAAGTTATAGCTATAAAAAACTTGACATTTTTTGCAAAAATTCTCAAAGTGCATGTATGTCGCATTTCGAACACAAAAAATTCATAAAAAATCGAAAAAACTATGTTTTTGCAAAAAGTTCATAGCGACCAGGTTTTTAAACGTAATCGCATACGTTTTTGTATATGTTTTAATTAAGGGAGAATTGTCTAAAGTGGGACGTCCTCCAAAGGGGGGGCTCGAACTTTTCTCCGATTTTTTCAACAGGCATCTTTGACATTGATAGTGCAGTTTCGATGCACCATCACTTTTCATTTGGATTTGGAGAGAAAATACGCGTTGTTAATATTCGTGCCTAAAATAGTGAATAAAATTTCAGACAAAAGTTTGTCATCATTTTTGGCAGTGATCATTATTTGGTCATTATTTTTTTAGCTATAAAATCAGTGAGTATATGCATTGTGTTTGTTGTTCGTTTATCATTAAGATTCCAAAGTGATTTTTGTTCAAATGCAGTGAAAAAGAAATATCTGATGCTTTATCAAAATGTCCTTGAATTAGGACATCACATGTTTTCTAATGTGGGATCCACTGCACGTGCATACAACATACCGAGGACTAGTTTTTACCGGTATCTAGAAAAGATGAACATGAAATTAGTTGATGATGAAGAATTGATGAACTGCGTTCGTGGAATTGTGACTCGGATAAGACATAGAATGAAATGAATCTGAAGAATAATGTCATTTATACACAGGTTGAAGGCCAGCTGAATAAATAAAAATTCATGATTTGGGGTTCTCACTTCAATGACTTTACGATTTATATGGTTTTATTGAATGCATAATAAAGTCATACATTAGAAGACAAATATTTTTTAGCCGATTTTAAGCCATTCAGATTTTTAAAAAAATACAATGAAATTTTTCAATATAACTATAAACTCCATTTGTCTTTTAAAATACCAGTCCAATGATATATTTGGAACTAAAAAACATTCTCATTGTAAAAAATTATGATGAAAAAACAAAACCGATCTAACTATTGAAAACTATTCTTTATAAGCTTAAGCTTATTAAGCTTATTTCTAGCTTAAGAAAATATTTTCACAACATTTTGATGAAATTTTTTCAAATTTCAATTTTTTCGATTTTTTTAATACAAAAAAATGACATTTTATTCAAGCAGTAAAAAATCACAACTCTAGTAGTTTTTGCCTAATTTTAAGGCTTAATAGCTTATTTCAAAGAAAAAGTTAATCAAAAAGTAAATCAAAGTAAAAAGTTTTTTTAAAATTTGCACTTAAAATAGTTATTGCTATTTTATTGGTAAAAGAAAGAGCACTTTTTACCCATATAAATCAGATTTTCAACTTAAAGGTCACAAACGCCCTTTTTAAAATATCAATTATTTTTTCTGAAAATTTCTCAGTTTACTTCTGTTTTGTAAAGGAACAAAAACCCGGTCCGTAATTACAGATCAGAAAAAAAAATGTTTGCTCCATACAAATAAGGACCACTCTAATGTACAGTCACTGGCCAAATTATTAGACGCACTACAGATTTTTTTTGAGATAAATCAAAATTTGATATAAATCACATTTTTAAAGAGCAAAACTTAGTTCTTAATGTTGTTTTATACCTATTTTTGATATATTTCATTCAATATTTACGACTAGTTTTCACCGCACGATCAGAAAAATGTATAAAGGAAATTTTCTTAGAAATCACATTTTCTACTACGAAATCAATACAATCTCAATTGGTACATACAAACCTAAATGATTCTGATTGCACTTTTTGCAGAAAGTTGAAAGGTCTGTATTTTAAGGCTTGCCGACCAGCAGGAAAAATATTAACAATATAAAAAAATTTAAATAAAATTTATGTATTTCTTAACTATGTCAAACAAAAAAATTTCAATAAATATAACATTTTCTCTGTGTTAGCAGCTATGTAATAAATTTAACTTTTATTACAGGTTAACTTTATTGGTAATAGATATTCAAAGAACAAATTGTAGTAGCTGATAACTAATATCTGCACACAAAATATTGTGCATCTAATAATATGGCCAGGGGCTGTAGATATAACGCAAGAAAAGAAATAGTGCTTTAATAGTTTGCTTTAGACTTCACACTGGTGAGGGCCATTTGAACTTAGACCTAATAGTATTTAGCATCTAGCTAACTTCTCAGAGAAAATGTTTTCCTATGATAATGAGATTGAAAAAGTAACTTTTTATATTTTGAACAACTAAATTAAAAACATTCTAATCTTGTGTAATATAAAAAGGAATACAATTCTTATAAAGTTTTCTGTAGTTGAATATTTTTTCCTTTACTTTTCATTTCATGCACAACAGTCATGAAGTCAATAAGTTAAGATCACAAGTTGAGCTATTCTAAAGAGTTATCGTTGCTCTACATGGCGTATGAGTAACTTGTAATTGAAAAGGTAAAGAAAATGTGATGCCGTGGTAGCTAATATGTTTTTTTTAACCTCCGTGTCAATACGAGTTTTAACAACTTCTTCCCAATACAAACATACCCGGGTGTGCAAATGATAATTTTTTTGTTAGCTAAATAATATATGCAAATCGAGTAAAATGACACTGTGTACTAAATTTCTGTTTAAATTTAAGATAATTTAGTTAATAAAAATAAATCATGTCTGTTTTGCAGTTAAAGCTATGTGACGATGCTCGCCTAGAGATAGGTAACATTGCAAGAGAAAACATTTTGTTTACATTTATTGTTTTATATTTATAATAAGAAATGGGAATCAATAAGTATAACTAACAGCAATTATTAATTTTAACATCTATATACTGCAGTTTATACATTGTACAAAATCCTTGCTAAGCTCAGCGCATACTGGCTTATGGCAGCTATGACATTGCTTTCTGGTTGGTCGTCTTTTAGATCCGGCGTAGCATATTATATATACTGGATTATGGCAGCTATGACATTGCTTTCTGGTTGGTCGTCTTTTAGATCCGGCACAGTTGCCTTTTTGTTTTAAACGTCCACTTTTATCCCTTTCTTCCACTGGAAACGGCTGATGAGATGTGGTTTGCTCGACATTGTTACCGATGGTGCGTTTAATCATCGCTTCTATTCCATTTCTTGTGCTGAAATTTCGGTAAACAGTTGGCATTTCTGATCTTCGTTGTATTGATGACATAGCTAAACTAATTACCAATTCTTGGAGATGTTTTCGTGGCGAACACGTAGCCTTGGAAAATGTTGGGTTATTTATGGAATATTTAATATCAGCTGCCAAAGCAGCAATGTCCAATATATTATAAAAAAACGCAAGGGGCCATCTATTTGTTCTCCGCTTTGTGGTGTATTCACTGAGCATTTTATCCATAACATCAACGCCTCCTTTGTTCGCATTATAATAGCTGATTATTTGAGGCTTTGAGTTGGTTTCACTTACTGCTTTATTATAATGAATTGTGGAGATCAATATAACGGCTTTGCTTTTTTTTTTAACATATGAGCACATAGTTACATTTTCATGGTAACCAAATTCAGTTGAGAAAATTTGACGATCTTTTGATGGCAAGGACTTTTCTGGAATGTATGGTTCATTTTTTTCTCAGAGTACCAACTATTCCAAGGTTCCATCGCATTAGTTTCTTCGCCAATGGCAATGAAGTGAAGAAATTATCCACAACAATTGTCCGACCAGAGTTTTATAGCCCTCTACTAGCTGGCAAACTACTCTTTCGCCTTGATTTATCTCACGTGGCTGACTTGGTTGTTTTCCTGTGTATAGGTCTCCGAGCAACGGGTAGGAAGTTTTGGAGTCGCAAGCCCTCCAAACTTTGATGCCATATTTTGCTGGCTTAGAGGGTATGTATTGGGTAAACTTTGTTCTTCCCCGGTAAGGATAAAGCTGCTCATCAACTGTCACTGCTTCGTATAGCTTAAACTTTTTCTGCAGGTTTACATTTAACATAGCAAATATGTCGCTGATTTGTGCAGCCTTGTCGGTCAGAAACCATTTCTGGCGAGTGTTTTCGTTATCAAAACGAATGTATTTGGAAATGTTCCAAAACCTATTTACACCCATAGTTGCCCTATATAGTGGGTTAGAAAAGGTGTTCCAAAGGTCGTTGGTGTGCTCATAATTTGATCGACTAACACCTGCAGTAATCAAAATAGCCAGATGTTAATGGATTCCATACTTTTTTAGTGCCAGGATTATTTTCATTCCATTGCTCAAAGCTTTTTCGAGCTTTTCGATTTGTCTCTCTCACGATTATATCACACATTTCGTTAGAGAAAATTCGTTTAAATGTCTGCACTAAGGATAGGTCTGCAGTTGAGCCATGTGGTCCACCATTTTGTCGCATTACATTATGAGAAAGACCACGCCGAGGGTTTGGTGCATCTCTAACCCACTCAGTTCCATCACGCGAAAAAAATGACTCAGCAGCAACTATATTAGGGCTTTGAGCAGGGATGTCTTCATCTTCTTTATCTAATCTATCTTATCTATCTCTAGTGGGGCGCTTTCTTCTTCTGCATCTGAAGCACCTATACCAACAATATTGAGCTCATCGTCTTCAACGGCAATGTCATTACCAGGTTCTTCATCACTCTCCAAAAGTTCTTCCACCAGCAATCTTAGTTGTTCCTCCCTCTCTTCTGTTGTAAGTTTTCCAAAGTTAATTGAATTACAAGTGTTTTTTCTCTCTGCCATAACCTTGAATAGCAATTTTATTGCATTGAATATAAGACAATTTTATAAATTTCATATAAATACCTTCAAGTTCACAAAGTTGTATATTTTATAAAATAAAAACGGATCAAGAAATAAACAATCAGTATCTAACCACTTACTGCAGTCTAATGAATGATGTTTTCCTACTGCCGGCAAGAACCAAATGATGAAAATATTGCAAATGCAAATTGTAAACACCAGTGATCTGCAAGCGATGGCATTTTCGCTACTTGCAATCTACCCTCAACAAATACAGTGACAGTCTGACCGCACTACGCAAGCGCTGCGATTGTTGTGTCGAACATACTTGCAACATTGAAGCCAACTGTGTATGAGCGTGTCGTAACACCACAATAATGCATGTTCGAGTTGTTGGTTTGATAACCAGCGCAGGGTCTTTTCAACTTCTGATATGCAATGGTAAGTATGGTCATTTACAAGCAACAAAACAAAGACATAAAGCGTAACTCCTGCATAAAAAAACCAGCGCTTATTTTGTTCTCCGAACACAAAGTATTTGCAGTAACATTGCAGTAATATTGCAGTTACTTTGCGTGACTTTTGAGAGCTTGTAGCTCATAAGCTAATGGTTCAATTGAGCTGATTTCTTTTTTAAAATAAATTATAAAGTTTAATTGAGTGAGCAATAAAATTTGCTTAGTAAATTTTTAAAGATATTTATTAAATTTAGTTTTTTAAGAAATTATATCAGACGCCATTTTACTATAAAACACCTTTAATCACTGATTTTGATAAGATTTTGTATGCATGCAGATCTTTAATAAAGCTACAACTTTTGTTCAATTGTTCAAAATTTTGAAATAATAGGGTCGCCACCTAATAATATGTCTTTTCAAGAGTTTAAAACTGATAAATGACGTTTAAAACTCTTGAAAAGACATATTATTAGGTGGCAGCCCTATTATTTCAAAATTTTATAATTTTGAAATTCTGACAATGGATTCGGATTCAGCGACCCATTTTTAGTGTACGATTTTTTTTTTGCCAGCCCCGAATTCATAAAACTACAAAGAATTAAGGTGGCAACCCTATCCACCATCTTGAATTTTAAAATTCTAACTTTAGATTCGAAATCAGCGATCCCTTAACACTGATAAATGACGTTTAAAACTCTTGAAAAGACATATTATTAGGTGGTAACCCTATTATTTCAAAATTTTATAATTTTGAAATTCTGACAATGGATTCGGATTCAGCGACCCATTTTTGGTGTACGATTTTTTTTTTGCCAGCCCCGAATTCATAAAACTACAAAAAATTAAGGTGGCAGCATCTTGAATTTTAAAATTCTGACTTTAGATTCGAAATCAGCGACCCCTTAACACTGATAAATGATGTTTAAAACTCTTAAAAATACATATTATTAGGTGGCAATACTGTGGTAAAAATTTAGGTGGCAACCCTAACCTCCATCTTAAATTTTAAGACTGTGACATTTTATTCAAAATCAAATCCGTTGTCAGAATTTCAAAATTACAAGAATTCGCAAAAATAAAAAAATTTAGGTGGCAACTCTATCCGCCATCTTAAATTTTAAAGTTTGACATCATCTTCGAAATAAGTTACCCCTAAAACTTCCTAAAACTATTTACTCTATTCATACTGAAGTAATCTACAAACACTTGAGTAAAAATGCAGTGTACGCGCTGATTTCATCGTTCGTAAGCTTACTTTTGTATCACTGCTTAGCCGAAGTTGAAATCAACCTGCAATGGTACACGAGGCAGTAGCTCAAAATAATGCATAATTATAACGATTGCCGTTCGTGCGCTGTGGTTTATACACTTAATTATTTTATGCAAACATCTATACTTTCCACTGAAGTCGAAGCACAACATCACACAGTCTTTGACTTTGGTACAATTGGCTAATGCAACATGCTTGATGTTGTAAGTAAGCTCGATGGCGTAGAATATGTTGCATGGTATTAATGATATTGAAGTCATACAAAAACCAAGTATGTACTGGGTGTAAAAGCAGTTGCAGTTCATCGCTGCAGGTCTCTGGTAAACACATAAACGCTAACTGTTAACTCTAACGGTAGTGTAACGACTTATTCAGTGTGTGCTGCTTAAAAATTCTGTGTAATAAATGTATACATAAATGTATACATGTACGTATTGGGAACAAGGTATTAATAATGAAATGGTCCCTTACGGGTCTCATAGAGAACCAAAACAAAATTTTTTTCTTAATTATTGATTTTTTTGATTCAGTAAGCTACTGAAAATTTCAAGTTATTTGGAACATAAATAATATTAAAATTTTAGATATAAATATTCAAATACTCACCCGGGTGTAACGTATTGACACAAGGGTTAAATTTTATGAGAAAGTCGTAGAGAACATATAAAATATTTTATATGCGTTATTTCTTCCTCAATTTTAACATTTAAGTCTATTATTTCCATCTAAATGACATAACTGAAAGGTGTTCTAATAATTGTGTTTGCATGTGCCTAGTTGCAAAAAGCGATTCGAAATAATTTGTTAAGATTATATATTTTACAATATCGTTTTTACAATATTAGTGGCAACTGTTTTTAACGATTTACTTTAGTAATAGTTCTATTAACTTTATAAACAAGTTTTTGTTACATTAAAAAAAAAATTTTAATCCTACAAATTTTTTATAAAATTACGAAGGAAATATGCTTACATTACAAAAGCAATAATTATTTTTGCTCAAAATAATTCTTCCAAGAAAACAACTCAATATATCCTATGCAACTGCAAATGATATATTTTGTATCTAATTCCATAACATTTCATACACTTAATTACAAAAAAATAATGAGTTCGCCTCCACAATTTATGACACAATCGTTTAACTGGGCCACCAACCAGCTCGTTTGGTGTCTTTAAGCATAGACGAGAAATAAAATTATATGTATGATAAATATTTTTTTTCATTTCAATTAATCTAGGTTAAAATGCAGTAATTAACGCCACAGCAACAACATAATCATCGTTAATATATGCGCCGGAAGCATAATTAAAGTATTAATCACACATATACACACAGGCTCAAACACATGCATAAGATGTGCCAACACGTACAGTGATACCAACTACAACAACCATAGTGGCAAGCAGAATGGTTTTCATCCGGCACAGATGAGCTTAGAAACGGAAATGACAACAACAAAAACGTATCTGCCTTAATTAATTAATATGTGAACATAATCAAATTATGGCAGCCGTATTTTTAAGCCCACTAACACGATTGCTCGTGTAACCACACGCACACACACACACACTTGCACACACACACACTTGCACACACAGTGGTAATTGAAGTATATAATATATATATTAATTAAGGAAATAATCTTAGGCGTTGGGAATTTGTGATGGCTGTCAAAGATTTATTCAGTGGTTTGCTTATATTTATCAATGCAAACTAAAAGCTGCATGCAAATAAAAAATGTTTTATTATGGTATGTGTTGCGGTACAACATGGTTATATATTATTTTTCTTTGCCAACATTTTTGTATTTTAGTGCATATTTTAATAACACTGGCATAGCAATTGCAGTTCTTTTTCTGCTATATCTGCTTAAAATTTAAGCCTAAACAAGCTCAAAATTTAATTTGGGCACAAGTAAGTAAGACAAAGTTGTTATTGTTACACGGTTAAAAATTTTGAAATAAAATTGAAACTTTTCTTTACTTTATTATGACCACATCAGCTTTAATTTCAAATCTAGCATTTGCAAAATGCTTGTAGTACAAGCTTGGATTGAAATATAACACAAAAAAAATAACATATAGTGAGATTCGAACCAGGGACATCCAGTTTGTGAGCTCACTACGTTAACCACTGGGCTATTGTGCTATTTGAAACAAAAGCTATAAACAAGCATATAAATCTAATAGCATAATATTGAGTTTCAGCATTGCAATATTTCTTTGGCTTAAGTTTAAGTACAGAAAAATTTTAATTATGGGTTAGTATTTGTATAAATTTAAATTTTAACCTCAAGGTATTTTAAATATGCAGTAGTATTTTAGCTGAACTAAAATTAAATTTAGCTGAACTAAAATAAGACATGAGTGGGAAAATAATTAAGAAGCTTACAACACTAAAGGAGAAACTTCGTTAAATGCCACCTTTTATCACCTTCAAACATTTTTCAAAACATTGTAGATTGCGTATTTCTAAAAAATAAAAACCAGAAATACAAAAAACTCAAGCTCGAAATAAGCAGAAGAGCATTAATTAACTCTTAAAATCTGGAACTAACAGAAGCGACCATCGAGTTCGAGGAGTTTTTTTCCATAAATAGTTAAAACTTCAAAATATGGCTGTAATTAATTTAAAAAGAAGTGTTGTGCATAGTTTATGGACTATTTTCATTGTTTTTTGTTAAGTTCATCAAACAATTTTGCCAGTCACTTTCAAAATTCCCAGTTGTGGGACACCTTGTTTTTTACGTTTAAAGTATGCGTTTGATTCAAAAACTATCAAATATCATAACTGTTGTCAACATATCATGTTTAAATTGTGTTTTCTAGCACTTTTACGCATTTAGAAAATAATGAATGTTTTTGTTGTTTGACATCAATTAAAAAATAAAAACTTAGACGTTAAAATCCTTAAGTTTTCAAATTTCTCAAGCGCTTTCACTGAGGGATTTTATAATTTTGTTTATTAAAACGTCGTCTTTAGTTGTAGTAGTGTAAAATTTTACAGGAACATGTATTTTGATGCGATGCATCATAATCAATTAAAAAGTCGATTTTAAATTTTTGGTAACTTATGGCTTTTTGATTTCATATGACGATATGTAGCACTTGTATCAAAGAAACTAGAACTCGTACACAATTGATTGGAGATTGCATTGGAAAATGAGTCCTTATTATGTCAAAAGGTATGTGGTAGTTGAACACTGCCTTAAAATTACCCTGGGCTTGAATAGTAATAATCATAATCTGCTTTTAGGTATCTTTGTATTCTCAAAATGCTGAAATTATGATGTATATATTTAAAATAAATTTATCTATGTTAGCAATTCATAAAGATGTTTTTTTTCGGAATTTGCATCTTAATAGAAAGCCACGTAGAAGTGTATTTAACCACCGTAAACACGCTTTGGAGAACTCGGTTCAATTCTCATCTTGGGAAAGTTGCAATAATTTTGTAAATTGCAAAAAATTTACCATTTTAACACAAATTTCTCAATAAAAATCATCAAACAACAATAGTTTAATTTTTATTTTAATAATGGAAAAAATAATATAAAAACTATTTTACTATTTGTGCCAGGGTTGAACCACCACACTCATATACAAAGTGCTTAGCAACTGGGCTATAGAAGTCATTGGTTATGGTTTGCAAACTAAGTAGGATTGTGTATCCGGTTGTGGGACACCCTTCGCATCAGAAAGCAATTATCGTGGAAACTACAAGTTTGACAACACTCGGTTATTTTGCTAGCAACGAAGAAAATACACGCATTTATTTGATTGTTGTGAGCATTAAAATAAATTGAAAAAAATCAACGCAATAGTAACGTTCGCTTTTTTTGAGAATACGATAAATTGAAGTGAATAAATTTAAAAAGAAGTGTTTAGCATAATTTATGGAGTATTTTCATTGTATTTTATAATGTTCATCATACAATTTTGCCAGTCACTTTCGAAATTCCCAGTTGTGGAACACCTCATATAACTGGTTGTGGGACACTTTGCTTTTTACATTTAAAGTATGCGTTTGACTTAAAAACTATCAAATATCATAGCTGTTGTCAACATACCATATTTCAATTGTGTTTTTTTGCATTTTTAGTGGATTTTTCAAGGTGTCCCACAACCGGGTACAAATTTTTTGGCAAAAAATTAACCCTTCATAAATTTGGTCATAACATTTTTCTGGTTGACAAAATCAATATATTAACTTCAGCAAAAATTTAGCTTATTTGATAAGCTTTCCATAGCTATGCATATGTTAACAGTACTTCTATTTTTTCAATCTATCTCAAAAGTATACTGTTTTTTCAGTCTATCTCAGGTGCTATAAAGAATGCCATTTTAAAGATAGTGTTAACTAAAGTATCGTCTATTCAAAAGTCTTTTTAAATTGTAGATGAACACATCTTAATTAATTTAGTAAAGAAAAAACCTTATATCACTGAATGAACAAAGGGACAAAGAGTTAAATCAGCTCTTGAACACCGACGAAACCCGGCACATAAAATTGTCAAAGAACTAAACAGCGCAGGAGTGGATATTTCGCTTAAAAACGCCAAAAGTTATAAAATAAAAAGTATTTCTCTAAAAATGAAATATAACGAATAAAAGTACAAATTGTATTACCTCAATAAGTGCATACAATTTGGTAGCGATCCTCGGCTAGTTTTCTAAGGTCCATCGGTTTCAAACAGCACTTATCGAGAAAAACTCATTTAAAGCTTTTGTATGTATAGTTTTCATTGTCTTTTCTTAAGTTTGTGCGTATTACTACAACAATGTTTATTTAATTGACTTAAAACATTCTGAGAATATTTTTTGCGATGTTATACATGCGTAGTTGTAAAAAAATTGTTTTTTGGTGGTCGAAAAACTTAAATGGGCCCTTAAGTTATTAAGTTTTTAATACAAGTCTTTTATATAATAACTCATACGAGTAATATATTGTTATGGAGTGGCAAACTGTTTGTTGTTGAAAAACGGAGTACAAGTTGTAGTACTAATATAAAAATAAGGAGTTATCAGCCCTGCATTTATTGATGTTCGGTAAGAACTCCTTCTTAACAGAAAAATGTGTTATTTTTAAGTTTTACTATCCAAAAAAAAAACATTAAAGAAATTTTAAAGAACATTTTTTAGTTATTTTAATTTTATCACTTGATCAAACCTCAACCGGAGACACTTCCTTACTTATATGAAATTATTGCATTCAAGATTTTTAAAAAAAAAAAGATTAAATAGAAAAAAAGTTAAAACATATATTATATTCGTATGTCGCGTGATATTCAAGAGCCTTTAAATCTGTAATTGCGTTTTACTCGAAACAAGGTTTTTCGAATCGGATAAGATATCTGGATATCTACTTGATCGATTTCGATGAATCTTGATTCATTGTGACCCTTATAGACTCTGTTAAGCACAAGACCTATAAAAAACCAAAAAACTTTTATAATTTTTTTGTGTGGCTGAAAGTTTTGTCAAAAAAGGGCGTGTTTTTCGTACATTTTTTTATTCAATGCATGCCTTTTTTTTCTTTCTTTTTTTTCGTAGGTTGAGTGCTCAACTACAACCCTTAACTTAAGAATGCACTTTGATTTTTTACTTGCAGATGCTTTGTAAAGGCTAAAGATGAGAAGCCAATTGCAACAATTTTTTAAACACGCTGACTTCAACGCCCTGTAGAAAATTAACAACTATAAAGACAAAAAAAATTTTATTTCCTCATGAAATTCTTCATTATGCTAAAAATTTGAATAATTAAAATTAATAATACTGGGTAAAAAAAGTTAACAAAAAAGGTTTTTTATAGCTACACACTGTAATAGTACCTTAAGTAAGAACATTCATTGCTCAATTCTGATTGAAAGAGTGTCTTAAAGCTGTTGTAGCACTATTTATTACAAATTTTAAGCTGAATTTATGGGTTTTTTAAATGATGGTTCAAGATTTTATACCTTAACAGATTTTGTTAAACAAAAAAAAATGCAAAAAAATGTCCTGTATTTCAATTGTGATTTCATAAACAAGATTTTTTAAAATGATAAACATTTTATTAGGAAACTTTATTCTTGAAAATTTTCCTCGTAGTCACTTTACCATCTGTTAAACATCATTAGTTACACATTTTGTTACACATCATTTCGTTTGTGTTTAACAACCATTGAATGCAAACAATCTCGTGAATTTGGACGAAAAAAAGTGAATTTGTGTCTTCATGAAGCATTGTTTTCTGCGTAAAAAACCATCACCAAAACCAATGAAATTCTTGATAAGCTATCCGAGCGATGGGTGCCGCGATTTTTCACACTCGACCATACAGTTGCGGTCAAAATAATAGTACCGCCCTTATATTCATACATGTTTGGATAAATAATACTAGTATACGAATTTCGGATCCGGTAAGTCCATTTGGACAGTAACAGCTCCGCTAAAACAAAAGATAGAAAATTTGTAGATATTTTTTTGGATAATCTCAAAATTTTTTCTCCGCTGCAGCACATGACACGAAAGCGATTGATATACTTATGAAAAATCTGATATTTTTTCTAGAATACAAAATATTATTTTTTATTTTATGGTGAGTAGTTTAGATTCTAGATCAATAATACTAAACACGTACCAAAACCGTAAAACACCCTGTATCTTGAAAGTTTTACAATATAGGAGGAAACTGAGTACGGAGTTGGAACGAGTGTTGAAAGTACATATAGGAATGAAAATGGACTTACCGGATCCGAAATTCGTATACTAGTATTTTTACCAAAAAAATTCCCAAAAATTTAAAAATGCACATTTTCAAAAAATTACTGAGAAATGGATTAAGGATAGTTGTGAGATATATAGTGCAAAAAATTAAACAAAAAAATTCGGATACCGAAGTTATAGCATTTGAAACTTGACCTTTTTTCCAAATATTCTCAAAGTGCCTGTTTCTGGCATTTCGAAGACAAAAAAAAACCATAAAACATCTAAAAACTATGTTCCTCATTTTAAAGTGCTTTAGTTATTTAAGAAAAATATAACTGATTTTAGTTAGAAAATTTTTGGAATTCCAGGGATACCAACATATCATACCTTGGTTTTAGGAGGGTAAAAAAACTTGAAAAGACCCTTAAAACCAACAAATTTCATTGGTTGGCGCTACACTGTCTAAAAATTTACTTATTTAGACATCAGTCAAAATCTACTTTACCAGAAGAAGAAATATTTGTGTATTTCAAAATCACCAAAAATTAACAATAAATCTTAAGTGCAAATAAATAAACGGCAGATAGTGAAAGCTTAACACAATATACAGAATATTGACAAGTAGCAGCAGTGAAAATTAAGTTTGTTTGTTTAAGGAGTTTTTTCAATATTTTTTTACCCTAAAATCAGGGTATGATATGTTGGCATCCCTGGAATTCAAAAATTTTTTCTAACAAAAATCATTCATATTTTTTAAAATAAGTCATTTAATATGAGAAAAATGGTTTTAGATTTTTGTATGTCTTTTTTGTGTTCGAAATGCCAGAAACAGGCACTGTGAGAATTTTTGACAAAAAAAGTCAATTTTCAAAGGCTATAACTTTGGTATCCGAATTTTAGTTTTTTGTAATTTTTTGCAAAAAATAGCTCACAACTATCCTTAATCCAGTTCTCAGTAATTTTTCAAAATCAGCATTCTTAAGCTTTTGGGGATTTTTTTGTGATAAAATACCCAAACTCGAAATTTCCAAAAAGGTACACTTTAACTAAAAAATTTCATAATAACCAGGTTATTTAAGGTACTATTACAGTGTGTAACTATAAAAAAAAAATTTTATTAAACTTTTTACCTAGTATTATTAACTTTAATGATTCAAATTTTGTAAATAATGAAGAATTATTCATGAGAAAATAAAAAAAAAAATTTGTTGTCTTTATAGTTGTTGTTAATTTTCTACAGGGCATTGAAGTTAGCGTGTTTGAAAAATTGTTGCAATTGGCTTCTGTCTCCAGCATTTACAAAGCTTCTGAAAGTAAAAAATCAAAGTGAATTCTTAAGTTGAGGATTGCAGTTGAGTACTCAAACTAAGCAAATAAAAAAATAAAATAAAAAAATGGCATGCATTGAAAATAAAATGAACAAAAAACCCCCTTTTTTTGCCGAAACTTCCATTCATTCAATAAAAAAAATTTTAAAGTTTTTTGGCTTTTTATAGATCTAGTGCTTAACAGAGTCTATAAGGATCACAATGAATCAAGATTCATCAAAATCGATCAAGTAGAACTCCAGATATCTTAGAAGCCGATTCGAAAAACCTTGTTTCGAGAAAAACGCGATTAAAGATTTAAAGGCTCTTGAATATCACGATACATACCAAAATAATATATGTTATAACTTTTTTCTATTTGATTTTTTTTTTTTTTTTAAATTTTGTATACGTATTCTCAAGACCTTAAAGAACCATATTCTAACGAAAAGATTTTTAATTTTTTACACACTGTAATAGTACCTTAACGTAATCCCACAATTTTTTGTATATGTTTAAAATATAGTTTAAGAAAATATTTTCTCAAAATTTCAATGAAATTTTTTCAAAATTTGGAGTTTTACGATTTTTTTTTATACAACAAGGAATAAAATTAGATTTTTTTCGAAAATTAAAAAATCACAACTCTGTTTGTTTTTGCCTAATTTTCGTGTTTGAGATAGCATTTTGAAGAAAAATAAAATAAAAAAATTTGCATCTAAATAAACTTATTGGGATTTCTTAGAAAAAAGATCACTTTTTCCCCATATAAATCATACTTTTAACTTAAGCTTGCAAGCGGCACATTCATGTATATGTTAATATTTTTTCCTGAACTTTTCAGAATATACTTTTGACATGATAAGAAACAAACGAAGGCACCGCACATATTCAATTTATATAAAAAAAAAATAGCATACAGTTGAGGGCCACCCTAATGTACACATTAATGAATAAAATAAGCAGATTGCCAAAATAAATTTTTTGATGAAAAAACATATCTTAAAAATATGCCCACAAGAACCAGACTGCCCCCTTAAGCTTTTCTCAAAATATTCTAACACACACATAGACACAAACATTAATCTTGACAACATTACGTGCACAAAGAACTATCAATTAAATATTTTTTTTACAAAAACATCAAACAGAAGGTTAAAAAAAAAGTTAATAAATCAGATCTTTTGTTGCAGAAAGGTGCTAACGTAGCAACAACAACTATAACAACAAAGAAGCAGAGCACAACAGAGGCAAAACTATTTACAAACATAAACAACAGCAACAACAACAACAGCAACTACAATGACAACATCATGTATTATATGTATATTCTACAACAGATTGCATCTCCACCCACAACAACAAAAACATTAACAACAATCAAGAACGTGTCGTTTCTTCATTAGCATCTTTTAATTACCTCATCTGTGAGCAGCAGCGTAACGTGACTGAAAGGCACACACACACACACACACAAACATGCATTCTCTCATCTCTCACACAAGCACATTTCACGCCACGTTGACTCTGTTCAGTTAGGTAGCTGTATTGCATATATAAATAATGAAGATATCTCAAAAGTTGGCCACTTTTTTTGCAGTTTCATTTTTTTTCTTTTTGGCTTAATAGAAACACAAAAACAACTCAAAGAATAAAAGAGTCAAGAAACAATCCGGCATACAGCAGATGAGTCTTGCATGAGCTTGTAGTGGTTAACCCTGCACTGCCCCAATTTTTGTTTTTAGTGAAAAACAGTTTCAGATGAGTGTTTAAAGGTAAAAAAAAAATATGTTACTTGAAATTATTTAAAAGAAATGGTTTTTAGTTTTGGTGATTTAAATGTCAAAACAAACAAGTGATTTTGAACAAATAATTTTGTTGTTTCTGTATGAATTAACCTTAAAAAAATTATATAATATTATCTCCCATATCAAATTGAAGTTGCACTGCCCATCTCCGATTAGGATGAAATTTTTTATTTGGATTGGTTTATTGATTAGAGAACCAAATCCGAAGTTATAAATGTTTAAAATAATTTTTCGCTGCCAAAATAGGGTCTATTTTGAGCAGGGTTCGCAAAAATTCTCAATTACACTCCTCCCATAGTAAATTTAGAGAAGGTAGAAGCATTTCGGAGAGACAGACTGCCGAAACTGTCAAAACGAAGTTGACAGCTTATAGAAAATCTGAAACCGATGAGAAAGCGAAAATTGGTCGCATTCAGAAAAGTCAACTGATGTGAACTGTTATAATAGCAATACCGTAGAAAAGTTGGCAATTAGTTCATTTAATTAATATTATAATTATTTAATTATGTAAATAATTTAATTGCAAAGATTTCTCACTCAAATTTGCAGCGTTCTTTCAGTGTTTCAGCGAATTTAAACAGATCAGCCAGTTGTATTACTATTGACTTCGCTGAATGCGGCCATTGATTTCCTTTTATTTTCATTAGCAAAAATCTGACTTTGACAATTTTGGATATGAGAAAGAGCACGCAGTCTGAAATGCATCTTCCTTCTCTAGTTCTGCCATGACTCCTCCTCATCAATATTATTCGATTGACGAACGATTCACTTTGCTTTCCTCATTCGTGAAGAAAAAACTTGAGAGCTCTTATGTTAAATATTCAGAGTGATAAAAACTTTTTCTTCGCTCTTTCATTGTATTCGTTCGTAGATTGTGATCCTCAAAAAACTGAGTTGCACAACGCCTTCTCTTTGTTAGTCATTAGTTTTTTCTCGCTCGCGAGTTTTTGCAAAGATAAACTCATTTTAGTGAAATTTTGCGTTCACTCATTTATTGACTCAACGATTGATCTTGTTAATAAAAAATAAATACGTGTTTTATGATGAACTATATTTTTTTGCATTTTTTAATGGAATATTGAAGTACTTAATAAATTTTAAAAATGTTCCTTTTTTGTTTATTTATCTCAGTTTCTGATGAATTAATAAAATGTAATGATTTTTTAAGTTTTTTTTATTAAATATATTATTAATAAAAATACTAAATAGTAGTGATTTAAGTATTTCCTTTCCATTTATTATGTGCGAAGTGTTTAACTAAAGTTTCGCATCAAATTAAAGCGAGCGATTCAATGATTTCTCCATTTCAAAATTCGCGAGCGATGAAAACTCAACATCTCCCAACACGACGTCGCTCTTTTAAAATTTCCAAGCATACAAACTCACGAATGAGGAAAGCAGCTGAGGAGTTTAAAGAAGAGTGAATATTTTATTTTATTTAAGCATAGTTACTTCGTCTTTTTTAAGGAAAATATATAAAACTTTTGAGACAGATGTAGTAAATTTACCCATTCATGCCAGCAACAGACGCCATAATTGGTTTTTTTTTAAATTTTCATAAAACGAAGGTGTGTTCTTGAAGGGTTTAGAAGTTATGGCGTACAACGTGAAGTTCTGAATTTTACTACTATAAATACTTGCAAATCAAAGTTTTGTCTTTCTAATTTTTGACTTTCGTTTTTAAAAATATTTAATTTAAGCACCGCACAAATATGAGACACGCTTAGTGAGTTTGCAGCGCCATCTATGTTTTTGATTGGCTTTTACAAATTTTCATAAAAGTAGACTCTAAAACTGGGTAAATAATAATAAATGACTTTTTCATATACACATTTAGAAAAAGTGTGCTTAATGAAAACAAAAGTAAGCAAAAAATTTTTTTTATTTACTTTAAAGTGTATGTGTTTTTAAAAATTCAGTACATAAACCTTATAAGCAAAAGCTACAAAAGTTTTTATTTATTTTAAAAAATTAAAAAGTTTTTCATGACCTAAAAAAGAAACACAAATGGTCTTATAATATTCATAAAATGATATAATAAAATCCATAAAAAAATCAAGTACACATAAAGCTTGGAAATCTTTTTATAACACTGTAGCGACGTCATATTCTGTTTTTCTCTATCAGATCCAAATCTCTTTTCAAAAATACCCTAAACGTGAAAATCTAGTTAGCTTTGTTGAATGCTTTTTCAAAAAATCAGTAATTTCTCTTCTTCTTTCCTTTTTCACCAAATTTGAATGTTTAGTAACAACTTTAAAAAAAATCTTAAAATTTTTTACTATAGTTAAATAAGTTAAGTGTTTTTATTTCAAAATAAGATTCAATTTTGAAAGTTTAAGCAAAATCGGAGGTGGTAAAAAATGTTGGTCTCCAAAAATATGAAAAATATAGCTAAAAATCAGTCTAAAAGTGACTAAATTTCAATCGCGAACATCTCGAGACTTTGACATAATAGAAAAAAACTGAATATACCAAAGAATTTTACAACCAAATATTAAATTTAAGTGTATCGGAGTTTTTTAATGTCTTTTTGACGTCCCTACTGTGTTATAAAAATACATACAAGCTTCATGTTATTTTATTTTTTTTTTTGTATAGATTTTGTTAACTCATTTTATGAATATTTTAAGCCCACTAGTGTTCCTTTTTGTGATCATAAAAACTTTGTGATTTTTAAAAAATAATTTAAAACTTTTGTATTTTTTGTTTATAAGGTTTATGAACTGAATAGTTGATAGTTGAATGAAAAAATTATTGCTTACTTTTTTTTCATTTAGTACAATTTTTTTAAATTCGTATACCAAACTGAAAAATTCATTTATTGCTGGCAAATTTCTGTCATTGTCTTAATATAGAAAGACCACTAAAAATGTTTACATGAAGTTCCTTGCAGATGTCCCTAGGTCAATAACCCATACACCCGAAATCTGACACAATCCAGCCGAGAAATAGATTTTTAAAAATGTTTGTTAGGGCCTTTCTTAAATAAAGCAACGAAGGAAATTAATGGGAAAAATCTTTCAGTCAAATTTTTCGCTATTAGTCAAATTCAATATTGTGGCATTTTTTCACTAGATTTTAAATGTTTTTGTTTTTATTTAAGACTAACAGGCCACTGTTTTCGCGGCTTTGCCATGGACGTTTCTTTATCAATCTCCTTATCGCCTTAAAGACGGGAAAATTAGCATTCACACATATGCTAATTTTTACCTAATTTTTGTGTTCTACGGTTAGTTTTGCGACATCCGAGTTAGTGATGCGATATGGCATCATCGTCCTTATTGGGTTAAGACAATACATATCAAATAAATACAAAATGGTATTTTTTCGAGGCTCATCAGTTTTTTTTTGATTTGTTGCGCTATGCTCGAGAGCACGAAGAGAAAGATAAAAATAGAGAGCAACTCTCGTAACACCAAAGCGACAAAAACCAACGAATAAGCAAAGCGTGGCAGCTGGGATGATTTCTTAAAAAGCTTAATACCTCAATTAAATATAATTATTATTTACATTTCGAAAGAAAAATACAAAATCTGTAGAACAAATATGATATTTTAAAAAAATTTTTCATAAAAATCTGTCCAGTACTGTTGGAATAAGTCGTAACTTTAAATTTTTGCTTCAATTTCATATAATAGTATAGAAGTATAGATGAAATTCATGCAATATGCAGTATTTTTTTGAATTTGGTTTTTATTATATATGGAAAAGAAAATATTCTTTCAACATTTGGTGGCGAATTAGAAATTGAATGAATTCTTTGAGCAATTTTGTACTTATTGGAGAAATTCGATTCTTTACATAATTTTTTTTTTTTTATAATTGTAAAGAGTTCCAAAATGCAGAAATATATAAACTTTTATTTCTTTGAATTCGGTTTGTTGACTAAGAGCTCTAAACTCTATGTATATTATTGAGTAAAATAAAATGTACAGAAAACGCTAGGAATGTAGGAAAAATGAAAAATTGTACTAAAAAAGTACAATTGTACCGAAAATATCAACCGTGCTCTAAAATTGTCCGACAGTTCAACAGCTACTGCAACGTTTAAATGTCTTTGAAATTGGTTTGTGTACAAACTTAGTGGTGGTTTGATTGTATTTGTTTGTTTTTTTATGTCATTTTTCGTTTTATCGAGTTTCAAATCACAACGGTGTTAAAAAAATTTCACTTAAAAAAAATTTCAATACAAAATTTTTAAAAGAAATCAACACATTTTACTAAAAAACTTTTTGCTTGTATTTATATTTGTAAATTTTGTTTTAAATGGCGATGCAGGGCGTTGGAGGGTTAAGAGTGATACAGTGAGTGTATATTTTGAGAGTATTTAAACATGTTTCTAACTAAGCTGCATGTTAATATTATACAAGCAAGTTTAGTTAACTTTGTGTTAAGCCTCCTTTAGTCGCTACAGCAAACAACAAATATCTTTTTTTTGCGAAATCTTTTGTGGTGGAGTTAGTTTTCAGCATAGTTTAAGAGCAAATATGCAAGAGAGAGAAGAATTCGAAGAGCCTTAAATAAATTTAAAAACAATAAAACCGAAAGGTAATCTTAATGCCGAATTTAGTTTGAGTGGTTGATGATTTTGACACTGATTATGTGTTATGCATGTGTGCGTTGGTGGAATTTTCCCAGCAAACATTTTATGAGCCTTCAAAAAATATGACTCTAAAATGCGTCATTTATGTAAGTGTTTTATGAGTGTTCATAAAAATTAATCCCTCATAAAAGAATCCCTTTTATGCATGTTTTATGAGTGTTCATAAAAAAGAGTCAAAAAAGAATATTTTTTATGCGTGTGTTATGAGTACTCCCTCATAAAAAAGAGCCTTTTATGAGTCCTCGAGTCCTATGCTCAAAAAAGTCCTCGAGTCCTATACTCATAAAAGAATCCTTTTTATGTACGTTTTATGAGTGTTCATAAAAATAACTCATAAAAGAATACTTTCTATGCATGTTTTATGAGTGTTTATAAAAGAATCCTTTTTATGCATGTTTTATGAGTGTTCATGAAATGGAGTCATAAAAGAATACTTTTTATGTGTTTTTCATGAGTGCTTATAAAAAGGACTCATAAAAGAATCCTTTATGTACGTTTTATGAGTGTTCATAAAAATAACTCATAAAAGAATACTTTCTATGCATGTTTTATGAGTGTTCATAAAAGAATCCTTTTTATGCATGTTTTATGAGTGTTTATGAAATTGAGTCATAAAAGACTCCTTTTTATGTATGTTTTATGAGTGCTCATAAAAATAACTCATAAAAGAATACTTTCTATGCATGTTTTATGAGTGTTCATAACAAGGAGTTATAACAGAATACTTTTTATGCGTGTTTTATGAGTCTTCATAAAAAAAACTCAGAAAAGAACCCTTTTTATCCATGTTTTATGAGTGTTCATGAAATGGACTCATAAAGGATTCATTTTTATGCGTTCCTAAGAATCTTGTGAATGTAATTCCTATATAAAGCAGTCGCTTGATATGCTGGCGCCAAAATTCAGGTAATGCAATTCTTGGTGCAATCAGCATGTTGCAGTTTTAATGCGCAGCACCTGATGAGCATGGCGAACGTTCCATCAGGTGACAACGAAATTCGAGTACCGCTACAGTGGTAAAAACCTAGATGCTCTCTTAGGAGATATTTGTTGAAATTTATATGAAGAAGCAGAAGAAGCAGGTGAATCTATCTGAGAAAATAAAGAAAAATATGTATTAAAAACTAAGTTTTAATTCCTTTCAGGTCGTTTTAGGGCAGTGTCGGGCAGCTTTGCACACCTATACTTTCTCATCTTGAGTATGTATTCATGAGCGCTTTAAAGCTCACACTGAAAACAAAGTAGTGCTAAAGCGCTTTTTGCAGAAATCTTACTAGGCATTATGGGATATTTTTGCTCGGATTTGTATTGCGAAATTAAATAAATAAGTAGTGGATGGAATGTCAAAAGGAAACAGACCGACAGACGGATAATGTGAAAAACAGATAAGCAGACGGAAATGTAAAAAGGCGGGCTAATAGTAAAAAATATATATGTTTTTTATTGTGCTTATTTTGCTTATTGTGATTTGCCAAGGCCAAACTGACAGCGTAAGATGCTTTCATTATACGTACTTGGAACTGATCACTGTATGATATGATTTGTGGAAATGCCGCTTTTAAATAATTAATTAATTTCTCCATCGCATGCCCCACAATTACCTTATATTGGCCTTATATTGCATAATTTTAATTTTACCTCTTTGATGCCGCGCCATGCGTCGTTATTTTTTAAAAATACAAAAATTTTTCTATATACTTCCAAAAATTCTGCATACATAAAATTTTATACAGTGTAATCTGACGTTATATCTGTGGTGATGAGCAATAACAGCTTAAGTCTTATTTCAAAGTTTCCAGAAATCTTTCTTCAAAGCTTAAGTTATATGAAAGGACCTTTGGTTTTTGCGTCATATCTTTGGCTAAGGTCATGCTCGTAGTTCTAGATTTTGTGTGTTCATAATGATATATACGTGGAACACAACTATATCAATAACTCAGTTCTGTCTTAAATCGACTTAAGCTATTATTGCTTATCGACACAAATATAATCAAATATATTCAAGGAACACGCAAGCGCAGATTTTATCTGCTTGACATTCGCTTGAACACTGAAGCTTTGATCGTTCTGTAGGTGAGATGAATACATATTTTACTGCACAAACACAATCTCAAGTGTGCATAGCTGCCCGACACTGTTTTAGGGACACAGAAGGATGGTTCAAAACAAAACTGCATCAACATGTACTTGACCTTGAACCTTCAATTTCTCGAAAACGGGCCGAAGGATTAAAAACGGTAAACGCCATTAAATTTAGCGTCCTCGAATTATGCTGAAATGATATGTCTCCAGCTTGTTTGATGTTTGGATATGTACAGTATTATTATCAAAATTCATTAATTTTGAGCTTCAAATATTGTTTTGAAATCAAAAAGTTACAACAAACAGATAGAAATATTCAAAATACTGGTTAACAAATGTTAATTTGCCAGAATAGGCTATAAATATAAAAATAATCAAGTAAGTTCTTATAAACTTTTCACAAATGATAATGACAAGAAAACAGTACAAGAAAGAGTCTTCGGAAATAATTAACTTTTTTAAAAATAAAAAATTCGGGGATGGAAGAAAATGATGAAGAATATAAGAAAGCGAATGAGGAGGTTTTCAATTGCAACTGCAACCATTTAACTCTTATTGAGCAGTGGACAAACAAATATTAGAAAGCAATTAGCGACACATAAGGTTTTAAATATGAGTCTTCAAAAGGTCTTTAATATTAGTCCTAAAAGAGTCATTTACATGAGTCATATAAGAGCATTTAATATGAGAGTTTATTGATGTTTTTTGAGGGTCATAAAATAGTAATTATTATGAGTCTTAAAATAGTCATTGATAAGTAATTAATGTGAGGGTCTAATGAGGGTTTTTTATGCTTATAAAAAAGTCTTTAGTATGAGTCTTAAAAGTGTATTTAATTAGAGTCTTAAAATAATCATTTTTTTGCGTCATAAAAGAATCACTAAAAAGAGTCATATAGGGGTGCCCTCAACCTAAGAAAAGACTCAAAAAAAGATTTTTCTCTGAACGCATAATGATGAAAAAGCCCTATAAGTAAGAGTCCAAAGAGAGTCTTAAAAGAGTCTTAATGTTTGCTGGGTTGCTTTCTTGAAGCTTAACGGCAACATAGCAAAAATTATTGGCTACAGCAAATGGCTGCCGATTTATGCATTCACAGCCAACTATCGCATTCACAAGCTTTTCGTCGTTATTGTTGTTGATGTTGTTGTTATGCGCCAACACGATTTCCTTTAAAATTCCCCGCTGCGCTGTATGACGAATGGTATGAATGCTGGTGAAATCAGATAAAATACCACAAGCTGCATGCAAACTCACACAAAACTAGCATACCAACGTGCATCTATGCAGTACATACATATTATACACACAAACAAAAATCTCAATTTAAAAATTTTTGTTTTCTTTTTCATTTTATTGTCCGGGAAAGTTGCAAGAACACAACAACACAAAAGTTACGATGTATGAAGCAATAAGTGTTGACGTGTGTGTACACTTGTCTGTCTCGTATTATGCTCATAGGTATGTCCCCATGTGCGCATTGAAGCTGTGTTCAAAACTCTAAAGTGAGTTTTTAAGCATTTTTAAAGATACTGCTTTAAGCACATTAAAAAGAAATCACCAATCAACTTAAAAGAAACACAAGTAGCTTTCTTTGTCTTCATAAAAGCCATTAAAAGTACTAGAAAAAAAGACAATAAAATTATATTAAGGACAAAGACAGCTTTACCGGCTTATTGCATTATAGACTGGCACTCGTAAACATGCGTGTGTGTGTGTTTTTTTTTTCTAAACAGACCGAATATTATTTAGTAAAGTAACCTTAAGTAATCATAAAAGCTTCAGTTCTTAATTATATTCAGCTTCATAACAAAAGAATATTAAAATCTTAATAATAATAAACTTTATTGTAAAAAAATCCACCAACTGGAAACTCAACGAAGGATTTTTTTTATGTCACCGATAAAATTTTTTAATACCAACTTCGCGCAGTTTTTAAGTGCCTTTATACTAGCATTTATATTTTTCTCATTGTATTTCATTTATGTATTATTGTTATCAAAGTTCGAATAATTATGTAAGAAACAATTTAAAATTATGCATGCAAATATGCTAGAGAAAAAGCCTTAAAATATGCTTGGAAAAAATTAATTTGACAAGATCAAAATATGCTAAATCTAAAAAGAAAAAAACCTAGATGAAAAATGCACAAAAAATTAAAATCGCCATATTGTATATATAGTAAAATATCCTTTATTTTCACCAATATAGGGTTCCAACGAACTAGGAATTTTGTTCGAAATTCTCCTAAAAAAAATTATTTTATTCCAAAGTGGAGAGAAAATTTGTAAACACTCTCTAGTTCATGACTTTTCGATTCTAAAATTTGAGTCCTTTGACGAGGCACAAAATTTTTGATTCCATAAAAGCTTCAGAATATTGTTCAATACAAAAATTTTATTTGATTTCCATCATGAGTTATGCTTGGTTTTCACTATGTCATTTTTATGACGACACAAAATCTTATCACCTGAAATATCACTTTAATAAAACTCAAGAACATTTTCTGCCTAGCTCCTAATTAAAATAAATTAATAATTTATTTGTTTTTAATTTTTTAAGATTGCCAAATGTAGAAAAAATGTCAAAATGTTGTCATTTTCAATTTGATTGACAACAACTGACCACTAAAAATGACATAGTGAAAACCAAGCATTACTGCACAGCACAAACTTTTAAGCTGACAAACTTTAAACTTAAGTCTGAGAAGAGGAAGGAAAACGGTGACTCAAACGATCTGGTGTACAAAAGTTGAGCAACAACAACTGACTTCGAACTTTCGTAATAGGCTTCATCAAATAGTTGCGAGTTGTCAAGCGATATTTTTTGAAGCTTGACAGCAATACTAAAAATTTTAATAAATGGAATTATGGCAAAAACCCTTATCAGGAACCAAAGAATTAACACTCGAAAGACCTTATAGATAGTTCTAAAAACACTTATTTTGCTATAAAATCGACGTTATTGTAATATACTGAAAATTTTTAAAAAGTTAGTAAAAGATATCTTCTCTTTGTATGCCCTCGAGTGTAAGTATTTACTCAAGCATGTACAAAAGCACAAAAATATTCACACATTTCTACAGAACAGTCTGTCCATAAAATTAGGAAATGAGTCTTTGTAATACAAAGCATAACATTCAAATTTTATAGACAACAAAAAGCTATTAAATCCTGCTTCTATACAATAACTATTAAATCCTGCCACTCACAAACACACACATGTTCAAATAAAATTCTATTCTTATTGCTGTAGATACAAGCACCATAACATATGCCACACATATCCTGTTAGCTGCATTTATAATGTCTTCAAATTTGTACAACAAATTATTTTACCCTTTATATCTAGCTATGTAAAATGTATCTAAAGAATATATGTTGTAAATTGGATAGGGTTGCCAAACTGTCGACATATTAATCAAATGATTAATAGAAGTCACTAAATTGGTTGGAAAACTGTTTATATTGAAGGGAGAAAATGTGAGGGCTTGCTCTAAACCAAATTGAAATGTAATATCGAAGCATGAACCGTGAGGTCACAGATAAATTAATCAAGAAAGAGGTCGATCAATTTGTGTTCAAACGTTATTGTATAGAAGTTAATTTTAATTAATACAGAAGAAAAACAGCTAGAACAACTGTTCAATAAACATTCTCTTCATATGCTTGAGAATGAAAGGTAGGATAGAAGAAGTAAGGGAACTAAGTGAAAATAAAATAAAAGTCTTAAAGCTCAAACATGTGGCTAAGCATTCCCCATAAGTATAGTAAAGATTTTCTTAAATAAGAAAATAGCTACGATTTGAAACTAAAATTAAAAAAAACAAACTTGTTAGGAGGATTTTCAATTTTATCTGTTAATCTTTTTAATCCTTTGAACTTTGATATAAAATTTATTGTAATACTAAACAGACATTACAGTTCTAATGCAATTTTTTTAATTTTATTTTTAACTCTAAACCTAAATTCAGATAATATTGGCTGGTTGTTTTTAAGAGCACTTTAAAGAGCGAAAAATGTGAAGAAAAACGCTACTAAAAAGTCACATGTCCGCCATTTGTGTAATTTATAAATATTTATTATTATTATAGGTTTAAGCTCCAATAAATATAATATAATTTATAAAATTTTTTTGTTTTTTATATCAGATGACATGAATATGATGTGCGATGGAGGTCGTTTGGGTGCCCTTTTTCAACGTGACGTTTGATCGCGTATTGAAATTTCTCATTACACTTAATGCACAAAAAATATTTCAAATTTTTCCTATACTTTAAGAATCAATAAATAACTGTCAAAAAGAAACAAGGAGATCATTTACTTCCTTCTATTACAAAAAAAATTAAGAATATCACCATGTTTTCGGAGCTCTAGATGAGAACCTGCCACTAAGATTAATAAAATATACCAGTGTGGACAAAACGGATGTGGATCCGTTTCAAACCCGTTACGAGTCCGTCAGTACGCACTTCGTTTTCTTATGTTTCGACGGACTCATTACGAATCCGTCAAAAAAATGGTCTTAACGTAAACATAATATGCAGTCTTAAATTTGTTATAAAATCTTGTATTTTATTTTAAGTGGATTAGGGGTATATAAATACAATTGTATACCTATTTTTATTTTAAATGATAACAATTATATATAAAAATAAAGCTAGTAAAATTCCCTAAAAACAATGCTCAAATTATTTTTTGATTCAACGTTTAGTTTCGGCGAAATAAATTCGAGTTTTGAGGATTTTTTACGTTTTTCGGAAAAATTTATACAACAAAACCAAACTAATAGTAAATTTGCTTAAGAAAACAAAATATTTTTTAAGTTAAGGAAAATCTATTAAGAAAAGGAAAAGTTGTGTTTAAGTGAACGAAAGCACCCAAATTGAGTGATTGTCTATTTATGCATTTCTCCTTATTTTATTGTTACATAAATACATAACAAGTAAGGGTTTTTGTAGGTCAAAGAAGTTTTTTTTTAATGTTTATTGTTCACAAGGCAGTAGTGTCAAATCAGGTGTTTTCAGAAAGAACACAAAAGATACAAACAAACATGCTACGATAAAACCAGGTAGACATAAATGGAATACATTAGTTTGCATGGTACAATAAAACCAGGTAGGCTCAAGACTGAGAGTGCAACCGCTGTTACTGTCAAAACTAAACGGAATACATCAGGCTCACAATTGAGATCGTGACTGCTGAAACCATCAAAGTGAAATGCCTGATTTTTACACTAATGAGAAGGTATTAAAGAAATAAAAGTGTGCAATTCGCTATTTGGAATCTGTAGATGCTGGTGCAAATAAGTTGCTGGAGTGCCTCTGTGGACGGACACAAAAGGTAAGCCTAGATGTATAAAATTCAGGCGCAATATGTGCTCACAGAATCTTATACGCAGAAATGGAAACACAAGAATTGTGGTAAGTAAAAGAAATCAAAAGAGTTTGATTTATGTAAATAATATATTCAGCTTTTAACATTTACAATTTCTTACTTTTTCAGGATTTTCTAATACAAACTGGAGGAACAAAAGATGTAGCTGCTTCGATGACAATGCCAAAAAAAGAAGACTACCAGTATCACCTTCATTCGGATAAGCCGATGGACCAGCGATACTCGGTAAGGCAGTAACTTAAAAAAGGTACTTAGTAACTTTTAGTTTAGCTTAAGTAGAAAAATACATAAATAATAAGGGTTTAGGTATAAACAAAAAGTAAAAACATTCTGGCATTCTAGCAAAAAACGTTGCAAGCAAAAATAGCGTACAATTGGTAACGAAAGAAAGAAAATAATACAAATTAAAATAAACTACAAAATAAAGGGGTCGCTCATTTAGAGTCTGACGTGAAAATATAAAAAAATTTGTTTGACGCTAGGGTGGACCCTAAAAAATTGTTCTCAGTAGTTTTACATGTTTTAGTAATGTGAGGTGGTCGCAGATTTCGATTATTATGCTAAAATTTAAAAAAACTTGGCTGAAGCTAGGGTGGACCCTAAAAAAGTTTGTTTTTATTTTTGGTATTAGTACATGTTTTGACAGTATAAAGGGTCGATGATTTCGAGACTGATGCAAAAATTTAAAAAATTTGTTTGTTGAATTTGAGGGTGGACCCTTAAATTATTATTATTTTTTTTAGTATAAGTACATGTTTTTACAGTATAAGAGGGTCACTAATTTCGAGTCCAATGTGAAAGTATAAAAAAATTTTTATTTAAGAAGTTTTTTAAATCAATATTAATTTTTTTTTTATAATATGAAAGCTAGTATTTCTAATTTTAAAGATCAACCCTAGTGTCAAAAAAATTTATATATTTTGGCATCAGACTCGAAATCAGCGACTCTTATAGTGTCAAAGCATGTACTTATACTAAAAAACAAAAACAAACATTTTAGGGTCCACCCTAGTTTCAAAATTTTTTTTTTATAATTTTGGCATAAGAATCTAAATCTGCGACCACCTATACTACCAAAACATGTAAACTCACTGAAAAAAAAACAATTTTAGGGACAACCCTAGCGTAAAACAAATTTTTTTATATTTTCGCATCATACTCAAAATCAGCTACTCCTTATAGTGTCAAGACATGTACTGATACTAAAAAAGAAAAACAAACATTTTGAGGGTTCAATCAAGTTTTTTTTTTAATTTTGGCATAAGAATCGAAAGCTGCGACCACCTCACATTACTAAAACATGTAAAACTACTGAAAAACAAAAAAAAATTAGGGTCCGACTCGGAACTAGCAACTCCTTTATGCTGTGAAAACATGTCCTCATGCTAAAAAACATAAAAAGACATTTTAAGGGTCCACCCTAGCGTCAAAAAAATTTTAAAAATTTTGTTATAAGACTCAAAATCAGCTGCCAATAATACTGCCAAGCATGTAAAAGTACTGGAAAACAAAAAAATTTAGGGTCTACCCTAGCGTCAGACAAATGATTTTTATATTTTCACATAAGACTCGAAATACCCCCTTTTTACTGTCAAAAAATGTACGTATACTAAAAAAACATATACTTGCAGTAAAAAGTAACATTTATTGGGTTCAACCTCAATATCAAAAATTTTTTAAAACTCGAAAATATGAATCGAATACTCGAGCTGGACCTCAAACAACTCTAAATCATATGAGTATTTATATTTAATTCATTCTAATTTTATTTGGTTCACTTTTTTCGAATCAATCAGAGTACTACTTTAGAAACTACTTATACTTATTCCTACTGATTTTTGAGTAAGTGGTTCATGATTCAAAAATGTGATTCGTTGCAGATCTCTGATATGTATATAAAGGGTCCACCAAATAACTTTTTTTTTTTTAAATTCTATAAAAAAAAAGCTACTGGATATTTTCTCAAATTTCTTTTTTTATTTAAAAGTACAATTCTTCCGGTTAATAATGAAAAATAATTTCATTCAAATGGCTGCCTCGGCTGGCCATGCAGTAGCCTACACGATCGGTCCAATTTTTAAGCACATTATCGATTGTGTGCAGCTGTATTTCACCAGTTGCTTCACGAATATTGTCCTTTAAAGCGTCAATTGTCTCTGGCTTGTCGGCGTAACACTTATCTTTGAGGGCACCCCACAAATAATAGTCCAACGGTGTCAAATCGCAGCTCCGAGGTGGCCAAACGACATCAGCTCTGCGACTGATAATGCGATCTTCAAAAACAGGGCGCAAAACATCGAATGTAGCTTCGGCTGTGTGGCACGTAGCGCCGTCCTGTTGAAACCAAATGTTGCCAATATCCTCTTCTTCAATTTTTGTGAACAAAAATTCGTTCAACATGGCCCGATAACGATCGCCATTGACTGTAGCGGCCCAATTATGCCTCTGGACCAAAATCCGCACCAAACAGTGGCTCGTTTTGGGTGCAGCGGCTTTTCAATGTATGCGTGCGAGTTTTCTGTTCCCCAAATGCGACAATTTTGCTTGTTTACATACCCGCCAAGATCAAAATGAGCTTCATCTGAAAAGATGATTTTTTTGGCAAAATCGGCATCTTCTGTAAGTCGATCGCAGGCCCACTTAGCGAAGCGAAAACGCATTGGATGGTCAGTTGGCTTCAACTCCTGAACCAATTGGACTTTGTATGGCGTCATACAAAGGTCTCTATGCAAAATTCGTCTCAATGATCTCCGAAATGTTCAATTGTTGAGAACGACGGTGAATTGATGTTGATGGTGCTTCACGCACACTTTCTGCCACAGCAGCAATATTCTCGGGTGTACGCACTGCTTTTGGCTTTTCACGCTTTCGTTTATCGATGAGGATGCCAGTTTCTTTCACTTTTTTCACAAGATAACGAACATACGGAGCTGACGGTGCTTCTCTTCTTCCAAAATCCGTACGCAATTTTCGCACACATTCTGCAACATTAAAATGATTTTCAAAGTAATGTCGCAATATATCCCAGCGTTGTTCAAGCGTATGCACAACCATATTCGTTCAGCAGAAGGATAAAACTAATTATCTGTCAAATCAGACATGAGCTAAGTATTACCATTCACGAAATAAGCACTAGTTGAAAAAAAAACGTTAGATGGCGGACCCTGTAGAAGAAATCTAAAATAATGTAATAGAATGCCTTTATTTCAGATGAAAAAAAAAAAGCTGGTCAGTTTGAGTTTAATCAATTTAACGACATGAGATATGCTCAATATATATTTGAGAGGGAAAAAGAATATTATTTTTCCTACCAATTTTCAAAGCTGCTTAAAGCATAGCCCTAAAGTATATTCAAACCTTTTTAATGCAGAGAAATGGTTTTTTTTATATCGATAAGTTCTTTGATTTGATTCAAAAATATGTCCAATAAGAAAAATTTTTTTTAAAAAAATATGCATAACGATAACCTTGCAAGGTTCAGGCATAGAATTATTGAAAATTTCTTTCAGTGTAAATCTAAGGCCGCGTTTATATACGCGTTTTTTTCGCGATTGCGACGTCGCTCTCGTCATATTACGCGTGTAGTGCGCACCGAATTAAGCAACCAACTATACTCAAACTTATTGATTGCAGTGTAATGTTGAAAGCAACTAGGTACATTGTTATTCACCACGCACAATGACCCGTGGTTATATATTTATTTTACATTACGGACTTTCGCACTAAGTTAATATTTTGTTTCTTTCACTCACACACTTTTATTGTTTATTATATTGGTTATATTTATTTGCATTACGCACTTACACATTGAGTTAATATTTACTTTTCACTCACACACTTTTAAGTTTAAACACAATGTATTAATATTATGCACATTTTTGTATATGATTTAGAAAATTAAAAATACCATTAATTAGCTTTATAAACACTGACTTTTCGAAATAAAGATCATTATTCCTAGAAGCTTAAATCAGCTGACTTCTAATTTTTGAAAGCCTAAGTGCATATTTTTATGCCGGCTGCAGTTTAAAAGAAGGAGTATAATCATTAGAGCCAATAGCGTTTTTAAGCGCCGGCAAAATAGTTGAGGCAGGTCCTTTAAATAAAAATACAGAAACTACAAATTCATCAAACGCGTTTTTGTCGCGACTGCGGCATAGCTCTCACGTTTTTTTGTCGCAAACGTGACTTTAAAATGCCAAATTTTGCATGTATTTAAATGCATGTACTTATTTATTGTATTTAATCATTAATGATGCATTGGCTAAAAAAAAAGTTCACAAAGGTTGACAGGCCAAAGTAGTGGAAAAGAAAGTTGATTTTCATTAAAGGTGTAATTTTCTTAGGCCACGTTCATATTACGCCTTTTTATCGCGAATGCGACAACCTTTAATGAAAAGCAACTTTCTTTTCCACTACTTTGGCCTGTCAACCTTTGTGCACTTTTTTTCAACTGATGCATTAAGTCATACGTTAATGCACCTTGTTAATGCTGCATGTCATTTATTTGCAGCTCCATTAGCTTCAAAAACTGAAAACATTTAAGCCAAAGAAGCGATTGCACGAGAAACAACAACAACAAAGTTCGTATAAATTTCCATCGCTAAAGTCGAGGTGTATTGAACAAAATCTCCATACACGAGCGTGCCTTGTGTGTGCCTTTTCAGCGTCATCCAATAATCGCATTTATTATGCCCAACACAAATGCAAGCGAGTGATTCTGTTGACTCAGTGTGTGTGTGTGTGTGTATGGGAGTATGAGTGTGAAAGAATTTTTCGTGTTACTCGGTGCCTTTGTGCAACTTGTATATTGAATAAGCACGATACCATCCCGTTCAATATGGCAAAAATGTTTAAAAATGCTTAAAAAAATTCTCTTTGAAACAGCATGCCAACAAAGAGTTCTAATGAATATATGAAGAGGTGAAGGGGTTCAAGCCATTAACAAAAAGAACATACATAAAATTTTTCAGAAAAGTCGTCCTGCTAAAAAATATCTTTATTATATTTGTTAAAGTTAGTTCTCTTTTAGATGGCAATTAACTTTCTTGTTGTTGTTAATGCTAGTTATGATATTGATTTGGTCCCAAAACAAGGAGATATTCAAATTTCTGTTATCACAGTTAAATGCTGCAAATTCTAGAGATATTCTTTTTTGCAAATACTTTGACTAAAGAATGAGAAAAAAGACTTGCAAGTCAAGGTTTTTTCTTTCTATTTTTTGTCTTTCGTTTTTAAATATATTTAATTCTTTTATATATGGTAAGTAATGTTTATAACGACATCGCTTATTGTGAACTATCGGTTATAACGAAGCAAAATTTAAGTCCCGGCTGAAGTTCATAGAAAATAGTAAAATTTTAATTGCTTCTCTATTTGTTGATTTTTTTATACAAAACTATTTAAGAAAAAGCTTAATAAATAGCTAAAAATACAATATCGCTTATAACGATCTATCGCTTATAATGAACAAAGTTATCGGTCCCTTGAAGTTCGCTATAAACATTACTTACTGTATTTTTAAAATGTTGTTCTTATATTTTTTAAAAACACCGTACAAACGCTAACTGCATTATTCTGTATCACGAAGAAGCACACCAACGATAAGAAAGACACGAGAAACAATACAATTTTGTATCGAAGAAAGTATTGCTTCTCGTGTCTTTCTCGTCGTTGGTGTGCTTCTTCGTGATACAGAATAATGCAATAAGTGTTTTTGCAGTCTATGTTTTCGATTGGCTTTTACAAATTTTCCTAAAAGTAGACTCTTAATTTGTGCGACAGTTTAACAGCTACTGCAACGTTTAAAATGTCTTTGAAATTGGTTTGTGTGCATTCTAAGTGGTGGTTAGTTTGTACATGTTTGTTTTTTTAATGTAGTTTTTTGTTTCTACCAGTTTCAAATCACAACGGTGCTAAAGAAGTTTCACTTTAAAAAAATTTCTTTTCAAATGTGGAAAAAAAATCTAGGTACGAAAATTCAATTGTTAGTTCAAAATGAAGGTTCAAAATTTGTTAAAATAATAACTTTTCTGTGTATAAGAAAATTTTTTGCAATTTTTTAAAAATAAGATGTATAATCTTTAAGGATCGTGTTTTTAGTGGTTTTTCGTCAAGATTAGGCGTTTTGTTCTGTGGGTTATTGCCTTTTGGTTTGAAATCGTTGTCAACACTGGATATCACTTTTGTCTACATCATGATTTAATTACACTTTACGAAAAATCTAATTACACTAACGAAAAACCGACGAAAACTAAACTACAAAAACAATTCGGCAATAGTTAGAGGGAAAAAAATGGTTTGCGTAAAAAACTGATTTTTAACATTTTGTTTCTGGCTGAAAAAAATCTGTTCAAATCGCGTTCAGTTACAAAGAGTAATTTTCAAAAATTTATAATATGAAACTTAAGTGGACAGACGATTACGTTTTATTTTTAATTTGTATTTATAAAATAACACATTCGGTCAAATAAAGAAAAATTAACAAAATACAGACAACTATCAAAAACCTAACGAAATACGAGTTGGCTACGATGTTTTGAATAGGCTAGATTGTTTTTCGTTTGTTTTTACTTCGTTTTTCACCAGATAGCTTTGTCGTTTACACCACTTCAGATTCCTAATATGACCTGCTCTTTCGCTCGAAAAACATCATAAAGCACACTAAAAAAACAGAAAAAAAACGTCGTGTCATACGGGCAAAAGCAAAAAATGTTACTCATACGCAATGTTGTTCGAATTTTTTCGTTTGACTTTTTGTAAGAAGCACTCGATAAGACCCACTAGAAGCGATTTTTTCATATTTATTTATTCAGCAAAGTTGTTGGCCAGAATGATAGAAAGAACTTTTCTCTAGAAATTAAAATGCAAATCCTAATGGTTTAAGACTTATCAACATGAAAATGAGTGCATATCTTGAGAAATTCTTGATATATTTTAAAAAATAAAATTTTGTTCTAAAATGTTCGGTATAGTGGTAAAACAAATGTCACCACGAGATTTCTTATACTAAAATTAAGTGAAAAACGTTTAAATTATAAAATACAGATAAAAAAGATACAAAAAAGCGCACAGTGTTAGTATAGGTTGTCCATTCATTTGACAACACCCGTAAATATGTAAACAAAAATAAATTCTCACTCAAATATAAATGACAACAAGGGTTTCGTGGTCTTCTCTGAAAAAAGTTATGTTGCAGTGTTTTGTTGTGTATTTTTTTTTAAAGTAGTTATTCTATATATTGCTGTTATCAGATAAAAATAATAACACGATTAGAATAACTGGGGCGAAATGATTTGAAAATGTTTTTTGTTCAGAAAACGGCGACTACGCCCGGGTTCGATCCCAGGTGGTAGCATCACAAAGATTTCTGATGAAGCCTGTAGCAGAGCCGAAATTGCAATAAAATCAGCTAGTGATATTTTCCTTTTCATATTGAAAATGTTGGTGTTGTTTCTTTGGAAAACATTCGTTGGGGCAATTAATTGTTCTAACCTGACCTAAGGCTCAATAAATGATTTTAAACTATCAAACAACTAGAGTTTGTATTTAAAACTAAGAATGATTTAAACTATCAAACATTTAGAATTTGTATTTAAATCGTAAGCAATTAACAAAAAAAATGTGTTTGGTCGAACAAGTAATCGATACCTCAACTAGTTATCCAGACATCGATTTTGAAAATTTTTTTGCTTGGTACAATAGGTGTTCAATAAAATATATATGGGCATTTCCATCGTAACTCACGCGACATGCGTACGACTTAAAGCTTCGTTTTCTCGGAAGTTTATGTTATTAATGTAAAAAAATTTCTTATGGACGTTAAGGCGCCTCAAAAAAAAAAAGTGGTCCGGGTCACCTCCTGAAAACAAACTTTGGTTTATTTTATGATGATTCCCAAAATATTGCAACTCTAGCTTTAGCCGTTCGTGAGCTGGAATGGTTTGAAATAACCTCTAAAAATCGCGTTTTTGATTAATACTATTTATACCACACTACCTTCGGTCAAAAAAATTGTCACAAATAGTGTAAATCGATGAAATACATAGTTTTGTTTTTTTATTTTTTTTTAAATCTGCCCACACACTTAGTTATTGAGTTATTTGCAGTGATTTTTTTCAATTTTTTTTAATGCAGTTTTTATAAAAATATATATAACTTCCCCATTTATAGCCTGATTTACCATTCCGTGGTATCATTGGAAAGGTACTGAATGCTGCTTTTCATTTCTGTCGTTAATTAACCCTTATAAGCACTTTTATAAAAATGCATTTTATTTTATTTTTATTTTTTTGTGATGGCCTTTGCCTCAATTCCTGAATTTGTTCAAATATAAGAGAAATAAAATTAAATCATGTAGATAAAGAATGCATTTTTTAAATGGACTTTGGAATAAAGTATAGGAAAATACTTTATTGTACTTAGACAAAACGGCTAAGAGTAAATTTTACATGACTTTTAGGTTTGACAATGAGTTATATTATATTATATAAATGTGAGTTTTTGAATTGTGATCGCTTAATTGTTCAAGTTATTCATAAAAAAAATGCTTTTCGTTTCTCTCGAGTTAAATAAAAATCAATTGCCAACAAAAAGTGATGTAATAAAACATTTATTATTTTTGCGCGAAAAAAATAATAATCGGTCTTACGGGCTATCTAATTATCATCAAAACATGCTAAATGATTTAAGCAAAATTTGGAAAAGAGCAGAAATTCCGGTTATATCGAAGACTGCGATCCGCAAAAAACTTCAAAATTTAACGCTTTTATATCGGGATATCACAAAAAATCCATCGCATTACAATGCAAGCGAGTGGGCCGAACTATTTTCAATTTCTGTTTGCAAATGTGCTCTAAAAATTAGAGTGTCTTGTAGTTGCCCAGGTGAAAAACAAATGCCATTGCATGTTTGGAATTTTTACCTTGATCAGTCGAGCCGAAGGTTGCTCACGCTAGATGACGTTGAAAACCACATCCCATGTGATTCTATTACGGACTTCGAAAGCGAAAGTGAAAACGAAAGTATTGCAACAGCCACTTTTGTACCACAACTAAGAGAAATGGATGTGGATGATCCATATTCATCATCGTCTGAGGAAGATCTTAAAGATCTTGGACCAAGCGTACAAAGTTTTTCCTTACCAACATTCAGTGCTGCGTTGGACCGTGCCAGTGTATCCAATCGCTTTGGGGCTCTGCTCGCAACAACATTGCTAAAAGACTTGGACATTCCAGGCATAATTATTGATCAGCACAAAATCCAAAGGGAGCGAACTAAAGCTAGGGCGAAATCACTAAGAGACATAAAAAACAATGAAATACTAAAATGCATTTCTTTTGATGGAGAAAGGAAACGCACTTTGAAACAAGTTACTGTGAATGGCAAACCACGCAACGTTAAAATGATGGAGGAGCATATAACTCTGGTAAGCGAACCCAGCTCAAACTACATTGGTTACTTAACTGCCGTAGACGGAAGCGGTGCTGGTATCGCAAACGATATTGTCAATTACTTGAAAGCTGAAAAGTTTTCACTAGAGCACGTGGTCGCTGTAAATTGCGACGGAACCAGCACCACCACAGGCAAATTTAATGGAGCGATTTGTAACCTAGAAACACAATTGCAGCGCCCTTTGCAGTGGCTAATATGCCTCTTTCATTTTAACGAGTTGCCATTCACTGCGTTACTCAAAGAAATGTTAGGAAAAGCTAATGGGCCGAAAAACTGGCCAGGAATAATTGGGCATACATTACAGGGCTGCGAAGATGTGCCGGTAAATTGTATTCAATTATTTTGTTGTTTTTTTTAACTGTTAATTTCAATAAAATATTAACTTTAGATTGCTCATAACTTTGATCCAATTGCGATGGGCTGTATGCCCACAAATATTGATGACTGGGTTTTGCGAGCTGATCAAAAATATGTTTATGATATGGTACGAGCAGTTGATGCTGGGGCGTGCGATGAACATTTGGCCAGCATTAAACCTGGCCCGCTCAATCTTTCACGCTGGTTGACAACAGCATCAAGAATTTTGCGGCTATATGTTACGAGGCCTGTGGCTTGCGAAAAGTTAAAGCAGCTAGCATTTTTTGTTATGAGGGTCTACGCACCATTTTGGTTTTTAATAAAAAGCCAACCAAAAGCCATTCATGGCAGCCGCCATTTGTTTAAATACATTGAGTGGACGCGCGAATTACCGGCAGATATGCAATTTATTGTACAACGCTCTGTTCAAATTAATGGATTTTTTGCTCACACAGAAAATATTTTACTGGCAATGGTTACAGATGAGAGCAAGGCGACACGAAAGGAAGCCTACGATATTATTTTACAATCACGTGCTCATGACACACAAGGAATTCGCCAATTTAATGTCCCCAAGATACAATTCAATTGTGATTCCTATAAGAATATGAGAGATTGGAATGAATTAAGAGCTAATACAGAACTGCCATGCATCCAGTTCTATACTCAACAATACTTATTAGAACTACACGACTCCAATGAAATTGTAAAAATTCCTGGTAATGAAAAGTTTTTAAAATAATTGTTATGCTTTTCTTAACAAACAATTTTCAGAATTTCCATGTCATTCACAAAATACGGAACGTTTTGTACATGTGGTAAGCCAATCCTGCGTTTCGGTAATTGATAAGAACAGACCTGCACATATTGCAAACAAGATTCAATCGCGCAAGCGTTACTGTAAAATTGAATCACGAAAAGATTTGGAATAAAAAAAAAATTATTTCTTTGATAAAACTCTAAATTGTTTTTTTTTTTATCTTTTAATTAGCGACTTAATAAATAACCACAAATTTTTTATCATGTTGATAAAAAATGCATTTTTATAAAAGTGCTTATAAGGGCTAATTAATGACAGAAATGAAAAGCAGCATTCAGTACCTTTCCAATGATACCACGGAATGGTAAATCAGGCTATAAATGGGGAAGTTATATATATTTTTATAAAAACTGCATTAAAAAAAATTGAAAAAATCACTGCAAATAACTCAATAACTAAGTGTGTGGGCAGATTTAAAAAAAATAAAAAAACAAAACTATGTATTTCATCGATTTACACTATTTGTGACAATTTTTTTGACCGAAGGTAGTGTGGTATAAATAGTATTAATCAAAAACGCGATTTTTAGAGGTTATTTCAAACCATTCCAGCTCACGAACGGCTAAAGCTAGAGTTGCAATATTTTGGGAATCATCATAAAATAAACCAAAGTTTGTTTTCAGGAGGTGGCCCGGACAACTTTTTTTTCCTCCATACAAGTTGAGGCGCCTTAATGTACGTATGTCTTACAAGGCAGTAATGGTAATATCCATCAAAATTGTCGTTCCTGTAACTAATTAAGAATGGCAGTGGTAAATATGGGCGTAACTCATGCGACAAAAAAAAGGAAGTGTGTTTAACAAGCAAGTTTAGGTTGTAAAATCTCAGCGAATTTTCCCATATAATTTGTATTTCTTTTTTATTTTTAAATAATAGGAAAACAGTGAAGTTTCATAATAAACCCACTTTACCTATGGACTTTACTTATTTAAAAACATCTTGATTTTCCAAAAAAAAAAAAAATTGGGTGATTAAGTAATTAGGTAGTAAAGTAATTATGTAATTTAGTAATTAACAAACAAATTTAATGTATTGTCCTTTTCTTGCATCAACCATTTTTCTATTATCTTTAGCCAATGCCTTCCATTTTTACTAAAACAAAAAGTTTACGAAACATTTACTAAACATTTACGGAGAAAGAAACTACTTTTGTGAAATAGTGCAGACAATTTGATCATCATGGTTAATGAATTTATATAGAAATTTCTAGAATTAATAAAATTAAAATGATTCTCTTAATAATATCATAAAAAAAAGTTTTTAATAAGTTTTAAATTTTTGGTCACAGTTGACTTTTTTCCGGAAATGCCCATATTTCTTTACCATTATGTAATAGCTACAAAATATTGATATGTCGTTTGAAAGATAATTTAATTATCTATTAGTAAAAATACATATATAATAAATTTAAGCAATAATTGGAATTTTATGAGTAGTTTTATGTTACTTCTGTTTTTAATTAAGTGATAAGTTAAGTTACTTTCTCAAATATATGCAGCATTGAGGTGTCAAGAATATATTTTATATTTAAAGCCTACAGTTTTATCTTTCATTTAATGTATAGAAATCCATATTCGTTTTTTTGAATTGACACTAACAGCCCTATTCTGGCAAATTAACAAATTGTTAACCAGTATTTTGAATATTTCTATGTGTTTCTATGCAACAAAATTTTTTAATGAAATTGTCAATAACTGAAAAGCAGTTGACAATTTTTATCAAAATTTTTTATTTTTGAGCTTCAAATTTTGTTTTGAAATCAAAAAATTACAACAAACACATAGAAGTATTCAAAACACTGGTCAACAATTTGTTTATTTGCCAGAATAGGGCTGTAAGTTTAATATATTTGCTGCGATGATCAACTATTTAATTTAATAAATTGAAAGCTGTTGACCAAAACTGATTAGTTGAAAGTTTCAAATTTTTTGCACTGTGTAAAATGAAGTGTCAAGTTAAAAGGGGAATATGCAAAACTTGACTGTCAAGTAAATTACGATAAAGTTGTCATTTCTGTAACCAACTGTGTATTCAGTTTGTGTTAGACCAAAAAAAAATTTAGTATAACACATTAAAGTACTTATCAAAAATATGATAAAAGCGTACGGAAAAGTATTTAATGCATCGCTTATACCTGCTATCACCAAAAAAAGACGATTTGGTCATTCCTGTAACCACTCAAAAACACAAAATGCATAAAAATCAATTTCATGACTTTATATTGTGTGACCTGAAGAGATTTTAACTTACTTTAGGGCAGCGATGCTCAAAATTAGCTCTCGTGCTTGGAGCTTTTCAGCCATGTATACTTATATAAATTCTTCCGTCACTAAAAAGTTTTCAGTCTGCAGGCTTTTGATTGTAGCTTCAGTTTTATCTTTGCATTTCTCCATTTTTCAAAAGAAAAAAGGGCACTTTTGGCGGAATTCACCATACACTAATGCTTTATAAGCAAAATGCTACGAAAACATTCAGACTGTATTTAAAATCATGCTTTAAATAAAATTTATCTCTAAACTGACTCTTTTTTTGCTAACTGTAACTTCAAAACTTAAAAATAATACAAATATTCATAAGATTTGAAATTTTTTGTGTTATGTGTGCTGTATACATTTCTTTTATTATTCCAATATTGATTTACACAACAAAACATTTTCAGTTACCTTTTTAAAGACGGAATAAATTTTTCAATCAAAACAAACAAGTAGTGGAAAACGTAGTAGAAAAAGCTATAGTGAAATGTATCTTTGGGTATTTAGTACTACGAAAAAGTATTATATTTAGGCAACTGAGCTATATTTTGTCATAAAAAAATTACTCTTTTACTCTCCTCTTCAATTTTACGAGTGTATATTTTCCTTCTTGTGGGAAAACGTCAAACAAATGGACAACCCAATTTTCTTTTGTCAAATTAACTGCAATCCGCTTGTCGTTTGGTAAAGTGTAGTATGCTGTAGGAACGAAAATTTTTGGGCATATAACTCTACACGCGAAATTTTGGTGCAGAGTCTAAATTTTTGTGTGGAGAAAAAGCACTTGCTGTTCTGGTTGACAGATTCATATTTTTATTGCTGCAAAACTATATAAAACTGCTTATTTTTTATTGTTTATTGTTGAATGGCAAATTTCCGCGCCAATTAAATGTACGTGCATATAATCGACAGCGAAATTTTGAAATTTCAACTCTCCACTCACGAATGGAAATTTGGCAACATAGCAATAATTTTCGCTTCTACAGCGTACTAGCTGGCGAAAAAAATTTCGCTGCCTGTTGTCAAAAATCTCAATGTATTTCTTATGGAAATTTTTTTTCGTTCCTACAGCATACTAAGCTTAGGATGCTTCTATAATCTTTTAAAACGATTAATACTATAATTTTTCTGTAACTCTTAAACCATTTTTCGACATTCGAAAGCAGGTTATTTCTTTTAAATAATATGATTTGCAATGCATTTTTTGGTCTTCTTTTTCCCACTCTTTTAAAAATATTTCTTCTCTATGTGTACATCATTTTTAATGTGAATGAAAACTTTTATCACAGCTTAGCGCACTTTGCACTCTTCACAAGAATCGTGACATAAAACGAATTATTTAATAATTTTAACAACTCACCGGTTCTGTTGGTACTTCGTCCAACACCTTTGGTTCGCATGGAATAGCTTCAGTCGTTGTAGTTGTTGTTGGTGAAGTTGTAGTTTCTATTTTTAGTGCCAACGACGATGCCATCAACAATGACAATGATGATGATGATAATAGTGATGGTGTTGGTGATGAATCGACTGTAACGGTGGGCAGAATGTCATCGTTGGAGCTACGTGCCAGGGTATCACGTTGTCGATGACGATGGTGTTGTTGTTGTTGCTGATGTTGTTGCTGCTGCTGATGGTGATGTTGGGCTTGCTTATAAAATTCCAACAGCTGCTGCTCGTTACTGCTTGGCACATTGTTATTATTTTTATTATTATTATTATTGTCCACCTCAACTTCCGGCTCAACCGCTTGTCCATCTTCTTCCTCACCCACCTCTTCCGACACAACGCCTACATCATCAATATTCGCAACAGCTACTGCTGCTCGATCAATTTCGAATTCAAACAACGGTGGTTCCAGTGTTGCTAGTATTGTTGTTGTTGCCCCAGCTGCTGCGGCTACATTAACATTGTCAAATGTACTGGATGCTGTAATGGCCGCTACAGCTGCACCAGATGTTGTTGCTGCTGCAAGTGTCGTTGTTGCTGTTCTTGTTGTTGTTGTTGTTGTTGATGTTGCTGTTGCTGTTATTGTGGGCTGAATGCAGATAACGGTGAATAGAAATGCGGCAAGGAGCCAAGGAAATGTAGTAGAAGCTGTTGTGATTAGTTTTTTCGTTTTTGTTGTTGTTGCTGTTGTTGCTATTGTTGTTATTTTTTCCGGTGACAGAAACAGCAATATTTCACAATCGGCGTTTAGTAGCGTTCGATGCGCTCGCTTAGATTTCAATGCTGCATGCCTCGCTTTTGTTGTTGCTTCTGCTGCGGTATTTAGCACAAAATCGCTGTCCTTGCAGCTGACTTGCGTGCTTTTTGTTGTTGATTTTGATAAGCAGCTGTGCTCATGTTTTTGGCCACGTTGGTGTTTCGGTAAATTTAACTGGTGCTGATGTAGTTGTAGTTGTTGTAGTGGTTGTTGCTGGTGGTGTTGCTCTTTACGGTGTTTCTCTTGTTGTTGCGGTTGATGTTGTTGTTTCTCTGGTTTATGTTGCTGTTGCTGACATTTTCGTCGTTTTGGTTGTTGTCTATATTTTAAGTAAAAAAACTCACTGAGGCCCATATCAGCGTTTTTATTGCTGCTACTGTTGTTGTAGCTATAGCAATTTATCTTCACGTTTAGTTGTTTTTGTAGTGTAGGTTGTGTGCCCTTCTGTGTGCCCTTCCTGAACTGTTGCTTGTTGTAGCTGTATTTTGTGTGTTGTGGTCAGAAGTTCAAGGATTAAATCTGCAATGAGAGAGAGTTAAAGGTATAACACTAAAATTTATAAAACATCTAGGTGAAATACTATGCATTATTTTTTTTAACTAAGTTAAAACCAGCAATTCCATTTTAAACGTACCGGAAAATAAAAATTAGGGTATGAGCATATCCGATTTGGGTCAAATTCTGCATGAAGCTTCACTGACGGAAATAAAAAACTTAATTTGGAGAAAAAAAGTTTGGCGTAATTTTTTGGTAGAATTACGAGGTGCACGAAATTGACAAAACTCGGCATATTTCAAATACTTCTTAACCGAATGTAAGGTTTGAAATACCGTTGGAAAGATAAGTAAACTGAATTTAACCTAAAAATAGCTTTGGAAAATTTTGGAAGTTGGGGGAACCATCTATTGCGGTAAGGCAATTGATTCCGAAAAACGGGTTCGAAGAACACTATTTCAAAATTTTAAATAATTTTTTCTTGAAGATGGTAAAATTACCATGTCAACAATATAAAAATAGGTTGGGGAATCACAGGATTAATGAGATATGGTAATTTCAATATTTAAACAAAAATTTAAATTTTCTTTAAGAACCCCTTTAACCACATGGAATGGAGCCCCAACTACCAATATTTCTCAAAATTATTAAAGTACAAGATTAAAGTCCGATTAATTTCCTTTTCAACGGTAGTTCAAACTTGAAATTGGGTTAAGAAATTCGTTTGTTTATGAAACAACATTTGTGCTTAGATGTTAAAAAGGCCATAACTCATTAACCCATTGAGTCCCAACTCTAATTTTTATATTGTTGAAGATGTGATTTTACCTGCTTTTGAATTGGTGTTCTTCGAACCGATTCTTCGAAATCGATTAGGTTACCGAAAGGGTGTTGCGTGCATGCTCGCAATACTTAGAGTCATGAGATGGTTATTACGAGTCAGGACAGTTTCGGACGTGGGCAGTGGTGCTTTCGTGAATACCTCCAATACGAAATATGGCGTTAGTAGTTGGCATCCCTAAATAATATCTTAGTATAAACAGTTTAAGATGCGCAGGAATGTGGGACGTCAAAAATGTGTAGTTGACTGACGTTTAAGAAAAGGTGTTTGCCCTTACTAAAGATCTGCATTTGCTTAACGTGAGTGTGTGTGTATTTGTGGTGACATATATAGAGATGTGTCACTTCCCAATGTGCACAAAAACGGATGCGGATCCGTTACGAACCCGTTACGAGTCCGTCAGTACGCACTGCGCTTTCTTATGTTTCGACGGACCCGTTACGAACCCGTTACGATTCCGCCAAAAGAGTCTGAAACGCATTCGTATATGAAGTCCAAAACGGATTCGTATCTGAAGTGCGTTACGGATTCGTTCCTGAAGTCCGTTCTGAGTCCGAGGCGGATCCGAAAAAATGAAAAAAGCAATTCGTATTTTTGAGAGGAATCTTTTGTTTCGACGAACCCGTTACGAACCCGTTACGAATCCTTCAAAAAAATTACCACAACGTAAACATAAAAGACAGTCTTAAATTTGTTTTACAATTTCTTATTTTATTTTCAATAGATTAGGGATACGAAATACAATTGTGTACTTATTTTTGTTGTTATTTTTATTTTTATTATACATTGATATAATTTTAAATTTCCTTATTTAAAATGTAATATGTAGAATGTAAGAACTGAATTAGCAAAATAAATAAAAAAATGTTGAACATACATAAACATTATTGTCCCTTTTTGAATAAGGACTATTTTTAAAAAACGAGTCCGTTGCGAGTTCGCATTATTTAAAAAAAAGAGTCTGAAACGGATTCGTATGTGAAGTCCGAAATGGATTCGTACCTGAAGTCCGAAACGGATTCGTATCTGAAGCCCGAAACGGATTCGTACCTGAAGCCCGAAACGGTTTCGTATATGAAGTCCGAAACGGATTCGTATCTGAAGTCCGAAACGGATTCGTAACTGAAGTCCGTAACGGAGAGAGGAATTTCATACGAAAAAGGATTTCCTACGAACGCAATCCGTTTCGGACAAAATGTACGAAGAAGTGAGTTCGTTACGGATTCGTAACGGATCCGTTTGGCACACTGGGTCACTGCTTATGGTTTTATGTTCGCCTGATAGTCAAGCCAAGTTCAAATACTGAAACCGCTGAAATTATGGCCTTGGCAATGGCCAAAACGGAAGTTAAGGCCAATGAACCCATATACCGATCTAATTCTTGACCATATTTTCTAAAATAAAACCATTAGGGTAAGGGAGACAAATTGAAGGTAGATAGATGCAGGATTGAAGGAAAGTGCTTGGACCAATATAGCCAATGACCCCAATGTACACAATATAAGATTGTATAAGTCGAGTTATTTTCTTTGGGTTATGAGAAAAACAATAAGTTGGTCAAACGAAAGCCGAGCTGAGGTTTGACTTTCAGTTGATCAACCAATCCAGCAGTGCAACATAGCAGCAAAACCAAGTGCAGCAGTTGATAAAGTTTATGTTTTGTTTTTAAATATTTTAAATTAGTGTTCGGTACAAAAAAAAATGTCTAAGTGGCAACGAGAAAGTTGGGGTATTGTGAAATTTTTTTTTTGTAAATTCACCCTTAAACCAGCTGGAATCCTCACTTGTGATAGCCTCATATAATAGTAGCCGGATCAATCTGAGATTCCTAAAAGACGAAGGAAGGTAAAATAACCAAAAACTACACATACACGCAATTTAAACGCAAGGGACAAGGTTAGTTTTCCAAAGTTTAGTTATCCTTTGACTTATAGTTTTTTTTTACAAGAATTAAAAATCAGGAAGGAAAAGTACATTGGTACACAACAAAAGGTGACGAAATAACACTACTGAGACAGAAATTTTAGCCGGACCGGACATGCCAGGGGAACCGGACACAGATAAGTTGAAAGCTATAAAGAAAGTTTAAATGATATTGTAGCTGGATAAAACACATAACTTTATCCCTGAAATTCAAAATCCTTTGCGTTTTTTTCTTCGTATATATATTAAGAATTATATTTTTTATATTTTTTTTCATATTTTTATACATATATACATTAGGGCGGGTCAAATTCTGGCTCAGCGAAATTCGTAAAATACATGTAATTTCAAGACTTTTTCTCCACTACAGCATATACAAATTCTGAAAAAAAGCTATGCGGACTTTCGTAAATAGATTCATACACATACATTCATACATTCATATTTTATAATTGCCCAGTGTGCCAAACGGATCTGTAACGAATCCGTAACGAACTCACTTCTTCGTACATTTTGTCCGAAACGGATTGCGTTTCGCATCCGGAACGGATCCTTTTTCGTATGAAATTCCTCTCTCCGTTACGGACTTCAGTTACGAATCCGTTTCGGACTTCAGATACGAATCCGTTTCGGACTTCAGTTACGAATCCGTTTCGGACTTCAGATACGAATCCATTTCGGACTTCAGATACGAATCTGTTTCGGACTTCAGATACGAATCCATTTCGGACTTCATATACGAAACAGACGTTTCAGACTCTTTTTTTTTAAATAATGCGAACTCGCAACGGACTCGTTTGACGCATTTAGCTACATATGTTCAAAATATAGGTTCTCTAAACAAGTTTGACGCATTCAAATTCGAAAACTTTTTGCAGGAAATTAAACGTAAATTAAAACAAAAAAAATTATTTTGCAATAAAATTTATAAGAGAGTAGTGGAGGCTAGTTTAAATGGTAAAAAAAATAATTCAAAATATCAAACAAACGAGTACAATGTTTGTGAGTTCCAGGATGGCTCATACTTGTTTCTTCAAACAGCTCAACATTATTTTTCATTGAAGCATCCCAATAACTTTTACTGCTATAATGACAAAGCGTACCAAATTCACGCAATTAAAAAAGTTTCCGAAAAATATCTTTTGTACGGCTATCCTATAGTCACATTTAACTTGATCACTAATGATAATTATTTAAAAATTCTGACAAGTACTTTTCTTCGATTTGAAGGAGAGCTTGAGGAGCACGAGCTTAGTGAAATAAAAAAATTGTTTAAAATAAAAATAAGTGCACAATTGTATTTCGTATCCCTAATCCACTGAAAATAAAATAAGAAATTGTAAAACAAATTTAAGACTGTCTTTTATGTTAACGTTGTGGTAATTTTTTTGACGGATTCGTAACGGGTCCGTCAAAACATAAGAGCGATTCCTCTCAAAAATACGAATTGCTTTTTCCATTTTTTCGGATCCGCCTCGAACTCAGAACGGACTTCAGATACGAATCCGTAACGGACTTCAGATACGAATCCGTTACGGACTTCATATACGAATCCGTTACGGACTTCATATACGAATCCGTTTCAGACTCTTTTGGCGGATTCGTAACGGGTTCGTAACGGGTCCGTCGAAACATAAGAAAGCGTAGTGCGTACTGACGGACTCGTAACGGGTTCGTAACGGATCCGTATACGTTTTTGTGCACATTGGGTGAGAACAAAATCTATTTACGAAAGTCCGCACAGCTTTTTTTCAGAATTTGTATATGCTGTAGTGGAGAAAAAGTCTTGAAATTACATGTATTTTACGAATTTCGCTGAGCCAGACCTCCAAAAAATTCGTCCATACAAATTGACCCGCCCTAATATACATATATTTCATGATACAAAGAACTACAGATAAAGTATTGTGCATGTCCGCCATCTTTGCGGTAACGTGCAAGGTGCTCATTGGTTGCAACGTAGTCACAATTTATTCATAGGGGGTTAAGTTTTAAAATGCTTACATTTTCTTAGGAAAAATTGTTTTACTGAAATGAAATAAATATTTTTCAATAAAGCACATGTCCAAAATAAAGTAAATATATTTTTTAGTACTGTTTGTGAAAAAAAGTTGCATATATTGTAGGGGTGTTTTTTCCCCTTTTCACCATTTTACACAAAAAGCGGCTACGTTGCTTGATGTGCTTGATAGAATTTTGACTGTTTGTTCGTTTTAATTTTGCTATCTTCGTCTCTTTTTGACATTTTCTTTTGAATGTATTCATCAAGTGTCACATTTGACGAGCACCAATGACGAGGTGCGCAGTAAATTTTGTTCGTTGCGCCGGAAATACTTTATCTGTAGTTCTTTGTATCATGTATATATTTTATTAAAATATTTAATTTGTGTTAAACATCAGAAATGGGAGACCAAAAATTTAAAAAGAAGTAGATATTTACTTATAAAGAAGTAGACATGGGCGAGTAGATATTTCGAATAAGGATATAAATAAACTAAATATCCATGATTTCATCACGCAACAAACTAATAGGTTCCTTTCGATCCACAGCATTGCTCTCGATTTCCTAAGTAAGGAACCCTCAGAGTGGATGATTATTTTGTTATTACCAATAATAATTAATATCTACTTTTTATAATATTAAATAAAAATAGTATTGTAAAAATAATCGTAAGGTAAGACCTTAAACAACCTCATGCAACCTTTTTTGAATATGTAACTTGACCACTTATTTTTTCCGTAAAAATATTGGCTACAAACGTGGATATTAAAAAAAAAATTTTAATTTTTTACAAGAAGTATTAAGCCTTGAACATGAAATTTAAAATGTGTTTTTTCTTATTGTTGCAGCTTTTTCTAAAATATCTCTACATCTAGCAAGCGAATCAAATCCAAAAGTATTTCATCATTTTCAGCGACTCTAACAACGTAAGATTAGACCTTAAAAAATTTCATTATTACTTGTGTCATGTATGATTATCGGGTTTTTAGTTCACTGAATTTTTATAACGGGTGCAGCGCCACCTAACGTCTTTGGTTTGGTACTAAACATCAATATTTTCGTACCAAATTTTAAGGGCTTGTTTTCGATACATAATCGAACATTTTTATCCCTGTGCTCGCAAAAAAAATCACACTTCGTTTTTTTTGGGTCGGTCTAATATACATAAAATATGACATATGTCAGTTAAATTTATTTTTTTCTTTTTAATTGACATTTTATTTTAAATAAAACCTGATTTTTTAAAAATTTTTACTATTTTTTTAAAGTGATATTCAAGAATGCAATGTGTACCACGACCAATTTTCTTGAACTCAAATGAAAAAACCAATTTAAAATTTGTACATTTTTAGTGGCACCACTGTCACCTTTTGTTGTTTCATAATATTTTGCAAAAAAAGAATTGATCGCAAAAAAATAAACTCTTTGACGCTGTTATTTTCAAGAACAAACAATTTTTGGGCTTTTTGAATTTCTGGGAATTAGCATTTATGAAAGTGTCAGAGGTTGCAATGTATGTTTGTTGTACACGAACATTACATAATGTTAAGTAAAGTTGGTTTTTGAACATCAAGCAATTTTAGTGATAATTGAGCATTTCTCTAGACTAGGAAATCTCTCCTATTACATCGAACACAGCTGTATAATATACATATTTATAGTTTTTTGCTTGAGCTGCATGAATTAATTGCAGCTCATTTACTGATTTATTGTTCGTCATTATGTTGGCAACACGCGCTGCTGCTTGTGCGTTTTCTACCCTGTTTTTTGTCCTGCAAAAAAATATTGTCCAATTATGCAAGGACATGTAACGCGTTGAAGCTGCTTTTAACGATATAAAAAAAGTCGTGAAAACAAAAAGGTTTTGTCCCCGCTGCTGTTATTGCGGCTATCTTGGCAACATGAACAACAGCAAACGTTTGTTATGCGTACAAAATACCATTGTTTTCTTTTTGTTTTCATTTGTCTGTACATAAAACATTTAGCTACGCGCCTAAAGCTATGCAGCAAAATTCATTCTAAAGCTCTCCCGCCAGTGGCTTAAACATAAAATCATCATTGGCGAGAATTGGTGTTGGTTAGTGTTTTCATTCATGTTTGAATGGCTGGTACTCTCACATTTACATGGCCCGCAGATATTTGGCACTTATAATACAACAAATAAGCACAAAGACATTGTTTTGTTTTTTAGTTTTTTTAACATAATTCTTATATCTTTTTTTAATTAATTTGTCCCTGCGTGAACATTTGTTCATGACTCGATCGCTTGATTTATTAACTTCACTAATTTTTGTTCAGTTCTGTGGGAAAAAACACGCTCTGCCAATTTATTCTTAATTTGTATGTTTTATTATTTGTTTAAACAACAGCGAAAAAGAAGCTAGTTGAATGAAACATTGAGTCAATAAAGTCAAATAATGTCGGAGTTGCTAAAAAGTAAAATGAATATTTTAACTGCATGTTTATGTAAAACGAAACGAAGGCTGAACGTGATGCTAGACACGGTAAGCAATACTTTTTTCCATGCCAAGGAATACTGTTGCTCGTTTCATTCACGACGTTCAGCCTAGCTTTCGTTTTACATAAACATGCAGAAAGTCTATTCACTTTGATGTTGGAGTCTTAAAAATGTATAACGAAATAACGATATCACAAATAGTATTGTGCTGGAATACATTTTTAAATTCAGCCATATTGAAATCATTTCATCTTTAAGTAAATTACACTATGCGCCACCATTTTGGTGATTGGAATGCCACTATTTTATTTTCGGCCCGCTGAACACGACAATTGCAATAAAAATTTTTTCTAGTTTTCGAGATATATATTTTTGAATTTTTGGCTCGATTTTTTTGGATATAACTCCATAAATTTTCCATATCTTCAGGTTAATTTGACCGCTTTGGTTATAATAAATATCAAATTAAAGAAAAATAATATTTTCTTTAAATTTAATTCATCAATTTTGCTAATCTAATGAGTAGTTTCTGCACAATCGAAAGAAATATCAAAAAAGGAATCATTTTTTTCAGTGAAAAATTAAATCTAAAAATCCTTAAAAAATTAGCAAAAATAGAAGACACCAAAATATGCACAGTTTATCATCTTATCCATGAAGATATTGCGATATTAAGAGACAGAATGAGTTACTGCTGAAGAGAATTTGTGGAAGAATAACGAAGTTAGAGACTACAAGGTGAAGATACCAACAATTTAATTTTTTCCGTATTTTTAATTTTATTTAAAACTATCTGATATACCCGGTGTTACTCGAGAGTAATTTATAAAAACATTTTAACATACACCTTTCGATTAAATGTTTTTTTAAATTCTGGAATAATGAAAAACATGTTGAATTTTATGTTTAAGATACCGTTAGAAAGGTAATTGAACGAACTTTAATCCAAAAAAGTTTTGAAAAATTTTTGTTGTTGGTGGTTTCATCTCTTGCGGTGAGCTAACTAAATTCAAAGAAGGGCTACGAAAAACATATTTTAAAAATTAAAAATAATTTTTATATTTACTCAAGGTATAATATACGTGTAAAAAGAGAAAAACAGTTGTTTGTTTTTAAACATTTTTTTGAGGTACAAGGAGTTGTTATATTTTTAAAATTTATACGAGTTATTATTGTACATAAAAACTACTTTAATAAATATTTTTTTAGCAATTTTCTGGCTTTTAATAGAGGTCGCTAAAAATTATATTGAAAAAAAAAACATTCAAAACTGTTCGATGGATATGGCCTTTCCCATGTATGTGACACAAACAAATCAAATGTCATTTTAAAGTTTAGGTCAATAATTGAGCATTCCACCTACGAACGACCCCCGGGGTTTTTTTTTGAAATTATGGTGAAAGTTTGAGTAAAAAGTTTTTAAAAAAAAATATATGTTTGCGCGCTTTTTTGTCAATTAACAAATAATAAAAAAATAGGTACTTGGCTTTAGGTGGGACGCTTACAGGACAAAATTAGGAATAAAATGCAATAAGATTCATTGAAATTAAAGCAATAAATTTTGAGTTGTCTATCGAACCGTTTTGGATGTTTTTTTTTTCAATTTCATTTTTAGCGACCTCAATAGAAAGCCAGAAAATTGCTAAAAAAAATATTTTTATAAAGTATTTTTTATGTACAATTTATACAGGTTAAATTTCAAAAAAATATAACAACTCCTTGTACCTCAAAAAATGTTTGCAAACAAGCTGCTGTTTTTCCATTTTTACACGTATATGACACGTATATGACCTTTATCTTAAGCTAGCAAAATTACCTTTTCAACAATATAAAAATTATGGTGGGGCTCAATGCGTCCTTGAGATATGGACATTTGAACATCTAAACAAAGATTTACATTAAAAAATATATTGAACTTTTTAACAAAAAAAAAATTTTATTGATATATGTTAAAAACAGCGGAGATATTGGCATCGAAAGTCAAAACTTTGATTTTCATATAATTTTTTTCTCATTACTAGCTACCAAAGTTTTATGGAAAATTCGTTGTACTAAAAATGATTGTACTAAAAATGATTGTACTAAAAATGATTGTACTAAAATTTATATTAGCTGCGTTTTTTTCATGGGAGATCAGGATCATATCATCGCATTTGGAAGCAAAGTAAAAACAACAAATAGTCCAGCAAGTGAGCTGGACATCGAGTTTGATCCAATTCTATGTTTTTAAGTGTTGAGGGCGCAACTTTAAAAGTAGACAATACTTAGCCGTTATTGACGGCTATATGACGATGTGACTGAAAAAACTGGCAGTACTGCATTATTTGACATTTTAAAAGTTTGATAGCAAAAACATTTTCGCAAAAAATTTCGCAAAACTTATCTGCCAGCTACGTAAGAACATCAGATATTCTTCTGTAAGCAGAAAATAGCGCCATCTGCCTGTAATCCCAAACGTGTGGGGTTAAATTTGAAGAGACTTTTGGTAGACATCATTCGACTATTCATCGCAAGGTGTATAGTTTGTATCCACAGTATTTACAAATGCGGCGCCATCTATCTGTAAATTTAAAGCACAGATCAAAACCAATGAAATAGTTGTGCTAACCAAATGCGCATATGTTTTATTATATCGCCATATAGCTGAAACTGAATACATGAAAATATTAACTTTTACAGAATTCTTATTCACAGTCATCTATATATATATACTAGCTGATATACCCGGTGTTACTCGAGAGTCATTTTTATAAACATTTTAAAATACACTTTTCGATTAAATGTTTTTGTAAATTTTGGAATTTTGTAAAAACGAGCTGAATTTAAGTTTGAGACCACTATAAAAATATTAGTTAAAAAATTTACCAAGCTTTTTTAACAAAGAAATAATTTTATCACTGTTTTTTAACAATCAAAATCTGTTTTTTAGTTCTAAGGTGAATTTACTGGTTACTGGTAAGCATGTTACTTGCACTTCGCTAATGAAAATCATATTTATAAAAATCTTCCTAAAATTTTTTAGTAGTTTTTAAAGTTAGAAAATAACAATTGGAATGTCTCTAAATTAAAAATTAATATAAATTGAGTCTGATAGTTGATGCAATTTCTTAAATTTTCTGAATTCCTATTTCATACGAAAAATTGCACAGTCGTTTTTTAATGTAAATTAGCAAAAAGGTGTAAGTTAAGAAAGCAGTCGCTTTTTAATTTTTATTATACAGCAACCTGTAACAATATTATCGACGTTAACAGTTGGTCGACATAAATCCAGCTGAAAAATCTGCAAGAACAGTGCAAGAAGTGCCATTATGTTATTTGCTGCAAGTTTACGCTGTGTGCGAAAAGATCTAAATATAGTAACAGTTACCGACTTTTCTAAAATATTGGAATCGTGTCGGTAGTGCAGTACTTATTTCTAATTCATAATATTTTCCAGCATACTTTTCAGCATACTTTCGGTTAGTATGCAATTGAACCGAAAAATTTGTTCAATGCAGCCAAGCTTACAACCATGATTGGAGAGTTAAAATGTCAAAATTTCGCTGTCTTTTATATGTCGGTACATTTAATTGACATAGAAATTTGGCTTTCAACAATATTGTTCAAATAACACATTAAACATGAAAAAATTAACTTTTACAGCATTTTTATTCGCAGTAATCTTTTCGATGATATAGTGATATATGTAGAACATTTAAAGTTCCATTGATAAATAACTGAGGGACAACGGTGAAACAATATCGAGAAAAATGACAAAAATCAACAAAAAAACAACAAAACAAAAATTTGAGGCAAAAAGTATGTATATAAGGAAGATTTTTATATAAACCAAAATGTTTATGATTACTCTAGATACACAACTTCATTCTAAAGAGATAAATGAGGACTCTCAAAATATGCAGAATTTTAAAACACAACTCAGATTTATTAAAAGACTGGTATGAAAAATAGATTTTAAGCCATAACTTTTGATTGGAAAGAGATATTGGGGTAATTTTTTCACATAAATTATTTTTGAGACTTGAATTTATTGCAAAAAATATAAAAACAACATTTTGGAAAAAATAAATTTCGCGAAAAAAATCAAAGGGGGGTGTACCCTTGTTGTTTTGATGACAAAAACAGTAAAATAATTTTTGCGCTTAGCTGGAAGAATTTTCGCAAATAAATGCTATATCATATGAAAGGTAGCCAGATGTGCCATTTTTCATTGCTTTCATTTTTACAACAACAACAATTTTCGAGTCATTTTTTGAGTAAAAAGTCAATATTTTTTACTTTTTTTGACATAATCATACAACATATATACACTAACTTAACGGTACAGTTCAACCTATTTAAGTGAAGTAATTTTATTGAACTTTTGAACAAAAAAAAATTTGAATGAAATATAGTAATGGACAGCGGAGATATTTGCATCGAAAGATCAAACTTTGATTTTCATGTCGTTTTTTTTTTCATTCTTAGGCAACGATGGTTTATGAAAAAGTCGTTGTATTGAAAATTTCTCCAATTTCAAAGATATGTGAGTTTTTTTGATGTCAAAATAACAAAAAAATTTTAAAATTAAATACACAAAAATCTCCGATACTAAAAAGTTTTATAATAACAAAATTACCGTTAGTTGAAAAATTTCAATATATAATACTTGTAGTAAGTTAACTTGAAGTTTAAATTACAAGCGTTTTCAAAGCATGATTGAAAAATGCTTTCAGAGGTAATTGTTTCACAAATTCCACATTATTGTGGAATTCCCCAAGCACTAAAAATTACAATTGCATTAAGAAATAAAGTTCCATCACTTACAATTTTGATGTCAGTGCCTTGTGTTCAGTGATAATTCCAACACATTCTCTTAGAATTGCATAATACTTAAATAATTTTTAATATTTTGTTAGCTGCACCAATGCGCTTTAATAAAAATTTATATTGAATAGTCCACATAGTTTCATTTGTATTCCCTTTTTTAAGTGGCGATGTTTTTATCGACAGTATATATAAGATAAATTTCCTATAGATTTGGATGTGATGGTCTTTCGTATGGATTAATTTTACTGAGAAGATAAATTTGTGCTCTTATGTTAACTGCGAGCACATAAGATTTCCTAAAAACAGGTGTTAAAAGCTTGCAATAATACTTGCTTCACATTATTTAATAAATGTTTTAATAATAATTTTATAACACTTTTTCCAATTTTTTATAAACAGTTGTAAATAACTTATAATAACACTTACTTCCAATTATTTAATAATTATTTTGGATAACACTTTTTTCCCATTGCAAAGAAAGTATTGTAGATGCTTATTTACAACATTTATATCCAATTGAATTTTTAACGATTGTGATAATATTACAGTAAGGAATATTTTTCCAAGGATTCCTGTTTGCTTATTCTACAATTATTTTAAAGCATTTTACAACCATTTTTACAAGCTTTTTCCAAGCACAATGCTTACGCTTGTAAGCTTACTACAAGCTTATTCTAAGCTTGTTTGGCTGATTGGGTATAGATAATTTTATTTTAATTTTTGTCAAGCTAATGTTTAGGTCAAATTTTATTAAAGCAATGGTAAGTGTATATTTTAAAAGTGATTTCGGCTACATTTTTGCTATCGATAGTCGATAGTTATTGGCATGTTGGGTTAGTCGATAACTATCGAATGTTTCATGAATGTTTGATGCAAGTTCAAAGCCCTCAATAACGCTACACATAGACAGATAACATCAGCCGAGCATATCAGGTGTATCACTTTGCACTGCATTAAAAGTGGTTAGTCCGCTAAAGCTTGTATCTACCAACCTAAAAAACAAGGCGTGGCCGATTAAAACAAACATATTAACTTCGGTCGAGAATGTGACGTATTGAACCGAAAAGTCCACAAAAAGAAGAAAAAAAAACACGAGTAGAATCAACCACCAGCAAAGAGCAATCGTCATAAAAAAATCCGTGTTTGAGAAAATTTTTAAAATATTTTAATTTTAATGCAACTGCAGGCTGTTAGACAATTTAACAAAAAACATATTTCCAGAAAAAAAATATTTATTTTCGAGGAAGTTGTCTCACAACACCCCACACTGTCTAACATAATTTTTGCAAATTTTTTAGCTTGTTTTCTTGTTCTTTCTTCAAGGTCATTAATGTCAGGCGGGTTATTTAAACCGTAAGTAATAAATATCAAGGTCAAAATAATATTAAAAACATCTATTTTCTCCACTTAAAGATATGGAAGTCATGAATTTTGTGTCATATTATTACTTAAAATCTATTTGCGACATTAAAATAACTCAAATTTAACACTGTTTTGCTTAAAATCACTCTGATAAAATTACCAGCTAAGTCCTTTAAATTATACTGTAAGATAAAAAGAAAAATTTCTTCTGTCGTTATTTCCGTTACTTGCGCCTTTTCTATATCATTCTCATGCTTACCTTCTTAATGCTCACACTTCGCGCTGCATCTGTGTGCTGTCCCTGTCTTTAGATTTTCTTAACCTTAACTCTTCTTTTTCCTGCTCTCTAGCTTAATCATTTGAAGCTTCTTTAGACAAGTTTTTGCAATCTTTTCGAGTGCTTTTTAGTGCAAAAAAAAATTACTTATGTTATTTTAGTTGGGTTTCTTGAATATAGTACGAGCAAGATGCCATTTTCTTTTTGTGTCACGACTTTCGTCGTTGTCTTAGCCTTAAGTGTTGTTGCACTCATGTTTGTGGCATTGTGAGGGATTCAATATGGAGTAGATTCCTTGTTATTTGCGCTGTTCATTTATTTGTCTTGTAGTTTTTTCTTAGTTTGTTTGTTTGTTTGTTTGTTTGTTTGTCTGTTTGCTTGTTTGTCTGATAGTCTTTCTGTCATGCTGATAGTTTGTTTTGTGCTAGTATTTTAAGAACCTTAAAACAACAACAAAAACAATTGTTACTTAAACAATGATTTAGAGAAAATAAAAAAGAATACTCGAGTTTTTAGACATTAATTTGTTTTTGTTCTTGCCAATGTTAGCGTACGTCTATCGTTTTCTGTTTGCTTCTGTTTTGTTTTATTGTATATTTTGTGTCTTTTTTTTTATTTTTACTGTGCTATATATAAACAATTACGTGCTGAACTGTTTTCATTAATATGATTACTTTATCATTAGCCAAGGAAGGGTCTTAACTACATGGGTCTATTAATTGTTCGCTCTGCCCTTAGCCAAGGCGTGCCAGTTTCTCTTTAATTCGCTTCATTTTGTTTTTTTTTATTGCGAATTCTAAAGGATTCTCAGAACTGCGTTGTAAATGCTAAAATAAAGTTGACCTTTAAATATTCATATCGTGTCAATGCTTGAGTTTTTCTGTATTAATTTTTAAACTAACAATACGCTAACAGACAGCTTTGAATGGCACACTGAAGCTATACGCTATAGATTTTAATCGCTATTTTTATTGCAAAAAGTGTCGCAATTCCGGAAACATCTGTCTAAAAATTTTTACTACTGCTTATAGAATCTATTTCAGAAAATTGTGCGCAGAACTGTGGCATCGAATGATGAAATGTCACAAATTTTAAATTAATTCAACTGTCTGCCATTTGTCTTCAGTACCAACAACCAACAACACTGTGTACAACCCTTAAAGCATTTTTTTTAGGTTAAGTATATTTTGCACATGGCAGTTCCTAGGAATTTTTGAGGTACAGGCGAACTCTTATTTTAGTGGTTTACAAAAATACTTGAATATTTTTCAAACTTTCCTGCAGGATTTAAAAAAACTAATTTCACCATTTTTATGAACTGAACTGAACATTAATCAAGTGCTGTCCATGTGCTCGAGATATTCTCGTTTTTGAACTTTTACTATTAAAATTTCGCAGAAAGTGTTTTTAAATGTTATAAAATTTGACAAAAAGTAGTAAAAATAGGTCAGGACTTGGACTTTTATAAATAACGTCATCTTTAAGCTTAGTATGCTGTAGGAACGAAAATTTTTAAGCATTTAATTTTACACGCGAAATTTTTATGTTGACTCAACACTAGCACATACGTACTATAACCTGTTTATTGAATGTGTTAGTTGAACATTAGTGTTGAATGTCACATTTCCAGGCCAATTAAATGTACGGATATATTTTGACATTCCAATCATGGTTGTGAACTTGGTTGCATTGAACAAATTTTTCGGTTCAACAGCGTACTAACCAACGAAAATAAAATGTCGCTACCTTTTCGCTGTCAAAAACGGCATGCATTTCTTACGGAAGATATCTTTTCGCTTCTACAGCATATTAAGCTTTAACCTGATTTCTTTAAAATACTTTATTTTGAAATGCAAATATTTAGAAAGTTTGTGTAACTTCTTAAGTCCAAACAGATGCCACATTTTATAGATTTCATAATTTTACAAATTCAATCCCATCCGAGGCCATTCACAACACAAGCAGTTTCTTAAGGGGAAATCTACAGTAGTGAATAACAACATAATGGCCGCACATTTTTTTTTTTTTTTTTTTTTTGTAATGAACTATTACAAGAAGTGTTAATTTCTGGATTTGTTTCCGTATATTTTTAGAATAAAAGCAAAATATTTATGTTTTATTATGTCGTTTCAAAGCTCGTTTTTACAGCTGTGATCAATATCCAAGTCGTAATTTCGATATAATCAATTAAAATTCTAAGCCGTAATAAAAATTTTCTTTTATTTTTGAAAGATGTTTATTTGTCAGTATGAACCTCAAAAAATGGAATAAAGTTTCAAATTGTAAGGATGGTAAAATAAAGAAAACTATTTTTGACTGAAAACTTCATAAATAAGTTAATGTCAATGTTAATAATGTAAATGTCAATGTCAATGTTAATATTCATGTTAATGTTCATGGTCATGTTCAAGTTCATGTTAATAATATAAATGTAAAATTTAATGTTAATTTTTTTGTTAATGCTAAAGTAAATGTTAATATTAATTAAAGTTTTTTCCTAAATGACCTTGTTATTTATTATGTTGACTTTATATGATTTAAATACAAATTCTAAATGTTTGATAGTTTAAATCATACTTGATTTTAAATACAAACTCTAGTTGTTTGATAGTTTAAAATCATTTATTGATCTTAAGGTCAAAGTTAAAACAATTAATTGCTCTAACGAATCTTTCCAAAGAAACAACAACAACAACAAAGTTTTTTCAATATGAAAAAGAAAAAATCACTAGCTGATTTTATTGCAATTTCGGCCGTGCCGTAAAGGCATCATCAGAAATCTTTGTGATACCCCGTGCAAGCGCGCACTAACGCACTGCACCACAGGGGCGATGAGATTTGAAGTGTCAATTTCTCAGTTTTTCTCAATTTCATAATTTCACATTTGTTGTTGTATTTTTGCTTTACTTTAGTCTCTATGCTTATGTTATTATTTATGGAGTCCAGCAGCCTGCTGGAAGTCTTCCACTAACAAAGCATGTTTCTTGAAGTTGTTTTTAGATTTTTGCTGATTTTGTTTTCAGCTGTTTCTGTCTATCAAACTATCAAACATTAAGAATTTGTATTTAAATCATATAAAGTCAAAATGTTAATATTAATGTTAAAGTTAATGTTAATATTGGTGTTAATGTTAATGTAAACGTTAATGTTAGTGTTAATGTTAAAATTAATGTTAGTGTTTATGTTAATGCTAAATTAATGTAAATGGTAATGTTAATGTTAATATGAATTTTTATATTTATTTTGATGAAAATATTTTTAAGAATTACTATATGTATTAACTATAAAAGATTTGCATTAGGGTGTTCATAAAATATATTTTTTTTACAGATGTTTGCGGCTTTTATACTTCCACTTGACCTTAAAAACACCCTCTGTGAATTAATTTTTTTATTTTTCTCATAACATTTGAATGGTGAAAAATTATTTTTGCTAGTAAATTGAATTTAGAACCATTATCTTTTAAGCAAAATGGTTAAAAAAATAAACGCGTTCCCTCAAATTTTGTCTATTATGACATATCCAAAATTCATTTTCATCAGATTATTATAATTTCGTGGTTGCCCAAAATGATTAAAAAATAAGACAAAAAACTACTTGCTGTAACTTAATCCAAAAACATATAACAACAATATGAATTTTTTCATTATCTAAAATTAAAGACCAATAAAAATAATGAAAATGAGTACTTTAAGAGATATTCATTTTTAATGAAATAATTCTAAGTAAAAGTATTCAATTATATAGGTAGCTCCAGAAGTGAGCCACCAAATAGTAATCAGATGAAAATTAAATTTGGATATGTCATAACAGACAAAATTTGGGGGAACACGGTTTTTTAACCATTTTGCTTAAAAGATAATGGCTTTAAGTTTAATTTACCAGCAAAACTGATTTTTCCCCATACAAATCGTATAAAAAAAATTAGAAAATGAATTCGCGACCTCTAAACCTTTACCAATTGAGATGCGCTTCACAGAGGGTGTTTCTAAGGTCAAATGGAAGTGAAAAAGCCGCGGACATCAAACACGATTTTTTTTTTGGGACAACCTAATATGCATTGTTTGTTAATATTTAAATTTTTACCAGTAGATTCTTTGCAACTTTAGTTCATATTCTAGCATCACATCAAGAATATTTTTGATTTTTTTATTCAACTACTAACCCTAAGAATGACCTGACTTTTTTATACTGACCGGAATTTTTATTATAAAAAGCTATTTTAACTTCGAGTTCCGATTGAAAAATATTTTCTTGTTTTTTTTTTAATAGAAAATTAAATAATTTTTCTTCATTTTCGGCGCCCTTATTTTTCAACAAAAGTGGGTCTGGTTTACCTACTCCCAGGACGTCCCTGGTGTAACATGTATTGCAAACATGTCAGACAAGTTCATCAGATAATTCAGCAAATGGATGTAATAAATTTTCACATAATGGTCAATTTGTATAGTGTCAGATTTTCATTTGCTGCTGTAAAACAGTGCGACAGCGGAATGAGAAAAAAAATAAGACCCTTTTATTTACGATCATGATAAGGTGGCAGCGTTGACAGATGTTATCTTTTTAGCTGCAAGCTGTTAAGCTTTGTATGAGAAATAAATAAATAAAGTACAGAAAAAAGTTGTGATTAGCGTTGTTGTCAAAAGTGTCAAATCAATGTTGTTTATAAAAATATGCTGTCCTCTGGCTTTGTAACCGAGGGGATTTTACGAAGCACTTTTTCTTGCTATATACAAACGAAAAGTTTTTTGTGCAAAAAACCAACTAACCATTTTCTTTTAAGTGTATGCAGCCAAAATGTGTATGCACCCTTGGCAAAAAATAATGTCAAATTTAATTAATGTGCAATAATTATGGACTTTGATTTCAAATTAAAAATCAATGAACTGTTTTTAATGAAATTAAACTGAACTCACTTACACAGCAGCAGTGGCAAGGCGCGTTTAGCGTGTTTAGCGTGTGTAGAGGTGTGCCAAGGTTGGATCTAATATGAGCTTATAGCTGTGTATACAAGCCAGTAGCTGCCACCCAGCTGGCACACTATGAACTTGTAACCACAATGCAGCAGCTGTTTCTGTTATTGTTATTGCTGGTTATGGCTAGTTTCCGGCAGTTTTAATTAATTTGACGTATGTTATAGCGCCCCATTTAACGTTTCAGCTGACATAGTTTGTGGCTATTTTTATTGATCACCGAATTTTAAGTGCTTCCATGGTGAAGCCGCAATTTTCTACAATAATGAGTTCCCAATAAATGCATTTGTGCAACGGTTTCAGTTTCATGCAGCATAGATTAGTGCGTATCAGATTTATGCTTCCCATAGCGGTTGATTATGTATTTATTTAGTTTAAAAATAAATGCATATGTAAAACAAATTGACCCTTTGAGCCCTAGAAAGGCCACAGAGAGGTGGTGGCCGAACAAAAATATTAAATCAATTTTTTAAAATGTTAATGTTAATGTTAATGCTAATGTTAATGTTAGTGTTAGTGTTAGTGTTAGTGATAATGTTAATGTATATTCATGTTCATGTTCATGTTCAAGTTCATGTTAATGTTAATATAATTTTAAAAGTTAATGTTAATTTTATTGTTAACGCTAAAGTAAATGCTAATTTTAATATTAATATTAATGTTAAAGTTAATGTTAATGTTAATGTTAATGTAAATGTTAATTTTAATTTTAATGTTAATGTTAATGTTTATGTTTATATTAATGTTAATGTTCATTTTCATGTTCATGTTAATGTGACTGTAAATGCTCATGTTGATGTTGATGTTCATGTTATTGTTCATGTTCATGTTAATGTTAACTTTAATTTTTATGTAAATTTAATTGTAAATGTAAAATTAAATGTTAATGTTCATGTTGATGTAAATGTAAATGTTAGTGTAAATATGAATGTAAATGTAAGTGTAAATGTTATTGTTAATGTTAATGTTAATGTTTGTGTTTATGTTTATATTAATGACAATGTTAATGTTTATTCAGTGTTAAAGTTAAAGTTAAATAGTGTTTATGTTATTGTTAATGTTAGTGTCAATGTTAAAGTTAATGTAAATATAAATGTACAAGTTAATGTTGATGTTAATGTTAATTTTATTGTTAATGTTCATGTTCATGTTCAAGTTCATGTTAAGGTTAATGTTAATATTAATGTTAAAGTTAGTGTTAGTGTTAATGTTAATGATAATATTCATGTTAATGTTCATGTTCAAGTTCATGTTCATGTTCATGTTCAAGTTCATGCTCATGTTAATGTCAATATTAAAGTTAGTGTTAATGTTAATGTTAATTTTTATGTTTATGTTAATGTTTATGTTAATGTGAATGTTGATTTTCATATTCATGTTGATGTTAAAGTAAATGTTAATGTAGATTTAATCGCAAATGTACAAGTTAATGTTCATGTAAATGTGAATGTTAATGTTACTGTTAATGTTTGTGTTTATGCTAATGCTTACGTTAATGTTAAAGTTAAAGTTAAATAGTGTTAATGTTCATGTTAGTGTCAATGTAAACTTTTGTGTTAATTTTAATTTTCATGATAATGTTAATGTTAATGTAAATTTTAATTTTAAGATTATGTTAATGTTAATACTAATGCTAATGTTAATGTTAATGTTTGTGTTTATGTTTATGTTAATGTTTACGTTAATTTTTCCGTTAATGTTAAGGTTAAAGTTAAATAGTGTCAATAATAATGTCAATGTTAATGTTAATGTAAATTTTGATTTTCTATGATTTAAATACGAATTCTAAATGTTTGATAGTTTAAATCATTCTTGATTTTAAATACAAATTCTAGTTGTTTGGTAGTTTAAAATCCTTTATTAAGCTTTAGTTCAGGTTAGAACTATTAATTGCTCTAACGAATTTTTTTCCAAAGAAACAACAGCATTTTCAATATGAAAAAGAAAACATCACTAGCCGATTTTATTGCAATTTCGGCCCTGCTACAGGCTTCATCAGAAATCTTTATGATGCCGGCGGCAATCGAGCCCAGGCCGTCCTCGTGCCTCGTAGAAAATCAACATAATAGATAACAAAATCATATAGAAAACGTTAATGTAAATGTTACCATTAATGTTAATGTTTACTTTATTGTTAAAATTCAAGTTAAATAGTGTTAATGTTAATACTAAAGTTAATGTTTACGTTAATATTCATGTTCATGAAAATTTTAATGTTAATGTTATTGTTAATATTAATGTTAATGCAAATGTTAATGTTAATGTTAACGTTTAAGTTTATGATAGTGTTAATGTTAATGTTCATGTTTATGTTTATGTTACTGTTAATATTAATGTCAATGTTAATGTTAATGTTCATGATAATGTTCATGTTCATGTTCATGTTCATGTTGATGTTCATGTTAATGTTCATATTTATGTTTATGTTTATGTTCATGTTTATGTTTATTTTTATGTTCATGTTTATGTTTTTGTTTTTGTTTTTGTTAATGTTAATGTTAATATCCTTAATGTTCATGTTCATGTCCATGTTCATGTTCATGTTCATGTTCATGTTCATGTTCATGTTCATGTTAATGTTAATGTTAATGTTAATGTTAATGTTAATGTTAATGTTAATGTAAATGTAAATGTAAGTGTAAATGTAAAAGTTAAAGTTTATGTTTATGTGTATGTGTATGTTAATGTTATTGATAATGTTAATGTAAATTTAAATGTTAATTTTTGTGTTTATATTTATGTTAATCTTGAGTTAATGTTAAAGTTCAAGTTAAATAGTGTTAAATTTAATATTAATGTTAATGTAAAAGTAAATGTAAATGTAAATGTAAATCTAAATATAAATGTAAATGTAAATGTAAATGTAAATGTAAATGTAAATGTAAATGTTAATGTAAGTGTAAATGGAAATGGAAATGGAAATGGAAATGTTAATGTTAATGTTAATGTTAATGTTTGTGTTTATGTTTATGTTTATGTTAATGTTTATGTTAAAGTTCAAGTTAAAAAGTGTTAATGTTAATGCTAATGTTAATGTTAATATTTACGTTAATGTTAATGTTAATGTTCATGTTCATGTTAATGTAAATGTAAATGTTTACGTTTATGTGAGTGTTTATGTTTATGTTAATATAAATGTTCTTTTTAATGTTTAAATTAATGTTAATGTTAATGTTAGTGTTCATGTCCATGTTGATGTTAATCTTAATATTTATGTCAATGTTAATGTTCATGATAATGCCAATGTTTATGTTTATGGTTATGTTTATGGTTATGTTTATGGTTATGATTATGGTTATGTTTATGGTTATGTTTATGGTTAAGTTTATGGTTATGTTTATGGTTATGTTTATGTTTATGTTTATGGTTATGGTTATGGTTATGTTTATGGTTATGGTTATGTTTATGTTAGTAAGGGTTATCATCTAACCATGTAACTGACCCATAAGCTAGCATGTAAATCCACGCGTGTGAATGAGGGCTGCCTTTGGCGCTAATCATTGCATACTTAAAGTAGTTGAGGTAAATACAAATTTTGTTAATTTTTTTTTTTTTTTTTTGTAAATAAACGTTTTTAAAAGATCTATAATTGAATTAAGGTGATTCCGCAACTCTAACCGCAGCTGTCATTTTGTCGACATTTAAACATGCTTAGATGAGAACTCTTAATGTTAATGAAATTCTTAATGTTAATTTTTATGTTCATTTTTAAGTTAATTTGATGCTAATTTTAATGTTAATGAAATTATTATTTTTATGTCAATTTTTATGTATATTTTAATGTTGGTTATAATGTTAAAGCTAACCTTAATGTTAACATAAATAAGCAAATATTTTTAGAGTAATTATTGCTCTTAATAAAGCAAAATAACATATACATCGCGTTATGTCTGAAAGTTTTTCAAAAACTAGCCTTAAACACATGCATTAACACAGTAAATATCAAAAACTGTTGGTCACAAAACATGACACGTAAGCGACTGCCAACAAATAACACAAGCAAACACAAATTATTGAAAATAGTCGCAAAATATCAAACAACAACGACCATTGTGTTCAAAACAAACTGTACCAACTGCAGGATAAACAGCACACAATTCACTAGTTTTTTATAATAGTTATTTTTTTGCAGTGTAATATTCAAGTAATGTTGTTTGTGATGTAAACACAAATCGTACATAAATTGCTACAAATTTGTGGCATAGTAGTTTTTTGAGTCTAAAAATCACTTCATTGCATTAAAAGGGCGGTGTCAGCCATTAGTGTTAAATAAAATGGAAATAATTATAACAGCAAAGTCAACGAATGCGGCAGAAGGCTGTTGAAACGGTAACGAGGTATAAAGCTATGCTGCCCACGCTACAACAAAGGAATGGTCTGTACTTCCGGTTGCTACTACAGCGTACTTCCACAATAATTTCATTTCCGTTTGTTTAATATTATGCCGGTTTCTCTTTCTTTTTATTTCTATTCAAAAACAAATGCGTAAATGTGTGTGTGTGTGTGTAACTAAGTGAAGCGCAATTAGAAGACTGGCAGCATAGACAGTCTGTCTGTTTAAACTGGCATTCACTAAGCTCTATTGCTACCTTTTAACTGTTTTACTACTTACTTTTCAGTTTTAATATTTTTTTTTTTATTATTATTTATTACGTATGCAAGGGTTGCCCACAATTTGGACTTCATTTAAGCGCAAATTAAAACATGCACAGTTGCAGAAAATGTTGAATGTTCTCTATCCTGACAGCAACTGTATGTATGTTGGTGTGTATTTACAGGCATGTGCTGGTGTTTTATTTGTAAATGTGTCAGTTTAAATTAATTCAATTTCCGCCATTTTTGCAGCAGTTATTTTTGCATAATGAGCACCATCATTATTATTGTTGCTGTTTTTATTGCTGCTGTTTATGTGAAAATTCACACTCTGCAGTATTTTATACACCGCACAATTCTATGGCAGGTCATGAAGTTGAAATTTTAACAATGCAGACAGATGTCGCTAGTTTTAAGCTTTAATATGTTGATGGCTTTAATATGTTGAATGTTGGTGGCATTTGTATTAATTTTTTTTTTTGTGCTCGTCAACTTTAATCCTTTATGTCAGTTTTTCACTTAAATTTCATTTATTTGTGAGCTTCTTGCATTAATCCTATTTGTTAATGAATAAAAAAGTATTTGCTTTCATATTTGTTCAGCATTTAACTTTCATCAGAAAACGTTTGCATTCAAATTAAAATTAATTCAAATACTAACAATTAATTTTTATGAAATGAATTTTTTATGTCTTAGTCAAAATAGGTCAAAATATGATTTTTTAAAAATATCTCAGCTTTGAAATGTCATGGCGTAGCCAAAACTGAGTCGTTCCCCTAAATATTTTGTTTTTGTTTTACCTATGCAATTAACTGTTGATTGTTGCCAATATTGATAGGTGTCGTGTCGAAAATTTTGGTTTTTGTCAATAAAAAATATACAAAAGGTGTAAATAAAAGAATTGAGAAAAATTTAGTGCAAAACACAATTAAATGGTTAGTGATTTCTTCCTTTCTGCCTTCTCTTTTTCGGTCTTGAAAACTAAATAATTTAAAAAAAATTTCAAATGAGTGCTCAACATTAATGAGTGCAACATTAATGAATAGTAAATCCAGGAAAATAGTGGTGATGCTTAAATGCGTCTACATTTGGAATCAGTTCCCCAAAATCAATATTTTTAGTTTTAGAATTTCGTGAACCTTTGTTTCTGGTGCACTTTTTAGATTTTCTGTACCATTTAATAAAAATAAAATTTGCATTTCATGTCACAACCTTATTTCCGAAATGCAACCGCAACTAAAAATCACTGTCGAATGCTGCCTGCAAAAAGCAGATACTACAAACTGACAATATCGAAAAGCGTACGTATGTATATCAATTTGTTAAACTTCCGGTTATGTTTATGACTCTGCATGGCACTGTATCTACACTTTAGTTAGAATACTTTTCGTTTTGAAGACTTATCGTTTGAAGGACATTTTTCTCAAATCCTCAACCATTACCAGCCATGCAGCATTAGGTTAGGAGAAGCATGCATCGTATCATATACAGAGCATGCTGCAATCATTTTTCTGCAGGTGTAAGTGTGTGTGCGTAACTATTTGTGGACTATTTTTAGAACTGTATTATTGGAATGAATGCGAAATGGGTGTATGGCTGATATTTTTTATATAAATTGATAACACACACAATTTATTGAAGCAATAAAGTGAACGCCAAGGTAATTAGCTAGAATTGTCTAACGTATTAAAGAAACACTAAGGAACTCTTGGCAATTTATTAAAACGCGCAGTAACATGAAATACAAACTCTTAAGGAAGAGCCAGGAAATTTCGACTACCATTCATTTCCTCTCCTTTTGACTTTTCGAAAATGTACAGAATACGAGTAGTCTTTATGCTATTTTATGGTTTTATTGCATGTCCTGTGTTCATTTTTTTTTCTCGACATTTGCGTGTTTTTTGTGCATTAACCAGATGTGCCTTTGCAAATATTGTCTTAGCTAACATTTTGCCAGTATTAAATGCGCATGACAGCTTTTGCTAAAAAACTCTAGCTTAAAATCATATTTAAACTTGATGTAAGGCAAAATAAAGGCGGCGTTTGTAAAGATTAAAATTAATGATTACTTTTATTATTTTATAGAAAAATGAGTTAATATGGTTAATATTAATAATATAAATTGTATCGAGTTGTTTGGTTTGTTTCAGTCTTGTGTTTTTTGTGAGCTTTATTCACGGCCGTTGCTTCTCGAATGAATTCAAAAATTTATGCTTTCTTGTTCGTTTTCGCTGTTTCTTAAACACAGGGTTTTTAGGTAGCTGTCAGCAACAGCAGGGTTGCTAAACAGCTGTCTGTGTTTACACGTTGCGTTTCATCAACACTTGATTAATTCATAAAAATTTTAAGAAACTTTAACTTGATGTTTTCCACAATTATTTTTCGTTTATAAAAAAAATGTATTTGTATTTTTTTTACAACTGATTCAATTTCATTCAAAACTTAGTATATTTATAGCCAGGTTAGATTATTAGCTCTTAAATAAAATGTTTTTAAATTTGTGCTGCTTCGCTTTCATGCACTTAAATAAGTGTCAACATATCCTGAAGATGCTCTCAGCACTCACTCATACACTCAACCTCACGAAGTTCCCTTTACAAAAGCAAACAAACAAATTTTATTTGTTAACAAACACAACAAAAACAAAGAAGGCCAAAAACAAAAGAAAATCTAATAAATGAACGTGATATAAGGTTCAATCCTTTAACAACCGGAAATAGAACTTAGCTCACAAGCTTACTCGATTCAACACGACTCGACAAACGGCAATCGACAGACCACCAAGCAGCACTTCCGGCTCGTAGCATGAAAGCACATGAATGGAGGACACCAGATAGAAGACACACGAATAGCCAATGAAATTACAAATGATACGTGAATAAAGAAAAAATTCATTTCGTCGAAAAGAATTTCAGAAGAAAGAAAAAATCAAAAAAGTGCCATTGAAGAATATTTGGAGCAACTTGGAGTTGTCAATCGCAAAACGAAAAGAAAAAATACAAACTTAAATAAATGCATTGCATTGGATAAAAACCAACAAATAGGACGATATGGTGGGTGAGGGTAGGCAGTGGCTGCACATATGAGTGAGCGAAACAAGTTAAAAAGTTGTAATGTAAAAAATCATTTTGGCAAAAAAGTTGAACTCTAGAGTGTTTCGGTGTGTATTGTTTGCTCGCATTAAGTGAAGAACATCAATCAACGCAAACAATTCATCGGGCGTTTGTTTGAGTGAACGAGCAAGCAAGTGAGTAAAAAGCATTATCAAAGTTTAAATCTCATGGGAAGTTAAAGGAAACATGAGGATTTTTGGCAGCTTAGAAAAACAAAAACAAAAAAATACAACAAAAATAATGCCCCAAGCACAAAAATGCGTCAAATAGCACAAAAACTTTTTCAATAATGAAATTGAAGTTAAGAGAACTGTCAGGAAAACCCTATCCAAAACCTCATTAAGAGCCGGGAAAAAAGTTTATACTGACATAAGATATTGCTTGGAGAAAGGCGAGAAAGTTCTCAAAGACAAACAACTCTAATTAATACCAAATATTTACTTGATAAGTTTTTAAAGCTATTAAAAAAAAATATTTTACAAAAAAATTTAACAGCTTTATAAGGATTAGACATTCTTTTAAGCTTTAACATGCGATGAAAAGTTAAAATAGCTAATGCAGCTTTTCTAAGCTTTTTTCAATTAAAACCCTTTTAAGCCTAAGAAGCTGCTCAAAAATTAGCAGGGAAAATTACAAACATAACAAAAAATTTTCTATGAGAAAGTTCTAGTTAGTTAAAGTTTAATCATGGCCTTTGAGTTTCTTTTTGACTTTTATTATTTTTGAGCTTTTTTCAAGTCTTTTTTTTTATTTAGGTTTACTCTGAAACCTAGGCTTCCATAGCTCAAGTAGACTCCTTGAGACCCTACGGTGGCCATTATGTGGCCAAATCGTCAGATTTATAACGCCATTACCAATTACGAATCATTTTTGACTCTATTTAACCCTTAGCTTGCAACTTTGGGGTCACTCGTGGCCAGATGATTTCTTGTTAGGTGTATATCTCGTGAATGCGTAGCGCTGGCGACATTTACCTCGCACGAAAAAAACTTTGGTTGAGGCGCTCACAGCTGACATAGGTTTCATCAGTTTATGTATGGTCGTTGCTAAGTAAGAAGCGTTTAAATTTTGAAAAAGACACAAGTGACAAAAGAGTAAAAATTTAGTGAAAAATAATTTTTATATTTTGTATAAAAATGTTTGTTAAATTTAAATAGCAAATAGTTTTTTATAATTATGTTGATTTTCTATAATTTAAATACAAATTCTAAATAATTGATAGTTTAAATCATTCTTGATTTTAAATACAAATTCTAGTTGTTTGATAGTTTAAAATCGTTAATTAAGTTTTAGGTCAGGTTAGAACAATTAATTGCTCCAACTAATTTTTTTCCAAAGCAACAACAACAACAACAATATTTTTTCAATATGAAAAGGAAAACATCTCTAGCTTCATCAGAAATCTTTTTGATGGCACCGGCGGGAATCGAACCCGGCAGTGCGCATTTTAGCGCGCTGCACCACAGGAGCGATGAGATTTCAGTGTCAATTTCTCGGTTTTACTCATTTTCATATTTCCAATTGTGGTATTATTTTCGCTTTACTTCAGTTTATGCTTACGTCATTATATGTTGTCCAACAGTCTGTTGGAATTCACCACTAACAAAGCATGGTTACTGAAGTCGTTTTTTTCAGATTTTCTGAAAAATCTTCAGGCTGTTTCAGTGTGTTTTGGTCTGGCTCTACCATTTGATTAAAGTTTTCTATATGATCTTGTTATTTATTATGTATATTTTCTATGATTAAATATAAATTCTAAATAATTTTTATTAAAACAAAAACAAATAAAAGTGCTATTACTGAACTTATACCCTAAAATACCAAATTTTTTCTACCTTAAAATAGCCGATTTTGAGGTTTAAAAATTAAGCATTTTCTTTACCTTTTTTTTCTTGAAAATATATGTATTAAAATTTATTTTCTCTTTAGTCTCATTTACTTTAGTATAATTCATAAAAAAATGGCAGCTTTTTGAAAAAAAAAAGTATTTTTTTGATAATTTTTATTGCAGCAATTTTTTTATAACTAGTGAACCCGTGTGGCGTTAAAACGCAAAAATCAAACATACCTAGATTTTATTTTAAGCTATTGAATAGATTTTCAACTGATCAAAATTTAAATGAAATTAATTTACGCTGTATTTCTTATTAAATTTTTGTGTAAATTTTTAAAAATAAAAAAAATATTCCGACCAACAGTTTAGACATCTTTTCTCAACTGTAAGAAATCATTCCAGTGTCACTATGATATTGAATATATCAATTCGTAGTTTTAGCTATGAATTTATAAAAGATTCGTCAGTATAACAGTTTCATAGCTATTAGCCGATAGATGGCGCTAAATACCTCACATATTTTTAGGCATATGCTAAATTTAAGAAGAGCAAAAGCAACATAGCAACAGCAATTATATGCAAACTTTAACTCGGTTTAACTTAAAAAATTGACATTATTAAGAAATAAAAACTTCAGTTTGCGCATCTACAGGTCTAAACCTACCTAATCTTACTAAATTTATTAAGATTGGACTTGTACTTAAAAAGTTTTACGCCGGACAAAATGTTCGTAATGTACAATATATAAGATGAATCAATCTATACATATAATAAAAATGTAAAAAAAAAATCTGTGCATTGAATATTTTTTCGAAATTGTTTTTGTACTGAACATTCTGAACGTTGTAGATTCCAAAAATTTAATTTTTAAAAATATTGTCTGTTTGTCTGTCTGTCCGAACGCGCGTGAATACTACTGGATGGATTTTCTTCAAGCTTCACTTGTAGGTTCCTTACGTCCCTGGTTGGGACTCTCTTCAAAATAATGGTTCTTTTGTAAAATAATGAAAATTAAAAACGCTGAAAAGTGAGTTAAAGAAGTGAGTAAGTTAATTAAAGAGTCTTTGGTAATTAAAAGGGCTACAAACAACACCTAGACAGTTTTTGTTTATCTCTAATGAGTACCCTACAATATGCATTTTTTTATCCAAAATATGTTAATGTATTTAATACTTTTTCAATTTTCTTAAGCATAATAAAGTAAAAAAAATGTCCGTTTGTTAGACACCAATGACATTCTCATATCTTGAAAATTATAGAAAATCTTAGTGCAATGTATTTTTGTATATAACGTCATTACCGACAGCCAAAAAAACTATTCCAAATTCAAAGTTTTGACTTTCGACGCGAATAGCTTCTTTGTGTTTTAATATATTTCATGCAGTCTTCTTTTGTCTTAAAATTCAATTAAGTTACTTGAAAAATATTACTGCAACAAAAAAGATCCAAAAAATGAGTTTTTCTTTCTAAAAATATTACAGAAGTTGTTTTTGTTGTGAAAATAATAAAACCGAAAATTGCAATTTTTATACTCTTTCATATGAATTATCACTTTTATGCAAAAACTATTGCAGTTTGACACAAAATCGGTTTTTCTATTTTTTTAAGATAAATACAAGGGTACCCCCTTTGATTTTTGTGACGAAACCAATTTTTTTTTAGCATAAAATCTATGTTTTCATATCAGCTAAATAAATAAAACTGATTTTTGTATTAAAAATTCTATATCTTCCTAATATTAGAACGTTTATATTTTTGCCGCCCACCCCATCCCCTTCCTATTAAATGTGTTCTGTTGTTATGGCATTATTTCTTCTCACTACATTGTCCGCGTTGTCACTCTGTTCTTTATCAATGCTACTTTAGTTTTTGTATTTTTATCACCATTTCATCGAAAAGATGACCGTGAATAGAATGCAGTGAAAGTGAATATTTTCATGTTGAATGTGTTAGTTGAACATTATTGTTGAATGTCAAATTTCCACGCCAATTAAATGTACGGACATATAAAATACAGCGAAATTTTGACATTTTAACTCTCCAATCATGGTTGTGAACTTGGCTGCATTGAAAAATTTTTCAGTTCAACAGCGTATCACTGATGTGATTTTATTTTACTAAAAATCGCAAATCCATGTGTAAAAATCCCTTTTTTGCTCACTTTATCCCTTCCAAAAGATTCTAAAATCCCGCAAAAAATTCCTCTAATTTTAATGGCAAAATACGCAAAGCAAAAAATGTTTGTTTTTTATACAATATATGATTATTTAATAAACATGTAGTGAAATGAAAAAATCTTATTTATTTTTTAAACATTCATTGAGATCAAAAAGGAACTTATACCAACATATATTATGATGGTATAAGCAGGTGCGGATCCAATGCGGGCTATGGGGCCTGAAGCCCCCCCCCAGACGCTTTATTTAATTTTTTAAATAAATACTAGCAGTTACCCGCGGCTTTGTCCGCAGTAGGTTCCAGTCATTTCAGCATATATATATTTGGAAAGGAGTAAGAAGGAACGAAAAGCTTAAAATTGTAAAAATAGTAAGTGGCTCATAAATAAGTGTGTACTATAAAATATTAAAATATAAATAAGCAAATTATTTTTGAAGGTCTTTCTTTTTCAAAACAAAAGTAATTTTGTCCAAAATGTTATGAAGGAGTTTGATTTTCTCGGTTGGCTCTTAAATTTCTATATCGTTGAGTATGTCTGCCTATATTCGGTTGTGACGTTGACATTTTTCTTTAATTGAATTGAAGAAAAAATATTAAATACCTACAGTCATTCAACTCATGTAGTCAGTGTTTCCAAATAACCAATGTTAATCCTTCTTTCAATGTGATCGATTCACTAATTCCTACGTGGTAAAATTATAAGAAATCAGAGATTATTAACACAAATTTCTATTGATTTGTTTTTTCAATTAGTAATTATTTCAATTCACTTACATAAAATTTAGCATATAAAAAACAAAAACAAAAAAAAAACAAAAATGGCACAAAATCGGCTAAATGGTTTAGCCCTATCAAACATTCACAAAGAAATTGATATTAACCCAGAGGAAATCGCTGAAATTTTTTGTAAATTAAAAAATCGACGCATGAGTAACGCAAATTGAGATGTCGAAGATCCATAAGAACTTAAGTGAGTGAAGATAAACTCGTCAATCCGACGCTAACTTAGTGAAGTCTCAAACCAATACTTTTGATCCGCAAAAAGTTAAATTCGTACTGTTTGCTAAGTATTTTTGCTAAGGATAGAGGAAATTTCCTCCAAAATTAAATTCGTTCTTTTTGCACAGTACTTTTGGGAGGAAATTAAATTCGTTCTTTTTGAAAAGTACGAATTTAACTTTTGGGAGGAACTTAAATTCGTTCTTTATGCTAAGTACGAGTTTAACTTTTGAATCGAGTTTAGCTTTTGGCACAATTTTGAGTGCACAATTAAGACTTTTGCCATATATATTTTTTAAAAAGTAGTGAAACTGGAATTCATGGTACTAAGTTTCAGCACAAAAATACAAATATATCGTTATAAAGGTGGTTTTATCACCTGTCCAATGATATGTTCTTCAAAAACATTCTACGCTCAGATTTTGAGAATTTTCGCATTGAAACCATGAACGCCAGTTTCACTACTTTTTAAAGAATATATATGGCAAAAGTCTTGTGCCAAAAGCTAAACTCGATTCAAAAGTTAAACTCGTACTTTGCATATAGAACGAATTAAAGTACCTCCCAAAAGTTAAATTCGTATTTTTCAAAAAGAACGAATTTAATTTCATCCCAAAAGTTAAATTCGTACTGGGCAAAAAGTACGAATTTAACTTTTTGCGGAGCAAAAGTATTGGTTTGAGTATTCGCTAAGTTAGCGTCGGATTGACGAATTTATTTTCACACACTTTAAGAATTTTAAGTTGAATATAATCATTAGCAACTTCTTTTCTTTCAATTCTTACAAATTATATAAATATTAAACTTTTGGTATGCTTTTGAATTATATACTCATGACATTTAAAAAGTATATATAATTTATATAAATAAGTTTACTATGTTATACATCAATAAATACAAGGAATAAAAAACACTAATTTGCTTATTTAGCCCCCCCCCACAAGCGATTTCTAGATCCGCCTCTGGGTATAAGGACCAAAACATATATATTGAGGTGCCTCGACTTGTATGGTGAAAAAAGCTCTATTTATGGCCCTCTAAAAATTAACCTTGATCTATTTTATAATGATTCCCAAAATATTTTGGATGTAACAAAACCTCTAATGTGAGCTAAAAATTTCTACAAAAACTTACAAAAATTATGTTTTCCGTAAATAAATTGGCTGCTGTTATAGTTGCAAAAAAACAAACTGCCAGAAATTAAAGGCCGGAAAAAGCTCTTGCAATCTGCTTCAAACAACTTGAAACTTTTGCAATCGGATTAAAGATACTGCTGTTTTTCGTAATTTTTTTGAATATTTTTTAAAGTTATTTTCATTAAAATTATTAACTTCTATTAACTTTAACTTCTTTGGATTCTATCTATTAACTTTTTTATTTCTAATGCGATCCACACTTTCAAAATATCGTTGGAAAGATTTTGAGAGCTTGAGGAAAATATGATGGTTGCAAGGCCAGTTTGTAAAGTTGTGTATGAATATGATTATAACCAAACTCGACTTTTTGCACTTTTACACTTGAACTAATTTTTCAATACTGCTTCAATACTTAAAGTGTTATTTAATGCATTTGTATTTTGCAAAAATCAAGTGAATACAAAATCAAGGTTTAAAAAGAGAAAAAGTGCGTGCGGCAAATAGCTCCAAAAAGAAGTGTGCGGAGGATCTGTCATAGGACAGGCTTTTATGCTAGTATACAATAATAATATAACATATTTTTTGATTTTAATTGAAAAAAAAAATTCCGAACTATATTCTCTTGTTCAAAATATTATGAAGTTTTATCTACAGTGGCTCACAACGAAAGTCGGGCAGGTATTTCTTAACACTTTCGCATTGGTTTCAGAAATGAAAATGTAAGAAGAAACTTGGAGTAAAATTTTTTTCAAAACGTTCTTTATTGGTGAGCAAAATTAAACAGAAACATAGTTAAAAAGTTAAAACATAACGGTAAAACAAAATTAAATCAAATTAAAGCTTTAAAAACGAGCTCACATTGAAAGTCGGGCAGATAAGGAATTTAATGCTAAAACTAAGAACTTAATATCAGGGACCGAAAATAACTGTTATTTTACAATTTTCAGATGAAAAAGGCATAACGAAAAAGTGGCCGGAGGACCATTTAAATATACCATTATTTTCGTAATGGCAGCAGCTTCGCGAATATTAAATGCCTTTTAAATTTTTGGCTGTTACTATAAAAATGAATATTAACTGTTATTTTCGCCTTTTATTTTTTTTCGTTCAAAAATAACTGTTACTTTTGACTTTTATTTTTTAGGTCAGAAAAAACAATTATTTTGTGTCTTTTATTTTTTCGGTCAAAAATATCAGGCAATTTGTATTTTTTCAAAGGCCGAATAAAAAACTTTAAAAACTAAAAAGTTTTATAGCTCAAAATGTGAGCGCTGATGAGACGATAAAAATTGCATAAAACTTTTTTGCCGTTCAAGTGGCCTTTAAAAAAATTCGAATTGCCTGATATTTTTGACCGAAAAAATAAAAGGCACAAAATAACTGTTATTTTTGACCTAAATAATAAAAGTCAAAAGTAACAGTTATTTTTGCCCGAAAAAAATATAAGGCATTAAATAACTAGTATTTTTGTCGGAAAAAATAAAAGTTAAATGATAACTGTTAATATCCGACTTTTTTGATAAAAACCATAACCGGTACGGTAGCTGCTTAATATTTTGTTTCCAATCCTTTTTCTTATACGACTGCCTGCAGCCTTTTTGAAATGGGTGCAACCAAATTTTTAAAAACTTCAGCTCCAATCTGATTCCACTGTTCACTTAGGATACTTTTTTAGGATTGGATCTTTAGTTGCCCATCTCTGATACTGCACTCAGTGTTCAAGCTCATCTCATAGATGTTCTATAACATTTTAATCTTTGCCTTGTGAGGTTGTTTTTATGACATTTGGACAAATATTAAGAACACAATTCTTTACCAAGAGCGTCGTATGTTTCAAGTCATTGTCTTGTTAAAACTAAAAATTGTCTGCAGTTCCTTATTTACCCGCACTTTCTCTTACTTGCACCATGAGAATGTCAAGGAACATATTTTTGTCCATTATACCTTCAATAAAATGAATTCTTCCAACATCAGACTCTACCATGCTTAATCGTCTGTTTAGAATTTTTATTGCAAAATTCTTTATTCGGGCTTCGCTTTCCATCTGAACCATATAATTTATATACAGGGTTGTCCATATTCGAAGCGCCCATTTTATTTTTAAATAAATCAAAGAAACCACAATTTTTTGTCTTTTCGTCATGAATATCATTTAATTGGGTTCAAGTAGATTTGCTTACATTATTTCTTGAATATGATATCTCGTAAATGGTCGCCATTGGCCTCTACGACATATTGTGCCCGTTTTGCAGCATTTTCCATGGTTTTCTTCAACATTTCGATGGGAATGGCGGTTATTTCTTGACGGATGTTGGTTTTCAGCTCTTCTAGGGTCTTTGGCTTGTTGACGTAAACCTTTGATTTCAAATAACCCCACAAAAAGAAGTCTGGAGGCGTTAAATCTGGTGATCTTGGCGGCCAATCGAAATCACCATTTTTTGACATCAAACGGCCAGGGAACAATTGCTTCAAAAAATCGATTGTAGTGCGGCTTGTGTGTGGTGGCGCGCCGTCTTGTTGAAACCAGTAGTGCCTGATACGCCTGATTTCGACGATAGTGCCTGATTTCGACGAACGATTGGCATGCAAAAATTGTTTATCATATCGCGATAACGCTCCTGATTGACAGTAACTCTGTGGCCATTATCATCTTCGAAAAAGAACGGCTCAATGAGCATTTTAGCACAAACGCCGCACCAAACAGTGACTTTTGCATCGTGAAGAGGTACCTCTTGAATCTCTTGTGGATTTTCAGTGGCATAAATACGGCAATTTTGTTTGTTTACCGTTCCGTTCAACTGAAAATGAGCTTCATCGCTCATTTTTTGAAAGCACGTTGAGTTTTCACTATTGACTTGTTTTGTTGAATGTAAATTTCAACAATTTTAGAGCGTTCGCGTGGCGTGCACTGTTCCATTGTAAATATTTGCTTGGAATGACGCTTCAAACGCGGTATGTCATTAGTCGATTTGGCATCACTGCGGAAAGTTACAGTGTTGCCAGATGGGCGCTTCGAATATGGACAACCCTGTATATAAACTCTCATCGGTAAGCAAAACCTGTACTAAAAGTTTATTGTTTAAAAGTGCTAAAGATCCTAATGTTTTCTGTTTTTTTAACCTTGCTTCAGAATAGAAAGTCTTTGGTCATCTGCTCATGCACGAAATTGGGGCGTTCTATTACATTTTTCTTTCTAATACAGTGCTTTTTTCGTGCTACTCCTCAATTTAAACATTTTTTTCTAAAAATTCTTCAAATTTTTTCTGAGTGTACACTCGTTTTCAAATTGAGTTTTAACATGACCTCTAGTTCTAGTGCAAATAAAATGGGTCTTTTATTATTTCTTTTAAAAAATACCTTTCATCTTTGGAGCCAAGTTTATTTTTTGCTACTGTACGTTCTTTATTGCATATTCTCTTACCTTGTACATAACGCTTGATTATATCGTGCACTGTTGATTTACTTTTTAAGACGATTTGTGAAATTTGTCGCTCGGATTTTTCTTCAAATAATGATCTATCACGAGCTGCCTTTCTGCCAGTGTTGATTAATTCACTTTTCGAGAAATGTTTATTTTTTTAAGTTCTGCGTTTGACTGAAGTTATTTCAACAGTGATAAAAAGTTTGAAGCAGGAATAACAACGATTTACGACCCATGATTTACATTTTTTCTTTACTTGCCCGACTTTCAATGTGAGCTCGTTTTTATAGGTTTCTATCGATTTAAATTTATTTCACCGTTATGTTCTAATAATTATGTTCTAATAATTATGTTTCTGTTTAATTTTGTTCATCAAAAAATAACGTTTTGAAAAAAATATATATTTCAATATTCTTCATACATTTTCATTTCTGAAATCAATGCGAAAGTGCTAAGAAATGCCTGCCCGACTTTCGTTGTGAGCCACTGTAAAAGCCCAGAGATTTTTTTTGTATTTTTTATAAGCAAAAGTTTAATTAGCAAAAACAAGACCACATACAAAAGATACCTACTTCACCAAACAACAAAGCCTTTAACAGTTACAACAAAATCTATAGAAATAAAACAATGCAGCCTCTGGTACGCATTTTGTCGATAACGAGAACTCTTTCTCTTTTCATTTATTGCAAGCAAAATATTTTACATTCTGTTGCAACAGCAAAAAAGAAGCTTAAACAACCGGCTGATTAAAAAAAAAAATGCCAAAAAACACAAACAATAACCAAGATAAATAATAATAAAGAAAGAAAAAAACATACACAAAACAGACAATGCTCGGAACAACAACTGCAGCATCCAGTAAAACACGCACGTTCACAAAAGAATCTATTTAACAAAAACAAACATTAAATAAACTTTATACTTATAGAAATTTTGGAATGGATGAGAGAATATTGTTTTTTAAATCTCTAAATACAGTAAGTTTCAGGTAATCACTCTTGCAAGTTGAGGATGCAAACAGGCACTTGTTTATCTTTTCGCATAATACTTTATTTTTTTGCCCATAATCAACTTGCAAGCAAATTTTAGGCACTATTTTTGAGAGAACGGAACTGCACGGATGAACGACAGAATGCAGCTGGAGCAGAGTTGCTTTAACTTTCGATTTGTTTGCCGATAAAACAATGAAGGAGCACTCCACGGTCACGTACAGACAAATTCAATATGTACAGCAAATTCTAAATTTACACATTGTAACTGAAGTCCTGTTGTCTAATTAAAAAGATTGCATTCTGTTTCTTCATTGTACGTTCAAACTTTCTTTAAATTTTATCAAATGAAAGAGAAAAATAAGGCATCTCCTGTCACGTGTCGGACGGGTCCAGTCAAACAACGTTGCAAATCGTTGTGTTCGATTACAAATTTTAGCGAAAGTAACTGATATGGGGAAGAGGTATTTGAAAGCCATATACCTCATAAATATACTTTCGGCGTAAAAAGATTTTAAAAAAAGTCCACAATTCTGTAGAGTTTTGACAAAACACCTTAAGTCGATCTGAAATTCATTGACAAAACCCTTTAAGTGTATACGAAATTCATATAGACTTAAGTTGTTTAGTCAAAACTCCACAGAATTTTTTTTTTCAATATTATATTTACGTGGAGACAAATCACGTCACGTGCCTGACAAACTGACAATGTTGTTCTTTAATTGGATAATTAAGTAATTAGGTAATTAAGTCATTATGTAATTTAGTAATTAAAAAACAAATTTAATATATTTTTCTTTCCTTACATCAACTATTTTTTCATTTTCGTTGGCCAATGCCTTCTATTTTTACTTAAACAAAAAAGTTTACGAAACATTTACTAAACATTTACGAAAAAGAAAAGCTACATTTGTGAAAGAGTGCAGGCGATTTGATCATCATGGTAACTGAGTTTATGTATAACTTACTTAAACCAATAAAGTGAAAATGTTTCTCTTAGATAATATCATAAAATAATAAGTTTTTAATAAGTTTTAATTTTTTGGTCACGATTGACTTTTCTGTGGAATGCTCCTGAAGATCTACTCAACTCCTGGACACAAGATAAAATATAAAACCATCGATTAGATTTTGTTAAGCCCAACAAGGTGGTATATTTTTTTTAATTCTCTTGTTTTTATCATCCACTCAGCATTGGCCTAAAATGTTAAATCTTTTGATGCGACTATCCAAAACAGTTTGAAGTGTGCGTCACTCAAAGCACTAAAAATAAAAAATAATAAAAAAAACTTACAATCCTAGATTGAGATATAAAAAATGGCATACAACTTTGCACAGTTTTATGGATTAACACTTGTGCAAAAAAGAGCAGATATTTACACGAGAGAAATAGAAAAAAAAAGCACACACACACTCACACAAAAAATCAACACAAGCCGCACGACCCACACATTTTGGCTGAGTTACCATAAAAAAGGACCCGTGTGCTGAATGTCGTATTTATGCGTTTCCTTGCAATTTGCAGAGAACAGCCACCAAAATACGATATAGGATATATGTACACATGCAAATACACACGCACACACAAGCAGCAAGAGCTTAAATTTGAAATATAATACCAAACTGCAACGGTAACTTCTATAAGACCGCAACAGAAAAAAAAAACAACAAAATATTATATTTCTATCTTCAGTTTTGTTGGCGCTGCTATTTCGTTAAAACGGCACTATATGCATGTATTAATGTATGTATGTATGTGTCTGTATGTGTTGCGTATATCCCAGTAAAAAATATGCGATCGCTCCCATGAGGAGCAACAAGGGAGCGCTCTTTTGCTGCTTTATTGCATCAAAAAGTGAGCACTTGTCAGAGCTGTAAAATCAGCATTCATATTCAGAATTTTAAGAACAACTGAATAACTACATAAGAATGCATTTAATGAATGCAAAATTGATTTAAAAATAAAATTGTCAATTCATAAATGATTAATTGTTCATTTCAATTATTCATTTTTATTATTCAGAATAATGAATATTCATTCACTTGAATGCTATTTTTACAAAATGATTAATTATTCATTTCATTTATTCGTTTCCATTATTCAGAATAATGAATTTTCATTCATTTGAATGCTATTCACAAAGAATTTCAGAATTTTTCAATTAATCTTTTTTTAATCATTATTCATTTGTTATTCATTATTAATTTTTTATTCATTATTAATTTTTTATGCATTATTCATTTGTTATTCATTATTCTTTTTTTATTCATTATTCATTTTGTATTCATTTTTTATTCACAATTTATTTTTTATTCATTATTCCTTTGTTATTCTTTATTAATTTTTCATTCATTTTCCTAAGCCATACATAAAAAATTAATAGCAAATGAATAATAACTAAAAAATCAATAATGAATAACAAATGACTAATGAATAAGAAATGAATAATGATAAAAATTAATAATGAATAAAAAATGAATAATGAATAACAAGTGAATAATGAATAAAAAATTAATAATGAATAAAAAATTAATTTCATCATTCACTTTTTATTCATTATTCATTTTTTATTCACTCTTCATTTGTTATTCATTATTAATTTTTTACCATTATTCATTTTTTATTCATTATTAATTTTAAATTCATTATTAATTTTTATTCATTATTCGTTTTTTAATCATTATTCTTTTTTTATTCATTATTCATTTTGTATTCATTATTCATTTTTTAGTCATTATTCATTTGTAATTCATTATTCTTATTTTATTCATTATTCATTTTGTATTCATTATTCGTTATTAATTTTTATTCAGTATTCATTTTTTATTCATTATTCATTTGTTATTCATTATTCTTATTTTATTCATTGTTCCTTTTGTATTCATTATTCACTTTTTATTCATTTTTAATTTTTTAATCATTGTTCATTTTTTATTCATTATTCATTTTTAATTCATTATTCATTTTTATTCCCTATTCATTTGTTATTTATTATTAATTTTTTATCATTATTCATTTTTTATTCATTATTAATTTTTAATTCATTATTCATTTTTATTCATTATTCATTTTTTATTCATTATTAATTTTTTGTTCATTATTAATTTTTTATTCATTATTCTCTTTTTATTAATTTGTTATTCTTTATTAATTTTTTAATCATTTTAGTCCATAAATAAAAGTTAATAACAAACTAATAATGAATAAAAAATTAATAATGAATAACAAATAAATAATGAATAAAAAATTAATAATGATTAAAAAATTAATAATGAATAAAAAAATAATTAATGGATAACAAGTGAATAATGAATAAAAATTAATTATGAATAAAAAATTAATAATGAATAACAAGTGAATAATGAATAAAAAATTAATAATGAATAAAAAATTAATACAGAATAAGAAATGAATAATGAATGACAAATGAATAATGAATAAAAAGTGAATAATGAATAACAAATGAATAGTGAATAAAAAATTAATAATAAATAAAAAATTAATAATGAATAACAAATAAATAATGAATAAAAGGTGAATAACGAATAAAAAATTAATAATGAATAAAAAAGAATAATTGAAAATTCTGAAATTCTTTGTGAATTGTATTCTTTGTGAATATCATTCAAATGTATAAAAAATTATTCATTATTCTGAATAACGAAAATGAATAAAGGAAATGAATAATTAATCATTTATTTAAAAATGAATGAAATTAAAAATTTTATTTATAAATCAATTTTGCATTCTTTGAATGCATTCTTATTTCGTTATTCACTGATTCACTCTTTTGTGAATAAAATCAAATTGAATGCATTATTTTACAGCTCTGTCACTTGTGCCCTTGTGCTCATTTACTGTGTTATAAGACCAATAGACGAGCAATTAATGAAAAACTTTTTAGGAAGCTGTTTCATTAATTTCTGAAAAAAAAACATTTTAAATATTCCTTTGCTGATCCATTTGGATCAGTTATTGCTCGCTGATTTTGAGCTCCTCTGGGATGTTAAAGGGAGCGCTACCCTTCCTAGGACATGCAATGTTAAAAGAGAACACAAAAAACACCTGGCTTGGATTAATAGGGAGCACTGCTCTTTAGGAAGCACTTCCAGAACGCCCATACTATGATCCACTTTTGTACAGGGATGGGACCCAGCAGCAAATGTTCAAATGCAATGACAACGAATAATTTTTTAGAGCATGCCATAAAATACATTTGGTTTTTTTGGTAAAAAAACTGTAAGATTATTGCTTATGTATGAGTGCAATAGTCATGCATCACACAAATTTATGGTCATGTTTGTGTGGGTGTGTAGCTGCGTGGTTGTGCAATTTTAAGCATTTTATTGCAGGTGAAAAAGTTTAGTTTTCCACATTGTTGGCTTTAATTAAAATGAGCTTGTTTGCTCAGTATTACCAAAACAAACACAACAGTACCTTTTACACTCCGCATATGCCAGTTTTTTCTAAAACTAACTACATATTTATATTTTTGTGAGTTTCTAACAAAATTTTACACAAAAATTTACACATTTCTAATTATAAACAAGCAGTAAATATTTGTCTTGATAGAAAAATATTCTTGACAAACAATATCATTATATAACAAAAATTAAAATTTGTGATCTTTTTACGAGCTAATGGTAAATTAGTTGGAAGTAGCCAAATTTCGAATCCTTGAAACAAAACAAAAATAGAACAACAGAAAAAAAAACAAACATAAAAAAGAGCAAGCAACTCTCAACCACAAAACCTCAACTTTTTACTTTTCTCTAAGAGTTTTCTTGCTTGAGCATCATAGTTACCACAACATTTTGCTGCTGCACATTCTTTGTTGAAGCGTAAAAAGTATGTTTGTTGCATGAGAGTAAAGCATCTTCTTTTCATATCATAAAGTTAAATATAAAGTTAGTGAGGTTAGATGATAACGTTAACAAACGCACGCTTCGTAAAGCATGAGAAGGTTTTGAATTACACTCTATTAAATATTAATATGCATATCTTAATGTTTTGCTGCAGGCATGAGAACTTGAGATACAGAAATAACGAGAGACAATATAAATTATAACGAGGAAAAAAGCCATTAATTTTTTCTTAAATATTAAGTTGAAGGGAAGTGCATGTAAATGATTAAATATAAAACTCTATTTAACTACCCAGTGGTAAATGGTCTCATGACGTAAACAATTATTTCTTAAATACAATGTAGCTGCGGGGCCTACGAAGTCTGTTTACTATTCTCAATTACATTTTTTCGAACATGGCCGCTAAAACACTGATGACATCGACCTTACACAGTAAGCGACGATGGAAGTAGGTATGCACAAGATAGAAGAGAACAAAAAAATGACGCTCAAAACTGGAGAGAACACAAATAAATTTAACGAAAATCCTCTCTACGCCAAAAACACAACAAAATCGAAAGAGAACAAACCGAAAAGAAGCAAACAAAAGCAAATTACGCCACAAATTATTTTGGCAATTAAATGAAAGACTTCCTTTCCTTTTATAGATCATTTCAGAATTAATATTTAATATCCCTATTAGTTAATTTATGCAGTAAACATTGTTCTGGTTTACACATAAACATTTATAATTTTCACAAACACACTTCACTCAGTGAAGTTCACTGCAAAACTACCTGCTAGAAAACACGATGTTGCTACACAGATGAATAAAGTCAAATTGTTGTTTGAAGAATGAAAATAAAATAATGTGAGTACGTTTAAGAAGTGAGCACAAACAAGATTTTGTTCCCGTTTACAGTTCTGCATTACAATGTCATCACCGATCAATTTTTACAAGCGGGTATTAACTTGTGAAATGGCTATTTTTATACCATATAGTCAAATATTGACCTCTACTTACACTTAAGGGGTCGTCCATAAACTACGTTACTGATTTTCCGTTTTTTTTTACCCCCCTCCCCCTGCGTTACTTTTCGTAGTGCTTTTCAAAACCCCTCCCCCCTCCATAAAATAACGTGACATATGAAATTAATTCATTCGAATGATTATATATTTTGACTAGCTCTGACAATTTTCACTAGTATTAGTGACTAGTATGACTAGCTACATTAAAGGAACAATTGGAAAAAAATCAATAATTAATATCATCTGTAAAAGCTATTCCATCTGCGATCCAAGATTCGATGCTCTCAATCACTGGGATAGAAGAAGCTGGTAGCTTTGTTGAGGATTCTTGAAAATAGAAATTTTCATCGGATTCTATGTCGACCCATTCAGGTGAATCCTCATTTCTAACGCAAAGAAATTCACCTGGTCTTTGACAGAGTACCCTTAAAGGCTGCACCCGAGCTGCACCAAGTTCTGTGTTTTTGTGTAAATGCTTTCTGAAAATTGATTTATTTAAATAGTATTTTTTATTCCGATTTATTGTAAACGATATAATACAAACTTATGGCAATTCATAGAAGTTTTAAAAACGAAATACAAGCCGCAGGTAGGATACGACCTTTAACCGATTTCTTCTTTCTGAGAAGGACAGTACATGTCATACGGTATATCCTTTGATCAAGAACATTCAGGCCTTAACGTCAAAGCCTGTCGCAAAAGCAAAGACCCAAATTTTTCAGACGTGTGCTGAGATGGTGAAGGAATACCAAAAGGTTCCTGTGTCGAAGGAAAAGGTGGTGGAAGAAATCGTTGTAACAAAAGTTAACCATCAATTTAGACGATCAAACATAAACATGTAAGGTTAAAAATTTTTGAAATGATTGTGTTATTAATTAGAGGTTTTTCGTCGATTTTTTTAATTTTTGGTAAAGTTACAATATCTAAACACCTTTCCCTCCTACCGTTACTTATCGTAGTGCATTTCAAAACCCCTCCCCCACCTAAATTGGTAACGTAGTTTATGGACGACCCCTAACTTATACTTTTATATATATTTTCTCCTGTCCTTATTCATGTTCTCTTTAATTACACGGTGCTACAAAAAAAAATCGCATGTACTTTTGAAGTGACATAGCACAGGTTGCAGATATGGTTGAAAATAATATGACACCATACTTGAATTTGTTAAAATCCCCCCAAAATTAAAATTTACCGTAATAACCGATTTTTAGGTAATTGACGCATAAAGCTTAGTATGTTGTAGGAACGAAAATGTTTAGGCATATAATTCTACACGCGACATTTTGGTGTAGTCAACATTTTTGTGTGGAGAACAAGCACTTGCTCTTCTAGTTGACAAAAGCAAGACTACACATTAATAAACTATATAAATGCAGCAGTAAATTTGTTAAATAACAAATTCAACACTTAAACATACTTACTGCTTATTTTTTATAGTTGAATGGCAAATTTCCACGTCAATTATATGTACGGGCATATAATCGACAGCGAAATTTTGAAATTTTAACTCTCCACTCACGAATGGAAATTTGGAAACATAGCAATAATTTTCGTTTCTACAGCGTACTAGCTGGCGAAAAATAAATTTCACTGCCTGTTCGTTGTCAAAAATCTCAATGTATTTCTTATGGAAATTTTTTTCATTCCTCAGCCAGTTTCTAACCGATTTTCGATTTTTAAACAGTTTTAAAAAAATATAAGGTAAAGCTTTCAAAATCTGTGCACATCTTAGGAACCATGAAAATAATTTTTTGAGTTATAATCGGCCAAACTTAACATTTTTACATTTTTTAAAATTTTTTCAACTTTGAGGATTATTTACTGCCAAAGTTTTGTTCTTTATCTTTTATCTTTTAATGCTTTCATTTCGGAGAAAATCTTAGCACACAGATGACATTTATATAAAATGTTTTTATTAATTTGCAACAAATTAAAGGCTTCAGAATTTAATTTAGCACAATCTGAATGAAACTTTTAAGGCAAAAGCCACACGAAATGGGTTCTGAGCCCGATATAAGTAAATTGCACCGAGAGAAAGGAGATATTTCAACACTTCAAGCACTTTCAATGATACGTGAAGGAAATTAAATTTAACTTCTAATCTTAAGTTTTTTATGATGTGACCTAGTATGTACATTAGTTTTTAGTTATTAAACTGATGTTAATAAATTGAGTCACATTTTATAACTCATAACTATATTTTATACAAAGACAGGATTAGGCAGGATAAGCTGGGCATTTTGGGTCTTGAGAAATAAATAGAACACAAAGAGACAAGTGTAATATACCATTTGTGATATTCTTCCTTCAGCAGCAAATGACTCAATATTAGAAAAATTAGCTAGTTTTTGTGCTACATTCCTTCAAAAGCAATGTGCGATGTGTCGAAAACGAAAATCCCAAATATGTAGCCAAACTGGACATCAAAAACTTTATCAAAAATAAACCACAATCATGAATTTTTTTATGTGAAAACTGAAAAATTCAATAAAAATTCATATATTCAATAAATCAGTACATCTGTGTCGATAAGCAATAATAGCTTAAGTCGATTTAAGACAGAACTGAGTTATTGATATAGTTGTGTTCCACGTATATTTCATTATGAACACACAAAATCTAGAACTTCTAGCATGATTTTAGCCAAAGATATGACGCAAAAACAAAAGACCCTTTCATATAACTTATATGGCGATTGAAAACTTTGAAGCAAGATTTCTGGAAACTTTGAAATAAGACTTAAGCTGTTATTGCTCACCGACACAGATATATTCAATAAACAAAAAAAAATTAACAAGTATAAAAATAAAAAATTCCCAAAATTAATTAAAAATTATCCAAAAAAAAAATCGACCACCAAAAAAATTAAAATGACCCATAACAAAAAATAAAAAATCGCTCAAAAACAATTAAAAACCACCCAATTTTTCATATGAAAAATAACCCAATTTTGTATGAAGAAATTTTGGGTGATTTTTATTAGTTTTTTTACTATTTTTCATTGGGCGCTTTTTCAAATTTTTTTTTTTTTTTTTTTGAGTCACAAAAATAAAAACTTATTTGAAGGGAAACAAATTTGGCGTGGATTTTGGCAAAGTCACAGGGTGCACAAACTTGACAAAAAGCGGTTAAAATCGATTTTTCAATGAATTTAAAAAATTTTTTAATCGTTTTTTAAGTAAATGCTATTAAAAAATTCTAAATTCCTGGTAAGTTATTGACTACACGTAAGAACTTCTAACAAGAGTTTTGAAAAGAACACTAAGAAGGCTCAAACTGCATGATTGGCAAAAATAAAATCTTAGAAGAATTTTCGTGCAAATCGAATTTAAAAGAAAAAAAAAATATTATATCAATTTTTTTATAAAAAAAGAATTATTTGAAGTGTTTTGACAGAATAAAATTTACAAAGTGTCCTTTAATACGGAACACCCTGTATAAGTGTCTTTTCTAAAATTAAGAATTCGAAAGAAACGTGTTTTCGTCAGAAGCCTTGAAAATTAAAAGTGATTTTTTAATTTTCAAGGTTATTCGGATGCTAGTCCCTATAGAAAGTAGGATAATATCCAAACTAGTTTGCAACCACTTGCTGACAAAGGATTTCATAATTTGCAAGGTGTGTTATTGAAGGATCCTCTTAAAATCAAAATGCTATAAAGGTAAGAAATGTAAAAGCTTAGTAAAGTGGCTTAGAAAGATTTCTAAAAACGTTTTTTATGTGGGTTAGCTTCTTAAGACTAAATTATATGCAGCCACAATAATATACGCTTGTAAATCGCTTACGAATAAAGATAACATATTCATCTTACACTCATTAAAAGGGTATACATATAAAAGAGGTTGGTGAAATTTTTGTTTGCATACAAAACTGCTTTTTGATCTGAGTGTGGGTTAGCACCTTATTGCCCGGCGCCTTCATATCTCAAACATTTTTTTACTGAATGTTAAGTTTGAACTACCATTGGAAAGATTACTTAAGAGGCTATATTCTAAAAACAATTTACTTTATCAGTAACTTTGATTAAATTCGTGTGATGCCGTTAGTTTTCAGACATCCAACTTGCTGATGTCCTATAGCAGCATCGTCCTTATTGGGTTAATGTAGATTGTTGAAGCAGCCCACTTGAACGCCCCACAAATACTTCTCAATCAACACTTGAGACATCAGTTGCGACAACTGAAACAATTAAAATGTTTCTACTTTATACATATATGCAACGGCAATTTAATCGAAGGGTTGTGTTTTTATTTCTGTTTATATCTATAACTGTGTGAGTGTGTAGTTGTGTACGCGTTTCTGCTTTGCGGCTGTTGCTAAAGAAATAAGTTTGCTAAGCCTACACCTTCAAAATGAAAATAGAAACTCTGTGACACACACACGCACACACTCACACGCACGAGTTATGTTCCTTGCTTAGAGCAGTTTGATTGAAACACACTTTTCTTTTCTGCTGTAAACTTAGAACTGAACTTTATTACAACTCTTTCTTAAAATCTAACCAATTCGTTTTCGAAATGTAAATGTGTAAAAGTATGTAAAGATATAAATGGAAGAAATACAATTGTAAAATAGGAGAAATGTAATGTATGTAAAAGAAATACAATGTGGTTAATATGTAAAAGTTAATAGTCGCAAAGTGTTGCCTAATTTATAGTTGCAACATAATATCAAAAATGCAAGGGTTTCATTTTAATGTCTTGTGGTTAATATGTAGAATAAATAATCGTAAAATGTTGCCCAATTTATGGTTGCAACATAATATCAGAAATGCAAGAGTTTGATTTTAATGTTATACTTTAAAATTGAACCTATTTTAATAGTTGCGATTTATGAGGAAAAAAATAAAGAAAGAGTGTAAATAAAATTGGAACACTTAAAATATCTTATTGATTACGCTGCACTTTAAGTAGTGCAGTGGGGCTTATTATGTTGTTGTTTCTGGTGCTATTGTTGTGGGTGCCGAGATTTAATTGCCGTTTGTGCTGTTGTTGTAAATGTAGTAACGATGTCTTTGACTTGTTGGTTAATTTGGTATTGTTGTTGTGTTTGTTGTAATTGTTACTGTAAGTGTTGCAGCGGCGTATTGAGCCTCGATGGTTTGGGTGGTGGCTGAGAAGTATATGTATTTGTTGTTGTCGTTTGAGTGGGGGTCGTAACTCCTCCCCCCCCAGTATGAAGTGAGGGCCATAAAGATTGTGCAGTGGCCCTTACGAAATTGGTTTGCGGTGTATAAATTGATGCCATTATTTTCCTAGGGACGTAAATGAAGATCAGGACAAGGATTACAATTAACGTATATTGCAGTGCGTCTTGGGCATATGTAATTGTGCTGAGGTGTTTAACTGATGCGTAGCTTTCGATTTGATGGTCGCGAAGTTTTTCCAAGTTTAGGGCTTCGGTTACTGACAGGGCTTGTATTCCTGAGTGTGTTATTGGCAGGATATGTATCTCGTCCCAGAAAATTCCAACATTGCTCTTGTAGATGATACCTCTTATAGCGATGTCGCAGTTCTGGAAATGAATAGCACCGGTACCTTCAACTGTGTATTGTCTTTGACTGCAAGTAGAATTTATTAGTGTATAGGGTATATTAATATAGACGATAAAGTTGGCTTCTGGCTGGAAGATTGTTGTTATCTTTCCGAGGTCATACAGGTCGCAGTGTCCAGGTTGATTTTGCATGAGCTGCCCCAGGCATTTAGATTCTTGAGTGTTTTCTTTTTGGATTGGTTTTTGGCAAAAGTATATTTTAGATATTCTTTGGCATGTTTTGTCGAAAAACTGAATTGTTTTGTTATTGTAAGTTATGTATGATTTTGTTATTATTTGCTTTGTTATGTTTATAGGGGTAGGTATAATATGATATAGCTGATAATTTTCTGTATAAAGATTAGGTATTTGAACATTGAATATGACATTAGAATGATTATAATATGCTTGTAATTGTAATAGTTCGTATATTTCTTCATCTGTTTCAATTTTAATGGATTGATTAATCATATAATTTCTAATTTCTTGTAACTCTTTTTGGTTTAATATAAGCTTGGATATAATGTTTAGTTTGGCTAATAGTATGGCTTCTGCTATGTCTGTGATATGATTGAATAAAATATCTATATTGTAGTTAAGTTGGTTAAGATATTGCATTTCTTCTAGAATATTTTCATTTCTTTTAATTTTATTGGCTGTTTCTTTTGAATATTTGTTTACAAATTTTTCAATTGTGCTATGTTCATTATTCATGTGTTCAGTAATATTTTTAAATCTTGCGATCATTTGCATATTCAATTTGTTTTGATTGACCGATTCTTTTTGTAAGTTTTCTTCATTTTCTTTTAATTTTGTTATTTCATTATTTAAATTTTGTGCATCAACCGCATCCATGTTTCCTGTAATAAACTTTACTACTGATCCTAGTCCATTCAAGATACCCCTTTTTTGTCTAGCAACAGGTGATAGTGTTTGAATTTTATTCTTTAGTTCGAAAAGTTTCATTTCAGTTACTTTTATAAGATTTGGTTGTATACCTTGTGCTTTAATTTCAGTAAAGGTAGTGGATAATTTGTTAATGTTTTCATGGTATTTGTCTAGGTCGATTATATGGATTAAATTGTTATACCCTTTTACTACTCGTGCCGGTCCGAGTCTGAGTGGAATTATACCTTGGTTATCTTTGACGTTATGAATCTCTATTAACTGTCCAATGACCAGTTGTACCCTAAAAAGTGAAAATATACAAATATAATGCAAGCTAAAAGTGCCTATTGGAAAAAAAATTCGAGGTATAATGTTAAAATTTATGGTTTATTTTGTTTTCTTAGTTTGGATTTGTGTAATTTTTGGTCTTTTATTGTGGTTAATGTGACTTTTTTATTGCGTTTTACTTTATGTTTTGTGAATCTAGGAGTCATTTTATTTCTTCTATTTTCTTTTCTAAATATGGTTTTGTTGCTGTCGAAATTTTCGGGTTCGTCTCTAGTTACATTGATTTTATCTATGTTAAGGCTTGTAATTTGTTTAAGCTGTTCACATATTTTTGGGTATAGAATCTCCTGATATTCTTTTAACTTTTGAAGGTATTCGTGTTCATTGTGAAATGAAATTATGTTATTGAATTTGTATGTTCTGCCAAAAAATAACTCGTAGGGAGTGTGTTTGGTGGCGGAGTGAATTGCGTTATTGTAAGTTATAAATGTTTCTGCTAAAATTTCGTCATGTTCAAGAGATAGATTGTTTTCTTTTCGAGTTGTAAGTAAAATTCTGTAAATTTCAGTTAAAGTGGAATGCATACGCTCTACTGGAGAATTACTACTCGATTGTTGGAATGACGTAAAATGCAGTTCTATTTGGTACTGACGACAGAAGTCCTTAAATATATTTGCCATAAATTCTTGACCTTGGTCACATACAATTTTTCGAGGTGTACCGTAAACACTGATGTATGTTTTTAATGCTTTTAGGATGGATACGCTATTTTTCGATTGTAGATTATAACCTGCTCCGAACTTAGAAAATTTGTCAATTATTGTTAAGATAGGGTGATTGTTAATTGTATATATATCGATGTGCAAAATATCGAGTGGCTTAATAGGTGTTTCTGGTTTTTCAAATTTTGTTTTAGGGGGATTCCTATCGTATTTTTGAGTTTTGCAGGTTTCGCAGTTATTAATTGTTTGTGTGATTTTATTTTTCATAAATGGAAAGTAGTACTTTCTTTTGAGATGCAAATGTGTTTCATTTATTCCTCTATGGTTATGTCGATTGTGATACAATGTGTCCCAGGAACGCTACTTCTTTATGCAGGAACTCTGACTTGTCTAGTTGGATTTTGAAGTTTGCCGAACGTAATTTTTCAAAAACTTTTTCAAGACTTTCAAGATGTTCTTGAAGAGAAGTTGAGTAGATTATTATATCATCTAGGTAGACAAGACAAATTTTTCCTACTAATTCTCTAAGAACATTGTCCATCACTCTCTGAAACGTTGATGGAGCGTTCTTTAGACCGAATGGCATTCTTATGTATTCATAGTGACCACCTTCTACTGTGAACGCAGTTTTTTGTATATGTTTATGATGCATTTCTATTTGATGAAAACCGCTTGCTAAGTCAAGCGTAGAAAAATATACACATTTACCTAGTTTATCCAGAATTTCATTTATATTGGGGAGCGGGTACCTATCTGATATTGTTTTTTCATTAAGCTTCCGATAGTCTATGACGAGGCGCCACTTTTGTTTTCCACTGGAGTCCTTTTTCTTTGGAACGATCCAAACGGGAGAACTCCAAGGGGAATAGCTATGGCGGATTATTCCCTGTTGAAGCATTTTTGCGATTTGACATTGTACCTCGTCTTTGTGGACGTATGGATATCTGTACGATTTGGTGTAAATTGGAATGTCATCTGTTGTGGATATTTTGTGCTTAATTTCGTTGGAGAATGTTAATTGTTCTCCTTCTTTGTAGAATACGTCGTTATTTTTCTTACAGAGTTTCAATAACTTTTGTTTTTCTTCTGAATTCAGATGGTCTAATCTGAGAATTTCTGATAAGTCTACAAAGTGGTTTGGGTCACAAGTATTATCTGGGTTTATATTATTTAATTCGACAAAGTCAGAAGTGTTGTAAGGGTTTACTTTAAGAGGCTGTTCAAGAAAAAGGGATTGTTCATTTTCAGAAAAATTTATTACTTCCAGTGAAGCAACCCAGTTTTTTGATTCGTATATACCTTCTGATATAACTAAGTTAGGTTTAAGTTCTGTGTTTCTGAGATAAATTGATCCATTTTGAGTGTCTACTGGCAATTCAATAACTGTTTTAGATCTAGGTGCAATCAAGTATTTTTTTGATATTATATTTGGTTTAAATTGTAGATTAATAGTTGAGTTTTGTGTATTAAGTGATTTGCTAACAAGATTAACTGTTGCACCGAGTTGAGTAAGGGCATCAAGTCCGATTAGTCCATCGAAATAATTATGGAATTTGAAGAGAAGGAATATGAGATTACCGCGTTGATTGAATTCACGAAATATAGGTAATGATACTTGCTCATTAAGAGTATATTTTCCAAGTATAGTAGAGATTGAAGTTAATTTACATTTTTTAATATCGTCTTTATGTATGAATTCGGGATTAATAAATGAGGCTGACGCTCCCGTATCTATAAGAAATCTCAATGGTCTACCAAAAGGGGATGATATGTTAACATATGCTAGCTCAGATCCATGTCTATTTACGTCTATGTATCCTGTTGGTTCGGTGAGGCTGATCGGAAAAAATTTTGATCATCTTCAATGTTATTGATGTCTTCTATTGAGTCATCTGTATATTGATCTAATTGTTGTTGGTAAGAGGTATTGGGGCGTTGGGTCCTTGGATTTTTATTTATGTTATGAAATTCTTCTGTTCTTGGTCTTGTCATCCTGGAAAATTTAGAACGCATGCTTACATCGGAATTATTATTCCTTTGAGATACAGTGGAGTTTTTAGTGTTTGTAAAACCTGAACTTGTGTCCATTGGTTCTGGTTGTGGTTGTCTGGCAGAAAATGACGAATTGTTATTATTGTTGTGGTTATTTCTAAAAGGGTTATGATTAGGATTAAACCTATTGTATGTTGGTGGGTTATTAAATCGGGACTGGTTTGGGTTATATGTGTTTTGGTAGTAATTTGATGTGTTTGGATTATAGTTAGACGTATTTGGTGTAAAGTTACGTGGGTTTTGCATTCTTGCTGGATATTTATTGAACGTATTATATGGCTTATATTGTTTACTCTGATATGTGTTTCTTTCTGATCTCATGTAATGAATATTTTGTTCTTTTATACAGTAGGCTAAAGCAGTGGCCAAGGATTCTGGCCTCATAGCCCTAATGTTTGAGCCAAGTGGCTCTCTAAGACCACTTAAAAATGAGTTTAGACACATTTCCGCAAATAGTTCTTTTTTTGCTGCTACAACATTTTGATCACTTTCGTGTATCAAAATATTGTTGCACAGTGTAGCCTGAATTTCTATTATTTCACTGAAAAAATTTTCTACAGTTTTGTTGTATTGTCGTAAGTTGTGTAAATCCCTAATAAGTGAAGTCTCCGATCTTTTGTCAGAGTAATGCAGAATTAAGTTAGTTTTTATGTTTTCCCAATTGAGTGACGTTCCGTACATATTTAGTACTTCGTTTGCCTGACCGACTATCTTATTTCGTATTGCCCTTAGTAGTATTTGTCCTTGAGGCGTATGACTAGCACCTCTTGTATGTAACAATATTTCCTCTACGTTATTTAGAAATTCGTATAGTAGTCGAGGATTGCCATCATATTGAGGCAAATCCTTTATTGCATCTGGAATGCGAAGTGACTGAAAAATATCCACATATACAGGGGCAGGGGTGGGAAGGGTTGGGATGGGGGCTGTATTTTCCATAGTAAATTCTCTACTTGGTTCTTCTAGAATTGAACTAAGGCTTCTGCTTTTAAAAAGATTACTGAGGGAAACTGAATAGGGCTGATTTTCTGCACGTTTTTTCTGGGTTTTTTTCCACATGAATTTTTTTTCTTTGTTCTTTTTTTTTTTATTGAATAAAATTGTTAACGTATTGAAATTTTTCTTTTCTTATCCCCTTTTATTGAAAAAATTTATTTGTTTTATTTTTAAGCTTTGTTTTATTTAATTATTTTTCAGTTTTCGACTTACATGCTTCCAACGATGATGATGATTAACTGCTTTAGCTGCATGATGCTTGTTGTTCGCTAGTCGTCCTTTCAGAGCGTTGAGTTCCAATGGCGATTAAAAGTTGATATAGTCGTCCTTTCAGAGCGTTGAGTTCCAACGGCGATTAAAAGTTGATACTTAACCGATCTTGTGAAAAAAAAAAAAAAATGTGCTGATATTCAGTCAACACTTATTTCAGAATATTATGTATCGATATTCTCTCGATAATAACTTCTGATAATTACAATAATTTTAGTTCGATATTCTTTCGAACAATTATTTTATCACTTATTCTTCAAATAAGAAGGATACTGATTATTCACTATTCACAAGATGGTTCGCCAAGCCGTAGACTGCGCCAGTTATGTTCCTTGCTTAGAGCAGTTTGATTGAAACACACTTTTCTTTTCTGCTGTAAACTTAGAACTGAACTTTATTACAACTCTTTCTTAAAATCTAACCAATTCGTTTTCGAAATGTAAATGTGTAAAAGTATGTAAAGATATAAATGGAAGAAATACAATTGTAAAATAGGAGAAATGTAATGTATGTAAAAGAAATACAATGTGGTTAATATGTAAAAGTTAATAGTCGCAAAGTGTTGCCTAATTTATAGTTGCAACATAATATCAAAAATGCAAGGGTTTCATTTTAATGTCTTGTGGTTAATATGTAGAATAAATAATCGTAAAATGTTGCCCAATTTATGGTTGCAACATAATATCAGAAATGCAAGAGTTTGATTTTAATGTTATACTTTAAAATTGAACCTATTTTAATAGTTGCGATTTATGAGGAAAAAAATAAAGAAAGAGTGTAAATAAAATTGGAACACTTAAAATATCTTATTGATTACGCTGCACTTTAAGTAGTGCAGTGGGGCTTATTATGTTGTTGTTTCTGGTGCTATTGTTGTGGGTGCCGAGATTTAATTGCCGTTTGTGCTGTTGTTGTAAATGTAGTAACGATGTCTTTGACTTGTTGGTTAATTTGGTATTGTTGTTGTGTTTGTTGTAATTGTTACTGTAAGTGTTGCAGCGGCGTATTGAGCCTCGATGGTTTGGGTGGTGGCTGAGAAGTATATGTATTTGTTGTTGTCGTTTGAGTGGGGGTCGTAACTCACGCACTCACTGTTTTTGTTGCCTTTGTTTTGTTGTGTGACAGGCGTACGTTTTCATGTCTCATTAAAAGTAACTAACTATCATTAAGGATGCTTTTTATGGCTGTGAATTTAAACATTTGTTGCTTTTTTACACTTCAACACTTGTGTCAGAGGAGCACTGAAGTTTTTTTTTCATCCTGAAAAACCTTTTTGCATGGCAACGGACTCTAAGGAAAAGCAGTAGAGGCTATTTTTACAGCGATTTTAATTTTTAATAGCTTGAGCTAAAAGCTATTGATTTTTTTTCGCCTTTTTCGTTAAGTAGAATTACATTACGAATTCAGGATAAAGCGAAAATGCTACATAAATTCTTTAATGTTAATAGAGATGGCAGAGGTAAAATATAAAAAGGTTCACGCGCTTTGTCTTGTTTCAGAACTCGGCTTTAAAAAGGATAAAATAACGCATGAATGTCGTTTGCTGACAGTCGGCAAATTATCATTATTTAACCCTTTTTTTGGACATAAGCAAATAAGAAAAAAAATACGAAATAACTTTATTTGCACACACACACATGCTCCAAAAAACATTTATACGCACTGGTAAATAGATGTTGACTGGTTGTTAAGGACCTTTGCGAATACTAACAATTTGATTGCTTTGCTTTTGGGGTCATTTGATGGCTTGCTTTTATACTATTTATGCATGTATAAGCGCGTGTGTGTGTGAGTGTGTAAGTATGTATGTGTATGTGTGTGTTGTAAAATAGCCTATCCTTGAATAAACATTCGTTAGAACACCCGTCAGCAATATGAATATTGATCAAAGCGCTTAGCGAGAACTAAAACACGTTAGAGCATGGCAGCGCAACCTAGTGTAGCAGTCAGCAAAAGCAATGGCTACAGCAACATCATCATCATCATCATCATCATCATTAACGACGTCAACATCGTTATGATCATTTTCAACGTCATCATTAGCATTATGAACGTCAACAACGTGCTGCTGCTGGTCATGCTTGCCAGCAATAAATAGTTGCTGTCAACTGTCTTTGCTGCTGCTGCTGCTGCTGCTGCTGTAAAGCTCAACACAAATTTTGCTTTCGTCATGAAAGAAAAAAAATAAAAAAAATTCGAAAATAAAGTAAATAGCAAATGTTTAAATAAGAGCAGAGCGTGAGCGTAAGGGTAGAAGGATATACAAGAAGTAATGAAGACATATTTGACTGTCAGTTCTTGTGCAGCGTCTGTTTTGACGGCATGTCCGACAGGCGAACGTTAAGTTCAGACTAGCAGCGTCAAATACCAATAAAACATAAAAGACGATGGCGTGCTATTTTTTTGGGGAAAAAACGTTCTAGCACATTTATGATTGCTAAAAATAATTTTTTATTTAATTTAAGACTCTCTATTATCCTCACAGCGGATAATAAATAAAATTCATGGTTTTCTTCTTGCTGAACCTGTAACATTTTATTGAGTGCACTTTAAGATTATTCAAAGAACTCTATCTCTAATTTGATTTTATTCAATAAATAAAAAAAAAATCTGCTCGTACTACAAATACAATTAGCTATCTTTACAATACTAATTCTAGTTTCCCCAAAGCTTGCAACCTTTTCGCCAAATTTTTTAAATCAGCTTATGCCATTTCACCTACTTCTGATCCATCTGTAACAAATTAAGAATGAAAAGATACTTTCCCAACCTTAGAAGTTGGCAACTTCCCAGTAAAAAAAGTGCTTTCAAAAGACGGTAAAGTGGAAGAGAAAGTTTTGAATTCCATCCCTTCCACTTTCATACCCAGAAGGCATTCTTTTGACATATGCATGTCAGTGGGAGGAATTCTTTCCTTAGTTTTCTCTAGAAGTGCATAGAATGGTTTTTGCGGTTAGGGGGGCTTAAAAAATCCCACGAAAAATATCCCGATTTTCTTGTGGGGGTTTCTTGTTTTTGGTTTAAAAAAATCTACGTAAAAAATATCACTTGTCACGATTTTAACGGCATTTTTTTGTTTGAAGTAGGAAGTGGTTGCGTTTTGTTGAAGGTTTGAAAAATCCCAAGGAAAATGAAAAAATACCTGAAAAAATAATTGAAATTATATGCTATTTGAATGTCTTTGAGGAGTGGTTTATGAGAATGCTTCTTAAAAGCACTACTTAATAAGGCTTAAAAGAAGCATAATTGGATCTTTAGAATGTCTTCTGAAAGCAGTGTCCCTAAGAATGCATGTCACATTTGTAACAAAAAATTTTCTGGGCTAGCGTGTTGGAAGTCGTAGAAGGTTTGATTGAGTCAATGAAACATTGATAAACAGCCTGAAATAGATGGTTTTCCAACTATTCTTTTTAAAAAAAGGTGCGGAACTATTAACTCTCCCTCTTGTTAGCAATTTTAATCAATCCCTTAATAATGGTGATTTTCTCTCTAAATGGAAAATTTCCTTCTCACAAATCTGGCTCCAAAAACAACATATCTATCTATAGACTAATTAGTTAAATCTCATCGATTTCTAAATTGTTTGAAAACTTGGTCTACAACCGACTTACTTTTTTTGCAAAAGAGACTATATCTCCATTCCAATACGGTTTTGTGGCTGGCAGGTCAACTGTCACTAACCTTACAATTTCTTGTAACTACTTTAAAGTAGCTTTGAAAAAGGGTATCAGTGTGGGTAACAAAACTTGAAAGAATTGGTCTTCATTCAAATTTTCAAAAATGGCTAAAGTCTAAGTATCTAACTGGATGGACGCAAAATGTTCGTATTATCAATGTGCTTTCGGAAGCTATTCATGTTACTACTGGTGTTCCTCATTTCAAACATTTTCTCGTCTGAAGTTAACATATGAATGAATGCTCGAATCTAAAGACTCAGACGTAAAGAGACTTTCTACTTGCAGTGATAAATTCGTGCCGCTTAATTTGGCAAAATGCCAATATATAACTTTTTACAGAAGTAACGTCATCAAGATTAACTGAAATAAAAGATCTAGGTGCAGTTCTTGATCCTAACCTTCGTTTCTCCCGACACATTGATTATATGATCGCTAAAACTAACTTTGTATTGGTTTTAGGTATATTGGTATATTAGGAACTCAAAGGAATTTAATGATCCCTTTTCTCTAATTCCATTATACAATGCCTTTGTAAAATCAATATTAGAATAGTGCCGCATCATATGGGATCCTTTCTATGCAGTGTGCTCTGATAGAATTGAACGAATTAAAAGATATTTCACAAGATTGGCAGTTGGACGCTAAGATTTTGAAAAGTTGTAATATTTAAAACATTTTCTAGAGATTCACTTAAAATTTTAAAATTGTTTGCCTAAATTTAAATCAAAAATTCATTGTTTATTTGCGAAGAAGCATTTTATTTACTGTATCACCAGCTCAAGTAGCTTACTTCAAAGTTATTTATACATATAATAAAATTGTAAAAAAAATCTGTACATTGAAAATAATAAAAACTGAAAATTTAAATTTGTATGCTCTTTGATATGACGTATTACTTTTATGTGAAAACTTTGCAGTTTATACAAAATTGTTTTAATATTGCTTTTAAGAAAAATTCTAAATGTATCCACTTTGATTTTTGTGACGAATTTAATTTTTTAATGTTGTTTTTATAATTTTTAATGCTTTGGCCTTAAGAGTAATTTTTTGAAAAAATTATTGCATATCTCTTTCCGATCAAAAGTTATAAACACAAATCTGTGTCAAAATCTCACCTCATCAGCTAGCTTATCTATCTTAATATATAAAAAGCAAGGACGCTGCTCCATGTTCAATATCTCTCAAACTGTTCTCAAAAATGTTCAGCCTGAAAGTATGCACATCTTAATACATACAAGGCAAGCATGCTGCTCTGCACACAGTATTTCTCAAACTGTAATTATTTTTTGACAGTAAATATTATTAAGAGAAATCTAAGCGCAGTGTATGCATATGTTAATGCATACAAACTTTTTCAATATTCTTAAGGATAATAAATAAAAAAAAATTCCGCTTGTTTGACACCAATAACATTCTTATATCTTGAAAACTAGAGAAAATCTTAGTACAATAAATTTTTTTTTATATAACATCGTTTGCTACAGCCAAAAAAAACTATTTCAAATTCAAAGTTTTGACTTTCAATGCGAATGGCTTCTTTGCTTCTTCTAAAAGTTCAATTAAATTACTTGCAAATAATTACTGCAACTGTTCCGCTAGGATAAGGATTTATATTTTTAATATTTTTGTTTTTTAAAGTTCCAAAAAATGTCTTTTACTTCCAAAAAATAGTACAAAAGTTGTTTTTGTTGTAAAAATAATAAAAACCGAAAATTGCAATTTTTATACTCTTTCATATGACGAATGCAAAAACTATTGCAGTTTGACACAAAATCGATTTTTCTATTTTTTTAAGAAAAATACAAATTTTTTTGAAATGTTGTTTTTATCATTTTTGAAAAATGCTTTGCCATTAAGAGTAATTTCTTGGCACCCACCCCCAACACCGCCCACCCGCTTCTATTCGCTTCTAAGAATTTTTTATTTGTTTTGATTGTTTTTTCAACTGTTACAAGTGCAAATCCAATTTTAAGAAATACTTGGATTCCTTTGTTTTTGCTTTTATATCTATATTTCTTCGTAAAAGTTACAGTGAAGTATACAACAATGCGACAACAACTCAATAAGAGATTGTCTCATGCTCAATAAAAAAGAAAACATATAAAGAGTTTGAAATAGGGGGATTCAGACGGTACAATATGCTATACAGTACGGCTAAAAATTTAGCAAATAACTTGGATTGCTTCTTATCTTTTTCTTTATGTCGAAATGCACTGCAATAATTTCTGTTTTACAATTCTTTAATAGTTCGGTGAGCTTGCAGCAAAAATCATAATAGCTACATCCTGCATTATTCTTGCAGTTTTATTCTATTGGATGTATGTCAATCAATTGGTTATGTCGATTATAATTTTTCAAATTTTGTTGTATTGAATAATTGATAATTGAAATAAAAGGGCAACCGCTTTCTTAAACCAAAACAAAAACAGATTCGAAACGCAACCTAAAAAATAACTGTAATACTTTGCATATTAAGAAGTTATTCTGAAGACTTGAGAAATCATTTATCAGACTGTCAACAGCAGAGAGATTTTTTTATTTATTTTTTAGACAAAAATTCTAGAATTTTGTTTTTCTAATCAATATTTCCACATACAACTATATTCAATAGCGAAACAATCAAATAAGATAGCAGTAGTTTTTTCGTTGCCAACACATTAAATAAATTCCGATAAATACTGATTTTTACTCCATGTTATACCAAATTTAATTTTTTATAACTTTGGCAGTCGCCAGGGAACAGAAAAATGTACTATGAATTAAATCTCAAGCAATTCATGGCTTTGTAACTTAAACGATGAAATTTTGTAATTCGCGGACAACATGTTTTTTATTATTCGGCATTTTTATAAACATTAAAACGAAGAAGGTATGTTAAAATTTATATATTTAACCCCTCGCTAACACCGGGTATATCAACTAGTAATAATATAATAGTACTAATTATTTAAATTAAATTTTGTAATTATTCTTAAATATTCAAAACAGAAAAATATTTGTGAAAAGTTCTGAAAAAATTAACAGAAAAAATTATAAAAGCATGTCAAGTATAAGACAGTTTTAGTTTTACGCAATCATTTCTTCTTAAGTGCAACACGTGGTATGAGTAACATATAATAATTCTATTTGCTTGCTCTTCTTTCCAAGCTTCCACGTTTTTTAGTAAATTTACGTTAAATTTAAAGCCCCTTTTATGATGCAAACAAAAGAAAACCAAAAACGAAAAAATCGCTTTTCAATTGAAGTAAGCTAAAAGCTTCTTCTTAAAAAAACATACCAATATTTCAAGATTTAGCGTTGAATGCAAAATTTAAGTAGCTGAAACAAAATGTTCTAGTATTGACGTAAATATTTCAACTAACGACAACAACAGAAACAGCAAAAACAGCAACAACAGCAACAACAGCAACAACAGCAACAACTGCTATTATAGCAACAACGTTACAAAGCAAATTCGTACTTATAAATCAGCTACAAAAACGACGACAAACTTAAAAGTCATACCATTCAGCAGCTGGTAGTCACTTTAAGCCAAGCTTTTATTGCTGTTTTTGTTGGTAGCGGCGTTGTTGTTGCTGCTGTTGAAATTGTTGCCGTTATTGATGTTGCTGAAAGTTTTTCTTATTGGCACAAGGACATTTACAGGCTTCTTGCATGCCGATTATATCTATCTGCACACAATGTTGTTGTTTTTGTTGTTATTGTTATACGCCATTTCATTCTACACTTTATTGTCCTTGAGGCATAGGAACAAAAGCCTCCGCAAGCAGAAATAAAATCAGGGTAGGAAATAAAAACTAGAAACATGTTGTAATCCTTGTTTTACATTGGTTTTTGTTGCTTTTTAGGTCACTTTTTGCAATTATTTGAACGCTGTAATGCACCGAATGACTGACTTAAGTCCTTACTTGTGAATTAAAAATCTTACAAACTTTTGAGTTTCTCTGGTTGTTTGAAGTTTTTTTATATTTATGTGTGTGTGTGTGTGTGTGTGTGTGTGTGTGTGTGTGTGTGTGTGTGTGTGTGTGTGTGTGTGTATGTGTATAATGTATATGTTCTAAGCAAAATCTAATTTTAGAATGTGTTCCAAACTGGTACTCTGAATTACGGAGTTTTTTACTTTCAATAAAATTGGGTGAAAGCAGTCGAAAATGAAAAAGTCGATAGAAAAAATTTAAGAAATAAGAGAAAATATCAGAAAATATCACCTTAAACAGCTATGCCTAAGACTGTATAGTAATTTTTTATAATTTTGAAGAATTCTTGACCAAAATAATTGCTATCATCTATATTAAATTTATTATCAACTATTTGCACCATGGCGTATGATTAACATTTAACTCTCTTAGGGCCGTTTTCTCAATGTCCGGTTAAGCACTAATCGGAACTTTAACTGGCGATTAGCAAAAAAGCATTTTTTCAATGTTCGGTTAGGTCTTAAGTGCCGGTTAAGTTAAGTTAAGTTGAGGTTCCGGTTAGTTGCTAATCGGAAGAACAGCTGTGTAGCGTAAAAAATAATTATATATTTTATAAATAAAAATGGATAGAATTTCGAGGATTTCATTTTTTTCTTACTTGAATTAGATCCAAAATATAAAAAGGACATATGCGCATAGGCGTGATACCGTGGAAGAGTAATGCACTTTCTTCATATGCACTGAAGTTCGGCACTCTGTTGCGTTTTTAAATTATTTATTAATTAATCCTTGTTAGATATTTACAACTTTCACATCAAAAATAAAATAACAAACAAGCGTAAACAGCTGATATGCAGTTTAGCGTATTTACAATTGAAAAATTGAAATAGCGTATTCACAATTAATGACTTAACCGACAATTGGTCAAAACGAAATTGTTTTTTTAGTTATTGTACGGTTAGCTAACTCCCGGTTAAGAGCTTTGCTAACCGGACATTGAGAAAACGGCCCTTAAATGTTCTGAGCAATCATTTCAACGTTTTTTTTTTACAAGAGCCAATCTCACATAAATACCTATATATGTCTTTTTAAGACCATAAACACATGGTCACTCTTTGGCATATATCGGAAAACTTATCTTTAAGATTGAGCAGGTCACCAAACAAAACACCCTCTTAAATCATGTAAATAAAATAAAAGTTGTGATAACTCATTGCAGTTTTCTGATATATTTCCCCCCCCCCCCTATTTTATACATAGACCACTTAGAACGAGATTGTTTTAGTTTCGTGTTAATATTAATTAAAGCAACAGGCTTGAGAGCAATCATTGATGTGTTGACGTTTTAAAAAAGTTTTTAACATGATTAAGAGCTTTGCAATAAAAGACGCTTTATATTCTATGTATTTGACTTTATTACACTCTAAAAAGTTTTTGTTTGATTTACTGCAACACTTGTAGTCAACAGTTTTGTGGCTGTTGCTGTAGGAAATTTACACATCAATTGAAAGACAACATATTTTAAATCTACTAGCCTCATAGGAGTAAATGTAAATAACTGCTGAGTAAAAACTTTATCATAAATTTTAGAAATAAATACTTAAATTCACTGCATTTCTCTTCTTTATGCAGATATAAGTAAGAGCTGTAAAATTTAATATAACATAATTTTTAAAATTTCGCATATGGGCATTTCCGTAGCTATGCACATGACAGTCGTACGACTTTAATGAGTAGAAAAAAAAGAAAAATTAAGCTTACAGTTTTCTTATTTTGATTTTTCAATAGTTTATTAAGCGCACTATACAAGGTGTAAAAGCTAAGACTTGACAAAAATTAAAAACTTAGATAGAAGCCACCAAAAATGAAACGTTACGTGACAAAACATAGAAGTAGTTTTTGTCTGCGGTAGTATAAACAAAAACATATGCGAAGTGTTCACGAGTTTTTTTATGAAATTTTTTTTTTTAATACAATCTTAATATAATTGATTTTTGTAGGCTTTGGCCGTATACAAAAATCAATTATAAAATAAATATTAAAAGGCCGATAACATCAATAATTACAATCTTAATATATAAAAGGCAAGCACGCTGCTCCGTGCCCAATCTCTCAAAAATTTTCAGCCTGAAAGTATGCACAGAAAATGTATTCGACACTAATCAGTGACAATATTAGGTTTTTACAATAGTACGTTTTGGATCTAACTACCTTTTCAACACTGCTTCAATACGTTAAGTGTTATTTAAAGTGGTACATTTGTATTTTTCAAAATTCAATTGGTTAAAAAATCAAGTGCTTTCGGCAATTGGTTCCAAAAAGGAAGTGTGCGAAGGACAGGCTTTTATTTTAGTCTGACATAATGTTGCTACATTGAATTAATATTTCGTTGAAAATCTTTTTTATTTATTCTTATACAAACCATAATATGATACGTTATGTGATGTACGTTACGTGACACATTTTTCCCCTCAAAGCAGTACAATTATTTTAAAGTTTTATTTATTTAATTGATCTAGAAACACATATAAAGTGTAATTCAGGATCGTAACAATCGAAAACTGACCAAAATTTAATTAAAATTTGTGTTATTATTTATACTTATAAAATTCCAACTTTCGCAAAATTATCCAATTTTTGGCACTTTTTTAAACTTTTGTAGCCTTTCATCATGTTTGCTGCCAATTTTTTAAATTCAAATTGAGATCAGCTCTTAGTACTCTCACAATATAAATTAAAACATTTTTTCTCTATTATGAAGGATTAAGAGAATTTTAAGTAACATTTCAATTTTCAATTTTTTAAATTTGCCTGAAATTCTTATGCTTTATACAATAATTCTAAACAAAAAGAACAGCACCAAAAATAACCATCCTTAATCGATTATAAACAGAATCGATTGAGCAAATAAATGCATGAATATTCTACTGTTGAAGATGTTAAATACTCAACACTTGCTGAATAGTAATACATTTGATGTAGTAATAGAAATTTTACTAATGATATTGTATCAAAATTAAACATCTGGTGTTTTAATTTAAACAAATCTACATCAAACTTTAAAAATGTAAAAATTATTTAATAAATTATAGTAATAGTGCACTTCATTTGAATTTTTAACAAAAGTTTACGATTTTAATTGTAGGAAACTTATACTTATTTTTTAGAGTGTATCTATTGGCTTTGACTTGAAAAAAAAAATAATGTTCATTGCTTTGCTTTAATTCATAAGAATCAAAGTTTTATGGCGGGATGTATTTGAATTGAATACAGTTTAATTGTTCTTTTTATGATATGCATGATTTCCACATAAATAAGTTAGATAAAAGCCAGAATTTTTATACATAAACTTTCTTTTATACATAAACTTTTACAACCAGTTGTGAAAATAAAGATGATTATGTTTTTCATTCATGTATGTATCTGGAAATGTTGCTTATGCGTTCCGATTATTCAATCAAAAACTTTTTTAACTCATTTGCTTATTTTTTTATTTCCTTCAAAATATTGCTTACTGATTTGTTCTACTTTGCATTTCATTTAATGCGTATAAAAAGTTTTGGCATCATTTGGCATTGAAATCTATTTACTTGATTTTTTTTTTTTTAACTATTTACGGAAAAGTTTCATTTTGACTAAAATTTCTGTGAATTCTAATTACAAAACTATAACAATGAACTATTATTTTTATTTTGGGACTGCTTGCGAAACAATCTTTTACTGTGAAATCCTTTATTTTCTTAAGCCTAAACAAGTGTAGCCATCAGATGAAATGTCGATGAGATAGAATTTTGAAAAGATGAATTTTTACAATTTTTTTTAAATATCTGCGAAAGAACACACCTTAAAAAAACCAAAATTTTAAGTAGACTCGAAGAGTCGAAACCTTCTTCTAATAACCAATTCAGAAGAACCTCTAATACACTTTTTGAAAACCGGTGGAAAGAATGTCTCCTCACGTCTATTTACTAATATCCTGTTATATCTTTAAACCAGTGTCCACCAAAAAAAAAACACTTGCACTGTTCTTTCAGTTGTGTGCTAGTGCACGCACATGTGAGAGTGACAGAGACAGACAGGGTTCACTATGCCCGTGGGCATAGGCTGTGGAGATCACTGTTTTAAGCCCAGAAACAGTGGATGTCTCTTTGGTCGTCAAATTTGTCCTTTGCAAGGATCGAAAATATTAGTGAAATTATCGCCGAATTTTCCATTAAAAAATCATGCATGCACCGATGTTGTAATTTACTAGTTTATATAGATATAGCCATGATTATAATAATTAAAATTTAAGAAATTAAATAAAGAATAATTTTTTTTTTTTGTTATTTTCCGATTAGATATAAAATTATTTTTTATGATATTTTTTATTTCATTTAATATTAAGTGATCTTAACTTCCTAAATCGTAAAAATTAAGTTTTTTAAATTTTTATATTGTGAAAAAGTATTATATTTATTAAAAAAGCTTCTTTTGGACCTTGAGAACTTGCCACCAAGACGTATCGAATAATACAAGCTACTACTGGCATAGCTTAGCAATGCAAATAGTAACTTAGGTAAAATATAAGGGCAAGGCCTTATAGGACCAACCTGCATCACAGAAGATTATCATCCTATGTCACTACACAAACAGTAAAACCAAAACAAAATAAAAAGTTTCCTGCGCCACCATAACAGGAAACCTTTACTATTTGTTAGTTAATAAGTAGCGTCCGTAAATAAAATAAACAACTACCCATAATAAAATAACTCATTCAAAAATCTCGTTTCTTTTACAAAGATATAAACCTTAAACCAAAAGTCACATCTTTAACCTGAGTATGCTATTTTATTCCTCACTTTATTGTCCTTGGGACATAGGACAGAAAGCCTCCGCAGGCAAAAATAAAATCAGGGTAGGAAATAAAAACTAGAAGCATGTTGTAATCCTTGTTTTACATTGGGTTTTGTTACTTTTTAGGTCACTTTTTGCAAACTATTAGAACGCTGTAATGTATCGAACGGCCGACTTAAGTCTCTACTTCTGAATTAAAAATCTGACAAGCTTTTGAATTACTTCTGGAGTCCTGAGACTTCATATTAAGTTTCCCTTCTCAAAGACAGTTATTTTTGGAAAAAGTCTTTCTCAAGGACAGAATTTTTTGGTAAACATTACCAGGACATGACAACACTACCAGGGCATGATAACATTACCAGGACATGACAACAATACCAGGACAGGATATGACAATAATAGACTAATACACTTATACACTAATACATAAAATATAAAACACTTGAGCAAAACACTTGTTTGTTACCCCAGAAAAATGCAACAATTTGAAAAAATTAGCAGGCTGAACTTACGCTCTCTCATATATTCAGTGTGAACGAGAAAATAAAAAACGACTCCATTAATATAATACAAAGCATTGTCACTCCAAAATGTTAACAAAATTGTTTCAAAAGTGTAATACAAAAAAGGAAAAATAGAAAAAACAGGTAAGCGCTGGAAACACACACTGGTAATACATAAAATTTCGCAGCTCATGGCGCTTGTCATCGCTCACCATCGTACCAAAAATCCGTTTTGCTGTTGAATCCTTTTTGCTTTCATACCAAAGTCCAAAAGTCTTGAAATATGTATAAATCCTTTATGTGAACTGAATAGCACCATGTTACCTACATTACTCACGGCGGCCATTATAAGTTAGGATATTACTCACCCGCAGTGTTGCCAGGTTAGGGGATTACACCCTAGATTTCGTTATTTCAGCAACACTTCATAAAAACAGTTGAATTGGAAGCACTTCAACTAAATTACCAATGACATCCTACTTCACTTCAAACTTGCTTCGCGCTTTACTTGCAATTGATTGATTGATTCCATGTAAAAACTAAAAACAAAGCAAGTATGGGAACAACTATAGACAAAGTAGATATGCCAAAAAAAAATTAAAAACTGGGAGACGCAGTCTTTACTTTCTTTACTTTCAAAAGTAAAGACTTCATTTTTAGATCAATTTCACATTCGACAATTGAGAATTATGAAGCAACTGTCTGCTCTTGTTAAAGACGTCCAACAGCTCAGCCCTTTAAATACATGGGCTTGTATTGCAGTTGCACTACTTTTGAAATGTTTTTCGAAAAATATTTTTAGGAGGAATTTTAGAGAGATTTGAAATCCAATCTAGGGGTAAATGGTGAAAGGCACCTGGCAACACTGCTCACCACGGCCATTATAAATTATGAAATTGCGAGCGAGAGAGTCAAGAAACAACTAGTGATGAGTAACATATAAGACTAGTGATGGTGAAAAACAAAGATTATATTACAAAACATCTTACGAATATCCCACAAAATTTACGAATATCTCACAAACTTAACGAATATTTTCGAAAATATCTTCAAATATCTCTCAAAAATATACAAATTTTTACAATTATCCCACAAAATTTACGAACATCTCACAAATTTTATGAATGTCTCACAAAATTCTTACGAATATCTCACAAAATTAACGAATATTTTGCAAAATGTCTTACGAATTTTTCACAAAAATATACAAATTCTTACAAATATCTCACAAAATTTACGAATATCTCACAAATTTTATGAATGTCTCACAAAATTCTTACGAATATCTCACAAAATTAACGAATATTTTGCAAAATTTCTTACGAATTTCTCACAAAAATACACAAATTCTTACAAATATCTCACAAAATTTACGAATATCTCACAAATTTTATCAATGTCTCACAAAATTCTTACGAATATCTCACAAAATTAACGAATATTTTACAAAATATCTTACGAATATCTCACAAAAATATAAAAATTTTTACAAATATCTCACAAAATTTACGAATATGTCACTAATTTTATGAATGTCTTACAAAATTCTTACGAATATCTCACAAAATATCTTAAGAAGCATCCACTGATGAGTCCATGTAGGCAATGGACGCAAAACATTTGTGGATGAGCCTTTACTCATAAGCTTTCACGGCTGTTGATACATATTTAGATTTAGAGCAAATTGTTTCTATTCGGATAAAAATTCAAATTTTCAATCCGCTAAAAAATCCTAAATTGATTTTAAAAAATTGTGTAATAGGTTCTCCAGCCAAATAACCTTATGTCACGAACAAAAACCATAATTTCACACGTCCAAATGACTATTGGGGACTAGTTAGGAACTGATTTTTACCCACCGACCAAGTCATCGTTTTACATACATACACGTGAAAATATACAGTGACAAAATACAGTATGCTCAATATGAAGATCGCCTATATGCCCGAATATTGTCTTAACCAAATATCGTTTTTTGGGTTTATTTCCACATCTGAGCATAGCATTCTTCTATATGAATACTTTTCATATATCAATACTTTGTCAATTTTAAATTGAATAATGCTCCCACTGAACCATAAGCGAAGGTTTTGCGTAAGACGAGAGTTTTGCGAACGTTTTTGTATAAATTTCATTTTTTAATTTTTAATTTTTAATTTTTTATTTTGTCGCTTAAAAGTGTTTGCAATAGAAGATTACATTCGTGAAAACTTTTCCCATAGATAAAAACTGTACTTCTGTTGCAAAATTAATCAAAAACTTATTTTGAGTCGAAAAAGAATCGTTTAGAAGCTAAAAATTCCTCGTAAATGAACCAGTTTTGTTCATAAATGAGTTCAGAAACAAATCATAAATGTTTGTTGTTTGCATTCATAAATCAGTTCAAAAATTAATAATTTTTTATCATATCAGTAGAAACAATATCTCATAAACGAACCATTTCTTGTTCATAAATTAGTACAGAAATGAATCATAAATATTACATTTTTATATACTAAAATAATTTAAAAAAGGAATAATTTAAACCTTTGTTGACATTTTCATAACAGTAAATTAAAATGATGTTAACCTTCATGCAAACGTCATATAAACTGTTTCACCAGTGCGAATTTATTCTCGCCATTAAAAGAGGGATGGATATACTGCTACACGTTCGAAAACTATTTTCCTTTTCATCTATCAACAAGTCTGTCATAACTTTTCAACATTTCTATCAAAAATTAAGACCAAGCCCAAATAGAAAGAAAACCACGACAATTTCCGAGTGCCGAAAAATAACTTTTCTATGGCTCATTTTTTACCTCATTTCCGAAGAAAAAAGGTTCGTTTCTGAGAGGCATTTCCGTCTAACGATTGATTCAAAAATGGTTCATTTTCGAGTGCCGAAAAATAAATTTTCTATGGTTCTTTTTTTAACGCATTTCTAAACAAAAAAAAGTAAAATTTATGGTTGTTTTTTAACTCTTTTCTGAACAAAATTAAGTTCATTTATGAGAGGCATTTTAGTCCGACGAATAATACAAAAGGAGTTCTTTTATGAGTGCCGAAAATTAATATTTCTACCCAAAAAGGTTCTTAAATGAATTCGAAAACGGTACTACTGGGCTTCTACAAATTAAATATTTCTTCAAAATTAAATATTTCTTCAATTTTAAGTTAAATATTTATTAAAGTTTTTCTATATGACCTTGTTATTTATTATGTTGATTTTATATGTTTTAAATACAAATTCTAAATGCTTGATAGTTTAAATCATACCTCATTTTAAATACAAATTCTAGTTGTTTCAAGTATGTTTTAAACTATTAAAAATTTTGAATATTTATTTAAAACTAAAGATCTCGATATTTTTTAAGAATGAGTTTTAAAAACATAGTTTTGAGAATCACTTCAAATTTTTTTTACAAATTTTAAAAATGAAAAAAAGTTTATTGAAAACAAAAAATAACTGTTGTGCTCTGTAATAAATATAAAAATCATAAACACACATATACAGAGTATACAAAAGCAAACTAGATACAGATGCTACCCGGCACTCGAAAACTCGTTTTTATTCATACACGTATACCGTTACAAATTTGTGTATAACTTTTTTTCAAGGCTGAATTTTACAAAGTGGTTTTAGGAGAGTATTTTTACGATGTTATAGAACATTTTTATCGAAAAAAAATCAATTTCTCTCAGATTTAGAAAGTAAGGGTAAATTTATATAAGATTGCAATTAAAGGAAAAGCCCGATCTTCTTCGATTTGTAAGCGAGCAAAACTATTTTGCTCTAAAAAATAAAATTCTTTGTTTCTGAAAATTTTACAAGGTTCAAAAGTAATACATATGTCTATTAAATGCACATGTTCCTAAAAACATGACTTTTGAAAATTCGCTCTACTTAGAGCTACTTAGATACTTCTTTAGCTATTATCTTTGAATAACGTAAACTATTTCATCTAGAATTTCTTTAATTTTTTTAAATGTTGAATTAACCCTCTTTGGCCTAAGAAAATAACCAAATTTCAAGGTGAAATCTACAGAGCTTAAATAATGCAAGCCAAGTTGGTGTGATTTGGTAGAAATCGTCACGTAACAGTGAGATTGCTGTGTGTGCATAATGCATGGTTGCTGGGTCGATTTGCAAACCTATGTTGCCTGGGCAATTTTCGGATCGGGCATGAAAAGTTTTAAAAAAGGGGACGAAGAGGTGCACTTTACCCTACCACATCTTCAATTTTCTGAATTTTTTCTTTAGTAATTTTTTTCAAAAATTTTTGTATATAAACGTGCACAGCTAGAGCAAAATTGATGCCAGAAATTAAATCCTCCTACCCAAATTAACCTAAAACCGCTCTCACATTTATACGTTTTTATACAAAAATGTATCGTACAAAATTTCTAAAAAAAAAAAAAACAAAACAAAATTCTAATTTTGTAGAATTCATTCATTAATATTTTTGATATTGATAATCCGAATTTAATTGAAATCTTTTTGCAGTTTCATTACAGATTTACAACAAATATTAAAAAGCCTTGATGGTCAAAAATACATACGCATCAACGTTAAGATTATACTTTCAATTTTGTGAAGTTTTTCTTTAAGAATTTTTTACGATAAATTTTATGTATAAAAACGTATAAATGTGAGATCGGTTTTAGGTTGAATCGGGTACGAGGATTTCAGCAAGTTTATACACAAACATTTTTTAAAAAAAGTCCCTAAAGAAAAACTTCACAAATTTGAAGATGTGATAGGGTAAAGTGCACCCCTATGGCCCCTTTTTTTAATAATTTTTCATACCGGATCCGAAAATCGTCCAGGCAACATCAATTTTTTACCTTCATACAAATCGACCCAGCCTAGTGTGTATGCCTGCGAGCAGACTGCAAACGATCGTGCGAGTTTGCTGTGTGTGTGCGTGCGAGAATTAGCCCAGTGGGCATTTTAGCGAGTGCTCCGCAAAAGAGGCATGCTACCACTGTTATTATTGGCGTCAATACACCTTCCATGATCACAGCATTGATGAGTTCTTCTGTAAGGCCTATCTTTTCAAGGTTCTGATTCTTTCCATATTATTTTATATGAAAAAATTTACAAAAAAAATTCCAAAAAAATTTTAAATACACAGAACAGTTTGTAAAAAAATGTAGATTTTAAAAAAACAACAAAAAAAATTTTTTTGTCCGAGTTGGGTCTTGAACCCGGGCTCCCGAAAACTAACACATTACATATTGTATTATATGAAAATATCTATATAATCTATAAATATCTATAAATATCTATAAATATCCAAATCTTTTCATAAATGTTTGTTTGAAGAAAATTTATAAAAAAATTTTAAAAAATTTTAAATACACAGAACAGTTTGTAAAAAAATGTAGATTTTAAAAAAACAAAACAAAATTTTTTTTGTCCGAGTTGGTTCTCGAACCCGGGCTCCCGAAGGCATACTTTCATTTGTATTGGTGCAAAATAAGCAATTGATTCTTAACAACCACGATAGACGAGTGGGTAAGATGTTGGACCGCCGCATGAGAGGACCATGGTTCAAATCCGAAATGGTTGGTCTTTTTTATTTGAAAATTATATTTATATTGCTTTTTCTTTCTAACGTGACGTCTCGAAAGAGTGCTTCTGGCAGTTCTCTTTTTAGCAAGGAGAGCGGAAGGCGTGAAAAATTTTCCCATTTCATACAAGCAATACAATGGTGTTTGCAAGGAGTGTGGAAGGCCTATAAAAACCTAACGCAGGCCAGCTAGAAGGCCTTGGAACTACTGCAATTGCCCACTGGGAAGAATCGAGCAGACTAGCAAACAAGTAGGCGAGTGCGCAACTCTCTCTCTCTCTCTCTCTCTCTCTCTCTCTCTCTCTCTCTCTCTCTCTCTCTCTCTCTCTGTGTGTCTCTAGCAGGGTTGCCAGCTCATTTTATGGTTTTCCCCGCAGTGGTTTTCAAAATTTCCCGATTTTTCATCAAATTACCTTAAAAAAAATTGTAATGAATATACTTATAGATTTTTTTAATTGAATATTACAATAAATAATGTTAGGATTTTGTAAATTTTATCAAAAGAATTCATTTAAAAAAAAAACAGTAAAAAATTAAATAGAAAATGTTTTTTCAAGTCGCGACTTAAAACTTTGAAGATACAATATGTCAACGGCCCGATTCCAAAGTATGTTAAGTGTGGTTTTAGGCAAACAATTTTTTGAAAATCTAATTTTTTTTGCATTTGAGTATTGTTGTACTATTCACAAATATGTCAAACAAATTCATAAACTTAAAAACCGGTGCGCCAGAGAACCTTTGACTAACCAGAGTAACTTGAAACGCGTTTTTCTCGAAACATACTTTTTCAAAACAGGCCGCACCAGTGCAAACAAACTAATCGACCGATTTTATTTTTTTTTAAAAAAATCTATTTGTATTGTAATTCTACACATCTTATTCCAAAATAAGCGTCTTTGGAAAATTTGTCTAGCTTTTACACGCAATAATATGGTAAAAAATATCGTAAATTTTACATCATTTTTTCTACGCTTCATAACTTTCTTTAATTTAAATATTTTTATACCATTTTCCATATTCCATTTTTATATGTCATACAAATTTTTTACTTATACTTGTGATGTTAAATTAACATACAAATGAAATTTTTTGTATGTGCAATATAATTTTTTTGAAAAATTCTTCTAAAATATGCCTTAATTTTAACCGCTTCTGCCAAAAAACCTCTCTTAAGACAAATTCGCACATTTATGATGTTATTGAAATGCAAATCGAAGTGTCAAATTTTTTTTCAATTGTGCAATAGCTTCCAAGGTTATAAACGAAAATGCAATAAAAATTAAACAAAAATGTACTATTAAAAGATTAATTTGGTAACAAGGATTTTTTTGCTAATTTTTCTAATATTGCAAGGCTTTGTTTAAAAAAGTTTAGTATAAAATCAAATTCCCCGCAAAAATTAGATAAAATTTTTAATTGATCGCAAAAATCATTAAAAATGAGATGAATTATTGTATTTTTCGCATATTTGAGCCCATTCTCCGATCGACATGAAATTCCCCACCAGTTGGCATGCCTGGTCTCTAATTCTGAATCGCAGAAATTTCGTTTAAACGCATATGCTATTTTTATTTATGTGTTTGTTTTTTAATCATACGTGAGAGCATGGCAAAATTAGGGAGGAGAGCCGGTGACCGAAACTGTCAAAACGAAGTTAAGATTTCATGCAAAATCTGCAACCGATATGCCGACATATCTGCAATATGAAAGCAAAAATTGGCAAAAATACCAAAATGGCTGAGTTTGACAGTTATGGTCACTAAGAAAGAGAACACATTCACACCTAACACTACCTTGCCTATTTCTTCTATGCGTGAGAGTCGTTATTGCAAATAAGTTTAAGAAATGAAAGTAGCAAATGAATAACACAGTTTAATCTGATGTAAGATTTTAAAAAAGTTTTTCACCACTATGGTGGACCTTATGTGTCTTTTTTAAACTCTTTGTAGATGCGCTGATCGCTGATTTCGAATCTTATGTTAGAATTTCAAAAAATTCTTTACTCTAGGGTGAACCCTAAAAGTGTGTTTTTTTAATATACTCTTTGTGTAATATGATCTAGCAGTATAAAGGGTCGCTGATTTCGAACCTGATGTTAAAATTTAAAAAAGTTGTTAACACTAGGGTAGACCCTAAAAGTGTTTTTTGTTTTATACTCTTTGTATATGTGCTGGCAGTATTAAGGGGTCACTGATTTCAAAACTGACATAAGAATTTCAAAAAGTTTTTGACACCAGGGTGGATCCTAAAAATGCGTTTTTGTTTTATACTCCTTGTAGATGTACTGGTTGCTGATTTCGATTCTGATGTAAGAATTTCAAAAAGTTTTTTGGCAGCAGGGTGGACCTTGAAAATATGTTTTTTTAAACTCTGATGTAAGTTCAGTTTTCAATTAAACTTTTCAATCAGTTCAAGCAACAATCAAGCATCATCAAGCATCAATCATCTTAATTTTTTTACGTTTTTCTCATGTGTTGGAAAAATTGTTAACATTTTCACTTACACGAACTTAGCTTACAATCGCTTTCTTTATTTGCTCTAATTTAGTCGGAAGTTTTTATGTTATAAGTAATGTACTTAAAGTATAAATTGATAAAAAAATGCATTTTCTTTCGCTGAAGTCAGCTCAGTAAAAATAACTTAATTTTGCAGATGATTCCTTAACAAAATTTTAAGCTTTTACAACAAGCTTATGTTTTGGCATGTTTGTCTGTTTGTCTTTGAGGTATGAACTAGTTATTTTTTTCTACTTTTATGCTTCACCAGCACCATTTATAAAACTCTGCTTGAGCTGGATGCCAACACAATTTAATTCACTCGTAAACAACAAAAAGCCAACAACAACACAGCTAGAATACAGCTGCTCTACTGCTAAGTGCGCTTAAAACGTACACTAAAGCTTTATAAAACTACATTTTGGCCAAATCCAAGCTAGCAACTAATAGCTCATGGCATAAATGGAGGTGGAACGTGACTGTTGGCGATGTTAATGACTTATTTGGCAGAGCAGACAGCAAGAAACAGAAACAAATTTCAAAATTAAATTGTTCAAAAATTGGTTTACTTCTCTTTTAAGGTGATTTAGGAAAGATTAAACTATTTGTTTTATGCATTAGGTTCAAAAAATGCCATTTAATTTAATTAGGTTTTTACACTTTTCCCAAGTGCTGATGAAATCAGAGTTGAGAGCAAGCCATAAGCAGATTTTTGCTGTTTTTCTTGTTGTAGTTGTTGTTGTTGTTTGTGTTATTTTGGTTTAATTTGGATTTAATCCAATTCCTAAAAATGGTTATTGCTCATTAGAAACTCAACTTAATCCAATAACCAGGCAACAGCAATGAAAATGGGTCGAAACAGTAAACAACAGAGAGTAGCTGCAAAAATAGGAAAATGATGCTTATGAGCGCAATCAGGAACAAGAACAACAGCAACGAATAGATAAAAGCAAACACTCCAAAGGCAACAACACATAAAACAACAACAACAACATTGTTTTTTTCAATTACGGTACAAAACTGGAGCATTACGCCTGGTGAAAGGAAACACTTTGTAAGCCGTGGCGGAAACGGAAGTGGCGCGCGGAGTAGCGGCACAGGCAGCTAGCTGAAGCTGAAGAGATTCTATTATAAAGTAATTTTAATTATTTTGTTTTTGCTTTTTTGCTCCACTACCACTCCTCTGACCACCGCCAGCACCACTCACTGTTTTACAGTTGCATAAATTAATTAGAAATTTGTGTGAACTTAAGAGTTGTAGCAAGTATTTAGATTGGTATGGATTCACATTGAAGTATTTCATTGTTTTTTTTTTTTTGTTACTCTAACTGCAGTTTATTATTGTTTGTACTCCTGTGAGTTTTTGATTATTTCACACGCAAACGAAAAGATTTTTATTCCGATTTAATTCCTATTTAAGAAGTTTTTACGTGCTAAAACACACACACACACACGAGAATACAAATTTCAATACATATTTAGAATGAAAGTCAGCCATGTTTGGCGAGTGTTTTTGAGCATATTTTTTGCGATTTTGTCAATTTAAATTTTTTGTATTTCTTCTATAGTATTTTCCTTCTATAAATATATGCGCGTGTGTTTGTCAGCTTAAATCTGGTACGTCTTCCATTTCAATTTCAGTCACTTTTTCTGCTTATAACATAAGCCGCATGTAAAAAAACTCTCAAAATAAAATAAAAATAGCACACAAAACACAACACACGAGCACATCGTGCACACATACACCCGTAATCAGAGTCACAGATATGTGTATATTTCAAAGATACAAAATAAAATTTTTAAAAAATTCAGCACGACATTTTCTGCTTGCTCAAGCGAAATAAACTTTCGAGTGCTACTTTCGGTGCTTTGTTACTTTTGCTCCATATATTCCCTAATTTCTGTTTTTGTTTTTTTTTTTGCTGTCATTTTCATAGAAAATGCATGTAAAAGTGTTGTTTATGATCTGTCTGATGTAACTGTTATTTTTATATGATTATTTTTCTCCATAGATATTATTACCAAATTTATTTTTTTTTTTACTCAAGAATATTTTTGCTTTATTTTATATTAAGATTTATACTGCTTTCATCAAGATTTGTGGCAAAACTTTGGAATTGAATTTAAAATTAAGGTTTTATAGGAGTTTCTATTTTCTTGCTGGTTTTGTTTTTTTTTTTATTTTTTTTTTTTATTTTCTTGTGTAAAGTTTTCTCTGTGAATATTGTGAGCGTTCTTTGTAAAATATCACATTATACGAAAATGAGTTCCAAAAACAAATTAAGTTCAGAAAACAAAAGTTGTCAAACTGGCATTGACAAGAAAAATTCGTTATCTAATTTTCTACACCACGTCATAATTTTAATAAAAGTGGGTCACAAATGTCACTTTACAGAAATCGCGCTGAGTGAAAAAATTTACTAACATTTAATAATGTTTTTTTTTTTCAATAAAGTTTCAACGAAAGATACACGAAAATTTTAAAATTGAATCAAATAAACTTGCTTGTTGTTGAGCTTATGATAATTTTCTTAGAATTGTTTAAAGTTTAAAAATGTGTTTTCCTTTCACTGTGTTGTCAAAGGAAACGCTGCTTATAAAAAAAACTATTTAAAATTATTTGCTAAAAAAAAAGCCAACAAGAATTTTAAAGCAGTGTTAATATTTTAGATTTCAATTCTTTCTTATATACTATTTAATAAGTACGGTTTAAACGTAAAGTGAACACAGAATCAAATTTAAAACTTTTAATAGGAAACTATGATTGTCCACATATTTTTGTTTTCTGAAATTAGGTATAAATTAGAGCGGCTCTTATTTGTTTGGGGCAACATTTGTCCCTTCTGATCTTTTATTGTGGACTGTGGTTTTGTTCCTTAATAAAATAGAAATAAACTGTGAGATTTTTAAAAAAAAATATTAAGAATTAAATGTGTCACAAGTGACTTTAAAGTTGAAAATTTACTTTATATGGGGAAAAAAGTGATTTTCGAATAAACTCGTCTGAATTATATGACGTTAAAGCAAAGGAATTTTCTTTTTAGATCAAGTCTAAAACTCTAACAGGGATTTTGTCTGTTCTTGCCTCTGATACTGCCTCTTCTTTTTCACTTTTCTTCTTTGGAGCTCATTTGCTTGAATGTCATATAATTCAGAAGAGTTTATTCGAACAAGTGTCAAACCATATTTTAACATTTTTTTCTCAACTGTTTTATACTTCTAAATTAATTTCCTAACGAAGCCAAATTTGGAAATTCTTTTTGGTTTATAAATTAATTGAAAATAATATTTTCATATGCTTCATTGTTGTTGTTCTTCACAGAACTATGTTTGCCTCTAGCTTACTGCTTTTTATTGTTTTAACAGATACACACAAAACAAATGTATATACCCAATAAGTCAAACGAATTCGAAACGAATCCGCATTCTCGGACATTTTAATCGTTAACGACTATCGTTTTCGAATCGTTTTCGAATACGCAAACGGGAGAAAATTACCACTCGTTAACGAGTTCGATTCGTTAACAAGTCCAAGAATACGATTCGAGAATGATTCGTTAATTAAAAAAATCGAATCCTTCTCGAACTGAATAAAACATAAGATATATGCCAACAAGTTTTTTTTTGCAAAAAATAAACCATTTTTTAAGATTTTTAATAGCATCTTATGATAATTATGATATTTATACTGGCAAAAAACTGCAAACATTATTATAATCAACATTAAATTAAATTGAAAAATTACCACCATCTGGAGATTTGAACATTGACCGCGTGAACGTAAGTCCATGAGATTATCCATTCCACCACCTCAGTTGTTAAGTAATCTTCGCTTAATTTGCTTCATTAAGAATGAGAGCTAGCCTATGGTCGTGGGTTCAAATCCCAACTGGGACAAAAAAAAATTTACAAGGAAATGAAAAAACGAATACGAGATCTCGGACTCGTAAACGAGTTCGAACACGAGATCTCGGATCCATACAAAATTGTATGAAAACACTTGAAATTTTTTCATACAAAAATAATAAAAATTTTTATTTAAAATAACCTATTTTTAGAAGCTTACAATTAAAAAAATGTTTTATTAAAATAAAATATTTTCATATCAAAAATTTGGCTTTGTTATGAATTCAAAACAAACACGAGATCTCGGTTTCTTAAACTAACTTGAAACGAACTCGGATCCATACGAAATTATGTGAAAAGGCTTAGAATTTTTTCATATAGATTTCTACGTAGAAAATGATATGAAAAGTCTTAGAATTTTTTCATATAAAAATGGCGGAATTTTTTTTTATATTAATTGGCATATTTTTAGCAGCTTACAACGAAAAAAATAGTTTTTATTAAAATTAAATATGTTCATAAAAAAATTCGGACTTGTAAACGAGCTCGAAACGAACACGACACCTCGCATCCATACAAAATTATATAAAAACAATTTTGAAATTTTTTTTTATTTGTATTAACGTATATTTTGCAAATAAAACTGAAAACAAAATTTTTATTCAAATAGAATATTTTCAAAATTATCTGAAAAGACTTAAATTTTTTCATATAAATTTCTTCAAAGAAAATTATAGAAAAAGACTTGAAATTTTTTCTTAATATTAATTGACGTATTTTTAGTATCTAACAATGATAAAATGGTTTTTATGAAAATTAAATATTTCCATATAAAAAATCCGGCTTTGTTATGAATACGAAACAAACACGAGATCTCGGATACGCCATCTTCAATGCGATTCGTTAACGAGTCCGAAAATACGATTCGAGAACGAATCGTTAATTAAAAATATCGAAGCTTTCTCGAACTGCCTTTTTTATATGAAAGTATTTTATTTAAATAAAAACAATTTTTTTATTGTTAGCTGCTAAAAATACGTCAATTAAAATAAAAAAATCTTTTTTAAATGAAAAAAATCTAAGTCTTTTCATATTATTTTGTATGGATCCGAGATCTCGTGCTCGTTTCGAGCTTGTTTACGAGTTCGTCTTTTTATATGAAAATATTTCATTTTTTTAGTTAAAACAATGTTGTCATTGTTAGCTGCTAAAAATACGTCAGTTAAAATAAAAAAAATTCATCACTCTTATATGAAAAAATTTTAAGTGTTTTTATTTAATTTTGTATGAAGAAATTTATGGAATTTTTTTTTCATGTATATGTCCTTTTATTTAGTGTTTCTTTTAATGTTAATCATTTTCACTGAAAAAATTTTCAAGTTTTTCTTAGAAAAAGTCACTTAGAAAAATTAACGGATCCGAGATCTCGTGTTCGTTTCGAGCTGTTTTACGTGTTCGAAATTGCGAGTCCAAGATCTAGGACTCATTAATGAGCTCGTTTACGAATCGTTCTTCGTTTGGTGTTTATTTGGAATCTATCAAAAAACCGATCGTTATGGAACTACAACAAGTTCGCTCTTGTTTCTCGGTGTACGATTAGAAAGTATCAATAATAGTAAAACAAGGTGCTATTACTTCGAATATTCCGCATAAATGGTTATTAATTGCTTATTATTTTGGTGTTTTTTTTTACCTTTTTTATGGTAAGAAATATATTTTAATCTTATGAAAGTTTATCGAATCACTCAAATTTCTATACAAAAAAGAACACATATATCCCATATAAACATTTTCAATTGTCTCAGAATCACCAGCGAATCACTTGAAAGATAAGACAATCGCCGACGAGCTCATTTGGGAGTCATCCGGGTATCGCCGACTGTAAGTAGCTGAGGCCATGAAAGCGATTCACTGGAAAGATTCGCAAACGTATCGCCTAAAGGGTTCATAACAAAGGGTTCTTTAACGATTCGCCGACAAGAGTGGCAACCAAATCGCTTTTAGAGTTCCTCAGCGATTTACGAAAGCGTCTTTGATCAACGTTACACGTTGTTTTATAAGCGACATTCTTCGTCAAATCGGTGATATGAATATTTTTCGTTTTTATACGGCAATTCAACAAAAACAAATAATTTTTTAAAATTTTTTCGATGATTATTTTTAGTAGTGAAGTATATAGAATAGCCTGCTTCATATACCAAAAATTTTTAAAAAACCAATCTTTCATCGATCGCCGAAATGAGCAAAGGAAGATATTGAAAATTCTTCCTGAACTGCGCATTCATCACTTGGGTGATCAAAAAGCGATTTATCTTCCAACGATCGCCGGAATAAACGCAGGAAGATTTTGAAAATTTTTCTTAAAACGCACAATCATCGCTTTGGCGATTGAAAAGCGATCCATCTTCCAAAGAACCCTTGGAACCGTGAATCGCAAGTGCTTCGCAAAGTCAAAGTTCTTTCCAACCGTCTTCCAAATGTTTACAGGGTATATGTTTTTTTCTTTTTCTTACAAAAAAATTGTTTTCGCACTTTTGACTCCACATCCAGAATTTTAACTGAATCAGCCTGGAAAACTTTTTAATAATTTAATAATTTATGCCCTTATTGTATTAGTACACTAAGAACTTAGTTCTTTTAAAGTACAAAGATCAAAGACAAAGAGTTTTTATTACAATAATTGATTTTGACCTTTTTGATCATAAAAGAATTTGTTTACAGCAAATACATAATGGCTTAAACTAAAAATACGGTATTCTGAGAGTTTACGTTTGCGTTGCCAAAGACGGGATGATTCGGGTTAAGGGTAAATGCGAAATTCCTAGTGTGCAGTTATAAGTCCTCTACCTCACCTATGATGCACAGTGGGGCAATAAGTCAATTGTTTAGTTGGTTTTTGTAATTTTTTTTACAAAATAGCTTAAGACTATGCCAGGGTCACCCGTTAAGTCATTTTCTTAAATTCCGCATTTTTGGATTTTTGAGGATTTTTTTCGTAAAAGTACCTAAACTCGAAATTTACAAAATGTTACACTTCTAGTAAAAAATTTCCTAACGACCAAGTTATTCAACGTAGTCACATAATTTTTTTATTTGAATTAAATGTTTTTTCAGAAACCATTTCAACAGCATTTTATTGCAATGTTTTCAAAAATTAATTTTTCAGATTGTCCACGCCAGCAGGCGTCTCCAATGACAGCAATGTCTTTACTTTATATTTTATTCATATTTTAACTAAAAAACATCAATGAATAATCACACTTATTTAATTAATTAAGTTACTTTGCAGTTAAGTCATCTTTGAATTAAACCTTAAAACGTAAATGAATAAGCACCCTTAATTATAAATGAATTACTTTGTTTAGTTAAGACTCAAACCCTTTTGTACTTTCGAACTTAATGTTATCAAAAACAGCCTTAAGCTAAAACTAGTATTTACCACTAGCATAATGGTTGCCTCTTTAACTTCCTCTTTTGTTATCAACCATCTAAGGGTAAGCACCATAAAGCTCTCAAAACTCTGAATAAATTATACTCTGAATTTCTCATAAATCTATATACTTATTCTTAATTGTTCGTTTTTGTTTGCATTAACCTCCTGTTTTAATGAAACAAACTTTGTGGAGTTATTTGCTCTAAATGCTGCTCAACATTTAGAGAAAATCCCTACAGAATTTGGTGTTGAACAAGAGTCAATTCTCCTCATTTCAGGATACCGACATCCTGCTCTAAAAAATAGCGATTTTGCTAAACCCTCTAATTCTCTGAAAATTAGAGTTTTTTTTTTACAAATCCGCACACAGATTTTTTTTTCACTACAACAAGAAATAAAAGACATTTTTTCAAAAAATAAAATATCACAACTCTAGCAATTTTTATCCAATTGTTAAGTTTTATATCTCATTTTTAGGGACAATTAAATAACAAACAAAGTGCATACCAGTTGTAAGCACAAAATAAGGATTTATGTGCAAACAATCGAGTAATATGTAAAAAGACAAAACAATGTTTGTATGTTTTTCAATTTCAAATTTAAATCGCTTTGCTGGTCGGGTAAATAATTTCCGATTACTTACAATTTGATATTTTTATTGTTTTTACATCAAAAGGAACGATTTTCCTGCCATCCATCTTAAGAAAATTTCTTTTCAAAAATCTCCCTATTGCTAAGGTCCCCCTTAATGTACACCCACTTTTTCTTAGTCACTACAATATTTACACACCTTCTATTTTAATTTTTATTTATTTATTTAATTTAATTTATTTATAAGTCCAAGTTCTTTTTAAGTACAAAGCATGGCACAAGTGATTTCTGCTCAAGCGTTTTCATTGGTGAAAAAATACCCAACTGCGGTTAATGGATTCAAAGTTTTGCGAAAAGTTTGTTGGAGCTAGTGAACCAACTAAAATACATCTTCAAGGTATCGATTTATGTGGCTAGTTTACGTGTAAGATAAGTAACTGCTTCACACAGTAAAGGTGTGCATGAGCTTTGATAAGTAAAATGTTCCTGAAAATGTGTAAATTTGACAAAAAACACGCCCTATAAAAGTGACGTCATCAAAATAGTACAACATTCAAAACTTCAAATATACCAAAACACTGCTGTGAAGAAAGTCATTCTCAGAATGCAAAATTACTTAACGCAGCTATTTTTGAGCCTCAAAACTATTAGTTACCATCACTTTTATTTCAATCATTTGATTTTTTTCAAAATGTCTTCCTTTGTACACTTTTTAGTATTTTATTAAGAACTAGCTGATATACCCGGTGTTACTCGAGAGTCATTTATATAAACATTTCAATATACACTTTTCGATTAAATGTTTTTGTAAATTTTGGAATTTTGTAAAAACGTGTTGATTTTAAGTTGAGACCACTATAAAAATATTAGTTAAAAAACTAACCAAGCTTTTTTAACGAAGAAATAATTTTATCACTGTTTTTTCACAATCAAAAACTGCTTTTTAGTTCTAACCTGAATTTACTGGTTACTGGTAAGCATGTTACTTGCACTTCGCTAATGAAAATTATATTTATAAAAATCTTCCTAAAATTTTTTAGTAGTTTTTACAGTTGAAAAATAACATTTGGAGTGTCTCTAAATTAAAAATTATTATAAATTAAGTCTGATAGTTGATGCAATTTCTTTAATCTTCTGAATTCCTATTTTAAACGAAAAATTGTACAGTCGTTTTTTAATGTAAATTAGCAAAAAGGTGTAAGTTTAGAAAGCAGTCGCTTTTTAATTTTTATTATAGTATATACAGCAACCTGTTACAATATTATCGACGTTAACAGTTGATCGACATAAATCCAGCTGGAAAATCTGCAAGAACAGTGCAAGAAGTGCCATTATGTTATTTGCTGCAAGTTTATGCTGTGTGCGAAAAGAACTTAGGCTGTGTGCGAATTGATCTAAATGCGACCTAAACTAAATTGGGTCGATAAGGCAGTGCTTCCTAAATAATTAAGGGAATTATCGATTTACCTTAATGCTTCCTAAATTAGGAAGCACTGCATTATCGACATTATTTAGTTTAGCTCGCATTTAGATCAATTCGCACACAGCCTTAATTGAGTAACAGTTATCGACTTTTCTAAAATATTGGAATCGTGTCGGTAATGCAGTACTTATTTCTAATTTATAATATTTTCCAGCACACTTTTCAGCATACTTTCGGTTAGTACGCAATTGAACCGAAAAATTTGTTCAATGCAGCCAAGCTTACAACCATGATTGGAGAGTTAAAATGTCAAAATTTTGCTGTCTTTTATATGTCGGTACATTTAATTGGCATGGAAATTTGACTTTAAACAATATTGTTCAAATAACACATTAAACATGAAAAAATTAACTTTTACAGAATTTTTATTCACAGTAATCTTTTCGATGATATAGTGATGTATATAGAACATTTAAAGTACCATTGATAAAGAATTGAGTGACAACGGTGAAACAATGGCGAGAAATGACAAAACAAAACAAATTTAACAGGAGGGGGGCGGGTGGGGAGGTAAAATGTAAGTATATATGGAAGATTTTTATATAAACCAAAATGTTTATAATTACTCTAGACACACAACTTCATTCTTAAAGATAAAATGAGGACGCTCAAATTATATAAATAATTTTAAAACAAAACTCAGTTTTATTAAAAGTCTGCTATGAAAAAATAGATTTTTAGCCATAACTTTTGAATGGAAAGAGATATTGGGGTAATTTTTTCACATAAATTATTTTTGAGACTTGACTTTTTGTAAAAAATATAAAAACAACATTTTGGAAAAAATAAATTTCGCGAAAAAATTAAAGGTTTTATTGTTTTGATGACAAAAACAGTAAAATAATTTTTGCGCTCAGCTGGAAGAATTTTTGCAAATAAATGCTATGTCATATGAAAGGTAGTCAGATTTAATTGATTTCATTTTTATAACAACAACAATTTTTGAGTCATTTTTTGAGTAAAGAGTCAATATTTTGGGCCTTTTTTGACATAATCATAAAATATATATACACTGACTTAACGGTTCAGTTCAACCTATTTTTGTGAAGTGATTTTTTAACAAAAAAAATTTGAATGAAATATATTAATGGACAGCGGAGATATCGAGATATCGATCGATAGCGGAGATATCGAAAGACCAAACTTTGATTTTCATGTCGTTTTTTTCTCATTCTTAGGTAACGATGTTTTATGAAAAAAACGTTGTACTGAAAATTTCTTCAATTTTAAAGATATGTGAGTGATTTTAATGTCAAAATAACAAAACATTTTTAAAATCAAATACACAAAAATCTCCGATGCTAAAAAGTTTTATAATAACAAAATTTCCGTTAGTTGAAAAATTTTAGAGGGGGCGTGGCAAAAACTAAGTATGTAACATTTTAAGCTGGGATAATCTTAATATGTGTAACTAGTTTGAGCGAAATCCGTTGAGCCGTTTAGATTTGTATAAAGGCCAAACAAACAAACAAACAGAAAATAAGTTTTATTACTCTGGATAGCTACTAAGTTTTTACTAAAAAATAATCAAAATCATGGTGTCTCAGGACTCTCAACCGTCGACTAGTATAAACTTTTTCTTAAAACTAAACCATTAAAGCAACGTAAAAGCAATAAGAAAATGGGACCAAAGCGACTCAACGACACAAAAAACAGTATATTCCGCTATCATGTCATGCCTCCAATTAAAGTTTCTCTGGTTACAGATACCAAAAATGTTCATAGCTTACTTAATGCGTTAAATAACAATGCAATTTAATAATTAAGCTACCGAATTATTATTCATATAACAAATTCCCTCAAAGGAATTCTTATTAAATTCATCCTTTGCAGCTATTATAGCTATTGAAGTCCAATTACACTTTGGCATGCCGAATGGGGTTGTTGGGGTGGCAACTCTACTGCGAATATAGCATGCAAGATGATTGAAGTAGGTATTGATTTAAAAATACTTTCGTGTCAGTGTTGCGTGTGTTGATACGATTAGAGCAGGCAGATTGAAGAAGACGAAGAAGAAAAATGTTGTACAAGACAATAAAGCCAAATGTTTTACGATGACTGCAGTAAAAAGGGGCATAGAATACAATAAAAACAAGAATAATTAAGGCATGACAAGGAGCAAGCGTTGACCAGGTTGGTTGCGCTGACAACAAAACCATTTAATGTAAAAGAAGACAAAAAACTCCCATTAGGCAAAGTAAAAATCTTGCTCATGTTTTTCTTTAACTAGTTAGTAGTGAGTGGCTGCAGTCGTTGTGGAAAGAGAAATCAATTTGCAGTCATTGCAATTATTTTGGCCACATCAGTGCTTTGCTAGTGCACTGGCATACGATGTGAGGAGCAAAGAGATACTTAATCAAAAACATACGTTGCAGCGATGCCACAATTGAGCTAAATTAAAGCAAAGCTCATTGCTTGCAGCTGTCATTGAGTTGACAAAGCATTTGGGCATTACACTTGTGCATGAGCCCAGCTAGTGCATCCTGGCAATTCATGATTATGATCATGATCATGATGATGATAATTTTGCAGTTGCACTGCTGATGCTGCTGTCTGCTCTGATTGCTGTGCATTTGTGTGTTAAATCAAAGTTCAGGCAGTGCATCCAGCAGAGAATGGATATGTTTAACTCAATTTTTTGCTGCTTCTCCTACCCTCAATTCAATTTTATTCTTCCTCCACTGTTACTACAAGCATTAAATTAAGCTTGAAACTTTTGAATTTTTAATCCATCGGAATATATTGTGTAAATGTTCCATCTCCATTCATTTCTTTTTTTTTTCTTTTTTTTTTCTTTACAAAAATTGTTGACTACTCAAGCTGGTGCTCGAACTACTGATGGAAAGTGGTCAGATGCAAAAAAAAAAACCTCAACATTTAACTATGCTTTGTTGTGGCTTCTTCTTCTGAGTAATGTTTATACTGAGAACTGAGTAACTTTTTCCCCAACCACCTACAACTTTTTTATTATCATATTGTGCGTTGAATTTTTGTGAAACGCTGCAAAATTCGACGTCAACCACGACATCACGTCATTGTCAAAAAAATTAAATTCTTTGCTGAGATTTGAGTATTTTGTGCATAAGATATTTTTAGTATTAACGTATGGTGAATAAAATCTGGTTAATTGTCTGATCAATTAAAAGTATTGGGTTGGGGAAACAGTATTCGGCGTTTTCGAGTTCGCTTGATTTCAATGTGTCATAACATTGAAACGGTAAGCTGCATCTGGCAACTCTTTTTTTCTCTTAACAGAAGACAAATCAGCTGATTATTTGTGATCATTTGCTGATATTGGTGCATCGTCTTAAAAATTATTGCAAAGCAAAGATGAGTCAAATTTCAGAAAAAGTACGTCACATTTTACAATTTTACTACGATAAAAGAAAAAATGCGTCACAGGTATGTGAAAAGATTTGTGAGGTTTATGGTGAAGGTACTCTATCCCAATCAACTGCCAGGAAATGGTTCGCTCAATTTCGTTCTGGAAATTTTGAAGTCAAAGATGCTCCTCGCTCTGGTCGGCCCATCACAGAAAAAGTCGATGAAATAATGGATAAGGTTCAAGAAAACCGTCATGTGAGCAGCCACGACATCGCTAAGGAACTGAAGATCGACCACAAAACGGTTTTAAGCCATTTGAAGAAAGTTGGTTTTTAAAAAAAGCTTGATGTTTGGGTGCCTCATGAACTTAGTGCAAAAAATGTACCGAATTTCTATCTGCGATTATTGACCCGACAAAAACTTAAAGAATTTAACTGGGCACTTTTGATGCATCCACCGTAAAGTCCTGATATTGCACCGTCAGATTATCGTTTGTTCCGATCTCTTCAACACTCCCTTGCTGGGAAGAAATTAACCTCAAAAGATGACTGCGAAAACCACCTACTTCAGTTTTTCAACGAGAAAAGCCCGGAATTTTACAATAAAATAATCGTGGGCTTAACCCAAAAGTGGCAGAAGGTAGTTGAAAAGAATGGACAATATTTGCATTAATAAAATAATTTTTTTAAAAAAATAAAATGCTGTTAATTTTTACTAAAAAAGCGAAGAATACTTTTTCCCCAACCCAATATTAGTAAAGATTTATTTGACTATTTTAAAATGTAAACTAAATTTACAAAAACATATTTACTCTGTAACGGTTCGCTTTTCGTATTTTTTGAGGCAGTGTCTTCATCAACTCTTGAATTTCACTTGTGTCGATATTCCTGAGCTCCTTTTATTTATTTATTTATTTATTAATTTATTAATTAATGTATGTAAGTACACTAAGAACTAAGTTCTTTTAAGGTACAAAGTATGAAAAATTTTACATATTGAATACATAAATTATAAATATTAATAATCGTATAACAAAAATTCAAGCGAAGATACAAAATAATATTGTTTAATACTATTGATTTCAAGATTTCATATATTGAATACAAGAGATATCTTTATTTAACAAATGTTATATTAAATTAAAAAAACCAAAATTAAAAAGAAGATAATAAATCATATTATGTAAAGCTATTAGGAATGAGTTGTGCTTAAAAAATAATTGAGCAAAAGTAAAGAAAGAAAGGTATAGATTAGATAAAAGAAAAAATAACTGATTACTTTAATCGACTATGAAAATTTTCATTAGGAGTAATGTTTATAAATGGCCTGTTTGAAGCTTGCCTCTTCGACTATTGATTTAAGATTGGTTGGTAATGCATTCCATAATCTGATGGTGTTAATAAAAAATAATCGTGTTGAGTTTAGAAAGTTGAAATTAAGTACTATAAGCATTTGACTTCTTTGCGACTGGCCAAATTGCAATTTTTCATATAGATATGTTGGCGTCTTATTCTTTATGAGTTTGTGAAGAAATATGCAATTCCGAGCATTTAGATAATTCAATATATCGCAGCCAAGTATACTGTTTTTAAGCTCTGCTAAGTGATCAAACTTGCGTAAGCCATACACATATCTTGTCGCATGATTAAATACTATTTGCAATTTGAGTTGAGAGCTCGAATCAAGCTTACTGTATACAACTTCAGAGTAAGTGATCACCGGTAGAATAAGTTGAATTACTAATTTACGTCTTGTAGAAATTGGTATAAACTGAGCCGACACTCGTAGATTACGTAGGATGATATATATTTTTCATATTACAGCATTAATATGGTCAGTACACGTCAAATAACAATTGATGCTGAAATCTAAACTTTTCACATTGGTAACAAGAGGTAGTCTCGTACCATTTAGACATAAGTCTGGAATATCCTCAAAAAGAATTCTGTTTTTGGATACTGGCAATATAAAAGTCTTCTGAGCATTCAACTGGAGTTTGTTTTTATTGGCCCATTGGCAAATAGAATTTAAGTCTTCATTCAATTTGAACACTAAATCCTCCAATAAATTTTCTCTACCCAATAAATAAACTTGGACGTCATCGGCATAAGCATGCATTGACGAGTAATTGCAGCAATCAAAAATGTCATTAACAAATATAGAAAACCCAGTATCGAACCCTGGGGCACACCACTACTTATAATCTTACGCTGCGAAAAATGATTTCCAACTTTTACCCTTTGTACTCTATCTTTAAGGTAACTATTAATAAGATTTATTGCATTTTGACAAAAACCGTAAAAGTATTTGAGTTTATGACAGAGTAGAGTATGACTGACAGTGTCAAATGCTTTCGAAAAATCAAGTAAGCAAAGTAGCGTTATTTTTCCTTTGTCATAAAATCCTCTTATATCGTCTAATACTTTTAAAGTAGCAGTTGTACAACTATGACCGACACGAAAACCTGACTGGAGCGGGGACAAAAGCTGCTTAGATGTTAAATATGTAGTAATTTGATCAGCCATAAGGTCTTCACAAACCTTAGAAAAACACGAAAGAATGCTTACAGGCCTAAAGTCCTTGGTCTCACTAGCTGTAGTATTTTTAGCAATTGGCTTACTAAGGCATTTTTCCATGATGCAGGAAATGAAGATGTTGTAAAGCAGTGGGTTATTATGTGTGTTAAAGAATTAAGGATATGTGCTAATATGATTTTTACGAATTTTATATTTATACCGTCTTCACCAACAGCATTGGACTTAATGCTCATTACTTTCTTTGCCACCTGATCTTTAGTGACCGTTGAAAACTGAAACGTTGGCTGACAATGAAGGTCTGAAGATTCAAAGGAGCTGAGCAAACTTTTTTAAGGAAAGAAAGAGTTAGACAGGAAAAAATCGTTACGAACTTCAGGATCTATCTGACAATTAGCAAATTGCTTACCACCGATGCTAAATTTTTGTAGATTTTTCCACAAAGTCTTCGGCGGAAGAGATGTTTTTAATTTATTAAAACAATAGTTTTTCTTGGATTGCCTTATTTTAAGAATAGAAGCATTCCTGGCACGCCTATAATGATTTTTTTATCCCTTGGTGTGAACACTTCTCTTCAAATTCGCCCAAAACGTTTCAATTGGCTGCAGTTGTGAAACATTTGGTGGGATATAATCCTTGGGTACAAATTCAATACCACGCTTCTCCTAATCCTGCAAGGTTGCCTTTGCATAATGCGATGATGCTAAATCTGGGAAGAAAACTATTTATCGTGGCAATTATATTTTTTGATAAAATCTTTAAGTGCTGGCATTCATTTTTCTGTATAAGTTTGAGAAGAGACTGCTAAGCCCCCTTTGAAAAAAATCGGTTCACTAATACCACACTCTTAGATTGCCAACCACAATAAAACTTTTCCTGCAAACTTTGTTTTCTGGATATATTTGACTTTGTATAGGGCTTTGTGATTGTTAGACTCGAAATAATGTTTTGGCTGCCATTCGTTACCTTCCACAGTGAAATAACTCTCATGATCCCTCACACACATGTAAGAAGCAATTGTTGCAAAGTATTTTCCAGAAAGCGCTCTCAGCCTAGATTTAACAATTTGTATTTGCTTGTCCGTAGCTGCTAGCTTGCTTTGTCTTTTTTTTTAATTTGTGTGTCCATAGATTTCAAATATTTTTGTATAGTATTTTTGTCCACAATATATTTTCTTCCCAACTGCCGGCAGGATTTTGCAGTCCGAGCCACTGTATGGGCTTTTACCTGAGCACAAACTTTGCTGCCTTGTAGCTCACGCATTTTACCGGAACTCTTTTTTCTTTTTATTTTTTATTTATTTATAAATAGTTAAGTTGTCAACTATAAATTGATTTTTTATATCCCATTTCTTTGAAATGTTGGAAAATTTAATATTTGCTCTTATTGGGATTTTTTCACAAAAATTACAAATGATTCTTCGACGCTCTAACTTGTTCAGTGACATTTGCACAACTTATTGGGAAATATAAACAAATATTGTTATGCCATATGATCAATGACATATACCGATACATTTTTGCATCAAAAGTGTTTGTTGCTAGTTTCAAGAAATGTATATTTTTACTATGAAATACGTGTCTCGATTTCATTCACCATACGTCAATACGAATCGGTTTCCACAACTGAAGCAATAAGGAATATTTGTTTCGGATGTTGAATTTATTATTACTATATTTATTAACAGATAATATATTACAATATCAAGGCCTTAAGCTTTTTAGAAAAAAAAAATCACGTATGTTAGTATATGTACATACAGTTTTTAAATTTCAAAGTACAAATTCAATTTACAATAAATTTTATTAGTATTTTCATGGTTCACGTTTTGAAGGAATTCAACAAGGCTTGGATTCCAACAATGTTAGTATCTTTGCTTGTGGTTTAATTTTGGCACATGGTTGCAATCTTGCATCGTAATCCTTTAAAACTTCATGCAATTCAGTTGATTGATTTATACTCGAACATAAATATACAAATGGCTTAAACGAGCGTTTTATTTTCGTGTTATGCTGCAACTTTTTTCGTTAAGTGGAACATATATTAACACTAATAGATTGGCTGTGTGCGAATTGATCTAAATGCGACCTAAACTAAAAAGTGTCGATAAGGCAGTGCATCCTAGTTTATGAATCATATAGGTAGCTCGAGATTTTCCTAAATTATTTAAGAAGCACTGCCTTATCGACCCAATTTAGTTTAGGTCGCATTTACATCAATTCGCACACAGCCAAAGTATGTATGTATGGCACAAAAAATACTTAAGCAATTGTTTATTGCAAAACACTAAACGTAGTTGTTTTAAAGCTACATTATTATCAATTGACATCACTCTTTTTAAAATCAAGAAGAAAAAACAATTGAATTTTAGAAAAATCAAAAAAAGTTCCCCATCAGGAACAAAGTTCCTTACACTTTTTCTTCAACTCCAAATATAATTCGAAATAAAATCTTGTATTTCTGTTTTTTTTATACTTTTGTATTTTATATAATTTTTTCAAGGCAAATAATGTGAGTGTCCGATCAAATAGAAAAATGTTATTTAATAGTTAAGAAAAAAAAAATTTATTTATTTATTGAAAACTTACTTACTTACTTAGTTGGCGCTACAACCGTATGTCGGTCTTGGCCTCATCTAAGAATTTGCGCCAGCCATTTCTATCTTTCGCTTGCTGGCGCCAGTTGGAAATTCCAAGCTTCGTCAGGTTGTCCTCTACTTGGTCTTTCCAACGAAGATGCGGTCGTCCTCTTCTGCGTTGACCGCCGCTGGGTACCGAATCGAATGTTTTCTTCACTGGAGCATCGTCTTTCATGCGCTGAACATGACCAAGCCAGCGAAGCCGCTCGATTTTAATGCGCTTGACTATGTCGATATCAGCGTACAGCTCATACAGTTCATCATTCCACTGTATTCGGTACTTGCCATTGACGCAGATTGGTCCGTAGATCTTACGAAGAATCTTTCTCTCGAATGCTCCTAAAGTCTTTTCATCTAAACTGCTCAGCGTCCAGGTTTGTGATGCGTAAAGTAGGACGGGCATGATGAGCGATTTATAGAGCGTGATTTTCGTTCGTCGAGAGAGGACTCTGCTTCTCAATTGCCTACTGAGCCCAAAGTAACACCTGTTGGCAAGAGTTATTCTTCGTTTGATCTCAAAGCTGATGTCGTTGGTTGAATTAATGCTGGATCCCAGATAAACGAAGTTCTTCACAACCTCAAAGGAGGTATTGTCAACGGTAACGTGGGTTCCAAGATGCTGGGACTGTTTGTTTGTTGACACTAAGTATTTCGTCTTATCTGCATTCACTGCCAGACCCATTCGACTTGACTCTCTTTCTAATCTGGAAAATGCTGCACTGACTTCGCGCGTATTATGGCCAATGATATCGATGTCATCAGCATACGCAAGCAGCATAACACTCTTGTAGAATATTGTGCCACTACGTCTCAGATCAGCAGCTCGGATGATTTTTTCCATCATTAGGTTGAAAAAGTCGCACGATAAGGAATCACCTTGTCTGAAACCTCGTTTGGTAATAAATGGTGGGGAGAGGTCCTTCCCGATTTTAACTGCGCTGCTGGTGTTGCTCAGTGTCATCCTGCAAAGTCGTATTAGTTTTGCAGGAATACCAAATTCAGACAGGGTGGAGTACAGGTGCTTCCTTATTGGGCTGTCGAAGGCGGCTTTGTAGTCGACAAAAAGATGGTGGGTGTCGACTTGTTTTTCTTGAGTCTTCTCCAAGATTTGTCGTAGCGTGAAAATCTGGTCGATGGTGGACTTTCCGGGTCTGAAGCCACAATGATAAGGTCCGATCAGTTCGTTTGCCATTGTAAACTTCAATCTTTCACATAAAACGCTCGACAGGACCTTATATGCGATATTAAGAAGGCTTATCCCACGGTAATTGGCACAGATAGTGGGATCGCCTTTCTTGTGAATTGGGCAGAGCTTCCAATCGTTCGGAAATTTATTGAAAACTAAGATGCAAAATTCTGATGAGACATGAAAGTAGACAATTACCATTGCCAGCGATGTTTTTTCATAACGCAACAATGCTTTGAGCATTGAATATTTAGCATGCTCTTCGTATGATGCTTGAATTAATTGAAAAGTTGGTTCGAAAACTGGACTTACTTAAGAGTAAAAAACAAAAAAAAATTTTAGGGTCCACCCTAGCATCAAAAAGTTTTTAAAATTCTTACATCAGATTTTTAATTAGCGACCAGCGCATCTACAAAGAGTATAATAAAAAAAACATTTATATGGGGCACCCTAGTGAGAAAAAATTAGTTTAGTTCTAACATCAGATTCAAAAGCAGCGCATCTACAAAGAATATAAAGCCAAACAACAGATTTTTAGAGTCCACCCTAGGTCCACAAAAGGTCAAAAACTTTTTGAAATTTTTCAACAGATTCGATATCAACGACCAGCGCATCTACATACAAGGAGTATAAAAAAACATTTATATGTGGCACTAGTTTCAAAAAATTGTTTAATTATAACATAAGATTCGAAATCAGCAACCCATCAATAGTGCCAGCAAATACACAAAGAGTATAAAATAAGAAACAAATTTTGATGGTCCACCCTAGTCTCAAGCGACCAGCGTATCTACAAAGAGTATAAAGCAAAAAAACACGTTTTTAGGGTCCACCCTTGGTCAAAAACTTTTTTAAATTCTTACATCAGGTTCGAAATCAGCGACCTTTTAATACTGCCAGCACATATACAAAGAGTTTAAAACAAGAATACACATTTTCTGGATCCACCCTAGTGTCAAAAAAACTTTTTGAAATTTTAACATTAGGTTAGAAATCAGCGACCACCTTTTACTGCCAGCACATACACAAAGATTAAAAAATAAAAAACACATTCTAAGGGTTCACCCTAGTGTAAGAAAATTTCTTAAAATTCTAACATAAGATTCATAATCAGCGGTCAGCGCGCGCATCTACGAAGAGTATAAAATAAGAAAACACATTTTCAGGGTCCTCCCTAGTGTCAAAAAAACTTTTTAAAATTCTTATATCAGATTCGAAATCAACGACCAGCGCATCTACAAAGAATATAAAACAAAAAAAACATTTAAATGGGGCACCCTAGTTTAAAAAATCAGCGACCCCTTAGTACTGCCAGTACATACACAAAGAGTATAAAATAAAAAAACAAATTTTTATGGTCCACCCTATTGTCAAAAATTTTTTCAATTCTAACATTAGATTCTAAATCAGCGACCAGCACATCTACAAAGAGCATAAAACAAGAAAACACATTTCCAGGGTCCACCCTAGTGTCTAAAAACTTTTTGAAATTTTAAAATCAGATTAGAAATTAGCGATTTCTTTTTATTGCTAGCACATATACAAAGATTGTAAAACAAAAAAAACACATTATTAGGATACACCCTAGTGTAAAAATGTTTGTTTAAATTCTAACATAAGATTCATAATCAGCGATCAGCGCATCTACATAGAGTATCAAAAAAAAAATACACATTTTTAGGGTCCACCCTAGTGTCAACAAATTTTTTTTGCTCTTACATAAGATTCGAAATCAGCGACTCCTTAAGCCGCTGCCAGCACATACACAATAAGTATAAAATAAAAAAAATAATTTTTAGGGTCCACCCTAGTGACAAAAAACTTTTTAAAATTTTAACATCAGATTACACTGTATTACACAACTTTACTGCAGTTTTCATTTCTTAAAACTTAATTGCAGTAAAGATTCTGGCGTATGATTTAAAACAAACACACAAATAAAAATATACATGTCAGAAACAAAGACACACAGTGAGAGAGAGAGAGAGAGAGAGAAAAAGAGAGTTGCACACTCGCCCACTCGTTTGTTAAGGCTTGATTACCCAAGCGCAACGTGAGGTGGTGCAGAGGGATGTAGCGTAGTGCGATGTTGCCTCGAGGATAAGCGATAACCGAAATCGTAATCCAACGTAGTGCAGGCGCCGTAGTGCAGGGCACTCATTTTATTCTAGTAGGCTAATTTACTTCTCCTCGTCAATAAAATATTGCATTCTTTCTTATATAGTATTAAAATTTACAATAATGTGAAGTTAAACAAATTTTTTCGCTTGTAACACAGCTGTCGAACTGTCAAAAATCGTAACGTTGCGTAGAAATATATTTTCTACAGACTTCTACGCTGCGTCACGCCACGTTACGATTTCGGTAACGACTTGTACACATTTATCATTAAACAGATTTGATTTTAGCTTGACAATTGGCAACGTCGCGCTACGTTACCTTACGCTTGGGTAATCCAGCCTTTAGTCTGCTCGAATCAGTGTTGCCAGTATATTTATGTATAATTTCCCACAAATGCATAAAAAAATTTCCTTTTTTACCTCTTATAATTTTGAAAAATCTATAAAAAATCTTTGAAACATAACTTTATTTAGATATAAAATTTTATGTACAAAAGTTCATTGAAGTATTAAAGAACATAGCACACAGCAGTTCTTATAACTGAAAGAATTATAGTATAGAATCTGTTTTAGAAACAGAAATCAGAAAAAAAATCTTTTCCATACAAATTATTTGAAACTAAGTAGATAAAATAATAATATGTAGTATTTATTAAAATTATTTAAACATTTTGTTTAAAGTAACGAAACAATACAAAAAAAAATAACATACTGTACATAGCAATATGTACTACTCATATTTAACGACTAATTCTAGAAATTGAAAATTGCAAATTTATTTACAATTATAAGGGTTTCTCTGTATAAAATTATATCGAAAGCTACTTGACAAATTCATAGATATTTTTTGAACTTGCCAACTTCATGCCAAAAAAATTATCATAAAAACTACAGTAGGTGGTCAAAGCTGTTAGAACGCAGAATAATTAAAAACAAATTTTCAAGTTCGAAGTCAAATTATAATTTTGTTTTATTTCAATGATAAAAAAATTAAATGAGTTAGTTAAATACACTAGTTGTTTGTCGTCAGAAAGTATTTTGATGACAGTTTTGTCTGTAACGAGTATTTCCTCTAGTTTTTACGACAGCTTGCACTCTATTGGGCATACTTTCAATTGAAGCCTTAATACATAATTTTATTTCCGAACAATTTCTCCAAATATCAATGATATTTTATTTCAAAATACTTATGAAAGGGTTATTCCGAAGGTAAACATGGTGTTTAAGGGTGTGCCAGACATTCCCGATAGGATTTAAATCAGAAGAAGTTTCTCGAGAGACTAAAAAACAATGTAAAAATAAGCTTAAAAAATGCCGCTCATGATAAAAACCCTGTAAGTTTTTACTGTGGAATTCTTCAACAAATTGTTGATGAACAATTTTTTCAAATTCATCCACAGGTTGAAAAATTAAATACTCGGAAGAACCAAATTTTGTTTTTTTACACCAAAAGCGTTATATTAGCTTGACCACCTACTGTACTTTGTATATTAATTTACAATCGCAAACCACCAGAATAGCGCCTTTAGTTCTCATTTGAAAATTACCTTTTATTTGTACTACCAAGCAAAATGTTCCCCTTTTAGCTCAAAAGGCGATTGAAAAATCCCTCAAAGAGGGAAATTACCCTCAATCTGGCATCACTGGCTCGAATCTCAATACTTGCACGCACGCACATGCGCACTCGCCTGCTAATTTTTACACTGCTCCCCAGTGGGCATTTTAGCGAGTGCTCCGCAAAAGAAGGCATGCTAGCACTGCTATGTTTGGCGTCAATACACCTTCCATGATCACTGCATTGATGTGTACTACTGTAAGCCCTTCCTTTTGAAGGTTCCGATTCTTTTCAAAATACTTTATATGAAAAAATTTACAAAAAAAACTCAAAAAAAAAATTAAAATGCACAGAACAGTTTGTAAAAAAATGTAGATTTTAAAAAACAAAAATTTTTTGTCCGAGTTGGGTCTCGAACTCGGGCTCCCGAAAAATAACACATTACATATTATATTATATGAAAATTATTTATGAAAAACTCCAAGTCTTTTCTTATATTTTTGTATGAAGAAAATTTATAAAAAAATTCAAAAAAAATTTAAATACACAGAACAGTTTGTAAAAAAAATGTAGATTTAAAATTTGATTCGTTTTTTATTTGAAGTTGATATTTATATTGATTTTTCTTCTAACATGACTTCTCGAAAGAGCGCTTCTGGCAGTTCTCTTTTAAGCAAGGAGAGCGGAAGGCCTGACAAATTTTCCCATTTCATACAAGCAGTACAACGGTGTTTGCAAGGAGTGTGGATGGCCTTTTGAAACCTAACGCAGGCCTGCTAGAAGGCCTTCGGACTTCTGCAATTGCCCACTGGGTCGATACTCGCACGCATACGCACACAGCAATCTCACTGTTACGTGATGATTTCTACCAAATAAACCACCCGCAAGCCGTGTAAAGTAACTTCGTTCCAATAAAATAAATTTTAACAAAATTCAGTATTTAATAAATTTAATAAAATAAAATGAATCAAGAAACTTGCAGTGTTTTCATACACAGGATAATAGTCATTTAAAGTGTGAAAACTTTTTCAGATTGCAAACTACTAAGCGTACTTATTTTTGAGCCTTATAATTTATGATTGGCACAACTTTTGTTCGAAACCAAAAACAAAAAGTTCTCCATTTTATGTTTAAATTCGGGTTTTTTCTACGGAGTAAAACTTTCACTTCATAGCAATAAAATCATCAATATATTGACCTAAAATTTTCAACCATCAATTGGCATTCGTTTTCTATCGATGATTTAACATTTGATTAAAATTAAATCAATATAAAAATCTTAACATTCTTTACATTTTACCTTTACGAAAATATTTATCAAATTAAGAACAAGGCAAACAAATTTAACTACGCAGAAAATATTGATTTTCAAACCTTAGCTATCTAAATGTTTAACAAACAGCACACTATTTTTTCGAATTTACCAGTTGCAAAAACATTCGTGGCATTTAACAATGATGTGCTAGCAAAAAGCAAATATCTATTTACCACAAATACACTGCAAAACGATTCAAGGAAATGCGTTTAACATTGAGCCCGGCGTACAAAGCCATAATTTAAGGTATGCCATCAACGCAGAAAATAATCGATTTATAACTTGATGATGAGTTAGCAGCAATCTGAGTTCTGCAGAGCAACGAAATGCTTCGCGAAAGCAGCAGCAATAGAATCAGACACACCAATAAATAAGCCTCATTAATGCGCATTCAGTAGGAAAACGTCGACGCTAGACATCGAAGCGTAGTTTTGCTAGAAATACTTTTTTTTCCTTTTTTTTCCCGCATGCTTGCTAAGCTTTTGGCCTTCTAAATTTATGTATGGCAGCAAAGACATAACTACATATAAAGACATGGTTTGGCCAAAGAACGAAAAAATTAAATTCATTCAAGTTGAAAAATTCAAGTTAGCTGTTGAGGAGGACCACAAGCCCACACACACTAATACACACACACGCGCACATAAACACGCACTAGTTGCTGTCACTCTAGACTATGTATTTCCACAGAGAAATTTATGAAATCATTTATCGCTGTGGTGATGAGATGACTTTCGAGATAAGTTGTTGTTATTGTTGTTTTTGTTGTTGTTTCTGAAGTTGTTAATGGCGGATGAACTTCTAAGAAAATCACTTGAGCTCGTTTAGTTCTTTGAGCGCAATAAATGAATACTTGAGTTTCTGAAGAATTTCTAATCAATTTTTATTTTTATTAAAATACAAGCACACATTGATATATATGTGTGTATATAAACACACGTAAGATGTACACAAACAGCTCATTTAATTTCTTAGCTAGTTTCAAATGTTAAAGCGTACACCACGACGTATGCGTATTATTTAATATGCTGAGCTTTCGAATATACATACAAACATACATAATTTCCTAAGCTTTAAGTAGATTTTCTTTGCTTTTCTCGCTTTTAATAAATACTGTTGTTTTGTAATATTGTCAATTCATGTGGAAATTCCAATAACAATTTTACGGAGTGGCCAAATCAAATTAGATGCTAAAATATTCAATCGCACTAATACAAGTTAAGTAAAAATGTCAAAGCTTGCTAGCTTGTAGCAAACGAACACGAACACGAGCATTTAACAGGCAGCAAGGGAAAAAGGAAACAAATACCCACACATGCACGCACAAATAGATGTATGTACATATTTGTTTAAATGTGCGATGTGCGTGTGTCAAATCCGTGATGCAGACTTGTGTACGTTTGCTACTTGTTTTCTTTTTTGTTTCCTGTCTTTACGTATCATTGTAATATTATTCAATGTGTGAACATATGTAAAACGAGTGAACAAAGCAAGCATACCATAAAAACGGCACACTCAACTGACAGAGAAAAATCTATAGAGACAAGAAAATCTGCGTTTTATTGTATGTATGTTAAAAAGTCTGGCACGCATTTTGTACAAATGCCGCGCTGTCTACTATAACGCTTTTTTTATTTTGTGTTACCCAACGTAACTTGGCAGCTATGTGTTTGCACTCCTTCCTCTCAACATAGCCCCCCTGCGCTCTGTTACTGAAAGCGTGTACATAAAAATAATTTTTCAAAAAGTGTTACTTCAGCTAAAGTTTTCGTTCTCTTTGTTTTGTGTTTTTTTTTTTTAGGTACCTATATGTTTAAGTGTGTGCATTTGTTTGCACGCAAATAAATTAAGTGCGTTCAGAAGGTGTCAAGAGCAACTTTTGTAAGCAATGTCAGTAATGAATGCAATGTTGTTGCTGTTTTTAAATTTGTATTTCAATTTCAAGGCTGCTACACTGAGGCGTATGATGAACATTTAATTAGCAATAAAATACTGCTTACATGCTTTGCTAGGTTTTTTCCAAGCAAATCTAAGTTATACATACACACACTCATGGATAATTTTAGTTGTTAGCTAGATAGCTTTATTATAAAGCAAATCCTGTTTCACAGAGCTACAACCAACGGGATTGATTAAGCATTCATATTTTCTTTTTAACAAGCTTTAAAACTTACAGATGCTATTCATATTCAATTTACCTTGGCTTGAATCGATGGCAGGATTGGTAGATGCATATTAATTGTAACGGAGAGTCTGATTAAACATGTTTAGATCAGGCCTGCTCATCCAGTATGGCCCGTATGGCCCTTGTGGCCTTCATCCAAATTTACTTTTCTATCATCAACTTTGTCTTTGCGCTTATGGAAAAACATACACAAAAAACAACAACATAAACCGCACGTCAAGTACACTAAATTTTGACCAGCAATAAATGCGAGCGAAGAAAACAAAATAACAAGATGATAACAAAAGCTGAAAAATTTTTGTGTGTTATCATATGGGAAAAGCTCAAAGTGTTTATACTGCAAGCTGGTTTCGAGCTTAAGGCCAGCAATACATGAAAATTTTTTGAAAATCGAAATTTTAAAACATCGATAGATTACTTCAGAAACAACGTGAAAATATGATGTTAAAATTTTATAGAAAAATTCAAAGCCGTTTGAAAGCTGCGGCCGACTTCCATCAAGCCCAATACTTTGAACGCGTTGTTCTCAAAACTGTATTCTTATAAATGGCGTGCATCATAGCTCAAACAAATTTCAACCAATCAATTCGAAATTTTGCACAAATACTTTACAAAATTTGCCAGAGCGTAGTTTTTGTTTTATAAAATGTTTAGTTGTCTTTGCAAAAAATTTACGATTTTCCTTGTCTTAAACTAGAGATGAGCGCGTACCGTACTTTTTGCGTTTTTCTAAAAATTTGTAATTCAAATTTGCTTATAAACAGTCAATATTTATGAACATGGGCTGCCACAGGGGGACAGGGGAGGGGGCGAGTGCCCCCTAGGATATGAGAATTTTTAAATATCTTCATATTAAATCAAAAAGCCGTAAGCTATAATTAAAAATTTTACGGGAGAGTCAAAAAACTTGCTAAATTGTAATTGTAAGTTTTGCTAAAACTTAGGGATTTTATAACTTTTTTTATAAAAACATCGTTTTTAGTTATAGGAGTGTAAAATTTAGCAGGAACATGTATTTTGATAAGGTGCATCAAAAACACTGTGCGGCACGAAAATCTGTATTTAATAATTTCAACGTTTTTCACTTTATTTTAACATGAGGAATCGCGTGATAACATCCGTTTTGCCACTTTACCGAAGACTTTAGTGGAAAATTTATTTTAATTAGTCCAAATATGCACTCATTTTCATGTTGATAACTCTTGAACCACTAGGATTTTCATGTTGGTTTCTTCAGCAAAGTTCTTTCTATTATTCTTGTCAACAACTTTGTTAAACAAATATACAACGAAAAATCATTTGAAATTGTCTTTAAACCGTTAATAAGCCACATACATCTTGCCCGCTTTCAGCACTTCAAAGCAAAAAATGTTACTCATACGCAATGTTGTTCGAATTTTTCGTTTGACTTTTTGCAAGAATCACTCGATAAGACCCACTGGAAGCGATTTTTACATATTTATTTGTTTAGCAAAGTTGTTGGCCAGAGTTATAGAAAGAACTTTGCCAAAGAAACCAAAATTAAATTCTAATGGTTCAAGAGTTATCGACATGAAAATGAGTGCATATCTTGAGTAATTTTTGATATATTTTAAAAAAGAAAATTTTGTTCTGAAATGTTCGGTAAAGTGATAAAACAAATGTCAGCACGAGATTCCTTATACAAGAATTAAGTAAAAAATGTTTAAATTATCAAATACTGAGAAAAAAGGTACAAAAAGGCGCACAGTGTAATCAATCGAAAAATCGACTTTGAATTTATTGTAACTTACAGCAATTTTTATTTTATATGACGATATTTTCATTATATATGGGCATTTCTCTGCAGACAATGGCAAACCTCAGAGATTAAAAATTGCCATGTAAAGCTTCTTGAGAACATAAGCCGTTCGAAGTCGGCATAAAACACGTAGGTGCAGTTCTCGATCATTTGCGATCTAACTATTAATAACACGCACAACACAATTGATCAATAGAAGCTAGGTCAAAGTCCTTCCAAGGGCTGAAATGGCCAGTTTATTTTATTTATTATGGGCATTTCCATCGTAACTCAAGCGACATGCGTACGACTTAAAGTTTCGTTTTTTCGGAAGTTTATGTTATTAATGCAAAAAAATTTCTGATGTACATATGCCTTACAAGAAATAGTAATGGTATGATCTACCAAAACTTTCGTTCCTGTAACTAATTAAGAATGGCAGTGGTAAATATGGGCGTAACTCACGCGACAAAAATAAGAAGTGTGTTTTACAGGCAATTTTAGAATGTAAAAACTCAGCGAATTTTCCTAAATAATTTGTTTTTGTTTCTAATTTTTAAATAATGGGAAAACAGTGAAGTTTTATAATAAACCCACTTTACCTATGGACTTTTCTTATTTAAAAATATATTCAGTTTCCAAAAAATATTTGCCGTAACTCACCCACGCAACAAAATTTCCTTAAATTTAAATTGGGTGATTACTTTACTATCTAAAGTAATTATGTAATTAAGTAATTAACAAACAAATTTAATATACTGTCCTCTTCTTACCTCAATTATTTTTCTTTTATCTTTAGCTTATGCCTTCTATTTTTACAAAAACAAAAAAGTTTATGAAACATTTACTAAACATTTACGAAAACGGAAACTACATTTGTGAAACAGTGCAGACGATTTGATAATCATGATTAATGAATTTATATAGAAATTTCTTAAATTAATAAAATTAAAATGTTTCTCTGAATAATATCATAAAATAAAAAATTTTTAATAACTTTAAAGTTTTTGGTCACGGTAGACTTTTCTGTGGAAATGCCCATGAGAGATTAAAACGTGGTTAAGGCCCTAGACGAGAGTAATTCCTAGATCTTGTTGAATTTTATTACATTAGCCTAATAAAAAATAACCTCATTCTGAAGTAGTTCAATAATTAATCTCATTGCTTATATTCTCAAAAAAGTTTGCAACTCTGTAAATATTGGGAATTTCTTCAAAATTGCAACACTGCAAGTGGGAATAAAGAAAATTTACTTATTGAAGGCCAATAAGGGCTGTGTTATGGTGGCGGTCATATGATCCCCGGTCACATGTTTTCATGCTAAAACTCAAATATTGTAAATAATTTCACGATGCCACCTGCTTTGATCCCATGATTTGGTCAAACTTTATTTCCTTGCTCACTCTCTGAAAGTTCCAATTTACATTGAAACAACCACAATTCATGACGTGCCTTTGACCGGCTTCATAACATAGCCCTAACTTGAAACAAAACAAAACGAAGCAACGAACTGTCAAAGTTAATCTCTTTCACACTAGTGTAAACAGTGTAGATTACAAAAGGGGATTTTAACAATCTTGTTTGTTTTAATCTCGTATGTAAACGTAGTATAAGACAACACCAAGACGAACTCATAATTGCTAATGCAGACAGGGGTTACAATACAATTGTAATGTACAAAGAAAAATATAAGAAAACAAATTAACAATAGTTGGCAGATAAAGTCGAATTCTGTAATCCCATTTTGTATTTTTAGGTGAAACTCTTGTAAATTTATGATTGAAAAAATTAACCTTATTTTTTTAACATGCAATAACTATAGAGTTCAGCTACTACAGCTTTTTCGCACTTTCTCCGCATTAGATCATCTTAAGAACCAGCCCAAACAACATTAAAACATCTCAATAAGGCCATTCACAGTTCGAATACGCTGGTCCGCCATTTGTACGATCCGCTATTTGTACGCCAATTTACGAAAGCGCATTTTGCCTTGCAGTTTTTTTGCATACAAACGCAAATACGCAGGCACGCGGAAATAAAAGCAGCCCTTGGACGTGTTTTTTGTATCTCGTATTTTTATGCTCTGTCTACAGCCGCATAATCGCATACATCACAGGGTTGCATTATACGACAGTCACATGGCGAGGTGCTCACAGTTTGAACAATAACAAATGCTATAAATACGATTTGTTAAAAGTACGCTCAAACTGTGAATAGCCCTAATGATATCGATAAGAGTGATCCAAAACAATCCAAAGTGAGAAAAATTTACCCACCATAATATGGGTTGGGCTCAGGGACAACACAAGACATAACAACTAGCCATGCGTTGACATAGATCTAATCATACATTAGTTTTCAATCTACTTTTGTGTTGACCTTTCGATAAGTTAACATCAAAAAAGCTACAGTTGTTAACAAAGGTACTCATGCGATGTAAAGGAGCAGTAGCCATATAATTTGTTCTACTAAAAGGTAAGTAAATTAAATTGTTAGCATTTCTACTGCTTCTACGGTTTGTGTTAAAATTTATAAGAGTTAGGAGTTCTGGTAAATCGAATACACCTGTAATGAGTTGGTGTAAATATACGATATCTGCAGACTTCCTTCTCTCATTCAAAGATTGCATTTTCAATAGTTTTAAACGATCCTCATAAGGAAGAAGGTTTAAAGTGTCAGTTGCACTTAAGTCCCTTAGAGCAAACCGAACAAAACGTTTTTGGATTCTCTTTTTACGTTCAACATGTACATTGTAACTTGGGGACCAAACTTGGCTTGCATACTTTAAGTGAGGTCGCACAATTGCATAATACAGCGTTGTAGTTGTGATCATACTATTAAATTCTTAGGCCCAGCGTTTCATAAACCCGAGCATAGAAGCTGCTTTTTTACAAATGTAATCAATATGAACGTTAAACGATAGCTTAGAATCCATGCATATACCAAAATCTTTGACAGCATCTACACGACTTAATGCAGTATCTTTTATCTTATAATCAAAACTTAAATTATTCCTTTTTCGATAAAAGGTCATAGTTTGGCATTTATCTGGATTTAGAAACATATTGTTTTTAGAACACCAAATTTCAAAGGATTTCAAATCAGACTGGAGCAGATCTGAATTGTCTTTAGCATCTATTGTTCTGTATATTTTCATATCATCTGCATAGATAAGTAGATGAGAGTATTTGATGATGTGGGTTACATCATTAATGGCTACAATAAACAGAAGTGGACCAAGGTGGCTACCTTGAGGAACACCTGATTCAGCAATAAATTCAGCTGACAATACGCCTCGAAATCGTATTTGATAAGATCGTTCTGTCAGATACGATTGAATCCAGCTTACAAAAAATTGTGGAAAACCCATTAACTTTATTTTAAATAGAATTAAGTTGTGTGGCAGTTTATCAAATGCTTTACTAAAATCAGTGTAAATACAGTCGACCTGGTTACCTGAATGAAATGAAGCAAAACGTTGTAAAATCGAGGAGGTTAGACACAGTGGATCTGCCAGTAACAAGAGTTGTCATGACCTTCCCACAGTGAATCCCATACACAGTGATCATACACGAGCCGCTCAAAAATTTTTGGAATCGACGAGAGTTTCGCGATAGGCCTGTAGTTGTTTATATCGTTTTTACAGCCTTTTTTATAAATAGGACTTATAAAAAATTTCGAAAATCATCGATCAATCCAATATACTTTTAAATATCCTCTGAAGTAAAGGATATAGAATCCAACGAAACCCTGGGTGTAGAGTTCATATGTTCAAAGTACTCTTCATCAGGATTAAAAGAGTCTGAACAAAATGACTTTTTAAAGAGATTGGCAAATAGACCACAAATTACGACGGGATCGTCAGTAAATCCGTCAGAGGTTTTAAATGATGAAAGGAATCCATCAGATTTTTTTTTTTTTTTGGTGTTTATGAAACCCCTGAATTTCTTTGGATCAGACAATATTCTCAGCTTAATACTGTCTTATTAATTTTGATATAAGGTAGCTGAGCAATTTTCAAAATCCAGAAACAAACGCTAGTAGATTTCTAGGTCATTCAAGTCTAAGATACGGACATATTTTTTCCATGCCCTATTCCTGCTGTTGCGAAGAATCTTTAACTCCTTTGTGTACCAGGGGTAGGCACAATTTTTCGTAAATTTGAGGCTATATGGCACGGACAGAGAAAACATAGCAAAGATTTACATATAAAAAAAAATTAATTGAATCATCAAGAGTGTTATTATTAACATATTCTAAAATAACATTAAGTTTACTTTGAAGTAACTGATTCAACTTCAAAAAGTCAGCTTTTTTAAAATTGAATTCATAAACTTTATCTATTGAGTTAGACTTTGTTATATTATCCCTGTCCGATTTGTACCATATGCTCAATGGTGGATGGTATTCATCAACAGCAGTCAAAGCATGAGGGGCCCTCTCAACAATCACATTGTTACTGTATGTAGTTAAGACCAGGTCAAGAAGTCTTTCACGACTATTAAAAATACAACTCAATTGTTGTAAGTCAGAACATATATTATCAACAAATATATGCTCTTGGCGAGTCTTCGAATTAGATGCACAAAAATATGTATCATCGTCAGAAGATTCCCATTTCAAGTCAGTCAGATTAAAATCACCTAACAATAAAATGTCGTCATTAACGTCAATTATGCTTATAACGTATTCTATGCAATCCGCAAGGCTTGCATAAACTTCTGCAGTGCTCTTAGGAGAAACGTGTGCATTAATAAGATATACATTAGAATTGCAATGTACAACCTAAACATCACCTTATTAAATCAGATCGAAAAAAAAATTATATTAGAAAATAACGATTATGGTATGATTTTTTTAATAAAAATCATTATATTTACGGTCTTTAGTTAAAGATATTTGCTTCATTTTTAAATATTTAAATTATATAATAAGTTGATAACAACGTCATTTAAATATGACGTTAAACGTTCTATTTCAGTAAAGTTCAACATTTTTTCAGAATGAAAACAAAAAATATTTAAAAATATCAAATAACATTTCACTTTATTATAAACATAAAAAACTTTTTAACAAAAAAAAAACCAACTTCAAAACCACTACAAAGTAAAAAATAATTTTCAATTACTTTTCACATTAATTCTTGTCAAATTTGATAATTTATTTATTTATTTTTAAGATTACTTTTTAAATTAGTAATCTTATTATAATTTTTTTTTTCTATTTTGTATTTTTATACTAAATTTATTAATTTCTCCATGAATATAAAATCTTTGAAGCCGGCGTGTTTATTTTATAAAAGTCTGATTGTATAAGCGCCGACTTTAAAGGTTTTATATTCATGGGTAAATTAATATATTTATGATAATAATACAAAATTGAAAAAAAATTATAACAATAAGATTTCCAATTTAATAATATCCATAAATGACTTATCAAATTTGACAAGAATTAATGTGAAAAGTAATTGAAAATTATTTTTTACTTTGTAGTGGTTTTGAAGTTGGTTTTTTTTTTGTTAAAAAGTTTTTATTTCTTCCTTTTTAGAGATTATGATAACAATTTTGTTACGAATTCTGGTAACGAATTTTGGTAACCTAGTGTCAGCATTAAATGAGAAACAGTATTTTTCTTATATTGCCACGCCCTTTTTTCCAATAACGCCTACTCTTTTGACCGCAAATTTTCATAATTATGCCTACACCTGTATTTAAATTCAATATCCTAGTGTCATTATTATTCGAGTTACGGCATTTTTCTAATATTGCCACGCCTTTGTCGAATAACGCCCATTCTGTTAACCGTAATTTGTAATAATTGTTCCAACGCCTGTACCAATTTCCAGTATCCCAGCGTCAATATTATCTGAATTACAATATTTTTCTTATATTGCCACGCCCTTTTTTCAACGACGGCTACTTTCTTGACGGCAAATTTTTATAACTATGCCTACCCCTGTACCTAATTTTAGTACCCTTGTGTCAATATTATTCGAGTTACAGCGTTTTTCTAATATTGCCACGCTTTTTATCAAATAACGCCCACGCCAACATAATTTTAAATAATTGTGTCTACTAAATCTCTGCACAAATGCACTCGTATTTTCTACAACAGTAGAGCCAACAGTGCCGAGTTCAGAACATAACATAACTCTGTTAAGTCACGCAGAACATAACCAATTCATTAAACGACAAGAACCGAGCAGTGCAGAGCACTCGTCGACTTCAAAGCAGAACTTGTTCGCCGCTTGCTTTACCAGAACACGATGTTATTCGTTCTATAAAACAAAATTGATTGATAACAGCGAGAAAAGCATCGATCACACCTAACGCAGCAGAACATTGGCAAAGAGATTAAGTGCTATTAATTTCATGCAAATGCAAGTTTTTACTGGGCATCTTAAAGCGGAAATGGTTAAGTTATCTTTGCGAATCATGAATATTCCTTCTAAATGGCATTCAATAGTTAGTGCATATTTTTAAATATTTTGTAATAAATGCATGGTTTTGCATATTTTACAAAAAATGCTTATTTTTGCATATTAATTGCGTATATTTTTTATACAATAAATTCATGTGGTTTTTGCATATTTTGCTTTTTTTGATTTACAACCATTAAAATTCAATACGAAATATTTTGGAAAAAGATAACTTTGAATTATTAGTTACTTTTAAATGCACTTTATTTTTTTATAAATTAATTTTATATGTATTTAAAAATTAATTGTTTTTTTTTTTTGTTAATTAAATGCAATATTTATTTTTTAACCGATAATAAAAAATAAGAAAAATATTTTTAATTGCATATTTTACCTTTTTGTATCGAATATTTAAGAGTTTTAAGTGCATATTATATGCGTATATTTTCGATTAGTATGTTCAGATCGTGATATTTTGCAAATTTTAGTACTATTTTATGTGATTTCGGAGGATATTTTTTCCATCATTTTAACTCGAATTTTTTAGAAATATTTAAGGTACTAGAAAAATAACGCCAGTATTTTATGCCAGGGCCGTAGTCAGGATTTACCCATGGGAGGGGATCTTGATGATATTATTTTTCAAAATTAATATATAGGTACAATTATTTGTTTCATTTAATTTTTACTTTAAGTTTGCAAAAACTATTACACCAGCCAATTTATTTACGAAAAACATGAATTTTGGAGGTTTTTGCAAAATGGCTTGGCTCTCTGGCGATTATCGTAAAACAAAAGATACAAAATTTGTTGATATTTCGTGATCTATGGATTGAAGAGCTGATATATTTTTAAAATACAAAATGATATTTTTAATTTTATGATGAGTATTTCAGATTCTAGATCAATAATACTAAACACGTGCCAAAAACGTTAAACACCCTGTAAATTGAAAATGTTACAATATAGGAGGAAACTGAGTGCAGATTTGAAAGCAGGGTTAAACGGACATATACGAATAAAAATGGGTTTACCAGATACGAAATTTGTATTCTAGTATTATTTATCCAAACATATCTGAATATAAGACGACTCTGCTATTATTTTGTTCGCAACTGTATATAAAATATAAAAAAATAAACATAAAATTGAAATGAAACAAATAATTGTCCCTATATTTTAATTTTGAAAAAAATATACTTACTAAGGCCCTGGCATAAAATACTGGCGTTGTTTTTCAATTACCTTAAATATTTCAACAAAATTAGATTTGAAATGATTGAAGAAATACCCCCCGAAATCACATTTCTCTAGTAGATCATTCAGTTTTACTAAGATATACCACAAAATAATAACAATGAAAAACATAAACATCATCGCAATAGACCAAAAACAACACCAATACTGCCATAAACAACAACGCCAACAACAAACGTAATCACATCATTACTAGTAATCATATTTACAAATTAATCATCATTATAATCATCAACAGAAAAAACAACAATAACAACAATCCAACATCATAAGAATGCAAGAAACAATAATCAACAAAACCACTACCAATAGTAAAAACAAAAAGAAAATATCCTCATAAGCAACACAATAAAGTTTAATTAAATTTTTTGTTGTTGCTTAAAAATATATTTATTTTTAATTCTGTAATAACTTTTATTGAAAATAATATTGTAAAAATTAAAAAAAGCTTCGCTTCAAAAAATTAATTTTTTTAATAAATAAAAAAGTCTCTTATTATAATTTCAATAAATAATAAGAAAATCCCTTTTTTTGGCGTATTAGATAATTTTTACTTCAGAAGGAAATGCAGAAACTATGAAACCTAAACAACACATCATAACTCCAAGCGTTCTGCTGTTCATCACATAACTTTCAAATCATTTCGTTCTGCTGCTTTCTTCTCTGTCGACTCAAGCATAACATTGATTCGGTTTTCTTTTGTTTTTGTTCTGTTCACGCGACGAGTGCTCTCTGTAGTGTTATGTTCGTTCTTATTAATGAAAGCCGAACATAACCAACGCTTGCCCCACAAATCAGTGTTCTGAAATGCATTTCAAGCGCACTCGTGCAGAGGTTTAGTGTCTACCCCTGTACCAAATTTCAGTACTCTAGTGTTAATATTATTCGATATACAGAGTTCGATATACAAATACCGCCCACTTTTTGAGACGGGCACCTCCGCGTCCAATGTCTCCATCTGTTGACAACAAATTGCGGCAACCGGGCAAGCCGATGTACATACATTTAAAAAAAAAAAAACCAACTTGAGAACCTCCTCCTTTTTTAATTCGGTTAGAAGTATAAACGTAAATAGTTAAACAAAACAAAACTCATAAATTTATCTTTAAGAAAAAATTTAAAAGAAAACAAAACGTCATATTCGAATAAATTAGTAAAACGTATGATGTGAATAAAATATTCTTTTCACAGTAAATAAACTATAGTATACTTATAAAACTATTGCTACTTTCAAATTCCATGAAAGTTTAACAGCCTAGTTAACAGTATTTAAATATCACAACCAAAACAACCTAAAAAATAGTATTTCAAAGTGTATAGAAAGATAAGAAAAGAACAATATGATTTCGATAAAAAAACAATCGTTTAAATTGCAGTTGCATTTATTGTAGCTGAAAATTTTTATAATTTCTTGTGAATAAAATCCCGGGATTACTGGACTAGAAATTTGCTCGGGATACCGGAATTGAAAGCCCTAACGTCCACCTATTTTGAGAATTTTCTGGATTTTTTTGCGTCACGTGCTTATATAACATCCAGGATTCATAATCAAGCATTGCATAGAGGTTCTGGAATATGTTTAGAAAATGAATGGAGCCCAAAACCCATCTATACACATGTATTTTTTTACCTCTTTTATAATCTGTATATCATCTGTATAATCTGTATTCATACGTTTTGAATTAAAACAAAATAAATTTTTTTTAAATAATTCATACAAACTCGATTTTAGTAACTTGCATGCTGCTAGAACTGATGCATGTTGAAAAAAGAAATAAGTCAGTTGTCGATAGCGACAACTCTAATTATTAATTTATGCGGATATATGGATTTTTACCACCTAAATAAAAATCTTTCAAATTTCAGGCCGCTCGCAATTGGTTTATGAGTTTTAGGCCTCCAAAACTGAAAAAAATGGTCTAAAAATTTTGCTGGTTCTATTCATTTTTCAAAAGAAAAATATTGGGAAATTTTTATATTCTTATTTGAAAAGAGGGAAAACTTGGAGTTTAAATAGTAATTTTATTTAAGGATAAAGGAGACCTCACATTATTTAATTTATCAAATTACTAGGAATATTTGAGGAGAAAAAAATTTTGGAAATTACATTACAGATGATTTACGGCCTGCATACGACTCTGGTTCTATTTCGTTACTTTGCTTATTAGATTTCTCAAAAGCATTTGACAAGGTAAGCCACAAATATTTATATCTGAAACTCAAGTCTTTCTTTGGGTTTAGTGATAGTGCGGTGAGTCTCATATCAAATTATTTGTCTAATAGATTGCAAAAAGTTCAAGTCGGAAAAAAATTTTCCAGCTATAAAACGGTAATAAGTGGTGTTCCTCAAGGGTCGATCCTTGGTCCCCTCTTATTTTCTATCTTTTTAAATAATATTTTTGCTGTTTATAATCATTCTTCTATACATGCTTATGCGGACGATATTCAGATTTATCACTCAAGTAGTTTTGATCTCCTAGATACGCTCTGTTACAGAATTAATGAGGACCTAAAAAACATATATCAGTGGGCAATTAGCAATGGACTCCAACTAAATGCTGCCAAATCTTATATTCTCCCTATCTGTAAAAAGAAATCTTTCCTTAATAACATTCCTGACCTCTACATTGGCTCAAATAAGCTAAGTGTTGTGTCAAAAATTGTAAATCTGGGTTATTGTATGAATTCTTCTCTATCTTGTGTTGATAATGTTAATAGTGTTGTTTGTAAAGTTCATTATATCCTGCGAAATTTAAGAATGTCTGCTTGTCTTTGTACGCTTGATCTAAGGCGAATGCTAGAAAGCAATTTGTCTTACCTGTTATAACATATTCTGACGTGGTGTACAGTAAACTCGACTCATCTTCCCTGCTAAAACTTAATATTGCATATAACTATGCCACGCGGTTTGTTTTCGGCTTAAAAAAGTTTGACTACCTCTCTCACTTCAGAAATGCATTACTTGGGTGCAGTTTGGTTGATTATTTAAATGCTAGAAACTTTATCTACCTTCATAAAATAATACATAGTAAAACTCCTTATTACCTATATGAAAAACTGCAGTTCAGTTTGTCTAGAAGATGCAAGATACTTATAGTTCTAAGACATGGCTCTCTAACTTCTTCCAATTTTTTTTTTTTTTTCATTAATGCCATTAAGACTGTGGAATGCGTTACCACGTAACTTAAGAGAAATCGAACGGGCGGAAAATTTTAGGCAATCTATTTTAACTCACTTCTCAACTTCTTAACTTCTTCAACTTAACTTATTTTTCTATCCTTTCTCTTTTATCTTTACATATTCTTATTCTTCATTCATATTATTGTTCTTATATTTATTGATACAATATTTTTTATTTTGATTTTATTATTATCAATCACTTAATCATTATCTAATGTAATTAATTCATTATCTTATTTATAGTCACTGTTATTAATTTGTTGTTATATCTAAACAATTTGTTTATTATCTTAACCTATTTATAGGTATTTTTACTTGTTGTACTGTAAAAGAACTTAGATCTTATTTGTACTAATGTCTTATAAATAAATACAAGTACAAAAAATACATAAAAAAAAAATTAAATTTGAAAATGTTTCGGGCATGATACGAGAAATATTTTTACCCCATCTTTGAAATATATATAAATTTTTATGTTTACAAGCGTATCTCAACCGGCGTATCATGATAACAAAAATAGTACCAAAAATCTCAGAAAATAGAATTATATAGGTTGCATTTTCTATATGTGCATTCTAGACTCCTTTATGCCTTTTCCCCCTCCTGGAACAAATCCTGCGGACGCTCTTGCCCATTACTATATATGTAAGTGGATATAAAAAAAAATTATTCAAAAAGGTGGTCAAAGTTGGAAGGCGACGATTTAAAAAAAAGTAATTTTAACCCTTAACTGGTACTCCTGGTCTGTGGTACCACAACAAAAAATAAACGAGTATATTTCTCTAATAACTCAATTCAAAATTCAGTTCGATTCAATTCAATTATTCTAAATTAAAAAAATTATTTTCTTATAGGAAGAAAAAACTTTATTTAAGACGTTCTTAAAAAAAAAACATGCAACATTCTAACTATATTTTATGGTTTTTTAGCATTTTAGTTGGAGTGGTCCCTGGGACCAGATGGACTGTTAGTGTAATTATTTTGTAAGTCAATTCAAAATAATTATTTAGAAAAGAAATCACTCCAAATATATTTTTTTAGGATCCAACTAATTTTACTTCACTTCACTTCACTTGAACTTCAAACTGTAACGTTTTTAAAAATTGCATGTACAAAGACTGAATGAACCAAAATAAGATGAACGACAATAACAAATCAGCAATGCATGATAAAAAATAAAAGTGTAAAATTAAAGCAAATAATATTAACAGCTGCTGCGGTGTTGTCACCAAATCAAAATTTTAAGTTTTGGCTAAAACACTGTGAGACATACTAGCCCACACAAGTCACCTAACCTTCTCTTCCTCCTTCTCACCCTCCGCACACCACCTCCTGAAAAGTTCACACCATGTTTTCGTAAATATTTGATTATATGAATGACTAAACGGAACCCAGCTGAGGTACAACAAAAAACCCAGTCGCTATTAAAACACACTCACCCATTCAAAACCGATAAATATTAAAACAAGTATATACAAAACACACGAGCAAAGAATTGGAAATTAAAGTAAGTTGAGTCACGCACTCGAGTGCCAAGGTTACCAAGTGGGACACCCAAGCAACGAAGTGACAATTGGTCTCCTGTTTCTAACGTTTAACGGAATTCACCAGTCAATAGCCAGCGATAAGGACGACAAAACGGGGTGTTGTTGGTCATGCTGCTAGCGTTGGAGCTTGGAGTCGAGAAGAGTGGCCAGAACGTCACGCATCTAATAGTAATGTTAGGAACAACCAGCCGTGAAGGTGTTGTCCCACGGCTTGGGGCAACCGCACTCTTGTTGAATACGTAAAAAATTAAGGATCAAGATGTTATAGTAAGCACAAGGTTTAATAAGACATGAAGTTATTTCCTGGACAAAAACGCTTGATAATCAAGGCAACAAAAAAACTACGACTTTTTTTCACATTCAACCCTTTCAACATCACATGCAACTTTTTAGATATCATAAATGTCACAAATTTACACATATAAATTCAACATTTCACATTACAAAATCTAATCTAGCTAGTAAAGAGTTGAATATGAAATGTAAAAAATTTAAATTTAATTTTTAAAGAGTGAATAGCCAACGTGGAAAAATATAACATTAAAAATAATATACAGTTTGCTATTTATACTGTAAAAAATGCAAAAAATGCCTTTTTTAGCTAACAGAAAATACCATTTTTTCGGTTCAATTTACATTCCATATCAAAATGGTTACATTTAGATTGAAAAATAATTTTTGGAAAAACAAATGTGGCCAAAGGAACAAATGACTTTTCTTCATACACATTGATTACATAAAATTAAAAGTTTAAAGACTTTCCAACCATTTATGAAGGCAAACTTATTAAAAGTAATTTTAAGTAAGAACTGATACATTTTGTTTTGAAAAAATTATTCCAAAAATTTTGAAAATAGATTATTACATCTATATATTTTTTTCAATTCACAATAGGAACAAACTAACTTGTTTTTCGAAACAAGTTATTGAAAAACTAATTTAAAAACATGTAGTTGGCATGCTACTTTTAATTATGGATTAGAAGGTACCGAAACCGAGGATTAAATAAAAAAAGCAAAACAATTTTTGACAATAATGGTTTAGTACCGAGCTGAAGTAGATTATGTATGTCCGCATCACTAAGTAAATTTTGTTTTGTTTATTAATGCAACTGCACGCTGTCAAAGTTGGTGGTCAAAGTGGTGAAAACTGATTTTTTTAACATATTTAATCAATTTTTCTTCGTAAAATAACAAAAAATACTATATTTTTTAAATAGAGCCTTCAACGTTAGGTATTTATGTATATATTAAAAAAAAGTTGTGAGAAAAAGTATTGAAAAATATTTTGTATTTATTTTTTAAAAAAGTTCTTATGCTACGGAGTTTTTCATGTACATGCTGAGTTTTAAATGTGAATTGACTAAAATTTCTTTAAAGTGCTTATATATTTAAAAGATATGGTATTTTATCTTTCAGAACCAGAATTGAAATTTTGCGCATATTGGCGCGAATTCAAAATAAACTATTTTAAGTGAAACAACTCTGCTAAAAACGTATTGTTGCTTTTCTAATAACTAGAACTACTGTATGGAAGAAACTCTTTTTAACAAATTCAAAATGTACATGGGCCCCAATTGTTAATTTACATGTAAAAAATAAAATTTTAAATTTTCAGAAAAAAATATTGTTATTTAAACGCGCCTCTAGTGGCCTCTTTATGAAAAATTGGATTTATATGGAAAAATAGTGTTGTTTTTCCAAAAAAAATGTAAGCTCAAACTTTCTAAAAACTAGTACGCTTTTCATTTTTCATTTAATTTTTCATTTTAACATGAAAATCAGACTAAAATTAACAGAGTTATGATTTTTTCTTGCAAAGAAAAATTCAAAAAAATCCAAATTTAAAAAAAAAATTCAACGGAAAAAATGTCTTGGAAATATTTTCTAAAACTGTACCTAATACAAATACAAAAAATTGTGCGATTACGCTTAATAATTCAATCACAATTCAATAGTAGTACGATAGACGTAGAATTAATTAAACGAATGCATATTTTTCTTGTTGTTGTTTCGTGTGGGCACAAAGTGCACGCAGAAAAATTCAGAGTTTTCGCTCACAATACCGCTCCGTATTTTGTTTAAAAATACTCTTGGTTTATTGAATAAGTTTTTTATACACGGACCAAAAATTATAAAGCATGTACTGTTACCAAAAAGCACAAGATGCTCGTAATAAAGACTTCAAAAATTATAGAGAGCATTTCTCTCGTAAATGCAGTAGTGAAATTTCAAATGAAGATGTATTTGAAGATGTATGAAGATGTAACGGACTCTTTTTAAGCTCTGATCCTGTTATTTCAAGCAAAAGCAAGCACTTTACAAAAAAAATACATCTTTTACCAAAGCTGGCATTACAACTATTAGTTCCGGAAAGTGATGGCAATTAAAGATATGATAAAGAGGATGCTGATGATGATGATGATGATGATGATGATGCTTATCATGATGGCTCTGAAGATGGTGATGAGGAAGATGATGATGATGGTAATGATAGCTTTGGTTATTAAAACTAAGACTCTATTCAACTGAGTTAAAAAAAAATTTTAAAACCATACATATAAAAATAATAAAAGAAAATTATTATCACTAAAATATTTGTCCATATATTAATAAAAAATTTAAAAATTTTAAATCAGAAATTTATCGCTCGTGTGAATTAATCCTCGTTTTCGGGTCCATTCAACCCACTGTGCGGCGGTACCTATTTTGATTTTTTTTTTTTATTGGCTCAAACATTTGACTAATTTGTCAAATAATAATTTTTTTTATTTAATTTTTCTAATTCTATTTAATTCTACTTTCTAATTGTTCGTATTTAGTTTACTACAAACATACTCAAGAATTCATGTTTTTAATTCAAACTCTTCAATAAAAAATCAATTAAAATAGGAGAGTCATTCAAAAATGGTTCTGTTTCTTGTGAAAATTTATTTGTACCTCTTTAAAAGTGTTTGCTAGTGTTAAAGTAGTAAAAATAGTTAAGCAATAATATTCGGTTAAATCGTTAGGATTTTTAGAAGTTATCTTTTTGATAAATACAAATTTTCAACTTTTATGCTTTTAAATTCATTTTCAGTAAATGCAAAAATAGTTTTTAATTGATGTCTTTTAAACCCATTATCAACTTATTTAAAATCAACTAATTTCTTAAATAGTTGAAAATATGTATATGCAGACGAAGGTCAATTGACTTATTTAGCGGAAATCGTCATAGAAAGTATGTTAATTTGTTCAATGGAAAAAGGTCAGAATTTCAACGAGTTATGGTTGAAAGAAAACTACTTTTACAATTAGTTTTAAATTAGTTGATTTTCTTATAGGATTTGATTACTGTTTTTATCCCGTAAAAAAATACCCAAAAAAATGAGTAAAATCACACACCTGGCAGCTCAGACCACCACACTAGCTTTTTACTGACCTTAGTTCGAAGAGGTTAGGACAGGAAAATAACAGCTGCAGCCTCCTTGCTTGCCGTGAGCTAGAATGTGCTTTGGAATTCCCGTTTTACACGCGCTAACGCACACTCGCACACAGACGCACACTCACGCACGTACTTTCGATGTTGAGCTCAACTTTTTCCGGCAATGCTCAGCATATAAATTGAATGAAGAGAAGTGAAATTTTTGTGTGCGCCTGTAAGTATGCAATAAAAATATAGGAATGCCTTAAGTTGAAGTCGCTTGAACTGTATTGAATGCTACAAATATTTATTTGGCATCTTTTGTTTGTTTGTGGGTTCGAGAGGACGCGTCACGAAGTTGCAGCGACTCACATTTGGCTAAGTTTTTTGTTTCCTAAATTGCAGAGTACGTTGACACTTCCGGCATTTGGCTATAGTATAGCCCCAAGAGTTCGCACTACTTAATTCGTAAAGCCGTGTCGTAGGATACGCGTAACACTAGTCGCAGCAGAACGCACACAAAAGATGATTGTGCAAAGACAAGACACAAATTTTTATTGGGTACACAAAATATACAAAAAACAAAAATAGTTCCAACACCAAAATTGCACCAATACTAGTGCAGAAATTTTGCGCACACTAAGACGCAAGGCTGCAGAGTGGTTAAAGAACAAACTACAACAATAATTGCGAAGAGAGCGAACACGTAAGCAGAGGAGCACGCGAGCTTTGGTTATTCCCGTTTTTCATGCAACTCTCCTGATTCGACTTAATCTTCTTCTTCTTTTGACAGATACACGCACGTTCTAGACACCCAAAACCATATTTGCAGCATACATATACGTTAGAAATTTAGAATGTAAAAAAAAGTGTAAATTTAATTGAATTTTTTTTCAAGCACTCGCATTTTCTCTTCACAGCATTTTATTGCGAATGCATTTATGGCTTCAAAACTATTTAGTATTTCAACTAGTTGTATATTTTAATAACGTTTTATTTGTTGTAATTTGTGGTTTTTTTTTTTTCTTCTTTCTACTTTACTCTACTAACATCTACTGTTAGCACGTTTATTCCGCTGCTCTCAACTGCACGTAGTTCCGCACGCACGCAAGTCTTTGGCTCAACTGAAGCGCCCAACGTAAAGAGTCCTACGTGAAGGCTGTTTGTGTGCTTCCAACGTCTGCAAAAAAGCTTTAGTGAAAATCCTGTTTTCCACCCTTAAATTTGTGAAGCTGCTGCTGTTGCTGCTGCTGCTCAAGGTAGCCGAGCAGATTGGCATGGAACAGGAACAGGACTTGCGGCCAGCATTGTTGCAAATAGTAGTTTTCATCATGATACAACTACTGCTATTTTGTCTGTCTACTCCTAAAAATGCTGTTACTCGTAGGTGACGACCTCTTTTTGCCAAAACTTCGCCACAACTTTTCATGCCACACAAATGCCACATGCGGTACAAAAGTGAGGAATAATTGGAAGAAGTCGTTCGATTTTTATGAAATTTGACATGATAATGAATATGTGGCTGCTGATTAAAAAAATTAAATGATGATACAATTTTTTATTATTACTTGAAACTAAAAAATGTAAATTAATTCATTTATAAATCAACGAAAACAAAACACATTAAGGGTATTCACAATTGCGTTGTTTTCAGTGTAGTTGTATTGATAAATGTCCTACCGAAACCGAAATTTTGGCCGAAACCGAATATTTGGCCATTTTATAATATTCGGTCGAAACCGAAACCGAAACTGGTTATTAATATGACAATTTAAGTTTTAACAAAAAAATTTTTTAAAGGAAACAAAAGTATTTTCATGCACATAAAAAAAATTTAATATAAAAAAGTGTTATTTGAATATTGAAGTCCGTACACACTCAAAATAGTTGCACCTACAATGCGCATTTTTTAAAGGTTTGGTATTATAAAAAATATTTCGTTTTCTTTTCCTTTATTCCACACACACATAATTCGTTCGGAAGTTCAATTATGAATTTTTGGTTTCAGTACCTATAAAACTTTAATATTAATTGTAATAGAGATGATAAATCGAAAATTATAGCATCGAACGCATAAAATTAACCAAAAATGTTTTCATTAACACAATAAATCAAGTTATAGACGAATTATTAATTTTTGTTTTGTACAATGCGTTGTAAATATTTTTATTAAACCAAACTTATATATTTAATTAAATGACTGATGCAAGAAATTTTTACCAAAAGTGGCCGAATAGCCGAAACCAGTCGAAACTGACAAAAAGGGCCGAAACTGGCTGTAACCAAAACCGAAACCGAATATTCGGACGAACACTAGTAATAATGCACGGGCAACATTTTGTTAATTACCGAAAAATATTATTTTTAGACCATTTACAAAATGCCAGAATTCACAATTTTTCAGAATTGGCCGAAGTCGGTTATCATATTTTGGAGTCTGAAAGACAAATAGACATGCAATATTATATTTGAATATGAAAAAGGTGGTTTTTGGTGTTTTTTATTCAATAATTTTGTCAAAAATTGCAATTTTTTAAAAAAATAGTTTAAAATTTGTGTATTTTTTCGACATTTCTTTTGTTTTTTTTTTTTAATTTTAATTAAATTTATATTTTTCCACATTATTTTACTAAATTTTCAAAAAAAAATATATCAAAGCAATTGGGTTAAAATTGTTCCAACAGCATTTTTTTGTTTGCAACATGCACAAAATCCTAATTTTTACAACAATAAAAATGCATAACAAGGTTTGACTTCAAAAGAGGTGTACTTCCTACAAGAATACTTCAATTGCAATTAAAATTTGAAAATTTCTTAGTGAAAGTATTATCTAACTAATGGCATCAATTTGGTTAGGTTTCGCCACAACAAAATTCTTGATTTATTCCCACTTGACAGAGTACTGTGTGCCGCCAAAAAATTATATTCTAACTTTACTTCAAAACAATCGTTCGGCTACTGTGTTCTAATAGAATCATTTTCAAAAATTCAAATCTGGCGGTAATGCTTGAAAACCTTGAAGGACGTTGGGTCTATCTGAGTTAAATTTTCTACAAATTCCAAATAAAAAGGTATTGGAAAAAATTATTTTTGCTTTTAGAATAATATTCTTTCATACAGAATTTCAGTATATTTTGATATACGTACCTGAGAAGTTTTACGTCGGTACAAGTTTATGTTCATTTCCCTTCGTTACAGGTGGCCGCCTTAATTTAAACTACGAATTTGGTAAGTGAACCTCAATTTTGAGAAATTAACGCGATGTAAATAGTTTACTGAATTTGCAGGATTTTAAATTATTTACAACTTTTTTGTATTCCGACAAATATCTGGCCTATCTCTATTCTCTGTTTTTACTTATTTTATTGGTGTTCTGGACCACGTTCTGTATGTGATGTACAGCATGTTTGGAACCTTTGCTCTCAGTCTATGCAGGCTTCAAAACTTGTAAAAACAAATTTTAATTTTCCATTCTTTAAAGTTGCAAAAAAACATGCTATAGAAAATTATATTATTTATTAGTTATTTGCTACCTGTAAGATTGGACCAATTAGCTCTAGTATATATATGTTGCTTCAACTTACAGCATAAGCATTAAAGTTTTATATCGATTTTTAATAACACTTTTAAGCCATAACTTTAGATTTATTGTTAATGGAGCCCACTCCAAAAATTCTTGGAACTAACAACATTTAATAACATGCCTTTTTTTCAAGTGTAGCATAACTTTAAGCTATAATAATTCTCACAGTACCTTAATTTCAGCTTTGTTTCAGCATTGCCAAAATCTACGTTAATCTTACTTAAATCTATGTTGCCATCGTTTCTGTTTCTTTGTTAGTTTTCGTTTTTTCTGCTAGTCTTGCAAAGAATTCCAGCGCCACCAAATCAATCAGAAGGTTGGATGATTGCGTATAAAGTACACATCGAAATCTTTTTCAATCCATGTAATGAGTTTGTCAACATATTTAATGACAGAACTTTTATCGAGCAGCGGTTCGAATACTGCGTACAGCTCATAGCCAGCTGTGACCCACGCCAGTACCACTTCGCGTGGTTTCACCTCGTAAATAAGTTTCAATGGACGCGAGCTACAATGTATGCGATGTAGTAGATCACAATAAATGGCCTCCAAACGTTGAAATTCCGTGAGCGTTGTGTAGGGCGGCACCAGATCGGAGCACAACAGCTGCGCACTATCAGTGCGACGTACTGGCTTAAAGAGGAAATGACGTAGTTCTGGTATACCGATAGCATCCAGATTTACTCTAACGTGTGTAGGATTTTTTATTATCTCTTCGCTAATGGCCTCCAGGCAATGCGAGCGTCTTAGTTTGTCAGTAATACGTTTTTTAGCATCGGAGAGTGTGAAGAAGACATCACGCGCAACGGACAACAGCAAAAGACAAGCCTGGCAGTCGTCCGAGAGATAAGAAACATGTGCATGCAAATAGCCATTCATATCGAACTTTGGCAAGCAAATTGGAGTCCAATTTTCGGAGGCTTTGAAGGATTCGGAGCACTCGATAAGATTGAATATAAGTCTGCAACAAGTAGATTAATTAGTTAACAGTTAGTTAAACAAAACTATAAGCCAAAATTACCTCAAATCAGCCGAATGTATAGAGTATTTTTTCATGCGCACCAATGCAATCAGCTTGTTGTCAGCTATAAGCACCGCAAACACCAGATTCTTTATTTTCGCACAATTTGTTTGTATAGCGCTGGTGATGTTAGAACGCACAGCATTTGGAAGCGGCAAAACTCGTATGGAATTCGTGAGAAATGTAAAAACATTATTGCTTACTATATAAATAGAGATAAACTTTTAGATGCAGCTTAGAAAACTTCGTCAAGTTAAACTTACTTCGTTTGTTGCTGCTATCGTTGGCCAGAAGATGGTATATTAAACGTTCACTGCCGGCAAGCAAACGGCGAAGATCAAAGTTTTTTCGCTTCTCAAATATTTTGGACATTTGCGAATAGGTGAGAGTAGAAATGATTTGATTGTATACATCGCTAGAAGCACGCAAATATACATCAAAGTTAAAATGTTAATGTAAAAAACAATAAAATTCCCAGAAACTTACCTCAATTGCATTTGCAGCTGCTGCACGCTCATGTTGCTTCGCGAAACCGCCACCAGCGTGAGTGAGTTTCGCACAAGAAACACAAACTTAATGCCTCGCGCATGTATCGATGTTATAGCATCTTGGCCATGCTGCACGAAACTAACCAGTGTCTGTATGATGCCAAAAAGCGTCGCTAGTTTGTCTTCATTGCCGTGCAGCGAATAGATAGGCTTCCCCGCTTCGCTGAGTATAAAGATGTGCTTCTTGTGCTGCTTCCAAACGTTGTCTTGCATATAATCTATGTTATCTTCATCTGGTGTTAGCAGGCTAAGCGTTTCTTGTTCTTTGCTACTTGCAACCTCTTGACTGGAAGTGCTGGACTCATCACCTTTTATTGTCGGTGCATCAACTACTGCTGTTGTTGCTATTGTATTGACAGCATTTGCTCCTAGTTCCTCGCGTATCTCATGAATAATACTATGTTTGTTACGCTCTGCCTCCTCGACCTCCTCCTCGTCAGGCTGCTGTTGTTCCTCACTGTCATGAAAATAATCGTTCTCACTGCCACCCTCCGCGTCCAAGTACTCGGATGCGGATGTCGAATCTGCTGTGTTTGTGGGTGCTTCCAAATCCATGTTGGTAATAGTTAAGACTTAAAAGTTGACTGTTGGAAATTTTTTTATAGATTTTTTGGCTAAGTTTTTCTTGCATTTTATTACCCATTAACTAAATTATTTGCTTTTCTGCTTTGTTAGCTGATGAAATTGTAGAAAATGCTACGGATAGCAATTTTTCGTGTTGTTTCTTTTTAAAGATGAACAGCTGATTTATAAATGACAGCTTCGATGGCTGTCAGACTTTGGCAGATGTTTACAGTGATTCAAAAGAGTACACAAACACTTATATAATTCAAATAAAATATTAAAGAATACACCCAAAAATTCCTGTAGTAAAAATAAATAAAAATGTATTTAAAACAAACGCAAATTAGTAACTCACCGTGCAAATAAAAATGTTATTATTTGTACTAATTTCAATTTTTTAATTCTACTACATATTTTTTAACTACAGAAAATAAATACATTTACATTAAAATTAAATGTTTTTTTATTTATTAATTAAAAAAACTACGAAACGTTTTCTGTTACAGTTTTACTAAAACTCCAGTAAATTTTAAACGTGTTTTTTGTTTTTTGTAAAGTGAACAAGTCCTTAAGTCCTCAATTGCACAAGCAAGTGCACTGAATCGTGAATACCTCTAATAAATAATAAACTGTAGCCTAAAACTTGAGAGCTGTGCTGCTGCTGTGCGGCTGCTTTATTGAATAAAATATGTAAATATGCTTAGTAATATTTTTATTAATAATTGCATTAATATTACCTCTATAGTTTGAATAATTTGCTGTGTGTGGTCCGTGGTCCGTATTGCGATTTTTTTCTGCTGCTGCCTTAAAGTCGTGCTTCAAAATTTTTATAATATAAATTTTATAGTGAAAAAATACAAAATAAAAAACAAAGATTGCTTTTATTAAAAAAAATCAAAATATTTTTGTATTAAAAATATTCATTTTAAAATTATATAATTATTTTATAATTTAGTCGAAATAAATACAATTGCTATCAAATACATATTATGCAGTCTATTTTAATCTAGATAGTCTTTATATAAATAAATGTATGTAAACAACTACTTAATACATGCAACTGCTTCGTGAAGTATTAATTACTTAAATGTAAATTCAGACAAAATATATTGAATAACTACATATGCATTAAAAAATAAATAAAACTACATATATATGAAGTAAATACACATTATGTAGTAAATTTTACTACAGTATTTTTTGAGTGTATAACTTCATTTGACTCGCGTTGCGACCAGTCAGTAAAAATTGCAGTCGTCTATCTGCTGATAAGACTTTTACAGTTAAAATACAATTTTAAAAGTAATCAAAAAGATCGTAATTGGTGATGGCATTATAAATTCTTCAGTGATTTTGACCAAATTATTTCTTCGTCGCTAAAGCATCTCGGAGATCCCGCTTAACCTATGGAAGCCTAGAATTTTGGATGTCAACAGGAAGGTCGTGACGCGACCGGGCTGCGAAGATTCTTCTTAATATAGAGAAGTCTAGTTTAAAAAATTATATAACTTCGTGGAATGCTTGGAAAGGGGAGTTTCCGATTATCGGGATGCCAAGATCTGAAAATTAAGTTTTGAAGTATTTATTGAGAATATAAGATTCTTTGAAGAAATTATCGATTAGTTATTGAGCTATCAACTTTTAAGCCTATTTTCTTTTTATAAGATCTCTTAAAAAATTGGCTTTATTTATTTTATTATACAACCGATATTGATGATTTAGAGATAATACAATAAACTTTTAGAAAAATTTTAAATTAACCAAATCCGTTGAGTATTTCACATTTTAGTGCTGTTTGTATGTAAAAGTACAATAGGGGTATTCACGATTCAGTTCACTTGCCTGTGCAGTTGAGGACTCCAGGACTTGTGCAGTTGTGCAGTTAAGTTTTCCTGAACACACCAATATGACTTTTTAAAAGCTGTAAAAATGTTTCAATGCACACAAGTGCACAACTGCTCAAGTTCTCAAGTTTTAAGCTACAGTAGAAAAGCACTTATGCAGATTTTTGACGTACATGTATTTTATTTTTGTAAGGTGCACAAGTCCTCAACTGCACTGGCAAGTGCACTGAGTCGTGAATACACCTAATATTTTTTTACATAAAATCATTATTACTATGAATTATGGAAAGTAAATTATTGAAGCCTGAAAATGTATCTTTTATTTGGTACATAATACAAATATATGATTTATTTATTTTCGGTTGAAATAATTTTATAATTATAGATATATTAAAGATTTAACTGATTCAAAAATGAGGCTAGAAGATTCATGATTTTCCCTTTGATCTAATATTTATCCTACAACATATTTATTAATTTTATATTGTATTTTTGTACCATATTTAGTGAATTTCTGCTATAAAAAACAAATATTGAAATTTTTTAGTTTTGTTTTTTAGTATGTAGAGAAAATTGTACCTGTGATTTTGGGATACTTTGTTAAATATCTTGTGATATGTAAAAAAAATATATTCATTTTCATATCAACTGAAAGGTTTAATGGTAGGCTTTTCGAATAAAATATTTTCAGCAAATTAATAACGAGTTTTCAGAAAAAATAATGGGTTTATAAAAAATAAAAAGTATATATAATATGAAATTTTAACATATTTGAATATGAATATTTGGTTGTGAAAACAGCCACCTTTCAGTTAGAACACTAGCTTCTGGCGAAGCAAAAAACTTGTTTCATTTCTATGGTGCATTTCTACAAACTGTCGAACACCAATGAATATTGAAATAAATAAAAAAGCATTTAGAACAGATGGCAGCCTTGGTACAGTTGATGGCGGTGATCTATAAATAGCCTACTGCTTTGAAATGTCATATGATTAGCAGCCATACAATTCAAGGGAATGAATTCCTAAATCCGCGAAGTCATTTACTTATTTAAACAGTGAGCTGATCACAGCTTAATCACTCAAAGACTACTGAAGAGGAAAATGTAGCGATTTCCGAAATTGACATTCTAGTCAGCTAAGTGATTGACTCTATTCAGAGTTGTTGTTGTTGTTGTTGCTTCTTAAAAACTTACTTGATCTCAAGCTCGCAATTTAATTCATGTAATAATTTAATTGATCATAAAACTAATTAACTATAATATGAAATCTCTTATAAAATTCAATATTTATATATGATTTTTATTTTTTCTGAGAGATAGTTTAATTATCTTTCAAATAACGTGTCAATAATTAAGATCCATTGGATATTGGCAACGATATACGTATATGTTTTTTTGAACAGATCAATAAGAAAGAATAAATTTGAGCAATCGATATATCTATAATTTCTTCGGTGAGTCCTATTTTCTGAATGAGTTCTTCCAAGTTGCATTTTCAGATCTTGGTGCTTCATTAATCAGAATCGTGCCCTTGGAGATATTTTTCTGTTCTGAAAAAAATTCCTAGAATTTCACAGTTCAAGAAATTCTGCATTTGTTATAATTTTGCGCTCAAAATTTTCGATGAAAGAACACTATTTATTCTGAGGTCAACCTCTTTTTAGAAAAGAACAGAAAAAATTGCACCCTTGTTCAGCTTAGAAGTTATATGTTCTTTTATAACAAATATTCATTTTGACAGCTTTGAAAAAAGTGATAGTGGTGTGTTCACGAAAACCTAACTGCACATATGCACAAGTCTTCAACTTCACAGGCACTTGCCATTCACTGAATCGTTAATACCTCTAATACATGAAACAAAGATATATAGATAGCTTACTCCGTGCGCAAAAAATGAAATCTTCTGCGCACTACGTCACTCGAGCTTGTCAGCTGTAACACGTGGTGCATACATACAAAAGAAAATGTGAAAAGCATAAAGTAAACACAAGCGGCAAGCAGCACAATTGCAAGCATTTAAGAAAAATTTAATTCATTTTCTAATATTGTGCACTTTTAGTACGCGTAAATTATAATTTTTAATTATATTCTATGTAATTAAAATTAGTTCTAATGTTTTAGAGCTTTTGATGAGAATAACAACGATTTTAATTCGGGCCATAAAATGAATTTACAATTTTTCAACAAACGAGAATAACAAGAAAATGAAAACAAAGAAGCTATCAAAATACTGTCATACACATCAAGTAACGTAGCTATTTTTTTGTGTAGAAGAACAAATGGGAGAAAATACCCCTATTATATATGCATTTCTTTTCTAGAATAGTACTGAAAAATAAATTTGCTTAAATTTATTTTTAAATATATTTATAATGCAATTTATTTCATTTCAATAAACCAATTTTCAATAAGAAAATGTCGATATTTCTTCATCGCTCTAAATAAATTATCCCCTTTAAATATATTGTGACTACGTTTTTATTTATCCACTTTGACAAGCTCGAACTACGTCACAACAAAGATGGCGGACATGCGCAATACTTTATCTGTAGTTCTTTGTATCATGCCTCTAATATGTATTTTCTACTTGTACGTGATTACTTGCACTTGTAGACGCAGTGTCAACTCGGAATGGTGGCTCGGTCATGCAACTGTGTCAACAGCTGTTTGTCTGTTTTTGACATCCAATTTAAAGTTGGGTTAAGTTAAATTTTATTGTGAGAAAATGTTATTAAATTCCTTAAAAAGGGGTAAGAAAATAGATTTGTTAGTAAGTGCGTATATTTTTAAAGAATAATTTTATCAAACAGTTACTCGCTTGAGCCCTTTTCGCTGTGCTGGTGTCAGTTCGCGCCTGCAGTCACAAAATTCTGCAGCAGAGTCTCAATCTCTTTCAGAAGTAAGCAACACCCCTGTCGAAGAACCCAAAACAGTTGATATATCGGAAATCGGTAATAGTTTAATTGGCATAAGTTTTTAACTTAATTATTAACCCTAGTTTCCCTTGATAGAAAAGAGTATTCTGCAGTATCCGGACTACTTTGAAGTGCACAACTTGTTTACAGTGCGTGACCTATTTGAAGCACGCGTTCACTATGGCCACAAGATAGGATCACTTGATGATCGCATGCGTCCCTTTTTATATGGCGATCGTCTGGGGCACCTGATTTTCGACCTAGACACGACGGCTTCATATTTGCGTGACGCTCTCAATTTCACAGCTCACATTGCTTTCCGCGATGGCATCATTTTGTTTCTCAACCGCAACGCACTCAATTCGCATATCGTTGAGAAGAAAGCAATGGAAGCTGGTGAATTCTCACATACGCGTTTTTGGCGTGGTGGTATTTTCACCAACGCCAATGTTCAATTTGGTGCTGTCACGAGACTGCCAGATTTGTGCATATTTTTAAACACACAGAATAATATATTGGCTCAGCATGTGGCAGTGCGGGATGCCGCTAAAATGGCCATACCCACAATAGGCATTTTGGACACTAACTGCAATCCTAATTTAATCACATACCCTGTACCCGGTAATGATGACTCGCCTGCATCCATTGAACTCTATTGTAATTTGTTTAAGGCCGCTATACTGCGAGGCAAACAGAAGCGTCGCGAATTCTTGGGTGAGAACATAAAAACAAGTGCAACGCCTGAGAAAGAAAGCAAATAATTTTGAGGCCTTCCGCGATGTGAATATTAGTTAAGTTTTAGTTTATTACATGTGCTATTTACTCAGCAAAAAACTTGATGTTAAAAAAAGTAAAATAAAGTGAAGAAGATTCTAGCTACTTTAATATATGTGTCGATTAGCAATAAAAGCGTAAGTCTGATTACAAAGTTTTGAGCAATCTTGTTTCAAAGTTTTCAATCACCATATAAGAGGTCTGTTCCCGTACTCGATTCAAGTAACTTGAGGTTGCTTGAAAGCGTTATTTTACAATTTTTTGAAGCTCGAGAGAGAAGAATAACATGCAAAATGTCACTCTATTCTATTACAATCACTTGAAGTTAGTACGGGAACAGATCTAAGATGTATGAAAGGCTTTGATTTTTGGGTAATATCCTTGGCTTAGGTCATGCAAGAAACTCTAGATTTTGTATGTTTATGGTGCTACATGCGAGGAATCATAGATGGGCACTTTGCAGTACCAGTAAAATTGCAGTAAAAATATATTTTTACTGATAATGAAATTCAATTTGCATTACCAGTAAAATTTTACTGATTACTGAAAAAAATTGCAGTAAAAATAAATTTTTACTGATTACTGGGAAAAAATTGCAGTACAAATAAATTTTTACTGATAATGAAATTCAATTTGCATTACCAGTAAATTTTTACTGATTACTGGAAAAAATTGCAGTAAAAATAAATTTTTACTGATAATGAAATTTAATTTGCATTACCAGTAAATTTTTACTGATTACTGAAAAAATTTGCAGTAAAAATAAATTTTTACTGATTACTGAAAAAAATTGCAGTAAAAATAAATTTTTACTGATTACTGAAAAAAATTGCAGTAAAAATAAATTTTTACTGATTACTGAAAAAAATTGCAGTAAAAATAAATTTTTACTGATTACTGAAAAAAATTGCAGTAAAAATAAATTTTTACTGATTACTGAAAAAATTGCAGTAAAAATTTATTTTTGCAATTTTGTTCAGTAATCAGTAAAAATTAATTTTTACTGCATTACTAAAAAAAATTGCAGTAAAAATAAATTTTTACTGATTACTGAAAATATTGCAGTAAAAATTTATTTTTGCAATTTTATTCAGTAAGCAGTAAAAATTTATTTTTACTGCAATTTTTTTCAGTAATCAGTAAAAATTTATTTTTACTGCAATTTTTTTCAGTAATCAGTAAAAATTTATTTTTACTGCAATTTTTTTCAGTAATCAGTAAAAATTTATTTTTACTGCAAATTTTTTCAGTAATCAGTAAAAATTTACTGGTAATGCAAATTAAATTTCATTATCAGTAAAAATTTATTTTTACTGCAATTTTTTCCAGTAATCAGTAAAAATTTACTGGTAATGCAAATTGAATTTCATTATCAGTAAAAATTTATTTGTACTGCAATTTTTTCCCAGTAATCAGTAAAAATTTATTTTTACTGCAATTTTCTCCAGTAATCAGTAAAAATTTACTGGTAATGCAAATTGAATTTCATTATCAGTAAAAGTTTACTGATTACTGCTTCTAGTAATGCAGTAAATATTTACTGCAGTGTGCCCATGTATGCGAGGAATATACTCAAAAACTCAGTTCTGTCTACTTAAGTTGACTTAGGCTTTTATTATTTTGGCCTATCGACACAGATATATTGACCTAATGTTTCAGTCAGAACATATTCTTAAGCATTGTCTTCACACTAGCTTAAACAAATGCTCATCTTGTATTCCTGTGTAAATTAGATTTTATCATGGTATATTTTATTTTTTTTTTTTTTTTTTTGTATGGTGGCCCATACATACATACATACTCTAGTGTGCATATTAAGTACTGAACGAATTTTTGAATCAATTATTTATTAGCTATTTTAAAAGGATTTAAAACAAAAACTCTAATCTGCTACACAGTATTAAATCCACACATACCTTCAAAATTGCTTTTTTAAAGAAAAGACCATAAATTATGTTTGTTGTTAATTTTTTGTTAAGAAAAAAATATACATTATTTTTGTTCCTATTTTTAAGCAAAATCTAGGCTTACAAACAAATTTTTAAATTTTCAAAGGAAAAGGAAAAATAATATTTATTATTAGCTTAGAGTTTTATTAAATCTTTAAACTAATGGAGCTAAAAGAAAAAAATAGCTATGGCAACGTAGGCCTTCAGCTTATACTAAGTGATTAGTGATTAATTATTTAATACATATCAGTAGTGATGAGTTATGTTGTCTAAATTATAAAGCAAAATAAAAGAATGTGACTTTACAAAATTCATTTTAAGAAAAAGAATAATTTTAATTAATTAATAAAATATTTATGGGAACAAAAAAATAAACAAAAAATTACAATAATTAATAATTAAGTTCATAGCCAAAAAATTTTGATTAGATCAATTGGTTATATTATTTATTTTCAAGAAATTTGTGATTTTTTTTTATATTGTCTGGGAAAGGTTGTGAGAGACATGAGATAGGATTTATGTTGGGGAACATAAGGTTTCTGCTATTTGTTTTGGGTTTCATATAAATATGTATTTCTTTTTCACAACTTAACAAATAATTCGAGCTCACAATTTGTTTATAAGCCTACATCATACTAAAAAAAAATGAAAATTTTTTGTTATTATAAAAATAATTATAAAAATAATAACAAAAAATATGTTACTATAAACGGGCCGAATTGTAATTTAATTAAAATAAAATTAAAGAAGGATAAAAATTCTTTTGAGCACATTTTACTTAGTTCATCAGATTCTGTTCGAATATTTTTCTTACCATCATATAAACAAAGAAGGATTACATAAAAATTATTTTAATATAATTTTATTCTATTAATATGCAATCAATAATTCCATCTAAAAATTTGTTTATAGGCCTAGATTTTGCTTAAAAAAAGAAACAATAGCAATATATATTTTTTCCTTAACAAAAAATTAACAAGCTAAATATATGGTATTTTCTTCAAAAAATGCAATTTAAAGGTATGAGTGGATTTAACCTTGTGCAGCAGACTAGAGTTTTTGTTGAAAATCTGTTTAAAAAAGTTAATAAATAATTGAATTTTTTTTTTAAATAATTGAATTAATTTTTGTAAAATTAAATTTTGATGTCATTTGAAAGATTTCTAAATATTCTAAAATGTCGTCCTTTGGAGCAATTCTAAATAAAAAAGATATAGTGATATATCTAAAATGACTTTGCTTCAGAGAGACAAATAAATATTTTTTTTCTTAAACTGCTAAATTTTCTAAAATTTTGTCATTTGGAGAATATGAATCCGATTAGAAATAAAAAAGATATAGCAATTTATCTAAAACGCCTTTGCTTCAGATAGACAAAATCGCAAAAATATGATTTATTTCTGACGATCAAATGCAAGACGTGAACAAAATCCTAGCGTAACAATTAGCAGTCAAAAAAGTAAAATGTCCGTTTGCTCGGCGTACAAATATTTTTGTTGTTGCTTCCAATACGAAACTGTAAAAAATTTCTGAGCATACAACATATAGTACGGCCAAGAATGATAGAATACAAAGATTGCGCCGAAGACAAGAAAATGAGTACAACAAAATTGTCGTTCTGCGCATGTACGTCATAATATCAATGCTGTTTTGGAGAGCGTTCACTTTGCATACGATTTCTACACAGAAATGAAAATTGCATACATTTTAGTTTGTATAGTTAAAATAAAAGAAGTAAGAAGCAATTTATTGGAATGAGAAGAAGGTAAATTAATTAAGTATTCCTTTCCAAACCATATTGCAATTAGCAGCAGCACACTTCCTTTTTAAATTTTAAGTTAAAAACTCGCAAATATACTTCGATATATACACAATTAAATAAAACACAACCAATCTCAGTACGTTTCTCAAAGAAATAAAATATTGTGACGTAGTCAACTGAACAGCTGGTTCTCAAACTCGATTAGCAGAAGTAACGGACCAGTGCAAAGCGTAATCTCTTATTCTATCATTCTTTTAGTACGCCCATGTGTACGCTGAGCAAAAGCAAATACTGCAGCCCTTCCTACATGTAGGATGAAAATCAAAAACTTTTTATGTTTTTGTCGGTCCATCCTAAATGTAGTATATGTGAACACACGCATTCTTATTCTATAAAATACGTCATGGAGTGAACATATAAAGAACATAGTAAAAAAGTGCAAAAATTATTATATAAAAATGGCAGGTGTTTCACATACTGTGTTGTGGAAGGAGTTCATTAAAGTTTATAGAAATAAACTTCATAAATTATTAGAGCAGCAAGAAATTCTTTTGCTATTGCACGGTGCTATATATCTTCTTGAACGCTAAAAAATAATTAACTCCATCCGACACGTAGGATAGTTTGAAATCTCGATCAGACTTTCCCGATATTCTGCCTTCCTTTATGTCCATCCTCAAGCGCGTCGGAAGCAAATTTCATCTGGGGGGGCAGTACAAATGGTGGTGCAAAAAAAGTTTACCAAAATTTCTTCACATGAAACATGAAGAAGAGAGAAAGAAGAGGAAAATATATAACACAAAAATATTATCGTTGTAAAAAACTGATATTTTGAATAACTTTTCCTTTTAAATTTTTTATCTAGCTAAAAAAGTGGGGACAACTGCCCCCTTTACCCCCGCTTCCGACGCCAATGTCCATCCTACATGCAGGATTGTCCGAAACCCTTATTCGCAAAAAGCTGGCATTGACAACTTTGGGTATGAAAAATGCCAATATTACACGATGTTGAAATATAGCCGTTCTCTCGGCTTACAAATAATTTTGTTGTTGCTTCCAGTGCGAAACTGTCAAAAATCTCTGAGATTAAAACAACAAACATATTGTAAGCCCATGTGTACGCCAAGACATGGTGTAAGAAATCAAGGTGTAAATGACGTCGACGTCGTTTACTAAAGCTGTCACACCTGTGAATGAGTGAAAGACGCTGAAAAGTTGGTTTTGTTTGGTTTGACCCTGGCAAACTTGACCGAAACTGTCAAAACGAAATTGACATTTTATACAAAATCTGCAACCAATGAGAATATGAAAGCAAATATTGGCAAAAATACCAAAATGGATAAGTTTGACAGTTATGGTCACTAAGAAAGAGAAAACATTCAGCCCTAACACAACCTTGTGTAGTTCTACTATCTGTTTGACAACTTAAGTGCTGAATTTTTACAACAAAAATTAAAATTCACGGTCACCATGTTTTCTTCCACCATGTGCCGAGCAAACGGTCAGCGTGTAATATGGCCAAAAGAGAACGTAGTCCGAAAAGTATCTACCTTCTCTAGTTATGCCATGGTGTTGTCAAGTGTCTGGCAGTGTCTTTCATTAATTTCATAACTACAGCAGCTCTCAAACTGTAAGTACTCGCTACTCTAAAAAATTACTAGTTGTTTTTCTTTTTTAACTTTTCCGTTGTTGGCTCTATGCTTTGATCAGATTTTTCTCCATCCACTACCACGAACAGTGAAAAGTTTTTTCCGTCTTTAAAATCTGCAAATTTTCTGGTAAGTTTTGGTTGGAAACGCAAAAGTTTATATCTATTAAAGTGTAGTTTCGCAATTCAATTAACATTCAAATATGAAAATGGTGTAAAGTTGAAAAAATGTTGTCTGCATGAATGTGCTGCAATTGAAAATGGATTTTCTTTACTTTCCTTTTGTGCCATTTTTTCCACTTATGTTTTTCGTGGTCAATAAGTGAGCTTTTTAATCTGTGGAAAAAAATAACCAATTTGATGGAGTACTAATTATGAAGCGAATAATCTTCACTGCATTTGAAATTAGACCAATCCTTTTGGCACAGTTAGGCCATGGCCAAAGTAATTATTTTAGTAGTCGCTGCACAAGTGGAATGGAGCTGCTGCGGTCTCAGTAGCCGCTTTGTGCTGCTTTATTACCGCAGCTGCGCAGCGCAGCGGAGCTCTTAAACGATTTGTTGCTATTCTCGATATATGATTCAAATCCAATTCAAATCTACTTTATTTTGACTGTTTTGTGTTTGTTTGGATTGTGTGCTGATCGTTGAGCGCCGTGGGGTGGGGTTCGCATCTTCGTGTTGGCTGTGACATACGCTACGAGAAGAAGCTGTTGATTCGGAACAACTGACTGACGAACAACGTCTGGATCATTAAGTCGCGCGTATCGGTTTTTTTTAGTTCTGTAGTAATTTTTCTTATATATTATCTTTTGCGTTAGTTGATATATTATCATCATTTTAGTTGTAAGTTGGATATAAAGCCAGACCACCTAAATCGTCCGTCATTTGTCAGCAGAACTGGAGCCGAGAGTTGGCTGTGCAAACTATTATATGGAATACCTTGGTAATGGAAGTCATTAGATTTTATTTTAGAATATAACTATTTAAATTAAATATTTTTAGAAACTGAAGTCTAGTTTGGATGAGAGATCGATCTTTTCAAATGAAAAATAATTCTATTACGTTTAATCTCCAAACATTCCCTTAAATTGCTTTGATTTCCAAAAGTCTTGTTGCAAGAACGCACTAAAATCTAATTACTAATCCAAGAATAAGAATTATAATCATTTGAGCGAAATCCTTAAAACTCAAATAGGCAAAAGAAAATGTATAATATAACTACGGCTGCAACTGAACACGATACTGCCGATGCAAAACACATTGACAACAATTGAATTGTGCGTAAGCATGATGAACCAGCTGGTCGCATTGAGCAATACTGCTTTAACACTCAGCCGCAGCTTTTCCGCCAAACAAAACTTTTAGGCATTAAATATCATAGCTTAGCTATTAGTCACAAATATACTATTTTGCACACATGAGCGCTTACACAAAGTGTCATTCTCGTCATATTCTCGCTACTATATTGTTAATATATTTTATATAAAAAATATAATTTTTGACAATAACGAATTGCTAACTGCGCATTAATTCGACTACTGCAGTCCATATCAGAGTTGTTTTTTTTTATTAAAATAAAGTACATATAATTCATTTCTCCTTGTGGCTCATAAACTGTTCTTCATAGATTATCAGGAACTTCAGCTTCCATTAGACTTTACTTACTTGAATATTCTTATCGGCGTTTGGTTTTTTCTAACATCAACAGAAGTTTGCAATGTTGACGCATAATAAAAAGTTTAAAGATACTTTGTTGGCTGGCAAAGATTATCAGAAAACAGGCAAATGATAAAAACAAAAACACACTGATATGTGTCTGAATATATTTGCAAAACTATAACGATGATAAGTAGAGCACTAAGCCAAATAAACTATTTCAATCTTTCAAATATTTTAAATTCTATGCCTGACAAATGGATGAAAGTTTTGTAGGCATTTTGTAGTGTTCTAATTTTTAGCTAACACTTTCTCGAACCTGTTGCAGGTCATAAAATATTGTAAGGCTTCAAAGCGAATCGATAGCTATTGCACTTTATTGCAGAACTGAAACTAAAAGTGGCAGTTTAATAATCAGTCAATGTGTAATTTAAAAAAAACGGCAAAATCTTTTATTCCGTTAGAAAAATCTTGAATTTCTTCCTTATATCTTGATAGTTTAAAACAATTTCATTATTCATGATTATTCAGGTAATTTTAATGTATGTAATGTTAGCTTTGCCTTTTAATGTGCCCTCCGAAATGGATGCGCGTGGATGGATGAATGGATTTAGATCAGATAAATAGTAAATTTAATAATCTTGATCGTATCTTAGATATAATTTATATGTATATTACAATTGAAAGTTTTCTATATGACCTTGTTATTTTGATTTTCTATGATTTAAATATAAATTGTGAATGTTAGTATAGTAGTAAATAGTTTATTGAGCTTTAAGGTCAAGTTAGAACAATTAATTGCTCTAACGAATTTTTCCGAAGAAACAACAACAACAACATTTTCAATACGAAAAGGAAAACATCACTGATCACGCTGATTTTATTGCAATTTCGGCCCTGGTATAGGCTTCATCAGAAATCTTTGTGATGCCGGCGGGAATCGAACCCGGGCCGTGACCGCCGTGTAAGCCCATTAGCGCACTTCACCACAGAGGCGTTGAGATTTCAATGTCAATTTCTACGTTTTTTCTTCCTTTCACATTTCCTGCTGTTGTTATATTTTTGCTTTACTTTAGTTTTTAAGATTTTATGTAAAAAAAAATGCACCATAAAGGAACCTAAAAAATTTTACGTGGCAACCAAGATATCGATTAAACAAGTTTAATTCATTGCCAAAATAAAGTTGTAAGCGATGTATAGTTGTAAAAAACGATGTATAGTTTGAATTTGAAATTGGAAAAATTGCAAACAATTTTTAAACACTTATCTCTTAAACTATAAAATTTGTTCAATATCGGCCAAAAAAAAATATTTATTGACTTATGAAAACATTCCTACAAAATTGTGTAGGTTAGTAAAGCTTGCTGGCAATTAAATGTTTTTTCCTTGGTCAGAGAAAAAGTACCACCTAGGCAATATCACCAGAGGGCGACGATTTTGATCAGAAAAATTTCTTCCGTCGAATATTGAGCCTTTTCTTCCAATCATTCAATATTAAATATTTTGGAAGGTATTTTGATGAAAATCATTTCGAAGTAGCAGTAAAATTTAGCGAGATGTATAAAATTTCGAAATGTGGCGTCCGCATTAATACTGATGCAAAAACTCGTAGGTTTTACGAAATACATTATACTTTGGATATGTCTCTTTGCCGCATTGGAGCAGACGATTTGGTCATGAAATAGTGAAAAGTGCAATGACGCAAACCAAGTTCATCTTGTTACGAAAATGTCTTCTATTAGAAACGGTTATGACTATTATCAACGCTATAAGAAACTGTTGTCTTGGCATACCAAAACACTTAAAACGTGTTCAATGGATGAATAAATTTTTTTTTGTAAATGTCTAAGCTCCCTTCGGCAGTATGTGAAGAATAAGCCGCATCCAGTCGGTCTTGGCGCTTGACTCCTGTGGTACATCGATTTTTTGGGTTTAGGTCTCAGTGTAATATTACGTTTGTGTGAGACTATACCAAGATATTTTTATTTAGTTTTTGATCGGTACTGAGTTGAATACAGCTCAACCAATTAAAAATTGTTAACATCAAGTCAAACCAGTCAATGGCTCGAGGAGAAATCGATGAAAGAGTACAATCTGACGATAAGATTGCAGCAGAAAAATGGAAGGATACCAAAGATGTGCTGTTGGCTCAATTTCGTCTCGAAATCGCAGAAGCTCTTTGTGCAACTTTCAAACGAAAACATCATTTGTTGGATGATATGTCTTCGGCGATGAGCTAATCCAAAAAGTGCATTCGAAACCCTGTTAAAAATAAGCGAATTGACGGTATTGATCATTGGCTAGTTGTTAAAAATCTAACAACTGCAAGAAAATGTCGCTTTGATGATGAATCAAGGCACACACGAACCCGTTGTGAAAATTGTAGCGTGTAAATGTGCCCTACTAAAGACAAAAATGGTTTTAAAGCCTTTTACAATTGATGTATGAAGAAACGAAATGTTAAACGAAATTTCTGTAGAGCCTTAAAAAAATAATTTTTTTAAATATATTTTTTACATCTTTATTCAAATTAGGTTTTTATAATAATGAAATTTATAATCTTTCTAAAGTGACTTCTCTAAAAATCCTTACTCGAATCAATAAGTACAAAATAAAAGTTGTGCAGTAAATAAGTTGTCGACTATCGTCTTGTCGAAAATACTAATATAATTTTTAAATGATTTGATGTTAATTTAAAACAAAAATTCTGAATCTTTAATGTATATTTTCTATTAAAAAAATAAATTTTTGAACTTCATTAAAATTAAAACGAAACAAAAATTCTTTGTTGATTTCGTTGTACATGTCTGCCTGCAATAAAATACATAAAGAAGTAGAGAAACACAAAAGGAATTTTTGAAAAATGTCTATTTTTATTTAAGTTGACAATCTGTCAACTAAACTCAAATTTCCTTGAAACATCCTATAATTTTCAATATTTCAGAAAATTTGTACGTGTTCTAGAGAATCTTATGCTATGTTCACTGAAAGCTAAATGCGCATTTACAGCATTAACTATATATTTGTTTCTGTTACTCCTTTAACAAGTAAAGGGCCTTTCGTAAATGCGCATTTAGAGCATCTACTATATATATTTGTCCCTGTTACTCCTAGAACGAGTAAAGGGGGGCCGTTCGTAAATGTGGAATTCGTAAATGCACATTTAACTCTCAGTGTGAAATAGCATTTCAAATCAGAGCCTTAATTTGACACTTAAAAAATTGATTTTCCGACAGTTAACTTTTATGTTAATTATAAAAGTTAAAAATTATTTCACTCAAAAACCCAAGAAAGTAAAATTCGTGACTTCTAAAACAGTTAAATTTAACTCGTGTAAACCCTTCTTAATACATAATTTATGCCATTTGGTGGCTTAGTTTACGAAACAGTAAAAAGAAAACGTACGTCATATTTGTTTATAACAAAAAAATACAAAAACAAGAAATAAATATACCTAAATTACTCACAAACTCTCGCTTTTTCATCTTTACCTACATTTTTAATAAAATTCTTCTCTTTTAGGGGGAGGTGCGAACGACGAAAGTGAAAAGTTATTTTCGAAATAACCACTTGAAAAATATCTTCAATATTCAAAAAGAAACTTTTTCGCAAAATTTCTTTTATGTAATTTTGTTTTATTTTCTTTTCTACACGCGGACAAAAGAAACCAAAAAAAAATATACTAAATCAGTTATAAATACAAAAGATTTCCTCAAAAGAAACTTAACGTCACTCAAACTTCGTTTAAGTTATCGAAAAAGGTATAGACTCATCCTTAAAAATGGCACACATTGGACGCACGGTAAAAAATGTCGAGGCTCCACGACCTCTTAAATCTCAATCACGAACTTCACTCAAAAACAATTATATGCTCATCGAAGAGCTCATTCAGCTGATTGAGAATGTTGCACTCACGCTGCAATCAGGCATCAATAATTCGGATCCGATGTCCTCGCTTGTGCAGAATTTACGCATTCACGGTCCGCAGCTGGAGACTGTATCGAAGGACACACTGGATCGGGCATTTGTTGTTTTCCGCAATGCTTCGCAGGACGAACGCTTAAATCTAATGACGAGACTGAATTTACTACAACTGATTGAATTGCGTGCCAAAGGCTGGGAGGACAACGGATCTAGTACGTATTATAAAACGAAACAGGCAACTAATGTTGAGGTAAATTTGAAGTTTGTAAAATATTCAATGCAGCTAAATATTACTTTTCCGACTAGATGCCTGAGCACCAACATCATCATCATCATCATCAGCAGCAGCAGCAGCATCAGCATCAGCATCAACATCATACTGATGTAACACAAGCAGCATTCTTAAGCACCTCCCCCACGTTTGGGGCTGGATCCGCAGCTTTGGCAGCCGCTGTTGCGGCTGTTGGTTCTGCACAACAACAACAGTTATTGTTGGGACCTGGTGAATTAATACGAAATTCGGGCAAATTTCCGAAACCAACGAAAATTCCTGGTAAAACATATTGCAAAGACGAGGTTGTCATACGCAATGCTGATTCAGGAAAAGGTATTTATCGAGTAACATATTAAGTTTGCAAAGATTTTACATGGATACAAAATTGCTTGGATTTTTATTAATCTTATAATAATAATGAATACAAATGTCCTTCAACAATTCGACAATGAATCAAAAACTACTGCATATTTATGTAAAATCGCTATCTGACAAATAACAAGGACTGCCTTTGAAAAAACTGTCCACTTTATTTTTCGCAATAAGTTTCTTTAAAATTATTCAAACTCAAATATAGCTGCACTTGTTGAGATAAAAATTTAAGACCAAGAAACAATCAAACCAAGATTTTATGTTTGACCAATCAATGTGCAATTATGGCAAAAGGGACAAGTCTCGTAACCAAAGGCACAGTAAACTCAGATCTTTATATTAAATAATTCTTGGAGACGAGAAGAGGCTAGAACAGTTTTGAGCCTACTCGAAATTTCCACTTTCTTCTGCCTTTATAGTAAAGCGGTCTTAGAGTGGTTTTGACCAATTGACCAGAACTTAGGCCAACAGAAAGATACTAAGCTTCTTCTATTTCTATTATTTTCCTTAATGAGAAGTCGTAGAATAAAGAGTATAAAATGCTTTATACGTTGGTTTTTTTTTACAAAAATCGTTCGGCAGAATTTCGATATTCTATGGTGGCCATTTTTTTCAAACGCAATCCTTAAGTAACGTAAAAAGTTCGACAACCAGCAATGTTTGCAATGAGAGTATTTTGTCAGCATTCTTATAATATGTATGTTTTTCTTTAGATCCATTTAATTAAGTATTTAAATGAAATTCTTTTAATCTCTTTGAATTTTTTTGAAATGCCTCAGTTATGGGCATAAAAGGACGGCGTGTCCATATGATTGAGGAGTTAAGTGAAACGATTATATCTTTCCAAAGAGGTAATTTCTTAAAGACCTTAGGGTAACACCTAATATTATTCTATGTTGCATTAATTTACTCATCACTTGGTTTTTTGTTATAAACGCTCTAAATATTCATTAATGCTTTAATAAAATTTATTTTCATTGCACCTTGAATCGAAATTAAAAATTAACAATTTGCACTGAGTGTACGTTGGCAGCCAGTGTTATTAAAAGTATTAAAAAATATAGAATAAATCTTAAAACAATTTTGTTAGCTTGATATTTTGATTTGATGATTTGATACTAATTGGATGAGCGGTTCTTAAACAATAAATTCACCGTACACAACACCGCCTGCATTGCTTACCTTAATCTATAAATTTTTTATATTTATAAATATTTCCACTGTAAATGTAAACATTTTTAAAAGCATATCTAAGGCATGTTTTATTCTTCTTTTCTACTTTAATTACACATTTTTATTATTTTATGTATTGTTTAAATATGGATATATCAACCACAATGTACTCCTCTCTGGTGTCGGAGTTTTGTTCATTTGTGAAATTCTCTGCTTGCCTCACTTGTTCACTGGTCACAAAAACTCGTATCAATTTTCTTCATCTAATAAAAACTATTTTATTTTCCCAGTTAACCCGGGCGCTAAGGAACGTTTGGTGCAAATCACAGGACCTAGTGAGGACAAAATCAAGTAAGTCTTTAAGAAATATCCGAATCGTATCTGAGTTAAGTGCTACTTTTTCTCTGTAGCTATGCCAAGCAGCTAATTGAAGACACCATACGACGCAATGCTTCGCCAGTACGTTTGGATCCGGCAATGGGTGCGCATACTGGTGGGTCCTGCAGTTCATTGGCGTCCTCTAATTCGGATGAGGCAACACCGCGCGCAGCAGGTGCTGGCAGCGGTTCTGGTGGTGGCGGACCATTAGCAAATCGTTTGAGTTTAAATTCGGCTCAAAACTTTATGACTGCCTCTGCTGCTGCGGCGCAACAAGTTGCGGCCGTGCAACAAGCATCAGTTGCTGCCTTGCTGGCTAACTCAACGTCCAATGCTGCTGCAGTTGTTGCTGGTAATGTGATTCGTCCGAATCAGCAAATGTTATTGCATTCATATTCCACAAATGATGCTTCTTTAGGTGAATACAAATACACAGTAAATGTGGGACAGCATTTAATCAAAATCACCGGCGATTGCTGCGATCTAGTGCGGGTAAAATAAAAAAAAATCATATTTTACAAAAAAAACACATGCTGAAGATTTGGGTTTTTCTGATTTAATTATAGGTGGCTAAACTGGTACTTGATGACTACTTCAGCAGCGCTGAATTTTTGGCATCTGTAGAAGCTGGTGCAGCTTTTGATGGCTCAATGGTAAGTCCAATATCGACGCCATCTGCACCCATGGGTCCGCCACAATTTATGATGGGCACACCATTGCAAATGGCAACACCACTGGCTGACAGTGGCATTGGACTCAACTATATGGCAGGCCAAATAGCGAACAACATCAACGATGGCGATGACGATGTTTTTGTGGATGCCAACGGTTTAGGTAACAATTTAATGGCGATCTTTAAAATTCTGAAATTTTTTATTAAATAACATAAGCAGTCACATCCCAAAACAATGGACTTGCACGCTCGAGACGCAGTCATTTCTCGCGTAAGGACTCGACACCAGAAGCTGTTGCATCCAATATAACAGCGCGTTTCAATAATGAAAGCGGCGCCGGTAAAGCCAGCACAGATTCAAGTACGTATTAGGATTGCGTTCAATTCAATATCACCATAGTTGACATTTGCTCCATTTTAAAGCACGCATTGTACATGAATACGAGCATCTTTTGTATTATGCCAAGAGTCCTCATTCATGGGCACTGCCCGCGGAGTGGCAAAAGATCTGTGAACAGTTTCCGGCTATCGTACGCAATAAGGTAACGCATGTTTCAACCAATGCAACAACAATATTTCGCGTTGCTAACACAACTACAACCCCAACTAGTATTAGTAACAACAATAATCATAATAATATGATAACCACGCCTACTCTCACTGTAACTACTATGTCTAGTACTGCGAGTAGCTTGAGTCATTTGCTCGATGACAAAATAAGCACAATGCAATTAAACATCAAACGTAAGGGATTTTTTAATCGTCAAACTTACAGTATTGATGAAGAAGGTTACGCAGTAGAGCTGCTGCAGCAGCAACAGCAGCAGCCACAGCCACAAAGAGCACAAATTCCAACACAAACACAATTTGCAAATATCTCTACTCCATCCTCAGCATCTTTTGCTACTATTGTTGCTGCTGCTTCTACTTCTACTGCTGTTGCTGCAGGCCCAGCTGATATAACTGTTGTCAAATCGAGCACAGCTTATTTTAACAATAACAATAATAATAGTTATATTACCACTACAGCACCTACACTGTCTAATAATAATAACAGTAATAACAGTCAGAAAAATCTACTCAACAAACAAATTAAAATAATAACCGCCATCACTGAAAAAAGTGACAAAAAGAATGATTATTCAGATTATTCTATACTTAATCAAAATGAGCCTATCTTAATCGAAGATAGCGATGATGAAATAGAGCGCAATGTCGCTAAACAAAACCAAATGCAGAAGCCAAAGTTTCAGCGCGAATATCGCTCAAATTCTACTTGTGATTAGTAGTTAATCAAAAGCCACATCATTGCACTTGGGAACTTTTAATAAAAACTATTTTTAAAATTGTTTTCAAATTCAATGTGATTAAATTCCCCAAAAAAATTAAATTTCCAAGTTTCCAAAATTAAATTTTTATTTGCGACAAAACTTCAGATGGTAATTCATTCATTTAGTACTTATATGGCCTTGTAATTTTTTTTTTATGTGGCCGAGTGAAGTTAATTTTTACGTGGTTTAAATATAAATTTGAAAAACTTTTCGTGTAACAAAAACTCCTGTAACGACGTACTTAATTATTTGTTATGCGTTTTATGTACTAACTACGTTTAAATTTTACTTTTAAAAATAAAAATAAAATATCTTTATGTGAAATACTCGCTGTCACAAAGTGTCAATTCCAACTTCTAAAAAATTTCCCTTTTCAAAATTTGACTAAAGCCCTTGCTTGCAACTTTTTGCTGCCAGCTTAAGAGTTTTTTATGAAATCAATTACATTTCACATCCTTACTGGTTTTAATATATTTTCGTGTCAAAAATTTTATAAATTCAAACAACCTGTTTAATTAAATGTGAGGCAATCATTAACTGTTTTTGCCCAAGAGACTTGATGTTGATGTAGTATTTATAAAATATATATGTAAATATATATATAAATTGAATTGATTTAAATATATATTGGGCTTTGGTCAAGGCCCAACTTAAAAAGAGCAACATACAACAGAAAGGCCGAATAACAACAATATATATATATTTTTTTTTTTTGGTTAAATTAGTTTATAAGCACACATTTTGTTTTAATTGTCAAAGCATTTCATAAAAAAAACTATTACCGAAAAAGTAATAATTAACAAACTGTAATAAATAAATTAGAGAATATCTTACTTTTTTACGTTTATAAAGTAAAACACTGAATTAATCAAAGTTAAAAATTCAACTAATCTGTGTTTTGGCTGTGAAACAGATTATAGTTTTTTAAAATATATCAACTTAAAAAAATACAAAACTCTAGGATGTAACTTAAAAAATATTATTATGTATTTTTTTTTATAAAATTATGTTGAAATTGTCAAAATTGAAGAAATCATACAAAACACTACTTTAACTATACAGCATAAAAGCTCCTGCCAAAGAAAGAAGTAAACAGTTTGTTGCTTTTGCTTTGTAACATTCTATTAAAAATACTTAATATAATCATTTTCCTAGCAATTTACAGTTATGTATTTGCCATAAATATTTACCAAATGAAATTAAATTTATTTTTTTCTTTATATGTTACTTTATTTTATATAAATAACTATGTATTATTTTATTATTTTACAGTAAAAAATAAAACATGTATTCATTTATATGTATGTGTAAAGAAATAATTATTCTAATATAAGTTAACTGCTTTGATGCTTCTATATTGTACACCACAAATTAATCGCATGCTTGCTTACTACACGTAAAACAAAAATACTCGTGGTTTTTCTTAGAGGACATTTTTGTGATGCTTGGTGGAGGTTGAAATACAAAAGCATATTATCTATAATTTAAAAAAAATACAAATTTTTTTAGCCATTGGTACTGCAACGAAAAAGAGTTACTTTAAATTTCTTGACAATATTAAAAGTACAAGTTCTTTGAAGTTCAAGTTTTTCCATTGAACAAAGGTGAACACTTTAAAATCAAATTAAATTTAACAAAAAACACCTTTACTTAGAATATAACTTTGCTTAACTTTAAAATGTGAAACTTCAAGACTGATCACTTTTGTATTCATCATAATATGCACTGTTTTACTTTATCAACTTGCCGTTATACATATCATTTAACTGCGAAAGTAAGCTGCTTAGCTGAGCAACTATTCTCTCCTCTACTTTGCATCTTTTACTCGAGTTGCTTACCACCAAGTTGGATAAAGGACTGATCATCAAGTTATTTAACGAATTTTGATGACAACTGGTGTGGTTCTGCATTATGCAAGCAAATATAATAGTCATGGCGTTGCTTGTCATAAATTGACTAAAAAAGCTTCTCCACTGAAAACTCGATATCGAGCACGCGAGTTTTTGTTCCAGTTACATTTGTTACAGTTGTTCGGTTCACTGCAAAATAATAAACAGTTTGCTACAGCAGATTAAAGCATGATCATTGGAAACATCGTTTGGTCGGCTCCCTAAAATTTGAAGCTGAAACAGTACTAGTTTCAACCATTTATCAATAGATGCCTTCGTAATATTTACGGGTATTTGATTCACATAGAATTTCTAACGAGAAGCAATAAAGAGGTTACATCAAGAACCTATAGAACGCAGCAAAATAAGGCGCAGGAAATTATTAGAGAATTTGTCACAGTTTACGCTGAGATGAAAGCGGCATCGCAACATACTAAGCCAACACTCTTGGCATGTGTTGATAGTTAACCGAAACCAATAGGTGTTATTTATATGAGAAGTTAAATTCGTTAAGATAAACTATAAAAAGTCACAATCCTGATTAGAAATCATTTCAAGTCGCAAAAAACAAAAATTATACAGCAAATTTTAAAGGGTGTCTAAAAAACTCCAGTAAAAACACCTAAAATAGAAAATGTATTTGAACATTTATTGAATTTTATTTCCACTCAGCTGTGAACACAAAAAAAAATAGTGGAACTTAATATGAAAAATCACATTTATCCAAATCGTCATTGGAATCACAATTCTGTACGAAGCTGCAAGCGCTTACAGTGCCAGATGTTGATGGTGCAGGTGCGTCTAAATGAATTACCTATTATTTCTGAGAAAGATCCAGATCATATGTGCAAATTCGAGTGGTTCAATTATGAAAATTGGTTAAAAAAAGCAACACAACACAAATATTTACCTTGTATTATCGATAAAATTATTCAATTTATATCGATTATTTAAGCACTATATTTTCAAATCCTTAAGTGTAAAATGTCACAATTTGTTCAGTAAACACTGTGTTATTTGCGTCTGTCCGCTCCAGAAGTAGACTTTAGGTGATAACTACTCTTTTCTTTTTTTTTTGCCAATGCACAGTGGGGTATTGAATCCTGAAAATAACTATCAATTTACATAGAAGATGGAGGGAACTTTTGACTTTTTCTTAGTAAGAATAAGTACACATAAGAAAAAACTGTCTGTCCCTCTTTCTGTCTGTCGACACGATAACAGCCGTTGAAGCTATCGTAATGAAATTTGATATTTAAGCTTGCATCTAAAATATAAAGATAAAGATCGAAAATTAACTAAATCGGATGAAAATCACGCCTACCTCCCATACAAAATGACTTTGTCAAAACGTTGAAATCCCTTTAAATTCCACAAAACTTAACAAATAGCCTTAAAATTCTGCACAAAAGTTTTCATTTTTAATATGCATTCTGAGTAAACAACAAAATCTATTTTGTACTCTTTATTGGTTTTTATTTTTCTCAAGGAAATCGTAGATTGTTTTGAATATAGTGACTGGAGTTCTCTTACAAAAGGCAGAAAATGGCCCAACCTAATTTTAAACACTTATTATGGACAGTCTATATATAAAGGAAATCACAATTAGATGGCAAAAGTGCACACAAAAAAACACTAACTCCCATGAATAACAAAAAGTCTTAATTTTTTGACACATTTTCTTATAAACAAAAATATAAAAAAAAACTGAAAAAATATTTTTTTAATCATTTACTCAAAAAATTTTTGAGTAAAGCAAGAACCACGATTACCTGAAGTTGAAGATTTCATTAAAAACTTTCCACAAAAAAATTTTTTTTTTGATAAAAATATACTTTAAAAAAGCAAAAACATTACAATTTTTCATTCCGTTCGGACGAAAGCAATAAAAGTTCATTTTTAACCGCGTATAAGTTTTCAAATAATAATGTCGGGTCAATAATTTTTGTTGTTTGCGACGTAGAATTTTATTGTAGATTGTTTATGATTATAAACCTAAACGCCCATACAATACCCCATTGTGCAATGTTAGTCGGAGTTTAGTTTATGATCGCAATACAGTAGTGATGCCAACCTACAAACCTCGACCCTAAGAACTACTAAGTTTTGAAGTGTTCACTTCTGTTCCATACTTCAACCTTTTTTTTATACTTTTAATTAAAGATTCCTCTTTTGTAGCTTTATTTTACGACAGTAAGCTTTGATATTTGTAGGTTGTATAGGTGTATGAATCTGTTATAATTTAACAAATCCAGCATAAGAAATGAAATTAAAATATTAACGTGTACAAAAGGATATCTGCTGCTATGGTGTGATGCCATTCAACGTATGAATTATTGCTTTCACAATTTATTAACATTCACCCAAGCATACAACGCACACGCACACGCACATTCACTTCCACTCCCACTTCTAAAATTTGTGTAATTTCTACTAATCAACCATCTGGCATAATTATTCACTTTCTACTAAAACAAAAAGTGTCAACAATTTTAACCTACATACATCAAACCTGGTTTTAAGCGGCCTATTTTTGTGCGGAATTGTGCATCACTTATTTTATATTATTGAATTGACATAGTGGTATAGTTGGTACAATGATTAAAAATAATAGCTCGGTCACTTTGTCCGCGCAAAAAAGGTTTGAGTCTATTCATTTATTAAACACATACACACCATTTTTCATGCCTTCCTGTAAGCTAAGGTAAGCTTTATGTTGTAATCAAATACTTATCAATTAAATAGTTAGTTTAAAAAGCAAATGCATAATTGGCTCGTATATGTTAAAAAAACTATTATACAGTAACGTTGCTATTATGGTAGTTTTTAAATATAAAGCTTTTTTGCATTTTTATTAAAAACAGATTTGTGTATAACCGATAGCATAGATTCAATGATCATTCATCGATTAATAAAGGTATTCACGATGTGAAGTATTTATTTTTGTAGTGTGCTTGAGGATGCGGCCAGAGTGAACGCTGATTCAGGCAGACAATCTTAGGTTGCAAACAGAATAAGCGCCGAAGCAGACAGGCGCAGGAAAACTATGTGAAAAAGCGATAAAAAGTTATTTCTATCTCGTTTCTTCGCAGGGCACTGCCTGCGCCTGCCTGCCTGCTTCAGCGTTTACTCTGCGGGCAGCCGTAGTCAGTAACCTGCGAAGAAAGGAGAGAGAAATAAAGCCAAGCTTTTTTTATCTCGCTTGTTCACACAGTTTGCCTGCGCCTGCTTGCCTGTCGATTTGACGAAATACCAGATTGTGATCTTAACTAACCATTTACAAATACTTGTTTTCATCGCTAAACAGCTGCAAAAAGAGTGAACGCCGAAACGGGCGGGTAGGCAGAAAGGCGCAGGCAAACTATTTGAACAAGCGAGATAAAAGTTAGATTGGCTTTATTTCTATCTCGTTTCTTTGCAGGTTACTGCCTGCGCCTGTCTGCCCGCCTGTCTGAATTGAATCGTCGTTCACTCTGTCCGCGACCTCAGCGATGAGAGCAAGCATTTGTAAATGGTTAGTTAAGATCACAATCTAGTATTTCGTCAAATCGTGAATGCCTCTGATATAAAATTTGTCCCATATGCTCAAATCTGTTTAAAACGTATTTTTTGTACATCGTTATTTCTGTGCTAAATTTGTGTAAAATTAATTGTTTTATAAACATATGATAAATCATCTGCATTTAGTTAGATTTTTAGAAAAGTAACTTTTTATTTGGTTTTACCTATTAACACATCTTTACTACTTTTATTCTTTCACAGGATATTCTTGACGAAAGCAATCGTTTTGATGGTGAAAAGTATTTAGAACTTGTTAAGTCGGGCAGTAAACGCAACATAGCCACCGCTGATGAATCTGTTAATGAAACAGATAATCAAGAAAACGAATAAATAAATCAAACCCATCATTAAGCATAGAGAAATACTCTTCCTCATATAATTTATTGTTAAAAATATATTAATAAAAAAAATCATCATTAGGAATAAAATTGTTTAAAAACCATGCACAGTGAGACTAAAAAAAAATCATTGCTTTAATCATCAAGAACATTTTTTTTTTAAATTTTCCAAAAATCATTTTATCAAGCAATAAAACATATATTATTTAAATAAATCAAATGCTTTAAGTGAACAAAAATTTTTATGTTATATTCAAAATTTTATCATCACTGTGCATTGTTCGCAACTAAAACTGAAGAGATTTTTTGCCCATTAAAAAATTCTCGTTGTTTGACCATTTTAACTATTCAAAATGAACTAAAACAACAAACGCAAAAAGAAAAAATAAAAAAACGAAAAATGTTAATTTTTTAGTAAATTACAACTTCTTTAGTTTATAAAAATTAAGAAAATTTAGATTAAAATTATGTTTTTTTTGTATGAAAATTTATTTTATTTGTATTGGAAAAAAAGAAGAATAAGCAAGTTGTGTGTGTGCAAACTTCTTAGCAAAATACTAACCCATTTCCAGAGCAATAAAAAACAATAATGTTTGTGTTTCAACTTTTAATTTAGTTATTTTTCTAATATTTAATGCATTTTTAAACACAAACTTTAAACAGTTACAAACATTTAAGTTTTTATTTTTGTTTTTTAAACGCATATTCATTTAAAATCAATACATTATTTTTTAATTATTTGTCTCTTTATAGATATATAAATATAAACTTTAAGTGATGATGATGACTTTCCTTTTATCTCAACATTTCAATACCAAAAGTTTTATAAGTATTTCTTCTTCAAAGGTTTGAATTATTGTTTTTTATTACATTTGTTTTGTTTTGATAGTAATGTTTGTAAGTTTTTTGTTTTTTTTTTTATTTTTTTTATACATAGCAACTTTTTATACTTTCAGAAAACATAACAAAAAAATATTAATAATTATCTAGTCTTTCTGTCAAGCCTCTGTTAATGTAAGAACATTTCTTTTTTCTTCTTAAATATAGTAATTTATTTAACTCAATACTTCTTTTCTCATGTGTAAGCAATTATATTTTGTTTCAATAAAAGCAAAAACCAAACAGAAAAAATGTCTTAATTTTCATTTCCTAAGAGTTATATTTTTGGAAATACCTTGCGCACTCTCCTCAAAACCACTTTTCTATTCTTTTAATAATAATAAAAATTGCTTTTGCGTAGGATCGCACAATATCGCGAGAATGGTACGGAGATTGGCTCCTTTTGTGAGTGTTGATTATCGACTGATTCAGCGTTGTGAATGTATCCGAATGCATTGGTTAAAGTTTTAAGTGTAATCCGATTATTAGAAACAGTTTTTGTTATGAACAAAATGTAGTTTAAAGTGGATCAACTGAGAAATCCAAGTTAGCTAAATAACGGATTGTGTCTATATATAATCAAAGAAAAAATTTTAAGTTTAACTTTTGAAACAATTCCTTTCCCTGAACTATTACTGGTTATAGAAGAGATTAAATTTAATTGTTTCGATGCCATCTTAAAATAAAAACAAAAGAACACAAAATTGGCTTAAATTCACTTTGTCAGGACATTTAAAAGTTCTTGATATTATTTAAGAGTGCTATTTTGAAAATAATTGAATACGATATACAGCATGAGGTCAACAATACAAAACCTGTTCAGAATGCAATTTTACGGAAAAGAGTAAATTAGCCATTTACTCAAATGCAAGAATCGTTTTAGTCGAGATAACAGAACAGAACTGAGTCATTGATGTAGTTGTGTTCCTAGATATATAGACATATAGAAAGATTAAAGAATCTTGCATATAACTTATACGCATGGAAATTAAAAACTAAAGAAAAATTTCCCAAATCTTTAAAATCACACCTAACCTACTATTGCTTACCGATCGACACAGAATGGATAGAGCTGGTATTGATATAAATAGCACGATAAATGTTCTTTTATTCGAGGATTTTCTGACTATGAAATATTTTGGGTCTGTTCGAAAATGCATCATGATGAATTTCGATTTGTATATTATATTACAGATAAATAGCTAATGGATTATGTCATAAAGTCTTTTTCACCTTCTTCTCGACATGTAGTTTGAAAGTACTAACTTTTAAAATTAACTCACTCTGTACTATAAGGATTTTCAAGCAACCTTAACACATTTTGTACCAGCAGTTCAGATCTGATCACAAACTTTTGTCGTTCATCATAAAATAAAAAAATGATGAGTATCTTCTTTTTAAATTAATCTCACTTATAATTGAATCGTTTATTTCAGAAACAGCATTATCAATTTTTTTTTTTTAACATAGTTTTCTTGTTGCAAACGCTTCCTTAAAGGTAGACCCATAATCTGGGTAAAATCCACACACGTCAGTGAACTCCTTCTTTAAGCAATACCTGTCATCTTCGTTTAACAACAACATAAGTCAAGCGATTTAAGTGGATTTTGCATACAATTGTTAAAATGCGAGCATACCACTGTGGAAAAATGCTAAATTACCGTGATTTTGGAGTCATAAAAAATCTTTTGGAAACATGATTGTAACTACGTCCTAGAAGAATATTTTAGTTTAGTTTCAAAATCTAGTTCAACATTTGCAGTAAAAGAACTGAAAATGTTTTGAATTTTAAGATTTGGTGACCATCTTTCTACAAAAAGCATGTTTGTCAACAGAATCGTACTAAAGAAATATTCCAATAGAACAGAAAATAACATTTGGTCCTTCAAAAAACAACAGTTTTTATTATGATTAAAAAAAAGGCACTATAATAGTCGAGAAATTTATTGGTGAATTTCCTAAACATCAATTGGACTTTGTAAAAAAATTTCAATCACTGTTTTACTTCCATCAGCCAAAGCCAATGAATCGAAAGTGTCAATTAATATTAAAAATACATGATTTTTAATTTGTTCGGGGTAGTATTTTGGAAGAGCATATATCATTTTATCAAAACAAATTTAGCTGGGCAGCTAAAAATTAGGGAAACAACAATGTTAGTGTTTATGCATTATTTCTAATTACAAATATGAATAACAATTAACTATTTTCTTTTAACTGAATACCACATTACTCTGTTTATTGTTAAAACAACATAAGCCAGCAACAGTTTTTCTGATTTATCTCTTTTTATTATTTAAAAATTTTCCAGAATTATCGATATTTCATAAACCTATACGTTATACCAAAAAAAGTTCGCTAAAATTACTTTTTCTGTGAACTACACTATTTTTATTGATTCTTGAAAAATTAAATTTGACTTATGTTGTTTCTGAAATAAACATTTCAATTATAGAATACGAATTATAGAATGCAAAGCTTTTTTCTAATTCGTTTAAGTGTATGTGTATTTAAAATAGACTCAATAAATATAAAGTGTTTGTGATGATTAGAATGACAAATAAGTTAAAGAAATAATAAAGTGATTACTATATCAGACTAAAAATATGTTCGTGTATTCGTTACATGCTGCGAATTTGGTGCGCTTTTGAATTTATCGGAAACTTGAATGTTGTACATACTTCGAAAAACCACAACGGTCTTAAAAAATAATTAATATTAATATGTGTTTGTTAATTAAAAATAGTTAAAAAATTTTTAACATTCCTTGCAATAAACTTAAAATTATTTAAATACTTTATTCTTAAATATAAATATCATAGAAATCTTCAATTTTGTTTAAAATAATATTGTAAGCTATAATATTTAGCTTTCTTCGAAATAAGATCGCCATTTTTTCAAAGAAGCTCTTTATAAGATTTTTAATCACTTGTTATTCCCAAAAATTGATTGCATTGATTAACAGTATTTTACATCTATTGGCTTTAAAAATGCAATACAAAAATACATTTTAAAGCAAACATTATACTGAATCTACGTGTTTCAAAACAGCTCTATAGTTATGTTTATTACTTTAAAAGAGCCTTTGCAGAGCAAGTAATAAATTTTCGAGTTCTGATCTTTTTTATTTTTTATACACCGAGCATATTCTTTACTTTCAACTAGCACCAAACTAAGCTGCGGTAAAGCTTTACCTACATATTATACATCTATAGAACACTTTTAGAGCTCATTCGCACCTAGTTGCTCCAACAATGTTACTTGGGACAGGCCTTGTGAATTGCCTATACATGTCTTAAATGCTACTGAACGGGAAAATTAAATTTGATTAATAAATATTAATAATAATTTTGTTTCCTTTAAATGTCTCAGATAAAGACAGATAGGGTGGCTTAAACCCTTAATACCAACTTATACCAAGTTTCATTAAAATATGATGACTTTTTAGCAATTTGGTTAACCTTTTTGCTCCGCCATTTTGAATTTTGAGTTTTTGAAACAAAATTTAAAATCAACAACCCCGAAAACACCCCTAAACTAACAGCTATATTCTAACAAAGTCACCAAAGCCAACTCAGTATCAATTGATACAGACGTCACAATTGATACAAATTCGTATTCTGAGCACTTTGAAAAAGCTCTTTTTGTATCAACAGTGATAAAAAAAGTGACGAGCAGCAAGCAGGTCATAAATGCGTAAATAACCAAAATAAAAATAATTTTAAAAACTTATACTAATGTTAAGGAATATAGTACCAAATATTGATTATTTTTCTATTTTCTCGTATATAAAAATTGAAAACTAAGCAGCCAACAGTTCATTTAGATAACTGCGTACAATCAGCATGAATTTTTGGTTTCAAATCTATGCTCAGCTTTTCTTCTAGCTGTGGAGAGTTATGAAAGCTTTTCGGTTGAGACAACTTAGACAGAATACGAATCAATAGAGACCAGATCAAAATGATCACAATTTCTAAGTGTCAATTGATTGTGACGATGATGCCAGAATAGACCTGTAAGTTTCAAGTTGATACTATCTGATTTCGACTTTTGGCCAGAAAATCGGAAAAATTTCCTATATTCCAGCAGTCGAGATCTCGATCAGCTATTTTCCGAAAAATCACAAGTAAAAAACAAAAATTGTAAAAATTATTTTTAGCCTATTTCTATTAGCCATGAAAATTTCATTAAGAAATTACAACGTTTATGTAGCCTGGTACAAAATGGGTTAAGTTCTTTCTGATTACTAATATTTTTTAGCAACCTAAAATAAAAAGGTCTTAAAAATTCATTATATTCAAAGTCAATTTTATGTTAAAAGGGAAATGAGAATATTTTCCTAACTATTGCCAACAATACCTCCGTGCTAAGCATAAACTGCATAACTGCAGTCTGCAACAAATGTAGATGTTAAACTGTGGTTTTCAAGTTCTGTCCAAGCTTAAGAGATTTCTTTAATTTGAAAATCTCTAAATAATTTTACCATAAATACAAAAGCTTCAGTATCACGATGTTTAATTTATTTCCTCAAACCGAAACCTATTTCTTTATAAATTTCTAATATTTTTCACTTCAATTTCGAATTAAGAAAGTTGCATAAGAGTTATGTTAAATGTTTTTTAGCAAATCCTAAATATTAGTTTACCTAGGTAGGCGACTTCCTCACTTATTTCATTAAATTTTTATTGTCTTATTTTTATTTTTTTATATATAGCATAAATAATAAATTAATTCAACAATGCTATCAAAATTGACTCAAATTCTTCTATCCACTGATAGGCATGCTTGACTAAAGTCGTTTCGAACTGACACTCTCAACAAAATAACATTGGCGTTATAATGTAAATATTTTAATTCTTTCTACATAATAAAAATATTCTCTTTCTTTATTTTTATCTTTTGGCAAAAGAAATAAATAAACTTTTTTAATAGATTCAAAAACTATGTTTAATTAATCTGTGTAGTTTTTTAAAGTAGTTTATTGGAATATATTCATGTTCGTGATATAATTTTTTTCCAGGACCGACTTTTATTATTAAATTTAGTGTCACTCTACTGCGATATGCATACGTTTTATTTATTGTTGAATACTGTTTATCAGCACTTTGCAAACGTTATTTGGATATGTAAAACGCTATTAAATATGACAAGATTATATATTTGAATTTATTTTATAATTTTTACTGATTTCATCACATATAATTTCTAAATATATAATTAAATATCATTTAACATTGTTCATAGTGTGTATTGTATCTTAAATTTTTCGTTTCAAAACAATTTTCTTTATTTCGTGTGTCTCAGCAGCATAGTATTTATTATACATAGATTTAAAAAAATGTCTGTCTATGTTTCTCAAAAATTAAACAAATATATTTACTATTTGGAATAAAAGTATTAAAAATTAAAACTACAATTTTTCTTAATATGTAAGAGATAAAATAATTTGTGAGATTTTGTAGGCGAATTTGTTATCTTGTCTAGTTTTTAATGCTATTCAGGCTATTGTGTCAAATTATAAAAATGCAAAATTACAACAGATAATAGTGTCTAAGATACATTTGAAAACAAGCACTTAAAAACATAGAGCCGTTAAAAGCGCAAATTTAAAATATATATATATGTATAAATTTATTGCAAAACTTAAAATATTATCCCTTTTCCATGTCCAATGACAATTGCACATTTTTAAATCACAAGCTTTTTAAAGAATTAAAAAGTAACCAGAAATAATGTATGCATGCACATTACCGCATTCCCAAATTTGCTTTCAATCTTTTACAATGCACACAGTTAAAGCAGCACTTATCGGAGTTATAGTTAATTTTTTTAAATTCTTTCAAATGAGCTTGATATGCTTTCAACAGGCTATTTTATATGCAATAATATTCAATTAAGTTAGAAAGTTTTCCAGTTTTGGTTGAAGCAGTAATTTTACTCAATTGTCCAACAAAGGTTCCTGATCACTGGCATAGACATCACTGGCAATACTAGAAGCCGCACTGCAAAGCAAAGATTTTGTTGTTAAAATATGTTAACGAGTTTACACAAGAACATTTTATATACTTGGCTTAGTCTAAAACTTGACATACATTGCATTCGCGTATTCGATGCGGCGTGCAGGTGACATATTCAGATTACCCTTTGTTTTTTTGTCATAGGCCCAAATGACGCAAGTGGCGGTTAAAGCAACTGTAAGTATAAGAGAAAAAGAACATATAAGAATTTTAGTAAGCTTAGGAGAAGAGAAAATGTGTGTGGCAGCCAAGCTTAAGTCCCAAAAACAAATTCATTCAAGCAATTTTATAGATGAACGCCTTTTATTTTTTATAAATATTTTTTTATTGAAATATTAATATTATTCTTTTATTCAACTAAAACGATTTCTTTTTCAATTGCCACCAATACTCACTTGACAACCAGCCCAAGAAGAACAATTGTAGCCAGAAGAATTTGCCATTACAAGAATCTACAATCATACCGGAAAGTATAGTGATAACTGCAAGACCTAGATTTTGAACCGATTGGCAGCTGAAACACATTTGAATTTAACGAAATTCTACGCTAAGTAGGTTCTAGACTAAATGTACTTACAATCCATAAGCAGTGCCAAGCTGATACTCTGGAATGATCAATGCTACTAATGGCCATAAACTGGCAGCCAACATAGAATAGGATAAGCCCATTATAACCATGCCAACGTATGGATTTACCATGGTAAATGCAAGTAAGGAATGTGCAAACATTGTTGAAATAGTTGCGGTACACACCCAGGCAACGTTGCGTCCAGTTTTGTCAATAACAAAGCCGAATAAGGGCGAAGCAACAGCTGATATTAGATAAACAATAGAGCAGACATTGTTTGCAGCATCAGCAGAAAGTTCAAATTTATCCATGAAGAAAGTTCTGCAAAAAAATCAAAATAGTCAATAAAAAGGCATGCACATTTGGTAGAGTAGAGTTAAAAACTTACTTGCCCAGCGCAATGAATGGAAAGATGGTCACATAGTAGGATACACAAACAATCGATACCATCCAGAAGGAAATCCGGAATGTGATAACGTCGCTTAGTTTGGCAATTTCACCAGAAGGATTGTTATTGCGACGCAAGATACGTTCGGCGCGTCTATCCATCCATCCTGTTCATAATTTATTAATTTTTTTTATTGTCAATTTGAAAGTGTTCACTTTAATAGGAAACAAGATTGTTCTAACCTAATATCAAGGCGCAAATCAACGACATCACACATGTACCGGCAGCCAGCAATAGGACAACACCAATCGCCGAGTGACCCTCGTAAATCTGACTCACATAGTTGTAAATTGGCTGCATCACCCAAAAATTCACAGTGCTACCAAAACGTGCCACCGACAGTTGTAAGCCGAATACCATATTCAATTCCTTGCCTTTAAACCACAGCACTGCATAATTATTTTGCGCCACAGCCAAAGATTCAGCACCAATGCCAAATATGAATCGTCCTAAAATCATCAACCAAAAGGTACCCAAAATGCCACCGGAAGCAAACAACAGCTGACCGACCAGCAAGATAAACAGATAAATAATTGTTCCCAGCCGAATGCCAAAGACACGATCGATTAAAAAGCCTCCAACGAAGCAGAGCACAACATTTGGCCATGAGTAGATGGAATAGATCAGTGTAAATTGGGTGGTGCTCAGATTAAGGTCTCTCTTGAAAACTTCCTGCAGAGCACTTGGATTGTCGTAACAGAAATACGAGCCTGGAAAATAGAGATAGAGGGGGGAAAGAAAATGTAGATATTTAAAAAAATTAAAAGTTTATTTTTCCCTAGAAATTATTAAGAGTATAGCCATTTTGGGGAAGCTGTTTCTTCTATTATCTATTTTAATTAACATCATACATTTATATCAACAGATGAGGCATAATTGAATATATTTTACAAAATGGTTATTAAAAAATGTTCATTTTATTCTTTATTCATTAGGCAATGAGAAATTTAAAAATTTTAGTGATTTTATTTATTTCGTAAGAAAAAGCCTAAAATTAAGAAATGTAACATTTTTAAGAAATCGAAATTACTTGAATTAGCTAAAAATGTTTACATTATGTAGTTTTTGAGAAACTGTATTCAATCGAAGTTGTGATTTATATGTCGTTATGAATTATACAAAATTGCCAGTTGATTTAGGAGAAGCAACGCGTACGACACTACACATAATACCAAAAATAATTTAGCTCAAAGTGCCTTCTCTTTTTGGAAAAAAAAACCTATAAAAAAAAATTTTTAATCATATTTTTCATGTAACTCTATTTATAATATTTTCAATATATTGATGAATATTCTCTTTATTCTCATTGTTCCGAAAAGTAACTACTTTTGCAGTAAGTGTTTAAAATCAAACTGGTAACTTTGACGGTATCCTCACTTGTTCTTCCTTCGTTTGAGGATACAGCGCTAAAAAGTTTTAGAAAACACAAATTTTCTAAAACTTGTGTAATAGCGGCCTCAGACGATTCGACATTTCATATAACTTGGACAAGTCATGTAAAAGGTCGTAGTGTCTGAGGGCAAGTTGTATCCCAGGTCGTTTGAAAATTAAAATATTTTTATTTTTTCTTAAGTTGAAGTAAAAGTCTGAGTGTGTGGGGGCAAGTCGTACGACTTTAGTGCAGTTGAGGACTTGTGCAGTTGTGCAGTTAGGTTTTCGTGCACACACCACTATCACTTTTTCAAAGCTGTCTACATTTTTCAATGCACACAAGTGCACAACTGCTCCAGTCCTCAAGTTTTAGGCTACAGTAGAAAAGCACTTGTGCAGATTTTTCACGTACGTGTAGTTTGTTTTTGTAAAGTGCACAAGTCCTCAACTGCACTGGCAAGCGCACTGAATCGTGAATACCCCTAGTATTTTTAATTTGTCTGTTGAAAGGGAAGCATGTAAGATTGCAAGTTTCCTTATTCGTCATTCAGTATAAACAAAGCAAGTAAGGCATTATCTTCGATTGGACCGAAGTTAAAATTCCCCACGACCGTATTTTGATTTATTCGAAGTCTTGAGTGTTGTATTATTTTTATGAAGTCACTTTTATGAGCCGTGGTTTTTATCCAAATATTTCAATTTTGAAAGTCAGAGACCTTTTTATTTATTAAAGCTTGCACAATATCAAGTTTAAACATTCAGCCTAACCAAAAAACATTTTAATGCCAACTTTAAAATTTAGTGTGAGCTTTTCTGGCATTATTTCTACAGAATTTGTTGTCAAAAAGCTTACATTAAATTTAGAGTCGACATTAAAATGTTTTTTGGCTAGGCTGAATGTTTAAACTTGATATTGTGGAAGCTTTAATAAATAAAAAGGTGCGAATCGTACTCCATTTTCGACCTGATATATGAGATGTAGATCATGCTATGATGAGCTGAAGTGAAATATTTTTTGCATCGTTTTAAAAAACCTAGGCACTTGCCCGCTTCTTTCGACACATCGAAAATATGATAATTCCAACGAAGATCACATTTAATCGATATGCCCAGAACGTCAAGAGCGGCTGATTTCACAAGATCCACCCCATTCATGAGGGGGTGCTAAGGGGCCATCCTTTCTGTTATAAAAAATGTTTAATTTGGACTTTTCTTATGAAGTAAACTTAAATTACTAAAATGTATTTCCATTTAGGGTGAAAATACCTACCAGAACGCATTTAAACAAATAAGAAAATCGATGAAGGCCAAATTGTTTTGTAGCAAAAAATCCATCCATCGCTCAAGGGTTCAAATTTTACAAAAACAGCAAAGGACTTCCGATGGAAAGTGGAAAGAATAGGCCACTTAATTAAATCGTTTGGCTCCTCCTATAAGATAAGATGCAGGTTGGCAAAGAGTAAGTAATGCAGTCGTACATACCGAGATTACGATTTAACTGCACAATTTTATTTGTTTTAGGTTTGGAATGACTATAAGCTTAATCTTAGAAAGAAGTTAAACTTAGTAATCAAGTCACCTGGAATATAATTTTCACATGTTTGTGCCACAACTCTAGTGACGTGAGGCGAGTATAAATTAGACTGCTCACTTAGGTGAGGTAATGGCAGAAGAATAAGTCAGGTGCAATTCGGAGAGCAAGTAACGAGAGAGCAAAACACTAGCGTAGCTATAATGTCACTATTGACATTTTATGTTTATTCGTTCAGCCATAGGGATGTATAATTTACTTGTGATCGTATAAATCAATTGAGTACCCCGATTTCATGCGTGAACATGTAAAAAAACTAAACAAAAATCTTAAAAATTTAATAAAATGAACCGTGTTTTAAGATATAATACAGAATTAATTGTAGTTTGGCTTCGGACGAAGCAATTAAAAGTTTACTTTTAATATAATTTTCATTCGACTACTTATTTCGATTGTTCCGTAACCAATTTGTTTGTGTAGCGATGTACGGCTGCCTTGAAGTGTCAAAATATATTTTGACACCGTAAATTGCTTCTAGAAAACATGAAATCTATTTTAATTTAATGAAATTTTCGATTGTTCGCTAATGTTATCGTGCTGGGACAGAAGTGAGTTTTGAAAAAAGGCGACTAACTCAAATGTAAGTACGTTAATTTCCATCAGCATTTTTAAATTAACTTCGAAAATAATCATTTCAACTTTCTCACGACATTGTGTGATCCCTCCCATTCATTCGTATGGTAATATATGAGCTCATTATGCGCACAATTAAATTCGCAGTAAATTAAATATATTCACTTAATTTTTATCAATAATGGCTTGCTGCAGGCATGTCATGCGTTTTCCTTATCGCTGCACTGTGCACAGCACAAAGTTCAGTCACACAAACGATTATGTTCTCTTCCGACAATGAAGCACACAAATAAGTTTTTAATAAATAAGCAAATTGATAAATGTAAAATTAAACGAAATTTTATTTGTCATCATTGACAACGCTTCTTTAACTTACCAAACCCAAGTAGACACATAAAGATTAGAGCAGTAAAACGATGCAAGCCGCTCGTTGGGTTGCAGCACAATGATGCACCACAACCAGTGGGCTGAGGATCAAGCTCATTGTCCTGTGGCGTACTGCGTCGATTGGTTTGCTCATTATCCACAATAGGTAAACGGTCGTTATCGGAGTTGGACATATTTGTGCTTTTACTTTACTTCTTTTTGCTTGCCCCAAGGAACTTTGCACTCTGCGTTGGAATGAAAATCAATGCAGACTGCACGCCTGCTCGGATAGTATTGAAGTGACTACAAGTGTACAATGCAAGCTCTACTATTGTTTGTCGCACAGCTGTCGCGACAGTTGCCCCTGTTATCACTGAGACTGCACTTTCGGTTATTTTCCAAAGAGATTTCGAATTTATGTCGAGTTCTGACAAATTTTCCGGATTGCCTTTTCCGTAAAGGCAAACCAAAGCTGTCAGCAGCTGAGTGTGATTGTATGCAAAAGTGCCAAACAATAGATTGTTATTTGAGGTTATATGTGCTGGTATGGTTTTAGAGTGTAAGTAGACTAACTTTTTTTTGTATGTTTTCTAATCGGTCTTAGACCCGCATTGCCTTTAAATTGAACTGGACTATAGTTTCTCCTTCTGCTGATGTTGTTGTTGTTATTGTTGGTTAATATTAAAAGTCTTTGTTTACGCGTTGTATTGATAATAGAAGTTGTTGTTGTTGCAGTTGTTGCTATTGTTGTTATTTAAGCGTCTCTTATATACAATTTTATGATTAATTATTGTTGTTGTTGCTGCTTTTCTTTGATATAGCCTGCAATAGAAATATATTAATTTATAACAAAATATTCGTTGTATTTCTTTCTCATTTATTTTTATAGATCGTTAGTTGAATTTTTAAAATGATTAAGAATCCAGTCCTTGTAACACTTAAAATATTATGACTCAATGTTTGTTTGTAGGAGCGCACTAAAGTCAATATTATGATATGTTGGTGTTTAATTGCTTAATACGACTTAACTAAATAATAACTTTTTTTCTTTTTTGCTGAGTTTGTCAATTATTGATGATTAATAACTGAATGCAGGTGGCATGTGAGTTTTGTCTATTTGACTTAATTTGAAATTTAATAACATTAATATAACGAAATGGAACTAATTGCTATTGAGCACACTTGTTGCATCTTCAATGATTTTTCCTATAGAATCTAGATAGAAAATAGTTATATGAATACATGAGAAAATTCAACGAAATCTTTTTTTTTAATCTTAAACTTTATAATGTTTAGACTACAACTTAAACATATTTAAATTGTATTTCGATTGAAATTGTATAGACGAGACAAAAAGACTTATACTGGTTTTCATTATTTTAATAAATTTTGTGCCTAAAATTATTATTAAAAATCAGACCGTAAAAAACTGTAATTATCTAAATTAAAAAAAGAAATCAACTAACATTAGTTTAAAATTACGGGCAGCAGAGGGAAACAAATGCTTTTTGCCACTTTGTTTTATATATATATATATATAAAGATATTTTTGTATAATATTTTAACCCACGGGCGCCCTTTCTATACCCCACGCGTATTGCGTAAGGGGTATATCAACTTTGTCACTATGTTTGTGACGCTGATAAGAAGGCATGGCAGGTATAGAAAAGTATATATGTTTTATATCAGAATAGCCTCCTGAGTCGATTAAGCCATGTCCGGCTCTCTGTCCGTATGTCTGTCTACACGATTACAGCTGCAATTTTAGAGCTATCGCATTGATATTTGGTATATTAAAAATCGAAGAACAAGTTCGAGAATGAGTAGAATTCTCGAGAACATACCGCAATGGGTCAGTAGTTTGCAGGGTTCGAGGCATCGCCATTTTTAGGTACCGACTGGACATTTGCGACCTTTCAACAAGATGGAAATACTCCCCTTCTGTTGGACTAACTGAAAAGGTTACGCAAACTTTCTCTTTTTATTTACGGCCAAAGCCTTACTTAAAAACAGCAACATACAACAGAAAGGCCGAATGACAACAACGGTTACGCAAACTTTTAAAAAGGTTTTTAGCTTTTCAAGTCGCTTTTTATATTGGTAAAAATTGCGGGTGGTCATAATCCCCAAAACATTTTAGCTGAAAATTTTAAGATTATAACCCCAAAAACGATTTGAGCTTCACGTCTATGGATGCTATGTCCCAGTACCAATTGTTTAAATTTTAGTCTACACAACATCTAAAATCACGAACAGAGGTCGACGAGTAGCTCAACAGTTCTTTTTTAATTTTAAATATTGAAACCTTTTTTGTCTATTTTCTACCAACTGAATCATACAAAATATGAATATACAAAAATTTCACATTTAACACATTCCGTAATATTTCGTTATTTACAAATTTACATGCACGTCACTTTTTCAAAGAAGTAAAGGTGCTAATTTAATACAACAAAATATTTAAGATTAAATGTGTGCTGATTTTATAGCGTTAATTAATACAGGCACATTTCAATTCAAACAGAATGGCAATTTTATATTAATTGTGCAAAATTTTTGACCTCAACATTATCTAATCAGTTGACGACGTTCTTTCTGCCGATATGTCGATTTTCATCTCAACACTTTTATAAGCTTAAAACAATTTTTATTTGCTTACAAATATGATAAGAAACATATAAAAAACAAAGTTTACTTAATTTAAATTACAGTTAATTTTAAAAAAGTTAATTTTAAGTCTTCTGAGACTTTTATTTTGTAAAATTCTCTTTAAGTATTTTAAAAAACTATTGTATGTTATTTATTTGTTCAATATGAATCTTTCCCATAGTCGACAAGATTTATAAAATGAATCGGTGGAATACATTGGTTGCTGAAACCGATTCATAAATAAACATATCTTGAATTTTTTCGCAGTTTTTTACTGTAAGACTTTTATCAAGATTTTTATAAATAAAATGTGGACTTCTTATTTTTTTCTCTCTTTTTTGACCATTTTCGTAATAGCGGGACATATTTATATAATATATGTGAAAATAAACCATTTTTGAGAACTTTTTTTCCTTTTTGTCCACCTAGATTTTTTTAAATTTCGCACTGTCTACTATGGCAATAACACATTTTGTATTGTAAATTTATATTTGTTAGGATAATCAACTGCAGGGTGTAGGCAAAGAAACTATAGTACTCCGGGGTTTATTTTTGAGAAAACTTTTAGAAATAAAATTAATAATAGTTTATTGTTAAGCATTTAGGTATGCTTAAGATAAAACATTCAATAAAGGTTAAAAAATTTAATTTTACATACTGCATTATTATATTCTAAAAAACTGATATAAGTAGATAATAAAAATCAAATAGCTTCATAAGTACATAAAATAAATGGAATAAATGTAAATACATCTTTTGAAAATAAAAATTTTAAATATTCTCGCTTCCAGCTGTAAAAAAATCAATATGAATGGGGGAACAAAACAATGAGTTGGAGAAGGTACTTTTTCTTTTCTACACGTATGCAGTTTCCATTTGGATGCAACTACTCCAAAGTATTCAAAACCTTTGAAATTATTTTTTCCAAGTCCAAGTCGTTAAAGCATACCTCTTTGCAGTTTGTATATTTATATTTTACCTTGTTCATTTTAACGATTTTGAATGCTTTTTTCTTTCAGGTGGCCATGATTACTCCATTCTAATCATCGGGAACTTAAATATACGGGTGATAGTCTTTGGTAGTTGTAATCAAACCTAAATCTTGGTCGCAAGGCAAATAGGAATGTTCACTGTACAGAAATTTGTGGTAAATTTTTTTTTATACTTTATTGTTAAAAGTAAATAAATTACAAATAACAATGTTATTAAAGCATAGCTACTACGGCTTTCAGCTTAACATTTGCAATAAGTAATCTATAAAGTTCTATTCAGAGAGTTAAGAATTATTTAAATGAAGAGTAATACAAATTAGTAGCAAATTAATAGCTAACGATTTTTAAATGTTATAGTATAGTTTAACAAACGTAAAAATTGGTAGACACTATATATCAAAATACAGGTAAAGCTCCGTTATAAATTTAATAAATGTTTTTATGTGTTCTGTAGTTACTTTTTGAAGCATTTGTATAGCGTTAAGGTTGCCTAGATCGTACAGTCTTTATTGAGTTACTGGGCAGGATTGTAGTATATGCTCGACTATCAGTTCATCGGTGTTGCAGAAGTGACATATAGGCTGAGACTCATTGTTGAGTAGATGTTTGTGTGTTATCCGGGTATGCCCTAGCTGAAAGCGTGTGTAGATGGTTATATGTCTTCTGTAAACTGACACTGGGAAGCAAGGAGGGATTGGAAGAGGGTTTATGGATTTGTAAAAGTGGGCATAATCTGTCCAATTTTGTCGGAACGCATTGAGAAAGCGGTTGATGGCTGCCCTCTTTATGTCTGCAATGTTGGTTGAAGTTTGTAAGAACAATGGGGTTTTTGTCGCGAATTTAGCGGATGAGTCAATTTTTTTTTTGCTCTATAATCATAACTTGCAACAGTGCAATTCCACACTAAGGAAGTTACTGACTTGACCGGTTTTCAGTGAAAACTAGATACAATTTTATCGGAAACGGTTTGACTGATATTAATAGTTTTTTATACACTCAATTTATTTATAAGCTGTTGAAAGTTTATACTTTTTCATGTTTTTTAAAAAAGAAAATATTTTTTGTAATCAACTATTTCTAAGCTAGTACTGCTTCCTATCGTCAAAAAAATTCATTTTGATATCTGCTGTTATTTTTAATAAAAGTGTTCCGAAGTGGAAAAAATGCGAAATATAAACCTTTTTAGGACAGCAAAAAAAACTAAAATAGTATAGTTAGGTAATCACCGACCTTTCTAACTTTGAAACAATTTGTTGAGCTTTTTACTCATGGTAAAAACTCATCTGCTGTTAGTTTTATTTTGTGCTAAATTGGAAATATTTTGTGTTTTATTTTGTGCCTTCAGGAAAGCTTTGTTTCTGTTTTGTTCTCCACATTGAGCAGAATATATAATCAGATCTGTAGTCCTGACAAAATTTTTTATGTAATAAATTGGGCGTGATCCGATTTCCTTCAGACATCTGGAGGCAACAGAGTCATCCTATGAGTACATGGCTGCATCATTCGTTGCTAGATTATGGATTCCGAAGCAGGGTGTCCTGAGCTGTTGCTTGTAATGGGGCCACTATCATCGCCTCATATTATATGTTATATTATAATATTATATATTATTCGACAAAACAGGCATCATACTTTAGATTTACCAGTAAGAATATAAGTATACTAAGGTTATAATAAAGTAATAAAAATGTATATGAAATCTAGGTTAAGTTTATAAAGCTTTGAAATTTGCTTATTGTTATATGTTTATTAGTAGCAATTAAGATTTTTTTTAGAATATATAAATATGTATATATTATTATATGCTATATTATATATTATTATATGTTATACTGCTCATGTATATTAACAAGAATAGATTCAACCTGCTTAAACAAAAATCATCTATAGACTTCAAATTGATTATAAACAATGTTAAATTAAATGCTTAACCCTGATAAAAACTAAATACAGTATTTTTTCTGTATACAGACGTGTTCGAAAAAATAAGAACAGCCAAATTAAAAACAGAGATCGTTCTATAAAATTTTAAATAAAAGGTTTTTCAATATCTTTGTTTGCTACTTGAATTGTACACATGATAAGCTTTTTAGAAACACGAAAATTTCTAATCAAGTCATCTATTTTTTTTTTGTACTGGCAATGATATGGAAGCAAGTGCAACATCAGCTGTTCGAAAAAATAAGAACAAATCAGAATGGTCGCACTTTTACTTACCATATGTAACAGAATTGAAAAACCTAACCTCAAATATAATTGTTGCGTTGCTTTTTATCATATTTTGTGCAGAATAGTGACTAATTTTGGTGTAACTTTTTCGATAATGGGAAGAAGCAAGCATTGTTCTGCCGATCAACGGAAATTAATAAAAAAATTGCTCAGCGAAGGTAAATCGTTTGCTTTTATAAGAACACTTCTCGGTATTTCCAATGGAATGATAACAAATGCACGAAACTGGTCACCAAAGATTGAAAATCGGGTTAGACGTAGAAAAACCAGCAAAAGACAGGATGATGCGATCACGCGGATCGTTAAAAAGCAGCCATTCATGACGTCCACACAGATAAAAATGAATTGAACCTCCCAGTTGCTACTTCGACAATAAGGAAACGCTTGATTGCAGCCAATCTAAAAGGAAGAAGTCCAAGGAAAGTGCCTTTGTTGAATAAAAAGCATCGAAAAAATAGACTTCAGTTTGCCAAAAAGTTCATCAATGAACCTGCGACTGTTTGGCGTAATATTTTATGGACCGATGAAACAAAAGTAGTCCAATTCGATCACGGTAAGGGTAAACAATACGTAAGACGCCCACCAAATCAACAATTCAAAGAAAAGTACACTACAAAAACTATAAAACATGGCGGTCTCAGGATCATGCTATGGGGATGCTTTGGGTGGAATGGTGTTGGGCCTCTAGTTCAAATCGTTGGGAATATGAATGCCAGCTATTACGTCGGAGATATATTAGAAGCCGTAATGCTGCCTTACGCTGAAGAGGAAATGCCTTTGCGATGGGTCTTTCAACAAGACAACGACCCAAAGCATACCTCAAACGTAGCAAAGAAGTGGTTCCGAGATAATAATATTAATGTTATGACATGGCCAGCACAATCGCCGGACCTTAACCCAATAGAACATCTTTGGATGGATGTTAAGAAAGGTGTAAGAGACGCTAGGCCCAAAAACAGGAAGGAAATGTGGGATGCAGCCAGGACTTCGTGGGAAAATATTCCGCTATCCAGATGCCGCGCTTTGATAGCTTCTATGAGATCCAGATGTGCCGAAGTGATCAAAAATTGTGGAGGTGCTACTTCATATTAGTTTATTATTACCAAATAATACACATTTGTAAATTTTTTAAGGAATAAAATTGAAAAAAATACACTTTTTCACTATATTCTTATTTTTTCGAACAGCTGGTTTTGCACTTGCTTCAGCATTATTGCCAGTACAAAAATAATTAGATGAGCTTGATTAGAAATTTTTGTGTTTCTATAAAGCTTATCATGTGTACAATTAAATTAGTATAGAACGATATTTAAAAAACATTTTCCTAAAATTTTAAAGAACGATCTCTTTTTTGGCTTTGGCTGTTCTTATTTTTTCGAACACGTCTGTATATTTGATTTTGGGTTATAATCGGGCTCAAGGTCACTTTTTAATGTAGAACAAAATTGTATTTGATTTTATTATTAATTGTATATCGTCCAATATTTCGACAAACACAATTTTGTTTTGTATTAAAAAGTGACCTTGAGACCGATTATAACCCATAATCATAAATTAAGAGGTCGAAGAAATAATCCGTTATTTCTATATATTTAAAACAATTTTTAAAATATACTAAATTCTCAACAATCATCAACAATCAGCAATCATTCATGCCAAAGTATGCCCCTATCCTAGAAGCCAGCTGAACATTAAATCAATTTAATGCCTTTGTAGTTGTTTATAAAAACTTATGTCACTCGGGAACTGTATTTCGGAATACTTGTTTTCTTCAACTTCTTCAACCAATCCTTGACCATTGTTTAAAAAATTTATCAAAAGAAGCTCGGTCAAAGTCCTTTCTAGGGATGAAATGGCCATATTATTATTTAATATTGCTTAATCAAGTATGTTGAACTTTTTGGTAATGATGAAATAATCTCAAAATTTAAGTAGGTACTACTTTTTCATCAATGTGGACGACGCAGTTTAATTCATAAATAAACTTGCTTTTGTTAAAATTAAAGTATAAAATTTTCAACTTTTTACGTATTAAATTTTTTAATCTTACTTTAGTTGACAACAATGAGTTGTTTGAGTTCAAGTTTTGATAAAATTTCGCTTTGTTAAAAAAAGGAAAAAAAAAAACATTTAATCAATAACCGCTTTTTTCCATTTTTTTGCTGCCAACAGCGGTGCCTTTGAGCAAGGCAAAAGACGCAACAAGTTTTCCACCCCTAAAACTTGTCCATGACCATTGTCTGCTGGTTAAAAGATATGGTGATGCTGGCTGGATAAGCATGTATGTACATACTTTTTCACAATTATTTTTCATGCAGGCAACGACAATGCATGGTAGAACTAGTAACTAGCATTTTTATTTATTAGGTATATACTTATAGATATCTTTAACAGTACATACTTTCTTTGTATGTAAATTAAAAACTATTTTAATGCATAATAAATTAAAGATTGTTGCAGTTTGTTTGGCTTTTTCTTCGATCTGGTGTTTTTATTTTTCAGCCATTTCGTATTTGAAACGTAGCAACTTGACTTCCAAACAACCACTCACCAGCAATTATTACGTTTCTGCAAAAAAATTTTCAACTCTTCTGTTATGATTTTTCTACCAAATAACGCCTCCAAATGAAATTTTTAAAACTTTTCACCAAAGAAAAATACAAAATTTAACATCACAATTAAGTTCTGAATGTTGATTTTTAATATTATTTCTTGAATTTCGCTCACTTTTGTCGATTAATTAATTCTTGATTTTTTCACTTTATTGCGCACAGAAGAAACGGCGGATAGGCAACCAAACTTTCAATTCAACTCACAGAAAAATTTTAATGAATATTAAACAAAGAAGAACATTCGAAATCGAGGAAAGCAAAAACAAATTAACGAGGGATGTCACATAGGGGCATGTCACACGTTGTCTGCTTGTCCGTCAAACATTGGAATTTTGGCCATTTTTTTCCTCTCATTGGCCGCATTCAGCGCAGACAACTGTTGTGAACTGTAATGGCAGCGCTACTTTTGTTCACGATGTTTTTCTCTGAATGTGTTGCTACTCTACACGTCAGAAGTTAGATTCAATTTAATTTGTATGTAAATTTAATGCAATTGCAAAGGTTTCTCACTTAAATTTGCTGCGTTCTTTCTGCGTTTATTAATTTAACAGCGTCAGTAACAGCATCTCACAGCTAAGCAAACAATTGTGGTCATGTAGCATAGAATTTGTTCGCTCGATTAAAAGGCGTTCGCTTCTTTATCAGTTTTAGTTAGCGCTACCAAATTTGTACCATTCAGCGAATTTTTACACAACAGTTGCCAACTGTTGTCTGCGGCTATTGTTTTGTCCACGGCATACTACACGTAGTTTTCTGTTCGATAATGGCGGAAGCTAAATTTACTACGTTTTTGCTACCATTTCGTGCAGGTAATTTTATTTGCATTTAAAATTGATAGGTTAAATTCTGATCTCCGGGGTTTAAAATTAATAACATTGGCCAATATGTATGCAGGAAGTGTATGTACATATATAGATGACAATGATATGGTCACTGGGAAACTGGGGAAACTGGGGGCGATGGAACAATGTAACATGTCTGACTATCTCAACCTGGCGAGGCCAGCATAATCTTTGTGAAATCGCCTCAAGTCGACTCAAACCTCCATGTGGTGTTTCCTGGGCAACGTCAAAACTGACAACCGTTAGTTTGGCGCTGGGTCTCCCTAGGCTTAAAATAGGTTGTGCGTCGGGTTTGAAGCCCACCCGTAAAAACCAATTTCAATGAAAACAAATAAGAAAAGAAGAAAAATGATCCCCAAATCTGATGACAACTACCGCAAACGAAAAACTGATAATGATTTACGGATATGCACCTGGAATGTCCGAACCCTTAATTAGGAAGGTGCCTCTATTCAACTGACTGATGTCTTGGAAAGATACAAAGCTGATATCACTGCTATTCAAGAAATGCGATGGAAGGGACAGGGTTGCATTTGGCATGCACCCTGTGATATCTACTACAGCGGCCATGCGGAGAAGCACGAGTTTGGATGCGGATTTGTAGTTGGCAAGAGACTACGGCCCCACGTCCTGCGATTCACCTGTGAACGAACGACTTGCCATAATCCGCATCAAGGTTAGATTTTTCAATATAAGCCTAATATGTGCGCACGCTCCGACAGAAGACAAGGAAGATGAGATCAAGGAAATTTTCTACGAGCGCCTTGAAAATGCTTACGAGCGCTGCCCCCGCCACGATGTAAAAATCGTGCTTGGTGACTTCAACGCTAAGGTGGGCAAGGAAAATATTTTTGGTCCAACAGTCGGAAAGTTCAGCCTCCACGACAACACCTCCGATAACGGAATGAGGCTGATTGACTTCGCCGCAGCACGAAACATGGTCGTAAGTAGCACTAGATTCAAGCATCTCAATATTCATAAAGCCACCTGGATGTCCCCTGATCAAAAAACCAAGAATCAAATTGATCACGTTTTGATCGACGGAAGGCACTCTTCCAGTGTATTGGATGTACGCACGATCCGTGGTGCAAACACTGACTCGGATCACTATCTTGTTGCAGCCAAGATCCGTACACGTCTGTGCGCAGCTAAGAATACACGCAACCCTACACAGAGAAAGCTAGACGTCGAAAAGCTGCAATCGAAACAGACAGTCGATGCTTTCGCCACTCGACTCTCACTCCTGCTTCAAAGCACTCCTCCAATCGATGATATATGCGTGCAGTGGAAACACATTTCCAACTCGATGCGTGCGGCTGCTGAAGAGGTGATTGGCTACCAACGCCCTCGCCGAAACCAGTGGTACGACCAGGAGTGTCGCGACGCCACTGCAGAGAAAGACGCCGCCTACAAAGCCACCCTGCAGTCGGTTGTAACGCGCGCTGCTAAGGAGCGATACAAAGAAAAGAGGAGGGAAGAGAGACAGATTTTCAGGCGGAAAAAAAAGGCGGAAAAACGCGTGCAAGAGAAGATTGAGATGTTTGGTGACAGGAATGAGGCCCGAAAATTTTTTTAAAAACTAAGACGCCTTGCCGATTTTAAAACCGGGGCCTCTTCCTGCAAGGATGAAAACGGGAATCTAGTGACAGATTTCCAGAGTACACTGACGTTATGGAGGGAACACTTCTCTAAGCTTCTAAATGGCAACGCTGACAACAATCCCGCCAATAGAGATGATATTCCGGAAATCCCAATTTTGGATGACAGCGTTGAGGTTCCGCTGCCCGAATATGATGAAGTTCTGACAGCTATAGCTCGGCTTAAAAATAACAAAGCCCCGGGAGCTGATGGCTTACCTGCTGAGCTGTTTAAGAACGGAGGCGAAGCTCTACTTAAATGCATTCACGAGCTTCTATGCAGAATATGGTCGGAAGAATGCATTCCGAACGATTGGAATCTCAGTTTGCTCTGCCCAATCCACAAGAAAGGCGATCCAACTATCTGTGCCAATTACCGTGGGATAAGCCTTCTTAATATCGCATATAAGGTCCTGTCGAGCGTTTTATGTGAAAGATTGAAGCCCATTGTAAACGAACTGATCGGACCTTATCAGTGTGGCTTCAGACCTGGAAAGTCTACCATCGACCAGATTTTCACGCTACGACAAATTTTGGAGAAGACTCAAGAAAAACAAGTCGACACCCACCATCTTTTTGTCGACTACAAAGCTGTCTTCGACAGCCCAATAAGGAAGCACCTGTACTCCACCATGTCTGAATTTGGTATTCCTGCAAAACTAATACGACTTTGCAGGATGACACTGAGCAACACCAACAGCGCAGTTAAAATCGGGAAGGACCTCTCCCCACCATTTATTACCAAACAAGGTTTCAGACAAGGTGATTCCTTATCGTGCGACTTTTTCAACCTAATGATGAAAAAGATCATCCGAGCTGCTGATCTGAGACGTAGTGGCACAATATTCTAAAAGAGTGCTATGCTGCTTGCGTATGCTGATGACATAAATATCATTGGTCATAATACGCGTGAAGTCAGTGCAGCATTTTCCAGATTAGAAAGAGAGTCAAGTCGAATGGGTCTGTCAGTAAATGCAGATAAGACGAAATACTTAGTGTCAACAAACAAACAGTCCCAGCGTCTTGGAACCCACGTTACCGTTGACAATACCTCCTTCGAGGTTGTGAAGAACTTCGTTTATCTGGTATCCAGCATTAATTCAACCAACGACATCAGCATTGAGATCAAACGAAGAATAACTCTTGCCAACAGGTGTTACTTTGGGCTCAGTAGGCAATTGAGAAGCAGAGTCCTCTCTCGACGAACGAAAATCACGCTCTATAAATCGCTCATCATGCCCGTCCTACTTTACGCATCACAAACCTGGACGCTGAGCAGTTTAGATGAAAAGACTTTAGGAGCATTCGAGAGAAAGATTCTTCATAAGATCTACGGACCAATCTTCGTCAATGGCAAGTACCGAATACGGTGGAATGATGAACTGTATGAGCTGTACGCTGATATCGACATAGTCAAGCGCATTAAAATCGAGCTGCTTCGCTGGCTTGGTCATGTTCAGCGCATGAAAGACGATGCTCCAGTGAAGAAAACATTCGATTCGGTACCCAGCGGCGGTCAACGCAGAAGAGGACGACCGCATCTTCGTTGGAAAGACCAAGTAGAGGACAACCTGACGAAGCTTGGAATTTCCAACTGGCGCCAGCAAGCGAAAGACAGAAATGGCTGGCGCAAATTCTTAGATGAGGCCAAGACCGACATACGGTTGTAGCGCCAACTAAGTAAGTAAGTAAGTAATGATATGGTCACAATAAAAACAATTGTTGAGTTGATGAAACTCTGGATGGAGTTAAAAAAGTCAAAAAAGATCCTGCTGGATTAAGCCATGGAGAATTGGCAGACATAAGAAAGGGATGATAAATTTATCAAAGGAGCTAAGATTCACTGATGATAAAGCATTTTAAATTTTTTTAAGAATATCTCACAAAGCCGGTTGGCTTTGAAATTAATTTAATAACATTTCAGTAATATTTCTACTCCAATTAATACCCATAACCTTATCTCTTAGAATATTGTAAATTTTAACGATTTAAACGATATTACAGATATATGTATATATAAACAGTTTATTTGTTAACTACGCGGCTGTAACGTATGACTAGCTTGATCAGTTATACTATCAGTAAATCTACTGCTCACATTTTCTCTTGACGATTGTCCTAAAATACAAGGGTGAAAGAGACAACTGCAGCTGTACATACAAGCACTAAAAGTACTATATACAATGACGTGTTACCTTCATATATGCAATAGAATAGTTTATAAATGGAAAATATAGTAAAAAAAATGTATACATTTTTATAAATAACATCATATACACATGTTACGTTCATATTTTTAATTATAAAAAATACACAATCACTAAAAAACAATATATTAAATCATTTGTATTACATTCACAATAATCACTAATAATATTCAGCAGCTCAGTTGAATTCATTTGCTGCAGCTAGCCGGGCCACATTTTGTATGTTCGTCAAGTATTCTTTTTCTTTTTATAAATAAATACCTTTCAAGCCATCCATAGCACTAGCAGCGTTCAATTCAATACTAAACAAACAACAAACATCGCATTACTGATGAATTCAAATATTACATTTCCTACTGCTGTGCAGTTTTATTACTACTAAACGTAAAACATCAAGAAAATGCAACCGTTGTCCAAATTGTTTTCAGCTTTGGGCCGTGAACATTTTTGTCGGTTGCCTGGAATTTTTTGATGACTGAGAAGCTCTCTTAATTTCCAGTTTTTTCTTTTACCCGCAAGAACAACAACAAATTTGTCCGTGCCCGCTGTGTGTGACATGCACCATAGCTAAAATGGAAGGTCTATAGCTCATTGCGACAGAACAGTTTCAAAACAGTTTTGTACACGTTAAGGGCCAAATATATTGCACAAACAGTGTATTTGGTTTTTGCAGATGTTTGCGCAAAAATGAAAATATTTTAATTTTCGGTTGCATTGCGCAAACCTTCCATATAGTGTGTTCTGAAATTTACACCGACTTGCCATAAGCCTGAAATACAGTGAAGACGTGCATGAAGAAAAAAATATATAAAAATATTAATTTTTACAATATTTAACTAAAAAATCAAGTCTGCGCAAGCAAAGTCTATGTAGTGCATGGTCGTCGCTACGACGAGGAAAAAATTCGACGCAAACAGTGCAGTCTACGGATGTGCAACTGCCAGCAAAAGTCGACTTCGACTTTGTCAACCGTTGAAAACGTAAAAGTCGAATCATCGATTTTTGAACCTTTAGAAGTCGACTTTTCAACTTTTTTGACTTTTTTAAAATACTTTTGTACCACTTTTGTAGGGCAGCTAAGAAGCAAATGATTCAATATGAAAAATGTGTTTTATTGTTAAAAAGTAAACAAAAACATTGAACTTCAGTACATTAATAATATATAAAAAAAATATTGCAATTTCGGTTCTTATATAGATAATCAGACTTCTTATGAATAATTTTTCCCGGGTAATCAAAAAAGGGAGAGTTAATTTTCGAGATAAAGTTTAAGAACATTTTGGAAATTTTTAATGCAAATTTCTTCATCAACCGTCAATATTTATGAAAGAAAAAAAAAATGTGATGTCTCTATCTGCTATCTTAAAAATTAAAACTCCCTTTTCCGATTCCTCAGAAAAAAATATTCAAAATTGGGCTGAATATCAAGCCCAGACTGCCGAATTAACGTAAGCGTTATAAACAAAATTTTACAAGAGAAGCATTTTTCTTGTTTTTTTTTTTGCATAAGCGGTATGTAAATTTGATTTTTGTGTTAGATCAGTTTAAGTAGATCACTTTAGAACAGTTTAACGTAGAGATGTGAAATTTCTGGAGTTGACGATTTTGTTGTACTATCGTTTGCCATTGAAAAATTAATTTAAAAAAAGTGACGCTTATACTATGTTTCCATCTGCTAAAAATCTTGAGATTTTGTGGGATTTCGTTAAATCCATATTGAAATCAACAGAGTTCTCTATACAAGTTTAAGATTTTAAAATCTTGTGATTTTAACAAAATCTAATACAAAATGTCATAAAATGCAATGCGGTATCCCTGAAAAGTTATATCAGTATCCAGCACTATTCAGCTTATGTCAAATTTGTCATATTGACAATTAGTAATGACAACTAATGAATGAATAGGGGTGTTCACATTTCAAACCGCTCATCAAATCGTTTGTCAAATACAATAGAACAACATGAAATTTCCATGGAATTCCCACGTTGTTCTATTGGATTTGACAAACGATTTGATGAGCGATTTGAAATGTGAACAGCCCTAATGAATTAAAAAAAAAGCAATAGCAATGGATGCATTCAGCGCAGACAACTGTTGTGAACTGTAATGGTAGCGCTACCTTAGTTCACGATGTTTTTCTCTGAATGTGTTGCTACTCTACAAGTCAGAAATTAGATCCAATTTAATTTTTATGTAAATTTAATTCAATTGCAAAGGTTTCTCACTTAAATTTGCTGCGTTCTTTCTGCGTTTATTAATTTAACAGCGTCAGTAACAGCGTCTGACAGTTAAGCAAACAGTTGTGTTCATGTAGCATAGAATTTGTTCGCTCGATTAAAAGGCGTTCGCTACTTTATCAGTTTTAGTTAGCGCTACCAAATTTGTACCATTCAGCGAATTTTTACACAACAGTTGCCAACTGTTGTCTGCGCTGAATGCGGCCATTAATCAGCTTGACCAAAAAACATTTTAATGTCGACTTTAAATTTAGTGCAAGCTTTTTGACAACAAATTCTATAGAAACAATGTCAGAAAAGCTCACACTAAATTTAGAGTTGACATTAATATGTTTTTTGGTTGGGCCGAATATAAATAAAAAATGCAAAACAAAGGAAATATGAAAATATAAATGCTTGAGGCTTGAGTGAGGAGCAGTTGCAAGTATTAAGAAATGCAACAAAGCAATTGGACCTTCACGATTGCTCATTCTTAAATTTATGAAATTAAGTCTTAATTGTCAAATGAAATCTAGCTGTCATGACATGCTAAATGGAAACACTTTGAAATCACTTTTTCAAAATCGCAAAATTTTGAGCAGATGGAAACATAGTATCACGTTAATTTGGCGGTTAAAGCTCGATATATTTGTGCACAATTAAGAGAACCACATGTCTTCACCAACTGAACGTAGAAAAACCAACATGTTAAGATGTTCTGGCGAAAGCCTATTTCGCAATTGGTACGCTATGAGACCAGCATGAGAAAATAACTTTTCGGATTTTATCGAAGTTGCAACAATTGACAAATATTTTTTTGCAACGGCCCAAACAAAAGGAAATTCAGTTTTCATGCATTTCCAGACAACAAGCGGATTTTTATTAAGTTTTCGATAAATAGCTGGGCGAGCCAGATAAAGGCGCAGCTGAGGGGGCATCCTTTCAATTTCATCAAATGAAGAGTCCATGTTTGCTTTAACCACCTCATCCAAAAAACATATGTCACTGTTATCGCATTCTTGATTATTAGATGTCGATGCCACTATCATAACGTCTTCATTTGAAATTCTTGCTTGTCTCATCTCGGCATTCACAAGCTCACCTAAATGGAGGAAGGGGGGGGGGGTTATATTTGCAGTTATTATTCATGTTCTGCTGCTTACCAAGGTGAAAGATTGCTTGAGAACACTCACGGATATTTTGAAATGCGTGCTTTTTTAACCTAGGATCTAGAAGTGTTAAAGACGTGGTTTAACCAATTCAATATTGTAAAGTTTTTGTGATTTCAATGGCAAGCACTCGTTTTAAATTCTTGCCAAATTGACTTAAAGCAGAACATTCTTCTGTTTTCTTTAATAAAAAATTAATCGATTTGAGCGTAGTTTTAATATTGTGAATATAAATTTGTATTAATAGCCCTATTCTGGCAAAGTAACAATGGTTACCCATTATTTTTGATATTTATATGTGTTTGTTGTAATGTTTTTTTCAAAACAAAACTTGAAGATCAAAAATAATAAATTTTGGTAAAAATTGTCACCTGCTTTTCAAATAGTGATAATTTCATTAAAATATTTTGTACCGCGTGTAACGTAATCAGATGATACGCAATTGCTTTGTCACACTTCCACTTAAAGTCTAAATTTTTTAATTTTGCTGACCACTATTTTATATATATCGAATCAAGAGTTGCCAAAGCAGCTTTATTTGTTCTTAAACAGCTATTTCGTTTATTAGCTTAGAGAAGACAGTTTTCTTCTGTCTTTTTAAATGAATACCTTAATGTTTTTGTTTGAAAAATATAACAAGTAAGCGGTCCTTTAAATTCGAAAAAAACGTTAATATAAATGATGACATTGAGACATTTTTGGGCAATATTTTGCTATCAAAAATCCAATGCCAGAACTTTTAAATTTTGTAAAAAATATTTTAAGTTTGTTATAGCTCAGCTGCTGCTGAACGTATTTTTTCTTATTTAAAATTAACTAAAAACGACAAGACTAGAAATGGTAGAAAACAAATTGTTTTCCAAAATGCTTACAAATAAATATATTTTAACTTCCTAATTTAACATAGCACGTTGAAAAAGAAAAAATTAATAAGACTCAATTTAAGACATTTATTATGAGTTTTAACTTTTAAGATTCCCTTAGCGAACTCCAATTTGTGGAAATAAATGGGAGGTCAGACGATGCTTGTTTGCTCGGCGTACACATGGCCGTGCAATATGGCTGTGTGAATTCTCCAAAATTTTTGAAAGTTTCGCATTGGAAGAAACAACAAAATTATCTGCTCGCCGAGCAAATGCGCCTCGTCGTAAATCACCAGCAGCACAAATGAAGCGCAAATTGCTGCTGGTGGTGGCACTTAGAGGACGTTCGCGAGCAAAGAAAACCAATTTAACTTTGCTGGACTTGCTAATGTACCCTGAGATCGTTGGCCAACACACACGTAAACACAAACTCAAGCGCTTTAGTTTTTTATTTTTATTATTTTGTTATTTTTTTTAAGTTTTTTCAGTTTTCAATATTACAATTCTACGAAATAAGTTGCAAGTGCAAGCACTCGAATTAAATACGTCGCGAAAATTGATTTGCTGTTTTTTTTTCTTCATTTTTGAGTGTGTCAAAAATTCGCTTTCGATTGTCAAAATTTGTAGTAGCCTCTGGGGCTAGCAAAAATTTTGACAATTATATTCACCTCAGAAATGCCAAAAATTGCTATATCAACTGTCAAAATTTGATTATCCGACTGAAAAGTTTCCGATTGACACACAGCCTTAAATCGAATTTCTATTCGATCATTCAGTTTTTATTAAGTATTCGTTATGTTTTCTCTTTTTGCAAGTGATTACTTGCACGTGTGGACACAGTCTTATATAAAACATATGTTCTTACAGTTATCGTTTTCCAACACTCTCAAGAAATAACAACAAAAATATGGTATCATTCTTTTCTTTAGCACGTTATTTATTAAAATAGTCAAACACACGGACCAAATTCTGCTGCAGACGACCAAAAAGAAAAAAAAACCATTTAAATTAAGTTAAATATGAAGAAATAAATCATTGTTTGGAGAGTGTAATATTCAATGCGACACCACAAACAAAATCTAAAAAAAGTGTCTTAAAGTAATTATAAAAAATTGGCAAAGTATTTGGTAAAAAAGCAGTAAAATGGAAACAATTGTGGTAAGTTCTGGCCGTCCAAAACTATTCACGACGATAAAAAACATTACTTTAATGATAAATCACTTTATACTTAACTTCTTTGTTGTGTTTGCTGCGTACTTATTTGACAGAACATTACCCTGGGAATATTTCACGGTTTTTGGGATAGCATCAAGGGTATGACGCTAGTCTTCTACATTGATGAAGACATACATAGACTCAATGAAGAGAAATTAGCAGCACGACAGCTTCGTTTGGAAATGCGGCGTAGTCCATCTCCAGCACCAACATCTGCATCAACCATGGAAGAGCAACAGCTACTGTTTGCCAAAAAACAGAATCCTGACGAGCGTAGTTTGGAAAGCATACGAAAGAAGCCAGATCAAAAAGTGCAGAAAGCACCCAGAGGGTAAGCCAGCGAAAATGACTCCAAAATGCGATTAATTTTTAATAACTTTTTTGTGTAGGGAATCTAAGATAGCAAAGCAGGTCTTTAAATGTTGCATCCTGAACGGCGGCTTCACCTGGGCCAGCATTATATTTTTCGAGCAGCTGTTGATGCCTACGCTTAAATTTGTATTAACACTCTGCTATGGCAAACACACTGAAGAGCTACACTACGTTTGGGGTTGGCTACATTCAATACTCTCAATTTTATTTGGCATGATGTGGGTGCTGCCCATCTTTCTGTTGAGCAAAATAGTCTCTTCACTTTGGTTTGCTGACATTGCTAACGAAGCGTATAGAGTACGCAAAGGACGCCCTCAAATGATTTCAAGCATCAGCAAATTGATTGCCGACTTTCTCTTTAGTATTTTGGTGCAGGCGTTGTTTCTAGTGCAAAGCATGCTTGTTGCATTGGTGCCGATACGCTACGTCAGCTCATCCCTCTGCTTTTTGCATCTTTGCCTGCTCTACTCGTTGTATTGCTTTGAATATAAATGGTTCAACATGGGCTGGGAGCTGCATCGGCGTTTGGCCTACATTGAGAATAATTGGCCATATTTTTTGGGTTTCGGTATACCGTTGACAGTACTTACCAATGCATCTGGCTCGGTGATTGTAAGGTGAGTGCAAATGAGTTTTTGATGACTATTAAAAATGTTGATGTTATAAATTTTGTTTTTCTTTTGAAAACGTAGCAGTTGCATATTTTCAATATTCTTCCCACTTTTCATTCTGAGTGGCAATGAAGCCAAGCCAATCGTGGGCACAACGTAAGTAAATAAATTTTAAAGAAGCTTCCGCTGACAGTTTATTTTTTAGTGGAACACCAATGCGTCTTTTTTCACCTGTTATATTTGTATCGAATTTATTCTTTAATCGCTCAACACGCGCTCACAAAGTCAATGCTGTTGCCGAAACAAAAGTCACATCTCAGCAGAAGCAACAGCGTTTGTTGCAACAACAAGCTATGTTGAGACAGCAGCAGCAGGAACTTAGACAACAACGCGTAGAACGAGAGCATTTGCCGCAATTTCAACAACAAAAACATCGCCATCAACATGGTGCAGCTTCACGAGAAATGCACAGCGGTGCTTCGACGACACGTAATACGTCAGAACATGAGCGTTTTATGCGCAGCGGTATGCGTCCATCTCTACCACCGCCATTAATACCTACGCCGGTGCCTGGTGCTCCTAGGCCCGGCTCTGCTTCAGCAGGTCCTTCTGCGAGCAGCTCGCGTCACAGATAGTGAGCCATGTTCTCTCTGGCTAATCCATGAAGTAACTATCAATAGGAATAACGTATACATTTTGGATTTTTGCATTAAACTCAACTGTGATTAGTCGAGTTTATAAAATTTCAATTGAACCAAAGGCTTTAATTGGATTAAAAATGCTATATTTAACTGACTGCCATATCGTCGTTGCGCGTGCAATACAGCGCATCCACCTACGGTGATAGTAGGTGGATACGCCGTATAGCTACGACGATATGGCAATCTGTGATTGCGATTCTAATATTTAGATAGTTACTTCATAGAACTGGCTAGATTAAACGATGATTTAAACGTCGTCTTTTTTATATTTACAATTTCTCTGATCTTTGCTCTCTCGCTTCTTCGCTGTGGTTTTGTTTAATTGCAAAATTATGTAAATATAAATGCTTTGTAATTTGCAAGGAACGCGCACACTCCGGCTTATTTTTATTGTGCTTTATTTTTGAATGCCTGAACGTGAATTTTTTTTTATTAGCTATAATTTTTTTCTATAAATTTAAGCGAAAATTTGATGACGCAAAAAACATTTATTTTAAGAGTTGTGAAAGTTTTATATTTTTGCGAATAAAAAAAGTTAAGTCAATTCGTTTTTAATCATATTCTATTCCAACAATTCATCTGGCGGCTCATCCTTAACTTTTGGCACTGTGTGGTAGTCAGAAATCGAGAAAAGTGACTGCAAAGCTTCAAAATTCAGCGTTGGATCCTTTTCATCATTGCCATAGCCTCCATCTACTAGGAAACCTTTAAAACGTTTACAACTTTCAAAATTTGGATCTGCTTGTATGAGGCTCATCACTGTCTGGTTTCCGAGACCAAAAAAACGTTCGCCTTGTGTGTGTAGTGGCAGCGGTGATCCAACATCGGGCCAAGAGCGCTGTAGCGATTCCAACAGTCCTTGATGGCAGAGATTTGCAGTCTCACCGAAAAACACGCTATCAAAATCATTGTCTGGTATTATTTGGAATTGTGGCATGCCAATATTATTCAAAATTTTGCAAGTGAAAACGCATTTTCGCATCGGGTCTTTGGGATGTGCATAGATACGCGTTGCAACGTAGCCAACGGGGTAGATCCAGTGCTGGGTGTGGAAATTAAAGTTTTCTGAAATGATTTCACCTGGCATGTGCAACATTAGAGTGCCGCTCAAGTTAATAGGGTAGGCAAGTTTGCCATCAGAGTCGCGAGTCATTCTTTGCCTTGGAGTTCTTACTCTGGGTTGTTTTTCGATTTTAGTTGTGGTCTTAATTGATGCTGTGCTAGTGTTTTGTATGCGTTTTTTTGGTCCACGTTTCTTCGGTACATGTGTTTGTTTTGTACCCGTTGCTTCTGTTGTTTGGTCTTCCTCATTTGGGTTTTGTGGCTCATGCAACGCCTCCAAACCTTCGTGTCGAATGAGCCGTTTGATCAGGTAACGGCGCTCCTCTCGAGCTTTCGCCAAATCGCCTTGTACCTGTGCCACCTCATCGCAGAGTGCAGCATTTTCCTGAAAAAAATAGTTTATGCAATTATTAAAGGATATTTTGTATGTTGCTTGGCCCTTCTAAACTTACAAAAACAAAGTTCTTTATTTGTCGCTTGATTTTCTTATATTTAGATTTGTACTTTAAGTTCATGACTCGGGAATACTGACTATTTTGGTGAAACAGCATTGATTGTGGCTTCGACATATTGATTTAATAATTATTAAATTAACAAAAAATTCGGCACTATTTTTTCATGATATTTGATCTTTATGTTGATGTTCTGATAGAGTTAGGCAATAAATGCAAACCACTGACATTTGAGGATGCGTTTGGAATTGTATGTAACGCTTTGTTATCGGTCCAGACAGCATCATGATACAATTTCAAGGTAATACTGCGTTTACATATAGTAATTTTTCACTCGGCAATTCTCGAGCAATAATTGTCTTCACCGCAATTAGTTGGTCAATTATTCACCAAAATGAGGGGTTGACGAAGGTCCCCTTTTAACCCAAGTAGTCAACAAACTGCTTGCGGACTCATTTGAAATGAGTCATACACATGTGTTAACATTGGTTTGTTTTTGCGAAAATACCTCATTTAGTTTGACAACTGGTTCTTTGATCTTGTTTTTTGTGTTTGTTGTTTGATAATTCCCTTTGTTTATAGTGTGCTAAGTATTTTTCTCCATTGAATGCGTTCGAAATGATTTGTAATAAGTTTAAAGAACGTATCCAATCTCATTCATTTGTTTCAAATGAGATGAATTGCAATTCGTCTTGAGAACTTGTATGGTGAATGAGATGATTTCGTTTCTAATTTGGCTGAATGAGCTGAATTGAGCTATTGACTTAAAACAAATGCATTATATAACGCTTTTATCTTAAACATCTATTGAAAATAACATTGATTGAGGGGTATTATTTGACTTGAAATTTTAACTGCACCTTCTCAGATCAGTTGTGTAGGTAAGTTATTTTTGGAGTTATTTTTAAGGTTAAATCGGGTTTCATAGTAATTTTTGTTTTTGGATCTTTGCGAACACTATTGGTAGGTAAGGAAGAATAAGTTGTGATTATAAAATAACATTTCTAGAGTTTTACAGTTGCCAATTGAACGAAATCTTTAAATATATCAGTTTTTCCCAAAAAGATCACAACTCATATCATAGTGTTAACAAAAGTATATGTCAGTTAAAATTAAGCAAGCGTGTACTAAAATGTTTCTCCTTATTCTATCTAAAAATATATTGAGTATATTAATATTTAAATATATAATTTCATGAAGAAATTTCTTCATGAAGTTGAAGACTAAAGCCATGCTTTTTACAAATAGTCAAATAAATTCCTTAAATTTAGTTTGGCATAATGAAGGTCATATTATAAATCTTTAGGATTCCATGTCGATAATCGGCTGTCATTTGATTTTCATATTATCCGTATTATTTCAAAAGTATCATTTGCGTTAAGAAAAGTTTATCATATTAATTATTATCTCCCTTTTAATATTAGAAAAAAAGGTATGCCTTATATATGCCCATTTTTTATATGGACTTGAATGGTTCACTGGAACATAGCAGCAAAATATGGACACATTAAAAAAAATGCTTTTATAACTTTATTCGTTTTATTTATAAGCTTCACTTGCATGTCCATGTATCAGCACATGTTTTGGATTTCTTGGGAAACAATTTTGGAGATTTCATTGAGATACGCCTTCTACTACTATTTTACTAATGCATAAAATTTAATTCACCAACGTATCTTAATGATCACTTCAAATTTTCTTGATCTAATAGAACACACTCGCTTATATGCACAAGATTTACTACTCTTGTAATGCAGAGATCATTTGCTGTACGGGTTAGCAAGCTGTGGAATTCCCTTCTGCCGTTTCATGAACGCACTTTTCACCTACAAAACAAAAATGCAAAACAATTGTAAGCAGCCACATTTGATTTTAAATCTCTTCTTAACTAACTGCTTTTAATATTTAAAAATTGTTTTATTTTTCCTTTCGCTTTGGTACAGCATACTAATAGAGAAATATGGTAACTAGTCGCGCTAAGCGTTGTCGTTTATTAATATTTTTTGTTTTATCCCTTCACATTCGTACTGGGCGGGTAGTTTTTATAAGGACCTGAACTTGATTTTTGTAAAAATAATTTATATAATATCTTGCCATTACGTAACATTGAAATCATTTTGGCCAAATTAAGGCTTTAGATAATCAAATGAAAAAATAAATAGATAAGTAAAATTAAGCATTATATTTTGTTTCCATATGCTCAAAATCTTGAAATTTAAAGAAAATAAAATAACTTTAAGAGCTCCGAAATGACAAAAGAAATGAAACAACGAAATTGTTCATCGCAATTTGCTTATTCTTAAATTTATCAAATGAAGTCTTAATTATCAAATTAAATTTAACTGTCATGACATCCCAGTTAGCACATTCATGCATACAGCATTGATGATGTACGCATACGTTTGATGTTTTGTATGCATGCCAGCATAAATGCAAGCTCATTTCCATTTTACATGGCGATGTCACACAAGAGCATGTGTACCGCATAATCACTAATGCTTTATGCATAGGGAATTAGTAATACTCTATGCGTACATTGTAATTAATACTGCATGCATGCATTTCCATTAATACTGTGTGCACACATTGTCATTAATATTGAAATAAAAAATGGCTGTTGTAATTAATTAATCATCTTACTTTATTTTGTTTTTAATTGTAGTTTATAATATTTATTTATATTTTGTTAATAAAGTATGTACAGCTGCACTCTTTAAAGTTTTAACGAACAATGGGAGTTCATTTTTTTTAAGCAAGACTATTATTCATGCAGGATTAATGCCTTAGTACCAATACAGCATTCATATATTATCGATTTTGGATAATTTTTGTTTTTTTTTATGACAATGCATGCCTTGTCCATACATTTGCTTGCATACAGCATGCACGTTTCGTATATGCATGCTACTCTGGACATACTGGGATGCCAGATGGAAACACTCACGTTTTACTTCTCTTTCAGAATAGCATGATTTCAAGCAGATGAAAATATAAAAGGTATTCAGAGGTAGTATTTTTATGGTGCTCGATTGCTGAAGTGTTGATTATTTTACAAACATTACAACAAAATATACGTCTTGTCACATTTTAACAACTCAACAATTTAACAATATCTGCGTTCCTTTCGCCTTAATAAAATATCGATAACATATTTTCTCAAAGGAAAGGCAAGAAAAAAAGACTCGTAGATGGCACTTCCGTTGCAGTCAAAACCAAATTAAAACAAAAACTCATGATACAATAACTATTAGGTGTCATGAGAACGTGTGTCGTTCACAAATGTTGTGAACTATTATGGCAGTGATACCTTCGTGAACGATGTTTTTCTCTGAATGTGTTTTACTCTAAACGTTAGAAAAATTGTAAATTATTTAATTTAATTATTATTATTATATAATATTTAAATAATTTAAGTGCAATTGTTGGCTCCGCTGAATGCGGCCAATGTGTGACACACGCTGTTTATTTTGTTTTATTTTGTTAAATATTCGATGGTCGCAGCTCGTGAGAAATTTGGTAGCCGTCAAGGCTACCTAATAGTAATAGTATCATGCAAACAATTAATTAAAAAAATTATATGACAGCTCATAAAAATATACAGGTGCGGCACCTGTGTTTCAAATTTTTTAAAGGCTATATCACAATTTTATATGGAAAGCAAAAATAATCCTATTTGTTATAGAACTTTTGTTTTTGATTTGCATGTCAAAAAAGCGAATTGAATGCAGCTAATACCTCGACCCTATTGTTGTATTACGTTTACATTGGGCCAAATGACTCATTTCAGCTCATTCAGCCAAATGGGAAGCGAAATAATCTCATATCCTATTCAAATTCTCATTTGAAATTTAACTCATTTGAAACAAATGAATGTCATTGTATACGTTCTTTACACTAATTACAAACTATTTCGAACGCATTAAATGGGGAATGGATAACAAAGTACAGAACACACTGAAAACCACGGCAAAATTAGACAAGGTAGTGTTAGGGCGGAGAGCCGGTGACCGCAACTGTCAAAACGAATTTGACAACTCATACAAAATCTGCAACCAATAAGAATGCAATATGAAAGCAAAAATTGGCAAAAATACCAAAATGGCTGAGTTTGACAATTATGGTCACTAAGAAAGAGAGCACATTCAGCCCTAACACTACCTTGTCTAGTTCTACTATGGTGAAAACAAAGGAAAACGTCAAACAACAAATACAAAAAAACAAAAACAAGCAACTAGTTGTCAAACAAAATGAGGTACTTTCGAAAAAAAATAATGTAAACACTTTGCAACATGGTAAAATTAGACAAGTTAGTGTTAGGGCTGAGAGCCGGTGACCGAAATTGTCAAAACGAAGTTTACAGCTCATCCAACCAATGAGAATGCAATATGAAAGCAAAAATTGTCAAAAAAAGCAAAATTTCTGAGTTTGACAGTTATGGTCATTAAGACAGAGAGCACATTAAGCCCTAACACTACCTTGTCTAGTTATACTATGCTTTGCAATCCCAGCTAGACAGCTAACTGTTAAATATTCCGTATATATGGCATATACGTAGCGACCTTGACGTTAAAGTCATATAAAATTCTCCATACATTGTACGTTAAATTTGTTCTACGAAAATACTTTATATATGGACAGACGCTCATCTGTGTGATCTGGCATCTCTGTCTGCCACACATGTTTTACCGATAAGAAAAAGTATATCTGAACTGCTCACACCAATAACAAATTCAGCTGTGCCTACTTCTCCCCCCCCCCCCCGCCGTTGTATGATGCCCTCCCCCTAACCAGAGAATAGAACTCTGACATGTTGCTTAAATTACAAAAGACGATTTGTATATGAATTTCTTTTATTTTATTTTTCTAATAAACAAATTACCTTTAGCTTACAACAGTTACGGCAATAAAATTAATATGTAAGCACACAAATTCTTCAGGGACGAGGAGGAGGAGGAAACTATCTCCCACCTTCTATGTTCCTGTCCCGCGCTTGCGAGAAGAAGGCATAAACATTTTTGGTCATTCTTCTTTTCGGAGCTTGACGACCTGTCGGAGACAAGCGTCAAACGTCTAACAAGCTTTATTAAGAGCTCAATGTGGTTCCACTCGGACTGAAGGCCAAGTGTGCAGCGGTATCACAACGGACCTCACTGGTCTAAGTGAGCTGTGGTACGTGCGTTTTGGTTTTAAGCACGTACAGCGGCTGCCGCCTCAACCTAACCTAACCTAACACAAATTCTTATAAAAATACACGTATTTTCATAAACAGCAACAATGGCACCAGGGACAACAGCATTTGTTTGAAAATGTGTTGATTTAAAATTGTTGATAATCCAGTCAAAATGTTTCCCAGGAATCTGTTTCGTTTTCTGAAAAGAAAAGTTTTGAATTTTTTATTTGATTTATAAATATAATTGTAATGGCGTCGGCGTTGATATTTTCGGAAACCAATTTAAGCATTAAAAACAACGTTTATTTAATACTAGTCGAGATCATACAACTTTTATTTATTTGAATTAAAGGTAATAAAGATATATTAACATATTTCAAGTTATTTCAAGTTTAAAGTTTAAAGTTTCAACTGTGTATTTTTGTGTGCTTCTGCTGTTGCTTTGGCTAACGTTCGTTTTAGTTTAAATTGATAAAGTATGAAGTAAAGTTAGTAATGATAAGAAAAATATGTGTAAGTAAATGCAAATTCACAGGGTGACTCCACATTCCACCCCCCGTGAATCCTTAGTAGATTCACTATTAACTTCTAGAATTGCCAATCTTGTTGCTGGTCGTCGAACGAACCCGCTAGATGTCTTCACTTCTGCAAAACGAACCTGACCATCTTTTGCTGGAAACACCTTGGTTACACGACCCTTTTTCCACAAGCTCCTTGGTTGATTTGGTTCACATACAAGTACTAAGTCGTCTATTTTGAGAGGTGTTACATTTTCACGCCACTTAGCTCGGCACAAAAGTTGAGGTAGATATTCCAAAGTCCACCGCTTCCACAAACGGTCTTTTAAATTTTGGGCAATACGCCACTGCTTTCGTAAACATATTTTGGTATCTACAGGATGCGGTGTTTGAGTTGAGTTGACACAACCCAATAAAAAGTGGTTTGGGGTCAATGGCTCATCTTCCTGCGACGTCAGTGGAATCTCTGTGAGTGGGCGAGAATTAATAATGTTCTCTGCTTCTATTAGTACAGTGCGCAGAGTCTCCACTCTCGGCGCCGTTTCATGCAGAGTTTTTTGAAGTAAACGCTTTACAATTCCTATAAGGCGTTCCCAGCATCCACCCGAGCTTGGGTTTGCGGGGCAATTAAATACCCATTCAATATTACGCGCTGTTGCCTCTTCACTTATGCGATCAAAATCCAAAATGCGTTCGGAATCCTTTAACTCTTTTTGAGCACCTATAAAATTGGTGCCATTGTCGCTTCTAATTCTGACGGGATTTCCACGTCTGTTCACAAAATTCCGAAGACATACCAGAAAAGCATCAGTTGATAAATTTTCTGCAAGCTCCAGATGTGCTGCTCTCACAGTTAAACATGTAAATATTACAGCCCAACGTTTTTCTCTTCGTCGTTCTACAGCTACGTTAAACGGGCCAAACAGGTCTACACCTGTATACGTAAAGGGACGCACGAAAGGCGTAACACGATCATCTGGGAGCTGTCCCATTATTGGTGGCAAAGGCTTTGCTCTTTCAAACTTGCACTTCAAACATTTTCTTTGAAAACTCTTCAGCAGTGATTTGCAGTGTGGGATCCAAAATTTTTGACGAAGAGCGTTTATAGTGACGGCAGAATTTTGGTGGTGGTACTTCTCATGATAGTGTCGTATAATAAGTTCGGAGACGATATGTTTTTTCGGCATTATAATTGGTCTTCGCGCGCTATAAGGTAAACACTGAGCTTCATCGAGACGACCACTAATACGTAAGAGACCGTTTTCATCCAGATACGGAGACAAAGGAAACAGTTGACTTCCTTTTCTTAACAACTTTTTGTCTTTCAGTGTTACGATTTCTTCGGTGAATTCGGCCTCTTGGACAAACCGACAAATAAATTCTTCAGCTTTGTTGAGTTCGGTGACAGTTAATGGCCCTCTTATTGTTGATCTTTTATCGCGTTCTCGACATAAAAATATTTTTGTTGCTCGCTGAACCCAGGCCATTGTACGAGTTAACTTAAAGTACGAAGAAAATTTATTAAATTGTAAAATCAAGTTACTTGCCTTTGGCTGTAAAATTAGACATGGCTTCACTTCTTCTTCTAGTATGTCAGGTGGTGATGCGATAGCAGCAAAAAATAGTTCTTTTTCAGGCAATTTCAGAAAGTCGGGGCCTGCTATCCATTTACTTTCAGAATAATACTTTGGAGACAATGACGCACGAGTAGCACAGTCAGCGGAATTGTAATGTGTTGGTACCCATCGCCATTGTGATGGTTTTGAAATACCTAGAATAGCGGAGATCCGATGACTTACAAACGGTTTAAATTTACGTTGTGTAGAGTAAATCCAATGAAGCACTGTGCGAGAATCGCTCCAAAATACAACTTTTGATACATCAACATCGTGTTTTTGACAAATAATTTTACTTAAGCGTGCCCCCAGTACTGCTGCTTGCAACTCAAGTCGCGGCACAGATATTAGTTTTTGTGGCGCACATCGTGTTTTTCCGGCTATAAACGCGACATCAGTCTGGTTTCCATTTACAATGCGGAAATATCCAACAGCAGCGAAGGCTATTTGGCTGGCATCCACGAAGACGTGCAATTGTACATCGGAGCTCATATAAAGTGATGGCGAATAACAGCGACTGATTTTAAATGTATTAATATTTTGAAACTCATTCCACCAGGTGTTCCATTTTTTCAGCATATTGACTGGAATTGGATCGTCCCAATCGATTTGATATTTCCAAGATTCTTGAACAAGGATTTTGGAAAATAGCAAAAAATCCGCAAGTAGTCCGTAAGGATCAAAAACGGCCATCACGATTCCCAGAAGCTCTCTTTTAGTAGGTGCTCTTTCTCCCTTTAAAACTTGTGTTGGAATTCTGTGAAATTTTGTACTAAACATAAATGAGTCGGATGCCGTGTCCCAAAACATGCCTAGCACTTTTTCTGCAGATGCTTGTTTCTCCATTTCAACAGTGTACATTTTGTCTAGCGAATTTTTATTCAATGCGTTCTGCAGCTGATTGGAGTTTGAAACAAAATTTCTCAATTCAAACCCTCCCTTTGCATGTATAAAGATGACATCCTTACAAACTCTTTGAGCTTCTTCTTCACTTCGGAAACTACAAACAAAGTCATCTACATAGTGTTTTTCGATGATGGCAGCAACTGCATCAGGATAATCTTCCCTGTAATCTTCAGCGTTTATATTTTTTACATATTCCGCGCAGCATGGCGAACATACGGCTCCAAAGACCATAGATGTCATTATATAATGCTGAATTGTCTGGTTAGAATCACCGTGTCTCCATAGAAAACGCTGGGCATGCTGATCATTTTCTCGAATCTTCACTTGTGAAAACATTTCACGTATGTCGGCAGCTACAGCAACGGGCCCTTCTCTGAACTTAAACAAAATCGTCATCAATGACTTCGCCTGCTCTGGACCTTTCAGCAACTCAGAATTCAGTGAAGTTGTATTTACAGTAGCCGCAGCATCAAATACAATTCGCGTTTTTTCAGGTTTATGTGGATTGTGCACAGCAAAATGTGGCAAGTACCAGATAGGATCCATTTTATTTTCTATCTCATTTTCTTTAAGTTGTCTAGCATATCCTTTTTCAATATACTTGGCCATTTCTGCTTTATATTTTTCACCAAACTTTGTGTCACGTATCATCCTCTTCTCAATTCCTACCAAACGTGATCTAGCCAACTCATAATTATTTGGTAGCTCAGGCGGAAATTTTTTCCAAATTAGACCAGTTTCAAATCGATCGCCAATGCGCTTTGTGGTGCGTTTTAAAATATCTCGTGCTTTTATATTGTCTAAAGATTCTAATATTGGTGACGACTCATCAATACCAAGACTATCGTGCATGAAATATTCTGTAACAATTTTATTTAAATCATTTAATTTTTGTTCCTCTTGAATATGCATTACAATTTGACGTGCGGAAGCTGACGTCGCTGTTGGTCCATATGCAACCCAACCTAACTTCGTTTTTGCTGCTAAGGGATGAAAGTCTTTATCTTGAATTATTGCTGTAGCTACGCCCAAGTGTGTGTTATCCAAACCAATAAGCATAGCTGGCTTCACATCTACATAATCAGAAATAGGTACACATTCAAAATGCTTATGATCTGCTTTGCAAAAAGACTGAACCGGCAGGCTGAGGCCTTGAATTGTACGAACATTCTTTAGGTCATAAACGATTTCTTCCTTATCACCTGATATTTCCAATCTAACACTTCTAGATGTTTCTGTTTTAATTCCTTGATTGTACCATTGCAGAGTCAGTGGCTGAGAACGACCCTTGAGCCCAAGTGCGTTTGCGATCTCCTCTTCCAAAATAGTAATGGCTGATCCATCGTCGAACATTGCGAATATTTGAGTTTTACCATTAGGACCAAATAACGTTACCGGCAATATTTTGAAGAGTTGACTGCAAGAGGATTGTGGCGATCGGCAATTTAGTATAGGCTGAGCGGTGGTGTTCTCTGATGGCTGATGATTGGTTAAAGAAAGCGAGTTTGACAAACCCTGGTTATTATTTGGCTCCTCATGTAGGCTCTTGTGATGACGGCGGCGGCAATCATTAATACCACAAATTTGTTTTAAACGGCAATTTGCGGAATTATGACCCTTACGTAGACACGCAAAACACAATTGCGCACTTTTTACCTTCTGCCACCGATCCTGAATACTGAGAGACTGATTATAAACCTGACAATCTGAGATCATGTGACCTTTTCCACACTGGTAACATTTGACTTCTCGCTTAGTGCCATCTTCTTGAAGATGCATTATGCGACGTGGTTGATGTTGCGTTAAGCTACGCGGTGTTGTCGCCGCTAATACAGAAACTGGCATCAAACATATAATTCTGGCTAGGTCGCAAAGCCACATAGAAAAATCATTGACAGTAGCGAACGGCTTAATACTGGCAGCATGTTTTGCCCAATCAAATTGCTTATTAGCAGGCAACTTAGTGACCAACTGATCTAATAACGTTGGATTTGACAAATGATGTTGACATCCCGCAGAAATCAAAAATGCTACAACATTACGCACTTTTGTTGAATATCCTACCACTTGTTCCAGCTTACCTTCACTAATATGTGGAATTTGTTGAACTTTCTGTAACTGGTAACGCACCATGATGTCTGGTCTACGAAACCTAAATTCAAGTTCTTCCATTGCTTTTTTCACATCATTAGGAAAGATAAGCATTGAAGCTACAGCTTCTCTAGCAGCTCCAGTCAAACTCTTCTGCAGGCGCATAAGATTTTGCCTGTCATTATATCTAAAGTTGGCTGTGGTGTCTTTGAAGTTGGTCAGGAACAGCGGCCACTCTTCCGCGTTTCCTGAAAATTGAGGCAAATCATATAATTTAAAGTATGAGGTACCTTCGGCTTGTGCTACAATTTGGCACTCATCAATTGGAGGTGAAGTTGGTGTATCGCAAGGCTGAATAGCATGATCGCTGCTTATCGGTGCTCGGCTGACGGCATGTATTTGTGTACGAAGTCTTTCAACATCTTGCTGGCTTTCTATTGTGCTATTGCGGAGTCCTTCAACAGATAATTTTAATGCATTAATACTGGCAAGTATTGCAGACATTTGCTCGACGGTGACTCCTGTCTGCGGCGGTGGCTCGGCGTTGTCCATAATTGTTGTATCAAGCTCCTCTTCGCTTTCACCTTCACTTGACTCCTGCAAATTTTCCTTGTGCCTCGTACTTCTTAATTTTCGTGGCATCCAGTCCCGTTCTTTTTTGGCTTTTTCTGCCGCTCAGCAACCAAAAACCTTTTTATACATACATATGTATTTTCTGCTTAAACTGTACTGTTGGTTGACCTCGACTCGTAAGCAACGAAACACGTAACAGTTGAAAACAATGTAATGGCGTCGGCGTTGATATTTTCGGAAACCAATTTAAGCATTAAAAACAACGTTTATTTAATACTAGTCGAGATCATACAACTTTTATTTATTTGAATTAAAGGTAATAAAGATATATTAACATATTTCAAGTTATTTCAAGTTTAAAGTTTAAAGTTTCAACTGTGTATTTTTGTGTGCTTCTGCTGTTGCTTTGGCTAACGTTCGTTTTAGTTTAAATTGATAAAGTATGAAGTAAAGTTAGTAATGATAAGAAAAATATGTGTAAGTAAATGCAAATTCACAGGGTGACTCCACAATAATGTTATTTGTATACTTCCTCTCTGTTGCAGTGCTCATTTTGTTTGGTTTTTTTTTCTAGTTTAGTATAATTTTGGCAGTAAAAGAGCAAGATATATAAACATATATAACTTGACTTGTTTAACATAACTTCAGAACGCATGAATGTATTGGTGACAACCTAAATTTGTTTCAATGTGTTTGTAAACACGTTAGAGCTGTCTAGCTGGGATAACTCATTTCAAATAAGTCATTTGGCCCAATGTAAACGTAGTATAACTCAATAGCTACTGATAACTTATTTTTCAAACGCATCAGGTAATTTTTTTTGCTACGAAAGTGAAACCCAAAATCGAAAACCAAAAACCGAAAATAAAAAAATATTAAAAAGTCAGAAATAATCAGTGACAAGGTAAAGAAGGCAAAAGTACCAACCAGTAGCGAATGATAAAATTTTGCAGAGTAACATTTTTAAGTAGCCAAAAACCAATAGAAAAAGTAAGTAATTGCAAGCTGTCTTTAATTTTTGCTGTATTACTTATTAAAAACAATAGGTATTAAATAAAAAAAGCTAATCTTGGTGATGAAATAGAGCTATTAAAGTGGTTGTATGTGGGTGGAAACACAAGTGAAGACAAAGGCGAACGAACAACAACGACCCTCTATTAGAATTTTGTGTAGTCTTACAGCTGTTCCAACGAAAGATAGCGGTGAAATATCGTCATTGGGAGGATCGATCTCTTTGGAAAAAGCCCGTAGTAGGTGAAGAAACTACACTGCCAATACACTGCCCTGATAACTGACCATTAAAAATTATTAGACCGAAATAAAAGTTTTTTAAAACTGGTAGTAAAACCAAATAGTGTACTTTCTAACCTTGACCAAGTATTATTAATGAGTTCGCTAATTGACAGGTTAATTTGCACCATTGCAAAGCGCTTGTACGTTTTCGGCGTCGTAAAACTTAGCTTGAATCCCGTGACACCTGCAAAGAGAAATGCACTGGACAGTGCGCTTGGATGGAGGACCGCTTCGTGTCAACCACGCCGGTGTTGGTGTTGGAGAGCATATATATTCCTTTGGTGGCTATTGCACTGGCGACGATTATCGCTTCAATGAATCTATTGATGTGCATGTGCTAAACACAAATTCACTACGCTGGAGTTTGATTTTACCGAAAAAGGATGAGCATGGCATACCGCTTAAGTATCCAGAGGTGCCATTTCAAAGGTTTGATAAACGATAATGGAATGGATGTGAGTATTTTTGCTGATACAACTTGATTTACAGATATGGTCACACAGCTGTGGCGCACAATAACAAGATTTACATGTGGGGTGGACGTAATGATGAGCACCTATGCAATGTGCTTTATTGTTTCGATCCCAAAACATTGTCTTGGTCACGACCCAAAGTCCAAGGTGCAATACCGGGAGCGCGTGATGGTCACTCTGCTTGCGTTGTTGATAATTGTATGTATATCTTTGGCGGTTTTGAGGATGAAATCAATGAGTTCTCCTGTGATGTACATTGCTTTAATTTTGATAACATGAATTGGCGTTATATACAAACCTTCGGTGCTCCACCGTCATTTCGCGACTTTCATTCGGCCGCAGCAATATTTGGACGTATGTATATATTTGGTGGTCGCGGCGATAAACACAGTCCTCACCACAGTCAGGAAGAAATGTATTGTCCGGAAATTGTATATTTGGATTTAAAGACAAAAGTGTGGCATCGTCCATTGACGACGGGCAAAGTGCCCGTGGGTCGGCGCAGTCATTCGATGTGTAAGTGAGGAGTGAATTGCACTTTCAGCAACACTTTATTTGGTATATTTTTTAATTGCAGTTATTTACAATGAACTGATTTATGTGTTTGGCGGTTATAACGGTCTACTCGATCAGCATTTTAACGATCTTTACACATTCAATCCTAAGTCAAATAGCTGGAATCTTATTAAACCACACGGTAAACCGCCCACAGCGCGTAGAAGGCAAGTGTGTCTAGTCAAGGGCAATCGGATGTTTCTATTTGGCGGAACAAGGTTTGTTTTTTAACTTACTGACTGAGTCACTTTATGTGGATATTTAAAAAATCATAGCAGCTCCATCTGCTTATTCTGCTGATGGTTTCTTTTGTGGCAGAATTGTTTTTTCGTTTTTTTGCCATTTGTTGCTTAGAAAAGGTTTTCTAAATTTAAATAAATGAAATAGCAAGAGTCCGAATAATTTCTCGTAGAATCTATCTTCCAATTAAATTTTTTTGCAAAACAAATGATTATCACTATCGTTCAGTGCAGTGAATTGTCTTCATATAAGCCATGGACAAAAATATATAGATTTGTGGGATATATAAGAAATTAGTACTTTTAGTATTGAATTACAAAATTGGTTGAATCTATCGTATTGGCAAAACCTCAATATATAAAAACGTTGGTGCGTATGTATATCCGAGCATCACGGTCGAACCACTGAAGCTTTCCATTTGAAGAATCATAGCAACATGAATATAATTATCAATAGAACGACCAAGTAACTTTGCTACGAGAGCTTGGGCCTCGAAAATAATATGTCGAGGAGTTTTTAACAATGGATTAAACAAAATTGAAAAATTAACTTGAGTGATCTGGTTGATCATAATAGTAATGGGCACAAAACAGATTTGAGGTGAGTTTGAGTGAGTTACTCATTTTAAAAAATGAGGTGGTATGACTGAACTTAAATGAGGTTATGTCGTTTAAAAAGATATTGTTAGATGTTAAAAGTGCTATACGGTATTAGGAGTTATTATGAGGAAAAGTTGTGAGGAGGAAAATGGAAATGTAGCGATAACTTTATACATGGCAGAACTAGACAAGGCAGTGTTAGGGCCGAATGTGCTCTCTTTCTTAGTGACCATAACTGTCAAACTCAGCTATTTTGCTATTTCAGCCAATTCATGCTTTCCCATTGCATTCTCACTGATTGCATATTTTGTATGAGTTGTCAACTTCGTTTTGATAGTTTTGGCCACCGGCTCTCCGCCCTAACACTACCTTGTCTAGTTTTACCATGACTTTATGCAAATAGTGAAAGAACCTATTTTCAACCATCCAAATCAACAAAATCAGCCCAAACTTTATAATTTAAAAATAAATCTGTATTCAAATCGCGGCCTTATGTACTAGAAACAAATACTAAAAAGAAGAAGAAATAGGTATTGTATTCAAATCAGTTTTTGAAGAAGGTTCAGGTATTTCAGGCAATCCTATATCGGAGAAAATTTGTCACGAACTGTTAGTTGTATTAAAAAATACGTATGGCTTTTAAACTACGTTACCAATTAAAGGCAGAAAATGGGGCTTCAGATATTCTAACGGGACCGAAAAAAAAATTCAAAAAATTCTAATTAATATTATTTAACCCTCGGATGGACATGAAAATGGGTTTTCTTTTTTGAATTACTTTGTTTCTAGTTGCTTAAATGGCAAACGCTCTCGTGATTTTTCGAGTATATTTTCACTCTTTATGCCAAGTATAAAATCGAAAAGTTCTGTGCATGTTTGTAGTGATAACTTTTGTCACAAAGTCAAAATCTTCATATATGGACTATGTCGTCTGGACAGACGAAATGGTTTTTCTTTTTGAATAACTTTGTTCCTAGTTGTTCAATTAGCAAAAACTTTCTTGGTCTTTCGAGTATGTTTTCCTTTTATGCAAAGTATAAAATTAAAAATTTCTGTAAATGTACTAACTTCTGTCTCAAAGTCAAAATTCTTCATACGTGGACTATGTCGTCTGCCCAGACGAAATAAATTTCTGATTAGTGTGCAATTTTTTTATTCAATTTCATATTCTTCTCTTAACCTGGGTTCGTCAGATAACAAGGTAAATATTGATCAAACATACATAGCATACATATGTAAAAATACTCTGAAACATAAAACTACCATTGCCTGCCTGTCATTATGCTATACCTTCGTAATTGGGCACACCTCTGATTTCGTCTGGCCAGACGACATAGACCATTTATTGACCATCGGATCATTACCGATCTAATTTTTTTTGGAGGATTTTTTTTCTGTTTTCTTTAAAAATATGAAAGAATTGCTAGAATGTGTTCTAAAATGGGAAAAATATGTTTTTTAATAAAAATATATGTTTATGATTTGGGTTGTTTAAATTTATACTAGTTGTAATTTGTTCCCCGTAGATGGGTCCTTTGCATACGAAAAAAAACAAGAAATTATTCTTGAAGGTTAAGCATTTTTCAAAACTGCTAAGAACAACATGTTAAAAAATTCAAATTGTTACAAAAATCAAAGAATCGCATTTTTCTCAATTGAAATAGAACAAAAAATTTTGTGTCAAATTAAAGAATACATTATGTTAATGTTAATGTTAATGTTGTGTGGTGGAGATGCATACTGCGACCTAAATGAGATCTATTGTACCTCCTTCTCAAAGCTCCGCTGGGTTTGCGGATTACAGAATTTCATCCAGCCCTATTTCTCTAATGAATTTGAGAATATTCTTAGGTTCAAGGGATGAAACCTGCTCTAGACTCAGCTCATAATTCCCCAGTGCTAGTTTACGCCTGCGAGCCACGGCGTCGCAGTTTGTAAGTAGGTGTATTGGAGTCTCCTCTGCTTTTTCACAGAAACGGCAGTTACTATCGGTCTCTATGCCCAATTTCATTAGGTGGTATTTCAGTTTACAGTGTCCTGTAAGGAACCCCGTTAGAATCCTAAGATTCGGTTTGCCTAAGCTTATGCACAATTTTGCTCTCCGAGTGTTAAAATCTCTGAGGAGCAATTTGGATTGTCTTAGCTTTGGGAGGCTTTTCCAAAGGTTTGAACGTTTATGCCTCTCCTCCCTTCTTAGTTCTTCTTTTATAGAATGTGTGCCCAATCCGCAGAATGGTTCTGGTCCTATAAATTTTGTGGCTGCACCCTGTCGCGCTAGACCATCGGCTTCTTCGTTACCCTGTATTCCTTTGTGTCCTGGGACCCAAAGTATAGTAACAGTGTTATTCTTGCCTAGCTCGTTGAGTTTTGTTAGGCATTCCCATGTTATTCTCGATGATATCTCACAGGAAACTAATGCTTTGATTGCTGCTTGTCTGACATCACAACTATATCCTGACCTTTGTATTTACGGTCCAGATTGAATTGTGCACACAGCTGTATTGCTAGGATTTCCGCTTGGAAGATACTGGGTGTTGTCCCCATAGGTTCAAAGTGCTTGGTTCTTGGCCCGTACACCCCTGCGCCTATACCTTCCAATGTCTTGGACCCATCTGTATACCATGCTATACTATGTGGTTTCTTAACTTGCGATATCATCTCGCTGTCCCACTCTTTCTTGGTACTAAGCTTAATTCCGAAGTGTTTTTCGAAGTTATACCTTTTTACTATATCGTCTCTTGGTAGATCGATGTAGGGAGTCTGCTTTGCAATATCCTCCTTCTCTCTACTGCTGATAGTTTTACCTAAACCTGTCCCCTCTTTTGCAATGCCCAGCAGAGTTCGCTTGGCTACTCCCTCTATGACAAGGTGTAAGGGTGTTAGGTCCAGAATTACTTCTAGTGCTGCTGTAGGGCATGTCCTCATGGCCCCTGTGATGCATACACAGGCCAGTCTCTGCACCTTTGTTAGCATATTCCTCATTGTGGTTAGCTTGGTTCTCTCAGCCCATGCTATTGCACCATATGTGAGGATGGGTCTCACCATCATGGTATACATCCAGCGGAGAATTGTTGGGTTACAACCCCAGCTTTTCCCCGCCAGGCTCCTACATACCATGAGTGCGCGCGTTGCTTTGTTTATAGTTACCTCTGCATGTCTTCTCCAGAGAAGCTTTGAATCTAGTGTAAGTCCCAGATACTTTACTTCTCCTTTGAAGGGAATTTCAGTGCCATCCATTCTCATTGTTCGGAGGTTTGGCAGGCTTCTTTTGTTAGTAAAAGGTACTATGGTGGTTTTCGCTGGGTTGATACTTAATCCCACTGTGTTACACCACTCCTTTGTTACTGACAGTCCTCTCTGTATCAGGTTACAGAGTGTATCCTCGAACTTCCCTCTCGCTATTAAGGCGATGTCGTCTGCGTAACCCTGACATTTTATGCCATTCTCGGTTAGCATCGTTAATAATTCGTCCACAACAAGACTCCACAGCAGTGGAGAAAGGACTCCGCCTTGTGGGCAGCCTTTTGTTGTTTTGATTCTTTTAGTGGTGTTGCCCACTTTTGTTTCTGCAGTTCTAGTGCTAAGCATTTGGCATATCCATCTGCTGAGCATATCACTTACTCCTTTTTTATGTAGAGACTTGTAGTGTTATCTTATTATTACATTTTAATATTGTTTCAATTGTATGTAAAACACTTTGTTTTAAAACCACTTAGTTTTTAAGTTCTTTTTGTATTTTTTAGAATTAAGTTTTCATATTTTAAATGTATAAAAATATTTCAAAATTTTTCAGTATCTAATAAATTATTCAATCATACGTATAAATTTTTATTATATTTCTCGTGGAAATATTTAATTTCCACAATTGGCGATCCTGTCGAAACCGGACCAACGATACCAACGAGCTCATCAATACTCAAGCAGAGCAACCCCGCGCTCTAAGCCACTGAAGTAGAGCAACCCCGCGACACGCTCATAAGTTCTCGCGCTCAGTCTCTACGCGCCACAGCAACAACAACAATTGCGTCAACAACTAAAAGCGCAGCTACAGCAACATCTACATCATCACAACCAACCCGCAAAAACCTGTGCGCAAGGCACCGCTACCACCAAAACCGCCACCGCACCAACAACAACAACATCACAGCCTGCAGTCGTGAGCAACTTACTCACTGCAGAGCTACAAGCAGCGACACCAACACAGGCAGCGACGCCAACGCAAGCAGCGACGCCAACACAAGCAGCGACGCCGACGCAAACAGCAACGCCGACGCAGGCAGCAACGCCAACGCAGTCAGCAACGTCGAAACAAACAGCGACGCCAACGCAAGCAGCGACGCCAACACAGACAGCGACGCCAACGCAAGCAGCGACGCCAACACAGGCAGCGACGCCAACGCAAGCAGCGACGCCAACACAAGCAGCGACGCCGACGCAAGCAGCAACGCCGACGCAGGCAGCAACGCCGACGCAGGCAGCAACGCCGACGCAGGCAGCAACGCCGACGCAGGCAGCAACGCCGACGCAGGCAGCAACGCCGACGCAGGCAGCAACGCCGACGCAGGCAGCAACGCCGACGCAGGCAGCAACGCCGACGCAGGCAGCAACGCCGACGCAGGCAGCGACGCCGACGCAGGCAACAACGCCGACGCAGGCAGCAACGCCAAGACAGGCAACGACGCCGACGCAGACAGCGACGCTGAAGTAAGCAGCGCCACCGACGCAAGCAGCGACGCCAAAGCAAGCAGTGACGCCAGAAACAAGCAGCGACGTCAGTAAATCAGCGACTAAGGATCGGTATTTATTTATATACACTACACAATTAGCTTTTTAGCGGATGTAAAACGATAAGCCGGCGCTTATCGTTTCACAACCGTAGGCACTACACTGCACGCTAGGCACACTTCAATTTTATTAATATTATTTTAAGAAATTTATTTGTAATAAAGCTAGTATTCTTTAAAACAATACAATGCAACGTACTCCTACTCGGTTATCCACCTCAGGAGACGGAGATAACCATTTAATTAATTTTGAGCCTCCTTTATTGAACCCTTTCGATGATTCATCATCTAACATTGAAGTTCATGCAACGTCAGTCAAACTCCCACAGTTCTGGACTGATAGTCCTGATGCATGGTTTATTCATGCAGAATTCCAATTTCGATCTAAAGGGATTACCACTGACCAAACAAAGTATGAATATCTTGTGACTGCACTTCCACAAGAAGTCATAGTTACGGTATTAGATTTCATACAACAACCACCTTCAACCAACTTGTATGAAGGTTTGAAGAAAGTTCTGATAAATAGACATACTTTAAGTGAGAACAAACGGTTCGATAAGATGCTATCTGACACTGAGATGGGTGACCAAAAACCATCTCAATTTTACAGATCCTTGCTTCTTTTAGCTGGTTCAACAGTCAACAAAGACTTAGTTTATAAGCTTTGGTTACGTAAACTACCTAAAAGTCTGAACATTGCTTTGACAGGATCTGGTCATAAGGAATTAGATGAGTTGTTATTACTCGCTGATAACTTGTGGGAGGTATTAGCAGAATCTGAGGTATCTGCAATCAAGAATAACTTTAATGTATCGAAACACATCTCTAATTCTAATGAGATAGCAAATATTACTAAACATTTTGCAGAACAAACATCTAAAATTTTTGAATGTTTTCAAAAACTCTCGCTTGATGTTGATGAACTTAAGAATCAACGTTTCAGTCGTCCAATTTCCAGAAGATTTAGTTCCAGAGGAACTTCAAGACGTCGATCGTCTTATAGGTCCTCTTCAGGTCAACGACCTTCCAATTGGGTATGTAAGTACCATTTCAGATTCGGTAAAAACGCACGTAAATGTGAGCAACCATGTGCATTTGTTCAAAACGACAACTTTTCACCACACAACATAACACAACACAATTCAACAAACTAAAAGACTCTGTTGTCGCGACGACTGATAATAGACCCGTCATACATACACGTCGTCTTTTTGTATTTGACCCCTCTAGTAAATTAAATTTTCTTATTGACAGTGGAGCAGAGGTATCAGTTCTACCTTCCTCAAAATTCAAAATTTCAAACAAAAAATCAGATTTGGTATTACAAGCTGCTAATGGCACAGCAATCTCTACATTTGGAAAAAAATTATTGACACTTAATTTAAATTTACGACGTGAATTACCATTTTCATTTATTATAGCTGACATCTCCAAACCTATTATAGGTGCAGATTTCTTGACAAAATATGGCCTTCTTATTGACCTTAAACACAAACGTCTCGTTGACCCTTTAACTAATTTATCTGTCAATACAATTTCAGCATTTTCTGAAACATCTTTACCTAAATTATTTACTATAGATAACAAGTATACACAATTACTCAAAAAATTTCCTTCTTTAATAACAGAACCCGATTACACAGCACCAATTAAACATCACACTGTACATCACATTGTCACTGAAGGACAATTACCTTACACAAGACCACGACGTCTAGACTTGCCAAAGTTAAAAGTAGCTAAACAAGAATTTCAGTTCTTAGTTACTTCTGGTATTTGTAGACCGTCAAATTCTCAAACATCCTCTCCATTACACCTAGTACCTAAACGCGAGCCCAATGATTGGAGACCATGTGGCGACTACAGAAGACTTAACACAATTACAGTACCTGACCGATATCCATTACCACACATACATGATTTTTCTTTAAATTTACACAATACATGCATTTACTCAAAACTCGATTTAGTCAGAGCATATCATCAAATACCAATGGCACCTAACGACATACACAAGACAGCAATCACTACACCTTTTGGGATGTTCGAGTTCCTCCGTATGCCATTTGGCTTGAGGAACTCAGCCCAGACATTCCAGAGGTTCATTAATGAAGTGCTACATGGACTAGATTTTATTTTCGTATACTTAGATGACATCTTGATTGCTAGTGAGACAGAAACACAACATTTCGAACATTTAACGCAAGTTTTTAGAAGACTCAATGATTACGGTTTAAACATAAAACCTAACAAATGTGTATTCGGAGTTGATAACATTGACTTTCTTAGCTACAACATATCTAAACACGGAATACGTCCGTCACAAGAACGTGTTAAATGCATTCAAGATTATCCACAACCGGTAACAGTCAAACACATGCAAAAATTTATAGGTATGACAAATTACTACCACAGGTGCATTCCTAAACTCGCACACATGCTTGAATCCATTTATGACATGGTAACAACAGCTTCGAAAACTAAAAGCAAACATTTACAGTGGACAGACACTACTTTACATGCATTTACAACAATCAAAGACAGTTTTGCCACGCAAACACTTATTAACCATGTTAATAGTAAGGCACAACTGTCGATTGCTGTAGATGCATCCATTACCGCAATAGGTGGCGTTTTACAACAAGAACATAACAATAAACTTGAGCCTATAGCTTTCTTCTCTAAGAAACTTTCACCTGCTGAAACGAAATATAGTACATTTGACAGAGAATTACTTGCGATTTACTTAACTATTAAACATTTTCGACACTTCCTGGAAGGTAACATTTTTACAGTTTTCACAGATCACAAACCTTTAGTTAATGCATTATCTTCTAAAACCGAACGTAGTCCTAGACAAACACGACACCTTGAATACATAGCACAATTCACTAACACAATATTACACATTAAGGGTACAGACAACTCAGTAGCAGATGCACTTTCAAGATGCGAGGTAACAGAAGTTAGAACACCCGACCTTGATCTCAAACAATTACATCAGGAACAAATCATTGACACAGAACTCAAGAGCATAACAGACAAAACAACTTACAAGTTTGAACAAGTTGATATTCCGTTTTTAAACATAAAAATTTGGTGTGAAAATTCTACAAATAATACAAGACCATACATTCCCCAAACACTACGGAAAAGAGTTTTTGATCAAATACATAACATTTCACATCCAGGAACTAGAGGTACTAGACGACTAATCACACAACGATATTTTTGGCCTAACATGAACACACAAATAAACAAATGGACTCAAGAATGTATTAGATGTCAAAAATCTAAGGTACATAGACACACTAAAACACTACCTCACAAGATAAACATTCCGAGCGGTCGTTTTGAACATATTCATATTGACTTGGTTGGCCCATTACCGATTTCAAATGGTTACCGATATTTGTTTACCATAATTGACAGGAACACACGTTGGCCTGAGGTTTATCCTCTTAAAGATACAAGGGCTAATATTATTGTTGACACGTTCCAAAGAGAGTTTATATCACGCTTTGGGGTTCCTCTGGAAATTACTTCTGATCGAGGACCTCAGTTTACATCAACTACATTCAAAAATTTTATTACCAAATTTGGTTGCAAACACATCAAAACTTCAGCTTATCACCCACAAGCTAATGGGATGATAGAACGTTTCCATCGTCAACTCAAAGCTTCTCTTATAGCGAGCAATAACCAAAACAATTGGTACTCAGAATTACCACTAGTTCTATTAGGGCTAAGATCCACGTTTAAAGAAGATGTTAAAGCATCCCCTGCTGAAATGGTTTATGGTCAAACACTCAGATTGCCAAGTCAGTTAGTCATTCCTAGTGAGCAAAAATTCAGTCCATCAGAAACTTTGTTCAAACTTAAAGATATTGTTGCTAATAATCAAGCACATATTTCACATCATAATCAGAATTTTAAACAATTTGTGCCAGAATCACTCAAAACTTGTGAGTTTGTATTTGTTCGCAATGACACTATTAAAAAACCACTTCAAGAGCCATACGACGGACCATTCAAAGTATTAGAAAAGTCTCCAAAATTTTTTAAAATTCTTAAAAACAAAAATATTATAACGGTTAATATTGATCGAATTAAGCCAGCTTTTGTTAACATTAATGTTTCAAAAACACTTTTTAATGCAAATAAATCAGCTAAGACAGTTCATTTTAATTTATTAGCAAACACGGTAAGACTAATACCGAATTCTTTGGAGGGGGAATAATGTAGTGTTATCTTATTATTACATTTTAATATTGTTTCAATTGTATGTAAAACACTTTGTTTTAAAACCACTTAGTTTTTAAGTTCTTTTTGTATTTTTTAGAATTAAGTTTTCATATTTTAAATGTATAAAAATATTTCAAAATTTTTCAGTATCTAATAAATTATTCAATCATACGTATAAATTTTTATTATATTTCTCGTGGAAATATTTAATTTCCACAGACTTCTTCACAGCTTCGTGAGAAGTATTATCAAAGGCTCCCTCTATGTCTAGAAAGGCACAGAGTACGGTTTCTTTGTTTTTGAAAGCTGACTGGATGTTACTAGCCAACTGGTATAGAGCAGATTCTGTAGATCTACCCGCCCTATACGCGTGTTGACATGGGTGCATTGGTGCCTTCTCCAGAATCTCAGTTCTTAAATAGTTATCTATTACCTTTTCCATTGTTTTAAGTACAAATGAGGTAAGGCTAATGGGTCTAAACGACTTTGATAGCGTGTAGTCTATTTTCCCTACTTTTGGTATGAAGGTGACTATCGCCCTTCTCCATTTCCTTGGGATATAGCCCAGAGCAAGGCTGCTTCTAGTTATTTTTACTAGGTGAGGCAATATAGTTTCTGTACCTTTTTGTAGAAGTGCAGGAAAGATGCCGTCTACACCTGCTGACTTGAATGGTTGAAAGGTTCTGAGTGCCCAATCTAGACGAGCCTTAGTACAAATGCTCGTTGCGAGTTTCCATTCTTCTTGATTTGGAGTAATCTGCCTGTCTGCTGTCTCATACTCAGTTACCGGTGTGCTGCCCGGGAAATGAGTTTCTAGAAGGTGACTGGCTCGTTGCTCTTCTCTAAGCGTATAGCTTCCGTCTGGCAATAGAAGTGACATTCTTGTCTCCACTTTGCCTTTAGCCATTGCTTTGTGTATCCTGGCTGCGGCTGGCGTGGAAGAAATGTCTTCGCAGAAAGTTCTAAAGCTTTGTCTTTTGGCTTTTCTGATTTCTTTATTGTACTCCGTTAGAGTCGCCTTGTAGTTGTGCCATTCTCCGTTGCGCTTTGCGGCATTAAAACTACATCGCACCTTCTTTCGGAGTCTGGTTAACTCAGCGCTCCACCAAGGAGTATGTTTTGTTCTTGCCTTGTGCCCTGTTGGGCAGCTAGATTCGTAGGCATTATATACTGCATTGTTTACCTGCTCTACATAGCATTCAAGTTCTAGGATGTTACTAATTCTACTCCTAGCTTTTACGCTCTGTAGGTTTTCTTTCAGGGTGTTGGTGTAGTTGTCCCAACTGGTATTTCTTGGGTTTCTTTTGGGTTCTATCTCTTGACATTTTGCCCCAAGTCTAAACTCTATTATTCTATGGTCAGACATTGAAGGTTCCGTTGATACCCTCCATTCTCTAATCATATCCCCAACCTCTGGGCTTCCTATGGTGAGATCTAAGACCTCTTCTCTAGCCCTAGTGACAAAAGTAGGTGTTACCCCCACATTGTAAAAGTCTAGGTTACTACTTAAAAGAAATTCTAAAAGGTACTCACCTCTGGTGTTGACGTCGGTGCTTCCCCAAATTGTATGGTGTGCGTTGGCGTCACAGCCGATGATTAGTGGAAGTTGCTCTTTCCTGCAGTGCTCCACTAGCCGTTTTATCTCCGCTGGGGGGATGTTTAGATCGTCCCCAGGAAAGTATGCGGATGCGATCACTATGGCGCGGTGCTTGCCATCAGTTTCGATGTTAGTCTCGATTACTGTTAGGTCCCGCGTCATAAATTCTGAAAGACAAATATAATTAGTATTTTTCTGCATTAGGATGCATGCTCTGGGATTGCTTGTTCTGTGGTCCCAAGTTACCTGACCCTCTCTGCAGTAGAGGCCACTGACTTTTCCCCTGTAGCACCAGGGTTCTTGGATCAGCACGAAGCCCAGTTGTTCTGTGGTAAACCTCCGAGCAATAACTGCTGAAGCAGCTTTTGCATGGTGGAGGTTTACCTGGGCAAATTTCGTGCTGGTTTCTGTGCCGATCGTCATAGCACCGCGCTGCTGCCCCGATCTTCTTCAGGCAGCATTGCTCCTACCTCAGTTGAAGGTTCTTTACTACCATCAATCGAGAGAGCGGCGAGGTTCATGCCCTCTGCCTGATCTCCGATTGAAGGTGTTGCGGTGATGACCGAGACGGAGGCGAACTTCTCCGTGACAACTTCACCAGTTATTTGTGTTGGTGGCGTTGCGTCTCTCCCTTCATTGGGAGTTACAGACGTAGTTTCTGTGGACGTAGCTTCTGTTACCACTATCGACGTTGCAGCTGTGGGCGCTACAGCTGTGGATGTTGCTGCTATGGACGGTTTGGTCGTTGGGGGCGATTTTGTGCCCAACACCGGAATGGTTCCAAAGCGAAAGCTGATAGTTGAGCCCCGTGACTTGATAGTTTCAAGTGACTCCCTATCTATTGAGAACGTAAGCATGTGCCCACTTCCCTCATCCTTAGAGCTCAGTATCTTCCAATACTTCGTATTGAGACCATCGTTCTGGGCGGCAATTAGTCCCATCGATCTATTGATCTCCGTACTTGAGCTTCTTGGCAAGAACATCCTAATAGTATGCCCTTTTGGAACCTCCTCCCCTAGGCAAGCCATCAGTTCTAGCCCTTTCCAGTGCTCGAGCTTTGGTGCTGATGCTCGCAGCCATTCTGCTGTTGAGGGATTCGAACAGTCGACCAGTAACATGCCCGGACGGAAGTGAATTCCCTCAAACTGTAGCTTGGTGGACCAGCCCTTCACTACTTCGCTCAGTATGGCTTCTTCTAGCTCCGAGAGCTCATCCGGACTTAGCATTTGCCGGGGGTATTCTTTGGGTAGGACCGCAATTTGTATGCCTTTTGTTATGCTGGCATAGCTGGTCCTCTTTTTCAGTGGTTCTGGTTTGGGTAACTTGGCCCCAGGTTCTGACCTACTATTACTCCCAGGAGCTATTTTTATCTTCTTGCTCTCTGGGCGTTGAGGAGGCGTTATCTCATTACAACTCCTCTTCGTTGTCTCTGGTAAGCCGGTGATTCCCCGATGCTCCAACGCTTTTTCACGAGCTACTTCGGGTGCCATGCCCTGTTCCAGGTAGCGCAGATACCATCTTACGCCCGCTCCACTTAGACCAACTCTCAGTGGGTCGTCTAGTCCTCCTGGCTCCCCACGCTGAGGAAGATGGACAAGGCGACGTCTACTATGGAAGGGCTTGTGTGTGTGCCCTTCTTTTGTTTCCCTTTTCTGTGCTGCTTCCTTGGATGTGGACGCAGTTTCCGTACATGGGATTCTTTTCGGAGCCGATGTCGTATCTTCCCGGTGTTTTTCCGGGGGCATTGTGACAGGATTATATCTCCTAGGGCTCGAAGTTTTCCTTTGGTGGCTCGTACTAGGCCTTTGATCGTTGTGGATGTTATGCTCCACTCGATCTCTGCCGTACGGGTTCCTCCTGATCTGTGTTCTGCAGTGTCTGTGATCATCTTTATGGATTTTATGCTCCACCTGATCGCTTCTGCGTGAAGTCCTATTGACTTGAGTTCTGGTTGGCGGAGGAGGATTACTCCTAACTTTGGTGCCCTGCTTTTGACCTTCTCCTTGGAATCTCTGTTCCATAAGGTCTGCTGCTCTGCTTGCAGTGATTTCCCGCAAGTCTTCTTGTTTGTTGTGTTTTTGTTTTTTGGTTGTACTCATAATCTTTGGTTCGACCGGTAGCTCGTGTCCGAGGACAAAAACGTCGCAGTCTATTTGTTATGGCTGGGAAAGGGTGGTCGACCATGCCAGAGCCCGCATACCATGGTAAGGCCACAGTTACTTCACGAGGCGGCCTGTTATCGTGAAGGCGCCGTTCCAATACAGTCGGTATACCCCCTGACTGCAAACCATCCAATGGGCACGGTACGCATGACACCCTGGATTAGGGGGGAGTAACTTTTAGTTCGCCACAAGACCAAGACTGTAGGCTCCGCAAAGCTGTAGGGTTATGCCCTACAGGGAGGAACTGCTCCCGCCGGCAGCATTGCGTCATTGCAGCTTAAGCCTCTACATCGCTTCAAGATTGTCACTCGTCGTAGGGGAAAGAATACATATAAAGCAATTCAATTTTCAGTTTGTACCCAATAAGCAATTTTGCTTGATATCCAATGGAAGTCAAACAGATCTCCAGCCTTTTTCTCCAATCTCCAGCGTAGATATCCATTTGATCTCAGTCTGAGAAACAAGGTATTTTCCAGGAAGAAGGTACATTAGTTCTAGAACACTTTATCTGCTTGATTTCAACCATTTTTCTCTATTTTAGTACATAAGTTATTCAATATTTTCTCAGCGAGATATCCATTTATCCTCCAGATTGATATAATTTTGAACTCTAATTTCATTTTAAATTTTAGCACATTGTTTTTCTAACATATTCTCAATTTTTCTCCACTTTTTCTCAACTCATATTTGTGGATTCACTTAGAAAATTATTTAAACAGTTTGATATTAATTCTTTTTCTTTATTCATTTTGTTGTAATCGGTGCTATTTTTATCGCCAAATTGCTCCGGTCATAGGGGGCGGGAGCAATTTAGCGCGTAAAAATAACACGCGCGCGTGATGATAGGCTTTCGGTAGCCTACCATCTTGAGGTTAGAGTTAAGAGCTAAAAATGAGGAAAAGAAGTTGTGCTCCTCATTAACCACCAAAGGTTGTAGGGATCTCTGTTAAATGAAGAGTATCATTTAACAGAAATAACTCCACAAAATTTGGTTATTAATTAGGGGGTAATTAATAACAACTTAAGTAGTGCATTTTGAACGTGTTTTTTATTACCTTCTTGGCTGGCGGTTGAAATGAGAAGAAGGAAAATTAACAAAAGAGAATATGTACATTGCAATTTCAATTAAGCTTAAGGCCCAGCTTTTAAGCTGGGTTTAGTTTACAGTATTTTAAGTTCAATAATTTAAACTTTTAATTAAAGCCGCAGGCTTGAGCTGCGTTTAGTTACAAAGGTAAATTTAAGAGAAAAGAGTAAATTCATAAAATTCATTTATATAAAAACCATTTGGATACGCATCGGGGCGTAGACACATTTGTTTTAAATTTTTCGCACCTATGTATGTAACATATAAGGTTCTTAAAAATACTTAAATAACATTTAAAATGCAATTTGGGAGTTATGCAATTATTTAATTTAATTTACTAAAATTTAGCTTTAAGTGGAGGTTTGGGTTTCCATGTTTTGATTGTACAAGAGATTTTTCTCTAAGCGATTGCCTGCTTGCTAAAAAAAGGTTTTCTGAAACTTCTTGTTATCTCCTCTGTATCGCAATTTTGAAAACCAACATCGGAGTCACACACAGTAGATCCAGCAACATATCCAGCACCGGAAGAAGATCTAGCAACATCGCCAACAGTAAGTTCTTCGCTGTTTCCTTGAACCGCAAGCAACTACAACACCTGCCTCATATCGGTCTTAATTTTTTTATTTTTGTGAACTTTCACTAAATTCACTATTTTTTAGTTAAACCTTGAGAAAACTTGAACAATATTGAATATCAGATCGAAAACTTAAATTTTCTCCAGCATTGGAAAAATTAAAATGTATATCTCACCGAGGAACAAAGATTTTCTCTAATATTGGAGAAAATCAGTTTTCTGTGCTTATTGGGTATTATTTTTACGACAAAAATAACGTTTGCACCGTTTTCGGAAGAAACAGAAAGTTGTTGGACCTTTTTTGAAAAAAGATTATAAATATATTATAAATGTTTTATTCAAAACTTCATTGTACTAAAATCTTCTATAATTTTTAAAATATGAGAATGTTTTTGGTGTCAAACAAACGGAACATTTTTTAACTTTATTATCTTTAAGAAAATTAAAAAAGTTAGTATACATTAACAGATATTGGATAAAAATTTATATTATAGCAGACCTGTGAAGTACTAAGTATATACTTTATTCAGTATCCTGTAAGTACAAGTACCTAGGTACTTAAAAAATAAGTACCAAGCACAAGTTCTTCCATACTTATACTTGAAATTTTCAAGTACAAGTACTGTACTTCAAGTATTTCTCAAGTACTTTGTTAAGTACTTAGTGAAATTTGTACAACATTCTTTCAAAAAATAAAAATGCATGAGTTTGTTTAAGATTTACCCTACGTATCCCCGAACAGAGACGTAACGAGCCTACATGTCAAGTTTAAGGGAAATTCATCCCGTAGTTTTTACTTTATGCGCGTACAGACAGACAGAAATTTTAAAAATGCCTTTTCCTAATCCACATCCTTCAGAATGTTCAGCGCAGAAGAAATGCCGAAATAAAATTCGATTAACATATTTTTTTTACAGTTTTATCATGTGTAAAAGATTTATACATTTAGCAAAGCGATGTATGAGAATGTGCTTTAACGTGAAGGATAAACGTGGTAATAGAATCCGATGAAGAATTTAAAGAATGCTTAACACAAGGCCTCCACCTTCTCAATTCCAGCGATTAAGAGCATCGACTCTTGTGTTAAAGATGGAATCGATGTACTTTGCAACACTTGTTGCAAAACATAAAATTCACAGCTGAAAAGCAAAATTATTTTGTTGGAAGAAAAGTTTGATAGACCTTTGCTAAAAGTCTATCTGGCTCCTTTTACAGAAAAAGTACATTTTGTAAAAGGCAGAACCATCTTTTTTCGTTCCATATTAAAAACATTTTAAATATCTTTCGAATGACACCTAAATCATTGAGATCGGACAAATATTATCAAAGATATAACCGAATTTAAATATTGGTTCTGTTGAGTAAACATTTTTTAAAAATCGATATCTCGATAAATCCTTCGGCGAATCTTATTTTTTCAAAGAGTACTTCAAAACTGCATACTCAAATCGAGGGGCCACGGAAATCCTAATCACCCCATAAAAAAAATGCAAATGAAGCAAGTGATATTTCTGGCTATAGTTTTTGTGGTGCTGATCGTCCTAGTAACAGAAGTGGTGGAGTTGGCTTCTATATTTAAAAACGTATTAAATATAGAGTTATTTTCGAAAGCTCCAATTTAATGTGTGCGAGGCTATTTTTAATGAAGTAAGCCATTTTATTGGTAAAATTTTAATAGGTGTGTTTTATCTTCCTTATGGTGATATTGGGTCTATGGAAGACACACCTACTGATTAGGTATCCTAACTGCGTAATTATGGGAGATTTTAATATGAACTTATTTAATTCGAACAAAAGTAGAATTGTTCGCGATCTGTGCCATCGCCTCAACATTAGTTGTATGCACAACTCCCTTCCTACACACTATGATGTTAGTAACAACTCCACTTCATTAATTGATTACTTTCTCCTGAGTGACCCAAGCCTACTATGTCTTTCAAGTCAAATGTCATGTACGGGCATATCTTATCATGCTTTTATCTTCATCTCGGTTAAATTTCCTGTTCTTAAAAATGGAATTGCAATGCAATTACTTATTATAACTTATTTTCTGAATTGGAAACTGCAATTTTACTTGTATTTTTTCTACAAGCAATATTGACGACCAGCTAAACATCATCAACATAAATCTATTTAAACTTCTTTCTCATGTATCTACTGTTAGGCGTAAACTGAACCGCAGTAATGATAACTGGATTAACTCGAGGGATATTATCCATGCTCAATCCTCACGTGACTTAGCCTTAAAGGCCTACTCCATAGATAGCAATGTCAATAATTGGAGAACTTTATGTAAGTACAGAAATTGTGCCAAAGTAATTTTGAGAAAAGCAAAAAAATGTGCGCACGCTAAGGTTTTCCAATGTGCTGGTGGTAAGCAGATGTGGAACATTCTGCGGCATGATGGATGCATTAACTCTGACTCTTCAATTGAAGAGGTCGATGTCAATTAGTTGAATTGCGGCTTCTTATCTAATCAATTTAGGTCCACATCAAGCACTCTAAATTTTGAGCAAAATTTCTTCGATAATAACCATAACAATCTCTCCTTTAGAAGTATCAGCTCTGATGAGGTATTTCGCGCATTCATGAAAATCAAGTCCAATGCAGTGGGCTACGATAATATTCCTCTAAAATTTTTAAAAATAATCTTCCCTTATGCTCAGAGCTATCTACTCCACTTTATAAATTGCATTTTTATAGCTTCTACTTTTCCCTTGGCGTGGAAAATATCTCGTGTAGTCCCAATAAAAAAAATTAAACTCAAGTTCGATTGACAACCTGTGTCCCATTAATTTACCTATTTTATCTAAGTTAGTTGAAAACCTTATTAAGAAACAAATTATTGACCATGCAAACCGATATATGCTAGTTAAGAGTTGCCAATACGGTTTTCGAAATGGACATAGCAGAACTTCTTTGCTTTGTCTATTGACAGATGCCGTTAGGAGCACTATTGATCAGAATATATTATCTGTTCTCCTGTCACTTGACCTTTCCAAGGCTTTCGACTGCATTGATCACGCCAAATTGATCAGAAAACTTTGCACGAATTTCAAGTTTTCTAGACCAGCCTGCGAGCTGAATTTTTCATACTTACACAATCGTAAACAGTTTGTTTCTCTCAAAAATATTAATTCTAATTTGTTAAATGTATTGAGTGGTTTTCCCCAAGACTCAGTTCTGGGCCCAATTCTATTTATGTTTTACGTGAATGATCTAGTTGATTGCCTTGATTCTAATGTATGCACTTGCTTTATCTTTGCTGATGATATGCAACTTCTATTTGATGGTGAAAAGCAATTCCCTGATGTTCTTGAAGTTGTAATCAATTTTATTTTAGCTAATGTTAGTGATTGGATGAACAATAATTCTTTAACCATTAATCCAAATAAAAAAAGCTGTTTTTCGCTACTAGTGAAAATTCAGATGTAAATCTTGCCATCAAAATTGATGACTGTACAATTTATTTTGTCGACAATCTGAAATGCCTGGGTTTAAACTTATATAAACGTCTTTCCTTTGATGCTCATATCAACAGTCTGAGCTCAAGGATAAATTACACACTGATGAAGTTGTACAGCCTCAATTTACACTTGCCGCATCATATGTGAAGCATAGACTAGTGCATGCCCTATTACTCTTCAACTTAACATACTGTATTGAGGTCTAACATTTGAGTATAATCTGAAAAAATGGTGCTTCTTTTCAATAGAATCATCCGTTTTCTTTATAATCTTCGGCTCAGTGATCATGTCTCTTCTTATACTCTACAGCTTCTCAAATGTTTTTTCCTAGCTTCATTCAATACAGATGCATGGTCTATTTCTTTAAAATAATGAAGAATCAATCTCCGGTTTAACCCTAATACTGGTACTATTTACATATGTAAATATTTCATTTTTTGAATGGTTACAAATTTTATGTTTTTGGCACGATTTGAATATAATTTACATTCAGTGGCTAATTTTTAAATTTGTTTAAATAAACAAAATTAGCCACTGAATGTAAATTATATTCAAATCGTGCCAAAAACATAAAATTTGTAACCCTTTAAAAAATGAAATATTTACATATGTAAATAGTACCAGCGTTAGGGTTAACAAAGTTAACAAATTTAATTTCTCACGCTCGACCAGAAATCCCCAAATTCTGTATCCAAAAATATCAACAGCTTTGTATGAGCGGTCCTTCATATTCGCGTAGCTAGAGCTTGGAATTGTTTATCTTTACATCTTAAAACGTTATTCCTGCCTCTAACTAATTTTAAAAGAAAGCTCTTAGCACATATACTTAATGTCCACTATGGAACAGATTCTCATAGTAAAGATTTTGTTTGCTATGCTTTTTTTCTCTTACTTTCATTTTTGCTTTTATTTTTATACTTTCTTTTTTTTTCCCCTTTTTTTTGTTAATACTATTTTCTATTCGTGTATTTCTTTTTATCATCGCTTTGATATTAGATATTATGGTCTTTAACTATGCTTTTGTAATTACTCATCTGTGCTCTACTTCATATATTTGAAAAGGGTAGCTGTGATGGAATTCTAGTGAACTTTAATTACCTTGTTTCAATTATTAATAGTTTAAGTAATATTTATTTTTGTATATGTTAATAATGAATACAATTTAGCTAATTTAGCTGGAATACTCGTGCTATATATGCTTGTAGTTTATTTTATTGGCCCTGGTGGCTTCCGAATTACATTACGAATTACGAATATAAATAAAATAAAAATAAATAAATAAATTGTGCTTAAGCAAATTAAATTTCGCTTGAAGGCTTTCTTTATTTTCCATATCAGTTCTTTTTTCAGTTTTTCTTTTTTCAACTATCAGCTGTCAGGGTGCATTTGAGTATTGCATAAGTAAAGTAAATATTAATTATGGGTTTTTAGTGTTGCTTATTTGCAATAGCGTAGTAAATGCATCCCTGTATATTTTGTTAGTGTGGAGTAAAAATATAGGCTGAGTTCCTAAATGCATTTATGCAATGCATCAGTGTGTTTTATTTTGACTTGGTGCTAAGTTTAAATACGAAAACAGCACAACTCTGTTGATATTTTTAGAAATAGTATAGTTACGCAGTTTTGGTTAGTAAGTTTCGGACCAATTCAAAATAAAACACACTGTCAATCAATTCATTCAATTCAATTCAATTCAATTCAGAAATCAATTAATTTTTTAATTTCGTATGTCAAGTTATTTTATAGAGGGGGAGGAGTTTTTAAATGCACTACGAAAAGTAACGGAGGAGAAGGGGGTAAAAAGTTGAAAATCGGTCACGTATCTTATGGATGACCCCTTATTTCATAACTATTTATTTTAAATAATCCTCGAAGAAGGCTTAAAAACTAAGCAGGCAAAATAAAAATAAAGAAAATACAATTTTGTATTTCTTTCGTACGGCTAAAGCCAAAAAATAACTTTATTAAAACTTATTATTTTATGATATCATCTAAAGGAAACATTGAGATTTTACTAATTTAACCAATTTATGCATAAATTCATTTACCATGATGATCAAATCGTATGTTTTACAAATGTTTATCAAATGCTTCGTAGATTTTTTGTTTTAATAAAAATGCAGGGCATTGTCTAAAAACATTGAAAAAATGGTTGAGGCAGGGAAAGAAAAATATATTAAATTTGTTTTTTAATTACTAAATTACATAATTACTTAACTACCTAATTACTTAATTACCCAATATAATCATAATGGAAAAATGTCCTGTTCGAATGGTCACGTATCGACTCAGATTATGATTAAAAAAATAAAAAGTACAGAATATATTTAAATCAAACCAAATTCATTGTAAAGTTTTAGTCGCACTAAAAAATTGTGAGAGATTTCGTTGAAGTATCACTTTCTATATATAGCCAACGAAAACTACTTCCATTTTTGTCCCGTTCGAATTGTTTATTTTTTATGTGTATCTTGGAACAAGGGTTATGCTTGATATAAGCTTTGGCACTAATTATAGTGTTACTTAAGAGCTATAATGTACAGTAAAAAATAAATGAAAATATGTTTTCCTTTGCCTTCATTTCTCACTTTAAATGTGTGCGACGTTCACGTTCGAGATAAGGGAAATGCCCATATCTAGTTCTTGTGCAAGGGCTTGCATTTAATTTTTCTAAAGCCATTTCAACATTTATGAGCCTGTGAGAACACTTGGGTCATGGTTGCTTTTCAATATATATATGTTGATTTCTTTGTTCATAGTACAATATACAGTCAAATCTGGATATAACGAACGCCTGAAATAGTGAACAACTCGAAATAGTGCACGTTTTAGTGACTGAAAGAATCAGAAGCAAAAAACCAAAAAAAAAATTTTTAAGCTTTAAGTCAAAACATCAATTTTTCAGTCTCGAAAATTCGAACAGTCTGGATACAATGAACAGGCCTTGCAAAAATTAGTTCACTATATCCAGACTCGTCTGTACTTTCTTTGTTCTATCATACTTAGTTTTTAACCTTTATTAAATGTGTAAGGAAATGAGAAAAAATGTGTTATTTCAATTAAGGAGGCACTTGTTTTAATTAAATAACAAAGCATTATTTTATTTTTTTTGGAGAAAAGTAAAATGTGTATTGAAAATTAAATGGAGACACATGGAAAATATCGTCTTTTATTATTTTCAAAATACTGCCTCTTTTTTTTTCTATGCCAAAAGATGACCTTTACTTCACTTTCTTTAAATAAACAAATAAAAACATATTTCCTTATTCAATTTTGCTTAATCTTTTAAATGTTTTTTTACAGTCCAGATCCACATGCTCTAGAACCCGGATCATTGATCGATAACAACGATACTCATGTGCTTGACTTTGAGCTAAGCTTAAGGACTTTATCAATTTTAGCAGTCATAGAAAAACGCATTGATACGACGTGGTTGCCCAAAGAACTGAGGTAATAATTTTAAAAATGTTCTCATTTTTCTTTTTTAATTAAAAAGACAAACACTTTTTTAACACTAGATGGGAAATACGTTCAATGACTCAACCAAATTCAATAAGCAAACCAATAAATCATGCTGGCTAAGAATGAGCCTCATACGTAACAGCTTCTCAAACATTCACACATCACGTGATCACTGGCAAAAGAAAAATAAAAACTAACACTCAAGAGCTCAACTACATTCACGAAGTTACTCAAAGCCTAGATATCTTTATTAGTCCATGTTTATAAAGGCAAAAACCGAAAAAAATATATTTTAAAAGTTCTCACCCAACTTTAAATTTTTTTGGCATAACATAAGTAAAAGTAATGTTACATATAATTATACTTATTTAAAAAGAAAAAATTAATTTGGTGTTAATTGATGTTTTTTTTAAAGATTATGTTTAAGTATTACGTTTAGCTATTTGTTTATTTTTCTAAGGCTGTCGAAAAAGATTTAATTTAATTTTTAAAAATTTTCCTTTCGTACCTTAATTTTTGTTTGTTGGTTTAATCGCAAATGACAACTATTGCTATAAATAATTAAAAAAAAAACAACTTTTAATTACATGTGTTGATGCGCACACCTAAAAAGAATTTAATTAAAAATTGTCTTTAAAAAATTAATTTATATTTTACTAGCAGGCCACAGTGGTCCGAGGCTTCGCCACGGACTTTTTCTCTTTATCAAGAACCACAACACCATATAAACTCTATATAGAGATTTTGTAATGCCGGAATCAGATCCAAAGTAAACATAATCATTTTTAAAATTTGTTTTATTGTTTAAAATGTAATGAATTGAACTTGTACTAAAGGATTTCTCTGTAAACAATGTTGACTTTTTTTTTAATGAGACAACACGAACCGATTTTTTTTAGCAGTCACACGTGGAAGGACAACATAAAACTGTCCATGTGAAAAGCATTCAACGCTCAAGTCGGTTCCTACAACAATGAATGTTTGATCCTGCGCCTTATTTATTGTGATAGAAAAGAACAGTTTTACTGGAAATTAAGGTCGTTTGGTTTTCAATCAAAATGGTTTTTAATGATTGCAGTGCCCACGGATTAGTTTGCTTGCGTTGGTGTATTAATCTTAGAGAGTAGCAGTTCAAAGACTACTGAAGAGGAAAATGTAGCGATTTCCGAAAGACTGTCTAGTCAGCTAAGTGATTGACTCTATACAGAGTTGTTGTTGTTGTTGTTGTCTTCTTAAAAACTTACTTGATCTAAAGCTCACAATCTTAATTCATGTAATTATTCAATAGATCATAAAAACTAATTAACAGTTCATTCATTTTGCCTACTTTGTCCTTGAACCAAGGTAGAGACTTAGTACTTATATGATTTATTTCAGGATAAACATTATCAATCAACTCTTAAATATCGTTTACCAAAGTGCAAAGGTTGCCAAATAAGTTCATTCAGCAACAGCAATTTTCGTGTGGTAGCTGTGAAATTGCTATTTTAAGCATCAAATCTGCAAAAAAGAGTTTTCATTTGTAGAGAGCGATACTCTCATAATGATTTTAGTTGTAATTTAATCAAATATGGCCAAAGGTAAGATCTTTTCAGAGAAACATTGATTTCATCAGCACGTGTTCTTTTTGCCACGACAGGTAAGATTTGACGAAAGCCTACCTACAGAATGGTAAAAACCGCATCAAAATCCATTGCGTAGTTTAGAAGAAGTAAACGACTTAGTTTATACTATTTATAGATATAGATTAATAAATTTGAACCGAAAAATTACTATGTATCATCAACCGTTGTTATGATATGCCGAGCATTATATTCTGTATTTGAACAACTTCGCACAAATTTTCGAGCGTCTTGTCCGGTAGGGTCAATCTTTTGCCTGTCCATAGAGTATTTTAAATTTTCGTAATGATATCGAGAGGCAAAATTCCAGTTTTTTGCGAGATTCGTGGTTTTAACAATTAATTAATTTTTGAGTTAACAGAGTCTAACACCATTTTTGCTGTACAACGGTTAGAACTTTTGTTTTCCTTGTAGGATTTGAATTTTTTACCATTGTAAAACAAGATTGCAACTAAATCCACGAATTCTCTCTGAAGGAACTTCATTTCGCTTTCATTTTACAAATTACTTACCTATTATTTTTAATAAAAGCAATAATTTCTCTTTTGCTATTATTTTGACTATACAATTAGATACAATTTAGATGCACTATCGTTATTTGGATTATATAATTTTTTATTTGCAATTTTCTATTTTGATTAAATGTTAAAGTGTTTCTTCACAAGATTTTAAAAGTTTAAACATTATCAAGATTGTTACTTACGAGCTTTATTAACAAGAAATTTTGTGGAAAATGTTACTTAGCGGTTTTGGACTATATGAATGTACAAGTTTTAACCGCAACGAATTGAAGGCAAACAAAATTATTATTGTAATCAAACGCTTATAGACAAATAAATTATATGAAAACGTTCTTAACGCAAACACCTGATTTAGCCACAGTTTTTCTCCTTAAAATTGCAACGCATGTCTGTCCAATTGGGTTCCATATTGTTTTTGAGAAGCTTCCAGTTGGGCGAGTGCACATCTGGGGAGAGCCAGTTGAAATCTGCCACATCGGTGTAGTTATTTTGAGCCTTGTCCAAACCGGCTTTCTCGTAGTCAGTCTCAATATCTGGATAATCATAGCAATATGAAGCTATCTCAATCTGCTTACAGTCTTCAATAATGGCTCTGCATGTGACATGAAGATAAATTCGCACAGAGGCTGAGGAATGCAAACGCAGCTGTTGGCAGGCTACAGCAAAGGTGCAGCTGCGACAGTGCTCAGCAAAAAGCGAACGGGCAATGGGACCGAACAGAAATGTACAGTCGGTGGCATTCGAAATTTGCACAGAACCAGCGTGACCTTGCAGCTCGACAAGACAATTGCTCATATTCGAGATGGTTATATCCTTGCCATTCACCTCTGCGTCACTGAGACATATGTGCGCATTCGTACGATTGGCCAGCGTCCATGTGAACATGCTTGTGCTGCTGGACATGCATATGCTGGACTTTTCAGGTTCGCCATCTAGCTTGTCTTTGGCTATTTTAGGATTGAGAGCCAAAGCTTTGGGCGCAACTTTGCGACCACCACTAAATCCGAATTTCTTTTTTGGCATCAACACAATGCGTGCATCCTCACAGCTACTGGTTAGTTCATTCAGAATGTTTTGACAAGCTTTGATTTTGAAATCGGTTAAGAAGATGGTAGATGTTGTGACATAGCGTTGCAGTTCTTGAATCTCCACTGTTATTTCAGCGAAATGACGCGCTAGTTCGATGTTACTGATTTCAACATTTGGCTTCTTCGTCGCCAATTCGGTTATATTCTTTAATCGTGTCTCAACGTCATGTACGCGTTCGTTGAAAGCTTGTGCAAAATAATCAGCGCCTTCAAATTGCAGATTCTCTTTGTTACGCTGCTCTGATTTGACATCCAGATAATTTTGTCTGTCTTTGTTGCGCTTGTTGATACGCTCTAGTATATTATCCTTCTTGGTGGCTGCTTCAATGGATGATGGTCCATCGAGAACATCAGCTTCGTGGATTTTCTGCTCCGCCAACTCAGAACTCATGTTTGTATGTAATAGTTAAAATTGTTCAATGAAAGAAACACTCTAAGGATGGGCAACTTCTTTGAGTTCAATTATCTGCTGTTTTCGAATCAATTTGTGCTTCTTGTTTAAGTCGTTTTATAAACAGTAGCTTTTTCTGATCTGCTTCAGTTAGTGTGGTGCCGGACGTGGTGGATCTTATTTTGTTAAGCTTGTCTTGGGATGGTTCAGTAATTAGCATCAACCCGTAACCTATGCCGCCTAATGAAACTAACCAGAGGAGAGATTTTAAATAGATAGCCATCGATAGGATAGAGATTTAGATGAATAATTTTTTACAAGAAACTCAAGAGATGCTAAAAGGTTGTAGCTCGTGTTTTAAATTTAAAGGGTTCAAAAATTAAAATATATAGTTGAACTTATTAGGTAGCTTAGATAAGTTAGGTGAAAATAGAAGAAATTACTTTTGATGAATTATTATTAGTTTCAATAGACTAATTAATCGATTTTCTTTTCCTGTTTCCAGATAGTTGCATCGATTTGTCGAACGTTGCTGTTGCCGACTAATTCGCCAATTTTGTAGTAGTAATCAAGCACAAACGGATAGTTTTCGTTGATATACAAGCGAAATTCTGCAAAAAAGGTAAAAAAGATATAACAGTTTAAAGAATAATATAAAAGATTTGCTTATAGTTATTTTGCCATATGACAAATGAGAGGCAATGCATTAAAGTTGTTTTTATGCGCAACTAATTCCGGATAGCTTTATCTTCTTTGAGACAAAAAAGGTTTTTGCGAGGTTAGGCAGCTACAATTCGGTCTAGATTCAAGAAGGTATTTGCGAACTTTTTCCAGACTTTGGATTTGAGACAACAAAATATCTTTGCTTGTTTTGTTTTTAGAAAACGAACATACAGACGGACGGATTGGAACTTTGCACAACAAATGTTTTTATTCCACTCCGAGACCACAACTAGATTCCAATAAAACACACTTTTTGCATTAGTTACTTGCTTAAATTTTTAGCAAATTATCTAATGGCGTCTTAAAATTTTCCACACTATAAAAATTTTGGGAAAACTAAAAATAAAAGCAATGAATTTACGACACAGTAATGACGTAAGCAAACAATGTGAAAAAATAATTACCCAATTTGGACAGAAAGCAGACAGATGAACAAGTTGGAGAAGTCAACTTCGACGGGACCAACCTAGAGAAACTGTGATACACACTCGACCAAACTCGATGATATCAAAGTCAGAGCCTCTGTCTTTGTTTACAAAAAATCGCAGTGTGAGTCAGCTAGAAAACTTTGACGTTAGCATAGAGTGCCATAACGAGTCTTGCTACGTCCCACCCAAGATGAAACCAAAACACACTCACCCAACACTCACCCATTCGTGCACACACGGAACAGCGGGTTTTGCGCAACTGTCAATATTTTGCCGCATTTGCAACTCATTTTATTTCTAATAAAGCTGATTTAATTTTGTGCTACATTTATATTGGTATATGGATATGTTCGCAAAAAGTTAAGTGCTTACCACGATTTGTGTTCATGCGATAATAAACTCCGTAGGATGCAGCAAAGCAAGCCGCCTCAATCACGAATATTGTTTTTGCACTGCCTTTAACGATATTCCACAACCCGAATTTTGTTGGTTTTGGTGTTTTGGGTAACATTACACAATTTAAACGAAAAGTGTTGAAATATATTTAAGAAATTTCAAGCAAATAAGTTCTCATAACTTGGCTAGCTTGTCCACGTTTACGTACCTGAGATCACGGGTTTGTACAACTGTTCTTTACGTTGACATTTCTTACGTCAAGTAGGCACAACGAAAGGGATCATTGCCCCGTTCACACTTTAAATCGCTCATCAAATCGTTTGATCACAAAAGTGCTCATACTCAGAAAATTTTCGTCAAATTTAATTTTGTCTTGAACACTGAAGTTAGTACACCGCGATGACAAATAGTTTTTAGTATAAGTTGTTATTAAAATCGTATTGGAAGAAATTATTTTATAAATTATTATAAACTATTTGCCACAGTTATTTATTGCTATTTTTTATTATTTTCTTCCGTTTATTCTTTTGCCGCAATGTGCTCAGGCGGAAAACTTTTTGCAACTGACAAAATCATACGTCTAATCGGCAGAAATATCAAAACGATTTGACAAACGATTTGATGAGTGTTCAGACTCGTCAAATCGCCATCAAATCCATATATATTTCTGTTGGTCAAATCGTTTGTCAAATCATTTGATGAGCGATTAGATCAATAGGGCTGTTCACATTTCAAACCGCTCTTCCAAAGAAGTAAAATATAAGGAAATTAGGTTGCTCATCAAATCGATCATCAAATGATTTGACAATTGATTTGACCAACAGAATTTGTATGGATTTGATGGCGATTTGACGAGTGTGAACACTTATCAAATCGTTGGTCAAATCGTTTGATGAAAATCAAAATTTTTTTATTTTTCTGCTGATTTGACGAACGATTTGACCAGTGTGAACACTCGTCAAATCGTGTAGTACGATTTTGACAGTTCAAAAAAGTTTTCAACCTGTGCACATCGCGGCAAAAGAAGGAGCGGAAGAAATAATTACAACTGTTATTATAAAATTAAATTAAATTAAATAAATTAAAAATAACTGCTGCAAACAATTTATAATAACTTATAAAATAATTTCTTCTTCTTCCAATACGATTTTAATAACAAAAGGTATTACAATTTTTCCGTCATCGCGATGTGCTTACTTCGGTGTTCAAAATAAAATGAAATTTGACGAAAAATTTGAAGAGTCAGAACACTTCTGTGGTCAAACGATTTGACAAATGATTTGATGAGCGGTTTGAAATGTGAACAGCCCTATTCACTGTACGTGAACTGTCGCACCATTAGTAAATTGTGCGAGCGAGAAAGAGTGTGTTTTTTGACATTTCTGAGAACCCTGGCATCTGATTGGAAGACTCCTCAGCAAAATAGTTGAAAATAATTTAATTTTAAGCATTTTTCACTGCTCAAAAAGCAACAAAAATAAAGGAAAAAAAAAACCACAAAAACAAATGCAATATGAGTTGTGCGGTTAAGAATTGTAAAGGTTCCCGAAAACTTAAAAACCATGTGCATTCGTTCCACAGGTGAATATGTCCATACGGTTTGAATTCTTTTAACAAAAGTACTTTATTTAGTTTCTAACGATATTTTTTTAACTTTTTGTGTTAGAAATGTATGTATTTCTAATTAAAAATATTTTAAAAATGCAATTTAGACCCCGTTGATTTTCCGCCAGTTTGATCAAACCACATCTGTCAAAACACAAACACTGCTTCAGGGGCGCATTCTTTTTTCACAGTTGAATACATTTTTGGGGCGCTCTTTTTTTCAGCATAGTGAATCAGACTTAGTACCTGTTTGTTAAATTTTTCTGATTTTTACACAACAACTAGGCAGAAACGCCCAAAAAATGAGGATTTTAAAAAATTAACCTAATTTAATTTGTAATTAAAGTTCAAGTTTAGAATTTATAGGCCTTCAAATTTAGAAAAATTACCTAAAAATCTTGCTGTTTTTCTAGTTTTTCAACAAAACTTAGCTTTATGGGTATTAAAACAAAGGTAATGCGCGTATCTATTCAACGAGGTGTCAAATATAGAATTCCATAAGAATTCATTAAGATATAATTTTTTTTATAATAAGAATTTGTCTGAAAAACTAGTGGTTTCTCTTTTACGAAAGCAATACATTAAAAAGATAACTACATTCAGAAGTGCTGTAGACAGAGAAGCCTGTGTGGTACTTACTGAGGTTTGTAAACCCTAAGCAGCATCCGAAGGCCTCCTATTAATACATATTTTTTTTTTTATTAAATTTGGAAAAACCTCGCGATTTTAAGTAAAAAAAGGGTTGTATCTTAAATGCATGTATTTTTATGTTTGATATCGTGTTGAATAGATACATGTATTATCTCTCTTTTGATACCCATAAAGTTTAGTTTTGTTGGAAAACTTAAAAAATTAGCTACATTTTTTGTCCACTTTTTCCAACGTTGGAAGCCTATAACTTCTAAGCCAATTGCGAGCGATCTGAAATTTTTTAATTAATTAGAGTTGTTGCTATTCTTGAAATGTTTCTAAAATGATAATGCATAAGAACAAACTTTAACAGTTTGGGCCTTCTTTTACGATACAACCGAATACGGCCCTTTGTGATTGTTTCTGTATTTGTGTGAACCAACACCAATATAGAAAATACCACACTTTTCTGCTAGTACACCACTTCCTTATATTTTACTTCTTTGCGCTCATCAAATCATTTGTCAAATCGTTTGACCACAGAAGTGCTCAGACTCATACAATTTTTCGTCAAATTTAATTTTATCTTGAACACCGAAGTAAGCACATCGCGATAACGGAAAATTTTTTATACCACTTGTTATTAGGGGGTTTCGGACGATCCGACTTGCCATTCGACATGTCCGACGACAAATTAACAGAGTAAATTTTTTTGAGCTTTCGAACAGTCCGACATGTACGACGACTTTATTCCATGGCAGGCTCTCTAACAGAACACATCGGCATAATAGCTAAGCAATTTTTAGATGCCCTTATAATTTACCAGTAATTTTCCATACTTTATAGAAATTTTAATTAATTTTAATTAATTTATCTATAATTCAATGTTTCTAACGTTGTTCATATTAATTTTCTATAATATTTTTCTGCTTCGTCGGTGTTCACCCGCTGACGCTTTTATTGAAATGAAAAAATGCAGCAAGTCGGACCGACTTGCGTTCACATGCTCAACAAGTCGGTCCGACCGGCAGAAAAATCAAAACTTTTTGATTTTCGTCCGACATGTCGATCCGACTGTCTTATTTGCTTTCGAATGATCCGACTTGTCGTCAAGCATGCCATATCTGTCCGACATGTCGGATCATCCGAAACCCCTATTAAAATCGTATTGGAAGAAGAAGAAATAATTTTATAAATGATTATAAATTGTTTGCAACAGTTATTTATTATTATTTTGTTATTATTTTCTTCCGCTCTCTCTTTTGCAGTGATGTGGTCAGGATGACAACTTTTTGAACTGATAAAACCGTACTTCACAATTTCAGTGTGTTTCAGAGTGTTCAGACTGGTCTCGTCAAATCACCAAAAAAATCAAAAAAATTTTGATTTTCATCAAACGATTTGATGAGTGTTCACACTCGCCAAATCGCCATCAAATCCATACAAATTCTGTTGGTCAAATCAATTGTCAAATCATTTGATGATCGATTTGATGAGCGGTTTGAAATGTGAACAGCCCTAATGTGTACACCCCTATATATATATCTGTTGGTCAAGTCGTTTGTCAAATCATTTCATGGGATAAGAGCTCTTGCAAAGCTCTTTTTCTTATTCGTATGTGTTAAAAATAAACTCAATGGCCCATTATCATAGTCAAAATAAAGTCGACTTTAAATTTAGTATAATAATTTTTGACAGTTTTTCAATTTGGGTGTTGTCAAAAAGCTTGCACTAAATTTAAAGTCGACTTTATTTTGACTATGATAATAGGCCAATAAATATATAAAATTTGACAAGTTTTTGTGATGATTAGAATGACAAATAAATTAAAGAAATAATAAACTGATTCTTATATCAGACTAATGTTCATTTATTCGTTATATGCTGCGAGCTTCGAAAAACTAAGACGGGTTTAAAAAATAATTAAAATTAATAACTTTTTATTATTTTAAAATAGTTGGAAAACTTTTAACATTCCTTAAAATCAACTAAAATTGATTTAAATAATTTATTCTTAAATATAAGTATCATAGAAATCATCAATTTTGTTTCAAATATTATTGTAAACTATAATATTTAGCTTTCTTCAACTCTCAATAATAAGATAAGATAGCCAGATTTTTTAATAACTTGTCAAATGTAATGCATTAATTTACAGTATTTTACATCTATTAGCTTTAAAAATGCAGTACAAAAATAGATTCTAAAGCAAACATACTGAATCAACGTGTTTCAAAACAGGTCTATAGTTGTGCTTGTTACTTTAAAAGAGCCTTTACAGAGCAAGTAGTAAATTTTCGAGTTCTGCTCTTTTGCAGTTTTTTTTATGTAATTTACAGAGCTGTATAAAGTATTAGCGCTCAAAGGGGGAAAAAAATTATATATCAAGCATTTTCTTTACTTTCAACTAGCAACTAGCAGCAAACTAAGCTGCGGTGAAGCTTTAACTACATATTATACACCTATAGAACACTTTCAGAGCTCACTCGCACCTAGTTGCTCCAACAATGTTACTTGGTAAGGGTTGCCACCTTAATGTTTACCACAGTATTGCCACCTAGTAATGTATTTTTAAATGTATTTTTAAGAGTTTTAAACAATCATCTGATATCAGAATTTAAAATTCAAGATGGTGGATGGGGTGTCCACCTTAATTTTTTTATTTTTACGAATTCAATTTACGAATAAAAATGGGTCGCTGAATCCAAATCCGTTGTCAGAATTTAAAAATTATGTAATTTTTTATAATAGGGTGGCAACATATTATTAGGTGGAAACCGTTTTATAAAAAGGAAATAATTTTGAAATTCTGACAACGGATTCGGATAAAGCGACCCATACATAACTTTTTTTGAAGTGCCTCCGATCTACCGCCACCACGGGATAAAAAACGAATCTTTTTTATATAAACATTTCTGCATACTCTTCAAAGAAAGCTCTTAAATGTGAATATACAAAAAAATTGAGTAATTATATTCATTCAGAACTGAGAAAAAAATCGCAAAAATCGGGCCCCTTATTATATTATATTGTGAAAATTTGATTAATCCAAAACAAATCCAACTTTCGAAGAGTGCAACTTTTTTGATATAACCTACTGATAATATTACTGGTGTAATGACACATATTATCAAGTTTTTCCTCTCTAGCTCCCAAAGAGGGGAGGGGGAGAACTTCATCCTTGCATATTTTTACTCACCTAATCAAGGAGAATCACCATCTGAGGGAGATAAATCTATATCTGCGGCACGTTGTATATAATTCATGCAGCTTTAAATATAAAAATACAGGTGTCCCTATTTATTTTCACATCACTGTATGCTTATATGTATAATATATACATGTATATACATATATTAATTTTCTACAGATATTCACCCGAAAATTCACAAAATATGAACTTTTAAATGAATCTACAATTTTATTCACATTCCGTAGAATATTTGATGTATTAAACAAAATATTAATTTATAAAATTGTTCAAGAACGAAATGATATTACGAAATAATCAAGAAATCACCGTTCGCGTAAAGCTAGCAAACTCGCAAATAAACTTCTGACTGAGATAGAATTAAATAAGAGGCTATGAGAGCAAGAGAGAAAGAAAATGTGTGCGCTCACTGCTCTCTCTTGCTCCTAAAGTGTGATACAGACAATAGGCCTGCACTAGAGGTCTTATGAGAAGAAGGTCTTAGATATACGAAACGCTCTCATCACGCATTCACTAGCTTACTTCCCAAGTCAAGCGTGCGTAAAGAAGTTTAACTTTAAAAAATCGGATAAAGTGGAGATTTTTTGAAAAATTCCCAACCAAAATCGGACAAAAGTGGAATCCTTGCAAGATCATCACAAAGAACACCTACAGGGTAACCCTAAAATTAAGAAAAAATATGCCAGCAGCACCAACAACCAATGCGGTTGCAGCACAGAGTAAAGCACAAAAGGCGCTAACCCCAGACACAAGCCAAAGAGCTTGCACTAGTTTCCGTTCCCCTCTTTCCGTAACGCATTCACTAGCTTACTCCCAAGTCTTAAACGTGCGTACAGAAGTTTTACGTAAAAAAACAGATGCGTCGTTGGACACACGAAGCGAAGCTTTTTCGCAGTTTCATAAGTTTGATAATTTAATGGTTTATTTAATAAAATTTTTTTAAAATAATATATTTTAAATACCATAAAGTTAACTAATAAAAAATATCCCCACCAGTAAATTTTATTACCTTAATTTATTATTTTACATTTATTTTGAATAATTTTTGTATATGTTTTCAATTATTATTATTAATGAAATTATTGGTTTTTGTAATGTAATAGATTTAATGTCATCGATATTTCTAGCAAATATTTCATCAATAGTTGTCCCTAATCGTATTGTACAAATATTTGGATTGCTTATCATTCGCAAATTATATTTATCAAAACGGCATTGTTTAAGGCCTAGAATTTTTATGAAATTGATTTTTTTTATATATCAAAAGAATAGTCTTTCTGACGTTATATTCACTTCTTCAGCCGTTATAGTAGTTATGGAGCCATAGTGTTTCGTCTACATTCATTCTCTTTATACCCATTTATCTCGAAACGACTTTTTTCGGCATGGTGTTGTAGAAAAAACAAAAACCATTCAGTCGAATCATCTGTAATTTAAATATGCTACTCATAACATCAGTGGCTTTCGCTGCAACTAGAATCAAAGTTTTATTTAAAAAACATCGTATATTTTACACTTAATAACCGGTAGAAAGCAAGTTTTTTAAAGAACTTAATTTTCAATAGCACGTCATTTTGTCAATTTTCAATATTTTAATATTTTTTCTTCTTTCTAGTGTCAGCCATAGCTGCACTCATAGTGATTAATAATATTCTTGGTTTTTATTTTTCAGATAAATAGAAAAGTCAAAATCTACAACACCGCAGATCCCCCTTTTCTGGATCGAGAGCGGGCCATTTTGAACATGATCAACAATTTATTAAATTAAAAAAAATTATTTTTTTATGATGAATGTGAGTTTCAATATAGCTTAAAAATTTAAATATCGTTGTTCAATATTTTAACTTTTCAAAAAAATCCTAAAAATACCTTAAATTTTCGAACTCTAGACGACAGGTTTTGCCTTAAGTGCCTGTGAACATTCATGTCTGAATTCGCAATTAAAATCTACACCTAAAACAATTGGCATCTTGTGATAAATGTCAACCAGTTCAATGGAACCTTGCTACTTTTGTTGTTTGGATAGTCAATACAAAAAAATTTGAATAGATTATTATGATCTGCTGCAACACAGCTTTACACATTCTCATGTAGGATAGGTAATACACAATCCTTTTAATACATTCTTTTAATCTGTAATCTGTAATTTAAAGCTATAATCACGCATTCACATGTAGGATAGCTAATGCACAATCCTTTTAATATATTCTTGTCATATACTGCAACATAGCTTCAGTTAACACTTAATATTAAATGAACCACTCAACATAATGAAGGTGCTTGGATTAGATGGCAGCGTGTTGAACTATCAGTCGTAAGGATGCGGGTTTGATTCTCATTGCTGTCATAGAAATATTTTTAATTTTATAGACTCTTGTTTTAATAGACGCAAGTAAAAAAACAACAAAAGTTCTAAGAAAAAGGTGTATGGAAAAAAGTGTCGCTTTTGAGATTTCACTCAAGCAAATCCCAAAACGAGGCGTAAAAAGCTTCGCTTCAATAAATACATATCTTAAGAACTATAAAAATAACTTTTTGAGTTATAATCGGCTAAACCTAACATTTTTCCCAATTTTTTCAACTTTGAGGGTTATTCATTGCCAAAGCTTTGCTTAAAACTACTACAAAAGTAATAATTTTCTAAAAATACACTTTATTAAAAACAAAACGAATGTTTGTTTATGAAAATTGGATAAAAATTGACTGGGTTAAATAAAAATTACACCTGCATTGCTCAATGGGTCTTGGTAGCATACATGTATCACTTTGACGGTTCCATTAGTGTATTTTTTAAATACAAATGAACCTTTCTATTATTTACATATTCGGAAATAACCTTTTAAACACCCCAAGATTATTACTTTTACATTAAACTAATCTTTATATGAATAAAGCAATGTTTTAGAGTTCTTCCATTTTTTGTTTCATCGTAAAAAGTTTTTCCGATTTTGATCGATATAGGGGTAGTTTCCACACAGTAAAAAATATGAGGATAAATTTTATACTATTTGGTGTACATATAAATCTAAACTAAAAATGTTTTAAAATTTATACCATCAAATCTTATAAAGTTTTCCAGACCATTTTTCTCGTCAGACCAATCGAAATCACTATATTTTTAAATTTCCCAATTTCGGTGAATTTTTTACTTTCGAACCAGCATATATTTTGATTTACGCATGATGTCCATAAAAGTTTTTAAATTATATTTGTTTTATTATTTTTATAATATTGAGCGGTATAAAAATTATAAATTATTTGGAATAAAAAAAAGTTTATACCACACAAATGTTATAAAAAAGATAAAATTTACCCTCAAATTTTTTACTGTGCAGAAGAAATTATTACCGTACAATTGATCCTAGGCAGGAAAATTATTTCAATTTTAAATGATACAGAACAACATTTTCTGTTACATATCTTAATATATAATAGGCAAGCACCATGCTCCGTGCCCAATATCTCTCAAACTGTTCAGCCTGAAAGTATGCACATCTTAATACATAAAAGTTAAGCATGCAGCTTCGAACACAGTATTTCTCAAACTGAAATTATTTTTTGACAGAAAAGTACGTTTACAAGACGTACTGTTCTCAAAAATGTTCAGCCTGAAAATATGCACAGAAAATATATTTGATACTCAGCAGTGACAATATTAGGTTTTTACAATAGTACGTTTTTGATGTGTACTACCTTTTCAATACTGATTCAATACGTAAAGTGTTATTTAAAGTGGTACATTTGTATTTTTTAAAAATCAATTGAATAAAAAATCAAGCTTTAACAAGAGAAAAAAGTGCTTTCTGCAAATGGCTCCAAAAAGGAAGTGTACGGAGGACCTGTCATAGGACAGGCTTTTATACTAGTATAGGAGCATTTAGTATGTGTCGCGTGCTAGATTATACTTAAGCATAAAAAAACAACGATGGTAACCATTTCAACATGACAGCTGTCATTAGAAGGATACATTAATCTATTTAAGTTTAAAGTTGATTGCTTTGAAATTTGATGTTACGTTACGCAGATTTCTGCATTTTTCTAGATTCAGTTGAAAACGAGTTCCATTTTTTGTCGCGTGCTAGATCGCATGTTTATTGCTAATATATTGAAAACATAAAATCTTCAGAATCTACAGTTTGTACTAAACATATTGCTACGAAAATTCTATCAAAAAATAAAAACAAACAAATTTGTTTTCTTAATTTTTTTATTTTTTTGCACCTCAATGGTGTACGAATGTCGCGTGCTTGATCGTGGAAATGCCCATATATATGTGGTGCTTTGTTTCATCACCACATCAGTTAAATTCCTACACTCTATCTTACTTACCTTTTTTTTACGTTGATCTCTATCTTAACATACAACTTACTTACCTTTTTTGACTTTATGTATTAACTTATTAATTACCTTATATGTTTCGTGCATGGTAGAATAATGAGGTAGGGTAAGTAGCTTTGACAAGACCTATTGTTAATGTCAAAATCATAAAATATATCGCTGCCATATCACGAATTAAAATCCAATGAAAAATCCAAACTTTGTCTTGGCGTTTCTGATGAAATCCCTTACAAGCAATACTTCAAAACGGGGAAGTACAGGTTTTTTGTTTCCTCATTTCATATTATTCACCCTTCATAAAATTCATTTTCCAAGTGTTTATCCCAAAAGTAACATTAACAAAGAAAACTGGCAACTCTAAAACACACTTTGACATTAAAAATAGGTCTTGTCACAGCTACTTAACCTACCTTATTATTCGCCATGGTTTCGTGTATTATTGGCCGCATTCATCGCAGACAACAGTTGGCAACTGTTGTGTAAAAATTCGCTGAATGGTACATATTTGGTAGCGCTAACTAAAACTGATAACGTAGCGAACGCCTTTTAATCTAGCGAACAAATTCTATGCTACATGAACACAACTGTTTGCTTAACTGTCAGATGCTGTTACTGACGCTGTTATATTAATAAACGCAGCAAATTTAAGTGAGAAACATTTGCAATTGAATCAAATTTACATAAAAATTAAATTGAATCTAACTTCTGACGTGTAGACTAGCAACACATTCAGAGAAAAACATCGTGAACTAAGGTAGCGCTACCATTACAGTTCACAACAGTTGTCTGCGCTGAATGCGTCCATTATCTGTTACCTTGTTCTACACTTAGTTAAAAAACACTTGTATATAAAAAAACATTTTCATTATTATACATATTTTCAAGTATCAAAAATTTTCATCTGAAAATTTTAGTTCGTAAAATTTATTCAATAAAAATTGTCACAAAAATAAAATCATTAAAACAAAAATAATAAAAATTCTGAATATTAAAATAGAATAAAGATTTTGTCAACCAGCAAATATATATTTGTATTAAAAATACTTTTTTTCACAATGCTCCGAAATGCTTACTGGACCTTTTCCATTTGTAAGAAGCATCGTCAGTTTCACGTTGAAGCGACCAGAAGTAATCAGCTAACATTCTGATTTAGCTTTTCCCTTGAAAACGATTTTCAAGTGATAGCATCTCTTGATGAAGTCCTTCACCCTGTGTTTTCAATTCATCGCTCAATTAATTTTGATGGACATTCTTTATCCCATTTCTCCGTGGGCATTCAAAAATTAATTTTCAATCGGCACTTCTTTTGTTTCCCAAAAAATTTTCACATAAAGAAGTAAGACTTCTCTATGCTTTTCCTTTAACTTCACTCAATTTTTCTGGGAAATTTTTATCGTGCCAGGCCTGTAGCCAGACCAAGAAGACAAAGGGGTCAGGCTTGAGTCTTGGGGGGAAATTTTTTGTTTTTTCATTTAAATAAAAAAATACAAATTTTTTAACGTGTGAAATTACACAAATTTATTAAAAAATAGTTAATTTTATAATATTTACATGGATATGTAGATCTTTTTATACTTGAGACTAATACATAAAAAATAATATAAAAATGAATTCAGGACTTTGTAATAAAATGAAGGTAAAAATAAAAAGATTTATTTAAAGTGGCTAGAAATATAAGAAAGAGTAGCGAAATGGGCTGACATATGTATTAGACATTATTTAAGTAAAACAAATAAAAAAATTGAATTAACCCGCATCCGTCGTTTGCATCGTTTGCATTGATGCAAATTTTTTGTTCAGATTTATATATTAAGAACAAACATGCATTTTTTGATTTAAATCTTTTGCTTCTTTGAATTTTTGCTAGAATTAAGATAAGCAGTTTTTCTTATTTTAAAATTAATAAACATTTATCATGCATACAAAAAATTTAAAAATTAAAAACATTTCAATGAATTATATATTCTTTTAGTATCTGCTTCAAATTGGTGCGCAACGTGCTTTTTATTTCTAGAAAGATCCTATGGATGCGGGTTAAAAAATTATTAAAATTGAAATCTTATTTTTTGTTAGCAAGTGTTGGCGACCCAGTAGAAATTTAAAATTGTAACAATTTGTCAGAAATGTTTTGTTAAACAAATTTCATATACATATTCAAGTCATGAATAAGGTGAATGTGTATATTTTTTGTTATTTTAAACTAAACTTATTTTAAAGCTATAAACAAATATATCAACAAAATGCATATTAATAATTCATTTAAAATTTTTCATCGTCTGATTTGGCCAGGGGAGGAAAACGGTTGTAGTAAGGGGGAATTGCCCCCTTGCCCCCTGGCTACAGGCCTGTATAGTGCATAATTTTTCGAATTTTAGGTCCAACGAATATACCTGTAAATTGTAAATATATAATTGCGAGTAAATATTCTTTTCCAAAAAGAAAAAGTATGCATCTTCTTTGATTTTGATTTTCGCTTAGCTTAGGAAACACCGTTTTTTAATATAGAAAAAGCTTCGCATTCGCGTAACCCAATTTGAGATGCAATAGTAGCAAAATGATTTTTTCAGCTTGCACGAGAGGAATGTTAACGACATTACTTTCTCCAATCATAAGGGGCGTCCATTAATTACGTGAGGTGATTTTTGCGATTTTTTTACCCCCTCCCCCTAGTGAGATAAAGTGAGATTTGGGTCGATTGTTCAAAATGCGTGTTTTCAGTGTAAATATGTTATTCTATGCTTCATTGTATTGGATTCATTAATATAAATATTAAATATAAATATTATTGTGTAAAATTTAATCATATTTTAGTAGAGAAACACGTTTTACTCAATTTAACCAGTTATTCCATTATTCTACACTGCTTCTTGCGGTTAAAAAATTACGTCATCTTTGCGATAGCCCCCTCTCCCCCAAGTGAGAGTGAGTGAGATTCGGATTAACCCCCCGCCCCCTAAACGCCTCACGTAATTAATGGACGCCCCTAAATGATTTGCGCGGTGGCCACTCGCTGCGTTTGTAGTGATCCTTCGAACGACTGTCCTGCTCTTCAAGATAGCAGGGATTCTGGGTAGATCTCCCTTGCATTATAAATAGTATAGTGAGGACTTTCAGATCCGAGACGATCAGAATCTTTGACATAGCTATGTACGTTTAATAAGTCATTTCCGAATGGGAAATAAAAGAAAGGGTCGTTCGCATTAAAAAATACACTTATTTTAAAAGAATTCATAAAAATTTATTTAATAGAACCGTCAAAGTGATACCTGAACGCTCCCAAGACCTATGGACCAATAAAAGCGTGATTTCTTATTTAAAAAAAATTTAATAACTCAGTCAATTTTCATCCGATTTTCATAAATGAACATTAATTTTATTCCTAATAAAGTGTTTTTCAGAAAAGGTTTACGTTTAGTTAGATAAACAATAGTTATATCAAAAAGTTCATCAAAATTTATAAATCCCATTAATCAAGTTATATATATTTTATTATCTTCTCACTTGCAAAAATATTTTCAAGATAAGCACAATTCAAATCTGGTGTAAACAAATCAAATCTTTAGCATGTAATCGTCATGAATTTTTACATTTCTATATACACAAGATTCAAGAAATCCTAAAGATAAACGAGAACAGCAAATATGTTTTCACAGGTATAAATATAAATACGAGTACACCTAATCCTGTTTTTGCACGGTCTTTTTTTACACGATTTTGAAATAACACGGTCGACAGAAATAAACTTATCCTGTTTTTACACGTTATTTTCACGTTTTGATTTTTTTTTACACGATATTTTCTGGAACGTATGTACCGTGCAAAAACAGGATTAGGTGTATTCTTGTATACATGTGAGATAGCACAATTTATGAATGAACATTAAGACGATTTTCCTACAGCAATGCGACTAAAACAGCACTTTTTATACAATTCCTGTTATTTATCGATATAGTCACAGCAGCCGAAATAAATATTTATTTGCCTTATCTAGTCATTGAAATCCGTAACAATTTTAATTATTATCTATAGAGGCTCGGACTGATGAATCACTGTTATCAGTATGACCGCGTCATGTGGCGTCATGGAATCATTCATTGTTCTCGGAACACTCGTAAATATTTGATACAAATTGATGTACCGGATCTAAAGTCTAATATTAAACCACATAGCGCCACAAATAGTTATTTAAAGAAGTGTCTAATTATAATGTTGTTGCTTATTTTGAGTACAATTCAAGCTAAAATAATGTGTTTTGCACTATAAAAATGCGCTGACAATCGAATATTTATTTTTGTGGCTACGACACGCCACGGCCGCGGCGTCCAAAAACACACTCATGTGAATTTTCCCAGAACCATGACGATACACAAAATAAGCTATGAATGAATTTTTCGTTTTTGTTTTGGTTTTATTTTTTAATTTTTATTTTCACGATCGTCTTGCTCAAAGAGTGGGAATCTCCATGCTTTCACGTACTTGCGCAAAAAATATCTCTGTTGTTATTTGAGAGACTAAATAAATAAATAAATAAATAAATACATGTGTTGCGAGTGGAGTGAGTCACCTTCCATTAATGTGATAGAGAGTCCAATTCGGTTTACTCTCGTGCATACTTCATTAGTTTGCGCCGCACTATCATTAAAACTATGCAGGTACTCGTATCTAGAAGTTATCTTATTTACAAATGTTTGTCGATCGTAGCAAAAGTGAAAAATACTACGAAGCTAAAATTCATTCATAAAAATTTGAAATATTTAGTAAAGCATGTTGAAAGCATGCGATAAAAAAGTTTAGATTGTGTATAAGACAAGAGAGAGAGAGTGTGTGAGAGGGAGAGGTAGAGAGTGGGAGATAAATCAAGTTGCGCGAGAAAAGCTCTCCAACACCACTAAATGCACATATTGCAAAAATTACTAACCATTTCAACTTTTAGCAATAAGTTTTAATAACATATCCATTTTTTAGGTAAGCTTTTAAATACTTCAAATATAGTAAAACTAAGATGGAAAGGTCATAATAGGGTCTTTAACTGTAACAACCATTAAATCTTTTTTTTTTTAATATGCATCAAGAAAGTCTTAAAGCACAATTTATTAATGTAAATAGAAACAATTGACAATTTTCAGCCAATTTATTTTGTTGATTTTGGTTTCTAAAAACTCGGGCTCGTTTTGGAAATTTTTGAAAAATTGCCGAGTCCAATTCTAGAGTTAGTCCCAAAACTTATCGGATAGAAATTAAAATAGAGAAAATGTTAAAAAATAACAAGTAGTAAGGTAGTACTTAAGACATAAAACCAGGGACAAAATAACGATTATTTCCAAAAATTAAATACAAAAAAATCATTATGTTCCAAATGTCGGAGCACATTTTGGATTACTTCAATATGCTGCTAATGCATGATCTATCGAAATAAGAAATAATTTTTATTTTTTAAGTTTTACCAATAAAAATTGAAATTAATTTACTAATTTTTTTTTTCATCAAAAATAAGAGTTATTTTTGATTTTTTTTTTCTGTTCAAGAATAAGACTTATTTTTGAGTTTTATTATTTTGCTCAAGAATAAAAATTGTTCCTCAATTTGTATTTTTTTTTTGCTCAGAAATAAGAATTATTTGTTGAGTTTTACTTTTTTGCTCAAAAATAAAAATCATTTGTCGAGTTTATTTTTTTATCAAACATAAAACTCAAAACACCACACAGCTTTGTTGTTGCTGGCGCATGCTCGCCTTGAGCGTGCCTTATTTGCGTAGGTAAAAAGTGTGTTTGGGGGCTTCAACATATGGCACGATTACGATAACTGGGGCGCCGCAATTTTAAAGTGATTTTTTGTTCAAAACCATAAGCAAATTCATTTGGTCGAACAAAAAATCGATACCTTAACTAGTTATCGAGTTATTGATTTATAAAATTTTTTGCCTTGGCAAAAGATCTGTTCAATAAAATATCTATATCTACCAATTTTAATAGATATAGAAGAGTAACATGTTATATGAAAGACAATTTAATAGTGTATTCGAAAAAATACAAATCAAAAAATTTTAGCAACAAATTGAATTTTATGAGTAGGTTTATATTATGGCTGCTTTTTAGTTGTGACAAAACCTTTATTTTCTCAAAAATTTCCATTATTAAGATGCCAAAAATATATTAAATATTAAAAGCCTAAAGTTTTATCTTTCACTTAAAAGACTAATGTTTTAATTGATGAAAAAAATAGAAATTGAAACATAATTCTTATTTTTGAGCAACACAATAAAAATCTAAAAATAATAATTAAACTTCGAGTTTTTGGATATCGCTTATAATTGTGACGATCCCTGCATTAAACACAAATGCTAAATTTGTTGAAAACTTGTCGAGTCCAGAACTACAGTTAGTCACAAAACTCATCAAACAGAAAGTCAAATAAAGAAAAAAAAAAAATTGAAATCGAACAAGTGTACCGCCTTAACTTCTTGGGTTAAAATGGTCACTTATGTGGACAAAAGTTTTTGGATTCAAATATTTGCAGATTTGTTGTTATTTTATTGAAATATTGGCGCGATAGACAAAACATTCTCCCTCATTAGCTTTCTTTTAATTCATCAAATATGTCGCGTAAGAAAGCTACTCTTTCTGATAAAAAAAGTATTTATAAATAAAGATTTTATTGTTAAAAAATGCAACATGTTCACATATGCGCACATTTAGCAAATTAAAAAATTTAAAAAATTTTAAATGCAAAATGAAAATATGTCAGATAAGAAGTGTTGTAAGTAAAAGATAAAGAAAGTTAAAAAGTACAATATGTCCACATTTAAAAGCTATTACATACTTCCAAAAACATTTTTTAATTTTTTTTTGCAGAAATGTCTTCACTAGACCCTATTTAGTAAGAATAATACCTTAAAAAATATTTTTCCACTCTATTTCTTAGTGGGGAATTGAAGAGGTTAAGATAAAAAATACAATTGGTAAAGAGCAATTGGCTCTCTTTATAAAGCACTTGTTTTTTCGTCGGTAATTTTTTTTATAGATTAAATAATGGAAAAATTTATTTATCTGGTTATATTAAAAAATAATCTTAACCCATTAACGCCCATAGTAAAACGACGGTATGTTTTTATGATTTTTTTAGTATAAATGTAATCAAATAGAGTAATAAAACAAAGAAATAAAACAAAACAAAAAAAAAATAAAGTGAAAAAATGTTGGAAAAATCACGTGCACACGGTTACATTTTTTTTAACACTTTTTGGTACACAATATAACAATATAATTTGATTTTATTTCATCTTATTATAATAAATAACAATACAAACTAACCTCGAAATGCAAAATATAAGCACAAATTTATAAGAACTGATGTATACAATGCGCAGCATTTTTGTAATTTTTTTTCATGATTAGGTACTTTGAGAATATCATAAAATAAAATGCACAAATTGATATTAATTTTCACGGGAACCACTAATTTTTTTCTATTTTATAACTACTCGTGACATCTTCATCTTCTTCTCGATTTCAATAAACAATTCAATTAGATATTTTAAGTTGCGTTCACGAATCATATTTAAACACCTGTACACGCGCGTGTATAGAAGGCGCAAATGAGTTAAGCAAAGCGCTGCCAAGTTTAGAATAGAAACTAGTTTTGAATTTTATCAAGACAATGACCCGAAGCATAAAGCTCGAAGAGATTGTAAGGCTATGGCTAATCTATAATTGCCCTAAAGTTATTTCCACCCCTCCCAATAATCACCGGACTCAAATCCTATCCATTTGTGGGATGAATTAGAACGGCGTATTCGCAAATACACCATAACCTTGAAAGTAGAGCTATACCAAATTGGAGAGCAAGAAGAATTGTACGGAATTGACCCAACTACTACCAAAAAAACTGGTGAAATCCACGCGGAACAGATTAAAGGAAATCATCAAGGCCAAAGGAAATCCAAAACGTTACTAACTTTTTCGATTTAATTTTACTTTTTGTTATTTATAACTTGTGTGCGATGAATTTTGTGGATCTGCTTTTTAAGTTAGTGTGCAATCTTTTAAGTATTCTAAACATGACTTAGTTTTATAAAGAAATATGTAAAGTTTTCTATTACTTACAAATAAACAGTATTATAAAAATAAAAATCTTTGATATTTTAAGTTATTTGCTTGATTGCTTCCAAGAAAATGTTTTGTCCGATAATTTTTGTGACTAACTGTAAATCTAAACTTAAACTAAAGTTTTTTCTAAATGACCTTGTTATTTATTATGTTGATTTTGTATGATTTAAATACAAATTCTAAATGTTTGATAGTTTAAATCATACTTGATTTTAAATACAAATTCTAGTTGTTTGATAGTTAAAAATCGTTTATTGAGCTTTAGGTCAAAGTTAGAACAATTAATTGTTCTAACGAATGTTTCCAAAGAAACAACAACAACAACAACGTTTTTTCAATATGAAAAGGAAAAAATCACAAGCTGATTTTATTGCAATCAAGTATGATTTAAACTATCAAACATTTAGAATTTGTATTTAAATCTAAACTTAAACTTAAGGTACAAATATATAAGAAATACTAACGAATCAAGAAAGTTGTCAGCCAGTTTCGATGTAATTGCAGTTCTCGAATATTTTCATAGTATTGTTATCGAAAATGTTCGTTTGTAAAAAGTTGAAGTTGGTTTTATGGAGGAAAGTATGTTGTACAGGTTATCAAGATTACTTGTTTTTTTCCATTATTTCTGATAAGTAAATATTCTTATTTGTAATAATATAAGTATTCTGATAAATATTCTTATATGTATGTAAGTTAAAAAAATACTACAAATTCAAAATTAGGAATATACAATTTTAAAAAATTAATACCAATGGAAAATGGGAAAAAAAACGTTCCTCACTATTTTTTAGTACTAGCGTATTTAGGCTGTAGCTGCGAGGCCTTCAACGTTTGTAAAAAACAAACATTGATAACGTCTACCTTACACAGTAAGCGTACATAGGAGTTATAATTCTCTTTACGACACACCAGACAGAAGAGAACGCATCAAGTTAAACGAGAAACGCCAAAAACACGACGACAACAAAAGATTTATTGCATTATTCTGTATCACGAAGAAGCACACTAACGATGAGAAAGAAACGAGAAGCAATACAATTTTGTATGGAAAAAAGTATTGCTTCTCGTGTCTTTCTCATCGTTGGTGTGCTTGTTCGTGATACAGAATAATGCAGTTAATTTGTTTGTTTTTGCTAAGTGTTCCTATATCTTGAGCAGCGTGTTCCTATATGATCGCTTACTGTGTAAGGTAGATGTCATCAGTGCGTGAAAGGCTTAATCCGAAACAAGAGTACCCAATAGAGAATTTTATACAGGCATTAAGGCCTTACCACTAAAGCAATTAAAGATATAGTAGCTTACATGACGTCCAGTTACCATTAGGTATATAAAAACCAATTTTTTTAAGATAAAAAAGATATTGGCTAACCTCTTTGAAGGAAGCGTCAAAATCGGCTGTTTGTTACAATTCGTTCTCCAATCTTTAATTACGGAATGCTTGCAAACTACACGAGTATTTGAAACGTTTGTGCTTTAAGTGAGATGAGTCAGTTATTGTTTTTTTCATCAATAGAAAAAAATCGCATGCGAGCTTTTATTGGCTCCAACAAGTTTCCAATCTCGCTCTCACAAAGTTCTCACAAAGTAGCTGTATAGCGCATACAAGTTCTCTCGCACTAAAGCCCACACAAAGCTGCTAAGCAAGGTGGAAAATCACGTTCATGCTCAATCAAAGTTGTGTGGATCATTTGCTTAAAGTACGTGGACGTGATCGCAAGGACGTTGCTCGATATCGTCGATTGGTGACAAGTTCCGCAAAAAAGAACCACTTTGCAAAATATCCCCGGTGTCGGCATACAAACAAGTGAAAAGAGAGTTAATACAAAGAAATTTTATAAAATATCGGTGCATCTACTAGCATAGCTTGAGAAAATATCTTATGTGACATTCGGTTTAAGATTTTTTTCTTGCGAAATTTATGTAAGGGGTGAATCATACCCGGTGGTGGCATGCTTGAGCTTACCCAAGCATGTTTGTAGTAAAGATCCTAGCTTAATGTAAATCACTGTGATAAAAATAAAGAACAACTGAGAACTTATATTTTAAATATGAATAATATATATAAAAAAAATTATAAATGAATGTTAAACAAAATTATAATTCAAATTACAAAAAAAAAAAAAACAAAAATCGAAATAAGTGAAAAGTAGTGTGTGATAAATAACCGAGGGAGGCTAACAAATAAAAACTTTTTAAACTTTTTCAAAAAAAAAAACTGCTAATGGCATTAATCTTGAACTCGTATGCCATCCAAAGACAACCACATCAAACAGTGACCTATATACAGAGAAAATTTCTTGAAGCCTCAGTATTCCCGATGCATGAATATGCCGCAACGGATATCAGTGAAAGCACGCAAAGTGATCAATCCAAAGTGGAAGACGCGCCGACGTCGTCGAAGGAGGCACCACAGTCGACGCACCTGCAAAGTAGACGCTCTGGCACACGCCGCAGCAAATCAACAACAAATTCCAGTTCCAGTTCTTGTATCAGCTCGAGTGATGATAGTTCAAGTGATGCAAATTACAGCAGTGATGGCAGCAGCAGCGGCTGCAGTCGCAGTCAAAAAAGTAAACGTAGTTCCCGTAGCTCTCGAAGAAAAGAAATTCCCGCAGCAATCGTGTCAAAAGAAACACCACCGTTACCTGCACCTTTATCAACAGATCGCATTCATGATGTTGATTCAGACTCCAGCGATGCACCGCCGACACCAGTTGAGGTACCGGTTGATCCACACGCCTGGACTTCCGAACATATTGCCAGTTGGGTCAAATGGATGACTAAACAATTCAAAATCGATCCCGAACCGGATATTGCACGATTTCCGACAAGCGGACCAGAGTTGTGTGCATTGAGTCGACCCGACTTTTGGGTATGTGCCGGCTCAAGTCATGGCGGTGTGCTGTTGGCTAAGCATTTTGCGCTGACGCTGCACAGTGCGACTGGCAGGGAGACGAGTCCAATGTTAAATGACAACGAGCCGAGTAAGTTTAAGAGTTTAACTACAATTACCTTTGAAATTTGTATGGAAATACAGCTGGATTTAGATTATCAGAGATGGTCAGCACCTGATTGAGCGATAATTTCTTTCTTTGTTTTTTGTTTCATTAAATAAATATGTAAATTTGTGAGTAACAATATAACTCATTGTTCATACGCAAGCAAGGTGACTTCCCAATTTTGTTGTATATGGACTTTTCCACCAAAAGATCTACTGCGACTGAAAATTTTTTAAACCTCCATAATAGAGAAAAAATAGGGCACTTCACGATCTTGTTGCATCGTTGCAAATGCAAAATAAACAGCTTTTACAAAAACAAAAAGCATATGTTGCAAAAGCTTTTCAATGCTTTTTGTTTTTGTAAAAGCTGTTTATTTTGCATTTGCAACGATGCAACAAGATCGTGAACTGCCCTAAAGTTTAAATTTGCATTGTGAGAGTACTGAGAGCTGATCTCAATTTTAATTTTTTAAAAATGGCAACAATCATGATGAATAGAGACAAAAGTTGAAAAATGGTGATAAAAGTTGAAATATTTTAACGAAAGTTGGAACAAATTTGCATTAAAAATTTCCAAAATGTTCTTCAACTTTATCTTTAAAATTAAAACTTCCTTTTCCGATTGCCCGGGAAAAATTATTCAGAATCGCGCTTTATATATTTTTCTAGTTTAATTCAATAAATAAAACTATAGAAAATGTGTAATTCTTTGAAAGGGAAAACACTTCGCAGATTTCTTCGTTTATATTGATGCAGACAAAAACCACTTTTATTTTTTGTACTAGCTAATATACCCGGTGTTACTCGAGAGTCATTTATAGAAACATTTTAATATACACTTCTCGATAAAATGTTTTTTAAATTCTGGAATAATGAAAAACATGTTGAATTTTATTTGTAAGCTACCGTTAGAAAGGTAATTGAACAAACTTTCATTCAAAAAAATTTTGGAAAATTTTTGTTGTTGGTGGTTCCATCTTTTGCGGTGAGCTAATTGAATTCAAGGAAGGGCTACGAAAAACATATTTTATATATTAAAAATAACTTTTATATTTACTTAAACTTAAAGCTAGCAAAATTACCTTTTCAACAATATAAAAATGATGGTGGGACTCAAGGCGTCCTTGAGATATGGACATTTTAACATCTAAACAAAGATTTATATTAAAAAATATATTGAACTTTTTAAGAATTTTAATGAAATATATTAAAAATAGCGGAGATATTGGCATTAAAAATAAAAACTTTGATTTTGATATAATTTTTTTTTATTATTAGCTATCAATGTTTAATGAAAAATTAAAAACTGAGTATAAGGAAGATTTTATATAAACCAAAATGGGGATAATAAAATGGGGACGTTTAAATTATTAAAGAATTTTCAAACAAAACACAGTTTTATTAATAGTCTGGTAGGAAAAAATAGATTTTTAGCCATAACTTTTGATTGGAAAGAGATATTATAAATAATTTTGGATACTTGACTTTTTTGTAAAAAGTAAAAAACAGCATTTTGGAAAAAATAAATTTCGCGAAAAAAATCAAATGGGTTGTTGCTTCGATGACAAAAACAGTACAATAATTTTTGCGCTTAGCTGGAAAAATTTTTGCAAATAAATGCTATGTCATATGAAAGGTAGCCAGATGTGCAATTTTTAATTGATTTCATTTTACAACAAAAACAATTTTTGAGTAATTTTTTGAGTAAAAAGTCAATATTTTGCACCTTTTTTGACATAATTATAAAACATAGTTACACTAATTTAACGGTACAGTTCAACCAATTTTTGTAAAGTGATTTTATTGAACTTTTGAACAAAAAAGATTTGAATGAAATATATTAATGGACAGCGGAGATATTTGCATCGAAAGACAAAACTTTGATTTTCATGTCGTTTTTTTCTCATTCTTAGGTAACGATGTTTTATGAAAAAGTCGTTGTACTGAAAATTTCTACAATTTTGAATATATGTCTGTGTTTTTGATGTCAAAATAACAGAAATTTTGTAAAATTAAATACAAAAAAAAAAAAAAAAATTCCGATGGTAAAAAGTATTATAATAACAAAATTACCGTTAGTTGAAAAATTTCGCAGGGAGCGTGGCAAAAACTAAGTACACAACATTTTAAGTTGGGATGCATTTAATATGTATACCTAGTTTGAGCGAAATTCGTTGAGCCGTTTAGATTTGTATAAAGGCCAAACAAACAAACAAACAAACAGAAAATTGGTTTTATTGCTATAGATTGTAACGCGTCTTTTTTTGTTTGCTTATATCTTTGGACAATACATTAGATCGCTAGAGTGCTATAAAAAAAATCAAAACAGAAAAAAGTTTACAAAATTCACTGTTGGGAGCAAAACTTTACATAAATGCTTGTAAAAACTTGTATTTTCTGCCAACGAATTTTCAAATTGTTGTATATTTGACCAAAATTTCACGCATATTTTCGTGAAAAAAATTTTATGTTAAAAAAAGGCTTTGTTCATCAAGAGGACAATTATGTACAAAATAATTGTATAGAATAATAATGTAAGAAAAATTTCAAACTGATCAGTAAAACCACTGAATTCGAAAACATGGTTTTGAAAAACGTGTTTAAAGTTTTGATCACGATGGGCATGCAGATAAAAACCCCTTATTAAAATTTATTTATCTAAATAAATCATAATCCGATTAGTTTGAAATTTTTAGAGAATATCTACCCACTAAACCATAAGTGAAGGTTTTGCGATAGAATTTTTTTTTTAATTTTTTATTTTTTATTTTGTCGCGTAAAAGTGCTTGCTATAAAAGATTTAATTCGTGAAAACTTTTCCTATGAATAAAAACTGTCCTTTTTTTCAAAATTCATAAAAAACTTATTTTGAGTCGAAAAAGAATCATTTTGAAGCTAAAAATTCCTCGTAAATGAACCATTTTTGTTCAGAAATGAGTTCATGAATGAGTTCGGAAATGAATCATAAATGTTTCTTTTCTTTTTTTAATGAGTTCATAAAATAACAATTTTTTATCATATCAGTAGAAACAATATCTCATAAGCGAACTATTTTTTGTTTATAAATGAGTTAAAAAATGAATCATAAATATTACTTTTGTATATACTAAAATGAGTTAAAAAGGAATAATTTAAACCTTTGTTGATATTTTTATAATAGTAAATTAAAGCTTTAACCTTCATACAAACGTCATATAAACTTTTTCACCAGTGCGAATTGATTCTCTCCACAAGAAGAGAGATGGATGTACTGATACACGTTCAAAAACTATTTTCCTTTTCATCTATCAACAAGTCTGTCATAACATTTCAAAATTTCCATCAAAAATTAAGATCAAGCCCAAATAGGAAGAAAACCACGACAACATTCCATGCAAAAAAGTAATCAAATAAGTTCCCCAATAATTAACTTTACTAATTGCATATAATAATTTAATATTAATTAACTTGCAATTTCAGTTTTTGAAAGAACTTTGACCGGACTTTTTATGATCAACGTGTGTTGTGCGTTCTATGGTTCATTTTTTGACTTATTTCCGAAGAAAAAAAGAATCGCTTCTCAGAGGCATTTTCGTCCGGCGATTGATTAAATAAGGGTTCATTTCTGAGTGCCAAAAAATAACTTTTCTATGGTTCTTTTTTTAACTCATTTCCAAGCAATATAAGGTTCATTTTTGAGAGGCAGGTTAGTCCGACAAATGATACAAAAAGAGTTTTAATGAATCATGAAAAGGGTTTCAATGAATTTCGTACATTTTTGGTTATTTTTTAAATTTACATTAAAATTAAAGCACCATCTAGCGGAAAAAACTGTTTTTTTTAATAAAAAAAAATCCAAATTTAATTCTCTTTTCAAAACTGGCTCAATAATTAAAATCGGTTAATACATTCTGTTTTTATAGAACTTTTTATAATAGTATTACATTACAAGTGAACCTCCACGCTTCTTCGAAGCTTAAAAATCGATTTTCTCAAAATTCTGACGTGCTACAGCAAAACGCTGAGACACGTATTTCTTTATTCTAAGCTTATTTTCATATTATGTTAACATTTCTCATGTGTACTCAAAAAATTTGATTTTGTCATACTGCGTTATACATACAAAAAATTTCAGTTGCATGTGAATTTAACATCATCAGTTTAAGTAAAAATTTTTTTTAACATTTATTGTTTATATATAAAGATTGCACTGAAACGCTAATTTTGGTAAAAGATTTGTAGAAATATAATAAAAACAGACTTAAAAAAAAACAATTAAATTTCTCGATTAGTTTGTTTGCAGTAGTGCGGCCTGTTTTGAAAAAGTATGTTTCGAGAAACACGCGTTTAAAGTTACTCTGGTTATTATAAGCAAGATTGACTTATAATTTTTTTGACATATTTGTGAATAGTTGTACAACAATAATCAAATGTAAAAAATTAGATTTTCAAAAAAATGTTGGCCTAAAATCACTCTTAACATACTTTGGAATTGTGACATTGACATATTGTAGATTCAAAGCTTTAAGTAGAGACTCGAAAACACATTTTCCGTTTTCAAAGCTATTTTTTTTTTTAAATTTTATAGTGTGTTAATGTTTTAATCAAAACGAATTGAAGGGCTTATTGCAATAACGTGAAAGGCCACATAATCTAAAATATAAACTTTTTAGGCTGAATACATTACTCAATGCATTTTCAACAACCACTGAAGAGATTTTGGCTGATTCTTATTAATTTTCTTACCTATTTGTAAAAATTTTCGTGTTCAATTCCAATTTTTTCATACAAATATTCATTTTTTCAAAACTTTAGAGCCGATTATTTAAAAATATTTTTTGTGTGGCTTTTCATGTTCTTGCAATAAGCCCTTCATTGTTTTCATAAGATTTATAAAATCTTTACATTAGTTATTGTAATCAATAAAAAATTCTGTTAAAAAAGTCTATAAGCAAATTAATTAAAATATTTTTTGAGAATGACATGAAAAATCGGAGAATTTTGAGAACCACTGCGGGGAAAACCATAAAATCAGTTGGCAACCGTGATGACATTGCACATTAGAAAAAAATACAAAGACTCAATTTAAAAAATTTATTGTGAAGAGACTATAATATATAGAGACTTCAAAATTTTTCACGTAAATAATGTTAAAAAAAAATATTCTAAAATACATGTTTTGTTTATTTTTAAATGCATTTTCTCGCTAAAAAAAGTGGCATAAAAAAGTTTTCCTTTTCAGGCGGTGTCAAGATATTTTGGTGCCAATATAGCACAGTGTGCCGAAATCGACAAAAAAAACCAAACCAAACTTTATAGAAATTGTTAAAGCGGGAGATGTTGAGAGTCTATTGCACCTGATTTGACCTCTCAATTTTGTCACAATTTTTTTCAATTTATTTTACGAAGGTTTTGAGTAAAGTGATAGTTTTGAGTTCGTTTTCGGGTAGAAATTTTTTTTTGAAAATTTTTGTTTTTTTTTTCTTTCTATGATGAGTGCTCTTGCTAGAGAAGATTAAACTCGGGAAAATTTGTTCCATAAAAGAAATTTTAATTCCTCAGCAAAATTATTAACAAACTTCTTTTGAGACGAAAAAGAAACATTCTTTTATCATTTTAGTAGGAAACAGTTGCTGAAAAATTAATAAATGGGTTCAGAAATGAATAATAAATGTTACTCTTTCACATTCTTAAATGAGTTCAAAAAATCAGCATGAAATTTTCTCCTTACTGAACCACAAGCGTAACATGAGAGTTTTGCGTACGTTTTTGGGTAGAATTTTTTTCTTAATATATGTTTTTTAATGAGTAGTTTTAAACTACATTCTTGATAGGAATGAATTTATATGATTTTAGATTTTACTTAAAACTGAAATTTTATAATCAATGAAGAATTTCTTTTGTGACCTTAGTTTTTGCAATAATTATTTAATACATTTTCTTTATATTACTATACATTCAGGGGCAGTACTACAATAAAAATTTGAATAAAAACTTTATGGGGCAGGGGAGCATTGAAGCATTTGTTCTTATATTATTTTTGTGATCATTTATATCAAACTATTAGCATTAAATTCATTGTAAATTCATAAAAAAAATTGTTGTTAAAAGGTCTATTTATCAATAAATATCTATTTACAAATATAAATTTAGAAAAAATCTATTTTGAAAAAAAAACAAGTCCAATGCCCCTATAAAGTTTTTTTTTAAATTATAATTTCATTGTTTTCTAATTTTGAATAAATTTAGCACTACGAGCAATATTTTTATGGCGACGGCCCTAAATATATTATTACTTTATTCAAATAGAATTAAAATAATTTGTTAACATTATCATTTATTTTTTAATATGTTATCGATATGCAATAATAAGACAATTTATAATTCAAAAATATTCATTTCTAAGTGTCGAAAAAAAACTTTTCTATGGTTCGTTTCTTAACTCGTTTTCGAACAAAAAAAGTCCGGCGAATGAGTTCAAAATAATTCATTCCTGAGTGCCGAAAAAGAGCTTTTTCAATAGTTATTTTTTCAACTCGTTTCCGAACAAAAAAAGTACAATTTATGATTATCTTTTTAACTCATTTCTGAAGAAAAAAAGGTTTGCTTTTGAGAGGCATTTTGGTCCGACGAATGAGTCCAAAAAGGTTCATTTATGAGTGCCGAAAATGAACTGTTCTACCCGAAGAGGTTCATAAATGAATTCGAAAAAGATAGTTTTGGTTCACTGGGAAGTGTTCGAATTTTGTTCCGCCGATATTCATTGATTTTGTGCAGCCATTTGCCTTATTGACAATTTCTCTTCTTTTCCGTAAAATTTTTCGTAAAATAAGACTATGTAAAAATAAATCCGATAATATAAAAAATTAAGCGTGTAGCAAAGCACATTCTTGTACTTTTCTTTAACAAAAAAAAAAATGGTTTTTCTATAAATTTTAATGAAATAATATTCCATTAATGACATTTGTTTTTCCACAAAAATTTATTGCTCGTAAAAATACCATTCCATTGAACTGAAGAACATTGAAATCGGTAAGGAATACGCTAAATGGCGTCAATTTGAACGTTATTTTTTTGTTCGTCAAAAACTGATTTCTGTGCACTCGTATATGTTTGCTACCATACAAAATGCACCCATTTCGTCAAATCTTTTAAAAAATCTTATTACTTGCAAAATTTAACCCCGAAGAAAAGGATTTTGTTTTTAATTTTCAGTAAGGCAAATGGCTGTAAAAATTTAACGAACGTCCGCACAACAAAATTCGAACACTTCATCTTTAACAACAAATTGAAAAAAGTATGATGACATTGATAGATTTAATTAAGTGCAATGGACGCTTTTCAGCTAGTTGCCTTTAGAGAAAAATTCACATTTTGAGTTTTGACTTCGAAATACTAAATTGTTTCAGAACAGAAAATTTTGTAGCTCTCTTCTCTGTTGTTAAAATTAATAAATAAATAGTAAAAATACAAGAATTCGTGAGATAATTTCGGAGATAAAAAAATTGTTCTTAATTGTAGACACAACTTCAAAGACAATTTTTCTGTTTGCATTAAATAGCAATAGTTCCCGATAAAACTTGATCTTCATTCATTTTTCAATGTACCACTAGATTTTTTACACTCTGGTGATGCAAATAACAGCCAGATTGAGTGAGAGTAACTCCTTTATTACTTGTTAAAGGGCGAATGGTTCTAACTATTTTCCTTTACTTAATTAGCTATCATAATTAATTTGTATTATCCTAAAAATGTTATTCCAACTTGTACATTAAAAGAACTAAGTTCTTATCGTACTATAAATAAAAACATATTATTATTATATTTTAAACTCTTGACGCATATTTTCACCAGTATACGAGCATTTACGATTTTTTTTTAATCTAACGTTTTCGTTTCCATGCTTAGTCCTTAAAACAGTTATGAAGAAATCCAAAAGTATTTACTGTTTTTAGTTTTTGTTATCTTATTCGAAATAAATCTTCCTCTTCTACTGCACCAAATACAATATAAATAACTAGTCAATAAATCGGCATAGCTTCAATGCAATTCCTTATAAAGCCATTTTATTTTATTTCTTCTGTCATTGATTAAACTCGTAATCATTGAAATAGAACCATTTTGTGAGCAAACAATTGAAACAAGGAACCCTTTTTTATACCCAAACCTTCAATTTCACACACTTAAACACTTGAGTGGGATTCAAGTTAAACGATAAATTCACGCCTTGCCATTTCTTGTGGTCAACTCACTGCACTGTTCGGTCTAATCCTTTGGCTGCGGATGACTCAATAATGACCACGTATTAAGATCCTTACGCGGATTAGAGGAAAAGAATTGCTGCTCGTTGTTTAGAGTAAGTTTTTATCTTTGTAGCTTTTTCTTGGTGGTGGTGTAGGGGGGGGGGGGGGGGAAAGAAATCAAGATGAACCATTTTATTATGATAACGTAATGTGGATAGCATTTACGTGATTTGGAAATTTCATTGCGTAAATATTTGCACAGAAGTTATTTGCTATATGTTGCTTTTGACATGGGATTCAATACGGTCAGAGTTCTTTACATTGTGTGTGAGCTCTAACTTCCGACTGACAACGGAAAATCCTTGACTGACACAAGTAATACCTTCCTTCCGGTTGTTTATTCAATTACATTTTTTTTCTGCATGCATACAGGGTGTGAAGTATAGCCCGGGACGTATATATTACGAAACTGTGTCTATGGTTGGGTTGACTTTACTTCTTGGCATTTGTTTTAATCACATGCTGTGATTTTTGTTGCTGTAGTTTTCCTTTCTAGGATTTTCGTAAACTTTTGTAATTCATTATAATAAAAATTCACTTAACTTTGGGTCAGCGAAAAGCTCTTCACTGAGAAAACTTCTTTTCAGGCACTTAATCATTTCTGCTTTGGCATCATGAAAGTTGATGTTGATGCTGATGATGTCCTCAAAAGTTTGCCAGCTAAGCCAGCTTTATAACTTTGTTAATAACTGCGGCCAGGCACTTCTCTGGTCTACGAGCAATGAGCTACTCTTATCGGCTCACTTATTATTAACTCACCTTGCCATAAAATTACCCCAGAGTCGCGGTTCAAGTGATGATGTTAATAAACGATGTAAATATGATAATTTTTCACAGATGGTGGTATCTAATAATAAAATCAACGTAATCCTCTCTCTTTTGGCAGAATCATCTTGCCTAGCATAGCATTTACCACGAACAATTGAATGTTTGCCAAACAGCAGGATACAAACGTCAAATGCCGCTGTCTGTCTACATGGGCATGAGAGAGAGCAGGGTGGATGAGGACCACCCACAATGTTGAATATAAAGGTCGCAACGGAAATACGACAGGAAAATATTCATTCGTCGTATCCTTCCTGTTATTTTGATTGGCTTGGTGACAAAGAATGGCTGAAGGGTTGAAAGTGAAGGTATTTTTTGGAATATGTGGGAAAACTTTAGAGCGTAAAAGCTGTAAAAATTGGTTGATAAAAGTAAAGGACTAAAAAAAGAAATAAACAAAAACTGATAATTTCGTTGGTAAATTATATTTTTTGTAGCACATTTTGTGCATACATTTAATTTTTTTTTGAGATTATTTAAGAAAGCTTAATGCTCTACCTATTTTGGAGTCTCAGAAAATAGGTTTTCTCCTGAGATAATTTTTTATTGCTTTATTAAATCTTACAACAAGATTGTATGTGCAATTTATTTGGAAAGAAATTACGTTATAATATGTAGATTAGAATGTTCTTAATAGCAATAAAACAATTATGGTTATTTTCCTTAGTAAAACATTAAACTCAAGAAATAGAAAAGTGGTGCGGTCTGGGGACTCCCGTTAGGAACGAAGTTCCTTACGCTTTTTGTTCAACTCCGCATGTAATTCGAAATGAAATCTGTATATTTTTATATTTTTTATTATTTTTATTACATATAATATTTTGAAGGCAAGCAAAAATTTATTTATTGAAAATTAAGATGTAAAATTCGTATGAGAGATTAAAATAGGCAGTTATCGTTGCCTGCGATGCTTGTTTCATGACGCAACAAGGCGTTGAGCATTGAACATTCATCATGTTATTCGTATGGAGCTTGAATTGATTGAAAAGTTGAACTGAAAACAGGACTTAAGAGTATAAAAAACACCACATTTTCGGGGTCCACCCTAGTGTTGAGAAACTTTTTGAAATTCTTACATGAGATTCGAAATAAGTGACCTCTTAATACTGCCAGCACATATGCGAAGAATAAAAAAAAAACACTTTGTCAGGGTCAACCCTAGTGTCAAAATTTTTTTTGAAATTGGAACATCAGGTTCAAAATCAGCGACCCCTCAATACTGCCAGCACATATACAAGGAATATGAAACAAAAAACACATGTTTCGGGTCCACCCTAGTGTCAAAAAACTTTTTGAGGCTCTTACATAAGATTCGAAATCAGCGACCAGCGCATTTACAAAGAGTATAAAACAAAAACACATTTTTATGGTCCACCCAAGTGTAAAATAATTTTTTTTTAACATAAGATTCGAAAAGGGGTCGCTTATTACTGCCAGCACATGTACAAAGAGTATAAAACAAAAAACTAGTAAGGAATTATCTTCGACTGGGCCGAAGTTAAAATACCCCCACGGACGACGATTTTTCCAAATTTCATACCTAAAGATAATATTAATTATTAAAGGTTTTGTGCAAAATTTGAAGTCATTAGATTAATTTTTGTGGAATTGAAAGAGGTTTTACCATTTTGCTGAACTCACTTTGTATGGGAGGTAGACGTGATTTTTATTCGACTTTAACAAATTTTATACTAAAAATGCATATTAAAGGTTAAAGCTTATGTGCAAAATTTGAAGTCTTTGGATTAGTTTTTATTATATATTAAATTTCGTTACGATAGTTAAAAAATTACGGCTGTTATCATGACCACAGACGGACAGACGGACAGACGGAGTGACAAATTAATATACTCCTAATTCGTTTTTCAAACGTGGGGGCTTAACAAATTTTCAGGGTCCACCCTAGGGGCCATTCAAGAATTACGTAAGCACTGCAGGTGGGTGGGGATCTTTGCTTTGCTTATTTTTGATGACATGGGGATGGCGGATGGTGATTACGTCAGCAGTATTTTTTTTACCTTAATTTTAGGGTCCACACTAATGAAAGTTTTGTTTTAAAATTCTAACATAAGATTCGAAATCAGGGATTCCTTAATACTATATACAAAGAGTATAAGGCAAAAAAACAAATTTTCAGGGCCCACCCTATTGTCAAAAAACTTGTTGAAATTCTTACAACAGATTTGAAATCAACGACCATCGCATTTACAAAGAGTATAAAACAAAACCTCTTTAGGGTCCACCCTAGTGTGAGCCAATTTTTTTGAATCATAAGATTCGAAATCAGGGATCCCTTAATACTGCCATTATACACACAAAGAGTATAACAAAAACACATTTTTAGTGTCCACCCTAGTGTAAATTTTTAAAAAATTCTAACATAAGATTCGAAATCAGCGATCAGCGCATCTAAAAAGAGTATAAAACAATAAAACATATATGAAGGGCTTACCCTAGTGGCAAAAAAGTACCCTCACTGTTGCGTGAGGGTTTCTACCAAATCATTAAAAAAAAAAATAAAAAATTAGGTAAGATTCATATAAATTTTGGTAAGGCCGATTATGTATGCCTACAGTATTCATGTTGTTTGTACAGAGAATCATGGATACGAAAATATGTATGCTGTATCTGTGCTAAAACATGAACCCTGCATGCATAGTCTTGCTTAAAACAGATGATCCATTGTCCTTTAAAAAAAATTTAAGGAGTGGCGATGTAATAAATTTATTAGAACTCTATAAATACAACTCTTAATATAACTGAAAAATACAATTTTAAAAACAAAAATAAATCTGTGTCGACAAAGAATAACAGCTAAAGTGTAATTTCTATGTTTCGAGAAATTTTGTTTTAAAGTTTTCGATCTCCATATAAGTTATATGAAAGGCAGATTACTTTTTGAGTGATAATTTTGGCTGTAAGCACGCTATAATCTCCCGATTTTGTGTGTGCACGAAACTATATGCATGGAACACATCTGCATCATTAGCTCAACTTTGACTTAACTCGAATTTAGCGGTTATTCCTTGTCGGCACAGAAATAAGATGAATAAAAATTCATGCATACATTATTAGTACTTACTAATATCCATATGATATTCATGTATAATAAGGAATGCATACGGTTTTAATACATACGGCATTAGTATTTACGTATGCATACAGTCTTGTAATATTGCATGCATATGGCATTAGTAATTATGCATGCATACAGTATTAATAATTGTGTGGTTTCACAGTAGATACACATGCTCTTGTGAGGCATCGCCATGCAAAATGGCAATGCGCTTGCATTTAAAGCATCTTCAATGATGTATGCATAAATGTACTTACTGGGCTTCTTCATTGATTTAATTCTTAGCTGGTACACCTCAAAAATATTACACTTACAGTTCTTCTGGTCCCAGGGACCACACCAGCTAAAATTCTAAAAAACCACAAAATTTAGTTAAAAATGCTTTTGTTTTTTTAAGAACGTCTTAAATAAAGTTTTTTCGTCCTATTAAGAAAGAATTTTTTAATTATTTTGAACAATCAACTCCTCTTAATAATCTAACATTTTCCTTTCAAGTCAAAGACCGAACCTTGGTTCTTTGATCTTTTTTTTTTTAAAAAAAAACAATTTTCATTGAATTTTGAACTGAATTATTGGAGAAATATAGTCTCGATTTTTCGAGGTCCAACAGACCAGGAGTACCAGTTAAGGGTTAAGCAAAGAATGCTTGATTTTACTCTCCGTTGATCTGGTACAGTGCGCCAAGATACGCAAAACTATAGCAACTTTTAGACCAAAATGATATTGGCTACTGACTAAAAAGTTTCCATTTTTATTATAGGCAATAATAGGGGAACCACCACAAAAACAAAGTTTAAAAAATTTTAATTACTTTACACTGACAAGTTGAATACTTTCGGTCGATTCAGTTTCTCAAAAATTCCTTTTAACTACTGTCAGTATTTATTCATTTCTCAGTTAATTGATTTGTTTTTTGTGCCATACAGGATTACATGACTTAGATTACACTTAATCGTTCTTTTTGGGGTGAGTAAAAGTGGGTGCACGTGTCCTTTTGTTAGCTTTTGTGTTTATGTTCTTGCTGACAGCATACCGCCCACTGAGCAGGTGATGAACATAAAGCAACAACAGTAGTAAGAGCAACATTTTTTCACACTTGCCTTTCGAAGCTGGCATGCTCAAGCGACGTTCACACTGATTCAGTTTCAAACGGGAACTCGAGTCAAACGGTCCACAGCTCTACGGCCAAGTTATAAAAAAAAACGAAACATTCTCTAGTGTCACATTCAAACTCAATACATACTTACATATGTATATGTTCCTATAGTTAAATTGTTTAAAATGTTTAAAAATAATATTTATAAATAATAAATTGCTAAAAAATAAGATTAGCTCAAAATAGCACAGATTCCAGGAATTAACTGTGAAAATTTTGTAAAAAAAATTTAAATTATTTTTGAAAATAAGATTTAATTAAATACCCATAAAAATGAGCGTAAGCGTTGATGTGGGCGTTATGTGGCGCCTATCAGAGGATTTCAACCGACGCTTTGGCGTTCGGATGCAACCGACTCACCATCATCCGCATCATCACTCTCATCACGCTCACCATCACTACCACGGACATCCGCACCATCCGCATGCTGTAGCGTCTGCTCGACCAATGATCTATAATGGTTGGTCTACAATAACTTTTTGTCTTTTATTCGTTTTTCTTGGAATTCATTTTGTTTTGGTTAAATTTTGTTGAATTAGCAACAATTTACTGTCTATTGTTTCTGTTTTTTTGTTGTTGTTGTTGTTGTTGTTGTGGTCTGAAACCACGGTGTGTCATCATGTTTTGCCGTTTCTGTTGTAGACCGGAAATTCTTAGAATCACTCAAAATTGAGGCCATAACAAAACTTATGCTTATTGCCAATTTTAATATTTTTAATTTAACAAAAAAAATTTTAAATGATAGCAAAAAAATTGGCGCCTTGGGCTGAATGAATGGATAAACTAAATGAAATCGATGACTTTTGTTGAATTTTTTTGTTTAAATTTTCAATGTTTTTAGCTGATTTTTTTTGCTATCCGTATTGAATCGGTGATTACGAATGATCTGAATTCACTTTGAAGCCTAGAATTGTGTGACGATACTTATTTTGTGCACTGCTCCATTTAAAATAATTTGATAAGCAACAATAGATTTATAAAGATAACTAAATGGAAAATATAAAATTTTGTTGCTGGAATATTTTGATTAATTTATAAATAAATTAAAATTTTTAATTTTATGCCAAATTTTAACTTTTTCTTGAGTTATTTGGAAATAACAAATCAGAGTTGGAAATAAAATTTTGAACATTAATATTTTTCTGGGTTCAAACATAAAATGCTTTATGCAGAACATTTGTACAAAAAAGACTATTTAAAAAAAAATTACTTGGAAAAATTAATAATTATGTTAAAAAATATTTAAAAAAAAGTGTTTACAAATAAATTTACAAAGTGTTTACAAAGTGTTTACAAGGAGAAAAAGTTCAGAATTTCCAATAAAGAATTTTAAAAAATATGGTTGAAAAATACAAAGTTTTGCCGATTATCTCAAAATTAACAAAAACTAAGATTGGAAAGATCAGCTATTTTATTAATAGTAGAAAATTATGTGGACATTTTCAAACTCAATTTTCGAGTTTTTTTCCATTTATTTGGGAAAATTTTTTTTAGAAATATTTAAAATGATTTTTTTTGTAAAGAGAATAAACAATAATAGTACTATAATAAACGTTATCATTAAAATTTATATAAACTTTATCATTAAAATTTATATAAATTGTTTTTGTTAAAAACTTCCACTATTCAAATAGTAAATTTTGTTGTTTTAATTTTATATATTATTATAATAAACTCATTAAAATATTTTCGTTATAAAAATTTTGGGTTTTGAAATTGTTTGCAAAAATATTTTTTAAAATTAAATCTATTTATAAGGCAATTTTATCTTAAAATATATTTTTCCATATATATTAATTTTATTAAAATTTAAGGAGATTTTTAAATAGAATGTATTAAAATTAATAACTGACATAATTGGACAAAAAATATACATATATTCGGTGAATTTTTTCTCCTTACAACATTAACTTAAAAAAAAAAACAATTCCAGGCTCTTTTTAAACATCATTCTTGCATTGATACATACAAAATATATCAACCAGAACAAAGTTTTTTAGAAAATACGGCGAATCTTAAGTGGAAAAGTTCTGAAAAATTGTAATATTTCTTTATTGTATTTTTCAAGTCGAAAAAGTTCTCAATAGCAAAAAATGGTGTCAACGATCTTTTATTCCTTGTGCCATTTTTTGGAAAAGAAACTTAAAGCTTTCTGACAAAAAAAATTAGTCTGTATACCTGTGTCGATAAGCAATACCAGTTTAAGTCTGATTTCACAGTTTCGAAACCCAGGGCCATGAAATTTCGTACAAACAAGTTTTAGCCTAAATTAAGTAACAGCACAAAAAAATTAGAATTCTAGGTCAACTGCATCGCCTTCCTCCCATACAAACCATATTTTTTTAATAAAAAACCTGCATAAAATTGCTTATTTATGTTTTTAAAGAGTAAATTTAGTTTATTTAACTTCACTTAAACGTCATGCTAAAAATATGTGAAATCGGATATTTTTTTCATATATTCTATAAAACAATATTAACAAATTAACGTAATTAAAAAAATTTTTTTTTAAAAATGGTTGCTAATGCAAAATAAGGTCACAACTTGTTTTAAATTATGAATTATATTTTATTTGTCTTTAAATTTAAAAGTACTTCCAAATTGTCTTGAAAATCAGTGCATTTTAGGGCACAATTTGATTTTTAAGACTTTTTTCAAATTAAGTAGTTCCTTTTAATAGCAGCTAGATGCAGCAGGTTTTTACAGAAACAGAAGGCAGAAGTACGATATTTTATGACAGTTATAGCCTTTGACTTAAATAATGCTTAATTAGCTAGATATTTTCTACTAAATTTTACATAAATTTTCATTCCTTGAAAAATTTAGAGTCATATTTCAACGATTTTTCTATTTTTATTTATTAAAATTTTTTTATTTTATTTTATATTAAATTCAACGATGATTAAGACATAAAAAGTCAAAAAACAAAACCTTGCTATACACTTTGTGCTCGAAATTATTATTGTTTAAACTTGACTTTATTTTTTTGGGTTTTATTGAGCTTATTTTTGTTAAAAAAGTTTTAACTTTGAAGAATTTTGTAAAAAAACCATACAATGCATCAAGTTTCTAATACCACATTCATATTACATGTTTTATAATCTGACGAATAAAAACATTTTTTTATAAAATTTAACAAAAAAAAAAAAACCCAAATGTCATCCTAAAATTAAAAAAGCGCCTCTAACATATTAAATTTTGTTTCTTAGAATAGAACAAAATAATACACATTTTTTTTTAATTTTTAACATACAATTACAAAGTAATTTATACAAAATAATAAAAACTAATATCGTCTGTGGCTGTCAGTAAGGCAGTGAACAAAAATGAACACTAATGTAGGGTATGTTAATGCCATGGCACAATTACTGACAAGGTAGTAGCATATACTGGCTTTTTTCTCACGAGCGGCGATGGGAAGTTGCCAAAATTAGCTGTTTATGCAATTAATCAAAGAAAAGTAAAAAAATAAGCCACGACTTAAGCATAAAACCGCAACAAACTAAAAACATTTCAATCAACTTCGCGAATAAATTTAATGAATCAAAGATAAGTTAAAAATAAGCACATAGCTAGCCAACAGCAGCAAACTACAACATTCTTTAGCTGTTTTTGACAACTACCAATAGCCAAAAAACTGTCACGGCTACCTTGTCAAATAATTATACCATGGTTAAGGCACTGTAACGTAGATTTGAAAAAACAGAACATAAGAGATACATAGCGTAGATGACAGTACTTGTTTCCCATTTTTGTAGCGTTGATGTTTGTGTACTTAAACACAACATAAACATTAAACACAAACATAAGCCCTTTACTATTATTGCATAAAAATTTACACAAGCTTTGCCATTCCGTAGCTTCACTGGAAGAACCGTTTGGCATAAATTTGTCCAACAATGTTTATATTTCTCCAGAATTAACCTTTAGAGAAGTAAAATGTATGAGCTGGTTCTATTACAAATCCAACCAACATTTCATCCAAACATATCCACCCCCTTTCAGTCAGCCTTTTTTGAACCCCCCTACAAAAACTCAATAAATGAAGAAAATTTCCGAAATAAGCTTATAGCTGTTATTTCCCTTGAGGTGAGGAGTCCTATTATGTTTTAAACGTCAACATTTTTTTAAGCACCTAATGACTTCTATCATGGTTTAGCATTTTTCTGAAAATCAAATTTAATTTTTATTTAAACTCTCATATTTTGGAATTTGCTTCTGCTCATTTGTGCAACAGTGCTTTTTGAATGTTATATGATTTGTTCGGTGACGGAACATAAACCCAAGGGACATAATCCCAAATTTTAAATTTGTGATTGCGTTCCCTTATTTTGTGGATTTAAAAATTGGATTTGAGATTATGACCGCTTATTAAAAGGTAATAACACCAAATGAGCGTTCTAACCGCTTGGAAGATTGATTGCCCTTGTACAAAAATTTGCGGATGGTGATATTCCGTACAAGGCAAGTACATTTTTTTATAATGAAATTTATTTTGGGATGACGTTATTTTTTTTTTTTTGGTCTTCAAATTTCAAATTTGGGATTATGTCTGCTTTTCTTGAGGAAATAATCCCAAAAAATCGATTTGGGATTATGGCAAGTTTCAAAGAGGTTATAAGACAAATTTTAAATTTGGGATTATGTCCCGTCACGAATTTGTTCCCCTCAATTTATAATAAATACTAAAAAATGTGCGACAGCTTTCGTTCTTCATGATATAAAAACTAGCTGAACCCGGTGTGCTTCGCTGCCCCCTCGTTATAAAATAAAATTAAAAGTATTTATATATTTACAAAAATTTATTTATTTAATTTTAATTTAATTATTGCAATGCTTCTCCCCTTTTTTTATAGTAAACCAATTAGAATTCAGTACTGAAATGCATGTAATTTGCTTCATGCTCCCCATTTTTATTTTTAGACCAATCAAAAAGCAGCAGTTACACAATCAGCTGTTTCGCAGTCAGTTGTGGGAGAATGAGAATGGGGTTACCCCACTCTCTATTTTAATTAACACATATCACAAAATCAGCTGTTTTGCAGACAGTTGTGGGAGAAAGAGTATGGGGCTACCCTACTATTTTAATTAATATGTATTTTAAATTTGAGGTGAAGACGTTAATAAACGTAGTAAAAAAGTAGGTGCAGAAGTGTGCATGGTCGAAAAATATTATCATGTAATAAGTATTCCTGAGTCAAAGCTGCACGCTGTGAAAATTTAAGATCGGTTAACAGGTCCAGCCTCCAATATATCGCAAACAAAGAGGCGTGCTCCGCCCACTTTTCTTTTGGTACGTATTTCTATTCATGCCAATACCATATATAGCAAATACTGCCGCCGTTGGTCAAAAAATGCCCAAGATATGACGATTTTAAATTTTAGGTTATATGGGCGAGGCCATGCCCCTTTGTCCACTCACAACTTTATATAGTCAAGAATTTATTATTTCGTAAGAATATCCTATTGTGAAAATTTAATGACGATCGGTCCAGTAGTTAAGACTATATTAAAATTTTTAATTTTCCTTAAAAGGGGCGTGGTCCCACCCACTTTTCTCCTGGTACGTATTCCTAACTATGGCAATACCATGTGTACCAAATATCATCGACGTAAGTTATTTGGGTTATTTGGGCGGTGCCACGCCCCTTTATCCAATGAAACTTCATATAGCCTATTATTCCTTCCAGAGTCATAGTAACATGCTGTGAAAGTTTCAGGAATATCGGTCTAAGGGTTTGGCCTCCTATAAAGCACAAACAAACAAACAGGCAGACAGACATTAATTTTTATATATGTAGATTGAAAGCAGATTAATTGCAATTAAATTAAAATGGGGCGAAAAAGGGGGATTTGGTAATAAAAAATCTATGGTGACCTTACCTGTAGATAAAAAGTATATAAAACTTTAGGTAAATACATATTACAAAAAAAATATTTTGTATAGCAAACATTGTTAGTGGTATAAGTAAGTATCTGAATTAAGAAAAGGGGGCGGTGAAGTGGTCGTGGTTCATAGTAATATGGCGGCGTTAACAGTATTAAGAGCAATATACTACCAAATAAAAAATAATCCGTTGGAAGGAACAAATTTGCACAGAGAACAAAAAGTTTAAAACTTAAATTTGGCGTGAAAAGGGGCGTGAAAGGGGGCGTGGCGTAAGAAATTTTTATTTCTACCTCACCTGGATTATAATGTGTATACAATTTGAAGTAAATATGTTAAAAACTATATGGGAGCAACTACATAATTTTAAAAAAGTGGGCGTGGTCGGAAAAAGTACCCTATTAATCATGCCAGAGTCCCAGTTAAACGCTGTGAAAATTTCAGGAAGATCGGTCCAGAGGTTTGGTCTCCTATAAGGTACAAACAAACAAATAAACAAACACACATTCCATTTTATATATATATATATTTATTTATTTATTGCTTTTGATTGGTAAGAGATATTAAGGAAATTTTGTCAGCAAAATTATTTTAGAAGCTGTATTACTTAATAAAAAATATAAAAACAAAATTTTGAAAAAAATTAATTTTCAAAAAAAAAAAACAATCATGTCAAATGAAAAAGTGATCGCATTTGGTTTAATTTCGAACGCACCGGTTAAATGTTAACGTTTATTTCGCTCTCCATAACTTTGAAAAGCATAGAGTATATCGCAATGGGTTGGCAGCTTGAAGGGTTCGTGGCATCGCCATTTTTAGGTACTGGCTGGACACTTGCGACCTTCCCTTCCAATAAGATGAAAAAACTCTTGTTCTGTAGGAGATGTTGAATAGGTTACGTAAAGGCCGAGCCAGCGAAGAGGCATACATTTTTAGCACAATTGGCGGTATTCCATCAGGACCAGAACCTTTGTTTATGCTGAGATTTGTAAGGAGCCTTTTAACTACACTCGTTCGAAAGTAAACTTCTTGCATTGCAGAATATCTACCCTTAAAAAAAGGACAGTGGCTGAGTGAAGCAATCCAGCCGAGTCAGTAAGGTTTTGGCCATATTTTAAAAGTGTTGGAATCGACAATGTCTGATTATTTTCGTTTAACAAATGTCCAACAATTTTTGATCACTTTGGGGCAGAGAAGAAACTTTTCACCTTTTAAAATTGCATTACAGCAATTCCTTGCCTCGATGCGCAGTCTTTTGTTATCAGTTAGGGATGTCGGAAAAACATCGATGCATCGAAAATATCGATGTTTTGCTTCGATACGTCGAAAATTATCCACTCGATGTATAATAAGTCTATGCAGCGATGCATCGATACATCGTTTTTTTCTGTAAACTGATATCTCTAGTACATTGAACAGCCATTTCAGTTTTTCAATTGTGCAATGTGAGTGAATTTGATCAAAAAATTGAAATGGCTCCAAAAAGTGTGGTTTGGCGGTTTTTTTAAAACCGAACTGAAAACAACGCGATTACCGCGATTCGCGACACAACCCACTTTATACAAAGTGGCGTATAATATACAGTAATATAATGTAAATGTGTTAAATAATAACAGCAAAAACTGAGGTCACAAAAGAAATACTTCATTGATTATAAAATTTCAATTTTAAGTAAAATCTAAACTAATATAAATTTATTCCTATCAAGGATGTAGTTTAAATCTGCTAATTAAAAAATATACATAAAAAAAAAAATTCCAAAAAAAAAACGTACGCAAAACTCTCACGCTTGTGGTTTAGTAAGGAGGAGAAAATTTCATGATCCTTTTTTGAACTCATTTAAGAATGTGAAAGAGTAACATTTATTATTCATCTCTGAACGCAATTATGAATAAAAAATGGTTCATTTATAAGTAGCTGTTTCCTACTAAAATGATAAAAGAATGTTTCTTTTTCGTCTCAAAAAAAAGTTTGTTAATATTTTACAGAATAAGTAAAATTTTTGTATGGAATAAATTTTCACGAGCTTTATCTTCTCTAGCAAAAACATTCATTACACAAAAAAAAATTCACAAAAAAGAATTTCTACCCGAAACGTACTCAAAACGATCACTTTACTTAAAACCTTCGCATGTGGTTCAGTGGGTAATTTATCATACAAATTAAAAAAAAAAAACAAAATTTAAAAAAAATTTCTACCCGAAAACGTACTCAAAACCTGTACCTACGTACAGTATTTTTTTTTAATAAAATGTATTCTTTTCTCGGAATTTTGCTCTTTGCAGTATAATTGTCTTATTTCATTGGCCAACGAGTCATTGGCATCCAGTGACAAATGCCTATTTGGTTGTTAGTATTTGACTTCAATTAAATATATTTGGCTTTCAAACTGCTTTCTAAAAAAAAGCTCTCAAATTGCCAAGAGAGGTTCCAAAATTACTGCAGAGCAAAACCTTTTAATTTTTTCAGTTATATCTTCAAAACTGGTAGTATAACTAAAAGCTTTTTTCCAAATGCCTTTTACACTAAAAAGACGCCATCATGACCACCATTTTGTTTGAATTCGTTGTCTGCATGATTTTTAAAAATAAACCATCAACAAAATCACGCGACCGCAACAAGAACCAGCTAAAGTTTAACACATTTTTTTATTTTTATTTTTGCAGATCCGTATCAGCTGCTGAATGCAGCTTCGCATCGATTGGTCGCACAGGGTTCGGGGCAGATCCAATTGTGGCAGTTTCTGCTGGAGCTGTTAGGTGATTCGTCGAATGCCAGCTATATAACTTGGGAGGGCACCAATGGAGAATTCAAACTAATCGACCCTGATGAAGTAGCCAAACGTTGGGGAGAGCGCAAGGCAAAGCCCAACATGAACTACGACAAACTGAGCAGAGCTTTAAGGTGAGTGCACTAGGAATGGGAGTTGAGGCGGAAGGAGAGACTGCTTAACAGCCATCCGCAAAAAACCAAGCCAAAATCCAACGAGAGAAACAGAGAAAGCTTTGCGCATGGGAGTAGAAACCATAAATATCGCATGCGAGTGCTGAGAACTCATGAATGAAAATGAATGGAGCTTTGTGTAGCCGATGTTATTGACCACCAGTCGTCGATGGCTGTTGCGATGATTCAGCTTGTTATTTTCTCAGGAATTTCACGTGTTATTATGACCAGTTTTGGCATAAAGAAACATGTGTGCAAAAAAAGAGATACTGCTGGACGGAAGGAAAGCAGGCTAGTTACTCATTTTCTTTGCTAGAACTCAAACTTGATTTTGTTTCCATTCCTATGTTTAAGCTGCAAAGAGGTTTTTTCTTCCTTTAGTTTTCAACACCTTACTCGGACTTGGTAAGGTCTTTGGATAGCTCTTGGTGTGACTCATTACAGTGCCAAGTATCAAAGCAGCTAAGCCGCTTTGGTTATATCTGCCATCAATGCAGTTCTTTCTGTTGTCGACCATCTCTCCGCACAGTGGTTTAAAAATAACTGTCAATTGACTCAATATTAGTAGAAACGGAAATAGAACACTTTATATAGGGATTAGACTATGAGTTATGATGATGCAGGGCCGTAGACAAGAGGAGATTTGGGGGTTCAAACCCCCCAGAGGTCTGACATATTAACAAAAATTAATGCATATTAGCAATTCATTGAATCACTTCAATATGTTCTAAAAAAACTTAGCAAGTCATATACTGAAGTTGCGTTAACGTGTAAAAGTCTGTGTTATAAATTGAATCATCTAAGCAACAAAAGTGAAAACCAATGTATCGTTATTTATCGGATCAAACGTGATACATTAACAATTGTCATCACTACCCTTAACATCGGCAGTTGTAGATGATGGTAGTGATGATAACATTAAAGCCAACAAGAATGACATATATATATATATAATGAAAAAACCTTTTTAATTCGAGTGATTTTAAAGTATACTTTAGCCACCAAATGATTTTAATTTTCCCTCGAGCGGTTCTTGAAAATTTAAATTTCAGCACCCATGGTTTTGTCGCTGGAGTTTGTTGGCTTACTCCAAATAAGCAAATGGATCCTATTAAGTAAGTTCTGCATTTTCTTTAGCTCTTCTTATGGCGGCATTGCATCACAGTCTCTTCGTAATTTTCGGCACAACAAAAAATGTTAATAAAATAAAATTTTCAGCCCCTTTCATTGGGACTATTTTATAGTCAAGAGTTTTTTCGATAACCTTTCGAATTAAAGATGTAAGTCTAAACCTGGTATAATTTTAAAGGAATGTGTTAAGTTATTCATGAGTTTTTCAAAGTAGATTTTAACATTTTGATTTTTCAAAGTTGATTTTTCAGAATTCTGACCCGATGAAAAGTTGTAACTAAATCGTTGAAGTTATGTTTTTTTTTGGTTTTATGATTTATGAAGTTTGTGTACAATTAAAATATTTGAGAGAAATAAAATATAGTTCTCATCTCTAAGATTTCTTTAAGAATAGATCCGTAATTCAATAAACGAGAACCGTTTGAGCGGATGTGCATCCCTCAGCATACACAATGATCGCACAGAAACAGAGCAGGACGTGCTGGAAGAATTTGCAAAAAAAAAAGACTAAATTTAAGTCTCTAGCAAATAAGTTTTTAAAATGTTTAGCAATGTAAACAATGATAACTAAAAATTTTTATTAATACATATAAAAATGTAACTAAAAATGTATATACATCAGAGTGCCTTGAATAAAAGTTCCATTAGTACCACCTTAAAAATTAGCCTTTTTCTATTTTATAACGATTCCCAAAATATGTTGGATATTGCGCCAGTGTTAGCTCACTGCCATATTTTGAAAAAACTCTAAAAATCATGTTTTTTGTTTTTTATTGGCTGGTGTAATAGTGGTAAAAAATAAACAGCCAGAAATTATAGGCTAAAAAAGTTCTTCAAATCTACATAGAAAATTTTATTTCCTTATATTAAACCTTATATTAAAAACAAAACCTTTACAATTATATCTTGAAAGTGAGGATCGCATAAGAAATAATGAAGTTTTTAATTTTAGTAAAAATACCTTTAAAAAATGAAAAAAAATTCACGAACAACAATATTATCTTTAATCCTATTTCAAAAATTTTAATTTTTTGATGAAGATTGGAAAGATTTTCCGGCCTTTAACTTTTGGTAGTTTTTGTTCTTACAAATTTTACACCAGCTAAAATATTTAAGATATTATGATTTTTTTGAGGTTTTTGCGAAATTGTTTAGAGTTCACTGGCGGTTATCGTAGCAGCCAAAATATTTTAAGAATCGTTGTAAAATAGACCAAGGCTAATTTTTAGAGAGGTACAAATGAAGCTATACCCCATCAGTCGGGGTACCTTAATGTTCATATATAATAAATAAAAACTTAACTTTAAAATGAAATGAAACAAATACTTGTATATGTACATTAAAAAAAATTCATCAAAACCCCCCATGGGCAAATCCTGGCTACGGCCCTGTGATGATGTTTATGTCAATCGTGCTAAATAAATTTTTTTGAAAAAATGGGTAAATTTAGGTGCTACTGCACCTTTCACACACAAAGTAAATCATATAAATGTGAAAGTAGGGATAAGAGCTAGTAAAACTGCGATTTAATTTGTATTCCAGAACGTCAGGATTTGTTTAAAAGGACCTCGAAGAAATAAGACTTAAAAAACTTCATAAACATCCCAATGTGAGTGAGTATCACTTGAAAGAGGACAATATTTTTTCAAAACAAATTTTTTCAAATTAATCTGGCCAAATTCATGTTAAAACTTATCGTTTTTAATTTGGTTTATCACTATTCTTGAAAATTCCAAACGATATTTTTTAAAAATGAAAAATGTTGGAAAACTAAACCGTGCAATTTTTATTATGAATTTGTAAAGATATTGAAGAATTAAATTTCAAAAGAACATATTTAACATGAATTTGGGTAGATATATAACAAAAATTTGTATATATATGATATTTTGTACAATATTGATTAAAAGATATGATCCTCTTTCATTAAATACCCATATTGTCATGTTTTTCAATTAAGGCAGCATTCTCATGTAAGAACTTGAAAAAATCAAAATTTTATTTTTTCGATAGTTTATATATGGGCATTTCCAAGGTCGCGCACGTAACGTTCGTTCGCCTTTTTTGTTGTTATAAATTAAGAAAAGCAAATACAAATTTAAACTTTTTATCCTTTTGTCACTATAGTCAGTGTAAAAGGTGAAAGCGATCAAAAGTATTGTCCAAAGATATAAGCAAACAAAAAAGGACGCGTTACGATACAAAAAATAGAAGTGGTTTTTGTCTGCATCAATATTAACGAAAAAAATCTGCAAAGTGTGCACGAGTTTTTTTTAGTGTCCAACCGAAACCGGAATTTTGGCCGAAACCGAATATTTGGCCATTTTATTATATTCGGCCGAAACCGAAACTGGTTTTTAATATGAAAATTTAAGTTTTTACAAATAATTTTTTTTTATTAGAAGGAAACAAAAGTACTTTCATACACATAAGAAAAAAATTTAATATAAGAAAAGTGTTATTTGAATATTGAAGTTTATAACAATTAATTGAAGTTTATTTACTATAGTAATAAATGTTCATTTTTTATTTTATTTTTTATTACAAAAGTATTGCATACTTTATATCTTACATACACACCCAAAATAGTATGCACCTGCAATGTACATTTTTATAGAACTACAAAACAAAGTATTTTTTTAAAGGTTTAGTATTATAAAAATAGAAATATTTCGTTTTCTTTTCCTTAATTCCACACACACACAGAATTCGTTTAAAAGTTAAATTATCAATTTCTAGCTTCAGTATATATAAAACTTTAATATTAATTGCAATAGAGATGATAAAATCAAAAATGATAGTATTGAATGCATAAAATGCTTTGCAAAAAACAAATCAAGAACATTACCGTCTTTTCGGAGCTTTTGATGAGAACCTCCTGCCCTTAAGATAGAAAAATATTTGTATGAACTAGAGATGGGTGCGTGAGTAATTTTGACTCACGAGCACGGACGCTCACGAACTCTCACGATGTGTTATTTTTCATCACGCAAGCTCACGGTTCAAACGATTTGTTTTACCCATGATCACGCACGCTCACGATGTGTTTTCTTCTAATCACGAATGCTCACTATACAAATTGTTTTTGACTCACGATCACGATGTCATTTTTTGACTCACCAGTGCTCTCGAATAGAATTGATAACGATAAGTCACGCTTACTAACGAAAATTCTTAAAGTAGTTTTCACGTTTTATAAGACGAAGAATACACATGGGCATTTCCATGGTCGCGCACGTAACGTTCGTACGCCTTTTTTTTGTTAAAAATAAAAAAAAAGCAAAGAAAAACTTAAACTTTTTTGTCCTGTTTGGATTTTGGGATAGCACTCTAGTAGTACTATATTTAGTGAAAAAGGTGGAAGTGATCGAATGTATTGTCCAAAGATATAAGCAAACAAAAAAGGACGCGCTGCGATACAAGAAATATAAGTGGCTTTTGTCTGCATCAATATATGCGAAAAAATCTGCGAAGTGTGCTCGAGTTTTTTTTTTTATTTTTCTTACATTATCCGAAATATTTTTTATTATTTTTATTCAAACCGTATGATACGTTACGATACAGATTTTTCCATTCACACAAGTACAAATTTTTTATATTTATTTAATTGAACTAAAACAACATATAAAGTTTAATTCAGGACCGTATTTCTTATCAAAAATAAAGTATTTTTGAGTTCTCTTTAAAATATATTAACATTTAAAAATATCGTCATATAAAATCAAAAAAGCCGTAAGTTACAATAAATTCAAAGTCGACTTTTTGATTGATTATTGATGCACTTAATCAAAATACATGTTCCTGCTAAATTGTACACTCCTACAAATAAAAATGATGTTTTTAGTAAAAAATTTCTAAAATCCCTAAGTTTGAGTGCAACATACAATTACAATTTAGATAGTTTTTTGACTCTTCCGTAAAATTTTTTGGCTGTAAAGCTGTGAGAAAGCGCCCCCTTTCCCCCATGTGGACGCCCATGCTTAGTGATGTTGATGTTAAATACAGAAACCTTATCCACAAATTGCAATCCGAGTATTATTTTAATGCGGTTGCTTAATGCAATGATATCATGGAATAAATTTAATTTATGAAATATTTCAGTTTATGTATTCAATAATTTATACATTGTAGTACATATAATATTGTGTTAATAATAGGTTTGTTTCCGTACACGCAAGTTTGTGAAAAATTTCGAAAACTTTAAAATTTTTCACAAACTTGCGTGTACTGGAACAGACGTAATATATTTATATTATAAATAGAAGAATTTGTAACGTTGATACATTTATTTTCAAAACTTCATTGAATATGACTGTTGCATAAGCAAGCACAAATTTTTCTCACCAAGTTAAAACATAGTGAGAACTGCAATCAAATCGAGTCGCATATTTTAGTTTACAGAAACACTTTGTCTATCGAGTTCCTTTGAAAGTACAATAGAATTGAAATATGCGAGACGAGTCACCGATTTTTCTCATTTTATTACAGAGACAGTGCAAGTGAGAATGACATCACAATGACGTCAAAGTCAGAAAATCTGTTGAGAACTACGGTGAGAAAAGATACAGAACCGCAGGTGATTCCAATTTGCAATTTTAAATGCATTTTTCGTTAAGTTTGCTCCACTGTATCAGTATCGTGTGTTTCTTTTGCACTTTTCTTTCGCACAAAATTCCAGCACAGATTTTGACGAATGAATTTCAGTAATTCAATGTCAGCGACCAGCTTAAGTGAAATCGTTAAAGTTTCCTGGAAACGCAGCTTCTCCTCTTTCGCACTCTTTTAACACACATTTAATATTTTAATGTGCTAACTTAAATCTTTTTTTCTTTTACAGATACTATTACGACAAAAATATCATGACCAAAGTGCATGGCAAACGTTATGCCTACAAATTCGATTTTCACGGCTTGATGGCAGCATGCCAGGCTCAGGCGCAGGGCTGCGATCCAACCACAAGCATGCTTAGTTCCTACAAACATCATCCACACCATCCACATCATGTGGGCGCCAGCCATCATATGCATCATCAGCATCAGTTGCAGCAGCAGCACCAGCAGCAGCAGCAGCATCATCATCATCATCATCAGCATCATCATTCGCATCATGCTCATCATAATCTACAATCAGATCTCTCACCGACATCATCGTCCAGCTTAGGTTTTCCATCGCCTTCTACGGCGTCAATGCCTTCGCCTATAAGTGGTGGTGTGGCTGCATCTCCAAGCAGCACCAGCAGTTTGGTTACTCTTGCCAATGCTTCAAATATGTGCACAAACAGCGCATTACAACAATTAACTACAACAACAAATTCAAATCTTTCCTCAACACCATCCACAACAACGACAGCCACAACAGAAACAGCAACAACACCACCACCAGCACCACCTCCGCTACCCGTTACCACAACCGGTGGCCCAACACTTTTTTCACGCCCCTCATATTGGCCATATTCGGCCGCAAACTTTGAGCCACGCCCACCATCTAATGCATTTAATTAACTAAAAATAATTTGTACCGCAATAACGTGTACTTAATTTATATAAAGCTTGCTTAATTGCTCATCATCAGCATCCTAAATCCAACAAAAACGACCGCCTGTGGTGTTGCATACCTTTTTTGAAACGGTAAGATTGCAATGATTTTGGCAACCCTTCTAATGACCACATTAAATGGTCATTTCCGCTTGTATGCTTGTGGAAAGCTACCGAGTTCAGGCCACATTCTTGCCATTTCCTTACCTTAAAAATATTGTTGCATACTAAATGTGATACCAAATTATTTATTACAATTTGGCGCAAGTTATTGTGCTAATTCCATCCTAAATATAATCCACAAAAGAAGTCTCAAACATAGCGGTACTCATATTTATACATATACATACATATTATTATTATAATTACTATTAAATATTCAATGTTATAACTTATAAGCAATAATATATTTTATATAGATACATATTTAGTTTATTTTTAAAATTAAACATGCTCGTAAAACATTAAAACCCAGAGATGAATTTAAATTGTTATAGAATGTTTTTAAGTTTATGCGTTGTAAATAGTTATAAGCAGTTTTTTGATGATTTTTAATGGATTAATTTTCTTTAATGTCAAAAGTCATGGAGTGTGTAATAAAGTTAAAATTATGTTAAACTCTACATCAGAGGTGTTTATTTTTTAAAATTTACAAACTATCAAAGAGATATAATAAAACTATGGATTTAGTTTAGACAGGGCTATTATGATACCATGTATCACAGTGGCCCGCATGAATAAAAGTAGCAGATTCGACTTTACTATAATTCAAAATAAAAAACCTTCAAAAGTAGTTAGTTTATATGAAAAAAGTGCTCTTTACTACACTACAAGTATCAGCTGTTTCGAACTTGCTACAAATTAACCGTATTGGTATAAATAAAAGTAGTGATTGCTTCTGATTTTGAGTAGTAAGCAAAATGGCATACAAGGCATAAAAGTTTGTACTAAATTAATATATATATGTATATTAAATTCATTGAATTTATTTAATTTGATATTTATTTGGGCTGGCAAAATTAAGATTTGTTGAAGTAGAAAGCAAACTACAAACTTGTCAGTCGGCCATGGATAATTTAAAAGCGCTCTTTAGATTCACTCTATTAGAGGTATTCACGATTCGGCGCACTTGCCCGTGCATTTGAGGTCTGGAGGACTTTTGCAGTTAGGTTTTTGTGAACACGCCAGTATCAATTTTTTCAAAGCTGTCAAAATTTTCTATGTCTACCAGAGATCTGCAACGAATCACATTTTTGAATCAATAGGGGTATTCACGATTTAGTGCACTTGCCTGTGCAGTTGAGGACTTGTGCACTTTACAAAAACAAATTGTACGTACGTCAAAAATCTGCACAAGTGCTTTCCTACTATTACCTTTAACTTGAGGACTTGAGTAGTTGTGCACTTGTGTGCATTGAAAAATGTTGACAGCCTTGAAATGGTGATGGTGGTGTGTTCACGAAAACCTAACTGCACAACTGCACAAGTCCTCAAGTCCTCAACTGCACAGGCAAGTGCACTGAATCGTGAATACCCCTAATGCCACCACTTACTCAAAAATGAGAATGAATAAGTAGAAGTAGCAGTAGCGTAGCAAGGGTGGGGCGGGGGGGTGGTCCGCACCGGGTGCACAGACAGAAAGGGTGCAAAATTAACAAATAAAATTTTTAACATAAATCTGTACTAAATTGTGTAATTTGTTTGTATAAACATACATTTTTTTTAGTCCTCTGCGACTGACGTGCCTTAATTTTCACAATTCTACTGACGTGGTAGTACATCAGACATCATTTTGACAACTTATATTTTCGAAACTAGCTTTTTATTCCTTATTTTACCTATTGTATTTTAAAGTTAAGAGTGTATATAATTTTTTTAATTTACTAATATATAAAGTTAAAAAGACGTATGTAGCTAAACAACATTTATTGATATAGCATAAATATTTTTTGCAAAATATACACATTTTTTGCAAAATATACACGTCAGTCGGAGAGGGTTAATAGTAGCGCTTAATATATGTTTTTTGTATGATTGAACTTATTATATTGGCTGTACTGTTACATTGCAAAATACAAAAGGTGCAAAAATACCTCAAAGCATTCCTTACAATGCGTTTGTATCAATTAAAACTAATTTAAAATATTCATAGGTATAATGTTTGGTGAAGGGTGCGTGCAACCATCATAAAGATTATACATACATTTTTATTTATTTTATATATAGTGAGCAAATGTTTTTGAAGCAATTCTATAATGTTTTTGAATCAAATTTTATTGGTCGCTGGTACAATTTGTGTTTCAGTTGCTTCATGCGAAAGAAGCTTTTCAAAACTTAAATTAATAAAAAATTATTTACGGTCAACAATGTGGCAGTCAAAACTTACAGACCTCTCAATATTATCTATTGAAGCCGAAGAGACTGAGAACATCGATTTCGATGAAGTTATCGAAAAGTTTGCTTCTCTGAAAGCAAGAAAGGGGAAATTATAAATCTTGATAGTACCTTAAAATTTGATTTTATTCATTATTTTTAATCATTAAATAATGTTTTTATATTTTTCAGACACCCAATTGATGTTTTAAAACAAAAAAGTTAAATTAACTCGATGCATCTTAACAAAATTATTAAAAGATACAAATAAAAAATTTTAAACAAAACCGCATATTTGCAAATTTTTAGTTTTTTGTAGAGATTTTAGATATGGATAAGGATAACCGTCCATTGAGGGTGCAAAATTTATTTTCCGCCCCGGGTGCCAACAACCCTAGCTACGCCACTGATAAGTAGTTTCCAAAGTAGTACCTACTCATATGTGGTTGATTCGTAAAAAGTTGACCAAATAAGTTTTAGAATGAATTATATATAAATATTCATATGAATTAGAGTTGTTTGAGGTCAAGCTTATTAATATTAATAAAATAATTAAGTACTTAGAGCATTCGAGTCAAAATTTTTGATATTGAGGGTGGACCTAATAAATGTTACTTTTTTCTATAAGTACATGTTTTTTTAGTAAAAGTACATTTTTTGACAGCATAAGGGGGGATTTCGAGTCTGATGATAAAAAAAAATTTGTCGGACGCTAGGGTGGACCCTAAATTTTTTGTTTTCCGTATAAGGGGTCGCTGATTTCGAATCTTATACCAAAATTTAAAAATTTTTTTGACGCTAGGGAGGACCCTAAAAATATCTTTGTTAGTTTTTTAGTATGAGGAAATGTTTTGACAGTGTAAAGGGGCCACTGATTTCGAGTCTGACGCGAAAATATAAAAAAATTTGTTTGACGCTAGGGTGGACCGTTAAAATTTTTTTTGCAGTAGTTTTACATGTTTTGGTAGTATAAGGTGGTCGCAGATTTAGATTTCCAAAATTTAAAAAAAATTTGTTTGAAGCTAGGGTGAACCCTCAAAATTATTGTTTTTGTTTTTAGTATTAGTACATGTTTTTACAGTATAAAGGGGTCGCTGATTTCGAGTCTGATGTCAATATGTAAAAAAATTTGTTTGACGCTAGAGTAGACCCTAAAATTTTTTTTTCAGTAGTTTTACATGTTTTGGTAGTATAAAGTGGTCGCAGACTTCGATTCTTATGCCAAAATTTAAAAAAAGTTGTTTGACGCTAGGGTGGACCATAAAATTTTAGTTTTTTGTACTAATATAGTACATGCTTTGACAGTATAAAGGGGTCGCTGATTCCGAGTCTGATGCGAAAATTTTTCTCATGACAATTTGTTAAAAATTTGTTTGATATAAAAAGAATCTGCTACCAAAACATGTTAAACTACTAAAAAATAAATAAAATTTTTAGGGTCCACCCTAGAGCGTCAAACAAATGTTTTATATTTTGACGTCAGACTCAAAATCAGCGACCCCTTTATACTGTCAAACCATGTCCTCATACTAAAAAACAAACAAAGATCTTTTTAGGGTAAAAACCCTAGCGTAAAAAAATTTTAAAAATTTTGGTACAAGATTCGAAATCAGCGACCCCCTTACACAGCCAAACATGTTAAAGTACTGGAAACCAAAAAATTGTAGGGTCCAAAAAAATTTTCACATCAGAATCAAAATCTCTCCTTCTACTGTCAAAACTTGTACTTATAGTAAAAAGTAACATTTATTGGGTCCACCGCAATATCAAAAAAATTTTAATATTAAAAAATGTGAATCGAATACACTGAGTACTTAATTATTTTATTAATATTAATGAGCTTGACCTCAAACAACTCTAAATCATATGAATATTTATATATAAATTATTCTATACTTATTTGGCTCACTTTTTTCGAATCAATCACATATGAGTACTGCTTTGAAAACTACTTATACTTATTCATACTCATTTTTGAGTAAGTGGCTCATTGATTCAAAAATGTGATTCATTTTTCATGTGATTCAGATCTCTGATATGAATCACTGAGTTGTTATTCGTTGCGGATCTCTGATGTGTGAAAGTATACTGCTGCTCAAGTCCTCAACTGCACTGAATCGTGAATACCCCTATTAATATTAACCAGCTGCGACGAACATATATCCCTTTTTTGTAGTAAACGCTACTTTTGAAGTTAGTTGTCATATAATATCAAACAAAATTTTTATTCATACCGAATCCAAGCTTTTTTGTAGCACTTTACTTTTTTGTAGTTACTACAAATTACTGAAGATGCTACTTTTTATTCATATGGGCCATTGTATGAGAGGTAGGCGGAGATTTAAATGTTTATATTTTTCGAAATAAATACCAAACGCAGAGCACATGTGCAAATTTTGAAGACATGGAATTTTGATTTTTGTGGAATTTAAAGTAATTTGACTATTTTGATAAGGCCACTTTGTATGGGAGGTAGATGTGCCTTTCGTTCGATTTTGCCAAGTTTTGTACTCATAGTGCATACTTGAGGTAAAGATATACATTTGCGCAAAATGTTAAGACATAAAAAAAATTCAATAAAAGCAAAATATAAATAAAAACAATTATGCAGTTAAGAATAGATCAATTGAAATGAAGAAATTTTAATGGAAATGGAAAAACCACTAAATTTAAAATAGCATTTCTAAATTTCAGTAGATCTTTTCAGAACTTAATTTTATTTATTCTGAAAAATTTAATAAGTTTTAAATTTATCCGTCTAAATTTAAAATAAAATTCTGAATCTAAAATGATTTTTTCTGCATTTCAAGTGTTTTTTTTTAATTTCAAATGATTTCTCCCAAATTTTAATTGCTTTGTTCTGAATTGCAATTGATCTTGTCTGAATTGCAATTTTTTGTTGAACATCGTTTCAAGTTTTATTTTAAAGTGTGCATAACATAGCTTTTAGCATTTTTTGGACTTTTGGCCAAATAACTTTTTTTTGCAATCTTCGAAAGGATCATTACTAAGGCTAGAATTTCGATGACATGCCATCTTTTTTCTGCTGCTTCTAAGACATTTCCTGCTTATTTAAAACGTCCATTTATGTTTCCTAAATTCCAAATATGAAAAGTTTTTAGGACATTTTTTCGTTATTTTTCATCTTTTTTAGTTTTCATGTCATTTTTACCAGATTGAGGGCATTTTTTGTTAATTTTTAGAGATTTTTAAGTTATTTTATTGTCATTTTTGACGTTTTTAATTTTGAGAGCATTTTTCGGTTTTGACGGTCATTTTAGTGTAATTTTTATATATTTTTTTTGGTACTAAAAAATGTCAAAATGCAAATTTTTAAACATATTCCTTTAATCAAAAACATTACCTCTCGACAAAGGAGTAGCTATGTTTATAGACTTTGATGAAAAAAAGCTCTGCGCGTGGTGAAACTGATGAAAGGGTATGAGAAAAGTGAAACAAGTGTTAGATAAAAACTCAGGATATGCTAGTATAAAATACATTTTAATTTAGTAATGTTTTATTTTCAAGGCTTAATTTTTTGTTTATTTTTTATGCAATTGTTTGCGTTTTTAAGGTAATTTTTGTCAGTTTTTAGGTAATTTTCTGCAATTTTTAGGTAATTTTTGTCATTTTTTTAGGTAATTTTTTGCAGTTTTTAAGATCATCAAACCCGAGCGCTGATCAATTCTTATTAGTTTGGTTAAACCCACTGAAACACAAGGTAAGGTTTTGGAAACTTTTAAAAGATTTTACAAAAATTCGTAACTTCTTATTAAATCACTGTGACCGACTTTTTAAATGTTTGCCCATTTCTTCTGTTTTATTTCAAAAGATTCTTTATCTCTTTGTTCAAGTTATATAATATTTTATATATGTACATATCTAAATCTATTTAATCATTGAAATTATAGTAGTTTTTTTCAAGATTCTATATCAAAGACTTCCGATGCTGCTTCTGGGTCTCTTATCGAAAAAACGATTTTTTTTTTGGTGAACTGATAACTTAAACCGAATAGGCTACCGCTAAACCAATAAAGATCAAACAGTAACACAGAAAACAAATACGATCCACTGCTGTGGCTAACAAGATCCAATCGAACTGTATTGAGCGTGTTGATGGTGCTACCATTGGATTGATACTCAAAGCATCTGCTGTCTCGTACACATGATCGCTCAGCTCCTTGGTGCCATTGTTCAAGAGCGATTGGGGCTCAGATTCTAGTGAGAATTGTGATAGGCAAAGTACTTTGCCCAAAAAACCATTTAATATATTTTTTAGGAAATCAGGTAGACGACGTTTATGTTTGGCAGTTGATATGTAAAGCACAATTACCGCTATGATAGTGGATATGCTTAGCAGAAGCAGGCTACTGCTGTAGAAGAGTACTAAATGAAATGGAAAGAGCATGAGTAATATTGAAAAGCAAAACTAACTTTCAGGACTTACCAACAAGTGGCGTATTTTCGGCAAGAACAGGCAGTAATTGTGCAAAATACATGAGAAACGCTGCAATGATTACAATAACAATACCGTTGAGTAAAATTTTTTCGCCCATTTGTGGAGGCAGCCAAAACGATGAGAGTGCGAGCAGTACAATGCACGATGCTGGGGTAAAGATCACTGCTGTATACATCGACGAACGTCGTTCCAGCTCAAAACTAAATTGTACATAGTTGTGGTAATCTTTCTGGTGAAAAGACAACGAGGCATTAGTGATCTCCCATTCGGTTGACTGCACCAAATCATAGAAGTCCACACTTTGAGATCCCTTAAAATAGCGCGAGTCAATGGTGGTCATGGTCCATGTGCCGATCTTAACATCACATGTCTGGGTATCGAAGGGCCACATGAGTAGATTTAGATTGCAATAGGCTGTGAAAACCACAGGTGGAACCCAGAGAAAAAGGCCATCTTTCATGAGCAGTAGCTGTGTATCGCCTATATAATTGCTACCCTCACCGGCACTGTTGAAAAGAGTTATATCTGGTTTCCAAACATCCACTGGACGAGTGTGTACCGTTTTGATATTGTCATATTCGGAGGTGTTCCATGAGAGATTCTCATCGGTCCAATTCTATTAAATAAATACGAGCGTATATTTGACGATTATCATAATGTTTGACTGCATAAAGTTCATCATATTTTTAAGTCATCCTTACGATTCTCAACCAGGCATGTAGCGTCATTTTCCCATTCATTTCATCGACGTCAATATAGTTAATCGATATACCAAGTGATATATTTGTTGGTTGACCCTTGTTCGTCGGGTGTAAGTTCTTATCATAATTGGTAAAGAGTTGTAGGCGCAGCTTGTCCAAAGTCGTCATGTTCCATTTTTCATTAAATTCTGCATCCTCCGCTGAGATTGGCATGAATTGCATGAAGTAAAAAAGTAAAAATTTAACATAGAATTTCAAAAATATTTTGATTTTTGTTGAACATGTGCTTAGTCACATGTGCTTAGTTAGTCAAAATAAGGCAATACAACTCAATATTTTAATGAGGGCTGTTGCTTTTTTGATACTTAGATGAGATTGAAATCTACTTTCAAATTCTAAAAGTAAAATTAATCTAAAAAAAAAACACTAGGACATGGTGTTTTTTTTAGATTTTCAAAAGGACCCTTATTTTTGTTTGTTAATACAAAACAACGATTTTGAATATTACGACTTTGAAAATGTATCCATCAAATAGCCGAACTAAAAATTATTATCTTTATATGTGACCTTCTCCGAGAAAAGGGACCTAGTGTGTCAAAAAACGGGTTTGGACTAAAGAGTGAATTCTGGTACCTAAAAGGGTGTAGAATAAGATGAAATGAGTTAGATTTCTGATAAAAATTTATTTACCCCATAAAAACGTACAAACAACTGAAGGTGTGTCCACAGTGAAACTTTAAATGCGTTTTTGTCAAAACTTCCTTTTCACACACTAGGTCCCTTTTCACGGATAAGGTCACATATATAAAATTCTTGTGTACATGGCTTTGTCTCTGAACTTCTCCTAAGCGACAAGACCAATTTTGATGAAATTTTGTGAGTTTATGCGCCTGGGTCTGTAGATGGTTTTGCTTTAAAGTTTGACCCGTTAGGTGGCGCTGTTGTTGCTGTGGCAGTGTTTAAAGGAGTATTTGCCAGAAGAACTCAGAAACGCATTGAGAAATTGTCATGATTCCTTCACTATACCATTACTTTTTATGCAAACAAATTTACAAAAATACAAAAAGAATAAAACTAAAAAAAAATTTTATATTTTTATGATAGTTTGGCACACATGCGGCTCTTTATAATTTTGGTATTTAAAAAATAAAAAAATTCCATGGAATTCCATGTTGTTCCATCGTTGTTTGACCAATGATTTGAAGAACAATTTTATTTTTCAAGGGACTTCACACAAAACAAAGAGACAAAATAATTTTTTATTTTAAAATAGTAAGATGTGTTCAAAATTTTTACAGTTGATATGGTTAATCACTACGAATAGTGAAAAGAAAAAGAAGAAAAAGAAGTCAAAATTTGAAAATTTTAATTTGTGATCATATTTTAGTTAAAGTTATGTTATTTGGTTTATGTTATTTTAGTTAAATGTTATGTACATTATTTATTTTAATTTCGATTTTTCTTTAATAATAATACCTTTTCTTTATATACTTAAGCATAGTACTTGTTCAGTTTCATGTGAAATTCCACTCAAATCTCTATACAAAAAGTGACAGCTGCGAAACAAGCGTGTAAATTTCCACAACATGTTCGCCAGAGCAGTACTCTGTTCCGCTGCGTGAAATTATCGCAACATGTTTCTGAGCAACATTTTTTCACGACAATTTAATTGTACTGCCTATTTATTTTGAAGTGAAAAGAGAGATATCATATGAAATCTCTCAACTTATTCTCTGAGTCTCTCTAAGAAACATTGTCATGAATTCCTCGCAACAAACTTTAAGTCAGAAATTTCACGCAACAAATAAAAAGATGTAGCCAGCGAAATTTCACGTAAACGAACAGAGTACTAGGCTTTAGCAAAAAAAATTAAGGAAGCTGAAAAATTTTTAGCTGTTGAAAATTATCGTATAGGGACTTTCAAAAAAGATTTTAAAGCTTAAAGTTTCTAGTTTGACGGCCGTAATTTCTAAATTTTTTTCAAAAATTATGGTTCTTTGGTACAAAATTTTTTGATAAAGCCTAGTAATCTGTTCGTTTGCGTGAAATTTCGCTGGCAACATCTATTTATTTGTTTCGTGAAATTTCTGACTTAAAGTTTGTTGCGAGGAATTTCTATGGCAACGTTTTTCAGAGAGACTCAGAGAATAAGTTGGGAGATTTCATACGATATCTCTCTTTTCAATTCATAAAAGGGAGATATCGTATGAAATATCCCAACTTATTCTCTGAGTCTCTCTGAGAAACGTTGCCAAAGAAATTCCTCGCAACAAACTTTAAGTCAGAAATTTCAGAAAAATACGCAGAACAATTAAATTGTCGTGAAAAAGTGTTGCTCAGAAACATGATGCGATAATTTCACGTAGCGGAACAGAGTACTGCTCTGACGAACATGTGAAAATTTCCACGCTTCCAGTGGAATTCCAGTGGAATTTCACATGAAACTGAACAGAGTACTATACTTAACCAAAAAAATAAAATGTTTTCCTTATCAATAGTTGATGTTTAGGAAGCAATACGCGTGCTCCTTTAGCTCAAAGTTTGACGATTTAGACCGAAAAAAATGCTCGACCTATCGGACTTAAAATAGTAAGGGCTTTTAGGGTATGAAAAGAGGTAAGGGCTTAAAACCCTAGAAACATAAGTACTTTTGGCAATAATTGCAAAATTAAGGTAGGTTTTTTGAAACAGCCAAAGAAGTCATTTTTATGCACTTTTTTTAAACGGAAATCAACGGCAAAGTTATCCTTTTCCATTCAAAGTCGGATATCTTGGCAAAAAATTTTCTTAGAAAAATAAAAAAAAAACTAAAGTTAGCTAAATGAAGAAGCAAACCTTTATTATGGCTTAACTTTTTCGAAGCCCATGGAGTCTTGTAGTTCCGTGCTTTTTCTTATGATTGTGCAATTATCGTCGCTGATGACAATTTTTACTAAAAGGCTTAAATTCCCGTACGATAATTTTTTAAAAAGTTTTTAGAAAATATCTAAATCTAGTAAGGAATTATCTTTAACTGGGCCGAAGTTAAAATACCCCACGGCCGAATTAGAATATATATAAAGTATTAAGCAAACACTTAAATATATTTAAAGAGATTTTTCCCGTTTTGGTTAAGTCACTTTGTATGGGAGGTAGGTGTGGTTTTCATCTGATTTTTACAAATTTAATACTCAAAATAAATATTAAATATTTAAGACACTGTGCGAAATTTGAAGTCATTAAATTGATTTTTGTGGAATTTAAAGAGATCTTACCGTTTTGGTTAAGTCGCTTTGTATGGGAGGTAGGCGTGATTTTCATCCGATTTTGTCAGATTCGAACTTGATATAAGCTTGATTCAGATTTTGTATAAAAAGCTTATATTTTGAATTTCGTTATGATAGCTCAAAAATTACGGCTGCTATCGTGGACACAGACGGACAGACGGATAGACGGACAGACGGACATGGCTAAATCGACTCAGGAGGTGATGCTGATCAGGAATATATATACTTTTCTATACCGGCCACGCCTCCTTATCGGCGTTACAGACGGAGTGACCAAATTAATATACCCCCATTACGTTTTTTAAACGTGGGGGTATAAAAATTGTGAATTTTTCTGCTGCCTTAATTTCTTTGCTGAGTTTATTAAAATAAGTTTAGGTTTTCTTCTTTATTTGAAGTACGTTGTGGCTCTTTGAAAGGTATTAAAAATCTTAATGTGGTTCTTATTCGTCTCACTCGTGCCCATCCCTGGTATAAAAAGATTTAAAATTTTTCCAATAGGAACTTTAAATCAACCCTACATTTATGCATACCATATGAAAGAACATTAAAAAAGCCATTTTTGGTTTCAAATATTTTTTCAACAAAAAATAATTTTACCAAAATTTTTTGCGAAATAAAGAAATTCGTTAAGGTTTCTTTTGGAAAATAATAAAAATTAGAAGGGAAACGAAAATTAAAAAGATTAAAACACGACGGACAATTAATCAAAATATTAAACAAAAAAATAATTAATGCAATCCCTTGTAACATGACCGAGTTATTCATCAGCAAAAAATTTCAATGCGCATTACTTGTATGCACATAAGGAGCGCTTCATTCTCCTTGCAAATAGTGGTGTTTGTATAGCGCTATATTTGTAGCACTTACCGTAACGTAACGTTGCACTTGAAAAAAAGCATTGGATTTTAATGTAAAAAAAATTAATTTTAAAAACTGTAAAAATTCATCAAATCGTTTTAAAACTATGTTTTCTGTTTTTCCTTCATCAAATGAAAAATCAAATTAAATGCATTAAAATCATACCTTTTTATATTGTCCTAATTCTAATAGGATGTATGTAAAAATTGGGCAAAGTAACGTTTATTAGCGGTTTAGGTAGCTTTCTTTTTTTTAATGTTTATATGAAAAAAAGGGAGGTAGAACGTTTGAAACAATACATTATCGTATGAACTTCATGCAAATAATAAACAGTTTTCTTTGACTCTTGAACAATAGATAATTTTGACTTACGTCGTATAAGAATAATTACGTCGAAAAACTAATAAAAGAAACAAAGCTCTCGGTTCTCGCTACAATTGCCTTCCAACTACAAGGAGAGTAAAGCGCTCGGTTGTTGCTACGTTTTTATATTAAATACAGGCAGAACAAAGCATTCGGCTCTCGCTACGATTTTATATGTTTTACAGCGGGAGCGGAGCGCATACATCTGATGACATGACTATGTTAAAAATACGCTATACACAAGGACAATGAAGCGCTCTACTGTTTTTTGGAGCGCTTCAGATGCGCTGATGGAGCGCTTGCTTCCCTGCTGGGTCATTTTCAAAGCAAGCACTTTCATTTTTGATTGATTTTTTTTTTCAATTTCACCAAAAAATAAAATTTGTACTAAAATCTTTTTGTGTGTTTCAGGTACGAAAGTTTTTGTGGTGTCAATTTCTTGAAAATTTTAAGCAACTGGATTGTTCCTATAAAAATCGAAATTTTTCTGAGAAAAGACATCTAAACCAAGAATGTTACTTACCACAAAGGTATGCAATTATTAAATTGCAATAATATAACTTTGAAAATTCTTGCATGGCAGATTATTTACCTAAAACATTTAAGGTGTTTGATGAATTTGAGGACCTTAGTATGTTTGGCTATGAAAAAAAGGGCAAAAATTTGGATAAAGATATATAACATCTCGATTAACACCGGGTATATCAGCTAGTCTTATATATAAAACGAAGTATACATTTTGATGTAACCACTAACTGAAAAAAGGGTCAACCGATTTCAAACAAAATTCTAGGGTGTTATGCTATGTTTGTACGTTGGGAATGGTCTGTAGATGGTTTACGTGAAGTATGCACGAAATCGGCGCAGTGGTTCCGGCATTTTCCTATATACTCCCATACAAATATTATGTCTGTCTGTGTGATGCCTACAGACTCCAAAACTAGTGGTCCGATTGAACTGAAATTTTGGCTCAGGTAGGTTAGGGGAAAAAAGTTGCCACACCCACTTTTGCCGCCCCCAAACCAATAAATATGCTATATTTCAGAAGGTTTGGGTCGTATATGACTTTAATTTGGTTATTTAGTTTGAATGGTTACTTTCTGCATTTTTTAGTAAAAATAGGCATGGCTGCACTTTTGCTACTCCCAATTTTTTCTGAAATCATAAAAATTTACTACTAGGCCGATTGAGCTAAAATTTTGGCTTAATTTGTATGGGTACCGAAAACTGTACCAAAAATTGGTTTCCACACCCTCTATTACTCCCCACAAACCAATAAAAATGCTTTATTTCAGACGGTTTGGGTCGTGTCAGACTAAAATTTGGTAATAGTTTGTATGGCTACATTCAGTCACTGAACTAAAAATGGACGTGGTCGCACTATGTTTACGCTATTTTTCAGTAGTGAATCAAAGTGAGTCAGGTATAAACTAAATTAAGCTGAAACTTTGGCAGCTAATTTATTTTAAGTACGAGATGGTTTAAGGAAAAAACGTTGCCACACCCACTTTTACCGCCCAAAAATAAACAAAAATGCTACATTTTGGACGGTTTTGGTCATATTGTACTAAAATTTGGTAATTTAGTTCATATGGTTACTTTCGGCAACTACACTAAGAATGAAGTATAAAACACTTTTTCTTGGAGTATATATATGTACAACGTCTGCCGGAAAATACTATTTGTTATATTTTTTTAAAAAAAGGTCTAAAATATTGACTTTTTAGTAAAAAACTGATTCCAAAGTTTTTTTTTGTTGTACAAATAAAACCAAGTAAATATTGCATTTTTAACTACCTTTCATATAGTATATTAGGGGTATTCATGGGTTGATGCGAAACGAAGTTGCAACGATGCGAAAATGCAAGATTGCAAACTTTCGCATTACTCCAAAAACAAACACATTAGAAGCAATTTTGCAACTCTTCTTAAATTACGCACTGCCCAAACCTATTGCGAGAACGCACAAGCAGTGATGCTAAACAGCTGATTCATGTTTTGATTGTTATCAAACATAGTTGGCACCTGGGTAAAACTTTAAAAAGTTTAAGTCTGTGCGTTGATTCTAACAACTTTTTGTTATTTTGACTGTTCATTCGACATATAATTTTTATTGCACAAATAAGTTGCAATATTGATGTTCACGCTTTTGTGCGCAAAATATCTTGTAATTTCACACTCTTGAAGTTCGCAACTACCCGTGAATACCCTTATTCATTTGCAAAAATTCTACCAGTTTTGCGCAAAAATTGTTTACTCCTTCCCCCTTTTTCAACTAACGTAAATTTTGTTTATTTAAATACGCTTTACAATAATAACTTTTAGTCAGTTTAATTTTAACACATTTCTATAATTTTGATATCAACAACATTCACATATCTTCAAAATTGGCAACAACTTTTAGTACAATGAATTTTTTATAAGACATTGTTACCTATGAATAAGAAAAAAACGGAATTAAAATCAAAGTTTTGACTTTCAATGCAAATATCTCCAAATTTTTTTTGTTCAAAAGTTAAAAAAAGCTCTTCACAAAAGTATTTCGAACTGTACCGTTAGGTCAGTGTATATATTTTTTTTGAAAAAAGATCCAATATATTTAGTTTTTACTCAAAAAGTGACTCAAAAAATGTTTTTGTCGTAAAAAATAAAATCAAGTAAAAATTGCACAGCTGACTACCTTACATATGGGCAATGCCGCCAAAAAGGTCTACCGCGACTAAAAAATTAAATGTTACTTAAAATTATTTTAAACCTGTATAATAGAGAAAAAAAATGTTTAAATTTATATTCTGACAGTACTGAGAGCTGATCTCAATTTGAATTTAATAAAATGTCAGCAAGCTTAATGAATGGCAGCAAAAGTTTAAAAATTTTGACAAAACTTGAAAAGTTTTAACGAAAGTCAAGATGTATTTATGAAGGTGGAAAAAGTAGGTGACGTCTATCAAATCGGCACCGTAACAATGTCGAAATTTTTGTGCAAGTGATGCCACTTTCTATTATTTTCTTTTTTGTGGGACAAATTCTTTGGGTGGGAGTTTTGAAAATGGGAGAGAAGATTATGTTACGGAACATCGCAAGCAGTCAAATTTTAGATGTTTTTATAGTAATAAAGTCAAGCAATGTAGATTGGTGGCCTTTTATTTTATTTAGTATACATATATTAATATTTTTATTCCAAAAACATGTTTTCCTTGCTCCAAGTACTATGGCAGATCGCACAGTTTTCGGCATATTTTCTATTTTTTCCATCACAATATTGGCACACTTCACAAAACAGTTACAAAAAAACAGAATTAGCACGCATTTCTTTTTCCTCAAACCAATAGGATAAAGTATTAAAACATAGGATTTTTCATTGGATTTTTGTTCAAAATATGGCAATATTGATTTTTTTTTTAAATTTTGACATTGCTACGGTGCCGATTTGATAGACGTCACCTACTTCTGCCACCTTCATAAATACATCTTGACGAAAGTTAAATATGTAGCAACATTATTCCAGATTATATTAAAAAAATTTTCATAAAAAACTCGTGCACACTTCGCAAATTTTTTTTCTTTATAGTGATGCAGGTAAAAACCACTTCTATTTTGTGTCACGTAACGTATCATTTTTGGTGGCTTCTATCTAAAAGCCGAACTTTTGACAACTCATAGGACTTACACCTTGTATAGTGCGCTTAGTAAACTACTGAAAAACCAAAATAAGAAAACTGTAAGTTTAATTTTTCTTTGTTTTTCCACTCATTAAAGTCGTACGACTGTCACGTATGTAGCCACGGAAATGCCCATATGACATAGCATTTATTTGCAAAAATTTTTCCAGTCAAGCGCAAAAATCATTAAACTGTTTTCGTTATCAAAACTTTGATTTTTTTGGCGAAATTTTTTTTTTTCAAAATGTTGTTGTTATACTTTTTATAAAAAAGTCAAGTCTAAAAAAATAAGTTACGTGAAAAATTTACCCCAATATCGCTTTCCAATCATAAGTTATGGCTTTATTGATTAAGTAACTTTATGATTTATAGAATAACTATGGAGTTATAGGTAGCACAGCTACGAAATTCAGTATTCTACCACAATTAAAATATGCCGTTTCACTGATAACATTTGATGGGTGTTTGAAACGGGGGCGTGGCAGAAACGCGCCGGGTTTCAGCTAGTATTGTATAGTTTGTAATTATGAAAATTGTATAGTTTACTGTTAGAAGCCTTGTATAAGACTTCAGATGTCAAATATAAATTGGTGATTATCGAAATGTAAAAACATTCTCTGAATCAAAAATTATAGAGCTTATAGAAAAGTGAGTCAACACTGAGGAAACGAATTGGTTTCTGCTACCAAAAAAAAAAAATGCCCAACTGAATTTTTGAGGTTGCAGCAACTTAAGATTTGTAGTTACATTAACATATTTTTACTGCTGCCGTTTATAATTTCGATGTAATTCGGAACAAATATTGGTAAGCATAACAAAATCCGGTACCTTTTCGTACTGAATATCACAACATGCAACCGAAAAATCTATTGGTGTTTTAGTAAATTGGCTGCCCCAGACATTTTAGTAAACTAAAGTTTATTCCAAATAATCTCAGTATTTTCGTAATAGTTGTATACAAAATATTTAAAAACAGTTTTTATTAGATATCTATTTTGTCAATAATCCCATACAATTAAAGATTTTCCAGATACACATCTGGTAATGTGAGATCAATTTCATCATCTGGAAATTGGAAAACATTGCTTTATAAGTAGATTAAAGAAATTTTGTACAGGGGAGTGGAAGTTGTGTACCAAGCACATTGCAAAAAGTCTATTGTATTGTAATATGTTTTCTAACTCAAAATGTGATAATAGATTAAAAAATTGGTATCTTCGATAGTACATTTATTTGTAAATATTTCATTCACCGACTAACTGTGGGAGTCAAATAATGTTTTCTAGTACATAATGAAGTAGTTTGGAGTTAATGAAAAAGTAATTAAAATTTTAACTTCAAATAAAAATGCCTGTAATAGAATTGACGAATTTTTCCAATTCCATTAAATAGGAGTTGAAGTGTTCAATTAATAATTACAATTCCTGTAATGAAATTTTCATTTTTTTTAAATTCCATTCCATGGAATTGAGGTGTTCAATTACCAATTACAATTCCTGTAATTAAGGTGTTTAATTACCAATTTCAATTCTTGTAATGGAATTGCCGATTTTTTCCAATTACATTCCTGGGAATTTAGAGGACCAATTACCAATTCCTAATTCCATGTGCTTATAAGTTTTAATAAATAAAAAGGACTCTGAAATCCAAATGTGAAATATTTGGTTAAAAAACATGCCCAATAAAAGTAACATCCCCCAAATAAAACAACATTCAAGACTTCTAGTAAACTAAAATACTGGCGTGGGGTACTTTAACTACGGTCCAGTCAAAGATAATTCCTTTCTAGTTCAGTTAAAAATTTAAATGAAACGTTTAAATAAATACATAACTTTTATTTATTTTTTAAACAAACAAAAAGTTTTTTTTGAGTAATAAAAAGTAAACTTTTCTACCTATTCTTCATAGGGGCTCAAGGTCACTAAAACATAATCTTTTTAATTTAGAGTGCACTCGCGATAACGTGAACTAATTAAGACCACCAGAGTTCACTTTTGCGAAATGTTCACGTTTGCGAATCCACGTGTTCACGATGAGCAGTGTTCACGTAATGAGTGCACTGTATATTCATTAGATATGAAAGGATTGTGGCAGCTTTTTATTTAATCGAAATACAAAGGGAAAAAGATTTTTTTTTTTTAAAATCACAGGTTAGTTTCAGAATTCCACATTTTGAAAAATGTTTATTTATAATTGTGGTCACTGATTAGTCAGATTTGACTAACAACTACTTTTATCATTGAATTAATCAAACTTCGTATTTTAAACTTTGAAGCAGTGCAGATGCTTTGTACCATTTTAGAAAAAGTACTTTCACAACCTTAGATACATTGATTTTTTAAAACTATTTCTAGATGTTTGAAAACATAATACGTTACAATTTTAAAACAATTTTCCGGGATTACAAAATTTGGAACTACCGTCAGCTAAATTTAGGCAAAGTTAACATCGAAAAATTGTTCCCCTGTGTAATGATCCTTATCTTTTTCAGCAGAATATTTTGGCAGAAACTTGAGCACCATTCTTCCTTTTTTTCTCCAGTATCTAAATAAACAACTATTTAAATAAAGTTTGCATCTTGATGTGAAGGTTAAACTGATTACGAATGGCTTGTTTTTACAGTTGTTGTGTAGGCACCAGATATTACATGCTATGTGGGCGCCATCATTTTTTTTTCTGTGATACAAAAGCCAGACTTCCTCGCTCATAACCGGAGAAAAACAAGAAAACTGATAAAAATAAATGTATGGAAAAATATACGGAATAATTTATTTTGAGAAAATCGGGTTAAGTCAAAAACGAGCAATAACTGATAGCCGAATATGTGCCAGGCTTGTTTTTGGTTTCGGAAACAACATTTTGAATGCTGGCTTGCTTTTGCTAACCGCATATGTCTCTATCTTAACATAACATCTATTTGATATAAGAATCTTACACGTTACAACCGCTATATTCCCTAATAAGAATAGCGAAATGGCAAGGACTCCAAGTCTGTCGATGGAGGATATTGAGCGACAACGTTTACCGGAAGTAAAAAAATTTATCACAAATTGCATTTTTTCTTTTGAATCCTTTTGTTCGGTGCTTTTATTTTTATAAGTTAATAAATTTTTTCTTCTTCTCCTGATTGTAGTTTTTTTTTTATTTATTTCATCTATAGCACTATATATCTCATTCGAATTTTAAGCGAAAACTAGCAGAATTGAAGTTGACACATTGAAGTCCCGTTGAGAACTGATTTCAATCTTAGTTACCGAACAAACTGCAAGTATTTATGCGGTATTATATTGAATAAGATGTGTGACTGTGTGCGTGCATGTCGTTGTAACAATACCCAGATGAAAAACAAAGCAGGTCTACCGATGGAAGGAGTGTAGCAGGCTTAGTGTTGCCATCATATCTCTTTAAAAGAGGACATGTTCTCTTTTTCTGGAGCTCTGTTTTTACCTTTTTTTAAGTGAAAAGTACTCTTTTTCTGTTGGAGACAAAATATATCTATCATTAAAAATTTTACTAAAAATGCACACAAAGAAATTTGCATGAAAAGTATCAACACTGATTTGCAAGTTAATAGCTGAACGCCATCCCTGAACAAACGTAACTTAACCCTAGCTGTGACCACTATATTTTTGCATACGTTATGTGTCCACTATGTTGATGTCGTCCTAGCTATTTTTTCACCCCTTTAGAGATATTGGTTAACCCTAAATTTGTTTTGAAGGTTTAGTTTTAGGTTAAAATGAAAGAAAAGAGAAGGTTTTGTGCAAAAATATTTGTACAGTATTGCGCAATTAATTTTGGAACAGTCTACAACGAGCAGTTTTTACATTTTTATAACAAATTTATATTTCTGGCCCTTACTTATATTAAGAAAAAACGTTCCTGGGAATTTTACTTGATATAAATATTTTTAAAAAAAACCTACCCAAGCCTGCCCAAACCGGCACTAAGTATCTTATGATTATTTAAAAGCATGGTCCAAGGAATTTTAAAATGTTGCAGTTTTCGAATGGATAAATTTAAATAAAATACTTAACTTTGATTTTACATGATTTAAATACAAAATTCTAAATGTTTGATAGTGTAAATCATACTTGATTTTAAATACAAATTCTAGTTGTTTTATAGTTTTAAAATCGTTTATTGAGCTTAAGGTCAAAGTTAGGACGATTAATTGTACTAACGAATCTTACCAAAGAAACAACAACAACAACAAAGTTTGTGTTGTTTGTCAAGTTTGTCAAAGCTAGTGATTTTTTCATTTTCATGTTGAAAAAATTTTGTTGTTGTTGTTGTTTCTTTGGAAAGATTCGTTAGTACAATTAATTGTCCTAACTTTGACCTTAAGCTCAATAATCGATTTTAAAACTATCAAATAACTAGAATTTGTATTTAAAATCAAGTATGATTTAAACTATCAAACAATTAGAATTTGTATTTTAATCATATAAAATCAACATAATAAATAACAAGGTCATTTAGAAAAAACTTTAGAATATTTAACTGTATCGAATTTATTAGCTAATGGAAAACAGATTGCATAAATGACGCTTAGTAATATATTAATTAAATTTGCCAACCAAAAATTGGTGATATACTTTCAAAGTTAAAAAATTTGCCAGTTATTTTTTTCGTTGCCTGGTCAAGTAGTCAAATGAAAGAAACAGACTGAAAATATAAACGGTTCGAGCTTTCTTAACAATCAATTATATTTTCAAAAACGCATCGTGTTTGGAGGTTTTCGACGCATGTTAAAAACTGAAACGGTTCTTAAAATAAGCTCAAGAAAGCTTTAAGTATGATTCTGACGAAGCTTGATAAGTTAATCACAATTTGATCTCGTTTGTTACTTCAGTTGAAAAGACTTTATAAAAAAAAACTCTTCTATGATTATTTATTTCGTCTCATTTACTTGAACCTCAAGTTTGTTTAAATTTTTAAAAATAATAAGTGTAAAATGTTTCTTATTTACATTTATATTTATGTATTTTTTTTATATGAAATGTTTTTAAAAATAAAAAACTGAAAAAATAATATTTTAAAAAATTTTTTACTTGATTTTACTTTGCAATAAAATTTATTGAATTTAAAAAAGTCTCATCTTGTCCTCCTTTTCTTGTCAAAAGTTCTCTTATTTCGCCCCAGACTTCTGGTAACTCTAAGCAGGTTATAATTTTAATGCTTAGTTTAAAAGTCTACTTTTTTAGATTTAAACTTCCTCTTTACTTCTAAGTGAGATATGTAGCATGTTTGCTAATGCAAAGTTAAAATTGAATATTTTCATGATTGTTGTAATTCGTCCACTTCGTGCTTGAACTTGTGCGCGATCGCCTGAATACTGGTTTTTGTCTTCACGTAGTTTTCTTTGTTGTTAGTTTCATATCGTTATTGTTGAATTTCTTTTTGTACTCTTCCAATACTTTTTCTAGGCATTTCTGGTTCATAGCATTCGTGGCAATGCAAAATTCGGCTAAATTTAAATCTACGACAAAAACCCACTGTAAAATTGATTTCTAGAGCTGCGAACGTTAAGTTTTCTATCGATGTTCTCATTTGGAAAGTTAAGTCCGAAGTAGGGATGACCACTTTTTAAAAAAGACCTCCTTTTGTTATAACCGGTTTTGCAAATTTCGGTTTTCCACCGAAACTAAAAAAAAAGATAAACACCGGTTTATAAGAAAATCTTTTTTTGCATCTTTACCGAGTGACTGTTTTGTAGATGTTGGCGCAAGTTTGAAGTGCCACCTCATATTTTCAACCTTTTTATGCAGAATTTACACCCTGCCAAACCGTTCTAAACTTTTTTAAAATATCGTCACACTTCATTTACGTTTAAAATTTCTTATTTTGTTCTATTTTTTGCAAGTTGGCAATGTTTATTCACCATCGCCGCCTTTTTTCCGGGGTTGCTGGTTGATAAATGCTCGTTGTTGGTTTTTGACATTTTCCACCAGTGTTACGGTATTTTTCCTTCTAAGACCACCGGTTTTTACAAAAAAAAAGCCCTACCACTCTTAAACACCGACCGTTTTTGGCCATCCCTAGCTCGAAGTGTAAGATTGTGAACAGTGAGTGAAGTACTCATATACTTTACCATATGTCATACCATCATACTACCTAGTTGCAAAAAAATCACTGCTGTATGTCTGTCGACAACATGTTCTGCAGACATGCTCGCCTACATACCGCTTATATTTTTTTCTATAGGAATGTCCTAGGACGGCATGTCTGCCAAATGAACTGCGGTAGCAGCAATGCAACATGTATCTCATGGTATGAATGTAAAATTAATAACGTGAGATGAATGCAGCATTAATGCCGTGAGATGCATGCAGCATTGCTGCTAGTGCAGTTCATTTGGCAGACATGCCTTTCTAGGACATGACACTAGAAAAAAGATGCAAGAGGGTATGGAAACGAGCATGTCTCCTGATCTTCCGAGGCATGTTGCCGGCAGACGTACAGCAGGGCTCCTTTTCCAACTGGGTAGATAAAAGAATGGAATGTATGCTGATACGAGTGTAAGTGAATACACATACTTTTAATAAACATAATTTAAGGAAAGCCACAACTCACTACTTGCTGCGAACCAAATTCTCAAGATACTATATATATATATATATATATATGTATGTATTAAAAGTAATGGTCATGGCGGGATTTTGCAAATTGGATCATACAAGCAAGATAAGCTTGTATTGGAGTTTAGAAAATTCAACTTTTTATTTCGAGATTGTTGAGCGTTACAAAGCCGAATGGAAAAAGAGACCCGAAAAAATTATTTTCATTCCAAATTGGCCAAATTATTTAAGTAGCACTTCAACAAATAAAAAATTAAAATTTATTCGTTAAACATTTCTTTGTAATAATAGATAAATAAAAAGTTTAAAAATAGTCTCAAGATTTTAAAATTGCAAACATTTTTTGAGGGGCGCACAATGCGTCTAGCTGGACAAAAATTATAAAAAAAATTAGGTGTGCTCAGTTTCAAAAAAATGAGTGTAGTTTAAAGCAGAAAACCCCAATTAATAAGAAAACAACAACTTTTTTGGGGGGGAAAAAAGTTCGGTTGGCTCTACAGGTTTTAAAATCACAACATTTTTGTATGAAATTGTCCCGAGAAACAATTTGTGTCTGTACCAAAGTACTCAGGCACAAAAGTCCAGAGTATCGGACTCAATTTTATTTTTAAAAGCTAGGGGTAGTAACGAAAAATTGAGAAGTTTATGAAAACACATTAGGGCTATTCCCAGTTGCGGGCAAATAGCTTTGCAAATGTATGCCCTACCAAATATTTGCCATCAACTGTGAGCACACTTTTTAGAACACTGTTGCAAACAAAACTCACAGCTGTTTTGGAAAAAAAAAAAACAACACGAACAGTATTTGTGGTGTTTTTCATTACTATTTATCAAAGTGCATTATTTATCACAGTCAGTTCCATATCAGAGTCTGTTAATTTTGTTTTATTAGCGGCGTTTGGTTAAAATGTGACAGCTGATTGATTGGCAAACAAGTTTTGCCCATGCTCGACTGTTTGCAATGCGATTTTAGTGTTGCAAATTTGACACAGTCGGGCAAATGCAAATCTGTACATTTTGTTGTTGTGTTGAAAATATTTGCCATCATATTTTGCAAATGCCACGATGCCACGCTATTTGCCCGTAATCGGGAATAGCCCTATTAATCGCACATTGATATTAAGCCAAATGCAAACGAGCTTCAGCGAACAGTACCCGAGATAAAAATGTATATATTGTGTCAATAAAGTAGCTTAAATGTATCGAAACTGACCTGAGTCTTAACTATAATGTGCCCAAAACATACCCAACAAGTACCTTGAAAGGTACCTAAAATAGTACCGTAGTAAATAAGTGTGTTTTATGTCAATAAAGTGTTCAAAAACGGGCGACTATATTCGGACACAATAAACCGACGAGTGCCCGAATCAGTCTTCGTTCGTACATTGTGCCTTTCCAAGGTGTTCCAGATCTAGCACTTCTTTCGGTGCAAAGGTTGGACATTTACCGACACGGGCACCGGACAAATATCAGCTACTTTATTGACACAAAATACGAAATTGTTTCTCGGGTGTTAGTTGCGCATTTGACTGTTATAAGTGGTTGTTGGAAAAAAATTATCAAAATTACATGTTTTAAAGTGAGGAAAAAAATTAATATTTTTTGACACTTAATATTTGATCGAAACTTAAAGAGTGGCGAATTGAGAGAAACGTCAAGAACAATGCATTAAAATGGGTTGGGTTCGATATCCCCAAATAAAAAATCCCCAAACGCAAAGTCCCCAAATCAAAATCCCCAAACACAAAATCCCCAAATCAAAATCCCCAAACACAAAATCCCCAAATTTAGTTTAACAAGCTTGGGTGCGCGGCGATTTTTAACCTAACCCAAGCTTGTTAAACTAAATTTGTTGGCTATGTGCTAATCAATTAATAAATTTGAGCTAATTATTGTTAATATAATTTCATTTGTTTTACACATAATATTAATGGAAACATAAAGGCATTATAATTCAAAGTCCATGAATTATATAATTGAGATCAAAGCAAGAACGAGTTGGGCTCGATTTTTGACCTAACCCAAGCTTGTTAAAATAAATTTGCTCATCAATTAATAAATATAAGCTAATTATTTTTAATATAATATTATTTGTTTTAAAAATTATATTAATGGCAACATAAAGGCATTATAATTCAAAGTCCATTATAATTTAGATCAAAGCAAGAACACAATACATAAATATTTATCAACATGACCAGCGATATATATCACTTTTTTATTTTTTGAATGAAGATGATATCCATGTCCTTTAACGAATAGTTTCAGATTTCATTTATTTGATTTCTGAAGAACAATATTAATTTTTTATTTTGTTTTTTCAAAGTTGGGGATATTTGGGGATTTTTGGGGATTTTGTGTTTGAATATTTTGTGTATGGGGATTTTGTGCTAGGGGATTTTGTGTTTGGGGATTTTGTATTTGGGGATGCTGAAAAAATTTGGGGATTTTGATTTTGGGGATTTCAAGCCTCTCTCCAGTAAAATGCCGTCTGTCGTACATTTTTTCTCTCCAATTCGTACTATATGTGTATACAGTCCAGAGATCTGCAACGAATTGCATTTTTTATTCAATGAGCCACTTACACAAAAATGAGTATGAATAAGTATAAGTAGTTCGCAAAGTAATACCGATTGATATATTAATATGATTGATTCAAAACAAAGTGAATCAAATAAGTGTAGAATGAATTCAATATTAAGGGTTGCCACCTAATAATATGTATTTTTAAGAATGTTAACCATCATTTAACAGTGCTAGGGAGTCGCTGATTTCGAATCAGAAGTCAGAATTTTAAGGTCTGCCACCTAAATTTTTTTGTATTTTTCCGAATTCTTGCAATTTTTTCATTCTGACAACGAAATTGGATTCAGCGACCAATTTTTAACTTGTATTCGCGCCAGCACCGAATTCGTAAAAATATAAAACTTAGGTGGCAGCCCTATTAACCATATAGAATTTTAAAATTCTGACTTCAGATTCAAAATCAGCGACTCCTTAACACTTTAAGATTTAACATTTTAACCTAAATGATTGTTAAAATTCTTAAAAATACATATTATTAGGTGGCAACCCTATTGTAAAAAATTACATAATTTTGAAATTCTGACAAAGGATTAGTATTCAGTGACCCATATTTACCTAGTGTTCGCGACAGCATAGAATTCGTAAAAATAAAAAATTAAGGTGGCAACCCTACTAACCATATGGAATTTAAAAAATTCTGAATTCAGATTTGAAATCAGCGACTCCCTAACACTGTTAAATGATGTTTAAAATTCTAAAAATAAATATTAATAGGTGGCAGCCCTTAATATTTAATTCGTTCTATACTTATTTCATTCACTTTCTTTTGAATCAATTACATATGAGTACTACTTTGGAAACTACTTACACTTATTCATACTCATTTTTGAGTAAGTGGCTCATTATTTAAAAATGTGATTCATAGCAAATAGCAAATTATTTTTGTGATTCATAGCAAAAATAGTACTTGAATACTACTTATTTTTAAGTATTCGTTGCAGATTTTTGGTGTATATATACATATATTAGCTCTATAATTCCAAAAATAATTCAAATTATAAAAAATCCTTTTAAGGCATTATTTTTGAAGGATTTTAGAAGACAATTATGAAAAAAAAAAATAAAAAATGGAAAAAAAATTTTTTAACCGCAGGTCATACCTTAAATCAAATCATTTGCTTCTATGAAAAAAAGAAGAACCAAAATGATAACAATAAATTTAGAGAGATATTTGACATTACAGTCAGTTGAATTTTGTGCCTAAGAAAAGAAGAAGACATTTTTTTGGCCTAAGAAAAAAATCAACCTGACAAAAATCAAATGTATGTTTTTTAACCGACTTCAAAAAGGAGGAGGTTCTCAAGTTGGTAGGTTTTTTTTTAAATGTATGTACATCGATGACTCCTAAAGTACTTGCCCAATTGCCATAATTTCAGGTATTCGACACAGGGGCGTGGCAATATAATAAAAACTATGTATATCGGATAATATTAAAAAATAATGGGCGTTATTCGATAGAGGGCGTGGCAATATTAGAAAAACGCGGTAAATCGAATAATATTGACACTAGGGTACTAAATTTAGGTACAGGGGGACAGGGTTCTGAATTATAAAAATTTACGGGGTTAGGAAAAATTATTACAAATTATGGTCAAAAAAAGTGGGCGTAATTCAATAAATAATTTTGACACTAGCATACTGAAATTAGGTACAGGGATAGGCATAATTATGAAAATATGCGGTCAAGAAAGTGGCCGTCGTTGGACAAAAGGGCGTGGCAATATAAAAAATACTGTATCTCAGTTAATATTGACACTAGGATACTGGAAATTGGTACAGGGGTTGGAACAATTATTAAAAATTACGGTAAGAAAAGTGGGCGTTGTTCGACAAAGGCGTGGCAATATTCGAAAAACGCCGTAACTCGAATTATATTGACACTAGGATACTGAAATTAGATACAGGGGTAGGCATAATTATGAAAATTTACGGTCAAGAAAGTGGGCGTTACTGGACAAAAGAGCGTGGCAATATAAGAAAAATACTGTTTTTCAGTTAATGTTGACACTAGGGTACGAAAATTCGTTACAAGAATGGGAAAATTGTTATCATAATCTCTAAAAAGGAAAAAATAAAAACTTTTTAACAAAACAAAAACCAACTTCAAAACCACTACAAAGTAAAAAATAATTTTAAATTACTTTTCACATTACTTCTTGGTCAAATTTGATAATTTATTTATATATAGTATGTAATTGGAAATCTTATTATAATTTTTTTTTTCTATTTTGTATTATTATCATAAATATATCAATTTCTCCACGAATATAAAACCTCTAAAGTCAGCGCTTATAAAATCAGAGTTTTATAAAATAAATACTCCGACTTTTAACCCATTAATGACTAATGGGTATTTAAATACCTATAAAACAGTGTTTACGAAAAAGGCCATATCTCGAAAGTGGTAGGAGATTCAAAATAATTTTAAAACATTACGGAAAAATGAAACTATTAATTGTCTTTACAATGTGAAACGAAATTCATACAATTAAATGCTCCTTGTCGAGATCGAAGATGTGTGATTTTCAAAAATGACAAAATCCATACATAAAGCTATGTAGAAAATTAGAAAATGGTAGGTTCGAAGGAAAAATTCGTGGTGAGTTTGCCTCTAGTATCCTCTATTTATCAGGTGTTCATTATGGCAAAAGAATGTTGCCATATATGCAAATTTTTATTAACACCAAGAACCCGGATTAGCCGATTGGGTATTTAAATACCCAATGCAGATCTCAAATACGGTGACAGTTACAAACCTGAAATTTTGCAAAGCAACTTCTATGGCGTATATAAGCTTCCTGATAAATTTTGGAAAAATCGTAAGGCAGAATCTATGAGTAAGGGTTTTTTATTCATGGAGAAATTAATATATTTATGATATTAATACAAAATAGAAAAAAAACTAATAATAATAAGATTTCCAATTTAATACTATACATAAATAAATTATCAAATTTGAAAGTGGGCGTTTTTGGACAAAAGAGCGTGGCAATATAAGAAAAATACTGTATCTCAATTAATATTGACACTAGGTACTGGAAATTTGTACAGGGGTTGGAACAAGAATTAATGTGAAAAGTAATTTGAAATAATTTTTTGCTTTGTAGTATTTTTGAAGTTGGCTTTGTTTTTTTGTTAAAAAGTTTTTTTATCTTTTAACAAAGATCGAAAGGGTTGAAAACCCTTCAAGGAGTTAACAAAAAAAATTTTGTACCGAACAGGCGCAAAACAATTTTTTCTTTGTACAAGCTTGCAAAACGTAAGTAGCGAGGGTGAAATTCAAAAGTATTTTTTTTTCATCTTTTCAGGACCAAAATAATAGGAATATTACCTCAAAAAATTAATTTTGTTCTTAGTTTAGCCTAGCCATTGAAAGGGTTAAGTTAAGTTTCAGCCAGGATAACTGACGACACTTAAATGGCTATAAATTTTAAAATAATTCGAATTTGGAAAAATACTTTTAAGGAGATATTCTTGGATATATGCATAAGCTATCTGTCTCAGCTAACTTTTCATTGACTTAGCAATTATTCCATTTTGGAACCCCAAATGAGATATCTGATTAGTTACAACACCTGATAATCTTGGAAATACGAGGCTAGTCGTAAAAATTTATTTTATTATTTGTAATACAATGCTTCCATTTGAGAAAAACGAATAAAATTGTTTGATTTATGCACTGGGTTGATTAAAAATTGCAAGAGTACTCCTTTGAATGTTCACATTAAAAGATGTTACTCCATTTAGGCATACTTTAGAAAAATATTTATATTTTCCTGTGATTAATTAAGTTCTTAAATTGTTATTTCTAAAGTCGATGTTGATCACAATCAGCGCCCGCACAATTGTGTCTCAGCTAAAAATATAAAATGGACTGGGTACCACGCGTGTTATGCCACTTAAGTTAATTGAAATACATAGAGAAATCTACGATTACTTTTGAGAGATTTGTAGGACAGACAAGTAAGTAACTTAAAAAGAAAAGAGTAAACTCATAAACAAGAAGATAAGGTTTTGATTTTCAGATTAAGCTTCAGTTGATCGCCAACTGTTGCAGTGATCGTTGATTGTTCGCACAATTTTGAATCTTTCTAGTCTTGCGCCAAAATAAGCCATGATGAGCAGCTTGTGTGGAGTTCTACGCTATGCACTGTTATTGATGATCGTCGTCGATCATTTCGGAGCGGATGCAAAGTGTAAGTTTGTGTTTGTGAAGTCCGTGTAATTGCTGTGTGTGTGTCTTAATTTTATTCACTCCTTTCAAAGTTTACTCGCAGGCCATTGCACGCGATCGTCTTGTTCGTGACCTCTTCACCAATTACGATGCTGGTTCAAGGCCAGCACCTGCAGGACAAAAAATTGATCTGACTACCAATTTCGCATTGCAGCACTTTGATTTCCATGAGTCAGATGGTGCATTTCAATTCCACGGTAAATTGGAAGTGGTAAGCAAGAGATCCATTTTAAATTTTTTCTTATTATTATTTAGTATCTATGTATGTTTGTATTTTCTAGAGCTGGTATGATCCTAAGATGAAATGGTCACCCAAGGACTATAATAATATTACATACATATACGTCGCTGCCAATACTTTGTGGGTGCCTGATCTGGAGATCTACAATAATGCCCCCGACAAGTTTTTGCGCATGCAATACAACGGCATGGTCATGATAGAGAGTACTGGCCGAGCAATGTGGGTGGAAAATATTGAAGCAATTATCTTTTGTACAACAAACATGCGTCTTTGGCCGCACGATGAGCACGAGTGCAAAATTACGCTCGGCTCGTGGACTCAGCATGGTTTCGAGCTGGATATTATGGGCTCTGATCCTAATTTGACCATAAGTTTCGATGATTTAGAAATGCAAAGTACTCAGTTTAGTGTCGTCAACTATTCGACCATTTACGAGACCAAAACCTACAAGTGCTGTGAGGAGCCATACATCTCGATGAACTATCAATTGGTCATTGTGCGCCGTGCCAGTTTTGCTGTAATGTTTAAAATACCAGCTATTTGCGTTATCCTCCTGACTTTGGTTGTCTTTTGGCTGGAACCATATCGTGGCGAAAAGTTGCTGTTGCATGGTGTAAGCATGGTTATAATTGTATTTAACTTGATTTTCTTTGCGCACAATATAGGCCAGTTTTCTCGCAATGTTCCCCTAATAGGTAGGCTAAATTTAGTTATTCCATTACTGCTATTTATAAGCTACTCTCTTTATTCTCTTTTAGTGGTTTTCTATAGTGTCAGTTTTGTGTTGGTCACTTTGGGCACTATGTTATCGGTGTTTGCTTTAACTGTGAGTCGTTCCAAGTTGAAGTCACGTCTTCCACCTGGCCTGTCGAAGGTGTTAAAAAGCGGTCTTGGTTCCATGCTAGACTCTTATGCAAGCCAAGCTGCAAAGCCTGAAAATGCTGAGATGCAATCGAATTTTGAGGATGTTAGACTACAGGAATGTAGTAACTTGATATCCTCGGAACCGTGTGCGGATGAGTGGACACGTTTTGCAGTCGTTGTGGAACGCATTGGTTTTTTCATCTTCACTCCGATATTTATAATTTTGGGCGCATGCTGCTCAGTATAAAGTTACATTTAACAATATCTAAATGTTGAAAAAAACGAAATTTTTTCAAATTTTTAAAAAAAAACTGTTGCAAGTTAATAATAACCAAAGAATTATAACAAATGAAAAAATTTTGCAATTTTGATTTGATTGTTATTGTATATTCACATCGTGAACAACCTTAAAGAGGGAAAAAATCCTCAAAAGAAAACTAAAAATGTCTAATGCCATCCAAATCCTCTAAAACTAGGAATGTTTTTTGTTTGCTTAGAGAAATATACATATGTTTGTTTATTCGCACATTTTTATTTAAAATAAATTGTACTAACTTTGACCTTGAGCTCAATAAACGATTTTAAACTATCAAACAACTAGAATTTTTATTAAAATCAAGTATGATTTAAACTATATGTTTGTTTATTCGCACATTTTTATTTAAAATGAATTGTTCTAACTTTGACCTTAAGGTCAATAAACGATTTTAAACTATCAAACAACTAGAATTTGTATTTAAAATCAAGTATGATTTAAATTATCAAACATTTAGAATTTGTATTTAATTCATATAAAATCATTTAAAATTATTTTTATATGTTTTGATTACATTAACCAAATTTATTAAGGCTCTGCGAAAAATAAGTGTTATTTCAACTTTCTTGTGAGTTTTTTAATTTCTCTTGCGAGTTATTTCGTTAATTTTATTTTTATTGGAAGTTATTTCATTGGGACTTCTTTCATTTGGGAGTTATTTTATTTTCATTTGGGAGTTATTTAACTGCGTCCCAAATTGTAGGTACATTTTTTGGGAGGTATTCCAGTTTTTATATTTGGACTTATTTCATTTGAGAGTTATTTCACTGCGCCTTAAATGGTTTGGCCGGCACCACGAAATAGACCCCTATTGAAATAAACAAAAAAAAAAATCAGTAAACTCCAAAAAAGTTCATACATTTTTGGGTGTTACTGCATATGAAATAACTCCCCGTTTTTGGGGGCTAATTCATAAATTTTGGGAAATATTTAATTTTTTTCTTTGGGTTTTATTACATTATGAAATAAGACCCAATGAAATTTTAGCTGGGGTTTATTTCATTTTGATTTTTTCTTGGGCTTTATTTCATTCGATTTGGTGGTTACAAAGAAAATAACTGAATTGCACTTAAACCATTCACAAAACCAAAAGTACGTGAATCTGTTGGTTTTTAATTTTTTATTATTTGTACTGGTCAAACTTTTCAAAAAATCATCCAGTTTATAACTGGAGTACAGTATTGCCTATTTATTGGGGGTTACTTTATTAATTTTGGGAATAGTTTCATCTTAAGTTTAGAAATCATTTACATGGGGCTTATTTCATTTCTTTGGGGGATATTTCATTGGAGCTTATTTCATTTTGTTCGTTGGGTGTTATTTCATAATGAAATAAACCCGAATTGTTGGGATTCATTTCATTTTCAATTTGGTAACTATTTCATTGCGTTTGGGAATTCTTTCATATTTTTCGTTTCATTGGCATTAGGACTTATTTTAATTGGGGTCTATTTCGTGGTGCCGGTTTGTCCTTGTACGAAACGTTATTTTTAACATAATTTAAAATCATTTTATCATAAAAGTTAGATTTTTTTCAAAAACGTTTTCCCTGTGGGCCTTTTATATCCATTGAGTTAACTAAAATTTCTTAAATAAGAGCCGCAAGGAAATATTTGGGGTAATTTTTCATCTCATTTTGGGGCTAAATAAAATTTTATAATATGTATTATGTAATATATATGTATTTCATATTGAAAAAGGCACCAAATTTAGGGCTTTTTTGTTTTTCGTTTTGGCGATATTTTTCGCAGAGCCTTTATTTGTATGAATTGGGTTTTCACAAGCTCACGTATATGTGTGTCGTATCGAGCTATCATAAAAAATGCAACAACTGTGAACACACTCTGAGAATGTGTTCATAGCACAGTGTTCACAGAAAATTCAATTTGACAGTTCGCATGCATTAAAATAATGCAAGTGTAAACAACATGGCAAAATTAGACAAGTTTCAAGCACAAAGCAGCAGATTTTGACAGCAGACGAGTCAAACGTAAATAGCGCCAATTGAAATTGTCGTAATTTTGTTTGTGAAGTAAATTGGTTTTAAGCTATAAAATCGTGCCAAACGTTAAAAACGCCAATTAAAATGATCAATTTGATTGTGACGTAAATTTCTTTTTAAGCCATTGTATAATTATTTATATATATACCATGGTTTTAAGTTATAAAATTACTTTAAATAATTAATTTACAGTTAAAAATGGAAGGACAAAAGAAACTGCAATTTGTAAATTTATTTTAAGCAGCACAATTTGTGAATATTTGTGAAAAACATAAACAAACATTTGACATTTGCTTGTTCTTCTTTATACTTGTTCTTTTTGATGCTTGTTCTTAATTTACTAGAAGTCTTGAGTTCTAGCACGCTCTGTGCACATTCTGTGCTCGAGAGAGCGATTTTATGCTTGTTCTTCTTCTCCCATTTCTTACACAAAAAGTACGGAAACAGAAATTAGTGACGCACAAGTCACACAGTGTGAGTACGGAAACAGACCTACAGTCTCCACTTACAATATCTGATTGAATGCGAACTGTCAAATTGCAATCATCACCTGTGAGAAAAAGATTTTGCAAAGTGGATGTTTTTTCTTTTAGTTGCTAAAAAGCGCATAGATTTTTGAGTTTTTTTCTTAGTAAAATAAAAAACTAGTTAACTAATTAATATTTGAGTATTGACGTCGAGTTTTTGCTGTATATTGAAATTTAATTGTTGGTACTGCGGTCGTAGCTGGTGGCAGCTGCTTGCTGGTGTTGCTGTCGCCGAATTTGCAACTTGTGGGATTGCCTGTGGACTGTGCTGGTGGTGCGGGTGACTGCCGTAACCTGCATTTGTGCCGAGAGGAGCTCCTGGATTTCTGGAAAAATTGGATATACTAGATTGGTATAAATAAACATAATTGTGCAATTGCCGTATTGTTTCACGCTGTCGGCGGTGGCTCTGACGTCGACGCAGCGGTTGTGGCTGTGTGTGTATTTGTGCAAGGCTTAGTGAGCAAAATTGAAAAAAAAAGCGCGCGAACATTCAAGAAAGCGCGGGAATTTTGCAACCCATAATGCTTTGTAATAAGAATGTTACAGAAAAATTGTAAAATAAAAAGTTCTTTCAAATATGGTGGCAAGAATAAACCATTAATAACGACGAGGATGAATAGCCCTAGAAAAACGGAAGCGGCACAGCAATTGGTTGCCCTTTCATCATGCAGAACACAGCCACTGATTAACGATGGAATGCAGAAGATTAAAACTGCGATAAACCCCGAGCCTAAAATATTGGAGCTAAACACGCATCAAATCACGCATCACGCGTACGAGAACAAGGCGCTCCTCAGGTAGCAGTGTGTCTGTTGAGGAAAACGCACCGCCAAAAAGAGACAATCGCTTTGCGATTTTTAACGAAATTTCTCTGAAGGAGATAGCAAGCAAGCAGACGCAGAATATGCATCCAGTACGGCAGAGTGAGGCGCAAGCGGAGGCGGCGAATGTTGAAGCGGCCAACGAAAAAGAAGAAAACTGTGACGTAAACCCGAATATAAGGATTTCACAAGGGAAAAAAGGTAGGTTTTGTCCACCGATATTTATTAAAAATTTAAATGTTAGGCAACTTGTTTTTGATTTGAGGAAAAAAAATGTTGTTTTTAAAGTTATTAACTTAGGACAAAAAAGCAAGATTTTCATTGAAGACAGGGTGATCCATCGGGCTCTGCTCGAGAAGATTCGAGATAGTCCTGGAATTCAGGCCTATTCATTTACTCCTAAGGAGGAAAAAAATGTGAATTTAGTTTTGAGAGGTCTTTCCTCTGGGTATGAGGAGACAGAGGTCCTTGACGAGTTACTTTCGTTGATTCCTGGTGGGGTAGAGAGAGTTTCTAGACTGGTTACGCCTCGCTCTCGGAGAGAGCAAAAAAAGTATGACTTATTTTTGGTGAGACTTCCTTCGGGGAAGACTAAATCTGAGTTGTTAAAAATAAAATTTCTATTTAATACGCAGGTGTTCTGGGAAAAACCGAAAGGAAACTCAGGGCCCATCCAATGCAGACGATGCCAGCAGTTTAGCCATATGGCGATGAATTGCGCCGGAGATTATAAATGCATCAAATGCAATAACGAGCACCTGCCAGGGGAATGCAGTGTAACGATCGAGTCTGGGCAGAAACCTTTCTGTGTTAATTGCAAGAGGGACCACCCTGCCAACTACAGGGGCTGTGAGAGGTACAAAGAGTACTCACTGTACAGAAAAGAATTGTTGCAGAAGGCGAAAGCTAACTCGAAGTTGAGAGCTGAAAATGTTTTCATTGCTCCTAAAGCACCTCCGCCCTTAACTGTGTCCTATGCCAGCCTCTTTAGAGGGCAGGATGGTCCCTCTTCAATTGCAATACCTAAGAATGTTAATCATTCTAAAGATAACGTACTGAATCAATTTTTTAATCTTTCCAAGGACTTGTTTGGAGTGAGTGTACAGGGCCTTCTGGGAAAAATTGAGAGCTTCATGAAAAATATTAAGAGCTGTGCTTCTATCCAGGAAAAAAGAATGTCTTATTTAGAGCTTCTAAATGAAATTATTTTAAATAATATATAATGTCTATTAATTTTGTAACTTTTAATATCTCGTCTTTGATAGAGGGCAGCAGGAGAATTGAACTTAATAAAATTCTTGAAGCTTGTAAGTGCAATGTGGCTTTTCTTCAGGAGACGCATTTGAATAGTAGGCATAGGGTTCATCTTGATGGCTATAGTTTTTTGCGAAATGATTCACTCCAAGGAGTAGCTATTGCGATTAAAAAAAATATAAAATATGAGACGGTTAGCTTACCTAATATGAAATTGCCTAGTTTGTTTATTTCCATTAAAGTCAAGATTAGAGGAGCCCTTAAGCAATTGCTTATTGGTTCCATTTATATTCCCACCAATAGCCGATCTGAGTCTCTTTTAGAAGAACTAAATAAAATTGAGAGTAAGGCCTTGCTCTTTGACGGGGCTATAATCGGAGGTGATATGAATGCAAGAAGTCCTGGCTGGGGTGACAGCTCCTATAATATGAATGGTAAAAATTTTGAAAAATGGCAGTGCCTTAACTTCCCGTCCTTGATCAATATTACTCCAGCGACGCCCACCTTTCCTAGAAGTGCGTCTTTCTTGGATCACTTCCTGATTTCGTCACATCTGACTAATTTGTTAGTTAATAATTTTACCCTGCAAACCCTTCCGACTTTTTCAGACCACTTTCCTGTCCTGCTTAATATCAATATAGAATCAGTGGAGGTTCCTGTTGTGGAATTTGACTCTGGAAAATCTTTTAAAAATACAGATTGGTCACTCTTCAGAGAGGATCTGGATGATGAGTTGTTACACAGCTTTCCTCCTCATTCTTTTAATCTTACGATTGCTGATATTGACTTTTACATCAACTCATTTAACAAAATTTTATTAGAAATGCTTGATAAACATTCTGAGAGGACCAGAGTTTGTTTCAAAAAATACAAAAATCTTCCTAAGGACATAGAAAATCTTTTCAAAATAAAACATGTATGGCAGAAACAGCTGAAACGTATCTACCACTATAATTTCAACAGAAGGAGCAGAGATTATATTGATTTGTCAGGAAGGGTGGCTCTATTAAAGAAAATAATCTCTGATAAAGTCAGAATTTGGCTCAATTTACAGTTTAGAAAGAGACTGGAGGGAATTGTCCCAGGTCCTCACGCCTTTAAGGAATCATTTAAGGAATGATTGGAAGAAGGAAGAACTTTTGTTGCAACAGGGTTGTTAATAATGGAAACACCATTACTGGAGAGCAGGAAATAGTCTTGGAATTTGAAAACTATTTTAAATCAGTTTTTCAGGAAAAGATTCCAAGCTATGATAATATTCTTGTGAATGAGGTTAGAGACACGGTCCGGTCGGCTAGAGCTCTTAAGCCTCAAAATATTTATATTTTTGATAACAGCCTTTCAGCGATATCGCCTCCCTCTGACGCAATTTTTACTTCTCAAGTAGAAATCGCAGAAATTTTACATAGTGTGAAGGCTAAGAGATCTAGTGGCCCGGACTTGATCTCTAACTATGCATTGAAAAAGATTTCACTGAATGCAATAAAATTCCTTACAATCGTTTTCAACAACTGTATTAACAATGGTTATTTCCCTTCCTTATGGAAAAAAGCAAGAGTTCTTCCTTTATTAAAAAAACCCAATATTTTTCTTTTAAACAACTTTCGACCTATCTCACTTTGGTCCAATGTGGGCAAAATATTTGAAAGAGTGATTATGGCTAGATTGGAGTCTCCTGAAGTTATTCTTGTTGAGTACATCTCAGATTTGCAGTTTGGTTTTAAGAAAAAGCATTCCACGGTTCATGCATTACTAAAAGTGCATAACGATATTACGATCGGACTCAGGAAAAAAAATGCACGGTGGCGTGTTCACTTGATGTGGAAAAAGCATTTGATAACGTCTGGAGGGAGGGATTATTATTTAAAATTATCAGATTGAATTTTCCAACTCAAATCTTCCATATTTTGGATAGTTTTTTAACTAACAGGAAATTTTTTACTCAAATACAAGGAACCTCTTCTAACACCTGTGATACGCTAAGTGGGGTTGCTCAAGGTTCGGCAATGGGTCCTAAACTTTTTAATATTTTTATGCACGACTTCCCCCACGTTAATGAATTCAATGACTTAACTGCCTCTACAGGAATACTGTTTGCGGATGATACCCTTGTTTACGCCAAAGACGACCCGCTAATGGCACTAAGAAAACTTGAAAACCATGTTGACAAAATAAATATTTTCTACAAAAAATGGGGAATAAATATCAATAATCTTAAAACTGATTGCATTTGCTTTAGGAACGCTAGTGGCAAGGGCAAGGAAGGGGTGGTGAGAGAGAGCCGCAATCTATCAATGCGCATAGATAACAATTTGGTGTCTTTCAAAAATAACATGAAATATCTTGGGGTAAATTTTAGTGTTTTGTTAAAGTTTAACCAGCATGCAAGGAGTAATATTGACAAGGCCAGGAAAGTCTCTAACATTCTTATGCCACTTCTTTATAGCAATAGCTTGCAAAGGAAAACCAAACTACTTCTTTACAAAACCCTCATTAGACCGGTGCTACTATATGCATTCCCTTGCTGGTTTTCGATCTCACCAACGGTTGCTGGTGAAATGGAAAAGTTAGAGAGGAGGGTCCTCAGATTATGCGTCAATTTGAATTTTGAATCTAGAAATAAAAGGGTCTCGAACATAGTGTTGTATAAAGAAGCGAGTGTTTTACCAATTATAAGTTATGCGACATCACTAATGAAAAGATTCATTTTTAATATGAGCCTTTCTGAGAATGGGATCGTTAGGGAGGTCTACTCCTCACAGTCAGAGGTTTCGTGGCATTCTTCGCCTTACCAGTCTCCAATTGGAGTGATGATGGAAGATCTCGAGTCTAGCCCTGATGGATCGCCCTTACCTTACTTTTTGAAAGCCCTTTCAGGACATAACCGGGGATAAATTTTGTTGCTTTTGACTTCATATTATTTAAATTTGTCTTTAGAATATTTTTAAAGAAAACACTAATGATGTTGGTGGACAAAGCCTACTTTTTATTATTATTCTTATTTATATTTGATAAAACTCAAGTACCTGACTTATTATTTAATATATACTTGCCTTATTGTACTGTACGATAAATACGTAAGTTTTTTTAAAAAAAAAAACCTAAAAAAAACTTAAGAGAAATATGAAAATATAGATTTACCCTATATATTTACAGTTATTTATATGTAACTTAAACTGAATTTTTGAATTTTAAATTTATTAACTACATGTTTAAATATTTTTGTTCTTCAAAGTTAAGTAATGGTTCCCACGAGGAAACATAATTGCTGTTCATGTTTTTAATCTTTATACTTTCTCTTATATTGCACTATTGATTTTATTCAACGACAGTGTATAAGATTTAACTATGAATTATTAGCGATAGCTATTTTGCTTTGTTAAAACTTTATGTTACGAATGTTTATCGTATTTATTTGATTGTAATTGTTACACAATTTCGATGTGTATTCGTTATTAACTTTAAAGTTATTCTGCTGAACTGACTTATCCATTATTGTACTCTGTTACTCATAGCAATCTTAACCGAGAAAGTAGCAACGACTTTGTATTGTATAAAGTAGATCTAATTTTAGCATGCCAAACTGTCACGGTCATGCTGGTCGTTGTCTCACTCTTTTTTATGTTAGTTTTTAGAAAATTTGTATATACACTTGAATGACATTCGTCAGATGCTATAAATTTATTACTCAGTGAGCAGGAGTAAACTAGTCAGTATGAAGATATTAGCCATGTGGCATTCAGTTTATTAATGTACTTGATAAAGTAACCGATTGTGCAGGCCATACTATAATAGCCGCTAAGTTTACAATTAAGCAATTGTTTGTATCTTCTTGTATTATCGATTTGTATAAGACTCAATAAAGTACTACTACTACTACTACCTGTGAGAAAAATTTTGCTTGGCACATCGCCATAGTGACTTCTTTTGTATCACATCATCCCTGATGCAAACATTTTACTAGCACTTGTCGTAAGCCACAATCAGCTGTTCTCTTCAATGTTCAAATTTTCATTGAAATATATTAGAGAATTTTAAAATGATGAACATGGAAAAAGAAACAACAACAGTGTTTGATCCAAAAAGTCCACATGGACTGGGTAAGTGCATCTTTTCATCTCTTCACCAACATGATTTTAGTATTATTTCTTCGTTTTTCTTACACAACGTAAAGGCGATCCCAACGACACAAGATTGCGTAAAGTTGAGATAGATGTGATGATCCCGAAAATAATGCGTGATCGCGCAAAGGAAATCCACTGCAACAAAGAAGTTAAAGAGTTCGAGAAATGCTGCAAAGCCAATAGTCTGATGATGGTGTTTTCATGTCGTAAAGAGAACTCTGCGCTCAAGGAGTGTCTCGGAGATTGGTATCAGAACGAAGCCTTCAAGCAGGAATGCAGGGAAATTTATTTGCAAGAACGTTCTGAATATCGACGCACTGGTTTAGCGAGAAAACATCGCGTGGAGAAAATGTAACCAAGAGAAAAATTATGGAACTTATATTGTTTAATTTTTATTTATGAACATAAGCGGTGTAATTAAAGCGGCGAATTATAGTCTCTGAAATAGAAAATGTTGAGAAATCTTCCAGAGAGCTGATCTGACTGAAATCAGTGCAGGGTTTGGTTACCTCAAGCAGCAGCACATCTTTGTCTGAAGTTTCAGCTATGCGTTGCAGACCCTTTATGTCATGCGGCAACATTTGAGTGGGTAGACAGGCAGAAGAGATGAAGACAATAAAGCTGGCATGATAGAAACGGGGACCTTTTTTGTAGATAACTGCGTGCAAAAAAAATAGTTGAAACATTTAAAAGATGAAGAGAAAAGTAGACAAAAGCTTACCGAAATTACCACCGAATTTAATGCCACTTTTGACTACCCAGTTCTTGGATTTTAAATACAAAAAGGCGACAAAACATTCGATGAAGTTAGCCTTTAGCTGCACATAGGATTGAAGCAGTTCTTGCCAACTTATTTTGCTCTCATCCAAGTTGTATATATTTAAAACGTTTAAGAAATAGGCGAGAAAGAAAGATTCCTCCAAATCGAGCGATAAACTTTCGCTTGTGTAACCGTTGTCATTATGTGATGCTTCTGTTTGGTGTTTTGCTGTCCTCACACTCTGCGAAACACTGCGTGACTGGCTACCTTTGCCGTAGAAGCCAGATTCGTAGATTGCGGTGATATCCTGAGGATTACAAACCTCCACCGAAATGCCGGTAAAGATGCCTGAGTAGCACTGGGTGGACTCTGCAAGTAATGGAAATGGTTTCACTGACCATTTAATATGACCACCTTTCTTCTTTTTTGCATTTGGTATGAACTGCAACATTTTGTTTAACTCATTTGTTAGAATTCTTATTTCGATTTGTTTTCACTAATCAGCTGTTTTAATGTTACTCTAATATGTTGTAGACACAAACCATTGCATTGAAATAGTAACAAACACCGCTTTCCGAACGCCTCTCAGCATTATTTGATATTCGCCGCTTGGCAAATTGACGACCAACTGTCTAATTTTTCGGCGAAAAAGTCACAAGACTGTCAGCTGAGTTTTTGTTCGTCGCAGTTGGAAAAGAAGAAAAATTTTTGTGCAACTTTTCAACGAAAATCTGAAGGAAAATTCCATAAATTCCTTGTAATATACTTGCATTTTTATTTGTACGTCAGAGAGTATTGAAAAAGTTATCAAAATGGCAGACGTTAAGGATTTGATCAATTTGCCAGACGAAAACATCGGTGAGTGTGAAAAATCGAAAATTTGTAAATTGAAAGAGATCGGGCCCCAATCGGCGCAGCACCCACTTTAGAAACTTTATCTTTAAACTTTAAACTTTATCTTGACCCTTTTCAGATATGATTGCCGCCACTTCGGTATTGCAACAGCAGGCTGGCGATATACGCTCACGTACCATCAACTGGGCCTCTTATATGCAATCGCAGATGATATCGCAGGAGGACTATCAGTGCATCAGCAGTTTGGACAAAGGCAAGGCTGCCTATTTGCAGCAGAATCCCGCACAAGCAGTGAAGACTTTACTTAACTTGTTGGCGCATGTCTCCAAGGATTCGACCATTCAGTACATTCTAGTCATGATCGACGATATGCTGCAAGAGGATCGATTACGCGTTGATTTCTTCCATGAGCACTGTGCCAAGCGTAAGGATTGTGTTTGGGGTCCATTTCTTAATTTGCTGAATCGTCAGGATGGCTTCATTGTCAACATGTCATCGCGTATTCTTGCTAAGTTGGCATGTTGGGGACACGAGCAGATGCCCACCTCTGATCTGAACTTCTATCTGCAGTTCCTGAAAGATCAGTTGACCGTGCACGTGAGTACGATAATTGGCCAATTGACATTTGGTTTATGGGCCCCTATGGGTGGGGTTAAGGGGAGGGGTGGACTGACTTTCATTGGTGTGTGTCTAGTTTTTGTACAAATTTATCATTTACTTAAGTTATGTTTTGCATGTGAATTTTTTTATTCAGCGTTCTTGTGTTGTGTTTTATCTTTTATTTCTGTTAAGCAAAGGTTATGTCGATATGGATGAATCGTTAACAACCTAGCAAAACCAAAGTTTTTGGCATTGCTACGAATAACTCAGAATCTTTACGATTTCATTGCGAAAATTGAAAAAGGGATTGACGCGACTTTATAACGGAATGTAGTTACGCAATCTACAGGCCAGTTTCTACTGGCCAGATGACCAGATCTGATTGTAATATTTTGTCCAAAGATAAATCAATTTTGGCCATAAAGCCTCCATACAACACAAAAAATGCCCAAAAAACACCTGTAGCTTGCAGTAACAAAGTTCATATTCCCAAAACTATTAAATAACATTAAACAACATTAAATAAGCGTTCCGTCTAAACTTTTACCTACAAATATCGCTTACATATACCGAAAATAAGACTGCATTTATTTGACAGTTTGACTTTAGCTATTTCAGTAGCATAGCTTTACAATTCATTGGAGACAATTCAAACTAAACGCCAAGCAAAAACAAATGCAGCAGAAAAATAAAATCATGATTGATTTTTTCGTGGCCAAAAACGGACAGGCCGTTATACATTTTAACCTTCAAAGAGTCATTCCGAGGTAGTTATTACGAATTTTTTCGAAAATTTTGCATTTTTCCATATTTTTGTAGGGGTTAATCGAAAAGGGTTTTAAAAGGGGGGATAGATATGCTCAGAAAAAATGTTAGGCTTAAAAAATAACTAGGACATGCTCATAAATTTTAACCTTCTAGGAGGAACCCTAAGAATTTTTCAAAAAAAGTGTTTAAGACATATGTTAAGCCAAAAATTGTTTTGGTTCATGCTATAACTGATTTGGACAGAAATATGGATAGTATAATATTTTTTCATATTTACTATATCAAAAATATTTATTTTAAGTATTGTTTTTATTTTATACTCAGAAATCGCTGTCATGTTTTTATAAAAGCATTTGTTCTGCACCTTGCACTAATAACTTGCACTTTATCCATTCCGTTTGTTTTTTAAGCATTTGATATGACGTTAGTTTTACATGCTGACTGACGATTTTGTTTATTTTTAAAAGTATTTTTATTTTTTGGTCAATTGCATGATCGTGCATAAATCGTTACAATTTTTGTTTTTTGTGTCAACTTGTGAATTGTCCTGCCTCTCGTTGTATGTGCCCCTGTATATTGTCGTATTCATTTTACGTCCTTAGTTGTGTGTGCATTGGTCGCTGTTTAAAAAAGCTACCGCTCAAATTGGATTTGCTAAAAAAAAGTAGTATTCAACACGAATAATTTTTAACTTACACCCAATACAAACCGTTCAAAACTACTAACAACAAATGTTTTTGTCTGCCTTAATTTGACTCTCATTTGGTTTAAATTCTTGCTTATACTGTTTGCACACCCTGCACTAAATTAAGGCGCAATTAATAATTATGTATATAATTATTAAACTATAAAAAAAAATTAAAATGCGTTCAAAATTTGCACTACTAACCCCCGTTCGTAAACAGTATAAAAATCAAACATCGCGAAAACTTGTTAATAACATTCTTTTGTGCAACGCTAGTATAAATAAAGTAAATAAAATTCTTCCAATTTTTTCGAACACCAATACAACAACACCAAAACAAACAACTAAACAACCAATCAATGCTAATACAAATGTCCACAACACCATGAATGCAGGCTGAAGGCTACATTAAAGAAATGGCTGAGTTGTCGCGGCGTAATTGTGAAGCAATTATTGTGCATCAGCATGGACATGGTCATGGTCATGGTCATGGACACGGCCACGGACACGGACATGGCCACAACAATAACTACAGTCCAATGCACGAGCAACAACATCATGCATCACCCAGTGAAAGCTATCGCGAGGTATCCAGCGATCACGGCCCAGTAACAGCCGATGGCACTTTACAAATTCCGGTAGCGTTTCGTGTTTTTGGTTTTAGGTTTTTAAACTGATTTCATTTAACGTCAAATCATTCATGAATTTTAAAGCGTAATATAGTTGAAAAACAAACCTGGTCCAAATGCTTACATTTCAATTTTCTCTCAACACGCTGAAATCAGATATTACATACATGGATAACATCGTAGTTTTGTTCTCTCGTAAACTTTCAACTGCGTCAGTAGAATTTAAATATAATGTATGTTCCTAATGTGCTCTCTCTATCCCTCTATATCTTTTCTCCCTGTGTAAGAAGTGATAATCAAAAGAAAAGAATTTCAATAACTAAATGTATTGTTTAGTCCACAAAATTAAATGCACACGATATATTTTGTTAAAATAATTTAAATTCAAGTTTTTTCTTAAGTTTTTTCAATCAATTCGTTAGAATAATTAATTGTTCTAACTTTGACCTTAAACTCAATAAACGATTTTAAACTATCAAAAAAATAGAATTTGTATTTAAAATCAAGTATGATTTAAACTATCAAACATTTAGAATTTCTATTTAAATCATATAAAATCAAAATAATTTAAATTTTTAAAAGTTTTTTTTTAAATCAATTAGTCGCTTGGTTCCAAGTAATTTTTAATGGCAAGAATTTTCGAAGTTGTATTCGAAAAATTATAATCTAGGAAAACATTGTCTGTGTGGTAATTTGTTGTATATTTATAAGCAGTGACAAATTATTGAGAAGAGTTGAAAAATTTTGTATCACAAAGCAATGCACAAACGACTATTAAGAAACCATCGAAAGTAATTTTTGTTAGATACAAAATGAAGATAGATTAATTTTAGATAGAATAAAGAAATAAGATGCAATTGTTTTGAGCTGTACATGTCACTGTTCGGCAATTTTCAACTTTTTCCAAAATTACAAACTTTTATCAACACATTCTGGTAGAAAAGTTAAAAAATCGACACTTAATTTAAATTTATCAATTTACTAGCATAAAAAGTAAAAAATTTGCTAAATATGTATATGCTTTTGATATAGTTATTGTGTTCACAGACGTATAGTAAAATTTTACGAGTCTCTTTTTGTGGAATTTTCAAACTCTCTAGCTTAATTTTCATAAAAAGGTTAAAAAGTAGCCTTAAAAGGGTCGCAGAGTCGTAGAGGGTTACACAAATTAAAAAATAAAAGTTTCGGATAACTTCACAAAGGGTCTCTTTGGACTGTTGTGACTGCAGTTAAAACAAAATAGTAATTTTTTGCATATTTAAGTGAATTTTTAAACGACTTCAAAAAGAGAAGGTTCTCAAGTTCGTTGGTTTTTTTCTTTTACAACCCTATTCTGGCAAAGTAACAATTCTTGCCCAGTATTTTTAATATTTCAATGTGTTTGTTGTAATTTTTTGATTTCAAAACAAAATTTGAGTGACCAGAGTACCAGTGACCAGATCGCAAAAGCTACGACTGTTGAAAAACTGATGCTGCTTTGACTTGCAAAAGTTGAACAGTTGCTGTTGTTTCGACTTTCGATTTTGTTCACAGTTTCAGTCAATCAAAACAAAAACTACTTAAACTGTCGACTGCTAAAGTGCTTTGACTGAGATTGTTCGATTTTTAGAAGCACAAGTTTCTGCAGCAGCAAAGGAAATCAAAAATATTAGAAGTTTTTAAACGCTGGTCATTTTACCTTAGTGCAGAGTTGGGTTTCAAACTCTCCTTTTTAAAATTTTAAAATTTGACCAAGAAATTAATAAGAAAGTAATTTAAAATTATTTTTTATTGTGTTGTGATTTTGAAGTCGGTTTTTTTTGTTAAGTTTTTCATATGAAGTTTTAATTTTTCTCTTTAATCTTGTCTAACGAAATTTCTAATAAAATTTTACAAGAAACATTTAAGCCTCTACTCGAACTTTTTTAAAAGGGTAAAAAAATCTAAATAAAAAATTCTTCCACAAATCTGCTTCTGCTTAGGCGCTCAATATAAATATGCTTCCTTACACATTTTATGTTTGTTAGTAAATTTCTAAATTTTGTGTAAATTTCAAACCCATACTTAAAATTAATTCGACGAAACGTGTAGTTTTTTATGTCTTCTCTACCATAATTACGTATCAAAAGTCTGTAACATTTGCAAATAAAGTAAAAGCAATAAAAGTGTAATTTTTATTATATATAATGAGAGCGTTAATTCAATTTTACAGCATTTCAATAGTAAACAAATGGTGTTCACGTTTAATCCTTTTAATGTTGTCGTGTCAATAAGTGTTTTGAAAAAAGTAGCTCAACAGCAAAAACGTAAGCCCCAGCTTTATGAATGTCCTGTAGTTAAAATGTGATTTTGTGTAAGTCGTATTCATAAGAATGAATGGCTTCTGTACAAAAGTGTTCGATTTAAGCCGAACAAACAATAAATGGTGTTGGTAATAGTACTTATATGATATTACAAGTTAAAATATTAAATTAAATATACTCACTGTAGCGTTGCTCTTTGTTGTTGTGCAGCATCGAAGTAAACTAAATATAGTTTATTATTGTTTGTACTTATTTCTGGGTAATTAATTGAAATTTTATTCTCACCATTTTTATTTTTTTAAAAATTTTTTCCCGTTTTGTACCTGTACTTTTTTTCGTTTTAATAAATCTTATGACTATTCTGAAAACTGTAGATAGAACACTTTCTCAACACCATTACATCAATCTAAAATAACTAAATTCTCTGCTCATCTCTCATACTTGAAATTTTTGAAATGCAACCATTTAAGCTTAATTTTATTTCTTATTGCTGCTGTGTTGGTGACACTTAAAGGCCAATGAGTACATCCAGTCGGTTGGACGTTGCCTACAAATGATGCTGCGCATCGATGAGTATCGTTTTGCCTTTGTATCTGTCGATGGCATCAGCACATTGATCAGCATTTTGTCCTCACGCGTCAACTTCCAAGTAAGTGTGGAGTGTATTTTCGTTTAAGTAAAATATTGAATAATACCACTTTCTCGCAGGTGCAGTATCAGCTTGTCTTCTGTCTCTGGGTGCTCACCTTTAACCCTCTCTTGGCCACCAAGATGAACAAGTTTAGTGTTATTCCTATTTTGGCTGACATCTTGAATGATTGCGCCAAGGAAAAGGTTTGTTTTGTTGCATTATGCTGTTGTTTCTTTGCTTTCAAACATTGCTAAACAAACAAATACCGCCACACATAGGTCACACGCATTATTTTGGCCGTCTTCCGTAATCTTATTGAGAAGCCACAGGATACGCAAGTGGCCAAGGAACACTGCATCGCCATGGTTCAGTGCAAGGTTCTGAAACAGTTGTCCATCTTGGAACAACGTCGCTTTGACGATGAGGACATTACCGCCGATGTGGAATTCCTCACTGAAAAGCTGCAGAATTCTGTACAGGACTTGAGCTCTTTCGATGAATATGCCACTGAATTGCGTAGCGCTCGTCTGGAATGGTCACCGGTGCACAAGTCAGCAAAGTTCTGGCGTGAGAATGCTCAACGCTTGAATGAGAAGAACTACGAGTTGCTGCGAATTTTGGTACACTTGTTGGAAACATCCAAGGACACCATTATTTTGTCTGTAGCCTGCTACGATATTGGCGAGTATGTGCGTCACTATCCTCGCGGCAAGCAGTAAGTATTGATAACACACTAGAAAAAATATTGAAATAGTTCTAAACTCACTTCTAATTCAAGCGTGTTGGAGCAGCTGAATGGCAAGCAGATGGTTATGCAGCTGCTGGGACACGATGATCCAAATGTACGCTACGAAGCGCTGCTGGCTGTACAAAAACTGATGGTGCACAATTGGTGGGTTTTGTTGACAAACGATGCTAACAAATTCCATTCATAATTTAATCATCCAACCATTTCATTAACCCCTCATTAGATAGAATGCATTAAAGAAATTCAAGTTTTGCATTTGAAAAAAAAACAAGCATTCAAAAATCAAAATTTTCAATCAATTCTCAAATCCTCCTCTCTCAGGGAATATCTTGGCAAGCAACTCGAAAAGGATAATGAGAACCAAAAACAGGGTTCAGCACCCATCAGCGGAAAGGCTTAAGCCACAACCTATGCGTGTTCTGTATGCTCGGAGGAGCCGAACTCCTTTGCCGAACAGCCGTCGCCCATAATAATATTGATGTTGTTTCTTAAATAAGATTTCGCTCGTTTTAAGTTCTTGTTAATCATCCTATATAAAGAAAAGCAGCAAAATATAATTGCAATAAAATTAGTACTGTTAGCAAATACATATAACAGAAAAAACAATAATTAATAACACACAAAAAATAAATAAATTATAAAACTTATACTTTTAAGCCAACAGTAGCCAAAATGTTTTAAACCTGCTGTTCTGTTCGTTTTATTAAGTTTGCATTCCATTTGATGAAAGTTTTATTTTTTTTAATCAATATTTAAACAAAAGATATTTTAATTAATTTTTTAAACGATATTTTGTTATGTTTGTTTAAAAATGTAAATTTTGTTGCTTCAGACATCTATCTAGTATTTCGCTTATCCTTTTGTTTGTTGCAGTTGTACATATTGAATAACAATCTTAAACATTTACTAATGATTACACAAAAAAACCAATTCCAAGTATTGTATTTTAGTCAAATTGCAATTACTCAATAAATATTGAAAATAATAAAAGAAATGATTCGACACCATATTTTTCATTATTGGCGAACATTTTTGATTTACCTGATTGGAAAATACTCAGAATAATCGAACGGTGGATAGAAATCTTTTTTTCAAATATTTTCGTAATATTGTTAGTGCAGCTGATGTCAAAAATTTCTGAAAATAAGGAATGTGGTTTAATTTTTCGCTTACGAAATATGAGTAAGGCTGCAAACAGAGTGAACGCCGAAGCGGACAGGCAGGCAAACTGCGTGAACAATCGAGACAGCTATGCTTCGGATTCGGGAGTTATAATTTTGAAGATAAAGTTGAACATTTTGGAATTTTTTAATGAAAATTTGTTCATCAACCATCAATATTCATGAGTGTAAGCAAAAAAATTGTAATGTATTTATCTGCTATCTTAAAAATTAAAACTGCCTTTTCCAATTCCTCTGAAAAAATTATTTAGAATCGGGCTGTTTATTTCTCTCTCTCCTTTCTCCGCAGGTTACTGCATACACAGGCCTGCCTGCCTGAATCAGCATTCACTCTGTCCGCAACCTAAATCTATTGAGTTTTTTTTGCATTTAGAACTTTTCGCCACAATATATTTCATTCCCTTTCAAAAAGCGTTTTGTGCATATTTGCTAAATTAAACACAAACAATAATCGATTTGAGTTTGCAAAAATGATCTGATATTTTTTTAGGCAATTATTGCATATAATTTGATTAAAGCTCTTAGTTCTTGTTTTCTATGAAGATATCAATAGAAAAAATTAATATCACGTTAAAAAATGAGCAAAAATTAATGAAAATTATATCTATCTCCCATACAAAGTGACTATGAGAACAGTAAAATCTCTTCAAATTACTCAAAAAATAATGAAGACTTGCAATTTTCTTGAAAATTCAAAAAAATTAATTTGTCTTCTTCATTGCCAAAATTTAAGCTTCCAGTCCAATAGTTTCGAAATCTTTTAATGGTTTCTTAAAAGTGGGCGTAGCTACGGTGGGACTACGCCTATTAGACATTTGAAGCGTCGCACATCGCGCTTTTTTTATTTTTTTTTAATTTAATTCTTCAAAGTTGAAACTTTTTTAACAAAAAAAAAAAAAAAGCTCAATAAAACCCAAAAAATAAAGTCAAGTTTAAACAATAATAACTTCGAGCACAAAGTATATTTCAAGGTTTTGTTTTTTGGACTCTTTTATGTCTTAATAGCCATTGAATTTAATATAAAATACAATAAAAAATGTTAATAAATAAAAATAGAAAAATCGTTGAAATGTGACTTTAAATTTTAAAGGAATGAAAATTTAAATAAAATTTAGTAGAAAATATCTAGCTAGTTAAGCATTATTTAAGTCAAAGGCTATAACTATCATAAAATATCGCACTTCTACCTTCTCTTTTTGTAAAAACCTGCTGCATCTAGCTGCTATTAAGAAAATCCACTTAATTTGAAAAAATCAAATTTTGCCCTAAAATGCACTGATTTCCAAGACAATTAATTGGTACTCTTAAATTTACAGAAAAATAAAATAAAATTCATAATTTAAAACAAGTTGTGACCTTATTTTGTATTAGCAACCATATTTAAAAATTTTTTTAATGTTAATTTGGTAATATTGTTTTATAGGAGATATATTTAAAAGTTATTCGATTTGAAATATTTTTAGCATGTTAAACGTCATGATGCTGACGATGTGAAGTTAAATAAACTAAATTTACTCTTTAAAAATATAATAAAAATTTGTATATTAAAAAAAATATGGTTGGTATGGGTATGGTTGGTATGGTTGGTAGGCAATGCAGTTGACCCAGAACTCAAATTTTTTTGTGCTGTTACTTAATTTAGGCTAAAACTCATTTGTACAAAATTTTATGGCCCTAGCTTTTATAGTTTCTGAGATAATGCAAATGTTATCCTAAAATCGAAAAAAACGCACTGTGCGTCGGCGCGAATAACGTTGTAAGCGACAAACGAATCCAACAGGTTTTTTTTTGCTAACTACTGTTAAAAATGCTCTGACTTGGATCTGGATATATTTTTTTTATATAAAGTAAAATGTCTGTACAACTCCTCAAATGGTTCTAAGTGCGTCATTAAAATCGTTTTTTTCAATTCCGGAAAATTTATAATTTTATTATATATTAAAATACATTAAAATAATTTTTTTTTTTTATTACAAAATATTGGATACAGCAAATTTGCGGGGATAAAAAAAAGTTATTTGCCGTGATCACTACTCGTCACCGGATCATCCGAAAAAAATAAGGGGAAAAACAAGGGGAAAAACAAGGAAAAAAGGGATCATTAGTTAATGAAATAATGCTCCTAATGAACGAAGGAAGGGCTTTGAAAAATTTTGATTTTTCGAAAAATAGTTAATGTTGAAATTCGAAGTTGCTTATTTGACCAAAATTTCACTCATATTTTCGGTAAAAAAAAACTAGATCATAAAAAAAAATTCCTTCGTTCATCAGGAATGCAAATTATGTATAGAATAAGTGAAAAAATTTCAAACTGATCGGTGAAGCCGTTGAAAGTTACAGTGATCACCGACTTCGAAGACATTGTATTGAAAAAAACGCGTTTAAAGTTTTGACTACGATGTGCACGCAGATAAAAAACCCAAAATTTCCCAAAATCCTAACTGTGTGTTAAATACTATAAAATTTCTGTGAAATAGTAATTTTTAACCATTATTCAAAATGAGATTTCATGAAGAATCTATATAATTCGGTAAATTTTTTATATAATACAATTCACCGTTGCTATATTTGTAAACATAAATGCGGGAATCGGTGGGCATTTTTTTGTTTGGCCATTTTCAAAATCCTGTGAAAAATCCAATTTAATATTTTTCTTTTAAATAATGAAATGTTTTTTATTTGGTAATTTTTATAAAATTCAAAAACAAAAGTTATTTTGATATTTTGAAAAATGTGCTTACAAAGATATTTTTACCTAGACGCTCAAAAACAAAAAATCTACACCAATAAAATTATCCAAAATTAGTGATTTGAAAGGGTTAGAAAATGCAAAAATATTATTTTTTTAAAACTATTAATTCGGATTTAGTTTCTTTAAAGTATTTAACTTACAATGATACCCATTTTGTTGGATTTCGAGACAAAAATATTTTTGATTTTTGTCCACTTCACGATCTACTGTGTGCCAGTCAGATTTTGATCAATGAAACAGTTCTCTGTTTCTATATAAAATGGGAAACAATAGACAAGTTTTCGAACTTTATGAAATTTGGTTTCCAAATAACGTTGCACTTATTAAAAAAATTACTTAAAAAAAACATTTTTGTGAAAAAGCATATATTTTCACAACTTTTGGGGACTTTTTCTTCTGTATTACAATGAATCGTTTTCGAATTCAAATTGTTCTTTTTATATTTTAAATATACATAAAGCCCGATTCTGAATAATTTTTCCCGGAGAATTTGAAAAGAAAGTTTTCATTTTTGAGATAAAGTTTAAGAACATTTTGGAAACTTTTAATGCAAATTTATTCATCAACCGTGAATATTCATTCGCGAGTGTAGACAAAAAAAAATGTGATGTCTTTATTTGCTTAAAATGAAAACTCCCTTTTCTGATTCACCTGGAAAAATTATTCAAATTCGGGCTGATAATTTCTGAATTTTAACTGATCTATTCTGAATTTGAAATGATCTTTTCTAGAATTTTAATTAAACTTTTCTGTAATTCATGTGATCTTTTCTTAATTACAAATGGAATTTCAATTGATTTATAGCGCATTCTACGTGTAGCAGGCCACTTCGCCAGCGAGTTCGAAGTACTACGACATGGGCGAAATGCATGTACCTAAAAATTCATAACTTCTTAACCATTGCCAATCGCACTATGAAACTTCTTGTGTATTATCTGTTAATTTCAGGCTTGAATTTAAAAAAATGCCAAAAATGGTAAATTCTTCGAACTTTGATTCCACATTCGAACTTCCGATTTCGAAATAGAAAAATTTTTCGAATTGCGAATTTGATCCCGGAATTTTCTATATAAATCCATAAACAAATATTTTTTTTTAATTTTTACCTATAAAAATGATTTCAAAATCCGACACACATAATTTTTTTGTGGTCCGCTACACGTAGAATGCGCCCTATTCTGAATTTCAAAAGAAATTATGATTTTTAATTATGAATATCAATTGATTCTATCAAAATATCTGGATTCATGTTTTCTCTTACTGCATCTTTATGTAAAACGAAACGAAGGCTGAGTGTCGTGAGAGAAACGATCAAAAAATTTTTTTGGTATGGAAAAATGTACTGTTTACCGTGTCTCGCATCACGTTCAGCCTTCGTTTCGTTATACATAAAGATGCAATTAAGTTAAACTATCTTTTTTTGAATGAGTTAGTTAAAATAATGGCATTCAAATCCGCGTTACGTTCAGTGGCATACTAGTTAAGTGTGTGACCCGTAAGCCAAGAGAATCCAGGGGCCGAATTACAGCATCCGTGATCGAGCAAAATTGTACAAGATTGGTAGGCACTTGTCTCGTCGTGCCCTTCACAATTTTGCAGTCGGAGTCGGCATAAATCAAAAGAAGCTCGGCCAAAGTCCTTTCAAGGGTTAACACTTTATTTTTACGTTTTTTTTTGTACATACGAACTTACGCTTGCCTTAAAAAGTTATGTCCTATGAATTGCGAAACCCTCACTAAAGATGGTTTCCCAAATGACAATGAGACATTTTTCTCATAAGATAATACCCCCAATGAAGTCATCCTTTCAACTTGCCTGATATCGACATTCTGATCACTGATTATTTAAAAAAAATTTTCATTCCATTTGAAATACCAAATAGATCGATTGAAAATAATTGCATCCTTATGTATAACGAAACGAAGGCTGAACGAGCCACGGTAAGGAATACATTTTTCCATATCAAAAAATATTGTTGATAGTTTCTCTCAACGTTCAGCCTTCGCTTCGTTTTACATAAAGATATCGCTGAAAACTGTTTAATCTACACATGCCAATCCTTAGACTAGTTCTACCGTAATTATTGAAGGCAGTTAGTTTTTAAGTTACCTTTCACGTAACAATGAAACAAAGGCTTAGGGTAATTTAAGCCCTTCCTTTCTTCGTATGCTTATTTGATCTATAAGCAAGCATTCGTCTATTAATTTTTTTAGTGTTTTAACCAATTTAAATCCTTACTTTATAGTCATTCAATAAAAGATTAATAATTTAAGCTTTTTTTTTTGTGTTTATTTTTTTATTTTTTTGGTTTTTTGTTTTCTCGTTTAACGCTTTAATTCTTTTGATTATTTTTTTAAAACAATATAAATTATTATTCTCGGAACTTAAGTTTTATTCATTTAAATTAAGCATTGTTTAGTTTTAATTAATTGTTCTAAGTTTAAAGTAATGTAATCTAAAAAAACTTCTGATCTTATAAGTTAAATAGTATGTGGCGTGGGACCTAGATGTTTAACGCCCACCACCACACACACGCATTGTATATGACATTTCTTATAATATACTGAATAAAATATTAATAAATATATTTAATTATATTTTAAAATGAACGATAAGAAACAAATCATTTGTTTATGCAACTGTTTGAATAATTAAATAAATATTTAAAACTGTATATTAAGTCTCGAGGGCTTAATTAGGAGGATGTTTAGTTTAATGTGTGTGTGGTTATTTCGTCTATTAACAGTTTTTACGTTGTTTTTTTCTGCATACTTTACTTGGTGGCTGATACCAAGTACGCAATAAGATCACCACGTTCGTTTGGCTTCTTCAAACCAGCGAAGACCATTTTTGTGCCAGGTATATATTTCTTTGGATTCTCCAAGTATTCAAACAGTGTATCCGGATTCCATGTAATACCCTTAGCCTTGTTGGCGTCAGTGTAGGAGAAACCGGCAGCTTGGCCGGTCTTACGGCCAATCAATCCATGTAGATTAGGGCCGACTTTGTGCTTGCCGCCAGCCTCGACGGTGTGACATTGTGCACAACGTTGGACGAACAGTTTTTTGCCTTTTTCAACATCTCCAGCTGGAACACCCATGTTCGCTACAATTTCTAGTTGTCACTAAAAATAAAAAAAAAAAACAATTCAATTAGTGCTTATTTATAAGAAGAGAAGAAAAGAGGAGGAAGTTAGAGCTAAAAAATATTAAAAACAAAATTCATTGTTACTATGCTGGCTAAACACGAGTTGTACTCGTACGCATTGTATTATTTATCACAAGATTCTTGATACACTATTTGGCACTGGTTATATCATATAGCAACAAAAAAACTAAACGAGCCATTTGAGTTGTTAGCAAATCAAGCCAACTCTATACACTTTGCGTCATTAGACATTTAAAGCAGCATTTGAGTTAGATAACAAGTTTATTCATCAAGCAATGAATGGTCAGCTGCTCAAAGTTCAGAGAAAAATAACAAAAACCATAGCAACAAGTTGAAATATGCGCCGATTTTAAGCTTTATCAGCGCATATGTGAGACCCACTTTAAATAAAGAACTGTGCCGTTGCGAAGCAGTTTAATTATTATAAGGTTGAGTAAGCTGAGAGCGCAAATATGTCGGCGGATGTCATTAACAGCTGTTTGGTGTAGTTTTCTTTTACTTTGACATTCTGCAATCCACAAGTGAAAAACTTCAGTTCTCTAAAGTATTGTTTATTTTTCATTTTTGTTTCAAATTAGAAATAAATGATTGAAGTTTAAAATAAAAAGAAAAATTTTCTGTTTCAATTTGATTTAATAATCGAACACTCAGCTTTGTGGCAGCTCAGCTAAGAACATCGAAACCATTGGCCAGTCCGACCTGAGTGACTACATTAAAAACCATAACAAAGCATCATGCATTATGCTATCTGGCGCTGCTGGCGTTAACCATGACGATCTTGCCAAGATGGCAGAACAAGACTGGGTAAAATTAAGGACATTTATGATGGCAAGCCACCAGTTGTTTCACGTTGCCTGTTTACCAGCGAAGTTCGCAAGAGTGATGACACTCTTCCATGTGTCTTACGTTGCCATTGCTGTGAAGAGCTGCTGCTGGACCGACAAAGATAACAACCCCTTGATGGTGGCAAAAACCTTGATTTGAACCTGGGATGGTTAACAGACCGATGGTGTCAACAATGCATCATCTGGCCCACGCCAGCGCCGAAAACAATTTGTGACACAGCTTCCAATCGTTCAACACTTGCTACATGATACCGATTTGTAGGGCATCTACTTTGTCTGTGATTCGTTGCAATGCTGTATCTACAAAAGGAATGGATGCGTTTGTGCACTATGGTCACCGAGGGTGAGCTAGAATGCACAAAGCACTTGTTGAAGACCAACACGCATGGAGGACCGAATTGGTGCTGACAATGTTTTTATTTTGCCGAAAGGCACAGCGCATGGCATTAATCTGGCAGACTTTCCTACAGCCGGTCCACTTATGAAGTGATTTTTCCGGAAGTGCTTCTCACAAATAAAGGCGCTGCTCAACAGCTCAATGCCGCTTTTCGCACTCCATCGTCTTCGTTTAAAAAGGTCACTGGGAACTTTAAAAAAGGAAATGTTTTCCTTGTTATAATATTTTTGGCAAATCGTGCACTTTTTTGGCATTTTGAAGCGGTAAATAAAACACAAACTTCAAGAAGATTCTTTAAATCGAATTTTATTTATTTCAAACACAAATTCAAAATATAAAATGTTGATATCTAATCAGAAATTTAAATTGATTGCTTACTTGCCTTTTTCTTTTACTTTGACATTTGCCGATCCAAGTTTTGTTGTTGTTTTTTGACAAAGAGCATACAAAGAGAACAGTTTCTTGGTTACTTAACCTTATATAATTCAGCCATGGCACTGACTTTGTTTTAAGGAAGACACGTGCTCATTGGCAAAAATAAACTAGCAGATTAGGCAGACTTTTATTATGTATTGTTGAAATCTATACAATCAGTTTTTTTAATATCAAAGCAATCTTTGAATTGAAAATTAAAGATAGAAAATGTTCTTTATACAAATTCTCATTAATAATAGATAGTTTGTTCAACATTGTGTAACATTATTTCCATTACATAAAAACTTTTATTTAACTTCTGCTCCGCGGCGTGTTTAAATCTTATAAAAACAAAAGGTTCTGAGCTACTCAAAGGAATCAAATCATGGAATTCATCAGTTTAACGGCTCTATATTTGATGACTGGCAGTTCCGGGTAAAAATTCACCTGGACTCCCTAAACCTGCTGGACGTTCTTACCGGCGATCCACCAGAAGAAACAGCAGCTAGAGCAGAATTTGTGAAAAAGGATAAGCTAAAGACCGATTGGTCGGGTTAATACATTCTGATTATCTCGGTTATGTTAGAGAAAATAAAACTGCAAAAGGAATGTGGCAAAGCTCGCAGTCAGCATGCAGCAAGACGTCGGTGTTGAACCAAGTATTGGTACGCAAACAATTAAATAAGCTTCGTGTAAAGGAAGGTGGCGATGATCAAAATCTTTTTGATCAAAAACATAAGTTAAAATTTGACTTTTACTTTTTGGGTCCAAAATATAAGTTAAAATTTTACTTTTATTTTTTCGATCAAAAATAAAAGCTAAAATTTGACTTTTATATTACTTTTATTTGACTTTTTGTTAAAATTTTACTTTTATTTTTTCGATATGAAAAAAATCAATATTCCGCTTATATATTGAAATAATATTCTATTGAAATAATTTTTATTTCTGATCTTTACCAATAAAAATTTAATGTAATTATTATTTAATTAATTAAAGTTAATTATTTATTAATTATAGTTATGTATATAATTAAATATATCATATAATTTAATTATTATTCTTTCAACACCTATTCGTAACATTTTTGCAAAGAGAAAAAAAAACATTACTATTGATCTTCATATCGTTGCACATCGTTATTTAAATGGCATCGCTTACTTGCTTATCATTGCACATTGTGTTTTCATTCATTTCGCAAACGACTGAGACATAGAAGATATGACTTTTATTTTCGATCGAAAAATAAAACCAAAATTTTAACTATTATATTTGATCAAAAAATTAAAGTCAAATTTTAACTTTTATTTTTAATAAAAAAAATAAGTCAAATTTTAGCTTTTATTTTTGATCGAAATAAAATTGGTCTGAAAAATAACGATTATTTATTGACTTTTTTAAAAAAATCAGAAAAATTAAAATCATTAATGATTATTATTCCTTAGCTAAGAAGCACCACTTTGCTATATTCAAATATCGAATAGACTTACTCTTTCCATTTGACTTTTTGAATGGAAATTGCGAAAATAACTGTTATTTTCGATCCCTGAAAAGGACTAATGCAAGATTTAAACCAAATTCACGAAAATCCAGTAACAATTTATGAGGACAATAAAGGATGTATTAAGATGGCCAATAACGTGGAAAGCAAAAGAGCTAAGCATATCAACATTAAGTGAAGTTTTATAAGAGACCACGTTGCAAGTAAAGCAATTATTATAAAGTCCTTTGGAACAAAGGATCAGTTGGCAGACATCTTCACTAAATCTTTGGACTCAACTCAATTCAAAAAATTACTAGCAAGGCTAGACATAAACGATTGAGAGGGGGTGTTGAAATCTATACAATCTTTGAATCGAAAATTAAAGATACAAAATTTTCTTTATAAAAATTTTCATTAATAGATAGTTTGTTCAAGATTGTGTAACATTATTATTTCCATTACATAAAATCTTTTATTTAACTTCTGCTCCGCGGCGTTTTTAAGTCTTATAAAAACAAAATGTATAAATATTCATTTGAAACAAAGTCTGTACAACACATTAGGTTAAAGTTGCATTTGCAAATTCTCACAATATGTATAAAAAAATATGTCCATATTTAATCAAGAGCAGAAAATAAATACATAGTCATGATTGCCTTTAAATTTTTTTCAAGCGGAATGCATGATGCACCAACTGGCTCTGGGGCATGGTCAACTCTTGCTACACATAGTAAAGACTTGCACATAGTAACACATGCTTCCGTCGTCATTGAAGTGGGTTTTTCCCCATAAGCTTTTAGAAAAACTTGTTGACAAATACAGTAGCTTAAAGCAACATGCAATGTCAATCTATATCGCCAGACAGGTCCGTCCAAATGTGGAGGGAAATGAAAAATATATTTCCACAATATCATGTCGAGTGCGTGCAAATATTTGCACTTGAAATATTAACAAGTTAATTAGCCGTGAAACAGCTTTATACCATTAATAGGCGAGAGAGAGAAAAAAAAATTTAGATTTGAAACAACTTGTTACACAATGTAGGTTGTGTAGAAAATATTTCATTCAGAACTGAGCACATTTCAAGATTTGACGACGTTGTTTTGAGCAGTAGCAGCAGCAATTGATTAAAATAATCACATTTTATACACTTCGAAATCGTTGGTCCTTCGAGCCGGATTAAAACCAATCCAAAGATTCTGTTGTTTCAATTAGGCACTTTGCATTTCTTTTATTCTAGTAAATTCTAGTCAAATAACTAAACAATTTTTAATTAGAATTTCTTTATAACCAATTTGGTTGAACAAAATTTTAAATGATCGAAATGAAATGTCTACAAATAGGAAACAATTGAGAAACTCGGGGAAGGAGATAATCGATTTTTGGCGTTCAGGCGCAATTTTCTACTCGTTTACATAAAGAGATGCAACATAAAATACAAGAGAGCTGGACTACCTTGAAAGCAGGCGAAGAAACAGAGGGGGGGGGGGGGGGTGAGCGTAGGTGCAAAGGTAAACAAATTTGTGCTTTTTAAATATATTTTCAATGTCATGCTTTTATATAATTTTTGCTTATAAGAGATTTTAAACATTCCAATTATTTTCTTGGTTAGCATTGGCTTATTTGCGAGTCCAACATTTGTCCACGAGTGTATTTGTGGATTGTGTGACGCCAAGGTTGTGGGAAAAATACGTTTTCATACTCTCATTGATGAACTAATATCAGCGCAAAAACTTCACGTGAGCTTGTTGAGTTATGACGTAACATAAAAAAAATCAAAAAAATGAAAAAATATCACTATAAATTTTACAGTAAATCGCGTACGTAATACAAGTTGAATCGACTGATGTATGAGTCAACACGTGGTCGTCACTTGATCGGAAACCACTTTTTTTTATCAGGTAACTTTTTCGAAAGAGAAATAAAATTGAGAGTATGAAAAAAGCGTGAGAATCAACGATCACGTCTCATTTTAATCTAGCTTAATTTAAGTGTTGCCAATTTAGAAGAGACGACGAAAAGTACTAAATTCGCGGATTGCTTATTTTTTTTTTGGGATTTAGTTTATGAAGAAAATATCGGTGGCTAAAGGCGAATTTACACGATTCACTATCATTGTTCACTTTGGATGAATCATCTGATTTGAAAAATGTAAATTGAGTTTAATCATCATAAATGAAGATTATTGTCATCCACATTAAACAGTGAAAGAATTAAAAGGTCTTCCTACTTTTGATGAAAGTGAAGCAAATCGAACTGATGTGTCATTCGTACTGAAACACAATTGTAAGGTGTTATCATAACTTCAAGCAGAAAGTTTATATTTTTTTATTTAATTGCTGAACGGCTTTTATTTATTTCATTTTTTAAACGTTCAATAAAATTAATCAACCAACAAATATATTTTGGCATTCAACACCGAATTATTTAAAAAAGTTTAAATTTACACTTTGAATAATGTAAATTGATTCACTGTCATCGTTCAACGTTCAATGTCATCGTTTTGAGTGAAATGTGTAAATTCACCTTAAGCTTACAACTGTGATAATGGAAAAATTTCAAATGTTTGTGGTGAACTAATGGGCCCAAGCCCAAGGTTTCTTTATAAGGTTGCGGCCCTTGAGAGAAATGCGCTCTTTTTCCGCCTTTGCTTGAACTGTCAACTGTTCAAGCTCTCAAGTGTCACAACCTTATAAATGAGCCTTGTCTTAGCCTAATAAAAGTAAAGGACAGCTTAAGAAAATATAGTTTGATAAAATAATTTATATTTAAACCTTTTTTAGCTATCACCAAGTTGAAGTATGAAAAAACTAAAATGAACATCAACTTACATTTATTCTATTCTGAAAAAAATCTGCCCTCACAAAATGCAAAACTTTTTAGATTTTGACCTGAATTCACAGAATGTTGACCTCATTTGAACTAAGAAAATAACGGAAAAGGCAGAATTTGTTTCGCTTGATATTGGCTGCACGGTTGTTTTGAATTCCAATGTATTTCCGATTGAGGTTATGTATAGTGCCGACTGCAGGGAATTTTCAACAAATATTCCATCAAATATTCATCAAGCAATTAGTTTTTAGAAATCGACAAGATATTGGATTAAATTTCAGACATTTTTTAAAATTGCAAATTTTTGCAAAATATGGAAAGTCTAAATTATTTTATTTTGTTTTTATGCCGGTATTACTAGAGAGCAGAAACGTCGAATTTAACAGGTCAGAAAATTCTGCATAAGTTATAATTTCGCAGTCAACATTTTCGAGATAAGAACACGGTTTATTTTGAGGACATTTTTTAGAAAAGATCAGAAAAATGCAGAATTCTCGAAGAGAGCAAAAAAATTTAGAATTTTTTTCCACAAAATATTGCGTTATGACTAATTTTTGATCCACAAGTGCTATCAGTAATAGGTTAAATATATGAAGAATTTTCAATTCTGTGGTCACAAGGAATAACGACTAAGCTCAAGTATCGTAAAAAACAATATTAAAATTCCACGAACTGCGACAAATTTTTTTTAATATATGAATCGTTACAAAAAAAAAAAACATACAGACATAAGTGATGATCAACTCTGGGGAAAATGGATATCTGCATACCTCCAAAAATTGGCAATAAAGCAAATTCCATATCGCTTTTTAACGATATATTGAGTTGTCATTATTCCTTTTGATCACAGAATTACTAAACAATAGGAATATTCTCTATTCAGTGCACTTGCCTGATTTTCTGATTTTCACTTGTTAGATTTTCGTGAACCCACACCATCACTATTTCAAAGCAGTCAAATTTTTCAATGCACTCAAGTGCACAACTGCTCAAGTCCTCAAGGTTGAGGCTACAGTAGAAAAGCACTTGTTCTGATTTTTAACGTACGTGTATTTTGTTTTTGTCAAGTGCACAAGTCCTCAACTGCACAGACAATGAATACCCCTTACGTACTCTGGAAAAAGAGTTTTCTACGACTTGACGAAACTCAACTTTCGTTTCATGGCGAATTTAGTTAGTTTTTTTCATTTAATTATTTATATCACTAGTAATAATTCACAATTTTGTATATTGCTCCATTGCTTTAAAAAGCTTTGAGGGAGCTTGACTCATTAAATTCTATTCTATTACACTATTTTTTTATTTTATTTTTTTTTTTCAATATATGCAATGTGTAAACCTATCTATGTGTAATAAATATCTACATAATATTACTATCAATCAATATTGCCCAGCAAGTATTGTTTTAATCTATGTTTGAATGAGCTTATGGACTCCGTATTCCTGCAGTTAGTGGGCAATGCGTTGTAAGCCATCGGTGCTGCAAATAGGTATCGTTGTTTGGTGCTCTCCAACCTACATCTCGCCACTACTAATTTGCTACCTCAAATTACTTTAAAGTTTTATCCTTTTGAGTCTGGCGTAAATGGTTGAACTCAGCCCAAATACATCAACTGTTAATACACAAATTTGCATTAAAAAATTTTAAAATGTTATTGAGCTTTATCTTAAAAATTAAAACTCCCTTTTCCAATTTCGCGTGAAAAATTATTCATGATAGTATTGATTTCAATTTCCAAAGTCAAAGAAATGAAAAAAAAAATTTTCTTTTATTTTTTCGTAACTGACATTATTAAAAAACGTTTAAGTAAAAATGTTATGACCTACGAGACTTGGATATCTATAATTAGGGTATACACTTCACTTTGTAATTTTCCGAAATCGCAAATTTACGAGTTGAAGTGAGCGACTGCTTTTAAATTTTTTTTCCAAAATATTTGTCAAACTGACAACGCGCAAAATGTTAATTTATTGAAACATTTGTTGCTGCCGTTTAATTGTGAAAAATTAAGAAAATAAGTGGAAAACTAAATTATATGACGTATTTTTGCAGAAGACCTTCCAGGATGTTGTTTTTTCTAATGCAACACAGTTGCTTATGCGCACTGAATACATCTTTTCTTCGTAAATTTCCGACGATTATTTTTCATCAACTCAATAGATAATTAAATTTAAGCAATCTTCGGAAAACCAGAACAACAACAATTGCACTGAAATTTTCGTAAATTTGCGATTTCGGAAAATTAAGAGGTGAAGTGTATACCCTAAATATTTCTTAAATTGCATTTTATGCAGCTTTGCTTTTATTTACTAATTACGGAGCTACAGAAATTTACACTACTTTTTGCACGAGCTGGCAACACTGAATTTGTGTTCTACGCTCAGCTCCACCGCTCAATGTCAAATTCGCACACGCGTTCCAATTTTCGCACTGTCGCCGAGAGAGGCATTGAAGTTTTTTTTTGCATAAGTGGCATTTTTTTAATGCTTCTGGCGTTGAAACGAATTTATTACTCAAGGATGCACTAATTTGCACTAAATTTGCTTATATAAACTTTTTCAACCAAATTTTTCTATTTCATCACTTTATGTAATGCCTCGCCACTACCCCTTCCTAAACACAATTTATGAACTTGCTCATTAATCATTCTAGGAACACTGTAACTTTGAACTTCAGAAATTGAATGGTCAGAAATTTTTCCATTATGTAATTGCTACCTTTTTGCCATCATCACATAAAATTATTTTAACCATCGTCAAACATTTTGCAGTTATGACCACTCTTTTTTTTTAAATCACATTTGCCACAAATAGTTTATTTAAATTCTGTTATGAAATATTTTCTAGATATTTTTATGAGAAAAAGTACAAAAACTAAATTCTAAACAGCAGCAGCTGCCATTACTATTGTACTTACATCAAACGCAAACGACTCAAATCGACTGTCGCTGTTCGCTGCTGCGAAATCATCGAACACGGAAGAAATTTACGAGAATTTTGAAAGTTTATTTTACGGAGAGCGCGTGCGAAAAGAATATCTCCAAAGAGATTTTCGGTGGAGAGTAAATGGTGAATATGTTGAGTAGTGTTAAGTTTTGGTGGAACTTTACCAAATTTACAAAAGGCCCATCTAGTGTTGGTTAGTTGCGTAAAAGGTGGTTGCAGAGTACGGACTAGAATTGTTTTAATAGCACTTTACAAATTTTATCACTTTCAAAGTGGAATAATCAGAGCTGTAAAATCGGCATTCATATTCAGAATTTTAAGTACAACTGAATAACGACATAAGAATGCATCCAATGAATGCAGAATTGATTTATAAATAATATTTTTAATTCACATTCATTATTAAAAACTTGAATAATTCTTCATTTTCGTTATTTAGAATAATGGATAAATTGTTTATTCATTTGAATGATATTTACAAAGAATGCAATTCACAAAGAATTTCAGAATTTTCAATAATTCTTTCTATATTAATTTTTTATTCGCTATTCATTTTATTATCATTATTCATTTGCTATTACTAATTATTTATTCATTATTAATTTTTTATTCATTATTAATTTTTTATTCATTATTATATTTTATTCATTAGTAATTTTTATTGATTATTAATTTTTTATTCATTATTCATTTGTTATTAATTTTTTATATATGGCTTAGAACTAAAATGAATAAAAAAAGGATAATGAATAAAAAATGAATAATGAATAAAAAATTAATAATGAGTAAGAAAGAAATAATAAATAAAAATTGAATACTGAATAAAAAATTAATAACGAATAAAAAATTAATAATGAATAACAATTGAACAATGAATAAGTAACTAATAAAAAATAAATAATGAATAACAAATGAATAATGAATAACAAATGAATGAACAAATGAAGAATGAATAACAAATATGAAATAAATAATGAATACAAAAGGAATAATTGAAAATTCCGAAATTCTTTGTGAATTGCATTCTTTGTGAATAGCATTCAAATGAATAAAAAATTGATTCATTATTCTGAATAACCAAATGAATAATCAAAATGAACAATTAATAATTTTTTTAAAAATGAATGAAAACTAAAAATTTTATTTAAAAATCAAATTTTACATTCATTGAATGCATTCTTATTTCGTTACTCACTGATTAACTTTTTGTGAATAAAATTAAATTGAATGAATTCTTTTACAGTTCTGGGAATAATCAATCAAATTAGATACTTACTCAATGCAGCAAGATAATATGGGTATTCACGATGTGTGGTTTATTTGCCCTGTGTATTTTTGATAAATTTGATGGCACGACTACGATTTTCGGGGCACCGAGATTTGCAAATATTTTCTGTTAGATGACAACAGGACAAATTTTTGGCTGAACAAAAAATCTATTACTCAACTAGTTATCGATTAATAAATTTTTTTTGCTGAAAGATCTATTCTAAAAAACATATACTTTTATCTACTCCAATGGATCTAAAAAACTGACGTGTTATTTGAAAGTTTATTAAGTGATCTCTTCAATGATATGCAATTTAAATATCATTGCAAGAATATTTTTAATTTTATAAGCAAATTTAGAACATTTCAAGAAGTTATAGTTTGGCCTACAACTATATAAAAAAAAATGGCCTACAAATCTTGTTAATTTTTCAACAAAACTATACTTTATGGATATAATAAGAAAGGTAAAGACAGTACCTATTCAACAAGGTATCAAACATAAAAATCCATGCATAACTTTTTAAGATATAACAATTTTTAGTATAGTGCTTTCGTAAAAGGGAAACCACTAGTTTTTCAGACAAATTGTAAATATAAGGATAGTCATATCTCTAAAAGTTTTGCATGGATTTTCATGTTTGATACCTCGTTAAATAGGTACTTGCATTACCTTTCTTTGCAGAACACTAAAAAAACAGCAAAATTTGTATGCCATTTTTGCAATTTTGGAGGCTTATAACTTTTAAACCAATTGCAAGCGGCCTGAAAAAAGAGAGTTGTCGCTATTCTGGAACTATACCGCAAATTTACATTATATTTGATTATTTTTAATTAAAAGAACCGTTATTTATTACAAAATTTGCATTATTTAGGTACTAAAAATATATTTTTTTAAAAGCTTAAACATTTACGTTTCGTTTGATATACTAAAATATAAATATTTTATGCAGAATAAAAATTGTCTTTTTAAGAAAGCAAAACCACTAAGGTAAATATCGATGACTTAATATAGAAAAGGCGTAACTTCATTTTTTGTTTCTTTACAGGAGAAGGAAAAAAACTGTATCTGTAAATCTGAAAAACTTTGGATGTAAAAACTTTTTAAATGCAGTTTTTATATGAAATAGACTATAAGTTTGCAATCATAGCTCACTGATTTGTTAAGGGAGGTTTATTTGAGAGTGATCTACTATAATATGTTAAAAAAGGCGATCTAGACAAAAAAAAAAAAAAAATGAGTTAAGCCTTTTCTATGTTAAGAAATAACAACTTTCCGTACAAGGGAAAATCATTTCATCACAAAAAAACACCATAAAAAAATTCAATAAATCATATATATTATATACTAAATGAAAGATACATTTCCAAGCTTCAATAATTTTGTTTCCATAATCCATAGTAATAACGGTAGTTTTTTAGAAAATTATGGTTTAATGTAAGCAAATACTTTACTTTTACATTCAAATAGCTATAAAACATGTAATACATAACGAAATTTATTTATTTAATCACCATTACCATCAGCATCAATATCGGTTGTACACCAACAAAAATATAGCCAGTTTTTTTAATAGATCTTATAAAAGAAGTTTCCTAAAAACTAGATATCTTCAAAACAAATCGATAAATCGATTTTTCCTTTATCCATTCTTATTTTTATTAAAAGTACTTCATGGATCCCTTTTCAAATCGCGAAGCTCCGGAAATCGTAGTCCCCCCAATTTGATATTTGTAGTAAATTTTGTGAAACTACAAAGAAAAAATGCACAGTGTTCAATATACAAACCTGTAGCAAAACAATACAACGACGAAACCCCATTGTATTCTTTGTAAATTTGATCAGCTGATCGCAGAAGCATTTCTACTCAACATAAAGGATGCTACCAGCTGCGCTGTGTGTTTATTTAATAACAATTCATATTATTTAGTGTTTCGTTGAAATTTTTTTACGATTTCCTACAGTCAAATGAGGACTTAAATTTATATTTCCAAGTAAAAGTACAAACAAAAATCAGCTAATTTAAAATTCGTACTAAAAGTCGTAAATTTTGTAGAAATGTATCACAAATACACCACATAATTTTAATATGCCTGATTATTTTTTGTTAAATATGGAAAAGATTTTTTTTTCTGTAGGCAAATTATATGCCAAAACACATAGGAGGCATGCACAAGGTATATATAAGAAGGTAGTGTTAGTAGATAAAATTCTCTCATGTCGTGGGTACCTGAGCTGTCAAAATCAATTGTTTACGAACAAAAACAAATCAAATAACAAAAGTTGTCAATAACTTGTCAGTAAATATAATTATGTTGTGTGCTAAATTGATTTATTTAAATTAATTTCAGCAACTTTGTTAACAACTTAAGAAGTTCTTGTTAATACGTCCTTCTTTTCCAAACGCACAATGCAATTATAGGATTTACCCATACGTCTGATTTCGCCGCAGATGGCATAAGTCTTGGAAGCAACGGTCATGCGGCCGGTTTCTGCATTAACATCGACGATGCTCAACTGCACAGAAGCGTGGTCCCTGTCAAGAATAATTCTGTTGGATGCAGAACACTTTCTGGAGCAGTACAAATCAACAGACTATCCGGCGTCGTTTTTCATGTTTGTAGATTTTTTGTAGAAATTGAAAAAATGTATGACACACGGCAAATGGAGCTAATGAAGTCAAAAAGAAAAGCCATTAAAATACTTGCGAACAGTTTAAAATATTTCGCAACGGTTATTTAATTCACGAAAAATAAAATAAAAAAAACTTTCAGCACGAAAATTGAAAACTATATAAATTTCACATACACATAATATACACATTTGACAGTTTTTTCGCAGCTTTTATGTATTGTCTTTTATGCTCTTCTTATGTTTGACAGTAACGTTACCCACCTCTTTGTGACGACACTACCATGTTGAATATATCTTGGGCATGCATGCTTCAAGCATCTGACATTTGAGATTGCATATACATATTCTTATGAAGTAGCCCACATCAAAAGCATGCATGATGCATGCATGATGCTTGAGACATGCCTTACGCTCCCATCTCTTTTTTCGCCAAAAACAGGACAAATTGACAACATTTTTAAGATTTTACAGGATTTACAGGACGTCTCGCAAGAAAAAACAAGACGTTTGCGCAGGACGCAATTTAAAGTCGAAAAGTTATTATTACTTGTATGTTCAAAGAATTAAAATAAGCATTTTCATTGATAATATTATCAAATTTATTATTTAATATAATAATTGAAGCTTAAGCTTAAATATCAATTAATATTAGGTATTTGTATTTAATACGTAATTTTGTTAAAATAAAAATAAAACTCAATCTTATATAAATATTAAAATTTTTTAATACAACAAAAACAACAAAAAAAAAATTCAAATTGGTCTTATAAAAATGGCACGTTAATTAGATTTTCCAGGTATTACTGTGGCGGCCGTAGCTAAAGAACCGCGGCAGCCCGGGTTCAATTCCAGCTCAGACAGAAAGTTTTTTCAATTGAACTAATTTTTCTGTTCGGTCGTCACCTCTCTGCAGACAATGGCAAACCTCAGAGAGTAAAAATTGCCATGTAAAGCTTCTTGAGAACATAAGCCGTTCGGAGTCGGCATAAAAAACGTAGGTCCAGTTCTCGATCATATGTGATCAAACATTTAATAACACGCACAACACAATTGATCAATAGAAGCTAGGTCAAAGTCCTTCCAAGGGCTGATGGCCAGTTTATTTTTTTTATTTTAGGTATTACTTTGCACTTTGAGCAAAACATCTCACTATAAATATTTGTGTTTTCCAGGAATGAATATTTTTTAAGTTGATTGCTTAACACACTTTTTCGCTTCGACATTTCGACAAGTTTAAGAAAAAATTTGCACAGAAACTTTTAACAAGTTCGTAAAAAAAGTAAAAGTGTGTTAAGGAAAACTTTGACATATTACTAAAAATAGTATGAATAATAAACAAAGTTGACTAAATTGCAAGCATGGGAGAAAATCAAAAAATGGGACAAAATAATAAAAAGCAGAATTTTGAGCCCGTTACACAGGACGCAGGACATTGCTCGAAAAAACAGGACTGTCCTGCAAAATACAGGACGGATGGGGGCATTAGACATGCCTACAGTTGCTCAACTTGTGACTTTTTGCAGGCATCAAAGCTTTGACAGATATAAGCATCAGTTAGCTTTGCTTGAAAAAGCTATATTTTCCTTGTTCTAAGCATTCATTTTCTTCATTTCTTTTCATCCATTCTGACAGTTCGACCGAGCTCGCTCTCAAGTGCCACAGCCAAGGCTCATTTATAAGGTTGTGAGAGCGAGCTCGGTAGAACTGTCAGAATGGATGAAAAGAAATGAAGAAAATGAATGCTTAGAACAAGGAAAATCACAGTGACAGTTAGAGCAAAGGCGGGAAAAAGAGTGCATTTCTCTCAAGTGCCACAACCTTATAAATTAACCTTGGCCACAACCTTATAAACAAAGAAGTAAAATATAAGGAAGTGGTGTAGTATCACAAAAGTGCGGCATTTTCCATATTGGTGTTGGTTCGCACAAATACATGAACATTCAAACACGGTCGCATTAGGTTGCATTACAAAAAAAAAGGCCCAAAAGGTTTCTGATTATAATAACATATTTACAGATTTAGGCTTAAAGTTTTCTATTTTGTTCGCTATTTTGTTTGTTCTTATCCAATAGCAATAAAAGATTGTATTTCCACACCACCCTTGAGGTATACAATTTGGTGCGTTACCGATTTTTTTTGGGTGTTCGGTTCCCCAGTAGGCCTATTTCACCCGAGAGAAAACAAAAATATTAGTAAAGTAAAAAATGTATGGTAAAAGCTATCTACTGGGTTTGTATGCATTTATATTAATGCATTAAATTTTAAATATATTAATAAAATTATAAATAATTATATATATTAATAAATTATATATAAAAAAATGGATTTCAATAAATTAAGTGAAGATAAATAAAATTAATTTCTTTCTGAACACCTTTAAAACGAATTGTTTTATTCAACTTTTGCCTTATAGTAGGCTTTTCATTATTTATTTTAGATATATAAAAATATCTAGTTTTTAAAAATATTTAAATTAAAGATTTTTCTACAATATTCAAATGACCGGAAGACTTAATATGACCCTCAAATATACTTTTGCCGAGCAATAAGTATTGTGTGTTCAACAAAATTCTATTGTAATACATTTTATGCAAAATAGATTTGTCTTTATCTAATAATTTTGTTTGTACGACCAGTTATTTTTCAGCAATAATGCAACCGGTTCAACTGATTTTGAAGGATTTTTCAAATACCCCTTTGATTTAAAACTTATCAACGATTCCTGGCTACTTTCACCCTCTAAATCCATTTTATATTCATTGCATTTCTGGATTGATTGCAATTTAAACACAACAAACCCTGCTATGTACTTAGCTACATGACCTGTATATGGGCATTTCCATGGTGTCGCACGGGACAGTCGTACCCAGTTAAATTGAAAAAAAGTAGTAATAACACGGATTTATATTTTGATAATGGTCTTAACTTATAACTCATAGTAAGCTCTATAAGTGGTGCTAAGGTTGATTATCGGTAATTTTTCCTTTTCAAAATAATTGCCAAAAACAACGGGGTTCGCACGGGACAAAAACGGAAGTTTTTTTCGAGGACAACAACTCAAGCGCCGAATTCAGCGAAGTCTGAAGGAATATTTCAAAGAGTTTATTTTATGGATATTGTGCATTGGTGTTTCTTTTAAATTGTTTTTATTTTACCCAATAATATTTAACACTTATTTTTTAATTTAATATTAAGCTCGGTCGCACGGGACAGATCGCACGGGACAGTTTTTTCCATTGCAATTTAATTGGGTAATTAAGTAATTAGGTAGTTAAGTAATTATGTAATTAGGTTATTAAAAACAAATTCAATATATTTTCCTTTAATTGCATCAACCATTTTTTCATTATCTTTAGCCAATGCCTTCCATTTTTAATAAAACAAAAATGTTTATGAAACATTTACTAAACACTTACGAAAAAGAAAAACTACATTTGTGAAACAGTGCAGACGATGTGATCATCATGGTTAATAATTTTATGTACAAATTGCTTAAATTAATAAAATTAAAATGTTTCTCTTAGATAATATCATAAAATAATAAGTTTTTAATAAGTTTTAATATTTTGGTCACGGTAGACTTTCCTGTGGAAATACCCATATTCAGTTAAAATCTAGCATCTGTTAAATAATTATGGTCGTTAAGAAAAGAACAGTCCATGTCGTCATCATTTTTAATAAATAAATTAAATATTTATTTCCTTTTATTTAATTTAAAAATTTTTTTATTTGTTGCGTTATTTTATTCTTTATTTTTGCCTTTATTCCACACACTTCATATTATACACTGTATTAGGAAACTTTCTCGAATTTTATCTCCTAAGCCATTTGAGACCGACATTTTATTATTGCACTTTTGGACTAAGGAGACCCAAGTACCTTTAATAAAAATTAGAAAAAAATTATTAACGCGTGGGCCATAAACTGCACTTGTGACCAAAATTTTTTCACTGAAAACACGAGCGCCCTTAAATGTGTGGAAATATGTTAATTGAATACGCCCCTGAAACACTTTGACATTTCAATCCCTTAAAATTGGCGCGGAAACAACGTACTCCAATTTGCTTTTTTCACTTATTTTCAATTAGAAATGCACAAATTTTCACTTTAAATAACTTTTTTAAACACAATAAATTATAAATAACGTTGTTCCGTTTAAAAAATCCAACTGGTGTTCATATACTTACTTATGGAAGGAAACCACATTATTCTTCAAGTTTTGACTACTTGAACAGTTTTTTACAGCACAACGCATGTTTGTATAGTTGTTTATATCATAAACTTTACTAATCTCACTGAAATTATCAATAAAAATAGCTTTTAATTAAGCATTTAATATAAGTAATTTTTTTATCTAATACTTCGACTGACAGAACGATCCAAATGTCAAAAAACTATTGGTCAAAACTAAGTGTCAATTCACGAAACATACCGCAGTACACATACTCTGTATGTGAGGGTAACACCACTTCCTTATATTTTATTTCTATGCTTATAAATGAGCCTTGGTTTGTACGTGTTCTTTTGAGTTAGAAAATTGGTGAACAGAATTGCTGAATTGAGTCTGAAAAGCAGCCAGAGGCAGTTCAAGTGCTGCCAATAAAACTTAAAAAACGCACTGTTTGGTGTGGTTTTATTTCCTTGGGTAATAAAATATAATTTTTAAAGCTACATATGGGTCTTTTTATTCAAAGAAATCGATTTTCTGTAAACGTATTTTAAGTTTTTTTTATTCTCAGCGTCCCAGCAAAAAAAGTGCATCCAAAAGAAGCTAAAGAGGAAGGGAAAGTCCATCCTTGAATTCCATCCCTTCCACTTTCATACCCCGAAGGCATTCTTTTAACATATGCATGTCATTGGGAGGAATGCTTTCCTTAGTCTTCTCTAGAAGTGCTTCTAGGACTTTTTCAATGGAAGATTTCTTTCAGCCCTTCTTCCATCAAAGGATTATAGTAGGTGTTTTTCAGGAGAACTTTAAGAAGGCATTAAATGGACTGGAATGGTTTTTGAGGTTCGGGGGTTAAAAAATCCCTGGAAAAATATCACTTTTCTCGACATACTAGACTAGTGATTTTGGTGTTGGAAATGAAAAGTGTTTGGGTTTTGTGGGGGTTTAAAAAACTACACTTAAAATATCCTTTTTCCCGATTTTCAAAGCATTTTGGTGTTGTGAGTAGTAAGTTTTTGAGTTTCATTGGGGGTATAAAAATCCCACGGAAAATATCTAAAACATATATTATAATTATATATAATTTTTGTACTTTAATTGAATTGAAATGACATTTGAATGTCTGCCAGAAGGATTTCATAAAAATGCCACTTGAAAGAACTTCTTTATAAGGCTAAAAAGAAGCACAGTTTGATATATAGAATGTCTTCTGGAAGCAGTGTCCGTAAGAATGCATGTCACATTTGCATCGAACATTTTGCTGTGGTACTGAACCATTGAGCGACGCATTTTCCTCTATCGCGAAAAGTAAATAAGATATCGTTATCGTTCACACAATTAAAATTGATCTATGACAAGTATTTCTATGGACTTAACTAAGATATTGTATTTTTTGAGTTGTGACGTTGTTGAAAAAAAACGAGCGACATGCATACATCTTTTTCCCGATTTTTTTCTTATGTCCCGATCTATTTATTGTAAAATCCCGATTTAAAAAAAAAGCTAGCAGCCCTAGCTCCACTTCACGCTCATTTCACCTTCTGTTTGGCTGCTCTCTTGTTCTCTTCTCTCTCATTACAAACACAGGGTTGCATTTCATAAACTTTGCTTCATAGCATCGCCGTATACATGGGTTTCAGTGTAGCATACATAGGCTATATTGTACGGTTTTTTACTTGTATTTTTTTGTTGCGGCGGTGCACGGATTGCATATTCCCTATTCTTGCACCGTGCAACGGTCATATCCTAGAGATAGAGAATACCCCTAGTGTATTTCCTCGACTTTTTGTTAAACATTTTTGTTTAGTTTCAACATTTTTGCCATTTTTTACATATGCGGTGTATGCTTGCTATGTGTTTTACTGAAGCATGCTTCACTGGCATGATGCAAGCTTGAGGCATACACGCTTTCTATGTGTTTTGGCCTTATGAGTCACTTCAGGTTTTCGTATTAAAGATCGCAAAAATTTTATGTTCTTGTGTGGACTTATTGAATTCTTAAAGTTTTTAAAAATTTTAGGTAAATTATTTTAAATCATATTTTAATTTTGATAAGTTTATTGCTGCAAGAAAACCATTTTTTATTAAATAAATTTTCAGCCCTAATAATTGTTATCCTTCTAAATTCTAACTTGATGATAACAGCACCGCTAAAACAAAATATACAAAATTTGTTGATATTTCGTTGGATAATCCGAAAATTTTAGATCCGCTAAAGCACATTGCAAAAACAACTAAATTAAAATATGAAATATTTCATTTTAATGTAATTTATTTTTAATTCTAATACATGAACAGCCTGTACGTACGATGGTCTATTTACATGTCTTCAAGTAAGCAATAAGATCGGCACGTTCTTCGGGTTTCTTTAGACCGGCAAAAACCATCTTGGTGCCGGGAATATATTTTTTAGGGTTTTCTAAATATTCGAACAACGTTTCATCGTTCCAAGTCACACCTTTGTTCTTGTTCGCATCCGTGTAGTAATAACCAGGCGATGTTCCGGACTTTCGTCCAATCAAACCATGAAGATTAGGACCGACTTTAGCCTTGGCACCAGCCTCAACAGTGTGACATTGTGCGCAACTTCGTACGAACACCTTCTTGCCCTTCTGAGCATCTCCGGCTGGAATACCCATATTCTGGAAATTGGTTCAAGCAATCGATAAAATTGGTAAACTGGAAAATAAGAGAAAAGAAACAATGGTTTTTGTTTTAACTGATTGCTTATTGATAAATTGTACAAATTTATTATAGTTGAGAAAAAATGAGTTTCAACAAAATTTGAGTTAAATCTTTACTCAACAAGTTTCCACAATAAACTTTACAAATCACTGCGATCTTTTCCCTTAACTTTGATATAATTTATTTTTAGTTTTAAAATTTGAACTGACATTTCATAGTCATTATATAGACCTATATTTTCGTTTTCACCCCATCGCACAGTGCGTTTTTTTATAGGATGACATTTGGGTTTTTTTTTTGTTAAATTTTATAAAAAAATATTTTTATTCATCAGATTATAAAACATGTATAACTTTTAATAAAACAAGGTAACTTTTCTAATAAAAATAAACTCAATAAAACCCAAAAAATAAAGTCAAGTCTGAACAATAATAACTTCGAGCACAAAGCATATTTCAAGGTTTTTTTCTGGATTTTTGTATGTTTTAATCGCCATTGAAATTAATATAAAATACAATAAAAAATGTTAATAAATAAAAATAGAAAAATCGTTGAAATATGACTAAATTTTTCAAGCAATGAAAATTTAAGTAAAATTTAGTAGAAAATATCTAGCTAGTTAAGCATTATTCAAGTCGACCGCTATAACTATCATAAAATATCGTACTTCTACCTTCTGTTTCTGTAAAAACTGGCTGCATCTAGCTGCTATTAAGAAAAACCACTTAATTTGAAAAAAGTATTAAAAATCAAATTTTTCCCTAAAATGCAATGATTTTCAAGACAATTTGTAGGTACTCTTAAATTTTAAAAATAAAATTTTTAATTTAAAACAAGTTGTGACCTTATTTTGTATTAGCAACCAATTTTTTAAATTTTTTTTTTAATTTCGTTAATTTGGTAATATTGTTTTATAGGAGATACATCTAAAAGTTATCCGATATGAAATATTTTTGGCATGCCGCTTAAGTGAAGTTAAATAAACTAAATTTACTCTTTGAAAACATAAATAGGCAATTTTATGTGGGGTTTTTTTTATTAAAAAAAATATGGTTTGTATGGGAGGTAGGCGATGGAGTTGACCTAGAATTCTAATTTTTTGTGCTGTTACTTAATTTAGGCTAAAACTCATTTGTACAATTTCATGGCCCAAGCTTTTATAATTTCTGAGATAATGCAAATGTTGTCCTCAATCGAAAAAAGCGCACTTTGCATCGCAAGCTAAGTAATCATATACGAAAAGATAAAGTCTTTCAAATAAATGCGCCTTTAATAATCTATTTAACCCATTTTGAAAATTAATGGAATTTTTTAATACAAGCAAAAAAATAAAAACATTATTCTGAACCTACTTGACTTTTATGAATTTTAATATGTACAATTTTTTTTTATTTTTAAACGCTCATCGATATTTTAAATAATTTTAAGCGGACCTGGAGAAATAGTTAAAATAAATAAATTGTGAGGAGAATCGTATTTTAAATGATCTGTTTTGTCATTTTCTTTTTTAAAACTATTTCGACATTGCCAAGAAATTAAACTTCAAAAAGCCACAAATGTGCAACAACTCAGATTTATTTGACCTCGCGTCAAACTAATTAAAGGGTCGAGATCATATCGATTGTTTTAAGTATAAATTTTGTAGACTTGAAAGCGTAGAAAAAAGTTCCTCGTCGTGTTTGCAAGATTCTAAGAATATGCATGTGTGCATGTTAAATTCTTTATTGTCTCGATTTAGAATTATTGAAGATCGACGGCAGCAAGCAGACTTTATTTTCTTCCCCCATCTGTAATGTGTCGCGTGGAGCTGAGTTATTGTATAGCTTAATTAAATGGCCTGGTAGCAGCATTTGACATTTCCAAACGATCCAAATCCGATCACTGGAATTTATTTCAACTTAAAATTTTTCTGTTTTTTTGTATTTTTGTGCTTCATAGTTTCGAAATATAGTGCAGGCTCTAAATAAAGAAGTTTCAGTGAAATCACGAGTCACTCGAGAGCAATATCAATCACAGAATTGCCGTTTTCGAAGACGTGTCGTCGTAAATAAGACGACAGTGGAAGGATGTGCAAAGGTAGTTTTTTGTTATTTAACATTTAGCTGATTATTGCGATTAAAAACATAGAGTGTTAATGGTTCTGATTTTTTGAGAAGTCTACCCACGGAACCACATGAAAGTTTTGCGTAGAGCAGTGATTAAATTGCTGCAGTAAAATTAGGAAAAGTAGTAAAATTATTGCTTTTTTAAGCAATCACTGTTTCCATGAATTCAAAACTTACTACTGCTTAAAACTTGTACTTGAGAAAAATCAAACAGTCGCAGTCAAAGCAAAAGCAAAAAAATATCTGATAGACTGCGAAGCACTTCAGCCATGGGCGTCCACAGGGGTGGAAGGGAGAGCTTGCCCCCCTAAGCAGTGAATTTTTTAAAATATCTTCATATTAAATCAAAAAGCCGTAATCTATAGTTAAAAAAGTTTACGGGAGAGTCAAAAAACTATCTAAATTGTAATTGTAATTGTATGTTGCACTCAAACTTATTGATTTTAGAAATTTTTCACTTAAAAAGTCGTTTTTATTTGTAGAAGTGTACAATTTAGCAGAAACATGTATTTTGATAAAGTGCATCAATAATCAATCAAAAAGTCGATTTTAAATTTATTTTAACTTACGACTTTTTTGATTTTATATGACGATATTTTTAAATGTTAGTATATTTTGAAGAGAACTCAAAAATACTTTTATTATAAAGTATATTTATAAATAAAGCTGAACTAAACCATGCATGTATTTTTAAATAGTATGTTGTACCCGTCGCCATTTCATTTACCCTTGTTACACAGGCACTTTTCAATAGGTATTTTTACACTCAAAAAATTTTGTGTGTAAATATTACTAATAACTGCGTCCATTCTATGAATTTTATTCGTAATTTTCTGTCACGAATAGGATTCGTAGATTGGACGTAGTTTGGTACATACTACAAATATTTTATTCGTATTCGTACAAAAACAAATGTATATTGTACGAATACATTTGTTACATTTACCAGAGCTGTAATAGATTTGATCAATTTGATTTTATCCACTAAAAAGTGAATCAGTGAATAATGAAATAAGAATGCATTCAATGAATGCAAAATTGATTTATAAACTATATTTTTAATTCACATTCATTTTTAAAAAAATTTTAATTGTTCATTTCAATTATACATTTTCGTTATTCAGAATAATGAATAATTTTTTTGTTCATTTGAATGATATTCACAAAGAATTTCAGAATTTTCAATTATTCTTTCTTTATTCATTATTCATTCAGTATTAATTTTTTATTCATCATTCATTTGTTATTTATTATAAATTTTTCATCATTATGCACTTGTTATTCATTATAAATTTTTTATTCATTATTCATTTGCTATTCATTATTGATTTTTTATTCATTATTAATTTTTTATTTATTTTTTATTTATGACTAAAATGAATTAAAAATTAATAAGGAACATCAAATGAATAATGAATAAAAAATTAATAATGAATAAAAAATGAATAGTGAATAAAAAATGAATACTGAATAACAAAAGAATAATGAATAAAAAATGAATAACGAAAAAAAAAATTAATAATGAATTAAAAAGAATAATTGAAAATTCTGAAATTCTTTGTGAATTGCATTCTTTGTGAATAGCATTCAAATGAATAAAAAATTAATTCATTATACCTCCTAAATCCAAATCTGATAATTTTCAGGCCGCTCGTTATTGGTTTATAGTTATAGGCCTCCAAAACTAGAAAAAATTGTCTAAAAATCTTGCTGGTTGTATTCATTTAAAAATGAATATTTGGAAATTTTTGTATTCTTATTTGAAAAGAGGAAAACTTGGGGCTAAATCGTAATTAATGCGATTTTATTTAGGGATAAAGGAGACCTCACATTATTTCATTTACTAAATTACCAAAAATATTTGGTGAGAAAAAATGTTTTAAATTACATGAAAAAAAATTAAATTTGAAAATGTTTCGGGGATGATACGAGAAAAATGTTTACTCCATCTTTGAAATACATATATATAATTTTCTTATGTGTACAAGCGTGTGTCAACCGGCGTATCATGATAACAAAATTAATACCAAAAATCTCAGCAAACAGAATTATATAGGTTAAATTTTCTTTATGTGCAGAAAATTCCCCTAGAAAAAATCCTGCTGACGCCCTTGACTTCAGCAGTCGACAGTCTCAGAAGTTTTTGTTTTGATTTACTGAAACACTTTTTTAGGGTCCACCCAGTGTCCAATCGAAAAGCTATTTGCGATCGAAAAACAAAAAATTTGGCACGAAAGCGATCAAACAAATGCATCAGCAAAAAGCATAAAAGCAAAACAGTCTGCTATGACTGCTGAAAAACTGATGCTGCTTCGACTTGCAAAAGTTGAGCAGTTGCTGTTGCTTCGACTTTCGATTTTGTTCACAGTTTCAGTCAATCAAAACAAAAACAGCTGAAACTGTCGAATGCTGAAGTGCTTCGCAATCTATCAGATTTTTTTTTACTTTAGGGCTGTTCACATTTCAAACCGCTCATCAAATCGATCATCAACTGATTTGACAAATGATTTGACCAACAGAATTTGTATGGATTTGATGGCGATTTGACGAGTGTGAACACTCATCAAATCGTTGGTCAAATCGTTTGATGAAAATCAAAATTTTTTGATTTTTCTGCTGATTTGACGAATGATTTGACGAGTGTGAACACTCGTCAAATTGTGTAGTACGATTTTATCAGTTCTAAAAAGTTTTCAACCTGAGCACATCGCGGTAAAAGAGGGAGCGGAAGAAAATAATAGCAAAATAATAATAAATAACTGTTGCAAATAATTTATAATAATTTATAAAATAATTTATTCTTCTTCCAATACGATTTTAATAACAAGTGGTATTAATAATTTTCCGTCATCGCGATGTGCTTACTTCGGTGTTCAAGATAAAATGAAATTTGATGAAAAATTTGATGAGTCTGAACACTTTTGTGGTCAAACGATTTGACAAATGATTTGATGAGCGGTTTGAAATGTGAACAGCCCTTTTCGCTTTGACTGCGACTGTTTGATTTTTAGAAGCATAATAGCCTGAACACATTGACGACGAAAAGCGACGAGCGCCAAATGTCACTTTTAATTTACATGTTTTTCTTATAGGAAAAATTCTTGGAGACTTTTACGACGACAATGGCCGCATTCAGCGCAGACAACAGTTGGCAACTGTTGTGTAAAAATCAGCTGAATGGTACAAATTTGGTAGCGCTAACTAAAACTGATAAAGTAGCGAACGCCTTTTAATCGAGCGAACAAATTCTATGTAACATGAACACAACTGTTGGCTTAACTGTCAGATGCTGTTACTGACGCTGTTAAATTAATAAACGCAGAAAGAACGCAGCAAATTTCAGTGCGAAACCTTTGCAATTGAATTAAATTTACATAAAAATTAAATTGATTCTAACTTCTGACGTGTAGAGTAGCAACACATTCGGAGTAAAACATCGTGAACTAAGGTAGCGCTACCACTACAGTTCACAACAGTTGTCTGCCCTGAATGCGGCCATTGTCGCGCGGCATCGAATGTCGTTGTCGCCGGCTTCAATTTAATTCTAATTTGAGACGCGACAAAGGTGAAATTTCTTCCATTGTTTACATTTGTTATTGTTTCGTGCTATAAATGTTACAAATTAAATTTATAGAATTACGTACATATATTAAATGAACAGAAATACACAAAAATAATTGATTGTAAATATCAAATATCAAATACATTTGCTACTGAAATTTGCTGTTGTCGCGTTTATTAAAATCAAGTCGCTCAACATATCTCTACAACGACAGAATGGCGACATGTCGTTCGTCGCTTGCCGTCGTCAATGTGCTCAGGCTATAAGTTTCCGCAACAGCCATGGTTAAACAACCAGGTGAACGCGACGTCGTTTGCTAAAGCTGTTAAACTTGTGAATGAGTGAAAGAGACAGAAAAGTTGATTTTGTATGGTTTGACAACTCAAGAGTTGGATTTTTACAACAAAAATCAAAAATCGCGTTCACCTTGTTTTCTTACGCCATGGAAGCAGCAAACGAAATGAAAAATATTAGAAGTTTTTAAACGCTGGCGTAGAGTGACATTTTTGTGATCGCCTTGATTTGCGTTAAGTCAAGAAAAGTTTATTTAGTTTTTTTGAGAGCTTACAGAAACATTACACCAACTGCATAATACAAAATATAAAGTGGGCACCATCGAATGAGAATAAGATGCATTAAAAAAATTTTTTTCATATTGTTTACGGAAAAAAATTTCAAGTCTCTATGTCTTATAGACTTTTTACAATAACCCAGCAAACCACATCTCGGTAGAAACAGTTGATGATAGTCTGACGATATCGTTACGATATCTTAACACACAAATACGCGATATCGTCTCGATAGTACAGTTAACAATAGCTTTTCGATATCATAACGGTATCTTTATAACAAATTTCTAGATATCATCATGATAGTATAATTACGATAGCAATTCGATATCGTAACGTTGTCTATATTAAAAACTACAAGATATCATTACGATATTACAATAACGATAGCATTGCGATAAAGTAACAATATCTATAATAAATACGTACTCGATGTCATCAAGATAGTATAAATACGATAGCACTGCGATATCGCAACAATATGTAGAGTAAAAAAATGCTCGATTTAATTTGGCTGGTACCGATATTTAGATCAAATAAACGTCACTAGGACTTACCTATTTACTTTTCTCGTGTTCGTTTCGAGCTTGTTTACGAGTCCGACTTTTTTATATGAAAATATTTTATTATAATAAAAACAATGTTTTCATTGTTTGCTGCTAAAAATACGTCAATTAAAATAAAAAAATGATCATAATTTTTATATGAAAAATTCTAAGACTTCTTATATCATTTTCTATGAAGAAATTTATATGAACAAATTTGAAGTCTTTTCATATATTTTGTATGGATCCGAGATCTCGTGTTCGTTTCGAGCTCGTTTACGAGTCCGATATCTCGTATTCAGTTTTTAATTTGTTTGCAAAACTTTTTTAAAAACAATTTTAAAAATAAATCATATATTTGAGTTCGCTTTTATTATAACATGTTTAAAGCAAAAAAATTGTTTTGACCTATAAAATAAAAAAAAAAGAATTTATAAAAAAATAACATTCGAACTTTCGTAAAAAAATTGTATAAAATATCTACATTTTAAAACAGCAAAAAAAAAAAAAATAGAACCAAAGATAGCTTTCATTCTTAATGAAGCAAATTAAGTGATGATTAGTTAACAATTACGATGGTCGAATGGATAAGCTGATGGACTTACAAGCACGCGGAGGATTAATATGCTTTCGATACTGTTAATGATGTTTCTATTTTTATCGAGAACTGCCTTTTTTCGATATCATAACGATGTCGTCTAATGAAGCGTTAACGATATAAGTTATCACCTTTACGATATCATCTCGATATCGTTTCGATATCGCAAATAATATGTTTTCTATATCGTTTACGATATCGTCGCCTGAGGAAATAAATGAGCTGTTCAGAGCACAAGTGGCGTAAGTCAATTTTTTAGGGAAATTGAGTTAAGTACGTAGAAGTGAAGAGGAAAATGTAACCTATTTATGAGTACGGGCTAGAAACTCCTAGCTTACGTAATCTCTGAACAAAATGCAATATTTTGTTATTGCTCTGAAAAATTACATTGTTTTTTCAGAACACAAGTGGCGTAAGTCCATTTTTGGTTGTTTTGAGAAAATCGAACACTTAGAAAAATTCTTATGATAAATTCCAAGTATGAAGAACTCAGTTTTGCTTATAAGCTAGGTCAAGAGCATAAATGGAGCTATTCATATCGTAAAAAATAAACAAAATTAGTAAATAACTTTGTACTTGCGCCACTGGTCCACTAAACATTTTTTAAATTTCTCGTTTCCGCTATAGGAATCTAATGGGAGATATTTTTTAAGAATTTTTTTATGAGGAATGACAGTATTTTTACCTAGAAGTTGGACAAAAAAACCTCTTAGCGATTGTATTCATTATAAAGGAAAATATAAAACGAATGTAGTTACGCCACTTGTCCTCTGAAAATTTTTTATAATATGTCATTTCCGCTGTAAAAATGTAATAGAAAATATTTTTAAAATTTTTTTAATGAGGAATGTCAGAAATTTTACGTAGAAGAAACCACCCATTAGCGATTATTTATCTTTAGCGGAGTTGTACCTTTTCGAAAACTTACCTTTACTCCAAAAAGTTTCCTTCTGTAAGTTCGTTTTAGTTTCAAAACAAAGTTTATCGAATGAAATCTTTCCTGAAAAAGTTGCAGAAGAGATTATCTGAGTTGTAGTAAAGGTAAATTTTCGAAAAGGTATATATCACAACTCTCTTTATAATGAAGATAATCGCTGAGGGGCGGTTTTGTCAATTTTCGATGTAAAAATGCTGCCATTCCTCCAGCGCTATAATTCCTAAAAATATTTCCCATTAGATTTTTACAGCGGAAAAAAGAAATTTTTAAATATTTTCAGAGGACAAGTGGCGTAAATCCATTAATTTTATATCTCCCTTAATAATGAAGATTATCGCTAATGGGTGGTTTTGTCCAACTTCTATGTGAAAATACTGTCGTTCCTCATCCAAAATTCTTATAAAATATCTCCCATTAGATTCCTACAGCGGAAACGAGAAATTTAAAATAATTTTTAGTGGACCAGTGGCGCAAGTACAAAGTTATTTACTAATATGCAATATTCTGCAAAATTTTTGGGTATTATTTAGTTTATTTTTTACGATATGAATAGCTCCATTTATGCTCTAAACCTAGCTCATAAGCAAAACTGAGTTCTTTATACTTGGCATTTATTATAAGAATTTTTCTAAATATTCGATTTTCTCAAAACCACCAAAAATGGACTTACGCCACTTGTGCTCCGAGCAGCTCAAATGTCGTATGTGAAAATTTTCACTTTTGAGATTATTTAGAAAAAGTGGCTATTAATTCTAAAAAAATAGCGGTAAAACCACAAAAATTACGTAATCTATTGTGAAATGTGTCTGCAAATAGGCCTGAAATTCTGAAGCATATTGCTCCGCTAGATTTTGAATTATAGCCCCTTTTTCTCAATAATCTCAAAAGTAAAAATGTTCACATACGACATTTATTTTCTCAAGCGACGATATGTCAAGTTGTATCGAAAACAGGACTTTTTCGATATCATAACGATATCGTCTCATATTTCGTTATCAATATAAATTATCACCTTTACGATATCATCTCGATGTCAAAACGATATCGTTTGGTTTGCTGGGAAATGTTTTAAATTGGGTTTTTTTTTCTTTTAAACATGCAATGTCACCTTAAGTTTAATTTGAAAATATATTCTATATCTAATATTTTATTTTTATTAAATCTTATATATAATATCAAAAAAAATTAAATGTTGGGAATTTATTGTTGGTTCTAAGGTTATGTTAGAAGTTTTAGTAGAATAAAAATAAAGTTGTATGGAAAAAAAATATGAGATATAAAAGTATTAATAAGATTTTTTTCATTATAGAACGTTGAAGTTTCTTACACATTTATCTGGGTATATTTTAAAAAAGCACTTTCCCCATTTAACTGGTAATGTTGCTTCTAAATGACCACGTACTGATTTACGAAATATTAAAAATCGTTAGTTACTTAAAAATTTCTTTAAAACTAAAAAAATTGTCAAAATTTGGTTCATTTTTTGGTCTCTATAGTAGCATTAGGTCTTAATTGCGCAGAAGAAAATAGATTCTCTTCGACGCATTATACGAGTTGTTATACAAAAAATTGCTATACTTGTGTATTTCACTTCAACTCATCAATCAACATCGTTACCGCTATCTACAGTGTAAGCTCAGCGGAAATAAATGTAGGCCATTACAAGCAGAATTGATGCTGTCAAATTCTGACACAAAAACTAAAATAAAGGAAAGCTGTAAAGTTGAGTCATTTAAGAGTAAGTTGAATATGCACAAATGTCAGAAGTGGTTGAAAAACTACCCCACAAAAAAACCACATCAAAAAATTTTTGCAAAAGTTTATAATTTTTGAAAATTCAAATTCTTTAACAAAACTTAAACTTAAAGTGATATATATGGAGAGACTCTAGCTATATTTTTGACCACTCTATTTGGTGTGCATTCTATACTCTACGATTAATTTTATCATACTTTATCTGTACGTAGAATTAAATTATTTTTATTTAAACTTTAATAAAAGTTCTTCTGAACTCCAAATACTTGAATTTTTTATTATCCAGACTTATTTAAACTCGGATCAAGTCTTTGGTTAAACTGAATTAAATTTGTTTGTATAGTTTTTCGCTTAAGTCACGAATGAAACTAAGGTAAGAGTTTTTGTTTATTATTTTTTCTTAAAAATTTTATAAAAAATGTGTATTTTAAGTTTCTTATATTTACTCGTGAACTTAATCTAAATATTAAGGGAGGTTTTAGGCAAACAATTTTTCGAAAATCGATCAATTTTTTGATTGGTTATTGTTGTACAACTATTGAAGAATATGTAAAAGAATTCAAATCAATCCCGCTTATAATACAGATTCTATAGCGCTATACTACAGATTCTTCTCTTATATAAAATTTTTCAAATAAATTGTGTGCCTGTAATTAAAATTCTCATCAAAGTCACTGAAATGTATACTTTTTTTTTGGTTACGTACATGGTAGAAGAATACAGGTAGATGCACCAGATGAGAGCATACTGCCGGAAATGTCAAAACGAAGCAAAACTTTTTATTTCTTTTCTTTTGCTTCCATTCGCCACACAGCTGAATTTGACAGACATGGCAGTATGGAAAGAGAGCACAGTCCTTATACCATGGTTACGTATGCATATTATATTGTTTTAAACTTTTTGAGAGAAATACTTTTGAAAAATTATAGCTTACGGACTAACGGAAATTACAATGTGGTCAGATGACAAATTAAATTTATGAAGTAAGGTATTGCGAAGTGAAGTAAAGTGAATTATCAAAAGTCTAACTCGTTAATGCTCCACAAGGGATAAAATATTTGTTTTGCTATTTTGTTTTTTTTTAATGGGCCGGAAACTAAAATTTAACATTTTTCGTGAGGCTGCAAACAGAGTGAACGCCGATTCAGACAGGCAGGCAGACAGGTGGAGGTAGTAGCTTGCGAAGAAGCGAGATAGAAATAAAGCAAAGCTGCCTTTCATCTCGCTTGTTCACACAATTTGCTTTAGACTGCCTGCCTACCTGTCTGAATCGGCGTTCGCTCTGTTGGCAACCTAAGGGGCGTTTATAGTGCCGACTTACGACCGAACCGAGCCGAGTTGAACTCAAAAATGCATTGGGGCAATAGAGATGCATGACTTGCGTTCTCTATTGCTCCCATGCGTTTTAGATTTTCAGCTCGGCTCGGCAAAGCAACAGATCGCCACTATAAACTTGCCCTAAGGCTGGGGCCAAATTACGCGGTTTTGCCGCGATCTCGGCACCGCTCTCACGCTCTTTTTTCGCAAATGCGGCAGAAAAATGCTGAATTTTGCATGTATTTTAATCCATTTATTTATTTAATGTATTTAATAATTACAAGCGTGATTGTTTATATATTTTGTCCATCTATATCTATATCAATATCTTTTTATCTATGCCAAAATATATAAAATTCTTCTGTACATGACTTTGTCACTGAACTCTTCCTAAACGGCTGAAACAAAAAATCTTACATTTTTATGATAGGCTTGATTTTTCGATCGTATAAAACGTTTTTAAATTTTTACGATAGCAATTTTAAATCAACCCTACATTTATACATACAGAGCGCATTTATACATTATACATATGAAAGAACATTAAAAAAGCCATTTTTGGTTTTGACTATTTTTTTTAACTACAAATATTTTTACCAAAGTTTTTTGCGAAAAAGCTTTCACGCTCTTTTTTTGCAAATAAATAAAATAAAATAAACTGGCCATTTCAGCCCTTGGAAGGACTTTGACCTAGCTTCTATTGATCAATTGTGTTGTGCGTGTTATTAAATGTTTGATCACAAAGATCGAGAACTGAACCTACGCGTTTTATGCCGACTCCGAACGGCTTATATTTTCAAGCCGTTTACATGGAAATTTTTACTCTCTGAGGTTTGCCAATGTCAGTAGAGAGGTGACGACCGAACAGAAAAATTAATTCAATTGAAAAAACTTTTTGCAAATGCATTTATTTATTTAATGTATTCAATTATTAAAATGCATGCAAAATTCATTATTTTTCAGCTACATTTGAGAAAAAAAGAGCATGAGAACGGTGCCGCAATCGCGGCTAACCGCGTAATTTGGCCCCAGTCTTAGGGCGAGCTTATAGTGGCGATTTGTTGCTTTTCCGAGCCGAGCTGAAACTCTAAAACGCATGGGAGCAATAGAGAACGCAAGTCATGCATCTCTTTTGCCCCAATGCATTTTTGAGTTCAACTCGGCTCGGTTCGGTTGTAAGTTGGTACTATAAACGCGCCCTTAGGTTGTATACAGAGTGAACGCCAATTCACACAGGCAGGCTCAGACAAATTGTGTGAACAAACGAGATGAAAAACATCTTTGCTTTATTTCTATCTCGCTTCTTAGCAGGCTACTATCTGCGCCTGTCTGCAAAACCGCGTATTTTGGCCCCAGCCTAAGTATTTTATAGCAACAAATGCAACAAGAAATGCTGGGAAAAAACTTCATCAACTACGTTACATAAAATATTTACGCCTAAGCTTAGGACCAATTTTTATGCAACAGGACAATTTTCGAGGACAGATAGAAGACTTCACTGACGACCTCACCACCGAAATCATAAACAGCAAGAATACAAACAAGTCCTGGCTGAGAATTTCTTCAAGAAAATTGCCAAGATTGACGCCTTAGAAAGTTTTATGCAAAGACTTATGTAACAATAATCTGGCCCTAAAACACTCCCACTTACAACTATTACGCAGGAAATCGCATATGAGAACTTTAAAAAATGGATAAAGTTTAATTTTAGTCGCTCTCTCCTGTCTTCTAACATGCGCTCTAATTTTTGGCTCTCTAAATGAGCACATTTTTCGCAACTTAAAGCTTTGCGATGATTGTTTTTTTTTTGGTATTATGAAAGCAAAGCTTGTGAAAAATGAAAAACTTTAACGATTGACAGTGGCAGCATGTCGTTGCTTGACCTTGGCCCACAGCTACGTTCCGAGCGAGTCTGCAGCTCCATATGAGAGCAATATCACAACAACAAAAACATTTTAAGGTGGAGAGGGTGGGGTTAAGATTTGGGGTTGTTTTGAATGTTACAACGCATTTGCAGCAAAGTGTTGCATAATTAATTTTAATAAAAAAAATTGTTGTGTGCTTAGCAAACATTTGTGTTTTTGCTGAGTAAAGAGATAGCGATTTAGCCAGCTTAAGAAATTTAAATGCAAACTTGAAGAAATTACATTTATTCCTTTCCGTTTGAGGCTTAACAAAAATCATCATGGGAATTAAAAAAGCTCCTTTAGATAGATGTGGAAATAAGTCAAAATGTATTTACCCTTGTTTAAAGGACATAGGTCGCAAAATTTTCACTACACATGCTATTTAATTAAAAATAACTTTCCGTTATTCACGTACTTCTATACTAAAACATACAAATAAAAAAAAAAGAATACAACTCACAATTAACAAAATAGGTATGTATAAAAAATATTTACATTAACATAATTTGAAAAACCACACACAAAATAAAACTGACATGTTTGAAATAAAAACCTTCAAACATACAACATATACGATATAAAGTTCAAGGGAACAATGTTCCGTGGTTTCATTTATAAAAGTCATTAAGGTTTGCTAAAGGTTTAAGTGTTGCTAGCACATAAAACCTACAAATGACAAACACAAAAATAAACTACACACTCTTGTCAAGGACGAATTTATGCTTGCGCAAACGAATCCGATTGCGAGTTACCATGATGATGATGATGTCAGTTAATAGCCAGGATCGTAGTCACGCTGTCTGTCAAACAACTTAAGTTGACAAATGAAAAAATGTCACGAATGTGATGTTGTTGAGTTAGGAACACGTCAAGCTTAGCAGGAAAACAACGCAATCGATATTTTGGTAATATTTTATTGTATGCGGTACATCATTTTTGGATATATGCACTTTTATTTTCGTAAGAAGAATATTTTTAACATTTTCAAAGCATTAATTTTCTATAGAATTTTCATGATGTTGATTTTGTTTTTAAGGATATTGATGAGATATTAAAGTTCTAGCAGGCTCAACAGTTAAAATAGCAAAAATATGCTTTATTATAAACAACTTCGTTATTGGATAAAGAAAATAGTTCCTCTATCAGCAAAACACTTTTGAAAACTTTTAAGTCATCAACATTTAACTACAAGGTGGATGATGAAGGGTGCTACCAAAAAAAGAACCTTGCAACAGTTTTTTAATTAATAAAATATATATATTTTTTATTTTTAAAGTTTTATTGATGTATTTTTTATTTTTAATTTTTTTATTTTTTTGTTTATTTTTTAATTTTTTTTTATTTTTTATTTTCTTAATTTTGATTTTTTTAAAATTTTTTTATTATTATGTTGATGATTTAAATACAAATTCTAAATGTTTGATAGTTTAAATCATACTTGATTTTAAATACAAATTCTAGTTGTTTGATAGTTTAAAATCGTTTATTGAGCTTAAGGTCAAAGTTAGAACAATTAAATTTTTCTTTGGAAAAATTCGTTAGAACAATTAATTGTTCTAACTTTGACCTTAAGCTCAATAAACGATTTTAAACTATCAAACAACTAGAATTTGTATTTAAAATCAAGTATGATTTAAACTATCAAACATTTAGAATTTGTATTTAAATCATATAAAGTCAACATAATAAATATAGAGGTCATTTAGAAAAAAACTTTTTTTATTATTTTTATTTTTTTATTTTATTTTTTTTTAATTTTTCTAATATTTAATTTTTTAATTTTTTTATTTTTTTATTTTTTTAAATATTTTTTATTTTTGTTTTGCTTTTTTTAAATTTTTTTAAATTTTTTTTTTTTTTTAAGTTTTTTAAAATTTATTTAAATTTTTTAAAATTTTTATTTTTTATATTTTTTTTTATTTTTTTATTTTTTTATTTTTTTACTTTTTTATTTTTTTTACTTTATTTTTAAATTTTTTAAATTTTTTTAATTTTTTTCTTAATATTTCTTTTCTATTTTTTCTTTTTATTTTAATATAATGAAAATGGAGGATTTGGACAATGAGACAAGGGCTGTATTCAGCGGAAGGAACTGTTGCACAACTTTCGGGCTGAATGGTATGCGCTCACAGAACATGTTCCCAGAGTGGTCACAATCTTATATACACGGTTAGAAATCTTGGAATAAATTTTAATACAAGCAAAGTATTACAGAGGTTTTTAATAAAAAAGTATTAAATTTAATTCTCAATTGATTACAAAATTTTTATATTTATTTTGTCTTACATTTAAATACAGTTCAAATATTACAACGATATTTTATACCCTTGGAATAAATTCGATACTATGGTGAATATTGTATTTAATTTTTAAGACATGCTGCATTATATTTCAATACAATTTTGCATTAAATTTTAATACAATTCAAATACTACAACGAAATTTTATACTCTTTGGAATTAATTAGATACTATGGTTAATATTCTAAGTAATTTTTATTACAAAATCAGTATTAAAAATTAATACGAACTGAGCATTAAATTTCAATACACATTTTTATTAAAAATAACTTTTAACATTTGGCCAGTATTTGATTTGAATACAATTTTGGTGTGGTCATATATGTAAGTCAAAAAGTATTAAAATTTATTCCAAGATTTCTAACCGTGTAGCGAAAATATTTTATGCTACTTCGCTACCTGAGCGCTTTTTCGGACAGAATGTATTCTAGCCAAGAATTAGGATTGTGTGCCGCTTTCACGCGTTGGTTTCAGTCCAAAGACAATATAGGCGTACGTTTGGCGGCACTCCTCCTAGCATATGGGGCTATAATGAGGCTCGTTTTGCAGAGCGTGGGACAACCGCAAGAACTCCTTACCACTAGACCCAATCTGACCCTTATAAAAATTTTAAAGTAACAACACTGATTTTGATTAACGACAACAAAGAAACTATCAATATCTCTTTTTTCTATACGAAAATCTATTGATTCTCTTATTTGAGGGTATCGTTGATGTGCTATTTCGTGATAAACAATGAAGGGGTTATTTAGCTTTAAAAGCTATTTAATACAAATCTAACATTTATCTTCAACAAACCAAGCCTACCAATAATGAATTCTACATCATGCCCAGAAAAAACCATTAACCGAAAATGTTATTTAATGCATACGTTAAATAAAGTGTTTTCGTTTTGGATTACAATTAAACGTTGTGTTCGTGACATAAATGCTAAGTATTGGTACAGTTAAACATGTGTGTGAATGAATTACCAATTTATAGGCGTCAGTGAATTATGGGCTTTAAACATTCGAAAGAACATACAGAAAACAAACCATATCGATTGAAGTCATGCGAAAACGCTTAAATATGTTTGCAGTAACTATAGACTGAATGGAAAGAAGAAATCAACAAACCAAGTGCCAAATTTTTGTTATCCTCTCGTTGGTTTTACATGAAGGTTCAATGTATTTATAAACTTTTAAATTCAACTTCTACTTTCGCATTTAAAACTCAAGTTTTAAAAGTCATATTAAACTTTTTGAACCTCAAGCGTAACTCTTTTAATTTCAAAATCAATTTTTCACTTTAATTTTCGGAAAAACTAAATCTTGAATTTTTGCTTTAGGTTCTAATGCGCAAAAAATTAGGATATATAACAAATTATTTTCGTGTTTTTTTATTATATCGACCCTTTTGCGCGAGTTTATCGTTTTTACAAAAAAAAAAAAAAAACAAATTTTACAGGACCGTTTTTTTTCTACGTTTCTGTGCGCTTAGATAATTAACTAATTTTCTATAAGAATTTCAGCTACAATATTTTGCCAGGTGATGCGTTGGGAGTCTAGAGCGAATTTGCATCAAAAAGTCAGTTTCGAAAAAATGGCACATACGATAATTTCGCGCAAAAAGGTCGATATAATTCCGCTTTGGTAAAGCGGAAGTTGTGCCTATGAGCTTCTCAAAATGAGTTAAAAAAAAAAATTAAAAAAATATATATCCTCTAAAACACCTAAACTTAAAAAAACATCAAAAATTTACACAGCTTTTGCTCAAAATGCCTGCTGATTGGCTTTCTTCATACATTATAGCATTTATTGTGGTACCTTATTTTACTGTTTCCATTGGAAGAAATAACAAACAGTTCTCACACATTATTGTGGCTTGAGCAATTAAAATGCAGTGCATCATGCAAACAATTGAGTAAATGAAGTTGTAGAAAAATAGGCTAGTAGTGTAATTAACACAAATGTCGGAATTAATTATAAATTTCTAAGAAGAGTTCATAGCCAAGGTAGGTTACAGTTTCGACTGTAAAGCATTGGAAATAACGCACATGTGTGTTGTCGCTGGCCGGCACAGTTGAGAAAATACAATGGCTGCATTCAGCGCAGACAACAGTTGGCAACTGTTGTGTAAAAATTCGCTGAATGGTACAAATTTGGTAGCGCTAACTAAAACTGATAAAGTAGCGAACGCCTTTTAATCGAGCGAACAAATTCTATGCTACATGAACACAACTGTTTGCTTAACTGTCAGATGCTGTTACTGACGCTTTTAAATTAATAAACGCAGAAAGAACGCAGCAAATTTAAGTGAGAAACCTTTGCAATTGAATTAAGTTTACATAAAAATTAAATTGAATCTAACTTCTGACGTGTAGAGTAGCAACACATTCAGAGAAAAACATCGTGAACTAAGGTAGCGCTACCATTACAGTTCACAATAGTTGTCTGCGCTGAATGCGGCCAATGATTAAGTATTTTGGTAGCAATATTATGAAGGCTTTAAATTTTGAATTGAGTGACAAAAAGAAATCTTGCTTGTCACTTTTATGAATGTGCTTGCTCTTGCCATGGCACAATAATGAGGTAGGGTAAGTAGCTTTGACAGAACCTATTGTCAATGTTAAAATCATAAAACATAGTGCTGCCATATCACAAATTAAAATCTAATGAAAATCCATCCTTTTTCTAAGCTTTTCTGATGAAATCCTTTACTAAAAACACTTCAAAACAGGGAAGTACTGGTTTTTTGATGGGCTGGCGTTTATAGCAGGTTACATTATAAACAAAATTAAGCTGGACGAAATCCAATATTTTGAAGGCAGCACTTAGATATGGGTCGACTAAGTGTCGCATGGAAAAGTAAAAAAGCCATCGACAGAATTTAAAAAAAACTTAAAGAAATGAAGGTAGTTTTTGAAAAATTTAATAGTTTAAAAATTGAGAAATGTCCCAATTTAAGAAAGTAAGTTTGATTAACGTTGCTGTTATACGTTCAAGATTTTGCTTTCAAGGCTGCACGCAACTTGATAGCTAAAAGATGATAAAAGTGGCACAAAAAATTAATAATTTCATAGAAAATGCAAAACAATTGTTCTTCACATCATAGGTTCTTATTTTTAAAATATTTTTAGTAAATTTTCCTCTCACGAACAATCCTTATTTAATCTTATTTACCCTTCATAAAATTCCTTTTCCAAGTGTTTATCCCAGAAATATCATTAATAAAGAAAACTAGCATCTCTAAAACACACTTTGACATTAACGATAGGTCTTGTCCAAGCTACTTACCCTAGCTTATTATTCGCCATGGCTCTTGCAAATACTTGCAATTCATGGATCCATACACAGTTCGAAAAAAAATCAATACTTTTTTGCAATCTCTGTTTTTATTGTAGTCGAATTGTTTTTGATATCTCTGACCTTTGTTTGTTTGGCTAGACCAATGAAGAAGTCTATAGAACACATTTTTGCTGTAATCATGTGTCTATTTTGCTTAATTTCATTCAAGAAACTTTTAATGTCTTGGGATATTCTTAAAAATTTTTAAATTTTGTATACAACTTTTTCCGACCAATAAAAAAGATCTAATAAATGCTCAGTCGATCTATCGATCCATAGAAATTGTCAATTATTTTTGTTTTTGTTTTTTTAAATGCACAACATAACTTATTTAAACACTAATGCTTGGTTTTCACTATGTCATTTTTATGACGACACAAAAGTTTATCACCTGAAATATCACCTTAACAAAAATCTAGAACATTTTCTGCATAGCTCTATTTTATAATTTGTTTTTAATTTTCCAAGATTGTCAAAGTTAGAAAAAATGTCAACATGTTGTTATTTTCAAGTTGTTGTCAACTGACCACTGAAAATGACACAGTGAAAACCAAGCATTACGCAAGCATATCTCTACTCTAATAAATTAGTTTTCTTGCTACATATGATATTATGTCTCATTGACACACAGAGCTTCAGCATGTCTGACATTGAGTATACCCCAAAAACTATGGCATGTATCTACGGCATCGTAAAGCATAAATATATTCCTCAAACATTCCTATAATTATTTTTTTCTGATATTTTTGTTTTTTTTTTTTGCTTGCTGTTATGTAGTTTTCCTGACCTAATTCTTAGCCATGCCCGTTGCACACTCAGCAATTTATTTTCGTACATATCTAAAAAATTTTGTGAGTTTTATCATTATTTTTTTTGCTTTTTTCTAAAAAGTCACTTAAACTTATGTTATATGTTAGAGTTTGAGCATGAGTGCGAAAGCAGAGTCATTAATATTTGTCGGAATGCTTCGCTGACTGCTATTTTGTAGCGCTATAAACTCGAAAATGTTCAAAAATTATTATACTAATTTTGGTTTTTTTACTTCTGGCAATAAAAGATACAGTAATATTATTTTGAAAATTTTAATTGAAACAAGTTGGACGCCTGTTTTTATAATGGTTCGAAAATAGCACTAATTAGAAATCTTTAAAATGAGGCCATCAACATTTTTACTTATCAGCTGAACAGCTGAATTGAGTTGGCCACAAGCTAATTTTGCTTGTTTTAATTTTTAACTTTTCCAAACAAATTTAAAGCATTTTGAACATACCGTGTAGCTCACGGAACCGATAAATCTTTTTTGAAAATTATGACCACCACTGCATGTGGGGCCACTGCGAGTTTAGAATGTTTTTTTAAGAAATATTTGTCACATTTGATTTGAAACGTTTTCAAACTGTTTTAAATTGTTATAAAAAATCGAGCTATTCTTAATGAAAATATTTTGGCTTCGACGCAAACATTTCCTCATTTTTTAAATGATGATTTATTTTCAAGATTTTTAAAAACATTTTATTTTCAATTTTCAAAGCGCCAAAATTTTCACACTTTATAAAATCATGATTTATAAAAAAATTAAAAATGGTTTTTAAAATCATTCAATTTTTACGTAATAAAACTCTAAAAGTTGAGTGTTCAAATTTGCTTTATTCGTTAAGATGGGGAAAAGGGTAACGTTGAAGTTCTTGAGAAAACGTTGTAAGGCCTAAAATTAAACGTTATTAAATTCTTAAATCTCTTAGGGCCAAATTGTTTACCTCAGGATATCTTAAATCAGTTGAATTTGACTGGTTATCTTTATGGTAAATAAAGCAAAAAGTTGATTTTTCTTTATTTCATTCCGAACTCACCTGAACAGCTGCACTATGGGCCGCTAAATCCGAATCTAACGTCAGAAAATTCAAGATGGTGCGTTTGTTAGGGTGGACCAAGGATTTTATTTTTCATCAGATTCACACTCAATTTTAACTGATAGAGAATTGGGTGTCAATCATTTCGAATCTGATGTCTAATATTTGAAATTCAAGATTTTGCATATTTTAGGGTGGACTATTTATTTATTGTTTTTAAGGTAGACTAAGCATTATTTTTTCATCAAACTTATATCTAACTAATATAATAGACCGTCCAATGACGGGTTGGAAAAATTTAAAGTAAAATGTATCAGTGATTAAATTGCTGCAGTCAAAGTAGCAAAAGTCGTAAAATTATTGCTTTTTAAAGCAACCACTGTTTTCATAAATCCAATAACTTACTACTGCTTAAACTTGCACTTGAGAAAAATCAAACAGTCGCAGTCAAAGCAAAAGCAAAAACAAAAATCTGATAGACTGCGAAGCACTTCAGCAGTTGACAATTTCAGCAGTTTTTATTTTGATTGACTGAAACTGTGAACAAAATCGAAAGTCGAAGCAACAGCAAGTGTTCAACTTTTTTCGTCATAACTCCCAAACCATGCATCATAAAAGGACAATTTATGCACCAAAATGTTTGATAAGTTTCTGTCTACAAGACTGAATCCTTGGAAAAATTGTAGAAATAATATTACATCATATTTTCATATGTCCTTTTTTGCAAGCCGAAGCAGCAGTAGTTTTTCAACAGTCGTAGCAGACTGTTTCGCTTTTATGCTTTGTGCTGATATATTTGTATGATCGCTTTCGTGCCAATTTTTTTCGATCGCAAATCGCTTTTCGATAGCACACTAGGGTGGACCCTAAAAATGTGTTTTTTTGGTTTATACTATGCATGTGCTGGCAGAATCTGTTGTAAAAATATCAAAAAGTTTTTGTGAGACTTTTAACACATGAACACATTTTTAAACTCCACATTTGCGTCAAAACAACTTCTTGGAAGTCTTGCATCAGATTTGAAATCAGCGACCCCATATATATTACGAGCACATACACAAAGAGTATAAAACAAAAAACCACATTTTTAGGATCTACCCAGTGTCCAATCGAAAAGCGATTTGCGATCGAAAAGCAAAAGGATTGGCACGAAAGCGATCAAGCAAATTTATCAGCATAAAGCATAAAAGTAAAACAGTCAGCTACGACTGTTAAAAAACTGATGCTGCTTCGACTTGCATAAGTTGAACAGTTGCTGTTGCTTCGACTTTAGATTTTGTTCACAGTTTCAGTCAATCAAAAGAAAAATTGCTGAGACTGTCGACTGCTGAAGTGCTTCTCAGTCGATCAGATTTTTTGCTTTTGCTTTTACTGCGACTGTTCTCTTTTTAGAAGCATAAGTTCCAGCAGCAGCAAAGGAAATGAAAAATATTAGAAGTTTCTTAACGCTGAAAAATATGACAAAGAATTTATTGGATTTATTCACATAATTTTTTATTATAATACATGTATGGTAAAATTATTTTGATAAAACTTCCTTTTCCTCTTCCATTTCTAGTGAAAATGCTTTTAGAAATTGTTTACCAATTCCCCTTGTCTCTTGCCCTCTATAATACTTAGTTTATCATCAGACCGCTTAACTATAGACATGGCTACATAAAGTTGCCCATGACTAAACACTCGCTCTTTTAGAAAAACTCCTAACATTTTTGAGGCAAAAATTTTACATGTTATAAAAGCACTGTAATAATGGCAAAAAAATAATGACAGGTTGAGCATTATAGGGCGCGGTGCAGCATGCTTGCCTTTTATGTATTATAAGATGAGCATACTTTTAGGCTGAAAGTTTTTTAGGTCAGTATATGTAGTAAAAGCACTGTAATAGCAAACAATAATTACAGTTTGAGCATTACTGGGCGCGGAGCAGCATTCTTGCCTTTCATGTATTAAGATTTGAGCTGATAGGTAGTTAAAGATCATTAACTTAAAATCTCATATCTAAAAACCGAAATTTAAGATGGCGCATACTTTAGGGTTGACCAAAAATTATTTTCATCACATTTTTTGATCCTATTTTTACACGATGATTACAAGCTTTGATTACGAACGAAATAGATCTGACCCTTTCAAATTCGTTTGAACTCGAGTCATCCAGTTGCAAAACATCATTTCAAGAAAAACGGCCTTTGTAGTCTAGTTAAGAGTGCGCTAGACTATCAACCCAGAGGCCCCTGGTTCGAATCCGGGTTCGGCCATGGTTCTTTTCACTCTCTTTGTTCATTAAAGAATTATGAAATCCACAACTTAATTGTGGAAAATGTGGAATTAAAGGACAGGAACGACTAAGGGCTGGAAATAGTGTTATGCCGAGGTTAAGGCATAACACTAGCCTCGGTTAAAAGCTATTCAAAGAATCTTTCACGGTTGTTTCGCCTAATCAATAATTCACGTATGGTTCCAATCAATTCGTCTAAATAAACCTATCCCTTTCCTTTCAGGTCAAAGACCATACCTTGCTTGTATAAGACGCACGCTTACATAAATCTTCAGCACTTATGTGGCTTACTTTAATTTTTTAAAATATATTTCACACCTTCTGCTTTTTTGGCGTTATTTGGGATATTGTTCCAAATTTGTCTCTTGGTAAATACAGTCATATGTTTATGTTGTGTACAAGGTATTTTAATGATTTATAATATAAAACATATCTAACATTTGGCCTATTGCCAACATAATTGATTAGGCCAGGGGCGAACCAGTTGAAACTAATTTTATTTTAGAAAGAAAAATATTTCAAGGTTGATTTCAAAACATCGATAACACGAAAAACGGATGCAAACACTTAATGTTACAGTTAGGTTCAACAGTACAAAAGTTGAAGACACAAATTTTTTCGATTTGCCAAAATCTAGGAAAAATTCGCAAAATTGAGCAGGTTTTTCTGAAAGAAGATATTTTTTATGACAAAAATGGCGTTCAGTAGCAAGCGTTTTTTAAAAAAAATTGAAGATTTCTATTCAAAAGGCCAACAAAAATATAATAACACTCAACTCTTTTTTTATACGGTAGATACGTTCCTAAGTAAAAAGTGTAAAAAAATTCGTGTAAAAATGTATAAGCGACATATGGTCAATTTAGGGATGTCTTCCAAAACTTTGAAAAATCGTGTAAGTTGAAAAACTTAAATTTTTGCACACAAAACCGTGCAAAAAAGTAATAATTTTAATATAACATGCAATTATATTAAATAAATACAATTCATTTTTATTACAAAACCAAAAGAGAAAAAAAAACGAGAGTAGACATTCAAAAAATTTACTGAAATGTACTAGAAGATGTCCACATTACGAAAATAAAATAGTTAAGTTGAAATTCAAAAATTGGTTTTTGGTCAAATTCTAAGCCCACTGTCCCACTGTGAGCTGGTGTAAATAACGGCAAGTTATTTGATTATTTTAAGGTCTTGTGTTATGTAGCATCAGGTGCGTTCTGGATATGCATACGATTAGGCACTTTATAACATTTCAGTGCGTAGAAAGGTAGCTCATTTTGAAGATAATTTGTTGCCACATGGTGCCTGTAAGGCTGGAGAACTACCACCGTATGGTACTGTTTATCGAAGATAAATTACACAGAGAGAATTTAATTAACGCATCACCTACTTCAACATACAGACGTTGTGATATTTATGTGAATGTTTGTTGATCACAAACACAGCAATCAAATGTTGGTAATATGTATTATATAAAAGAATGTTACTTTTCTCTGTATTACTTCTGTATTATTTTATACAGAGTGGCACAGAGGTTTTCTTTAGGTCATACATACGTGTCAGAGTGACTCTGTCAGAAGTTTGCTGACTGTCCTTCACGGGATGCTGTTGCAGTTCGTGCTTAATAGTAATATGTGTAGAAAAATGGGTTATATGTGTAATAAAAAGCACCAAATGTTGTGTTCTATGTATGAATGTGTTTATATGTTGTTTGAAAAGCTTTTTATATATCAAATTTGTTTTTTTTTACTTGTGCTATTTGCTATGGTGAAAAGGAGGCTTTCTTCAGAATCTTATTTTAGGGGGGTTCAAGTTCATAAATGCGCTGGATCATGAAAATTGTTCAACAGAAAAAAAACTAGATAAATTATGAAATAACTGTTCAGCGTTGTCTTAACTGATGTAACCCGAATTGAAACTAAGTTGTCTAATCTTACGAATCATAGTACGTTTTTGGCATTCAGAAATGAACGACTTTTGAATAATTCGCCGAACTGAGTTGTTCCTCAAAAATAAACTAATTTTTGTTCGGAAATGAGTTTTCGAAATTACTAAAATAGTGATTTTTTTAAATATTTAGAGCATTTATAAAAATATACACTAATATAAAGCTTTATTGCAGTGTAAAAAATAAATAAAAGATGATACAAAGCATTGCTGATGCTGGGGACTAAACTCGCGCCCTCTGTAATACTAGTCCTGTTAGCAATACTGTTAACAATTGATGAAAATTTTCAAAAAATAAGTAAAATTTCCGAATTAATTAAATTGTTCAATTCAATCGATGAAAATTTCCAAAAAAAAATTTAAATTTTTCGTATATTTTCGAACTTATTAAGAAATTAGAAAATTAGTTGAATTTCCAAACCAATTTTCAACCCGTGAAGGTGAAACAAAATGAGAAAAAATGGAAAAACTTGGCATAAGACAGAGTGGATGTTGTAGACTTGATAGTATTTACATAAGATATCTGCATACTTAGTTTTTTTAATATTCCCTCAAAATCGGGATTTGTGGTCAAAAAAGGAGATTTTAGGTAGGTGCATGTATAGTTTGGTATGTAATTCCGTTATATCTAGCTCAATTTTAAAAATTTAAACGTTGACAAAATGAAAAAAATAGACCTTCAAAACTATATATAGAACGTTCTTTCACCGAACACTGTTTTAAAGGTCTATTTTTATTCTTTCTATCAACGTTAAAATTTTTAAAATTGAACTAGACAAAACGGAGTTACAGAACAAACTATACATTCACCTACCAAAAATCGATTTTTTTACTACAAAACCCGATTTTGAGGGTATATTAAAAAAACGAAGTATGCAGTTATCTTATGTTTAACCAGACCTACAACCTCTACTATGTCTCGGTCCGAGTTTTTTTCACTGTAACACCGTTGCTTACTAAAATGAAAAAAATTTCTTATAGCTAATTTCTGAATTCATTAATGGTTAAGAAAAGAATATTTTTTGATCAAATGGTATGAATAGTGTAAAATCTTAAAAAACAAAAATAGTTTGTGGAACGAAGTTCCTTTACACAGCTTTCGAGTGGTTCGATTTGGTAGAAACTGTCACGTAACAGTGAGATTGCTGTGTGTGCATGCGTGCGAGTATTGTGCAGGCTACAAACTACCCAGTGGGCAAAAGCAGGGCTTTGAAGCGCTTCTAGCAGGCCTTAGCTAGAAGTCTTTTTTAAGAATGTATATTAGAAAGAAAAGCAATATAAATATCAACTTGAAATAGAAAAACTTTTTACCATTTCCATATTTGAGCCAACGTCCTCTCATCTGCCGGTCCTGCTTCTTATCCACTCGTCTACTGCAGTTGTTAACGAACTTCAGCTTATTTTGCAGCATTACAAATGAAAGTAAGCTTTCGGGAGCGCAGGTTCAAGACCCAGCTCGGACTAAAAAAAATTTTTTTGGTATTTTTTTTAAAATTTACATTTTTTTACAAATTTTTCTGTTCATTTAAAAATTTTTTTGGAATTGTTTGTAAAATTTCTTCATACAAAAATAATAGAAAAGATTTACGGTTTTTCCATATAAAAATTTTCATATAATGTGATATGAAGACCGGGGTTCGCGACCCAACTCGGACAAAAAATATTTTTTTGTTTTTTTTAAGTTTTGATTTTTTTTAATTGAGCTGATCACTTAAAATTTTTTAAATTTTTTTAAAAATATTTTCAAATAAAATAACATGAAAAGACTCCAAACCTTCAAAAGGTAGGCCTTACTAAGGCACTCATCAATAGAGCGAGCATGGAAGGTATATTGACGCCAATAAGAGCACTTCTAGCATGCTTTCTTTTGCGTATCGCTAGCTAAAATGCTTACTGGGTAGCAGGAGAGTGCTCCGTGCGTGTGCGTGGGAATGTTGACCCAGCAGGAATTGGATCGATACGTCTTCGAGACATGTCAGTTTCACGCAAGACGGATCGATCCAATTCCTTGGCAGTCTTCGAAGACATTTTCAAACAAAATTCCATTTGGGCTTCCAAGACATGTTGTTTAAATGTCTTCAATGACGGTGTCAAGCCACGTCTTGCAAAGCGGATGTATATAAACAAAACCATTCGCTTTCAGTGCTTTATCTAGCACTTACATTTTTACACTCAGAAAGCGTAAGAAAGAGAGAGGATATAAAAAAAAGTGAGCACTAATTTAAAATGCGTGAATATATTTTTATTTTATTTTTCATATCCTTTCGGATATAAGAAATTTCCATTTTGATTTTTTAACAATTTTGCAAAAAATACGCAAAGCACAACACAGAACAACCATATATAAATAATACCACAAAAATCGAATGAGCACGTGCTTCAAACTCACAATTAGAATCACAACTGACTGTCAATCGTCTCGATGATTCTAAATTAAAAATAAAATTTGATTAATATACATATGATGAAAATATGCATACAAGTCTTGCAGAGCGTCCGCATTGATCTCTAAGCAATAAAAATAAATTTTTATAAGAGAACCTTCAAGGTTTTTTGCTGACACTATAATGACTTGTCTTGCAGTGTGTCAGCGTTCTCTCTGAGTATGCGTACTTAGTATTCGAGACGGCTTAGAAGATTTCGTCTTTGAGGAATCTATTCCGACTGGGGAGACAGCGAGTAAGCGAGTGCGTAACTCTCTTTCTATCTCTCTCTCTCTCTGCTTTTGACACGTAGAAATTTCGGCGCATTTTTTATTTTTACTTGAGTGTTTGTTTTAAATCATATGTGAGCATCTTTATTGCATTAAGTTTTAAGAAATGGAAATTGCAGAAATGTTTGTAATACAGTGTAATCTGATGTTGATATTTCAAAAAGTTTTTTGACACTAGGGTGGACCCTAAAAATGTGTTTATTTTTGTTTTATACTCTTTGTATATGTGCTGGTAGTATGAAAAGTTCGCTGATTTAGAACCTGATGTTAGAAATTTAAAATTTTTTTTATAGATATAGAATCTTATGCCAGAATTTAAAAACATTTTTTGACACTTGAATGGACCCTAACATTTTTTTTTGCTTTATACTCTTTGTAGATGCGCTGGTTGGTGACTTCGAGTCTGATGTTAGAATTTCAAAAAGTTTTTTGATGCTAGTGTTTTTTTTATTTTATACTTTTTGTGTATGTGCTGGCAGTACTAAGGGGTCTCGAATTTTGAATCAGGTGTAGGAATTTCAAAAAGTTTTTTGCCATTAAGGTGGATTTAGGTCATTCAATTTTTTTGATTTTTACTTTGTAGATGCGCTGATCGCTGATTTAAAATCTTATGATGAAAAAATTTTTTATTCTAAGGTCTAAAAAAGTGTTTTTTGTTTCATACTATTTGTATATGTGCTAGTAGTATAAGGGATCTCTGATTTCGAACCTGATGTTAAATACCAAGAGGTTTTTTGTCACTGGGTGGACCCTGGAAATATGTTTTTTTGTTTCATACTCTTTGTTTAAGTGCTGCGAGTATTAAGGGGTTGCTGTTTTCGAACCTAATGTAAGAATTTAAAAAAGTTTTTTGACGCTAGGGTGGGCCTTAGAAATGTATTTTTTGGGTACATCTTTGGGTACAATTTTAGTGTTAAAATATACAGATTTCATTTTAAATTACAGTCGGAGTTTCAGAAAAAGAGTAAGGAACTTCGATCCTGCCGGGGGTTCTCCGACCGCACCTCTTTTTTTATAACCAATATTCTGAAAATGTCCTACGTTAAGAATCATTTTCTTTTTTTGCCCAGCGCCACCTACCAGGTCCATATTCTGTCAAAGATTTTTATTTTTATTTCAACAATATATGGTGTGAATTTGGGTTAAATATGTCCATAAATAATAATTGTCGACCCAGGCTCCACCTAGAGGGATCTAACATAAACAAAAACCATCCGGAGCACTACACGAACATACTATGTGAATTCAAGGAGGAAAGCTTTAGTGGTTCGGCCGTGATGCTTGGACATACATACGCACCAACGTTTTAATATATTAAGATAAACAACAACTTAAAATGCTCAAAAACATAAATTTAGTTAAAAATAAATGGTATTTTTTAAGAACATCATAGACAAAATATTTTTTATACTAAGAAAGAATTTAGTGAATTATTTTATTTTGAATAATTGAATTGAATTGAATTTTGAACTGAATAAGATATACTCTTCTGCTTTTTTGGTGTTATCCCACAGACCAGGTGTACCAGATAATGGTTAAACTTATTTTTGCTTTTTCAGGGTGTACGCCAAGTTCCATACTAGTTTAAAAGAAACTTTCACAATACGCCCTCTAGCTTTTCTTCAGCGGACGATCAAACGCTTCTAACGATACATGATTTGCTTATGTCACTAAAAAGTTTGTTTAGTTTATGACTTTATGTCCTCTAGAGGACGCTTTATTAAATTTAATGTGACGTTATTTGATTAAATTTTATGCCTAAAACCAGCAGATGATAAAAACGCTTAAATCAAAAATTTGCCAAATTATGATAAGTAGTTTAGAAGCGAGGGTGGAACAAATAAACATAAACACATATACTGCTCATTTTGCTTTGACGTAGTCGGGTGAAAAAATAAAGTTTTGTATAGGTAATTAATGAGAGCTGGGGCCGAATTACAGCATCCGCGATCGAGCAAAATTGTCAAAACTTAGCAGCACTTGTCTAGTCATGCCGTTCGTAATTTTGCTTGATCATGGATGCAGTAATTTGGCCCCTGATAAAACTCAAAAGAGAGGTGTCTTTACAAAAATTTTTAAGTTAAATGCAATTTTTTTTCAATTTTATTGAAAAAAATTCTTTGTATTACGAAATTTTGTACTCCCAAATGTTCTCTTAAATTGTTTCATACAATGTTTTTACCTCTGAGCAGCAAGTCATACGATTTGGAAGTTTTAAATTGTGCTCCAAATGCCTATACAAAAGCCTACATTGACTATTGTCTAAATGACCAAGTTTTCTGGCCAAAATACCTCAAATCGGGGGGTGGATTTTGAAAATGATGAAAAATTTAAAAGTTCAAAATGGCGTGCCAAACTTCATTGAAACTTAAATCTGACAAAGCTATTGTACTTTCACAGTTATTGCGTGATAAGTACATTACCTTAACCCATTAAGCGCCACTGTACTCATTTGAGTACAGCAACATATTTTTAACTTTTAAAGTTTTCTTTGTTGTTAAGCATTAGTGAATTTTTTTGTTAATTGCCAATTGTTAAGCAGGTCAATTCCATTTGTTTGTCATCTTTTTTTTAAAAAGATGTTTTCTTAAAAAAAGTAAAAAAATAAAAAAAATAAAAAAAAATATAAAAAAAACATTTTTTTGCTATTTTAGTTTGCTTTCTATTGTAAAATAAACATTTTTTTGACTATTCACTTTTAGTTAAAATTTTACTTTCTTACACTCTTTTGCTTTTTACTAGGAGGGGGCAAGAATTTACTGCTCTCTCATACAATTTCTTGTTTCTAGCCTATGAATCACTAGCTATCATGCTTATCTCTCTATCCGACTCACACTGTATACGAGAGTGTATCGAAAATCTGACCCCCGATTTCGGTACTAAAATTAAATAGAATATAAAAAATACCTTCGATTGAAATACTTTTTTTTTGGTCTGAACCAATTTTGGCGTTTCCCGAATTGCATTTTTGTGCATTTTTGAGCAACTTTTGTGCTGGAGATCCTCTAATCGTTGATTAATAAAGAAAATCCAGCTTATCAATCAATTCCTTAGATATAAAAACATAGAAATGCAAATTTGCATAACATTTGAAATGCTTTAACTAGATTTTACGATTTTGTTACAAAATCTATTACAATTTGCAGTTTGCTTGATTTTCTTTTTAAATCAACCATTAGTTGGTCTCCAGTACAAAAATTGCTCAAGCATGTACAAAAATGCAATTCGGGGGACGCCAAAATTGGTTCAGACCAAAAAAAAGGTATACCAATCGAAATGATTTTTTATATACTCTTTCATTTTGATACCGGAATTGGAGGTAAGATTTTTCCCATACAACTCTATACGCTCTACTGTATACAGAAGTTTATCTTGCGATTGAGGTTTCGCAATGCAACGTTTGTCAAGTATTTAATATATACTTGTATAAATTTATGTAGTATAAATTTAATAAGACCTCATCAAAATCAAATTCGACCTCATTAAATGTTCACTTAAAAAAGAAAAAAATTGTTAAGAGACAAGATTAACATTAAAGAATCTTAAATAAAACTTTATGTACTTAAAACATGCAATTTCAACCAGGCGCTCTCCGAACTTCAATAGCGGCCCTGGTAAAAGCTTTGCAGAGCTCCCCTAAAATAACAAACAGAACGAGAACCAGATTTCTAATGAATGAAAGCACTACTGCAGAAAAATATGAGCAGCTACGAAACTTCGTTGACAGAGACGGAGCTGAAGAGAGCACAGTGAGTACAAAGCCCCAACAGGCCAAAATATGAGAGCATCCAAATCAACATCGACAAATCTACTAAATGTATACAATATACATATATGTGTTCTTCTACATACCTGCAACACAAACAAATAACGTTGTTTGAAATTCGTTGTTGTTGTTGTTGCTGATGAGGAAAAACTGCTGCTGCTGCTAACGCTGTCGCTGCTGCGTTCAAGTTGTACAAAACTTGAACTAATCCAAACGAATCATTCAATCAGCTGACTTGAAAAGGTACGTTTCGTCGCAGTCTTCGTTCGCTCTCTCTGTTTTAAAGTGAATTTCTTGGATACGTTTGATTTAATGCACTATTAAAAAGCACAAATTAAGTGTCACGAGTGCAGCAAAAAATCCAGATCAAGAAATTTTGACAACAAAAAATTTGTAAAGCAATTTTCGTTTTAAAATTGGAAAAATATTCCAAAAACTACTGCGACGTAAATTTTTGGCAAAGTGAAAAAAATTAAAAAAAAAAAAATATAAATAAAGAAATAAAAAAAAAAACTATTCATTGGAAAACCAAAAGGAAGCGGAAACTGAACTGCGAAATAAAAGGTGCAGCAAAGAAAAACACAAACAATCAACAAAAAGGTAAGTCAAGGATAAGATGATACCAAAATCTGTATACATTTTTTTGATACAGATGCTTCGAGCGAGCAGAAGTGACATAATTTGTTGAGAAAAATGTGCAAAATTGTGTGAATATCAACAAAAGATGCTCCTTTTTCATAACGGATATTTAAATTTGAGAATATGTGTGGGTGTGTATGTGAGTGTCCTCTTCTGCCTTTGTCCTTGAGCACTTTCAGAAAACTGTTTGCATATCCTTGCTGGCTGTGTGTATGCAGCTTTCGCTTTTTACGTAATCATAAAAAGTAAAACAAATTTACACTGAGCAAAAAAATTAACAACTAATTGATTAGTGTTTATATCATTAACAGCTCTAAAAAATGCAAACAGGAGAGCAAATTTGTGAAAAAATTATTTGTTGCAAAATTAAAAATTTCATCTCTGAGGCCAGCAAAACAAGCTTAAGAAAGGTTGTGCTGGAAATCATCTTAATCGCATTACGATTTACGTTGCTGAAAATTAAGAATATAATATTCAAGAGAGACAATAAAATAGCAGTAGTTTTTTAATTTTTATCATATAAACTTAGTATTAATTATATACTCAATTTTTGCAGACGTTGCAACGCGTTGTGAGAAAAACAAAAATTAAAAAACATTTTTGTTTTTTTTATAAGATATATACAAAGAAATATTTTTAACAAAAAATGTAATTGAATCAGTTAAAAATGTTTTAATTTTATTGTAACAATAACTTATTTCTATCTCAAAGCGTCCTCACAAAATATGTTTATTTCCTTTGTGAGGAAATTTACCCCTTTTCTGGAGTATATTAACTTTGTCACTCCGTTTGTAACGCTGATAAGTAGGCGTGGCAGGTATAGAAAAGTATATACACGGAGAAAACTATTTACTAAATTTGTATTGTGATTAAGCAAAACTTGCGCTTGATTCTCAGCCACTTCAAAATTATGCTAAATTTCAGCAAAAACTAATCGAAATTTGCTTTTGCAGTTTATAATAACTAAGCAAATATTTGCTTGAATTAAGTAGAAAGTTGCTATTCCAATATATGATAGCTAAGCAAATATGTGCTTGAATTAAGTAAAAAATCGCTTTTGCAGTTTATAATAACTAAGCAAATATTTGCTTGAATTTAATCAAAATTTTGCTTAGTTATTGTAAACTGCAAAAATAAATTTTTGATTTATTCAAGCAAGTATTTGCTTAGTTATTATAAATTGAAATAGCAAATTTTGATTAGTTTTTGCTGAAATCGAGCATATTTTTGAAATAATTATTAATATTACATTAAATTGAAAAATTACCACCATCTGGAGATTTGAACCTCGGCGGCGTGAGTGTAAGTGCAATGGGCTTATCCATTCGACCATCGCAGTCGTTAACCTAATTTTCTTCATTAAGAATAAACGTGTGCTCGTGTGTTTAGAAGAAATTTGCTTGAATTGAGTAAAAATTTGCTATTTGAGTTTATAATAACTAAGCAAATATTTGCTTGAATAAAGCAAAAATTTGATATTCCAATTTATAATAACTAAGCAAATATTTGCTTAAATTAAGTTAAAATTTGCTCTTCTAATTTATAATTAGTAAGCACATATTTGCTTGAATTAAGTAAAAATATAATAACTAAGCAAATATTTGCTTAAATTAAGTAAAAATTTGCCTTTCAGTTTAAAATAACTTAGCAAAGTTTTGCTTGAATTTAATCAAAATTTTGCATTTTCCTAAATACAAGAGGAGTGAATGCAATTTAGCAATCTTTTTCTAAAATTACATTGTGATTGAGCAAAGTTTTGCTGATTTGCTTTTAAGCAAAACATGTGCTTGATTCAAGCAAATTATTTTTCTCCGTGTATGTATATTCTTGATCAGCATCACCTTCTGAGTCGATTTAGCCATGTTCGTCTGTCCGTAGGTGTCTGTCTGTCTGAGATTACGATTTCAGCCGTAAAAAGCTTTCTATTTAAAAATAAAGATCAAGTTCGAAAATTAGTCAAATCAAATTGACTCTACCAAAGCGTAAAAATCTTTTTAAATTCCACACAAATTTATCTAATGACGTAAAATTTTGCTTACAAACTTTAACCCATGATATGCAGTTTGAGTATTAAATTTGTAAAAATAGAATGAAAACCACGGCTGCCTCCCACACAAAGTGACTTTATGGAAGCAGTTAAATGTCCTTAAATTCCACACAAATTAGTTCAAAGGCTTGATGTATCATTACAGTTTCGAATAGGGAAAAAGTGAGCAATTTTCTAATGTAAATAACTTGGGTCCTTTATTAGATATTAACATACGTTTTTTTAAATTTGTACATCCTTCAAGATTGAAAAAAATAAAAAATTTTTTTATAATAATACTTAACAAACTTCAAACGCGTTTCTCTCGAAACAACATTTTTTTAACTGGCGGACAGTTAATCTCAGGATTGGCTGGGCCGATTTTGAAAAACCTTGTTTTAATTTCTTTACTAACATATTCTCTAAGGCAATCTACCAAAAAGTTTTAAAACATTTTAAAAAAATTAATTTGCAAAGGTAAAAGGTTCAAAAATGTGGTCGATTTTTTCTTTAAATATTGCCCAATTTTTTTCTTTCTTCAATTTTTCAAATATTTGTTTTTGCATTTGTATTTATTTAAGGATAAATTAGTATTGTAAAATACAAAAAGATCTTTAAGAAGTACAACGGTGAAACATAAATAATCAACTTATAGCATATAATAATTAGTTTAACTCTAGACTATATAATATAATCTATTTAATTATTTTAACAATAAAGAATTTATAGCTTAGAACAAAAGTAAAAATAAAAATAGAAAGTATATAATCAACAGATGACACTTGTAAAATTAAAAAAATAAATAATTGATTACTAATTAATAATAATTTTTTTAAGTATTTGTAACACATATATTGCAATGATTAAATTTTAAAAAGAATAAAAAGTTAAATAGTTAAGACTTTTATTAGATTGTTTTAGTCGTTTCAGAAATATATCAAAACAGAAAGCTTGAATTTGTTCGCACTAGCGATTGATTTAATATTAACTGGTAGTTAATTATGAATATTATTGTAGATTGCCGGGCGGAAGGCATCCCTCTTGAAGAACCTTTTTTGTTTTTGCTGCAGACGTCCCAATATGGAGATTAACTGTCAGCCATATGGACACCGGATTTTTGAGTACTTCACTTTGGGGCCCTCTATAAGTCATACAAATTGCGAAAATTTTATTTTTTTTATTTTTTTCCATTTCTTTTTCAAATTTATGTTTATATCTTATAAAGAGCCCAAGTTATTAACTTTAGAAAATTGCTTACTTTTTCCCTATCCGAAACTGTAATGATAGCTTAAAAATTTGCAAATTAGTTTAAATTTTAACTAACACTCGAGTTTTGAAATTTGAAAAAACTGACAATTCCGCCCATCTTCCATACAAAGTGACGTCATCATAATAGTGAAACCTTTAAAAACTCCAAAAAATTCATGTTTAAACTTGATATTAGGCTTATAGCTTTAATAAATGAAAAGGACTCTGAGATCCAAATATGAAATATTTGGATAAAAACCACGCACTATAAAAGTGACGTCAAACAAATTAAACATTCATTATTCAAGACTTCTATTAAACTAAAGTACGGCCGTGGGGGTATTTTATTATCGGTCCAGTCGAAGATAATTCCTTACTAGTTTTTAAATCAAATGAAATGAAAAAAAGTTAATTTTTCTTTATAATGTTTTCCATACACAAAAAGAAAAATCATGCATTTTTTGCTAAAACCAAGTATTCTTGCACAAAATTCTAAATTTAAGTAGATAGTAATTATTTGTCTAGCTTTGAAAATATATACAATTAATGTTATTTAGAAAAAAATTGCTTGGTTCCAACACATATTCTTGATTCTACTTAATTATTTTTTAAAGTGAGAGTGTCTTGCTGCTGAAAAGTCTGCTTATCAATAAAAAAAGTTTGTTGGATAAGAGACCATTTTTTAACGCAAGTAAATCATCAAACCGAGTGGAAACTTCCAGAGAAGTAGAATTAGGTACGCTGTTTTTATTGCAATAAGGTTAAGACAAATTTTTTATAAACATTATAAGATGATTATTTATGATCTCATTTCATTTGAAAATTTTTGTCATGAAAAATTTTAATTTTTCGTATATTTTCGAACTTATTAAGAAATTAGAAAATTAGTTAAATTTCCAAACCAATTTTTAACCCGTGAAGGTGAAACAAAATGAGAAAAAATAGAAAAACTTGGCATAAGACAGAGCGGATGTTGTAGACTTGATAGTACATAAGATATCTGCATACATGGTTTTTTTAATAAACCCTCAAAATCGGGATTTGTGGTCAAAAAAGAAGATTTTAGGTAGGTGCATGTATAGTTTGATATGTAACTCCGTTATATCTAGCTGAATTTTAAAAATTTAAACGTTGACAAAAAGAAAAAAATAGACCTTCAATACTATATATAGAACGTTCTTTCACCGAACACTGTTTTAAAGGTCTATTTTTATTCTTTCTATCAACGTTTAAATTTTTAAAATTGAGCTAGACAAAACGGAGTTACAGAACAAACTATACATTCACCTACCAAAAATCGATTTTTTTACTACAAATCCCGATTTTGAGGGTATATTTAAAAAACGAAGTATGCAGTTATCTTATGTTTAACCAGACCTACAACCTCTACTATGTCTCGGTCCGAGTTTTTTTTTTCACTGTAACACCGTGATTTCGAACCTAAAACAGACACATTTGCTTATTAAAATGAAAAAATAACTTATAGCTAATTTCTGAATTCATTATTGGTTAAGAAAAGAATATTTTTTGATCAAATGGTATGAATAGCGTGAAATCTTAAAAAACAAAAATAGTTTGTGGAACGAAATTCCTTTACACAGCTTTCGAGTGGTTCGATTTCATTTGAAAATTTTTGTTATTTATGTATTTTGTACTCAAATAACAAGCATTTTCAATGCTCTTCAATTTATTCGGGAAACATTTTTTAAGTCAGTATAATTTATAAGTTAAGGCTTTAAGGTGGTGTAGCGCTCGAAAATTTAAGGTATTTTTAGGATTTTTTTTATAGGTTAAACAAAGATATATTGTAACATTTAAGGTATATTGTAACACTCATTCATCATAAAAAAATTAATTATTTAATTTAAAAAATTGTTGATTATGTTCAAAATGGTGCTCAATGAGACCCTCTCAAAGAAAAGGTGCCTCTGAAGTGTTGTAGATTTTGACTCTTCTATTTATTTGAAAAATAAAAACCAAGATTATTTATCACTTTGAGTGTAGCTATATCTGTAACTAGAACAAGAAAACAAAATATTGAAAATTGACAGAATAACGCACTTTTGAAATTTAAGTTCTAAAAACAGCTTGGTTTTTAAAATTTTGATCCTAATTCCAGCGGTAGCCACTGATGTAGCCTGAATAGTTTTTGCTTTTTCTAAAATACTATGCCGAAAAAAGTGGTTTCGAGATAAATGAGTATAAAGTGAATAAATGTAGACGAAACAATATGGCTCGATACCTTCTAAAATGGCTGTAGAAGCGGAAGTAACGTCAGTATTCTTACAAAAATTTAACAGTATATTCTCGAAAGACTATACTTTTGAAATGTCAAAAAACAAAAAAAAAAAAAACAAATTTATAAAAATTCTTGACCACTTAATTTTTTTAGATAGTTTAGCTTAGTTTATTTAACAGAAATTGTTGACACATAAAAGTAAATATTTTGCATGCCGCTTTTTCAATGGAAATATTAACATCAGAACATAGATTGGGACTACAATTAAAGTAATCCTGCATCGAATGAGCTAAGATTACGATTACAATAATCGTAATTTACGATTACAGTAATCGTAATCTAAGATTGTTCGATAGACGATTTGCTGCAATCTTAATTTTAAAAATGTTGACCCTAATTTAAAGTAATCCTAGTCCTTGCCGTAATCAATTACACATGTAATCCTTATCGCCCGGCTCTGATCTCAACATGATAGAGATGAGTTTATTCGAAAACCAGGATTGGTGACCGTACTAACCAGTTTCAGCTGCACGTTATTCAGAAGAATTGGACTGAAATCCTCATGGTAAAATGGTTTTCTAGATATTGGTAAAACATATGGTTTCAGGGGGTTCAACAATAGCATGTTATCTTCCGGCCATGTGGATACTACAGTTAAGTCCTCATTACTTCTGGCACATAGATCTTCAACTAGTCCCAAGGGTCTGGAAAAGTACAATTTGAGGTCATAAGCATATGTATGCATAGTGAAATGGTAGCATTTGCTGCAAATATAATAATCATAACATTTATAAACATAGAAAAAAACAATGGACCAAGTAATGAGCCTCGAGCTACTCCAATAGTAATGCTTTTTAGCATAGAAAAAATTTGACCTACACGAACTCTTTAAGACCTAACTAACCGAACCGCATATTTTGAAAATCAAAAATTTTGAGCAAGTTTCCTGAAGAGGATAGAATGACTGATGGTATCCGAACGCTGCAATGAGCGCTTTTCTCGATTTTAGGATAGCATTTGCATTATCTCAGAAACTATAAAAGCTAGGGCCATGAACAAATGAGTTGAAACAAAAATTTAGAATTCTAGGTCAACTGCATCGCCTACCTCCCATACAACCCATATTTTTTTTTAATAAAAAAACCCGGCATAAAATAGCTTATTTATGTTTTTAAAGAGTAAATTTAGTTTATTTAACTTCACTTAAACGTCATGCTAAAAATATTTCAAATCGGATAACTTTAAGATATATCTCCTATAAAACAATATTACCAAATTAACGAAATAAAAAAAAAAAAAAATTAAAAAATGGTTGCTAATACAAAATAAGGTCATTACTTGTTTTAAATTATGAATTCTATTTTATTTTTTTTTTTAAATTTAAGAGTACCTACAAATTGTCTCGAAAATCAGTGCATTTTAGGGCAAATTTTGATTTCTAAGACTTTTTCCAAATTAAGTGGTTTTTCTTAATAGCAGCTAGATGCAGCAGGTTTTTACGATATTTTATGATAGTTATAGCCTTCGACTTTAATAATGCTTAATTAGCTAGATATTTTCTACTAAATTTACCTTAAATTTTCATTAATTGACAAATTTACAGTCATATTTCAAGGATTTTTCTATTTTTATTTATCAACATTATTTATTGTATTTTATACTAAATTCAATGGCGATTAGGACATACAAAAGTCAAAAAACAAAATCTTGATATATACTTTGTTTTTTGGGTTTTATTGAGCTTATTTTTGTTAAAAAAGTTTCAACTTTGACGAATTTTGTAAAAAAAATCATACAGTACATCAAGTTTTTAGTACCACATTCGTAATAAATGTTTTATAATCTGACGAATAAAAATATTTTTTTTATAAAAATTAACAAACAAAAAAAAAATCCCAAATGTCATCCTAAAATTAAAAAATCTGTGGAGAAATCAAGCAAACAGACCTATGAAAAGTCGTCCATGTCAAAAGGTACTCTTATGTCATCTAGTATTTTAGTTCATCCAGTGTAAGTTAAGATCAAGGAAGTTGTGAAATATTGAAAGAAGTCTACGATTTTCAGTATTTTTGGAATTTTTCTAATCGTATGTCTTCTTAAGGGAGGGGTAGAAGTTTGCATTCTTGAAAAAGCAATTTTAACCATCTAAAGGATAAAGTCCCAAAAATTAACGCTAACTAGGGCAAAACTCGAAGTTATGGACTTATTAGTTTCCTCTCCTCTAACACTGTAGCACCGATAGCGAACATTTCCTCACGGCAATCGGGTCAAAGTTCCAGGATATCAATTCGCAGGATATCAAATCCTGTCCAAGGATTGCCAACCCCTGAAAACAGACACAGAGTATCAAATACTGTCCAAGGATTTTCATCCCCCGGAAACGGGAATTCCTCTTCGGTTACAACAACAACGCGCTTTTCTCAAAATCACTTTTTAAAAGTCCGTGTTCACTGCCATCTAAAAACTACATTACTTATTAATTTCAAACTTGGTATACACTTTCCAAATATAAAATACCTCCCCCTTACGATAAGTTTTGCATTTTTTTTTTAAAATTAAGGGTGTTTTTTACTAACAAAATAGCGGAATTTTTCGTGAAAAATAGCAATTTTCACTTCAAATGACTACTAAAAATTAAATAATGAAATAAACAATAATCAGAGAACGTTCCTTTTAAACCAAGTTTGGAGCGCTCATAATTCGGATTCTGAAAAGAGCCTTATTGAAGAGGATTTTTTGAGTTCCCTCCTATTTATGAGTTTTCAAAGAGTATATTTTGTATTTCCAGGGCTCTGAAAAAACTCGAATTTATGAGCGTTTTGTGAGTTTCTTATGTGTATTTTCTGTATTTACAAAAAAAGAGCTCCTAAAACATTCCAATTGGGAACATTTTCTGAGTAGAAATTTAAAGAAAAAAGGTATGCTTTTAGATACTGTTCATTAACTTGAAATTTAATTTGGATTCGTAATCGTGTTTAAATTAGGTGTTTTTAAATATGCACACAACTTTTTATTTCAGCACAGGAATAGCGGTGAATTTCAAAGAGTAATACGCTTTTTCTGACACTGTTCTTAGAAATAAAACTTTAACATAAAAACAAGCTAAATTTCGGCACTTTTATGATTATTTTATGAAGAAAAAGGGAGCAAAAATATTGATCATAAAAGAGAATTTCAAGACCCATATTGATGCCTCTTAAGAGAAACCAGTTTCAATGGAAAATCAGCACATTTTTGAAACTTTTAAGAGTGTATTATAAGTTTTAAAATGCCAACATAAGACTCATAAAAGAGTCTTATACGAGTCCGAATAAATGACATTTGAGAGTCAAAAAAGTATCATTTTGTACTCTTATTTGAGCTCTTAAAGAGGGCCACTTTCAAAGGAAAAACTGATCTTTTATGAAACTTATAAGAGCTCATTATGAGGGCTCAAACTCCTACAAATGAGTCATAAATGAGTCTTAAAAGACTCATATGGTTTGTAGGGTTGTAGCTTTGTCACCGGGTTGTTTGCGGATATTTTTACATAAAATTATTATAGAATGATTATTAAACTGATACCTTATAATTTACAAAAGGTTTCAATGAATTTGCTCTATCCACATTTCTAAAAAAAATTCGCAAACGCTGAAAACCTTACCTCTCCCTTAAGATCAGCAAGTCAACTGACAAAAAGTTTCAAGCTTAACAAAGTGTCTCCTTTTCTTTCAGGAAAACAGTTTTGGGTCTACTTTAGTGTTTGAAAAACTAAATATAGACGCGCTTCTGCTATCGAGGTCGTCCATATTCAATATCAATAGTGTAAAGTTTTGCAAACATTTTATGAAATGAAAAATTTTGGTTAAATTTTACTTAACATACTATTATAGCCTGTACCAAAACAGTTGGGAATATTGGTTTTAGAAATCCAATAAATTAATTTTCTATACAAATTATATTTTCATATCTATACATTAAGCATGTACGAACTTATTTTAAATGCATGCATGTAAATATATACATATACATGTACTTAGTACAATTGTGCTCAATCGGGTTCAATTTATAAGTTCATTTATGTTATAACCAAAGTAAAATAGATTGCAAATAAAACGATTGTTAGATAAAAAAAATATGGCAAAACCTTTTGCAATTCTCAAACAGAAGAATTCATCTCTTAAAAGTAAATATTCACTTTTTAATTTATTAATTTTTTGAAAATCCCAAACTTTTGATACGAGTAGACTTACAATAGGCACTTTCTATTTGAGGGGTATGTCTAGATTTTTTAAGTGAAAAATAAATTGCTTTTGTTTTGTATTTTTCCTTTTTAAAACCAATTTGTAAAATGAGGGTTCACAGTCCCGAGTCCACGCTCAACAAGGTTTTAACAGAAGAACGATTTTTATTTTCTATTTCAATTCAGTTTGTTTCATTTTATTTTTATCTATATCAATTAAACTTTTAAATACAATGTCTTAGAATAAGTTTGAATAAACTAGCTTGAATAACAAATCGCTTCAACTTTAAAAATTCTTGTTTCTTTGTTCATCTACAAACGCGAACTGACTGTACTTTTTAAAGTAATCAAACAAGTAGGCTTTTTTAAATGCTGTTCTGTAACAGTTACTCAGTTACTAGAGTAGCTAGTTAATATATAAAGTGTGAGTATACATAGCAGAATGTATATAAAGAAAAATTTATGTATGCAAATTTAGAAGTTATATGGCAAACTTTTATGGTAAACAAATTACCCAGTACGAAATTTTATTTAAAAATACTTTATTCGGCGGTAACATTCTTCCCCTCGTAAGAGAGTCCACACGTGCTTACTCCAGCTGATTACCGACGTCCAGGACAGCTATCTTGACTGCAGGGCGCTCTAGTAAGCCATATGAAGTTTTTACTGTAGCTCGTCGTACCTGACCATCCTTTGCGCTGACAACTTGCTGAACTATACCTTTTGGCCACTTGTTTCTCGGTTGGTTCTCGTCCACGATGACCACGACGTCGCCGACCTTTAGAGGTGGTTGTTTTGTATACCATTTTGACCGTCGAGTTAGTTCAGGCGTGTACTCTTTTAGCCACCTTTGCCAGAATCGGTCAGCGTATATCCGTGTTTGGTGATAACGATGTCGTAGATCTCCAGCGTGCCCAATTGGCTTATAACCGCAGGCTGATCCGAGCAATAGATGGTTAGGAGTGATAGCCTCATCGTCACACGACTCCAGCGAAACAAAAGTCAACGGTCTCGAGTTTATAATGTATTCGACTTCGAACATTGCACTTCGGAGCGTCTCGTCGTTAAAGTTAGGCTCAGGATACATGGCATTTAGAACGTTTTTGATCGATCTGATCAACCGCTCCCAAGCGCCACCCATATGGGGGGCGGCAGGAGGGTTAAATTTCCATTGGATTTCATCAAACTTGGCTTCGATTTCCTCATAATCCACTTGCATGGCCTCTTCTTGAAGAATCTTTGCAGATGCTTTGAAATTTGTACCATTATCCGTGTAAATTTCTTTTGGTACACCTCGACGCGCTATGAAATTTCGAATACACAGTATGCAGGAGCTAGTGTCCAAGCTGTGGGCTACTTCAATGTGCACCGCACGAACCGTGAGGCAGGTAAAAATAACGCCCCATCGTTTTTCACGCCTCCTTCCAACCACTGCAAACATTGGACCGAAGTAATCAATGCCGACGTAGGTGAATGGGCGCTCGAAACATGCAAGTCTGGCGGCTGGCAGAGCGGCCATTTGAGGTGTCATCGACATAACATTTTTATTTTTGCAGTGTTGGCAGCTGCTTCGAACGGACCGATACAGCACACGCAGCCGTGGTATAAAATATTGACCCTTGATGTCATTTATAACGGTCTCATGGGAGAGGTGATGATATTTCTCATGCATCTCCTTGACGATCAGATAGGTGATATGGCTGTTGCTGGGCAGCACGATCACGTCGTGTGGATTTAAGAATTCTGTGCGCCCTTTTACACGAATGATATCATGATCGTCTAAAAAGATATTAAACGAAATTAATTTGCTGTTCTTTTCAATATTCTTACCACTTTTCATGACAATTATTTCTTGGGAATATTCGCTGAGTTGCGCCTGCTTAATGAGGATCGTTATCGCTGCTTGGATAATCTCGAACGTAGGCTTTTTGGGGGGCGCATTGACTGATCTGATTTTTGCTCTCAGCTTCTCCACGTAAAGAATAAAAATCCCCAATGCGCGATACAATCGCCGCCAGCATGAGAAATATTCGACGTTGATGGGCAGCTTCTGCTTATCTATCTTTTGAATGTGAAGCAGGTGATGCCTTACTTCGCTGGTGTTCGTGGGTCCGAAGTCGTCACGACATGGCCATTCGTCTTCAGCATTTATTAAAAAATCAGGTCCATTGTACCACAGATGCTCTGACGTCTTAGGTTCGGATTTTGTTGCTAGATCTGCCGGGTTAGATGTTGATGGAACCCACTTCCACTGGTCTAAGTTGGTGTGCTCGAGAATTTCAGCGACTCTGTACATAACAAATTGCTGGAACTGCCTGGGGTCCATGCGGAGCCATTTTAAAACCGTAGCTGAGTCAGTCCAAAACACTTTTCTGCGTATAAGCAACCGAGGAACGCTTTGTATTTTGTTCGCCAGGCGCACACCTGTGATCGCTGCCTGTAACTCAAGCCGTGGAATGGATACAGGCTTAAGCGGTGCTACCTTGGACTTTGCTGCTACTAATGATATATTTGTGCTGCTGCCACATAGAACTCGTAGGTAGCACACTGCTGCGTAGCCGTACTCCCCTGCGTCCACAAACGTATGCAATTCGACGTCATCAGCTTCGTTTAAAAAATGTGAGAAGCGTCGTGGAATTTCAACCGCTGCCATTGGTTTAAGCATCGTTTTCCACTGGCACCACTTACGCATCAGTTGATCAGGAAGAACTTCATCCCAGTCAATGCTCGATCGCCAGACTTCCTGAAGAAGAATCTTTAAAGAAATGGTGTATTGTGCTACGAATCCTAACGGATCAAATATAGACATCAAAACTTGAAGGAGCTCACGCTTCGTGGGTACTACATCGTCTGATAACACATTCCTTTTCAGCCTGGCAAATCTCAGCGCGTACTTGAACACGTCCTTCTTTGGGTCCCAATATACTCCAAGTATCTTCTCACTCGTGGTCAGCTCCACCGGTTCTTGGCTTACCGTGTGATCAGTGCTTAAATGCGTAAGCACGAATGTAGAGTTTGAAGACCAGTTGCGTATATGAAAACCTGCTGACGCGTGTATTTTTCTTACTGTTTCTGCCAACTGCAACGCTGCCTGCTCACTATGCTCACTATCAATAAAGTCATCTACATAGTGATGCTTCTTAATCGCATCTACGGCTCGGGGAAACTGCTGCGCAAACTCGTCGGCATTTTTATTGCGCACGTAATGAGCAATGCACGGGGCGCAGCTTATACCAAACGTCAGCGCGCGCATGACGTACACTCCAGGACTGTCGATTGTATCCTCTTTGTCACACCATAGAAATCTTTGAGCATGCATGTCACTGCTACGCACGCTTATCTGGTGGAACATTTCGGCGATGTCTCCACAAATCGCTACTCGCCCAACTCGAAAGCCAAGAAGAACTTCTACCAGTGGAGTCAACAAATCGGGCCCGCTGAGGATCATGTCGTTCAATGAGATGCCTTTTGTTTTTGTGGCTGCGTCCCATACTAGTCGCACTTTGTCGGGCTTATTCGGATTCCTGGTTGTGAAAATGGGCAGATACCAGACGCGATCTGTGCTTGCATGCAACTCATCGGCTCTTAGTCGTCTTGCGTATCCTTTATTAAGCAAATTATCGATTTGTTGTTGCATTGCTGCCTTCAGCGATGGGTCCTTGCGAAATTTTCTATCTAAGCAGATCATACGCTTCAATGCTGTATTGTAGCTTTCTGGAAAATCGATGTGCTCGTATCGCCAGAGTAACCCCACTTCGAATCGGCTGCCCACCTTTTTACAAGTTTTATCGAGGATCTCCATAGCTCGTTTATCTTGCTGTGACAGCAGCTGTGTTGGTGATGGTGCATCTAGCTTGTAGTGTTCCTTGACAAGGTCGTGTAGTTGCTCGTACTTCTCGCTGCAGCCACAAGTATGTATGTTTAAATACGAATTTGCTGACAGACTCGAGCAACGACCTTGCAGCGCCCAACCTAGCCTCGTTTTGGTGGCTATGGGCTGGTTCCAGGCACCTTCACGTACTTTGAGTGGCACAGCTAGATGCCAGTTGTTGGATCCGATGAGAATTGTTGGCTTCGCGTTTACGTAGGACTGTATAGGCAACCCAGTCAAGTAAGGAAACTGCATGATGATTTTCTCCATGTCGACAGTTTGCATCGGAAGGCCCAAGTTGTTGACTGTGTGAACCCCTTGCATCGTGAAGCAATCGCCGTTTTGGAGGTTAGCCAACTTCAGTGTGGTTCGCATGGAAAAATCTTCAGAACGAGTCTTATCACCGGTCCAGCGTAGACACAAGGGTTTTGGAACGCCTTTCAAGTTGAGATGCTTGAAAACCTCTTCGTCAATCAACGTGACTGATGAACCTTCATCTAAAAATGCATAGGTGTCAAAAAATTTGTTCGCAGCGTTTATACGAACCGGTATTATGCGGAAAAATGAGCTATCCTCTTCGTGAGCATTGTTGTGCGAGTTCAGAGTCACTATAGATGCAGCACCTGCGTTCGTTGCAACCGGTTGACTGGTGACTGTGTTTCTGTGTAGGAGCTGATGGTGTTTCGCATTGCAGCCTTCGGTTCCGCAGACCCGATTGACTAGGCAGCGCCTACGATGTAAGTTGAGGCACTGACGGCATAGCTTCAGTGATCGAACCACGTCCCACTTGCGATCAATACTCAGCTTCTTGAACTCCTCACATTGAGCAATTTTGTGCCCGTTGCTTTTACAGTTTCCGCAGTCATATTTTTGCTGAACATTTTGTGATTGAATGTGCGTATTGACATGGCCGCTGCGTTTTGTTGTTGTAGGCGACACCACTTGACTAGCAGCTTCAGCGAGTGCATAAAGCCAATCACTCAACACTTTCACCAATGGCACTTCTTTCTGTTTAGGAAGCATAGCCCAAGACATTTTGTACTGGTTCGGCAGCTTCTCTATTAGTTCTCTTACCAGCATAGGGTTGTTCATGTAGACGTCCATGCGGCAGGCTTCCATCGTTGAGTAAACATTGCGCACAGAGAGAGCAAAATCGATAAGAGTATCTAATCTGTCCTTTAATGGTGGCACTTTTCTTACCTTGTCGATGAGATTTTCAATTATATACTCTGGCCTGCCAAAGCACATCCTCAGAGTATGAATTATTTCTGGAACCATTGCCGGTAGTAGCAATTTGCTTCTCACCATTTCCCGTGCTTTTCCTTTGAGACATGCCTGTAATCGCATTAAATTTTCAGCGTTCGTGTACCCGGCGACCTCTGTGCTGGTTTCGAAGCTGCTTATAAAGATGGGCCACTCTTCAGGATCACCATGGAAATGCGGCAGTTCTTTGGAAATTGCTTGCCTAGCTGCCAGCTGCATTTTGGTAGGCATCGACTGCACACAAATGTTGTTTTTAATCAAGGAAATCCCTTGAGCTTGTGACAATATCTTATATTTTTCTTCTAAATAACTTTTTTGAAGTTTTGTTTCTTCTTCAAGCATAGCTAAACGTAATTCACACGTTTTTGCATTTTCTTCTTTTCGAGCAGCTGGTTGCAAATTTGACAGAAAATGTTGCTGGCTGCCAAACGTAAACAAAGAATGTTGTTGAGTATTCTTAGTAATCTCTGGATGTTGCTGAGTATGTTTAGCAAGCTCTGCATGATTCTCAACATTATATAAGTTAGTCGCAGCATTATACCTGCTTGAAACAGCATTATTACAGTTTGGCGCAACATTATAAAAGTTCGACCCATTCGTATACATTGGCTGCGTTCGAGTTGCAGGGTGCAAACTAAGCATTGGCGCCGACTCTAGCAGTTGTGCGTTTCTTTCCGTAATTTTTTGTTGCGCTTCAGCTTCAACTTGGGCAGCAACTTTTTCAATGTTTCCAACTGTTTGTTCGGCAACTTGTTCTTTGCTCCATACCATCGGTTTATTTACTTTGAATGGAGCTGATGTAATTTTTGTTTGATGAAATTCGCTGCTCACGGTTTGCGGGGATGACGTTGCCTGTGGGTGACTTTGTTGGACTTTTGGTGGAGCATTATTTTGAGCATTTGTCGGAGGAGCATTCAAACTCGACGTGACTGCTGCTGACAAGGGATTACAGCATTCGCAGGTCCAACTTATATCAGCTATGTCATTGTTTACTCCGACGCAGTTATAGTGGTACCACATGTCGCACTTATCACACTGCACCATATGGGAATCATCCGTTTGTTCACACTTTTTACAGTGGTGTTCGCTGTCCGATTGGTTTTGGCAATCCGTGGCGGACATGATTACTTTTTCGAACGAATAGGTTTATAAAAATAAATTAAAGTACTTTGTTTTATTTTTCGCGAAGCGCGTAAAGTTTTATTTAATTTTCACAAACCGTGTTTTTATATTTTATAAAGAATTTTTTAAAGATTTGTAAAATGAGGGTTCACAGTCCCGAGTCCACGCTCAACAAGGTTTTAACAGAAGAACGATTTTTATTTTCTATTTCAATTCAGTTTGTTTCATTTTATTTTTATCTATATCAATTAAACTTTTAAATACAATGTCTTAGAATAAGTTTGAATAAACTAGCTTGAATAACAAATCGCTTCAACTTTAAAAATTCTTGTTTCTTTGTTCATCTACAAACGCGAACTGACTGTACTTTTTAAAGTAATCAAAGAAGTAGGCTTTTTTAAATGCTGTTCTGTAACAGTTACTCAGTTACTAGAGTAGCTAGTTAATATATAAAGTGTGAGTATACATAGCAGAATGTATATAAAGAAAAATTTATGTATGCAAATTTAGAAGTTATATGGCAAACTTTTATGGTAAACAAATTACCCAGTACGAAATTTTATTTAAAAATACTTTATTCGGCGGTAACACAATTAATAAAATAAAATCTTAATAATATTAAAAACAAAAAATTTAAAAAAATTTATGTTTGGTTCTGAATTCGGCCTGCAGAGGGCGGAAAGTTCACATATTTTTGTAAAAGCGGAGCAGTCCTTTTTACTTTTAAAAATCTAAAAAAATTCTTTAAAGCTACATACCACTAAATGTGGCTTTTGTTATAACTTGTGTGCAACAAACTTTGTGTAACTACAAACTGCGCGTTTGTTGAATTTACCGCATTCCTTTAGGAAAAATCTGAAACTTCATAAATTCTTCTAAGCAATTAAGTTAAGCAAATATTTTTTATATTAGAAAAGTTTTGATTGAGCAGTCAGTCATGCGGAAAATTTTATGACTGCCTTTCAATCTCAAGCTAAATCACATTTTTTCTTTCTACATGTTTAAGTTTTTTAATATTCTTATATTCATTGTTTCCGTGTAACTTGTAAGGCTTTAAATTTTTTTTTACTTTCATCCTTATTTCCTTATTCTTTCATTTGGTTCCACTTAATCTTCTTTCAAGTTTTCATTTTCGACTTTTCGAAAGTATACGATTATAAACTACAATTTTAAAAATATGTATACTCTAGCACGAACGTATTTTACAATTTAAATTTCCCTTTAAAATATAGAAAAATGGCAGCTCTTGGCGATACTGTAAGCACTGTCGCCTAAACATCCGTTTTATTTTTATTTGCGCCACTTGAGTTCCGTTTCCGGATGCACGCTTTTAAGAACTGTTTTATTGCATTCATTTTGATTTAATATAAAATTTCTTATTTTCTTGATTCGAAGATTCATGCTTTTGTTTTTGGATTTTTTATTTTCCTTGAGTGTTTGTTATTGTGACACATTCATTTCTTACTGGTTGGATGTGTCCTTTTTTTATTGGATTTTTATGTCCATGTCTGTCTGGTGGTCCGCAGTTTTATTGCCTCTCGTTGTATCAAATCTTAAGAAACACACACAATCAAATTCAATAAAGTGGACAATTTGCGGTTATCTGGATATTCTTGTATTTAACTGCAAGTCCTGATTGCTTCTTGTTTCCCCATCTGTTTTGTTTTGTTTCTCTTCGAGAGTGCGTGGTGTGAAAGTGAGTATTTTTGCTGACTGTCAAAAAACAGATATAAAGCCCCGGTTGGCAACAGCAGCGTTCCAAAGCGCTACAAGCAAGCCTTCATATGGATTTCGCCAATAAAACGGGAAATTTGTCAGGCCTTTCGCTCTCGCGGCTCTTAAGAGGCTTGCTAGAAGCACTTCTTTAAAAGAGCTAAAATATATTAAAAATTTTTCACCTGATCTTATTTTTATACTTCTATGTTTTTAAATCAAAATATTTCCAAACTGTGTTCTTTCATTTAGCAGTCATGAAGGCCATTATTATAATTATCGCTGAAAGATATACATTTAAACTTTTTACGAAAAACTTTCTACGAAATATAAGCAGAACCACATTTTGTAGGGAAGACAATACTCGTACTGCCTTTAGTTTTAGTGGTAAATTAACACATGACGTTACCAATTATTTCTTAAGTACAATGTAGCTGCGAGGCCTCCAAAGCCTAATGGACATGGCCGTTAAAACACTGATGACATCTACCATACACAGTAAGCGACGATGGGAGTAGGTATGCACAAAATAGGAGAGAACAAAAAGCGAAGCACAAGATAGGAAGGAAAAACAAATTAAATTAAACGAAAATGCTCTCTACGCCAAAAACACAACGAAAACGAAAGAGATAGAACATACCGAAAAGAAGCAAACAAAAATAAATGAAGTAAAAAATTATTTTCACAATAATTTCTACAATTTTATAGACGAATTCATTACCTTTTTTCTAGTACTTAAGACTAGACGTTCAATAAAACTTAGTTATTTTATATATAAAACGTTGCTTTGGCTCAAACACAAAGGCTAATAACTTCACAAATAAACTTCACTACAAAACTTCTTGTTAGAAAACACGATGCTGCTACGAATAAAGTGAAACTGTTGTTTGAAAAATGAAAAGAAACTATCGGTCTTAACAACACATATAAGATTTCGTTATATTCCGCTTACAGTTCTACATTACGATGTCATCAGCGAAAAATTTTTGCAAGCCGTTATTGAAGAGCTACCCAGTGCAGCTAGGAAGTTATATGGTATGTCACCAAAAGATGCAAAAATACATGACTTGTTTTGAAGACCCTTAACTTTATTGCCTATTGTGAATGTGTGAGGTGAGTGTTTGTAAGTATTGTGTTGTTCTTTTGATCTTCGATTGAAACATTATTTAAGGCGGATAAAATAAACGTACTTTTAATTAATTAATTAGTTTTTTTTTAATTAATTAATTAATTAATAGAATAAAAATAATTGTGAATATAAATATGAAAATGACTATCAAAATGAAAGTAAAAATGATTTTATATATGAATAATATAATGAATATGAATACAAATGTTAAGAGGAATGTGAATGTGAATTTGAATATGAATGCGAATATGAATATAAATGCAATAATAAATATAAATATAAAAATTAATATGATGAATAATATGAAGGTGAACATAAATATGAAAATGACTATCAATATGAAAATGGCTATAAAAATAAAAATAAAAATACAAATAAAAATAAAAATAAAAATAAAAATAAAAATAAAAATAAAAATAAAAATAAAAATAAAAATAATCTGCAATAGAGAAAGTTTTTCATTTTCTCAATGCGAATTTCGTAGTGCGTGATTTCATTGTTGAAGACATGAAATATATTTTCATTTACCACACGAAAAGAAATATTTCTACGAATATGTGAAAAATTTTTCTAATTGAAGAAAATTTTAGTTGAAATATAGGAAATTGCTATACATAATAAATTCTCGAAAATTGAGAAATTTTTAATCACAAAAAGTTAGGTGTTTTTCTCTGAGTTTACGCATGACTTTATTGTAAAATCATTTTATATACGTAAATGTGGCTACATCCAAAAAGTAAGATTTCGTAAAAACATTACAAAGCTGCTAACAATAAAATCTAATATTCCGAACATCAAAAGAACTTGTTTAAACTAGTTGATAAAAAAAAAAACAAAAAGAAAAAAAAATTAAAAATTTTTCGGGCAAATAAAGCAATGACATACTTTTGGGGTTTTGCCCAGCCTTAAAAAAGCAACAAATAAAAGTTTTTTCCAACTTTTGCGCGATTCTAATTAAGCGCATAAAACGCATTTAAACTTTTTCTTGTTGATATTTTTATACAATTTTATTTTAAAGTTAAATAGAGCGCTGCTCATACTGCTCATGGTCACGCGGTGTTTTTAATGACATTAACAACAGAAACAAAAACATAAACAAAAAACATAAAAAAAGCCAACAAAAAAACCAAACATTCCAAATACGCCAAACCAGCCCAATGTTGAAGTTTATGGTGTTGAAAACAAATGTTATTTGCGGAATAGTAAAAAATAAAAACTGGTGGCTTTTAGATTCAATTAAAAGTTACGCAATTAGTTTAATGAGTTAAGTTTATACCAATACAATGAAAAATAACACATTTATTTACAAAGAAATGCAGCTTCAATTGGCAAGGTAGACAACTTAAGAATCAACAAAGTCAGTGTTTAGAAAATAATAACAAGGCCTTTTACATAAAAGGGAGTCAAATAACACTCGAGCCAGTGCAGAAAAAATGGGAAAAGTGCTTCAAAAATTACTTTAATATAATGCGTTACAGCGGAGGACAGCTGCCACGTAAAATCTTTATCTAATTATTATCACATAAAATGTACATTGTTGATAGCTGATAAACTATCAAATGTCCATAAAAATGTTGGCACTCATAAAGCTCTCACGGTATCTATTCGAAAGCTGAGATAACAAGTGTATTTTATGTGTGTGTGTGTCTAGTTTTTATTTGATCATAAACTTATATCTTTTATTTTGAACAATTCAAAGCCATTGGCGGCAAAAGATAGAGCTATATAAACAATGACCTACTTTCAGGCGCCTTGCAACAACAACGACAGTTAATACAGAAATCACTTGATTTAAGCCCACAAATTGCATGCAGCATCGTCATAACTGTTATTTTATCGGAATACTTTTGTTTTGTTTATCATTCACCCACTATCTCTAGCCTTAACCCGTCGTTAGTGTGGTGGGGTATAACATACCCCAGAGTTGCAAGTTTAATAAAACTACTTGTTTAAATTGCAACGAACTAAAAACATTATTTTTGTACAGTAAATCAATTAAGAAATCAAAAGCGATCCAAACTTTTTCGATACATTTTTTTTTGTAGTACCCCAGCAGCAAAAACGGATATCGCTGCTTTGAAAATCACATTAACATCGATGCCAAAGTGCTCTTTAAAGCAGCTTTGAGGTATCAGTGGTGAGATTTTTATATTTTTGATGCTTTATTAAAAATTTTGGAAGCGAAGAAAATACTTCAACAAATTTTAGGTTTGTGATAAAAAAACTTATAAAAAAATGTTGAAAAATAAAATTAAAATATGTTATAAATGTTATGAATTATTACAATTACCAGGGCTCGGATTTTGATGACCTAAAAAACTACGAAAAATTACCTGCAGAAAAAACTCACAAAAATTGCATTAAAAATAAACAAAAGAATTTAGCCTTGAAAATAAAACATAACTTAATTAAAATTTATTTAATGATAGCATATCCTGAGTTTTTATCTAACACTTGTTTAATTTTTCTACATACCCTTTCGTCAGTTTCACCACGCGCAGAGCTTTTTTTTCATCGAAGTCTATAAACAAAGCTACTCCTTTGTCGAGAGGTAATGTTTTTGATTGAAGGGACTCTAGTATTAAAGGAATATGCTTAAAAAATTTGCATTTTGAAATTTCTTAGTAAAAAAAACAAAAAAAAAATATTCAAAAATTACACTAAAATGACCTAAAAAACCGAGAAATGCTCTAAAAATTAAAAATGTCCAAAAATAACAATAACCAAAAATGCCCTAAATCTAGTAAAAATTGCCTGAAAACTAAAAGCGATGAGTAATGACGAAAAAATGTCCTAAAAACTTTTCATATTTGGAATTTAGGAAACATAAATGGACGTTTAAAATAAGCAGGAAATGTCTTAGAAGCATCAGAAAAAAGATGACATGTCATCAAAATCCTAACCTGATAATTACTAAATAAAATATCCTTTTTATAGTTGTTGTTACTTATTCAAAAAGCATTGGTCGCAAATTAATAAACTAATTATATTCCGATTCTTGCAGAAGAATTATGGTAGCAGTAGTGTTTATTTAGAGATTTTCTTACCTATTTGGAAGCATCAGTAAGCATTTTGTTGTGATTCTTTAGTTGTTTGATAGCAGCAATAATGATTTAATTTCGATTTTTCGGTTGCTTGGTGTCAGCAAAATTGATTTTATTTTGATGATTTGGGCTATGTGATTATAGCATTTGTGTTTTCTGCACACATCTTTTTTGTTTTAGAATCATCCATATTGTCTCCCCCACACCTTCCATGGAAGCAAAAAAGCAACACTTTTGTATTTTTTATATAGTTTAATTGTATCACCAGAGAATCAATAGCTTTCGTATGACATACGATATTAAAAAACATATGAAGCTGCATACAAAAAGGTATCGATGGTTGATAGCAAAAACATCGCTGAATTATTACTAAAGCATTGATACGAACGACTGCTGGGACATTATTCAACTTTTACTTTAGGGGTACGTCATACCCCACCACACTTATGGCGTGACTTTTTTCCACGGTGGGTTAAGACCATGATAGAATTACCAGGTAGTATTAATCGCTACTTTTACTTGTTACTTTGGGCATATAGTGTCAAATCATGATATAATTACCAGGTATTATTATTCGCTGAAAATCAGCTGGGAATAAACTGTCATTTTGGGCATATAGTGTCAAAATGTAGCGAGTAGGTAGAAACAGTGCTGCTTCTTGTATAATTTCAAATCAGAAATCTGCAAACGATAGGGGTATTCACAATGTGGTGAATATGTAATTAGTTTTTACAAAATAACCAATATTTAAAAGTTATTGTGAACGAACCTTTAATAAAGTGTTGTCTTTTTAAAATTAGCTAATTTTTTTGTGTATTTTTGTTTGGAAATATAAATGAAAATCATCATTTTACTGTAGGAAATCATAATTTTACTGTAGGAAATCATAAAAAATTTTTTGCAAAACACTACATTATAATAATTTTTATTAAATAATCTTACAATGCAGCCAGTAGCTTTGAGTAAAAATGCTTTTGGGAATAAACATTATGCATTTTGTTTGTGTAATTTTACAAAACTTAATACAAATATCAAATTTAAATATTTATCTTGTCCTTGCACTTGATGTTAGTGGCGTGACTTTAATGTTCTAATGTCTGACTTTAAAAAGTTCAAATACTATAAAGCCTTTGTATCGTTTAGCGTAATACAATCAGCTCTATCATGAATAATTTTTCACGCGGAATCGGAAAAGGGAGTTTTAATTTTTAAGACAAAGCTCAAGAACATTTTGGAAATTTTAAAAGCAAATTCGTTCATCAACGGTTTATCAACAAATCAGAAATTTTTTTTTCCATTTCAGAAAATGCATTCTATATTTTATTAAGAGCTCTTTCGCAGGTTCGGGAAGTTCGTTTGATGAACACAATTCAGCGAGTTTTTTTTTCTGTACTCCTTACACTAAATGTTCCTACCATTGGCTTGGTTAAAGATCGCCTCCAAATCTTTTATTTTTTTCCATAAATGCAGCTGATGGCTTTTTCAGCCCTCCCTGCGAGACTTCATCCACCCATGTAAAGGAGCAGTCTTTACTTTGAAAACTTTCAAAATATAGCCTTTTTATTATGTAGCCTGCAACGTACTCTAAGGCGTCCTCGTGCAGTTCGTCAATTTCGTCACCTGTTAATGTTCATATGTAGACATCTGGGTAAAAGTAAAAATCCCCTTTTACTTCTTGGTGTGTTTGCAGTACTTTTATTTGACACTAAAAAGTAGTAAAAGTAGCGATTAATAGTACCTGGTAGTTCTATCATGGTGTCAAATAAAAGTATTGCAAGCACATCAAGAAGTAAAAGGGGATTTTTTGGTCTTTACTTTTGCCTTGATCTCTACATTTGCCGAATGTACACAATTACAATGAAGTCGGTAATTTTTCTGCTGCTAGTTACTTCTGTTAAATTCCATGCCATAGACTACTTTTAAGTTTTGAGAAGTTTAAAACATACGAGTCTTTATTTTTATAAAATTTTTTAATTCATTTATTAATCAGTCAAACATTAAATTTTAAATCATATTCTTCACATTGTTTTTCCTATGCAGAAACCTACCAGTTAATTTTTGATGCAATGAAGCAAAAAATTTGCTATTTATCAATGTTTATCACGTGGCTTATATCAAGTTCAAAGACAAGATAAATAATTGTTTGTAGTTTTCTCTTTTCAAATAATACAAAAAGCAACATTGTTTGCACCTACTCACTTCATTTTGACACTATATGCCCAAAATGACAGTTTATCCCCAGCTGATTTTCAGCGAATAATAATACCTGGTAATTCTGTCATGGGTTAAGACTATCATAATTTTCGTTAGTCACATCTTTTGATGTCATTAAATGACATTAAAAGCATTTGATGTCATTAAATGACATAAAAAGCATTTTGGTTTATTTTTTCAATGTCAGTCAGCATAAAACCAAGTGTTGATTAACTGCTTTATTTTGTATATCGAAAAGGCAAACCAACGACAAGTAAGACACGAAAAGCAATACGTTTTTCTATACAAAATTCTATTACTTCTCGTGTCTTACTTGTCGTTGGTTTGCGTTTTCAATATACAAAATAAGGTGGTAAATGTGTTTACTACAAAATGTTGAATATTCATGATATTTATTGCATGGAACAATATGCGAAGCGGAGCGATTTTATGTGAAAAATAAAAAGTACCCATGTATCGAACTGGCTCAGGAGCGGAGGGAATCGATAAATATGGTATCATACATTATTTATATAAAATTTTGAAAGGATAGGACTTTATCTTCCTGCTCCGGTTTAGAGCCCAAAAGAGGACTTTCTTTTAAACGGTTTTTTAAAAAACCTCTAATGAATGAAATTGATAAATATTTGAGCGATGATAATAAATGTAAGCTTTCAGCACGATATAGTCCCATTCTCCAGCTGCAGAAGGTCGTCTAAAATAATAGATTTTCAAAAATTATTTTTATTGCAATTTTATTCGTTAAATTCATCAGGTATTTTGGAAAGTAAACTAATAGAAGTGAAATTGATAAAAAATTGTTTTCTAACATTTAAAAAAATATTTTCTTTCTATCCATATCTTTTTATGTATTTCTTTGAAACGTAAATTTTTTTAGATTTTTATTAAATAAAAATTATTTAAAAAAACAAATTGGAAAACATATTTTCTTTTCGTTCGAAAAACTGTTTGATGGCAGTTAGGTGGACGAACAATTAAATATTTACTTCAAAACGGTTCCAGCCTTCAAAACTGTTTGCATTACTATTTTCTACAAAATTTTTCAACTGATCGATTAACAACGATCACATATTCACATTCATCAAAAAAATGTTAATGATCGGCGGATTTTTTTTTAAATATTTTTAAGGATTTTCTTTTCAAACTCGTCAAAAGAATAAAATATTAACACACCATATAATTTATCTTATCTACTTGAGGGTCATTTAAACAAAAAATAAGAAAACTGAAGACTGCTAAAAGCATTTCAAGTAAAAAAGTGGAATTAAAGTCAGAAAAGAAAAACGCTCATCAGCAAGAAAACTTCTTGCGAGTCTCAGCAAAAATATGTTTATTATTGCAATAATGAACATTTTCGCCCATAAAGCTAATATCTGAAGTTGTCTAGAAAAGGGTGACAGTAGATGTTCTCAAGGTTTTTATGTTATTGCCAGAGGCACTCAAGCATTGCTTGCTACAGCTTGGACAGAAGGGGCCCTAAGTTGTTGACGCAAACACCCACCAAACGCCAATAGTCACAGATGTCAAATAACACAAATGACAAGTTGAGTGTTTGAGTACGTGTTGGTGGCTTATTTGTTCTTAACCAAAACAACTAACAACAACTAGTAGCCAACTAACTCTGGACTTCAACTTGTTTAGATTCATTTTCACATTGACGGTAGCACTTTAAAGTGTCTGTCTTTGGAAAAATTAAATTAATTTTTTTGACCATTTGGAGCATCTTTAAAATGCTTTGGCCTTTTAAAGAAAAAACAACTAAACACTGATTTTTTATTTATTTTTTCTGTGGTTCAAGCATAGTGAAGCACTGAAGCGGCCATGGCTTGATACATTGTGACCAAAATATCTTGACATCGGCTGAAAAAGCTTATTTTTTTACGCCACCTAGTGAGATACATTAAAAAAAAATAACTTTTTTGGCATCTTGAAAATTTGTAGCCTCTATGTTTTATAGTCTTTTCACAATAACCCAGCAAACACAAGTCAAAGGTGTGAGTTTTTTTTTTTCTCAAATTTGATTTCAAATATGATTCTCAAACCATTTTCAAATGAAGAATTAATGTTTGATATTAACATTTGAGTTCGATTGAAGGTTGATTCGACAATAAATGTTTTTCTCAAATGTAAAAGTATGTTTGAAATATTGTGCATAGCTAAGGAATCGATAAGTTTTTTAAATTTCATTTTGACATTTATATTTAGTTCATAATTACAGTTTGAAAATCACATATGAAATAAGTTTGAGAACAACATTTGATATTAATTTGAAAATAAACCTATTTCTCAATTTGAGCATAAAGTTGCCTTTTTGCTGAGAATGCTATCATTCTCAAATCCATGGCAGAATTATCCAGATAGTGTTGACAACTGCTTATTTTCTCTTCAAAAAGAAAACATAGTCTGTCAAAAACAGCTGATAGTGAAAGAAAGCGAAAAAGAAAGCAAGCGTCGACAACTAAAATCATAAAATAAAAATTTTTGTGCGTTTAAATAAACAAACAAAAACTTAAAATCATGAAAGTTGTAAAAAAATCGTGTGTGATTTGTGCGAAAAGCTTTTCAGTTCGTGCAGATCTGTTCAGTTCGTTTGTTCAGTTCGTGATGTTAAATTCTATTCAGTGCCTCAAAATGAAGTTCTTCGCCAGAGGTGGATTGATGCCTGCGGCGTGATGCTGTTTATTTACAATGGCCGAATGAAAGTGCTCTCTTTTTGAGTACATTTTTTTGACAGCTTATTTTTTCCATAAAAACTGTCAACACTACCTAGGTATATTATATGATTATTATAATTTCTATGCTAATTTAATTAATTTGAATGTACGAAATTTATGTAGTCAGTAACTTATCCCAACTATTTTAACTTATCCCAACTTTTGAATTCGCCGTAAAACTCGACCCAAACATTTTAATTCGCCGCAGCTTATTTAAAGTGGCAAAAAATAATAAGCTAAATAGTTTCTTTTATAAGGAAAAAAATTAAGAAAAAACGTATACTAATGCAAAAATACAAACTATATAGTAAAATTAGGGCTGAAGTGCAAAAAATAAATATTTTTGTGTGAAATTCAGAATTTAAAATTAAACCAAAAAAAGTAAAGCAGTAGAAAAGGTTTCAATTTACATGTTTGTTCGAAAATGTATTTTAATGTGGCACATTAACTGGCACTATGCTCAAGTCCCGCTCTATCGTCTTTATTCCCAAAATTGCTATCGTCCTTCATACCGTAAAATGGTCTTGAAGTAAAATAATCAGTTCAGAAAAGAAAAAAAAAATATTTTTAAAACGAAAAAAATATATAAGGTGAAAAGGTTCCACTCTACATTTTTGTTCAGAAATGTATTTTTATGTGTTTAATGCAACGGAACTATGCTCAAGTTCCGCTCCATCGTCCTTGGTACCTAAATTTTGGCTGAAGTGCAAAAAATTGTATATGAAAGACGATAAATAGCAATTTTGGGATGAAGGCCTAATATAATCAGTTTGCTATATGCTATCACATATCAAAAATTCAGAATGAAACCGTTTAGGTTGGGTCAATTTTTGGGGTGTGGAGATCCTACTTTCATAAAAAAATCACAATTTTTTGCACTTCAGCCCAAATTTAGGTACCAAGGACGATAGAGCGGAACTTGAGCATAGTTCCGTTGAATTAAACACATAAAAATACATTTTTGAACAAAAATATAGAGTGGAACCTTTTCACCTTTTAAAACATAAATATTTTTTTCGTTTTAAAAATAATTTTTTTTTTTCTTTTCTGAACTGATTATTTTACTTCAAGACCATTTTACGGCATGAAGGACAATAGATAGCAATTTTGGGATTAAGGACTAATATATTCAGTTTGCTATCAGCTATCATATATCTCAAATTCAGGACGGAACTTTTTGTTTTGGGGCAAGTTTTAGGGTGTGGAATTCTTGCATTCATAAAAGATTTTTTGCACTTAAGCCCAAATTTAGGTACCAAGGACGATAGAGCAGGGCTTGAGCATAGTGCCATTTGATTTGGCACATCAAAATACATTTCTGCCTAAAAATGCAGGATGGAACCTTTTAATTTTCCATAACTTTTTCGTTTTTAGAAAAATTTTTTTTTACCTTAACTAAGTTTCTTAATTCGAAGCTGTTTATATCAAGGACGATTGATAGCAATTTGGAGAAGAGGTGACAAATTTATTAAACAAATATACATTTTTTCTAAAAAATACATAACCAAAAAATTTACCAAACCATACGTTTTTTCTTTAGAAAAATACCTATTTGTCCAACTAAATAACAATGAGTTTATTTTTAACTCCGTATGTATCCTTTAGAGTGCGCCACCACCCTTCCTCCATTTCCATTTCCCTCTATGTTAATGCAAGAAGTTAAATTTTAATGCTAAAGCCATCATCTTATTTAAGAGAGCAAAATGTTTATTGTCAATACATTTTATGGTATATCAGCATTTTCTGAAAGTATAAATCTAGTCCTACTTAAATTTTTTGTGATTTGCCACTTGTAAGGGACAAAAGCGTGAGCGCTATTGCGGGCGTTTATTGTTCACAAAAGAGATTAAATAAGAAAATCAATCAATACAAAGAATAACTCTAAGGAGTTATAAAATTCTATTGAATAAACTGGTTGGGTCAAAATTAGTGTTGCCAGATGTTCCATATTAACCGGGAAGTTCTGTATTTTACATTTAATTTTTTAACTGGCGTAACAAGACTAATTCGATGTTTTCAACAATTTTGTTATATGGGCATTTCCATGGTTGCGCACGTAACGTTCGTGCGCTTTTTCTGTTGTTAAAAATTCAAAAAACAAAGAGAAATATAAACTTTTTTTGACCTGTTTTGATTTTTTGATAACACTCTAGTAGTACTATATTTAATGTAAAAGGTGGAAGCGATCGAAAGATATAAACAAACAAAAAAGGAGGCGCTACGATACAAAAAAATGGAAGTGGTTTTTGTCTGCTCAACATAAACAAAAAAATCTTCGAAACCTTCTGAGAAAAACAAAAAAAGTGTAAGTAATTCAGGACCTTAAAAATCGAAAACAAAAAAAAAATTGATTTAAACTTTGTATATACGAGTATTTATTATACTTATGAAATTCCAACTTCCGTTAAAACTTTTCCGCTTTTGTCACCATTTTTCAACTTTTGTTGCCATTTTTTCATATGTTGCCATTTTTTGAGATCAGCTCTCAGTACTGTCACAATATAAATTTAAGCATTTTTTTCTATTATGGAGGTTCAAACAAATTTTCAGTAACATTTAATTTTAACTTTGGTAGACCTTTTGATATAAATGCCAATATGCCACTGATTGATTTTCGAAAACATACTTTCAAATTTATCTATGTAGAGCTCAAGAAATATTGAAAATTGCCTAAAGAAAAAATGAATAAAATATTTTAGCTACCAAAATTTTAACTCGGCAAACTTTGCACATATTTTTTTAGATAAAATTTTGCTCTTGTCCCCTTTTGCAGAAACAAAAACTTGAAAACACTAGTCCAAATACTAAAAATTAGTACCAAAAAACATTTGTATCAAAAGTTAATTCTTTCAAAACTTGATTATTTCGATTTTTGTACTATGTTCTATGTTTTGTACATGTTCTTGCAATCAATTATTAATCATATTATGTCAACTAGAATAAGTTTATTTAAAATTAGAGCGACCTATTACCTTAAGTCAAATTATAAGTCTATTGAAGAATCGATATGAAATCGCTTTACATAATTCTCTAAGGGTCAGTTTTTCCATACGAGTTTAAACTTTAGTCAAATTAAACATAGCTTAACTTATCAAAATTTAACATTTAAACTCGGTTTAAATAGATATTTTAGCATTCGTAGAAGTTACGTTGACTAAAATTATCATATAATGTTTCTTTTTTGCCTAAACCGAGTTTAAACCTCCAATTTTGGTGAGTTAAGCTCGGTTTAATTTGACTAGACTTTAAACTTGTACTAAAAAACTGGCCCTAAGAGTGAAAATCATTTTCTACTTTAATGAATTTATGTGAACAATAATAAGATTATTTCTAATTTAAAATTAAGAAGATCTATAACCTTAAGCCAAATGCATGCTAAAGGTTAATTCTTAAAATAGAGATTAAGAGATTTAAGAGGTTTAACTGTGTCGGTGCTTTGAATTAATGATATGTTATTATCATTTATTTCCGAATATATTGTCATGTTTCCTTTTGTAATGCAGAACTGTAAATAACATCTGACGCAAGTCTCAAAGTTTTGCCCCAGCATGGCGCCGTATGCAGCGAATCTACTCCGTTGCCTGCTACCTATGTCATCAGTGAATTGAAATCAAATGTAGAAGAGAATTGTAAACAGGTGTTAAAGGTGTCTTAGCTAAAATTGATCAAGTGTGTTGTGAGTTGAGTAGGCCTATTATGGTTCACAGCAATACACTGCTGTGTCTTAGTTTAAGTATTAGCAGTGTACACAATAAAAACAGAAATTACTGTTGTGTTGTGAACCGTAATAGGCCTATAGATGTTAAATGCTTAAGCACAAATAATCGAGAACTGAACCTGCGAGTATTACGCTAACTCCAAACGGTTTGTGTTCTCAAAAGACTTTACTCTCTGTGCCTTGCATTTGCCTGCATGGAGGTGACGACCGACGAACAAAATATAATTTCGATTGAAAAAACATTCAGTCTCTGTTTCTATTATTTGAAACCATGCTAACCAGGTTCTTAAGCATACGGGCCACGCATTCTAGCCACTTGGCTACGGCCGACACGTCTTCTCAGCTGTATTGTATTGAAGAAATAGTCGGTTTTATCATCTTTCCATTCTTTCTTTGAAGTAAATACTCCACTTACTTTTTGAGGCTCATAAAAAAAGCCAACAAATTAATCATAAAAAAGCAACAAATCTTTTTTTTTGGGTATCATTAATTAGCTAGTAAACTACGCCCACCTAAGAAATGAAACATTTGTTAAAAAAATAGAATTTTACAAAATGCAGAATAGCAGTGTTAAAACAAGAACTGCATCTTTAAGATGCTAGCTATTTGTTTGAGTATTTTCAAATTTAGCAAGTGGGCGTTAAAATAATGTATGAATAAAAATTTCATATACATATGTATTCTCTGTTTTACTGTCATTAGAGGCACTTTTATCACCACTCGACATGTATGTAAAGTAACGCATTTAAAAAAAAAAGTTCTTCTCATATATTGGCTTCTAAATACCACAACAAATAGCACACATGTGTGCATCTTCAAAATTATTCATGTAAACACAAACTTAGTATTTTCCATATGAAGAGATTTCAAGAAAATCGTAAAATACACTGTACATTACTATAGAAATACAAAGCTGTTGTGCTTAAATTCATTTACAGTGTATTTAAATTCTGTATATAATTTTACAAGATAGGCCATGATATTTTTTATAGTAATGCCTATTATGATTGGTGAGTTTGGAAATTGACTGGTTCCTTTAATGTTAGGAGCAGGCCGCAGACGTTTAGACTTTATGTGCTACAGTAGAAAACTCAAAATAAATCAACTTTTTGACAATTTTTCTAAAATAGAAAAAACTTTAATTCGAAAAAAAAGTACCACATGTTTACATATCGCTCATTTACTTGAAGACCGTCATAACTCAAAAAACGCGATTTTGCAGAAAATTCGTTTAAAGTTTTCAATTGCCGTGCATAGTAGAATTAGAGAAAGCATATAGCATTTTGGAGAGATAGACTGCTGGAACTGTCAAAACGAAATTGACAGCTCATACAAAATCTGAAAACGATGAGAATGCGATAAGAACGCAAAAATAGGCAAGAATAGCAAAATGCTTGAGTTTGACAATTCTGGCAGTCAGAAATGCATATATCTTTACTAGTTCTACCATGTTGCCTTGCATCTTGTATGAAAAACGAGAAGCATATTCTCTTCTCACGCCGATAGTATTCAAAATAATTGCCCGTATGAAAAAAAGTAGAGTATTCAAAATAAAAAACCTTCAAAAGTAGTTAGCTTATATAAAAAAGTGCTCTTTATTACACTACAAGAATCAGATGTTTCGAACTTGCTACAAATTAACCGTATTGGTATGAATAAAAGTAGTGTTTGCTACTGATTTTGAGTAGTAAGCAATATGAAATAATACAAGTTTGTAGTAAATTATTTATTTATATTAAGTTTATTGAATTCATTTAATTTTATATTTATTTGGGCAGGCAAAAAGAAGATTTGCTGAAGTTGAAAGCAAACTACAAAAAGGGCAATCGGCCATGGACAATTTTAAAGCTCTCTTCAGATTCACTTTAATAGGAGTCAATAGGATTCACGATTCAGTGCACTTGCCTGTGCAGTTAAGGACTGGAGGAATTTTGCAGTTGTGCAGTTAGGTTTTCGTGAGCACGCCACTATCACTTTTTTCAAAGCTGTCAAAATTTTCAATGTGTACAAGTATACAGCTGCTCAATTCCTCAACTGCACTGGCAAGTGCACTGAATCGTGAATACTCCTATTAAAATTAAGCAGCTGCGACGAACATATATCACATTTTTGTAGTAATGCTACTATCGAAGTTAGTAGTCGTATAATTTCGAACAAAATTACTTTCATACTTAATCCAAGCTTTTTTGTAGCACTTTACTTTTTGGTAGTTACTACAAATTACTGAAGTTGCTACTTTTAATCCAAATGGGCCAATAACATGAAATTTTTACACAATATGAAGCATGATATAAAGAACAATTCTGCATCATTAGCCTAAAAATCGTGTTCTTTGAGTTATGACGGACTTCAAGTAAATGAGCGATAAGCAAATTAATGTACGAATATAAATATTTAAATATAGTAAATTTTACGAAGTAGTGCAGGCTCCAACGGTACTTCTTTTAAACAAAGCCTTAAAAAAATTTTCTTGCTAAAAAATGTATGTTTAACTCAGTTTTGTAACTGCGCGAATTCAATATTTAGATATGACTTGCGGCGAATTCGGCAAAAAATTGGGCTGAAGATTTTGGGCTATCTTCACAGAAGTCAATAGCTAGAGAATATTATTATAACTATTTTTAAAAATATTAAGTAATGAAAATGTGCCAAATTTCAATACGTCATTTGAATTCCATCGTAAAAATGGACAGAAATTTGTTAATAACTGTAAGGGGCACCACTACTAGCGTGACCATAAAAGAAAAATATCACTTTTGTAAAAGAAACTATTGCAGCAATTGTATTGAAGTTTTCTGGCTATATTAATACATATTTAAGGAAAAAAATACCTAATTTTTTAAATAAAAAACTGGAATATTCTCGTGCTTATTGGGTATCTTCTCAGCGACCAAATTTCTCTTACTCAGTTCCTGAAATAGAAAAAAGTTAAACTTGAAGTTAAACTAGAAACAATATTAAGAAAAAAGAATGAAAATGACTAATTTTTAAGAAGGGTATTTTTTATATTTGCATAGTAATTAAGTAGCACTACAATAATTAAAAACAATGTCAACAATCGACCCTAAGGATTTAAAGTTATAAGCAAAAATATGTGTTGGCGTTACTTTACAAAAAACGGAAGTGATTTTTGACTTGGATTAAAAAATTTGCAAAACTCTCTGAATTGGGCAAAACTTTTTGTATACAACCTTTTTTAAAAGAGTTAAAAATAACATAGGTTTATTTTCCAAGTGATTACACTTAAAAATCTTCTCTGCTTTTTTTTATTAGGCTTTTTGAAATTTCCATTGTAGTTTAATTAGAAAATTAAGTATTTAGATAATTAAGTAATTATGTAATTTAGTAATTAAAAAACAAATTTAATATATTGTCCCTTCCTTGCCTCAACCACTTTTTCATTATCTTCAGCCAATGCCTTTAATTTTTACTAAAACAAAAATGTTTACGAAACATTTACTAAACATTTACGAAAATAAAAACTACATTTGTGAAACAGTGTAAACGATTTGATCATAATTTTAAATGTATTTATGCATAAATTGCTTAAATTAATAATATTGAAATATTTCTGTCAGATAGTATCATCAAATAATAAGTTTTTAATAAGTTTTTATTTTTTGGTCACAGTAGACTTTTCTGTGGAAATGCCCATATTTTTTATTTCAAAACGCTTTGCGAGTATCAATTTTTATTCTCTGACGCAGAGTTTTTTAATTGTTGTCGACACTGTCCTAAATTGCCAATGTCATCGTGACATCTCATCATGTGGAATCGCAATACTTCATTATTTCCACCATATTTCATTTGCACTGCAATTGCAATAAACTTAATTAGATTGCATGCTTCGCTATCTGTCCGTTAGACTGCACCCGTTTGTTCGCTTTGGTCAGTCACCGAGTGAATTCGAAAGTCATAAAAGACAAGACAAAACTAATAATTTCAAAGGCAAAAACAGAATGACTGCAACAAGTGCTTCATGATAGGGCTTCAATATCAGTGCACAGCACTTTGCTTTTGAGGAGCTTCGTTTTTGCACTGCTTTTTTTATTGTCTTTATTTTAGCATTACTCTCCATTTAACGTGACACTAACACGCTATAGCATTGACAGACTTTGTGGATGACATTTCTAGTGAAACAGATTTATATAAAGTTTAATTGAAATGCATTGCATTCTAAGGGACGGACTTTTTCTTTGTTTGCTATATGTTTTTGCATTTGCTCTATAAAATGGAATTTTCATTTTGCACATCTTACTAACCTCATTTGAATCAGGCATCATTTCAGTTTTTTTTTTTTGTTTTTTTCATAACTATCTATTTAAGTATAAATTCAAAGAAGCCAATTGAATGTTTCTGTCACATTGTAGCCCATTTTGCCACCTTGATGTTGTGCTTTTCTAGTTGTAGAATTCAATATTTAATATTATGACTTTGAATTGAATCGATCATTTCAAAAACCTTATAAGTCACACAATTAGAGTTTTTCAGGAATCAATAAAAACTGTTCCATGCACAAACAAACGAGTTTTAAAGAACTTGTTTGTGCTTAATTTAGTATTTGAGTTGTAAAAAATTGAAATATCGAATCACTTTATTAATTAATAATAATATTAAAAAAAACCTGCAAAAAGTGTTCTTGACTTATGTTGTTTTAGCAAGAAATATGATTAGTGGTATATAATTTATCCAAAGCAATCGCAGTAATCATATTTTTTAATACTTATTATTGACGATTACGCTTAAAAATTAACTTATTAACATTTCACATGCATTAATTTGTCATGTTTTAAGTTTATCTCTTGGAATATTTCTTTCCAACGATTCCATGCAGAAACAACTTAAGTCATTAATTTAGCTTTTTTTTCTTAATTTTTAATTTGTATTTATTGTGTTATACCTCTATTCTCATATTTCATCCTCAATATTTAAATAATATATAAAAAATAAATAAAAAATGTAACTCTATTGTTACTATTATATTTAAGTATACTTTTATTCTCAACTAGTAATTTTAATCATTTATTTATATAAATTTCAATCAGAACTCACTTTTAAAACTCTTGTTTTTTTTTATAAATTTCATGAATTTCATATTGTTATTGTAAAAATTTAACATTATTCTTTTTTTTCTAAGAAACCCCATGAGCTTTCTTTAAATTTTTTGATTTTAGTTTGCAGATATATGCTCGATACTCGTTCTTTGGAACTACAGAGCATATTAATATTAATCATCCTTAATTGCTTTATGATTTTCGATAAATAATTTTTCATTTCATTAATGTTTTAAATTTTATTTATCGATCCTTAAGACGTTTTTAATTATAGTATATCTTTAAACTTATTAGACTTAATCCACGGATAAATGATTAATAAATTTGAATTCAGTCACTTGACTTATGTTGTTTTAGCAATAAACGCAGATTATTAGGTATTGCTTAAAGTGGAAGAAGTACATAGAAGTGTATATATTTTACCCAGGTATTGCTTAAAGTGGAAGAAGTACACAGAAGTGTATATATTTTACCCAGATTATGGGTCAACCTTCAAGCAAGCCTTTGCAATAAAAAAACTATGTGCGAAAAAAAATTTATTAATGCTGTTTTTGAAATGACCGATTCAATTCTATACAGACCTATGTTCAGAGTTTTTTTTTTGTTATTTTTGATGTGACCAAACTAAACTCATCGAAATTCAGCCAATTTAGTTGCGGCCTTTTATTTTTTCGGGCACAATAACAGTTACTTTTGACTTTTATTTTATAGCTCCCAAATATCAGGATAATTTGTATTTTTTCAAAGGCCACTTGACCGAATAAAAAACTATTAAAACTAAAAAAATGCTTTATAGCTAAAAATGTGTGCTTTGATAAACGATAAAAATTGCATTAAAATGTTTTTTTGTTGGTATTGTTGTATATTTTTGAACGAAAAATATAAGGCAAAAAATTACTGTTACTTTTGTTTTATATAATAGAAGTCAAAAGTAACCGTTATTTTTGACCGAAAAAATAAAAGGCAACAAATAACTAGTATTTTTGTCAGGAGAAATAAAAGTTAAATAATAATTGTTAATGAATTAAGATTGTGAGCTTTAGATCAAGTGAGTTTTCAAGAAGGCAACAACAACAACAACAACTCTGTATAGAATCAATCACTTAGCTGACTAGACAGTCTGTTTCGGAAATCGCTACATATTCCTCTTCAGTAGTCTTTGAGTGATTAAGCTGTGATCAACTCACTGTTTAAACTAGCATATGAATGTGCAGATCCTCTAATTAATTCTTATGAATTGTATGGCTGCTAATCATATGACACTTCAAAGCAGTAGACCATTTTAGGTCACCGCCATCAACTCTATCAAGGGTTGCCATCTGTTCTAGTTGCATCTTCATTTATTTCAATATTCATTGGTGTTCGATTGTTTGTCGAAATGCACCATAGAAATGAAACTCTTGGCGAGTATGTAAACAAGCAAAATTGTCGCATTTGGGGCACAGAAAACCCGTACGCATACATTGAAATGCCGCTGCACCCAAAACGAGTCACTGTTTGGTGCGGATTTTGGTCCAGAGCCATAATTGGGCCATTTTTCTTCGAAAATGAGCAAGGAGTGGCCGTTACAGTCAATGGCGATCGTTATCGCTCCATGTTGAACGAATTTTTGTTCACAAAAATTGAAGAGGAGGATATTGGCAACATTTGCTTCAACAGAACGGCGCTACGTGCCACACAGCCGAAGCTACACTCGATGTTTTGCGCCCTGTTTTTGAAGATCGCATTATCAGCCGCAGAGCTGATGTCGTTTGGCCACCTCGGAGCTGCGATTTGACACCGTTGGACTATTATTTGTGGAGTGCCCTCAAAGATAAGTGTTACGCCGACAAGCCAGAGACAATTGACGCTTTAAAGGACAATATTCGTGAAGCCATTAGTGAAATACAGCTGCACACAATCGATAATGTGCTTTAAAATTGCACCGATCGTGTAGGCCAGCCGAGGCAGCCATTTGAATGAAATTATTTTTCGTTATTAACCGGAAGGATTGTACTTTCAAATAAAAAAAGAAATTTGATAAAATATCCAGTAGTTTTTTTTTATAGAATTTTAAAAAAAAAAAGTTATTTGGCGGACCCTTTATTTTGGTGTGTAAAATAACATTTACGGTACGGTTGTCTCACGGCTTTCTTTTATTAGTTATACTTAAATTTATGGCAGAAAAAGCTCTTTCAGCGCATGCACTGCTATGCGGAAGATAAAAAAGAAAACCATATCAATTTTTTTTTTTTATATTTTTGGGAATATTTTACTTGTATTTGCAAATTTCATATTTAACCCTAGAACTACAAACCGGGGTAGATATGTACCCGAGGTAAACTACGAACTACGTTTCTAAGTTGGTCAATGCCTTATCGACTGACGACTTATACCATAACTAAATTCAAGGTTCTAACAACAGGGCTAGGTCGCGAGACCTTTTAGTTTCTTGTTTATTGTGACGGAGTGAAGACGTGATGCCCGTGTGGGTTTGATATCTATCCCGGCTTGTACTTCCCGTTAGTGGTTTGTCTAGGTAAGTTATTTTTCTTTTTCTTGCTAAAATAAATTTAATTCTCATAAATATGTTTTCACGTATTTTTTTTACAATAAAACATTAACTTGCATTAAGTGCATATTTAAAGTATGCATACACTGTGATTGTGTATCCCGGAGTTTAATCGCCATAAAAGCGATTGTGGCGCCTTTGAATAAGCTAAATCGTTACATTACTTTTGAATATTTTTTGCATGCTTTTTGCATAACAGGAACCGAAATATATTCTTGAAAAGCAATATTTCAAGGATTTGTTTTTTCCATATATAAGATTCCGAATTTTTTTAATTTTCAGTCTCAAATAAACAGACGTTTTTGGAAAAACATCATGTTAGTATTATTTTTCTTAAAGCTTTGTGTGTCCTCTTTCAAATCCCGTTTTAAATTTGAAATTAAGTTGTTTAGAAGTAAAGTCATAAAATGTTGTTTGTTGAATTGCGGTTTGACCGTTTTTCAGTTGTTTTAGCTATTTAAATCGATTTTTCACCAAATAAACCTTAATCAGATTGAATTTTTTCTTTACCATTCTATTTGGCGTGAAAAAAACATAAAAATTCATGCACTTAAGAGTTAGATTACTGCTTTCAGAACGATTTTACGAAGAAGAAACCCATGGGGTAGGATTTACAGGTAAAAAATGGGTTTGTAGTTCTAAGGTTAAAGTGCCAACAAATTTTGCACATCTTGAGTAACTAAATTTCATAAATCAATATTTTTAGTGACCTATATTCTAAGTCGATATATATTCAGATTTTTTAAATAAATAGGAACACAACGGAATTAATGAAGGATACGTTTTGTTTTTACAAACGATAGGATCCGCCGATCCGCTTTCGTCCCATAAATTAAATCTTGTAAAAGTTCTCAGCTGTATTGCTCAGCTATAGTTTGCCAAGCAAAAAATTAAAATACGCTGAAAAGAAAAAAAATTACGTTTGAGCTTACAACTGAAGACTATCAAAATGAATTTAAGCTATACACACAGGCTAATTCAAGTAGTAATAAAATTAAATTAAAACTCCAGATGACTCAGATAATTTTAGAATGTATTTAAATACAAGATATTAAAAAATTCTTAACATAATTTGTTGATTTTGTGACAAAATTACCCTTTTTGCACAAAAACGCGGTCAACCTAATCTTCTCCGTTTTTAATAGTTGCCTCTTCTGGCAACACTGACTGTATGGCATTGTTGTTGTGGCTGTTTATTAATTACTCTCCCGAACTGATAACCTGAACAGAATGAAGTAATTTCATTCAATGAACCCAGTGGTAAATAGACACATGACGTAACCAATTATTTCTTTTATACCTACAATGTAGCTGCGAGACCTCCAACGACTGTAGAGTTAATAATTTAGTTTTTGAAGTGAAAACTTCTTCAGGCGTATTTAGTAATTTTGTGTAGAGGAAAATCTTCACTTTAACGAAACCCTTCTCATGACACGACATCCGCAAATTAAGAGAAATGCCATATTTCATACAGTTTTAGTCGTATTAGCTAAATATATTTGGTATGTTAGACTTTCCCTTTCCCTTTCAGATCTGACGCTAAGCCACTGATAATTTTTTTATGATTTTTGGATTAAAAGGACTTTATATGATCTGGAAATATATTCAAAGCCACGACTTTGATATTTTCATGTCCTTCAAGGATTTTCAAGAACCAAAAGTTTGTACTGAAATAATTTTTTTTTGCACCAAGTAACTTCAAATCAATAAATATTTTAAAATATATTATTTTATTTGTTAAAATGTGTCCACTTCACTAAAATTGCGCTATTAGTATTTAAGTTAATGAAAAGAACAACTAACGTCCGCTGCTCATTTTTTAAAAAATAAGTGTGACGCGAGAATTCCGTGAAAGTTTAAGAAACGGCAAAATGAACATCGAAACAATATAAGAAGCAAACATAAACAATAATCAGCGCAATCGATACATGAAAATTTGTTAGACATTCTAAATCTGATAACAGTGAGTACAGAGTACATAAAATGAGTTGTGGATATGTATTAGCCAAAAGTATTTATCAATGTAATGTTTTTTTACTATGATAAACGTTTTTCAATATAAAAAAATTAAAAAACAAAAGACAAATCGTTTTTGATGTGGTCGAACCTCGACTACAGGCGATACTAGTTGTTATTGTTATTTCAAGAAAGTATAAAAACAGAATCAAGAACAAATGTAATTAGAGTTTTTTCAAAATGTTACTTGGATTAAGCAAGTTTTACTTAGATTATAGAAAGATATTTTAAATTTTCTCTATACAAGAAATATAATGGTTTAGACAAAAAAAAATATTCAAATTCAAAACGAAATGAACTGCTCTACACTAAACAATTATTGTTCTATCACATATCTAGTTTAAATTGCTCTGGTAATGATTTAGCTCGTTGTTTTTTTTTCTCAAATAGATTCTTTAACAACTGTTGGGAAGTTTTATCGTTAGTTCTTCACAAAAGAAGCTATAACTTCGCAAACAGTTTGAATTTAAAAATATTCTTTGTTGGCAATATTTTTGAGCCATATACATTAGGGCGTATCGAATTACAATATTTTTTGGAACTTCACATGCCAAGAGGTTTCAAAAGTTGCATAGGTTTGTCTAAAAATTTTAGGAAAAAAAAAACATGTTTGCCTCTTCCGCGGGGACAAGTTATTTTTTGAGAAAAACGTAAAAACAAACGATCTCAAAATGCTTTGATTTTTGTAAGAAAAACTACATATGTCTTAAAGGAAAAATGAATATAGACTTTAACTGACAATATTCTGCCAAAATTGATGTAACTCTCGATTTTTACCCAGAGTGTCCTGTAAGAAGGATATTCTCATGCAACTTCTGAGACCTCTTATACAAAAATATACACATCTTTAAAAAATTTAAATTATTTCTATGTGTTGTACAGTCGATTGCCTCCTTAAAGCCTTTCAGAGTTAACAGAGTTAGAGTTAACTCTAACTTAGTATAATATTATTGCTTCTTCTTCTTCTTCGATTCTTTTGTAGCCCCCCAATCTTCCCACTTTTTTCGTATTAATAGCAAATTTCTGAACTTCAAATGGAGTTGAAGCAACGCAAACAACACCAACAATAGCAACATGATCAACATCAGTCATCAACATCAGTCATGTGAATTGTGACAAATTCAACAGCAGCATTGTTTCATGTTCACAACACAGGCGGCCAAGGTTGCCAGTATTGTGGGAAAAATCCCATTCGTGGTAATTTTTAATTGGTCTTGGGAATTTTTTTAATGGGAATTCCCATGGTATTTTTTAATTCAGCGTGGTATTTTTTAATTGGCGTGGGAATTTAGCGTGGTATTTTTTAATTGCATGGGAATTTGGGATTTTTTTCTTAAATTTTTTTTTTCACTTTTATTAAGCAAACTCTTAATCATAGTATTCGTAATCGACGTATATATATACAGAAAAGTAAAGCTATAAGTTTACGCTGTACATTTCTTCGACCTTACTCTTAATATAAACGATTAAATTGCATATTTGTTTTAAGAACAAGTTGACATCACAAAATTGCATAAAAACTAATAGCGCATTATTTTCTGAAAAAATTCTGACCTTTTCTGAAAACTCTACATTTCTGCATTCAAGCGTTAAGATTACAAAAATGATTTTAAAATTTTAAAAAAAGTGAAATATATAAATACTACCAAAACAATAATAGACAATTGGGCAATTCACAGTTCATGCTAATAACGGTTTAATGTGCTAATTCTGAGATGTGTTTTGCCTGTTATCTTTTTGTTTTTCATGTAAACACTAGTTAAACCGGTGTGTTAAATTGCCACTTTTGTACATGCCATAAGGCATGCTTTTGTAGAGTGTTATTGTGTTATTTCGTGAACAGCTGTTTACCGTGTATCAAAAAAGAGTTGGCTTTAATATTAAATTGAATTGTTTAACTTTTAATAGAATCCCAAACATCTGAGCTGCATATTAAAGTTTTCAGCGCTGTTTTGAAAATACATATGAGTACTTTTCACTTAAGTTGTGCTCACAGTTGTCAAAATATAGTAAATTAAAATATTAGTATATTTAAGCATTACAATGAACTGTGAATGTCCCAAATATTTGCAAGTTTACTTATCGAATCCATCGGTCAGCAATTATCTTTTAAAATCAAAATTAAATCACAGTTGCCATTATACGCATTATATGCTCTGTTTACACTACGATTTTGTGTCGTAAGCTGCACACGTCGGAAAATGAGCTTCTGTAAAAATATAGCCCTTACGCTATTAACATCACAAATACGGCGGTCATTGAATATCACTATTATATCTTTGGTTTTTAGCTGTAAATAGTTAGTGCAAAAATAGTGTTAAAAATGTGTTCGCACGTTTTCCATCCCTGATATATGCAAACACAAAAAACAAAACGAATGTTATTCTAAAAATTCTAAATGAATTAAAAATATTTATATCTGAAGTCACAAAGCACAAATATTTCTGAAAACTTTATATTTATTTTATTTTGTTTATTTTTTATATCTGAAGTCACTTATGTATATTATTTTATATTAGAAATAAGGTAATATAAGTTAACTGTTTATCTCTTTACAAAGCACAAATATCTTTGCAAACTAATATTAATTTTATTTTGTTTATTTTTTATTCTGAAGTCACTTTTATTATTTGATATTAGAAATAAGAACCCAAATTTTTTAAAAATCATATTGTGTTAAAATGAATTGCTATCACCTTACCAACCACAAAAAATTTTTAAAAAAATATTTTTATTTTATTTCGTTTATTTTTTATTATTTTATTTTTATAAGCAAACTTTCGTTTTAGAAATTATTAAATGGAAACAAACAAATAAAATTCACGATCTCAAATAAAAGACTAAAACATGTAATATGTATTACAATTATCTTTATGTGAAACAATTTGTATGTTATATATTTGTTATACAGTTTGTTAGTTTTAAAACAACGACAATAAATGCAAAATTGTTAACTATGGACATGTTTATTTATTTCTGCTTATTTAAATTAAAAAATTTCTGATATTTCAAAATTTTTCAAAATTTCTTATATTCGTGGGATTTTTCGTGGTATTTTTTAATTCGTTTGGGATTTTTTGTGGGATTTTTAAATCCATATGGGAATCCATTTGGTGGTATTTTTAAAACGCGTGGTATTTTTGTGGTAATTTTTAATGATCGTGGGATTTTTTTTGGTATTTTTTAATTGCTGTGGGAATTTTTTTTGTTTACCTTTACCATGGGAATTTTGGTGGTATTTAATTTATGTTACTTTGGGAAAAAGGTATTTTCCGTGGGAATTGTTACGAATTTTGGCTGGCAACCTTGCAGGCGGCTTTGTTGACACATGTTGTTGTTGTTGTTTTAGTCTCAAACTTAGATTCAAAGTTGTGAGCTCAGAGTTGTATTCATTAACATCTATGTACATTGTCATCTATCTTGGGTATTAAAATTTGAAGGTTTTAGAATTTCGTAATTGCTTAATTTTCACTCTTTGTCTGTTTGCTTCTACCGATGCTGATATTGTTTGCCCCAAACTACAACAAGGAATTGTTGTGTTGAACACAGTTTTTCTTTGTCTTTTTTTAATGACATCTCAACTCCTCTCGAATGAGAATAGAGTAGCAATTCCTAAAGAGTTTGGTTTAAATAGCAGGTTGTTTTTGCTTTAACTCTTGTATTTACTTGCTGTATACATTGTTGCCAGCTTGAGTTATTCTTTGAAAATTTATCAGCCTTAACAACATCTTTGTTTTCCCCCTGTATTGTTTTTCTTAGTAGTGCTTTTTGCTGTACAGGGTGTTTTTGTTGTTTCATCTGGCTTTAGCTTGGTTTCGTTTCATGTTAAGGTTCAGTGCTATTCTGGGTTAGTTAAACAGTAGGAAGTCGTTTTTTTTTGTTGTTGTTGTTAGATATCCACTGTCTGTTCATCTTTTTTTCGATTATTTTACATGTACCTATTCCTAAAGATCTTGGTCTTTGTGTTGAAATTTATGCTAATTACGATGTTGTCTTTAATTACAGTTATATATACTTAAGTATAGTCTTAATGCGAGTGGTTGTTGTCGCTGTTGCCATTGTTGTTGCTGCTGCTGCTGCTGCTGTGGCGCTAGTTTACTGTGGCTCAGACTAAATTGTTTGCTTAAACTAAAAGTTGTTGTGACAAGTTTTTAAAACGTATATGTTTATATATATATATATATGCGACTATGTAGGTCATGGGCGTCCGCTGGGGGAAGGGGCGGGGCAAGCGCCCCCTAGGCAATGAACATTTTTTTATATCTTCATATTAAATCAAAAAGGCCATATGTTTACATTTACAAAAAATTTTAAGAAAAATCAAAAAAATTTCTAAATTGCAAATTGCGCTTAAACTTAGTGCTTTGAGAACTTTGTTAATAAAAACGTCGGTTTTAGTTGAAGTGTAAAATTTTGCGAAACTTGTTTTTTGATAAGATGCATCATAATCTATCAAAAAGTCGATTTTGAGTTTTTTGTAACTAATGGCTTTTTTGATTTCATATGAGGATATGTTCATTATGTATTCAATATATTTGGAAAAGAATACAAAAATACTTTTTTTAGGGTTTATTTATAAATAAAGCAGAGCTAAACCATTCATATTCAAATAGTATGTTTTACCCGTTGCTGTAAGGCCGTGTTCGTATTATGCGTTTTAGTCGCGATTGCTCTCACTTTTTTTTTTTTTTAAAGATCGAGCGACACCGCTCTCAATTTTTTCCGCAAACGCTGCTGAAAAATACTGAATTTTGTATTTATAATACATTTATTTATTTAATATTCAGTATTTTTCAGCCGCGTTTGCGCAAAAAAATACATAGCGGTGTCGCACAAAAAAGAGCAATATGAACACGGCCTAATAAGTTACGATATCATTTCATTTAACTTTACGTATTCTTGAATTGAAAATTTTTTTATACGTGTTTTATTCGTAATTTTCAGACATGAATAGAATTCGTAGAATGGACGTAGCTTGGTACATACTTCAAATATTTTATTCGTATTCGTACAAAAACAAATTTATACCGTACTTTACATTTACGAATGATCGTAATACCTAGTCACGAAAAAACCTTCTGTTCAGCTAGGGTTTGAATCGCGGTTTTTTAGCGTATGGAACACGTACTCTTCCAGTAGGCTACGGCCACCTTGCAGTCACACATGTCGTTATATTCGGTAATTGTTCGACAAACCAGTCTGAACGATTACAGTTGTAAATTTTTTAAACTCAATTAAAACTTCGTATCTTTTACGAATAATGCGTAAGGCCAACCTGCGAATGAATTTTTTAGTAAATACTACGAATGTAATGAAACAAATTACGAAGTTATTTCTACGAGAAATTGACGAATGTTAAGGAATGATATCCCTTATTAGTCGAAGATCATTCTTCGTAGCAGCAGATAGCATGGGGCATTTAATTCAATAACGGATATAAACTTTGACGATAAGAAAATTTAGGTTTTAAAGTCATTGTAAGCTAGCAGAAGACAAAGTAAATAAATTTAATAAATAAATAATAAATAATAAATTTAATAAAATTAATGTTTTCCAAAAAGTCGGCTTATTTTTCTATCATAGTGATGATCCATTTTGTATTTTTTTAAATGTTTCCTAAACTTAATAAAATGACAAACAATTGTACAGCATTTTAATTTAAGAAATTTGCAGCGATTTAGGAGAGAGCAAAGCTTGTAGCTCAAAAGGGAAAGAAAAAATTAGGAAATTTAATTTTGTTTCAATGACTAATTTTTAAAAAACCTTATATCATATTAAGCAAACGATTTTACATTAGAATATTTTATAATCAAAAGTTTTTTATGACACAAGCGTAAATAGGAGACTCGATTTCAAACAATCATTTTTTACTTCTTAAAATTCACGTTATTTAGCGGCGCCCACCCAGTTTGAGAATTTTCTTGCCTTTTTTTGGCGCCACGAGTTTATATTAAACCAGGATTCATAATCAAGCCTTGCAGGGAGGTTCTGGAATATGTTAAGCAAATTTATTAAACCAAAAACACATCTAATATACATACATGTAACTCTTTATTTATTCATACGTTTTGAATTAAAAAAATAAAAATAAATTTTAAATCATTCAGATAATAGGCATATTTTCTTACTCGATTGTAGGAACTTGCAAGCTACTAGAACTGATTCATGATGGAAAAAGAAATAAGTAGATTGGTGTCAATGCGATGTGAGATCCGGTGAAAAATATCTCCCTTAGCATGCGGGGATATACCTTAGTAGGGGTGTCCACTTAGAAAATACATCGATGTTTTTTTCGATTTAATGCATCAAGACAGTGCATCGATACTTTCCGATATATTGTTGAGAAAAAAACATCGATGTTTTCTAAAAATCGAGTACTTTTTCTAGCATTGCATCACAATACTAAAGTCAGCCCCTTCCTTCACTATTTTTAATTTAACTATGACTATTTTAATTTATTCAAAGCTTCTACAAAACCACTGTCCCTGTTCGCACGCTTTTTATCAGTAAAAGTGCCTCTACACTATATGTTTCATTCATATGACACGTCAAAATTACAAATAGTTTTTAGCTACAGATAGTGTGGAATATACGAAAATGTCGTTTGTATTTGCATCTGTAAATTTTTGAATAAGAACAGTCTCTAATTTCGTATGTTTTTCCATCAGTACAAAATGTCAGTTTGATAAATTTTTTATGTGAAAATAGAAGAAAAGGCAAATTTTGAGATATTTATTCAATAAATTGATTTTTAATGAAAGTGGACACTTTAGCGCTTTACGGCTTACAAAAATTTCAAAAGTTGTATTTTATTTTCAAATGACGTGTCAGATAGTGTGGAGACAAAAGAAAAAACTGAATGACAAAAACTAAATTTTGACACACAGATGAAATTCGGTATGTAATTTTGTTTGACATGAAACATATAGTCTGGGGGCACCTTAACTAAGGAAAAGAAAAATAACATTTTTTACAATCGTTCTCTGATTCAGTTGTTGTTTATTAAAAAAATATATAAACGCAATAAACATAAAAATATTGGTTATTCTAAAAAAAGTCAATATATAAGAATGTTGGCCATAATTATTACAAAAATTAAAAACGAAAAAATCCTCCACAATCATAGAAATTCCAGTATTAATGTCTTATTTTCAGTGTTTTCCTTTTTAACTATTTTTCTTTATTTATTTTTTTATATAATAATTTCATTAGGTAGTTAAAATTCATTCGATGTTATATGAAAATGCATCGATCCATCGAGTATATCAAAAGCTTTTCAAAACATTGGATCAAGTCGATGTATCGAATTGTAAACATCGAGTAAATCCGATGCATCGGTGTATATCGAATATCCCTATCCCTTAGCATATACAAAATTTCAAGAATAGCGAGAACTCAAATTTTTAATTTTTGCAAATGATATGGCTTTTAACCTCATAAATCCAAATCTGGAAAATTTTAGTCCACTCGAAATTGCTTTAGGAGTTAAAGGCTTCCAAAGTTAAAAATGGCCTAAAGTTAGGCCATTTAGTTTAGTTTTTTTTCAGTTTTTCAACAAAAAATATTGTTTAATATTAAGAAATTTATTTTAATTTTAAAAGTTAAAATCTTAGGGCTCGATAGAAATAAATGCGATTTCATTTAAGGATAAAGGCCTCACATTATTTATTTTATTAAACTATTAAAATTATTTGCTTTAGTAAAAAATTACTGAAATGTATTACATGACAAAAAAATAAAATAAAATTTTTAAATATTTCGGACATGATGCGAGAAAGATTTTTACACCATCTTACTCATATTCACAAAATTAGTACCAATAATCGTAGCAAATAGTATTATATAGGTTACGTTTTGTTTATGTTCATTCTAGATTCAATTATAAATTTTCTCCCCCCTGAACAAATCCTGCGGACGCCCTTGATGTAGGTATTAGAAATAAATTAATTAACGCTGATATTTTACATATATTTTTATTAATTTTCAATGAAATTTAACATTGAACCTACCATCAAAGTGACGCTCACGTCAGATAATTTTTATTTTTAGCTTGCTTATCTATTGTAACAAAAATTGAGTATTAGTAATATTTGATCGTGGCCTGAAAATTTATATAATAATTTAAATTTTTTTTTATATTTTTATTATGTGATATATATGAAGGTATTATTAAAGTTTGAGTAAAATATTAATATATCATGGTCGAAAAAAGAATATTATTCAAAGTTTGTGTGAGATTAAGGCATATCTTCTTACACCCCTTTTTGTCAAATTGCCTGTCTATCTGTCTGTCTGTGCTGCTGCCAGCATTCAACATATTAGGTCTGTTTCCGTACCAGAGATCTGCAACGAATACTTAAAAATAAGTAGTACTCGAGTACTATTCGTTCTCATCTCAGTGATTCAAATCAGAGATTTGCAATGAATCACATTTTTGAATCATGAGCCACTTACTCAAAAATGAGTATGCATGAGTATAAGTAGTTTCCAAAGTAGTACTCATATGTGATTAACTCAAGACAAAGTGAATCACATTTTTGAATCATGAGCCACTTACACAAAAAAGAGTATGCATGAGTATAAGTAGTTTCCAAAGTAGTATTCATATGTGATTGATTCAAAACAAAGTGAATCACATTTTTTAATCATGATCCATTTACTCAAAAAAGAGTATGCATGAGTATAAGTGGTTTCCAAAGTACTATTCATATGTGATGGATTAAAAAAAAAGAATCAAATAAGTATAGAATGAATTAAATATTAAGGGTTGCCACTTAATAACATGCATTTTTAAGAATTTTAAACATAATTTAACAGTGTTAGGGGGTCGCTGATTTCGAATCTGAGGTCAGAATTTTAAAATTAAATATGGTGGATATGGTTGCCACCTAATTGTTTTTTATTTTATGAATTCGGTGCTGGCGCCAACACTAGGTAAAAATGGGTCGCTGATTCCGAATTCGAATCCATTGTCAGAATTTCAAAATTATGTAATTTTTTATAATAGGGCTGCCACCTATTAACCATGTTTAATTTTAAAACTCTGACTTCAGATTCGAAATCAGCGACCCACTAACACTGTTAAATGATGTTTAAAATCCTTAAAAATACATATTATTAGGTGGCAACCCTATTACATACATAATAATTACATAATTTTGAAATTCTGACAACTGATTCGGATTCAGCGATTCATTGTTACCTAGTGTTTGCGCCAGCACCAAATTCGTAAAATTAAAAAATTACGGTGGCAACCCTATTAACCCTATTTAATTTTAAAATTCTGACTTCAGATTCGAAATCAATTCGATGTTTAAAATTCTTAGAAAAACAACCCTTAATATTTAATTCATTCTATACCCAGCAAAAAATTTTAATGCTAGCATGCACGTAAAGAGCGCTTCTTTCTCCTTACAAATAGTGCTGTTTGTATAGCGCTATATTTGTAGCAAAAAAAAAAAAATTAATTTAAGAAACAGTTAAAAATCCATCAAATCGTTTTAAAACTAGGTTTTATGTTTTTCCTTCATCTAATGAAAAATCAAATAAAAATCATAAAAATCCAAATCTTTTTATATAGTCACCCTAATTCTAATAGGATACATGTCAAAATTGGGCAAAGTAATGTTTATTAGCGGTTTAGGTAGATTGGTCAAAACTACGTCTATGTCTTTTTTTAGTTTTTAATGTTTGTATGAAAAAAAGGGAGACAGAACGTTTGAAACAATACATTATCGTATGAACTTCATACAAATAATAAACAGTTTTCTTTGCCTCATGAACAATAGCTAATTTTGACTTACGTCGTATAAGAATTAGGCCGACGATATGAACTATAAAGGAAACAAAGCCCTCGGTTCTCGCTACATTTTTCTTCCAACTTCAAGGAGAACAAAGTGCTCAGTTCTTGCTACGTTTTTATATCAAATACAAGCAGAACAAAGCGCTCGGTACGATTTTATATTTTCTACAGCGGCAGCGGAGCGCATACTTCTGATAATATGACTATGCTAAAAAATGTGCTATATACAAGGAAAATGAAGCGCTCTTCTGTTTTTTTTGAGCGTTCGCTTCCCTGCTGGGTACTTATTTGATTCACTTTGTTTTGAATCAATCACATGTAAACTTTGGAAACTTCTTTTACTTATTCATACTCGTTTTTGAGTAAGTGGCTCATGATTAAAAAATGTGATTCATTTCAAATCTCTGATTTTAATCACTGAGTTGTGAACGAATAGTACTCGAGTACTACTTAGTTTTAAGTATTCGTTGCAGATATCTGATCCACATGATCAATGAACTACCATAAAAAATTGTTTTTAAAATTTTGAGCATTATGTAACAATATTATTTAAAAAGTTAGAATATTAATCCACTATTTTCCTAGAATAAAATAGTGTATAACTCAATAGTTTTCACAAAAAAAAATTGCTTTCGCTATTCTAAGTAAGTTTTGTAAGCATGTTGAAAAATAGAAACGCGGTATCGGGTTTTTCAAGGCCAAACTATAGCAAAAATTGCATTTTTTTCGCATTTTAACATTGTTTTTTTTTTCATTATTTAAAAAAATTAATGAAAATTTTTAGTTATATTCAGGGCAAGGATTTCGATGACATGTCATCTTTTTTCCGCTGCTTATAAGATATTTCCTGTTTATTTTAAACGTCCATTTATGTTTCCTAAATTCCAAATATGAAAAGTTTTTTGGACACTTTTTCGTCATTTCATCATTTTTAGTTTTCAATGAGCATTTTTTGGTAATTTTTAGAGATTTTTAAGTTATTTTATTGTCATTTTTGGACGTTTTTAATTTTTAGAACATTTTTTGGTTTTTTTGGTAATTTTAGTGTAATTTTTAAATATCTTTTTTGTTTTTTTCCTACTAAAAAATGTCAAATGCAAATGTTTAAACATATTCTTTTACCACTCAATCCCTTCAATCAAAAACATTACCCCTTGACAAAGGAGTAGCTTTGTTGATAGACTTCCATCAAGGAAAAGCTGTGCGCGTGGTGAAATTGACGAAAGGGTATGTAGAAAAATGAAACAAGTGTTAGATAAAAACTCAGGATATGCCAGATAAAATAAATTTTAATTTAGTAATGTTTTATTTTTAAGGCTAAATGTTTTGTTTATTTTTTTTGCAATTGTTTGCGTTTTTTAGGAAATTTTTGTCAGTTTTTAGGTAATTTTCCGCTGTTTTAAGGTAATTTTTTGCAGTTTTTTAGGTCAGCAAAATCCGAGCTCTGGTTATATTATAACAGCAATATGTTGCTTCATGAGCTTACATGGCAAAAGGCTTAAATGTAATTCTAAAAAAAAATTATGAAAATTACTATAAAAAAAAGTTTATTAAAATAGAGCATAAAAAAATGAAATTGTTTTAGAATTATAAGATACATATTATATTTAATCATAAAAAAAAATATTTCAAGGAATTAATATATTTGAGTCTTATGCCAAATATCAATGTTCATGAATCAACATGTGTTGACTAAATATTTCACAATATTATGTTTCGAATCAGATCAAAGCGTGAACGAATACAAGAACAATCGTAGTAGAAAAAATTTCCAGTACAAATACATGGACTCATTTTGTTGTTTTATAAATTTATGTTCAAGTAAATGAATTAAACGTATAAGAAATATTTACTAAATTGTATTTTTTGACAAAACTTTTTATATTTTTTCATTGCAGGCACATTGTATTATCTTTGAACAAAGTTTGTCGGCAAAATAACGCTTCCAATTATGAAGATGGCATCACCAGCACTTAAACTGCCCAAACGGGCCAGCAAATGTTCAAACACGTCACGTGTCAGCATGACCAAGTCTACGGCGAAGGAAGATTTCCTAGAGTCGAACCTGTTTAGCTGGATGCGACTCTTTCGTTTCGCCTCATTGCTTTGCAGAGCTGAATAATGCAGCTATTTCCAACTTACTCTCATTAAAAAATAATATGCTATAAAAAGAATCATACAAAATATGCTTATTTTAAGAAATTTAAGAAACTATCTGTTATAACCACAGAGACAAAAAAAATGTGTTAAGAATTTAATGGCATAACTGCCCGAATGTTTTTTAGCCAACAAAAACTAAACACTTAATAATTTAGTACTCAGAACTTTAATTATCTTCCATACAAATGTGAAAAAATTGTGTTAGTTTTAAGTTTGTAGTTTTATCTCAAGTCCCAGAGTAAGTTTAACCTTGATTTAAAAAATGTTCGCGCCTTGTACCTTGTAATTTTGATCAATTTTAATTCAAGATATCAGATACTCGTATCTGTTTTCCCGGCATTAAAAGATGCTACTGCTTCTCGAAATTGTGTAACAGAAATAAATAGAATTCTTTGATTGTAATAACATCTATTTAATAAATTAATATTATCCTACTCTTAATAAGTTGAAATAGCAATGTTATTAATATATATAAAAAAAATACCATTTTATAATTTTATTGAAAAAAAAAACCCTTACCTCAACTCAACTGTAACAGCAATAAAAGCCAAATCTGCATTTAACTAAACCAAATTGCCAATAGTTTAGTAAAAAATAAAAATAGCTAAATAACTAAATAACTGGTATTCTTAAATTTAACGATTATGCCGCAATACTTAGTATTCGTTTAAATAAGATACGCGTCAATTCTCTTGCGTCAATTTAAATAATATGTGTTGTCTCTTTTGTCAGAATTTAATAACGTTTAAGTTTTTAAAAAAACTAATAAATAAACATGTAGTCTTAAGAAAATACAAATAAAATTAAAAATATAGAAATGTTTATTGTTCGCTGATAAGAAAAGCAAAGTTGTTGAATTTTTATTTAAAAGACGTTTAATGAAATTAAATGAAATAGTTTTCATAAGCTTATGACAGAACAATTTCGTTTAATGCATCCAACTAAGCCAATTGAGCCACTTAGCCAATCGAGCCAACTGAGCAATTAGCTGGGCTGGAAATAAAATTATTGAAATAAATTTAAAGCAATCGCTGTAAAAATTATCGTTTTGTGTTTTCAAAAAGGAATTTTGGTTAAACTATATTTTTTTTTCAAAAAAATTGTTTCGATATTTCCTTATGAAAAGGAGGAAATGGTTTATAAAACTGGGTTTCAACACAGGCAAAACTGGTTCAAAATTCATGGAACTCATTAATTAGATCCACTTAAATAATAAGTAGTCAATTTTTGTTCAAACGAATACACATTATCCCAACCTCCATCCTTCTTACTACTCCACCTTGGTTCCCGAAACGTTTAAAAACAAGTAATTCTGTGGTCAAAAGCACTAAGCGCTTAAGTCGACTTAAGACAAAACTGAGTTATTGATGCAGATGTGTTTCAAGCATATAGCTTTATAAGCACACAAAATCTGGAGCTTCTAGCATGACCCTAGCCAAAGTTATGACACAAAAACAAAAGACTCTTTCATACAATTCATATGGCGATTGAAAACTTTAACACGAGATTACTCGAAACAGCAACTTTTGACTTAAGCGCTTAGTGCTTTTGACCACAGAATTATCTCCGACTGGGCCAAAGTTAAAATATCCCTAACGTTGTGTAGAATTATTTCCGAAGTATGGTTTATTTTGATGACGTAATTTTTATGGGATGAGGTTTTTATTTCGCCAAATTTCAAACGTAGAGTGCAAAGTTAAGATTGATTGGTTCTATGATATTTAGTATGAAATAAGGGCTGCCAATATTTGAAGCGCCCATTTTATTTTTAAATAAATCAAAGAAACCACAATTTCATCATTTAATTGGGTTCAAGTAGATTTGCTTACATTATTTCTTGAATATGATATCTCGTAAATGGTCGCCATTGGCCTCTACGACATATTGTGCCCGTTTTGCAGCATTTTCCATGGTTTTCTTCAACATTGCGATGGGAATGGCGGTTATTTCTTGACGGATGTTGGTTTTCAGCTCTTTTAGGGTATTTGGCTTGTTGACGTAAACCTTTGATTTCAAATAACCTCACAAAAAGAAGTCTGGAGGCGTTAAATCTGGTGATCTTGGCGGCCAATCGAAATCACCATTTTTTGACATCAAACGGCCAGGGAACAATTGCTTCAAAAAATCGATTGTAGTGCGGCTTGTGTGTGGTGGCGCGCCGTCTTGTTGAAACCAGTAGTGCCTGATACGCTTTCGACGAACGATTGGCATGAAAAAATTGTTTATCATATCGCGATAACGCTCCTGATTGACAGTAACTCTGTGGCCATTATCATCTTCGAAAAAGAACGGCCCAATGAGCATTTTAGCACAAACGCCGCACCAAACAGTGACTTTTGCATCGTGAAGAGGTACCTCTTGAATCTCTTGTGGATTTTCAGTGGCATAAATACGGCAATTTTGTTTGTTTACCGTTCCGTTCAACTGAAAATGAGCTTCATCGCTCATTTTTTGAAAGCACGTTGAGTTTTCACTATTGACTTGTTTTGTTGAATGTAAATTTCAACAATTTTAGAGCGTTCGCGTGGCGTGTACTGTTCCATTGTAAACATTTGCTTGGAATGACGCTTCAAACGCGGTATTTCATTAGTCGATTTGGCATCACTGCGGAAAGTTACAGTGTTGCCAGATGGGCGCTTCGAATATTGGCAACCCTGTAGCTTAGAATACCTAATGGTTGCAATATTGAAAGGAATAAGCATTAAAAGCTCTGGAGATTTTTTTCTTGCTATCAATAATGTCTTTAATGAAGAGTACGTCAAACTGGACTCTTCTATTTGTTAAACTTTGAAGACTGAGTAGTAGCCTACAACGAATCCAGTACGGCGGCATGTTTTTCCCAAGAGGCAAATATTGTTAAACGTTTTTGAATATTTTCGATTTAATTCTTTGAAATTTCGTAAAAAGAATCCAACACAATGCTTGCGTACTCCAAAAGTAGTTTTACCAAACTAACAAATACTGTCATGGATCTAGGAATCCCTGGAATATCTTTTGAAAAAGCCCAGCTGAGAGTTGGCTTTTGCGACAACATAATCTACATGAATATCAAACAGAAACTGGACATAAAAGTATACTCCAAGATCCTTGCATTGGCTTACTCTTAAAAAGCTGCTACGGCAGTTGTAGACATATACATAATCTATTGGAAGGCTTCTGGTAGAAAACGACATAACTGCTGTTGCGTGTGAGACCTGAAACGCACAAGGGTTAAAGTCTGAATGTTAGTATGAGAAAAATAAAATATATTTATTTAAAATAAATTTATATCAGGGACCGAAAATAACTGTTATTTTACAATTTTCACATAAAAATGGCATAACGAAAAAGTTGCCGGAGGACTTTTTTAAATATACCATTATTATCGTAATCACAGCAGCTTCGCGAATATTAAACGTCTTTTAAATTTTTGGCTGTTACTATAAAAATTAAAACTCACTGTTATTTTTTTACTTATATTTTTTCAGACAAAAATAACTGTTACTTTTGACTTTTATTTTTTAGGTCAAAAATAGCAGTTATTTTGTGCCTTTTATTTTTTCGGTCAAAAATATCAGGCTATTTGTATATTTCAAAGGCCGAATAAAAAACTTTAAAAACTAAAAAAGTTATATAGCTCAAAATGTGCGCGCTGATGAGACAATAAAAATTGCATAAATTTTTTTTGCCGTTCAAGTAGCCTTTAAAAAAATTCAAATTGCCTGATATTTTTGACCGAAAAAATAAAAGGCGCAAAATAACTGTTATTTTTGACCAAAAAATAAAAGTCAAAATTAACAGTTATTTTTGCTCAAAAAATAAAAGTGATTAAATAACTAGTATTTTTGTCGGAAAAAATAAAAGTTAAATGATAACTCTTAATATCTGGCTTTTTTGATAAAAACCATAACCGGTACGGTCTCTGATTTATATATATAACAAACATATATTTGCCTTCTGTAAGACCCAAATTGTGCCATCAAATCCACCATCAAGGCTAGAGCCATCTCTGTGAGCCGACAAGTCTGTAAATAATATTAATAAATGATAATTTTACGAAACAAAAGAAATAAAAGCTATTAAATCATACTAACCTGCAGCTGACCAGTGCGGACATGTTTTCGTGTACATTCCAAATGAAGTTCAAAATTAAATTTCGCTAGAACCGGCAAAGCAGCTTTATAATGGTTCATGAATTGACTAAAAGTTTCGAAGAAGATAAACTGTCGAAATTAAAAGAAAGAGTTGTGTATAGAATATTAAAATGATAAACAGGGTGTTATTTATTTATTTATTTATTTATTTAATTATATGTAAGCGCTTGCTAGAATAAACTTACAATCAAGCACCGATTACATATATGGCGATATTATCAACAAAAAATGTGATTTTTAAAACATAATTTTAATAAAATTTGAAGTTAAAAATACATATAGGAAAAAGTTAAAAAATTAAAAATTTTGTAAAATTGAACCAAAGGTAATAACTGCGATTTATGACATATATATATAATTATACAAACAAAAAACTAAAAAACGGGGAAAATTAAAAGAATCAGATTAAAAGGAGATTAAAGAAGAGAAAAAAAAAACAAAAAAGAAAAGCTTAAGTTAAAGTAAAGACAAATAATCTGATAGCTTAGATTAAAACAAGGTTGCATTGCGAATACGCTGTAAAGAGAAAGGAAGCGAGTTCCAAAGACGTATTGAGTTAACAAAAAACTGAAATAAAGAGGTTCCTTAGCAAAAATGATATTATGCAAGAAGACTAACGCCTTCACGTTCAGGACATGGTCAAAAGTCAAACCGAATATTTGTTTTGCATACTGTGATATGCGGCCAGTTCATTTAAGTCCGAAGACATAACGAGCGATGTTGTTATAAGCAACGTTCAGCTTGCGCTTGCTTGCAGAGTCACAGTATGCGAAAATTTCAGATCCATACAGTACGTTGGGAACTAGATACGTTTTTTCCAGTAGCATTCTAATATTAAAGGGGGTGAAATATTGTGTAGTCCACAGGCTGCGGAGCATACCGAAGATGTTTCCTACTGTGATATTGACATGATTTGTCCGTTACATGACCCGTTTAGTATGACTTCAGGTAGAATTGAAGTGAAATTATGTTTCCTAGCTATAACTTAATATTTTAACTTGTTTGGATTGAGGCATAAGCCATTAGCAGAAGCCCAATCATGAATTTTACTCAAATTTTCATTCAAACTTGCGACACAGGAGTAAACATCAGACTTGCGACAGCTAGTGAAGAACAGAGGGTAAGTCATTTATACAAACTGAGAATAAAAGCGGACCCACTATAGAACCCTGAGGTACTCTACGGTTCACACCTAAAAAACTTGAGGTCGCGCTGCCGATATTCACTGCTTGTATTCTATTAGCAAGCTAAGAACTCATTAGTCGAGTGGCAGTTCTGGAAAAATTAAATATGTAGGACAATTTTGAACATAAAATTTGGTGATCGACCATGTCGAAAGCTTTCGAGTGATCTAGGAGAATCAAAAAAGTAACTTCATTTCGATCAAGATTATTTCGTATTTCGTCGGTTACGCAACTGTGTTTTGGTCGGAAACCTGATTGTCTATCAGTTAAAAGTTTGTGACACAATAAATATTTGTTTGTTTGTTTGTACATAAGCGATTCAAGAACTTTCAATAAACATTGCAAAATTGCTATAGGGCGGTTATCGTTTCCAGTTTTAGGAATGGGAATTATTTGGGCTTTTTTACAAATAGCAGGGAATTCTGATTTAGTTATTATTGTGTTAAAAATGTGTTTAATTAATGGTAGCAGTACGGGTAGAAGTGCTTTGAAAAACTTTGGATGAATTCCATTGAAACTGACAGCATTAGATTTGATTTCTAAGCAACTTCGCACTATCTCAGCATCTTCAACGCGTTGGAAGCTAAAAAAGGAGTTTGAGCTATTTGTTATTTGAAGGTAACGGTTGAAGTTACCATTTGGCATCGGCATGGGAATATCAATAAATTTATTACTTAGATCCTCAACATTTACTATGGTATCAATTGGCGGAGAAGTTCCACCAACTCTGATTTGCCGAATTATGCTCCACTTCTTTTTGCAGTGTATATCCGAAATAAATTTAGTTTCATAGTATGTAAACTTGACAACCTTCACCGCCCTGACTACATCTTTCCTATATGTTCGGAAAATAGTATAACGTTCTGGTGTTTTAAGACGTTTTCGTTTGCTGTATTTTACATCACGTTTATTGATTAGACTTTTAATCGAACTTGAAAACCAGGGCCTATTATTATGTTTGAGTACTTTAGTCTTAAGTGGGACGTGTTTTTCAAACAAAGTGTTGACATTACGCTGTAAGAAATTCAATTCAATTCAGAAATTCAAGTCTAGTTCCCGATAATGCAATTTGGACTTTGATAGACTTACAAGAAAATCGAAAAGGGAGTTGAGTGCGAAGCTAAAAATTAAAAAGTTCGAACGGTAAAAAGTTGAAATTTTAAAATAGTTGAAGAAATTTAACAAAATTTTTTAAAAAAGTGGTGAACACTTTTTCCAAATTATAAAATAAGGAAAAAGTGTCATCGAAAAAAAGAGACCATTTGTGTCAGGAACAAAAAGACCAGCAGGCTATAATAAGGAAACGGAAAAATAGATGTGGAGAATTAATAAGATTATTATAAAAGAAGAAAATTGAACAATAAGAAAAGGTAACTTAAACGTGAGTGATAAAAAAAATCATTATACATAAATTCATGAAATTTTTAATCAAATAGTCAACCAGAGCGTCAGTAGATCAGGACCGGAAATAACACCATAGCAAGTAGGAAAAGTCGAGACAAACAAATAGAAAGGAAAATTTTTATTGTGACTGTGAAATGGGCGGTTGGAGTCCCAGAGCGCAGAGGAATTGCAGAGCGCAGAAGAAGTCAAGTGCACTAGGCATTCAGATAAGTCAGATACAAATTATTGTAGGCCCAATTCTGGGTCTGTTCGGAAATGCATCACGATTTGCAGTATGCTCAAAACTGGCATTTTTTAAACATCCAAATAGCAACGTGAATTTCTTTGATGCGAATTATGAGTGACGCTTGATAGAAAAACTACATTTTAGAGTGCTTGACGTTTGTAGTGCTGTATAATTGGCCTTTTTCGGACATTTTGCTTATGATGCAAAAGCGACTGTATGTATATGAATCCAAACATATATTGTGTACTTTACATTATGTACATGAATACTTGAATATGTTTTTTTTAAACTTTCTTCAATTCATATACTTGGTTTGTGAATAAATCAATAATGCAATTTTGAGTAAGTGTGAGATGATAAGATTTTAAGGATACGAATCAGCTTAAATAGTGGTAACAATCAAATAGGACAAATAGAATTCGACACATGTTTGTTTTTTTCTTTTTTTAAAAAGATAATGATCTGCTCAGCTGGTTTGTAAAAAGTAATAAAAATTATATAAACTAAATTAATAACCACTAGAAATCACATTAAAGAACGAAAAGCTTTGTCCTCCCGGACAATAGATAAAGAGAAAATAGAGAGTAATTTTACTTAATCGTGTTATGCCCCATGTGAATTAAATTTAGTATGTGACTCATCCTGTTGTTTTCGTATAAAAACATATCTCCATGTGTTGCCAGTCATTTTAAAAATATTGAGGACACAAGCCAACACTAAGTTTTTAAAGAACCACACTCCGGTTTATGTCTCTGCTGCTTAAAGCAATCACCATCAAACTGTTTGAAGGCAACAGCAATGCATGACTTCAAAACTGTAGCTTAGCTTGCTCGCTTCGTTCAAAAGGAATGTAGTCAAATCTAGATATAACGAACCCCCGAAATAGTTAACAGCTTGAAATAGAGAACTTTTTTTACACGAACTACTTTTAATAGAGCACAAACGAAAATATCTAAATAGTAACAAAATATTAAAAAGATTAAGAAGCAAAAAAGTACACAACAAACTAAAAAAAAACTGCACAATTTTAAAGCAATTAAAAAAAAAAAATTCAATCTCGAAAATGTGAACAATCAGAATACAATTCTACTATATATCATATACTATCGTATATATTGGGGGTTGGAATTATTTTTAAAGGTTTTCTAAGAGATGGCGTAACTATCAATAGATCGCATCGGGCACACCTGTGACTATATTCATTTCAAAGCACATTGTCTAAGCTTCATTTTTCAGTATGTGTCATTCCACTGAAGTGTAAACAACATATATTTTTTTCTCTGTGAACATGTCGACTTTCGTTCCAACAAAACGCAATTTGCGGGAAGGTTTACTTTTGTGCTTCCATTTGAAGAAAAAAGCGGTTGAAGCACAACGCACGCTTACTAAGGCTTACGGTTACTATGCTCCATTGATTTCTACTTGTGAGTACTGGTTCCGTCGGTTTAAAAGTGGTAATTTTGATACGGAAGACAAAGAGCGTGCGGTCCAGCCGAAAAAGTTTGAAGATGAGGAATTGGAGGCTTTGCTCGATGAAGACCCGTGTCAAACCCTTCAAGAATTGTCAGAATCATTGGGAGTCGACTTATCAACGGTCGGCAAACGCTTGAAGGCCATGGGAATGATTCAAAAGCAAGGAAATTGGGTGCCGTACCAGTTGAAGCCGAGAGACGTTGAACGGCGATTTTGCATGTGCGAACAACTGCTTCAACGGCATAAAAGGAAGAGTTTTTTGCATCGTATTGTCACTGGCGATGAAAAGTGGATCCATTACGATAATCCTAAGCGAAAAAAATCGTGGGGACCACCCGGCCATGCATCAACATCGAGGGCCAAGCCGAATACTCATGGCGCCAAGCTTATGCTGTGTATTTGGTGGGATCAGAAGGGTGTCGTGTACTATGAGCTGCTAAAACCTAACGAAACCATCACTGGGGAACGCTACCAACAACAATTGATGCAATTGAGCCGAGCATTAAAGGTTAAACGGCCGGAATATGCCAAAAGACACGACAAGGTGATTTTTCAACATTACAACGCACGGCCACATGTTGCAAGAACCGTCAAGGAAACGTTGGAGGCGCTGAATTGGGATGTGCTACCCCACCCGCCTTATAGCCCAGACATAGCCCCTTCCGACTACCACCTATTCAGATCGATGACGCATGGCTTGGCTGAGCAGCGCTTCACTTCTTACGAGGATACCAAAAAATGGGTCGATTCGTGGATTGCCTCAAAAGACGAATCGTTCTTCCGGCGCGGAATCCATATGCTGCCAGAAAGATGGGAAAATGTTGTAGCTAACGATGGACAATACTTTGAATAATATACATTGTACCGTTGTTTCTAAATAAATGCTCAAAAACCGAAAAAAAACATTTAAAATTAATTCCAACCCCCAATATGTAAATATAAAGGGCTTATTGCAAGAACTGATAAGCACTTAAAAAATATTTTTAAATAATCGACTGTTAAGTTTTGAAAAACTGTAAGAAGAAATGAAATTTAACAAGGATACTTTTACAAATCGATCCGAAATTTGATAGAAATAGAAAAAGCCAAAATCTATTCAATGGTCGTTGGCAATCCATCGAGTTTTTAATCGGGCCTAAAAAAATCGATTTTTTAGATCATGTGTCTTAATACGTTAGTGCAATAAGCCCTTCATATCTATATGATGAAAAGGGATATATAATATTCTTTTTGCGCAATTGAGTCATAAAATTCGGGTATAAAAACAGATGAAATGGTCACTGATAAGATTTTTCAGTGTATGCAAAATGTTTACAAACAAGATTGCCGAATAATATAATAATAATCTCTCGCATATCTTTTATTTTTCATGGAATACAAAGGTCAAATGTTTCAATAAGATTATTCACAATTGCGTGGCTTTCAGTGTGGTTAAAACTCCATGGTATTAATATCAAACTTTACAAAGCGGTTTTTATATATGTTGTTGTTTTACATGAAAGCTTTAAACACCAAAAGTGTGGCCTGGTTTTTAAGTTCCATAAACAGCTGATCGGTTTCTAATTGCAAAAATAGAAGAAGCTCTACAGCCACTTAAGCTCAAGCCACTGGAAATCTAGTACTTTACTAAAAGATAAAGATATTCAACGGGAAACAATACGACCTTTAGTTTAATTTTTCGAAAACTTTTTTCTAAATATTCAGACCCTATATATATGAGTGAATACCCTGTCAGCCTGACAGGAGAACAACATAAAAGCCATCAAAATTGTGACAATTATGCGGGTTAAACACCGCAGCTTACGCCCAAGTACTGCCCTTGCCTTGGGCAGTTACAGCTCATTCTAGTCTTTCATTAATGAAAAAAGCAAAAAAAAAAAATGGGATAAATCATTTTGATGCCCGCTGGACATTTTGTTGCTGCAGTTCAACTTCCACTAGCTTTTCAGCGGCTGCGCATGCGCGACATTTACTCGTATCTACTCATAATCAAGCACTTTTTTCGTTTTCTAAAAATGAAGTATGAACAATAATGTATGTTTGAAAAACATGATTTATTTATAAAATAAAAAAAAACAGCGAGTACCACTTCATACATTCGAGTGCTTTATTTATGCCATGCAAAGGCCAAGGCGACCCTTTCTTGCCTCCCTTATTTTTGGTTTAGTTTATTCTTTTTTTTTGCTCCTGATTTGGTCCACAATTTATGCAAATCAAGCACTTTGTTATTGTTGTTGTTCTTGCTGCTATCTGGTGTTTTTTGTTACACTAACAATTAAGTGCTTTGTTGCGCATGCGTAGCTATGCAATTTAAGTAACAGTTCAAAACAATCCACAATCTGAGTTTATTTTGATGAAATAAAAAAAAATTCATTGCTTAGACATTTAACTCTCTTCGTTGGTGTTTGTTGATTTTGTCATTGTTTTACCATTGTCAGCGCCGGCTTTAAGGGTGGGAGGGGAGGCAAGGGAGGTTGTGACCGGTGCGGTCGCCCAGGGCGCTGCTATCACCAGCTCAACTTAACAGCTTAATTAAAATACCCATCTCCATCGATATAAAGAAGAAGTAAATTCATCGTATTATCTTTTAAGAACTTATAGCCGATACACATTGACTGCAACAGTCGTCCACCGACAAAACGGAAACTTGCCGTCAGAGAGAAATGTCGCAGTATTCTCGACGACTTGATTATAATGAACGCAACAGCGACAATCTGTATTTTATACAAAACGTAAACAAACTCTGCTATGTTCGCTCTTGTCGTCTATCAAATTAGAAATAGATTGAAGTCTGCAGCAGCAACAATTGTGGTCGTGTTCTCTCTTTGTCGTGCCGTCTTTAAAAAGTACATCTTCATAAGAAAACATGCGTTCTAGTTTTTGACAATTGGCGTTCGTCGCTAGTCGCAGTCAATGTGTATCGATTATTATCTTGTAGGAGTGATTATGAGCATATCTAGCATATCTATCAATATATGAGTACAGAAACTGCTTTTGTGTTCAAATAAGTACTTTTTTAGAAATAATTTGCTACTAAACAACAGACAAGTAAAACAATGCAACCCTTTGACTGATTGATGCAGGTCTTCCACTTACATACCCAGAAGGCATTCTTTTAACATATGCATGTCATTGGAAGGAATGCTTTCCTTAAGGAGAATTCACACATTTCAATCAAAACGATGATAGTGAACGTTGAACGATGACAGTGAATCAATTTTTAATTTACATTATTCAAAGTGTAAATTTAAAATTTGGTGGATGATTCGGTGTTGAATGTCAAAATATATTCGTTTGTTGATTAATTTTATTGACGTTTAAAAAAATTAAATAAATAAAATCCGATCATCAATTAAATAAAAAATATATAAACTTTCTGCTTAAAGTTATGGTAACAACTTTCAATTTTGTTTCAGAACGAATAGCACATCAGTTCCATTTGCTTTCACTTTCATCAAAAGTAGAAAGACCTTCTACTTCTTTCACTGTTCAATGTGGATGACAATCATTTTCATTTTAAAGATGAAACTCAATTTACATTTTTCCAATAAGATGATTCATCCAAAGTCTTCTCTAGAAGTGCTTCTAGGACTTTTTCAATGGAAGATTTCTTTGAGCCCTTGGGGTTTTGTTAGGGGATTTAAAAAAATTCCACGTTAAAATATCCTTTTTCCTTTATATCAATAATTGAATGTCTTCCAGAAGTAGTTTAAAAAATTGCCTCTTGAAATAACTTCTTTATAAGTCTAAGAAGAAGCAGAGTTTGACCTATAGAATGTCTTCTGGAAGCAGTGTCCCTAAGAATGCATGTCACATTTGCACCAAAAATTTTGCTGGGAAATTAATGTATATTTACTTGAAAAAAATCTGTTATCCCCATTTCAATCTGGTTTTCGTGCTGGGCACGGGTGTTCTCAATCCCGTGTGAATAACTACTTTAAGCTTATTGGGTCAAATAAGCTTAAAGTAGTGTCTAACGTTGTAAATCTGGGTTTTTATAATAATTCTACTTTGTCTTGTACTGATCATGTAAATAGTGTAGTCCAAAAAGTTTATTATGTCCTGCGTAATTTAAGAATGTCTCTGCTTATGCGACTTCTGTCAATATAAGACAGAAGTTGGTGATTCAGTTCGTCTTACCTGTGATGACTTATGCAGAGTTGGTATATAGTAGGCTCGACTCATCCTCTCAGTTGAATTTGCAGGTTGCTTATAATTATGCTTCACGGTATATGGCTTGCGTAAGTTTGACCATCTGTCTAGCCTTAGGAATGCCATACTTGGGTGCAACTTATTATCATATCTTGATGCTCGAAACTGTATTTGTCTGCATAAGCTGATCAATGAAAAAAAAACCCTCCTACTTGTATGATAAGCTCCAATTTAGTTTTTCTAGAAGAAATAATGAGCTCATAGTCCCCAGACATTCTCGTTTATTTTTCATCAACGCCATCAGACTGTTGAATGCTCTGCCTCCTGAACTGAGAGAAACCACTGGAAAAGGTACCTTTAGGCAATCTATCTTCACCAAGGCTCATTTATAAGGTTGTGGCACTTGAGAGCGAGCTCGGTCGAACTGTCAGAATGGATGAAAAGAAATGAAGAAAATGAATGCTTAGAACAAGGAAAAGCACAGTGACAGTTCGAGCAAAGGCGGGAAAAAGAGTGCATTTCTCTCAAGTGCCACAATCTTATAAATGAACCTTGATCTTAACTTTTTTTCCTCTAAGTAAATTTTTATATTCTCTCTTTATTTTCTTTTTTATCTCATGAAACCTCTTAATTCATATTGTAATTCATAAATTTTGATTTAATATTTTATTATGATCTTATTTGCTTTTACATAAATTCAAATTAAACAAATAATGTTACTCTAGTTAAGTTAAATCATGTTATTCTAAAAGCTTAGTTGTTATTATATAAAAATATATTGAATGTATTTATGTTGTACTTCAAAAGAACCCAGTTCTTATTGTACTAATATTCGGTAGTAATAATAATAATAATATTTTACTTACATCAACGATCCTCGATAAACGATAAATGATGCAGGACAAAAACTAAATTTTTAACGAGTTTTTCTCTATTTTTCAAACTAAAAAATGTTATAAGAAGAACCCGACTTCAAACTTTATTGTTAAAAATTGTCGTTTTTTCGTTTGAGAAACTAGGGACCTACCTTAAATCAAAAGTATATCAATCCAACAATTGAAATGTGTTTCAGATCAGATATTTTTCATGAATTTTTATTTCTCCATTTTAATAGCTAAAATTTTTTTAGCACACTAGCTTATATTTACTAAGAGCAAATAATTTCTAGTCTTTTTTGGTGCTTGCGACAATTTCAGCTATAAAAGTCATAAAAATTAATCATTAACATCAGAGTTTCAGTTTTATTCAGTAAGCGATGATAGCAATAAAAGTTTTTATTATATTTGCCTGGGCTGTTCTCAGTCAATTAGTATTGATCGAATCCTTGAGAAATGCATCAGCAGTCAGAGATGGTACTGCAAATCCACAACCATACGTGGCTCAAATAAGATCAATAGGACCTCAAGAGAAGAGAAATAGTACTGGAGCTATTCTCAATAAGAGGTGGATATTAGCTGTTGCTAGCGAAATAATTTCAACGTAAGTATTAACTAGAAAAGTATTTTAAACCAACAAACTAACGTGGCATTTTGCTATTAATTTTAGAACGGCCAACACATTCATTTATATGGGTAATCTCACTTATAACGGAAATGGAAACATACGAAATATCATAGATAAACGTTTCAATGGTGCGTTGGCACTTCTGAAGACAGACCGAAGCATAATATATACTCAAAGAATTAAACCTGCTCCGCTACCGACAGTGGGAATAAATTATGGCAGACGAAATGCAATAATTACTGGATATGGTGCATTTAACAATGTTAGACCATTTTCGGCTATACGAAGAGTTACTAATTCCGTAATTCAAAATAATGTAAATTACACCGTTCCGGCAAACCAAATGGTCCTCACAAGAAATAATAGTGTTTGCATCGACTACACGGATGCAGGCTCTCTAGTATATGTTCCTGCTCAAAGCGTGCTAGTTGGTTTGATCCTATACGCCCAAGGAAATGCATCGTGTGCAACATCTGCAAATCCTGTTATTATAGCTGCGCGCATAACCAAATATGTTAGATCTGGGTGGATTAATAACACTATTTCTAATTTGTCTTAACCCCATCGCTCTATTTAAATGCGATCTTATACGTATTAGAAATGGATTGTGTGTAATTAATAATTAATAATTATTTCCATATCGCTATTTTACATATCTATGTATATATCTGTACGTCCGTTTATACTAATACTAGCAAATAAAAAAGTATTTTGTTGTATCTTCAAATGCAAAATATAAAAATAATTGTGTTTTTTTAATAATGAAAAAATGGTATAAATATTAAAAAAATTACTTTATATAATTTGAATTACCGTCTCTAAATAGTAATTGTTATGGTGACATAAAGTTGGTTGGCTTTTTCTGGATTCTAAAAAAATTTTAAATTTGTAGTTCTTAAATGTTATTTTTTTACTTAGATTCTGAACATGATATATTTTCCTTAAGTTTTGAAAAATTTCCATTATTAGTTTTGTTCCTGTACACGCAAGTTTGTGTAAAATTTCAAAAATTGTATGATAAAATTTGAAAGTTTTCGAAATTTTTCACAAACTTGCGTGTACGGGATCAGACCTATTATGATATCAAACTTTTGGCTATCAGCCCTATTCTGGCAACTTGATAATAGTCAGCTAGTATTTTTATTATTTCTGTGTGTTTGTTGTAATTTTTTAATATCAAAACAAAATTTTAAGCTAAAAAAAACAAATAAGTTTTGATAAAATAGGTTTCTATAGAGCAAATTATCGTATTTTCTTTCTTCATCTGTTTTAACGCTACTGCAAAAACTCTAGTGCTTATAAAACTTTTAAATTCGTTGGTTCTACAAAATCAGGGCTGCAAAGTTTCTGCAGTACAGTTTCTTTAAACAAAAAAAAAACTGTTTTTCATTAAAAGCATTTAAGATAATTTTTCTCCTTTTACTCTCATCTATATTGCAAAACTTTCTATTTAACTGAAAATGATCTGCACTTTCCGTAAGGTGAATCCAACCGGCTAGTTACTTGCTGGTTGTGTGATTCAGTTTTCCATATCAAGTGTGGAGCGTTGACTGCGAGGATTTTCGATGCACTCAACTAAAGTAAAGGACTTCGTTGGTCATGTGAAGATTGCAGACTTACAAATGTTGAGATCTTTAAACTTATAAGACAATCTCGGAAAGGTTTTTTGGAGGTGGCTAAGGATCGAAAGGTAGCACAAGATAGACTCAGTGAATACGAAGATTTGTTTAAAAAGTTTAAAATTATGGCTGAAGCTTAGAATTCTCCAAAACGTAAACGTTTCAACAAAAATCTTCGTAGTTCAGCTAAAACTACTGATATAGCCATGCCATCGCCCAATAATAATAATACTGTTCTACCTTCTACTGTAACTGTTTTCCCTAATGTGAACATACAGCTTGAAGATCAATCAATTGGAGCTGTTAATATTGATCAAATGACTGATAATATCGCACCAACTAAGGTCGCTGCGTCAGCTGATCATATTTCTCCTTCTGTTGAAGCAATACCAATCATAGAGGAAAATGATGATTCTCCTCGCGTTTCTGGCACAAAAAAAACTTACGCTGAAACTTGTATTGCCTCAAATGTGGTCCCTGAACTTTCCCAAATTATTTCGGTTTCTACAGGAGCGATATCGAAACAAATATCGAACAGCAGTATCAAAGCCCCTGTTCATAAAGAACTTGTGGCTGTTGAGCCTGCAAAATCTATATTTGTTTCTCGTTTTGCAGCTGATACATCCGGTGAAGACGTGTCATTCTACATAAACTCTAAGCTGAATGTTGTAAATAAAAATATCTCTGTTTAAAAAGTTAATTTTTCATACGAGCGTGTTACGTCCTCTTTTAAAATATCTTTTCCTGGTGATCATTTTAACAAGGTATTGGATCAAAAATGTTGGCCTGACAATACGATGGTGCATGAATTTATTTCTAGACCTCGGCCTACAACTTCCTAGGCTACTTTACCGGTTCTTAGCAAGAACCAAAAAAAACTTGATTGTTGCTTTCAGTTCCTTATCCTTTACCAAAACGTTCGTGGCATTAACACAAAACTAAATAGTATATTAATTTTGAGTCACAACCTTCACTTTAATATAATTGCTTTTAGTGAGACTTGGCCTAACACTCTAAATACTGAAATTCTGTGCAACAAATTTAACATTTACCGCAAAGATAGAAACTCCATTCCTGGTTTTTGCTCTAAATGCGGGGTGTGTTGATTGAAGTCAAAGCGACAAATTTCTCTGAAGAGTTATTAATTCCAGAATCCTTGGACATTGGATTCTGTTGTGTTCATGTTAAGTTTGGTTCCTTGAGCCTTTTTATTACATGCTCATTATTCCTCCCCTTTTTACTTTAGAAGTTTATAGCAAACATTTCGGGTAATGAAATATCTAAAAATCTTTCTTGCAGCAGCAACCAAAAAATAGCTACAACAAAATCACAACAAAAATGTCCAGCTAGAAACAAAATAAATTTGGCAACCGTGTACATGCAAATAAAAAGCTGTCAGATGTATTGTCATTCATAAAATTTACAATATCTTTTTTTTTTGCTTTTCTTCATAATTCTACCAATTTACCAAATCTAGCAAACAAAATGTACAAAGCCTTGAGATCGATTCTACTACGATTCTAATAGGAAGGAACAAGCAAACACATCTAAAACAAAGGTATTTCTAGCTCGCTTGTGCACACAGTCAAATCATTCAATTTAGCTTGTTCCAAGAACAGAACAGCAAAATTGTGACACCGAAATTGGGAACAGCGTTTTCATTTTGGGACTACTCTTGCAAAGGTACTTGAAACTGAGTGAGAAAAGGCGGCTCTCTGAACCTGGACCTCTTCTTCTCATTTAGTCTCTTTGCTAATTCTTCTAAAACTTTGCAAAGTCCTTGCTCCAGTGATTCTTTTTCAGCCTCAATAAAAGTTTTTTCTAATTCTATGTTCATATCAACTTAAAATGAAATGTTTGCATTTACATGAATATTTGTAATAGAAATTTTTTATTTAAAAATCCCGGGATACAAGAAAGACAATCCCGGGATTTAAAAGGGCTTAATCGTCCGGGATCCCTGATTGACTTCATTAACACAAATGTCTATACCGGAGACGTCTTATTTTCTGCCAGTTCTACTTTTATTCCCTCCCTGCAAAGACCCAAACTTCAACAACACATACCGTTACATCCTGTATACCTATTCTAATGAAATTTCTCACCAGGCAAGCTGCATAATATTTGTATGCATAGCAAATTATGTGTTTATCTTAATTCGTTTAGAAGTTATGATTTTTGCAACAGGGCAAGTCAAATCGAGCCACTGTGCGCCGTACAAAATTTGCGTTTGCGTAATATATATAAGATAATTTGGTTTATTTATATTAGCACTAAAGCTAATAGAATATTTTGATTAATTATCTCCACTTTATGTCCTAATGAATATAGACTTTATCGTGAAGATACTTACAGTCAATCAAACTTCTTTAAAAAACATTAGTGTTGGTATAAATACAGGTACGCATATATGTAATATGGATGGGGATATATTTATTGTACACAGCAAATACATCTGTTATAGTATTAATTAAAAAAGGGCCTTGGCCTTAAGACAAATCAGCAATTGTCGTAGGAATAAACCTATTTGCTATCCATTTGGTTATGCGCGCAGCTAGAATAACAGGATTTGCAGATGTTGCACACGATGCATTCCCTTGAGCGTTTAGAATCAAACCAACTAGCGAGTTGTTAGCAGGGACGTATACTGGTGAACCTACATCCGTGTAGTCGATGCAAACACTATTATTTCTTGTGAGGACCATTTGGTTTTCCGGAACGGTGTAGTTTTGATTATATTGAATTTCGGAATCAGTTAATCTTCGTCTATCCGAAAATGATCTAATATTGCTAAATGCACCATATCCGGTAATTATTGCCATTTGTTTGCCATAATTTTGTCCCTGTATGGGTAGATTAGCAGCTTGTATTAGGTTACTATATGTTATACTTGAGTTGGTCTTCAGAAGCGCCAAAGTATCATTCATTTTCATATCTATGATAGAACGTATGTTTCCGAATCCATTATAAGTGAGATTACCCAAATAAACGAATGTGTTGGACGGTCTAAAATCATTGAAAAAGTAATGGTTTTTTTTTTTGTTTTTAGCTGTTGTGTTTAAAAAACAGACTTTTGTCGTTTATACTTACGTTGGAAAAATTTGGCTAGCAACAGCTAATATCCATCTTTGATTTAGAATAGCCCCAGTACTATTCATCCTGACTGGAAGTCTTATTGATCTTACTTGAGCTACAAATGGTTGTGGATTTACAGCACCATTTGTAACTGCTGATGCATTTCTCAAGGATTCGACCAATGCTAATTTACTGGCCACAGCCAAAGCCAAAATAATAAGAACTTTCATTGCGCACTGTATATAAGAATAGTATAAGAAAACTCTGATGTTTCTGATGTCAATTTTGAAATTTTTGTGCCTTTTATAGCTAGAAATTGTCGTAAAAACAAAAGCAAATTTGAACTTATTTGCTGTTAGCAAATATTAGCTCGTTCTGAAAAATAAAGTTACATGGAAAATATCTGATCTGAAAAGCATTTCGATTGTTTGATCACACTTTTGATTTAAGGTCAACAGAACTTTGACTGTTGTCTAGGAAATGAAACTAAGCACTTGTTACGAAATTTCATTATTTTCCTAATGCAAGGTACTATTGTTATTGAATTTTGAGGTTGATACGCAGCCAGCGGAAGAAGATCATGATCAATCTTTATATTGTTTTTGTGTAATTTACCTTGGAAAGTGTATTGACAAGTGTTTGGATTTTGATGACCAAAAAAACTGCAAAAAATGACCTTAAAACTATGGCAAAAATGACCTGAAAACTGACAAAAATGACCTAAAAAATACCACAAATAAAGTTTTAAAAATAAAACATTACTAAACTTAAGATTTATTTTATATCATTTTTATACATAGCGTTGCAGTATATTGCAAGGTACATTTTAAAGTTATTAATATTGAAAGAACGTCGATTTTTTGGCAAAATGTTGTAAACGGAAAAACTTATTCCTACTACTGCACTGACGAGAGGAACATATTTAAAATACGATATATGTAAGTTCCGATATATATATAAGATTGAATGTAAGTTCCTCCCCTAATTTCATAGTATTCAAATATCTACTTCTTAATATTTCAGCAATAGAGCATACAAAAAGAGTAAATAAAAACTAGCATATCCAGAATTTTTATCTAACACTTGTTTCAGCTTTCTAGATACCCTTTCGTTAGTTTCAACACGCGCAGAGCTTTTTTTTAATCGAAGTCTATAAACAAAGCTACTCCTTTTTCGAGAGGTAATGTTTTTGATTGAAAGGACTCTATTGTTAAAGGAATATGTGTAAAAATTTGCATTTTTAGTTTTTAGTACGAAAAAAACGTAAACCAAATTCTTTTAAAATTACACTAAAATGACCTAAAAAACCGAAAAATGCTCTAAAAATGAAAAATGTTCAAAAATTATAATAAAATAACTTAAAACTAGCTAAAAATTATCACAATTATCAATATGCCCTAAATCTAGTAAAAATGACCTGAAAACTAAAATCGAGAAAAAAATGATGAAAAATGACCTAAGAACTTTTCGTATTTGGAACTTAGGAAACATAAATGGACATTCTAAATGGACATTCCATTCATAATGGAAATAAGCAGGAAATGTCTTAGGGCCAATTTTTCATTGCGTGTTTAAACTCTAGTCAGTTAAACTGAGGTTAAATCATCAAAATTGGATGTTTTAACTCGGTTTAGGCAAAAAAGAAACACACTTTATGAGACTTTAAGTCAATTTAACTTCAACAAATGCTAAAATATCTAGTAAAACCGAGTTTAGAAGTCCAATTTTGGTGAGTTAATCTCAGTTTAATTTGACTAGTGTTTAAGCTCGCAATGAAAAATTGGCCCTTAGAAGCAGCAGAAAAATAGATGACATGTCATCGAAATCGAAACTGAGTATATAATACTATCTTGATATTATTGGAGAAACCCGTAAAGCTAATATTTTAGCAAGAAAAGCTGAGAAACGGAAGAATGTTTATTTAAAATGCCTAATAGTTATGTTTTAGATAAAAAATTGCGATCTGGTCTTCCCGTGTGATTATGGATAAAATTAAGTTTTATTCGTTTACTATCGCTCTGCCGTACAGTACTTTGACCAGAAGGAATAAATCAAAAAATGTTAGGTTTCAAAATATAAGAAAACGTATATCAAATGTTAGGAAATACTTTCATTAGTTGCGTTCCTTTCGCCTTAATATAATCGCGATAACAAATTTTCTCAAAGGAACGGCAAGAAAAACGACTCGTAGAGGGCACTACCGTTGCAGTCAAAATTAAATTCAAACAAGCAGTCATGATACAATAACTATTAGGTGTCATGAGAACGTGTGTCGTTCAAAACTGTTGTGAACTGTTATGATAGCAATACCTTAGTGAACGATGTTTTTCACTGAATGTGTTTTACTCTAAACGTCATAAAAATGGTAAATTATTTAATTTATTTATTAATATTATGCAATTATATAAATAAGTTAAATGCAATGGTTGGCTCCGCTGAATGCGTCCAATGTGTGTGACACACGCGGTTTGTTATTGTCTTCTTTTGTTTAACATTCGATGGTCGCAGCTCGTGAGAAAATAGGTAGCTGTCATGGCTACCTAATAGTCATTGTATCAAACGAACAAATAATTCAAAAAATGAAATGACAGCTCATAAAAATATACACGTGCGGCACCTGTGTTTAAAATTTTTTAAAGGCTATATAACAATTTAATATGGATAGCAAAAATAATCCTATTTGTTATAGGATTATTATTTTTGTTTTTGCTTTGCTTGTAAAAAAAATAATCTGGATTATTTTGAAGCGAATGGAACGCAGCTAATATAATGAATCCAAAAATTTTTTCAATACAGGAAGTTTTAAGTAATTTACAGCCTTTTAAAGTGAAAGGTTTTTTGGGGTTTTCACAGTGGTGGACTTTTCGATTTTGCCCATCATTCAAAGAAAAAAATGTTGTGAGCACATTTTTCAAACAATTCGAGTGTTTTTTTTTTTAAATTTTCAATAAAACTATGAACAAATTTTGGTTTTTGTATTTTATGAAAAAAATAGGAAATTATTTTGAAAAAATTACTTAAATTTATCAAAAAAATTTTGAAAAAAGTTTTATTTTTAGCAGACAAGAAAGAAAAATCTCCACATACCTCCAGTAGCATTTTTACATTTTATTTTTTTTTTGGTTTTTAGTCTTTCAGAAACTGTTTTCACTTAATCCGACTTCTTCCGATTCTTTGAGTAATCATTTTTTGAAAAATGCTCTAAAATTTATGTTTTCTCCAAAATTATTCTTTATTTTGTTGTCATATTTCTTACACTCGGCCAGAGTTTGTTTATAGTTTTTAAAGAATTTTTTAAAAAAATGTTTCTTTACGCTTAAAATAAAATACTGATGTTATTTTTGACAAAAATAAAAATTAAAATAAAGGTTGTTTTTTCTTAAAATACTCTTTTTAGCACATAATAAGGGAAAAAAAACACCAAATGACACCTACAGTCTTCGCAATATTTTCTGTAAATTATTATTTTTCAGATCCAAAAAACATGTTAACTATTCCTTTCCGGTTTTAGAAGTAATCTCGTTTTTAAAAATGGCCTTGAAATCAGAAAATACGAAAATCAGCGATTTGTTGTTAGTGCTTGTTACACTTTAAAAAGGTAAACAAACAATGCTTTGCACTCTATATATTGCAAAGGGGCATTTAAGTTTATTAACACTAGATTGCTCTCACAGAGAAAAATATTTGTGTTATGTTACAAAAAACTAACGATTAATTCATTTATTAATACTTATTTTTGAATATACTTTTTAAAATTATGCTTATGTTATCAAATTGAGTATAAAAAATTATATTTAATATTACAAAGAAACATATTTTTAGTTTATCAATAGTAGAGTATTCTCATGTTCACTTATGCTACCCCTTTCAACCGTTATTATTTCAACGAAAACTAAGAGAGTGCAATAAGCAAAATTAGTTATTTTTAAATAAACATGCCAATAATAACTAATCAAGATTTATTTGATTGCTGGATATCTACTGGTCCACGTGATAAATTATCTTTTTTAAAGTGTTTTGTAAGAGACTGGACAACAAAAAAATTAGTTTGTTTTTGTACAAATTACAAATAAAGTGGAAGGAGTGCAGCTTTAATAAAAACTTTTTTAGAAAAAGGAATTCATCTTGGCTAAGTAACCAAGTAATTAATTCTTCTGATCCAGATGATGTAAGTATCAATAAATACATTTTTTACGTAATTAAAAATTCTGCATTTTAGCAACCTAGCACTAGTCGCGGAAGGCCGAATAAGTAGTTTAATTTGTTGTCACAACAAATGAAAAAACGAAAAGTTTCCGAAATTGTATCTGATTATACTGAAGAGGAATTAGAATATGCATAAGAACTTGCAAGAAAAAAAAAAAAACGAAACGAAAAACCAAACTTGCTTATCGGTACTGAAAGCATTGACTCTTTATTTAGACTTGGACCTGTCAGAAGAGAAGTACATATAACGTTTTACGAAAGGTTGTCAACCGACATAGTGAACATTTTTTCCAAGCTTGTATGCAATACAAAACTTTAAAAACAGTATGGTTCCACCTGTGAAAGCTTCTGAAAATACAGCAGAAGTTGAATTGAAAGCATTAAGAAAGTTATTAAACTCTGTGATGCCAAAAAGTCCCCGGAAAAAGTGTCTCTAATTTGTAAATGGGGAATAGATGGCAGTTCAGGTCATAGCCATTACAAACAAAACTTCTCTACAGAAGAATTAAGTGATGAATATATATATATTTTTGATTGCATTTGTTTCAATTGAGTGAGTAAATGTAAAAATTTTTACATATTTTTTATGAACAAGGAATTGTTTTTCTTATAAGGTTAGTTGATGCGTTATCTGATAAATCACTTTGGGTAAATAAAAACCTTTCATCTACCCTTTTTTGCAGACCAATTAAGATTTTAATGTCTAAAAAAACCAGGGCTTTAGTAATTCAGCAATGGAATGCGAAATAATTGAATTCAATGGAAAATCTGTAGAGGTATCATTTGTTATGCACTATACAATGATCGATGGATCCGTTGCAAATATTCTTACGGAAACGAATTCAGCCAGTAAGTGTTTCCTTTGTAATGCGAGTCCAATCGAAATAAACCAAATAAATTTGCAAATACGTACAAGTATGGGCTTTCAAATCTCTACTGGTGGATTCGCTTTTTTGAATGTTTAATTAACATTGCGTATCGTTTGTCATTTAGAACTTGGCGAGTTAGGCATGAAAACCATGCTGTTTTTATCGATGTGAAAAAACGTATTCAAAAGGATTTGAAAGAGAGGATGGGTCTGCTTGTAGATTACGTCAAACAGGGCCATGGCACAAGTAGTGATGGTAACACGGCTAGAAAGTTCTTCGTCAATGTCGATGTTTCTGCAGAAATTACTGGTTTAAATACAGACTTAATCCATAACTTCGGACTAGTTTTACGTATATTATCCTGTAGCAGAAAAATTAGAACAGAGGAATTTAGTAAGCTTCTTATGAACACTAGAAACTTGTATTTAGAGTGCTACAGTTGGTACTATATGCCCAGTTCTGTACACACAATTTTGATGCATGGATGTGAAGTCTTAAAATATTTTGGTTTACCTGTAGGTAATTTATTTTTAAATTTATAAAGAAATTGAAATTCTAATTTAGAATTATTTTAATAGGAAATTTATCGGAAGAAATGTTGGAGGCTTCTCACAAGTATATCCGATATACCCGTTTTAATCATACGAGAAAAAGCTAACGAGAAAATTCAAATAAGGATTTGATGACTCATTTGTTGATTTTGACAGACCCCCTTACCTGTCATCAAACAGAAATATTAAATTCAAGAAGAAGTTACATGAAGAAGACCCAGTTTTCATGAACTATATTGAGAGTGAAAGAAAACAAAAACATGAATTAAAAATACTCATGTGGCTTATTAATGCAGTCAAAATATGTTCTTATTTAATTTTATTTACTCATTTACTTGATTAAAAAAAAATACCAATACATATTTTTTTTACATGTAGAGTAGCATTTTTGTCGAAATAGTGCATTGGACTATTCGACTATATGCATATCTTTTTTTAAATGTATTGCCAAAAGGTTTTCAGTATTAAAAAGTTTAAGCCTTAATCATTTAAAATTGATTTATTTTTGTTTTTGTTACCAGTTCTAATAATTTTAATATTAAATTTAATTTTGGTTTTTTTTTGGAAAATTTGGTTTTTTTTTTTAAAAAACCTATATACTTGATTTACGTAAAATCTGATTCAATATTTGAAATCAGCAATATCAATACCAATTTTAACAGATCTTTTATGGTCGGCATCTTTTATGATTGATAACAGAAAATGCGTAACAAAATAACAGATTTCGCCGAATAGGTCCAAATATTTAAATTAAAGACATACTACACTTACATAAATATAAAAGTGTTGATGATGAATGCACATGAATGTTATTCTTGAACAAATCAGTTGTTTACAAATCTGTGATTAAAATGCTTGTCTGTTAATTATTCGTAATAACCTCTTTCTTTGTCCAATTCAAATTTAAAAGAAAATATCTTTTTTGTTATATAACTATATAACAGTTGGGAACTGTTGTGTAAAAATTCGCTGAATGGTAAAATTTTGGTAGCTCGCACTAAAACTGATCAGGTAGCATACGCCATTTAATCGAGCGATAAATTCTATGCTACATGAGCACAACTGTTGAGCTAACTGTCAGATGCTGCTACTGACGCTGTTAAAGTAAAAAAGCATAGAAAGAATGAAGCAAATTTAAGTGAGAAACCTTTGCAATTGAATGAAATTAACATACAAATTATATCTAATTGAATCTTATTTATATAACGCATACGCAAATTTTGTCCGGCGTAAGGCTTTTTAAGTAAAAATCCAACCTTATTAAATTTAGTATGGTTTGATAGAGTTAAACCTGTAGATGTGCAAACTGGACGTTTTACTTCTTACAATTTTATATATATTAAGTTATAGCGAGTTAAAGTTTGCATATAACTGTTGTGGTTATGTTGCTTTTTCTCTTCATAATTTCAGCATATGCCTAAAAATATGTGAGATATTTAGCGTCACCTATCAGCTAATAGCTATGAAACTGTTATACTGATGAATCATCATTATCTTTTATAATTTAACAGCTAAAACTATGAATTGATACTGGAATGATTTCTTAGAGTTGAAAAAAGATTTCTAAACTGTTGGTCGGAAAATTTTTTGATTTTTAAAAATTTACGCAAAAATTTAATAAGATATTGGAAACTGGTAATGAAACATTATTTTTCAAGCATTTTTCAACTAGTAATCAAGAAATATTTTTACTCCTGTATATTTAAAATAAATTGGAGTATGAAATTTAATTTTTTCTTCCAATCCGCTGTAAAAATCGCATCGAATCCCAGTGTGCATTATATTGTCTAAACAAGGGACATAGGTACGTCGGGTGCAAAATAAAACCGTGTTGCTGCTGCCCAAGCTGCAAGCCACTAGAAAGCATCGCGTGGACCAAAAATCGAAGAGAACGCTGTTCGCTATAAGGTTCCGCAAGATGCATAATTTGTGTGGTAAGCAAAATGTTGTGTGCGTGCCACCCATTCTCAGCCATTACGGTAAAGTACCCTCGACTATTTGCCTAGGCAATAAAAAGCACCAAGAACGGCCCACAGGTTCGCATCAAGGAGGTGTAACATCATCGCCTAGAAGCTGCCATGCAGTCGTTTATTTTTTTTTTATATATTAACAAAGTTTCTATTTTTTTTTAAACCCAAATTATTTATACTTAATTAATTATTAATTATTTATATAAATATTATTATATAATTCGTTTATATATTAATATTATATAACGCTCTCATGTTAATATTTCATATTTTTTTATTTATTTATTTTTTATATTAGTACATTAAGAACTAGGTTCTCTTATAGTACAGAGCTCAAAGACATAATTTGAATTCAACTTATTATAAAACATTTAAACTTAAATCTAAGGTAATTTAAATTTATTATTATACAATTAAAAGTCTTATCAAAAAATGTTTATGTTAAACAAATGTAAATTCAAAAGACAGATAAAACTTAAAACAAAAAAGAGCAAACGATAGAGAGAGAGAGAGAGAGCGAAAGTCATATAGAGCTAAAGATCTGATATTTTGTTAAGAATTATGTGATGAAAATTGCTTCAAAATAGCATGTTTGAAGGATGTTTTTGACGCTATGGATTTTAAGCTATTGGCAATGAATTCCACAATCTAGCGGCATTAATAAAGAATAGTCTTGTAGAGTTTAGAAATTGCAGTTTTTCAAATAAGTAGAAAGGAGTTTTGTGGTGTATGAGTTTGTGTAAAAATATGCAATTCCTGGCATTAGAGTAGCTTATGATATCGCACCCAAGTATACAAATTTTTAATTGAGCTAAATGATCAAATTTACGCGAGCCATAGACATAACGAGTGGCATGATTAAACGCGATCTGCAATTTAAGTTGCGACCACGAGTCTAAGGCCTTTTCCACACTTGGTCAACGCAACTCCAACTCAAGTTGCTAGCCTGAGTATTTATACCGGAACCTTCAGATTAAGCAACTTGCTCGCAACAAGTTCTCGACACGTTCTCAACCTGTTCAACGCAACGTGGCTTTCCGCAATTTTCATCGGCGACTTGTTGCATCAGTTTGTTTGTTTTGTGAATTGTTTATAGTGCAGTATTAATCAAGGTGTATAAGTTAATTAGTTATTTTTTTTATTAATAGAATCTATAAGAAGAAGAAATAGTTTGCAGGATGAATGAGCAAGTGTTAAACAATAAATAATAAATATATTTTGCATGATTTTTGAAGCAAGTCTGAAAGCATTCGGTTTATAGTTGCATTGCTTTTCAACTTTTTCGCTGTTGCGTTGATGTTTCATTGGTATTGCGTTGACCAAGTGTGGAAAAGGCCTAACTTGCTGTATACAATTTCAAAATATGTTATGACAGGGACAACGAGCTGAATTACAAGTTTACGTCTTAGATCAATAGGTGTATACTCAGGCGACATCCTAAGGTTACGCAAGATGTAATAGATTTTGCGGACTACACTGTTGATATGATTTGTGCAATTAAAGGAAGCATTGATATTAAATCCAAGACTTACAACACTATTAACTATTTTTATGATTTTATCACCCAATATAACGTCTGGAATGGAGTCAAGGTTTATTTTTTCTTTAGAGACAGGCAACACACACGACTTAAGTACATCAAGGTGAAGACTATTTTTCATAGCCCATTGGTTTATACTGTCAAGATCTTCATTCAGTTTGCATACTAAATCTTCCATGAGGTTTGTTCTACCAGACAAGTAAATCTGAACGTCATCAGCATAAGCATGCATGGACGAATATGTGCAGCAGTGACAAATGTAATTTACGAACATGGAGAAGAGCAGCGGGCCAAGAACCGATCCCTGAGGCACACCACAGCAAACAACTTCATAGTATGAAATATTAGTACCGACCTTCACTCTTTGTACTCTATTTGTCAAATAGCTACTTAACAAATGAGTGGCACTGTCGCAGAAACCAAAGAAATATTTTAATTTTTGACAAAGGAGTTCATGACTTACAGTGTCAAATGCTTTTGAAAAATCAAGCAGACACAATAGAGTTAGTCTACCATCATCATAATAAGACCTTATATCATCCATGTTCATGTTCATGTATGTTCAATTAAATTATGTTTAATTAATTATTTAAACCATGCAGTAATAACAACCATTTTCTTGATCTAGCGCATCTTGTCATCATCAAAAGTGAAGAGCTACGAAATTGAGCGGTCAACTTCGCTGGATGAGGATTTACAATTATTGACTCGGTGGCTGCACATTCCTTCGGGATTTCCAAATCGTGAGTTTTTTGAATATTATTATTATTAAAGATGTCTTGCTGCTGACAAGATCCCCAGGTACCAAAACCAATGAAGGTTAATACAGGGTACAATTACCATTTTAGTTTTTTTTTTGTTTTCATTAAAGCTTAATGTATGGCATAAGATACATAGATGATAAAACTTATTTTTTTTTAAATTTGCTTTAATAATTAAAAATGGATTTTTTCTTTATTAACCCCGAACGTATAGCATTAAATCAATTGATTAAGTATCCACTTAATGAATAACAAACGAAATTGTAAGTTTTTTTTATATATATATTTATTTTTCTTGAAGTGTAATCAATAAAATTAAGAAACATTTAAATTTAAATCTTCATAAGAACCGATCTAGTGTTGGAAAGAGGAGGACAAGACCACAGGTCTCACCAACATCTGAGTCCCTGTTAGGCCAAGTATAAGTAAATTCAGTGAAATTAAAGAAAATAAGTTGTTGTTGGTGCCTGCTTGCTTATACCGTGGAGCTAGTCGGTAAAAACGTTAACCAGGAAAACAAAAACACCAGTTTTCTTTATGACACCTCAATGACAGGTGGTCGCAGGAGCCACAACAGTACATTGCAAAAAGGCCAACACAACATTGACATTTCATTTCAATTTTGATCAGTTGAAAATCTATTCAATACCTTAAAATAAACTCTAGGTATGATTCATTTTGGCGTTTTAACGCCACATGGGCTTATTAGTTAAACATAATTTCTGCCGTGTAGAGTAGCAACACATTCAGAGAAAAACATCGCTTACTAAGGTAGCGCTACCATTACAGTTCACAACAGTTGTAAGCGCTGAATGTGGCCTTCGTAAACGGGCTCTGGGTCGTCCTCTTAGTCCGAAATTATTTGAAAACAAGCATTTAATCTATAATAATCTTGAAAACAAGCATTTAATCTATAATTTAATCTATACTAAATGCTATTTAATGAAATACTTAAAACTGAATTGAATACTATTGAATTTGAACTAAAATATTATATAATTCCTTATGTTCCATAGCAAATTGATAAAATGTAAAAAAGTCAAAATAAAATCCAGAAAACAGGAGTGTGGCGTGGTCACGAGGGAAATCATTCTAATAATCCCAGTTTTGGATATAAAAAAATGTAGAACTCCATTTTTAAAAATTATGAATTTAGCAAAAATACTAGTAGAAATGGTATTATTTGCTCAATCTCAAAATTTATTTTTCTAGTCAAATTGCCAGGCTCAAATAGCAGTTTAAAAAACCAAAGTTTGATCATTTGAGAGAAGGGAAAGGGAGTTAAGACTTTGTAGACGCAGTGCCACAAATATGGCAAAAACGTGTGACTTATTATATGGACGACCCCTTATTTAAAATGGCGACGTGTGCGAATAGTTGTTGGCGAACATATAACTTCTATCTTTTTTGGAGCACACAGATGTTTTGCGAAAATACATCTGCGTGTTTTTAAGTTTCCGCTTCTATAGAGTAAATTGTTTGTTTTATTAGCTTAACCTAATTTCTGAGTTGACAATTCTGAAACCTCTGAGCTACAAATATTATAAATGTTTGTTTATATATCAGGGGCCCTACTCTGTAATGCGATTCGAAAGTAAAATTGCTCGAATTCGAACATAAGGTACTCTGTAATCTGACATTCGCATTTTATTTTAAAACTTTTGCATTTTAATTTATCCCTTTTCGCTTTTCGCATTTTCGGCACTTGGCGAATGCGAGTGTCAAAGTCACTCGAATTTCGGAATTTTCTTTCGATACCTTTTTTTCTTAACCCTAACACTGGTACTATTTACACATGTAAATATTGTACTTTTTATATGGCTACAAATTTGATGTTTTTGGCACGATTTGAATATAATTTATATTCAGTGGCTAATTTTTAAATTTGTTTAAATAAACAAAATAGCCACTGACTGTAAATTATATTCAAATCGTGACCAAAAACATAAAATTTGTAGCCATTTAAAAAGTGAAATATTTACATTTGTAAATAGTACCAGTGTTAGGGTTAAGCAGAAGTAAAAAATAAATTAAAAATATCAACATAATTGAATCAAGAAGCGATATATAAATAAAAATGTAAGTTTTTACGAATATTAACATGATTTAATATGTTTTAACCATTTAATTTTTACACAGGGAATCTTGCAAAAATATCAGCGCAAAGCCGCGGCAATTTGAATTGCTGGTGGATTTCTTCCAGGAACATCCTGACTTGGCCAAGGGGCAATTAAAGACGGCAACTGCAAAAACGTATATAAATTCTTCTTTGTTAAGGCGAAAATTTTTAACAAAACTGAAAAATAAAAAATAATAGTTAAACGCTTAGCTTAATAATAGTTTAATTAATAGTTAAATGGACGACAATATACATTATTGCTTAATTACCTCTTATCACTGATAGCCATCACATTACAGTGATCCCAAATAATTCGCCGCTGCAACCGTTTTTGCTGCTCGTCATCACCATGTAACTACAAAGAAATTTTTTGTATTTATTTTTTAAACTTTTGAACTTCTTTTTTGTTTGTTTTGCTTTCAGCTCTAAAAATTTCTTTGTCTATATTTTCCTGACAATTTTTTGACGTTTATTAAAAAGGGATCCAAATTTTGGATAAATTTTCATACGATTCGTCCAATGATGCCAAATTATGGACAAACTTCCAGGAAAATTTAGCAAGCAACACTCTCACTCAAGCGAAAGAGTTACAGAGTGCGATTTTAAATTCGGATCGCATTTTGTTTTCGAATCGCATTACAGAGAAGGGCCCCAGGTATACAAGTCATATGAACTTGGGTTTTTTACACGAATGATAGAATAAGAGATTGAGCTTTGCGCAGGTCCGTTACTTCTGCTAATCGAGTTTGACTACCATCTGTTCAGTTGACTACGTCACAATATTTTATTTCTTTGAGAAACGTACTGCGATCGGTTGTGTTTTATTTAATTGTGTATATATCGAAGTATATTTGCGAGTTTTTAACTTGAAATTTAAAAAATGAAGTGTGCAGCTGCTAATTGAGGTAACAATAGCAAACAAATATTTTTCAGAAACCTGATGTTTGCAATAAATACAAAAATTAAACCAAAAAATTGTAGAAAACACACACAAAAGAAAAGAAAAATACAAAAATATATTAACAAAATTTGTTTCATTATTTAAAAACTTGGAACTATCATTTATTTGTCCTTTCAATTCACAGGTAAATTAATGGAAATAAAATATCTGGGAATGTTTAAACTATATCAATTACACTCGTAATAAAAATTTTTATAAAATCCAAGTCGAAAAATAATGCTCACTGAAGTTGGTTTCTCAGACAAATTTTTTTTGATTAAGCTGCTTACTGGCTGTAATAAAATAATAGTAAAAATAATGTATGCAAAAGAGTACTTAATAAATTTACTTTCTTCTTGTTCCAATAAATTGCTTCTTAATTCTTTTATTTTAATTATACAAACTAAAATGTATGCAATTTTCATTTCTGTGTAGAAATCGCATGCAAAGTGAACGCTCTCCAAAACAGCATTGATATTATGACGTAGATGCGCTGAGCGACAATTTTGTTGTACTCATTTTCTTGTCTTCGGCGCAATCTTTGTATTCTATCATTCTTGGGGAACACTGGCTTAGAGGCATAAAACTATCGATAGTACTATGACAGTTAAACAACTATCGCGACTATCGTTGGCAAAAAGTGACTATCGATAGTTCTTCGTCAGTGACAGAAATATTGTCAATAGTGTGTTTATAAAAAAAGTAGAACTGAATTACTAAAAATTATTAATTAAACAAAAATATTAGTAGATACAGTAGTATTGCTAGCTCAATCTCGAAATTTTTTTTACTTGTGAAACTACCAGATTCAGATAGCAGTTCAGAAAATTAGGTTTGCTCATTCAAGCTGTTTGGGAGTGATTATTAGAATTCGTGGCATTTTATTTATATATACAGTTAAAATTCTTACTAAAACCTGACAGAGGTTAATTAACGCCTTATGTTACTTTAATAAGTGTGTACTCAAAGAATTACTTTAGTTTTTGTATATATATTTCAAATGAATCTATACAAACTGTGAAACTGCAAAAACAACCTCTGCAAATTTTTATATTTAGCGTTTACTTTGTCTATCACCTTGTCTTTGTTACATAAAAAAGGTGTTTTATTTCCACTTAAGTTTTTGAGACCATCAAAAGACTATTGATAGTATTTTTCAAGACAATCGATGAACGATTAGCATTGGCGTCGGAAGCGGGGGGGCAAGGTGGGCAGTTGCCCCCCACTTTTTTAGCTAGATAAACAATTTAAAAGGAAAAGTTATTCAAAATATCAGTTTTTTTGCAACGATAATATTTTTGTATTATATATTTTCCTCTTCTTTCTCTCTTCTTCATGTTTCATGTGAAGAAATTTTGGTGAACTTTTTTTGCACCAATATTTGTACTGCCCCCCCATTTGTACTGCCCCCCCAGATGAAATTCGCTTCCGACGCGCTTGACGATTAGCCCTCAATCGATACCCTGCGGATTAAGCGATGTTAATTGCTCCTAGTTGACTGTCTTGTTACTGGTGAAAAATTGACATGTCACGAGTTCAATCGCGTCGGAAGCGAATTTCATCTGGGGGGGCCGTGCAAATGGGGGGGCAGTACAAATGGTGGTGCAAAAAAAGTTCACCAAAATTTCTTCACATGAAACATGAAGAAGAGAGAAAGAAGAGGAAAATATATAATACAAAAATATTATCGTTGTAAAAAAACTGATATTTTGAATAACTTTTCCTGTTAAATTGTTTATCTAGCTAAAAAAGTGGGGGGGCAACTGCCCACCTTTCCCCCCCGCTTCCGACGCCAATGCACGAGTTGGGTATATGTGTGATGTAGTGAGAGACAGTGCAGACACAAATTCGTTTTTCTTAAGATTGGGGTGCCTCATCTTCAGGGTAGCTTTGCATTGAAAGTCAACAAAATGAGAAACCATTAGATAGAGCTGCAGATATATTATTCAAAATCATTCTAACGAATTTATTACCACTAATTTAATATAATCCGACAGATAGACAAGTCAGAGCATCGTTAAAAGAAAATCTTAGACATTAGTGCATACAAAACAAGGCGACTAGGCGCAGCTTCAATGAGCTGCTGCATATTCTTCATTTAACAAATTTAACAAACTACTTACCTTTGATTAAAACATACTTTATGTAATTTCATTCAGAAAGGATATATCGACCCCTTTGCGCGAAATTATCGTAAGTGCCAAAAACCAAATTTTACAGGAGAGAATTTTTTCTATTTTCCTGTGCCTTAACTTGCAATATCAAAACCAAATTTTACATGTGCTCAGACAATTAACTAATTTACAATAAGAATTTCAGCTAAATTATTTGATCAGGTGATGCGTTGTGGGGTGTTAAACAAATTTGCATCACAAAGTCAATTTCCAAAAAATGGCAGTACGATAATTTCGCGCAAAGAGGTCGATATGTCCATAGTTCGTTTTACTATCATCAATTTATTTATCATTCATAAAGGGTGTTTTTTATAGAGTAATACAAGTTTAAATCAAAATAAAACATAGTTATATATTTTTAATATTAATGAAATGGGCTTTATTGGATAGAAATGACATTAATGTTTAAATATGATTTCGGCCATGTGGCCGCTAAGGCTGGCGCGTCTGGAACACCAATTTGCACAAACTTTTCGCAGCATTTGCGGCCGTATCTCGCCGATAACTCTTTGAATGTTGATTTCCAGGTGTTCAATTGTTTGTGGTTTATCGACGTAGACAAGTGACTTTACATAACCCCAAAGAAAATAATCCAATGGGGTTAAATCACACGATCTTGGGGGCCAATTAATTTTTTCGTCAAAAGTTTTTTTCTTTTTTTTTTGTTCTATTTTTACATTAACATTTTTAAAAAAAAAAGGCGAGTGGGTAAGATGGGACCGGCAGATGAGAGGACTTGGATTCAAACTAGAAAATGGTTGATTCAAATAAGATTGAGAAGTTTGATTTTAAGAACATGCATTCTCAAAATTTTCAACTTTTTTCGGATTAAAAAGTAATCCTTTTTGCATTGGAAAATTTTAAACTTTTCCTTAAATTAAAAAGTATTTTTTTGAGGTGTTATCCTATATATAATAAAAAAAAAGTTACAAATTTAGTCCAAGATTTTCAACCGTGCACTTTTATTATGCACTGATACCTACTGAAGAAGACTAGATCTAATTCAAGCACTTATATTATTTTTCCAAAAGTCTATTATAAAAAATTTTTTAATCTAAAATTGTTTAAAATGTTTAAATGGTGATTTAAAAATGGTGAATGAACTAATATATGCGATGATTGCAAAAGATAATAATAATTATTTATACGAACTACCAAGTAACATTGGTATATCAGCTAGTACTTAATATAACTTCATTTTCGAAAAAAAAAATACTTAAGCTAAAACTTTACGCTACTTAAATGTGCCTAAAAAAAATTTTGAACATTCATATCTATTGTTATAAAAAATATAAAGCACTGACTTTATAGAGTAATTAAAACTATTAGAAAGTGAATTAGGAGTTTATTGATTGCTAAAATTTTCAAGCTATGTGTCGTCTATACATCTTGATCTACCCCTAACCGTAGCATATCTGAACGAGTTAATAGATATATCCAAAGGTACAACAACGTATTAATTGACGGCTTAATAGTTGATAGATAAGTCCAAATATATCTATGAGGTATCAATTGACCCCTTTCAATGATAACGCAGTGTTAATGTTACTTGTAGGTTTCATACAAAAAAGTGAGCTCTAGGACTAGTCTTAGGCACTTAATAGCCATCCCGTTGGCTGGTTTTAAGCCGATTCTGTTCCCTGCAGCCTAGTCATATAAGTTTGGCAGAGTTTTTGATGAAATATACCTTGTTATAGATAATATTTCTGCCATCACTGAAAAAATAGTTTGGTTTCATTAACAAAATGTGTTGAGTTGGTGCCTGTGTAACAATATTTATTAACTATTACCAAATTTTGCTAAATATCGTCAATAAAGTAATAATTAATAAATCATATCTTCGTGCAACTTGGTGTATTGGTGCTAATAATCGAATATAACTTTCACTTAGACAATTAGAACTTTATATTACAGGGTTACTTTTGCTATTAAAGTTAAAATAAGATATATTTTGATATATAATGAACTGGATAGAAACTTTTCAAATAGAAATTAAAAACATTTACAGGAACACAACTTATTTAGTTAGTAGTAGAAAATAATGGCATAAAAATTTTGGCAAAAAATAATTTGTTTATTTGCGTCTATTTTCATAAATTTTTTGAGTCCCTTTATAAAAAAATGATATTCTCATTGACTATTCATAGAAAATTTATGAAAATTTGAGAAGATAAACAAAAAAAAAAAAAAAACGTATCAAACAAGGGCATTTGCAAAACTGTGATACCGCTAATTTTCCCTAATTTTTACAAATATTTTTAAACAATTGCTCTAAATATTAAAGACGCAATAAGAAGCTCTAAATATTAAAGATTAAAAACCCGTTACAACATTTTTGTGCTCGTACTTTGAGTTCACATAAAATGACTCCATCCAGCAAAATTTTAAAGAAAAATATATTAGTAACGCGCAGTGCGAAATGAAATTGGCTTTGATTATGAAATGAATTAAACTAATGCTTGGTTTTCACTATGTCATTTTTATGATGACACAAAAGTTTATCACATGTAATATCTCGGCATACTCTTTATAATAATTAAGTTGTTTTAATCTTCCAAGGTTGCCAAAATTAGAAAAAATTTCAACATGATGCTATTTTCAATTTGATTGGCAACAATTAAATGACCATTAAAAAGGACATAGTTCTTTATATTATTTTCAGCAAAAGCGCTGTCATTTTAAATAAGTCGACACAAAATCTTTTTATCAATAGTGGCTTCAAAACAATGATATTGCCTTGTATTTTTTGTCGCCGCTCAGGCCTGTAGCCAGACTAAGAAGAAAGAGGGGGCAGGCATGAATTTCGGGGGGGGGGGGAATTTTTTGTTTATTCATTTAAATAAACAAAAACAATCTTTTAAAATGTGAAGTTACACATATTTATTAAAAAACAGTTATTTTTATAATATTTACATGGATATGTAGATCTTTTTATACATGAGATTAATACATAAAAAATAATACAAAAATTAATTCAGGTCTTTGTAATAAAATGAAGGTAAAAATACAAGATTTATTTAAAGTGGCTAGAAATATAAGAAAGAGAAGCGGAATGGGCTAACATACATATGTTTAGCGCATTCTTTTCTGGAAAAAATTCTATATTTTTTTTGACCTCTTCAAGAGTTCTGCATTTTTTCCGTTCTTTTCTAAAAAAAATGTTGACCTTAAAATAAATCGTGTTCTTTTCTCGAAAATTCTGACCGCAAAAGTATAACAAATGCAGAATTTTCTGACCTGTAAAATTCAGCGGTTCTGCATTCTGCTCTCTAGTAATACCAACATAAAACAGTAATATGACAGTAATATAACATTACAGTTGACAGTAATATTATATGCTATGTCAATTCTGAGAAGCAAAATGTTCCAATTTTGAAAATTTTTTAAATTGAATCCAAAGCAATTTTGATTAAATTGGTTACCTATAATAAAATTTAACAGCTCGATGAGTATTTCTTAAAAATTCCATGCAGTACCGCACTATAAATAACCTTAATCGTAAATAAATCGGAATTCAAAACAACACTGCAGCCAATATAAAATGAAAAAAAATAAATGTTGCATTTTTTCCGTTCTTTTCTCAGCTCAAAAGAAGTCAACATTCTGTAAATTCAGGTCAGACTTTTTTTCAGTAAAGAATGCGCTATAAGACATTTTTTAAGTAAAACAAATAAAAAAATTGAATTTACCCGCATCCGTCGTTTGCATCAAATTGATGCAAATTTTTTATTCAGATGTATATATTGTATTAAGAACAAACATGCATAATTTGATTTAAATCTTTTACTTCCTTAAATTTTTGCTAGAATTAAGATTTGCAGTTTTTTCTTATTTTAAAATTAATAAACATTCGTCATGCATAAAAAAAAAATTTAAAAATTAAAATCATTTCAATGAATTATATATTCTTTTTGTATCTGCATCAAATTGGTGCACAACGTGCTTTTCATTTCTAGAAAGTTCCTATGGATGCGGGTTAAAAATTATTAGAATCCAAATCTTTTCTTTGGTAGCAAATGTTGGCGACCCAGTAGAAATTTGAATTTTGTTAAACAAATTTCATATACATATTCAAGTCATGAATACGGTGAATGTGTATATTTTTTGTTATTTTAAACTAAACTAATTTTAAAGCAATAAAAATATATATCAACAAAATGCATATTAATTATTCATTTGAAGTTTTTAATTGTCTGATTTGGCCAGGGTGAAAAACGGTTGTAGTAGGGGGGCATTACCCCCCTTTCCCCCTGGCAACAGGCTTGTCGTCGCTGATACTTCATAGCATGGCTTCAACAAAAGTCGAATTGAATTTTCGAAAAATGATTTTTCGCACAGTTAAAAAGACTTTGAGGATTAGTTATGTGGTTATTATCAACTCTTTGCAAACGAGCTCGATAGGCTTGTCTTTTGACAGTCATTCCGATACCGTCACAAGACCTTTTTCCGTAAAAGGTTGCAAAAAATTATGCTCACTTTTATCTAAAGGGTTGAAGCAGTTTTTGCTATAAGCCATCGAGTACATATTTGAAAAAATACTTTTTATGAAACAATCGATATTATAAAATTAAATTAATTTATATATACTCAAGAAAAACGATTTCATTACCATTTCATAAACGACTGCTCCGTTATAGAAGAAAATCTTTTGTATGCCCTTATTTTCTACCACTAAATAGGTTCAACATTTTCATTTCTATCACAACATTGAAAGTCATGAGCTCGATTGAAAAATTTCTATTTAACTTTATAAAAGGATATTATAATAATAACCTTCACTTTTGCTATATCTTAGATAATACGTTCAAAACATATTGAAAATAATATGGCCTTAGGAAAATTCGTCAGCTGATATGAAATCAAAGAAATATATCAAAAGGTAATAAAAATATATAAAGTGTTTTAATTTAAGAAAACATTTATTTATAGGTTTATTAACTATAACTAAACAAACGTTTGTATTAACTCAGTGTCTCAAACATCATCATATGTTCCAATAACCAAATATTTATTTCGCCATAAGCAAGTATGCCTTTTGTTAACTATAACTAAACCTTGGTCGTTAGAAAGAAAGACTTTTTCAGTGTAACTACCATGTCAAGAAATTTCCGCATACACACTACATCTGTGTGCATTTAAGATATCAAATAAGTTCATATTGTTTGTTTCAATGACACACATTTTTGGGTTGAAAATTTTAAAGTGTTTTGATCTCTTCCTTGTGAAGCCAAATATATCTGTGTGTATTTTAGAAATACAAAATAAATGTTTGTTTTGTTCGCGTGTTTGAGTCCAAGGGCACACGCTTTTTGACTCTTTCCTCAATTTAGTATATGATCAAGGTATTTCACAAAAATTTTCAAGTTACGACTGTAAAATATGGAAGGGAGTAAATTTCAAGTTCATCAAATACAACATAGATGATAGCTAATGTTTGGCTCCATGGGTACGTCAATATACAAAATTGCCGAATTTGATCTGAAGAGCAGCCAGAGCTGCCAATGCACCCTAAAAAATACACTGTTTGTTGGCCGGCGGCATCATTGGATCGTACTTTTTCAAAAATAATGAAAATTGCATCGTTACAGCCAATGAAGCAAGGTACCGTGCGATGATTACCGACTTTTCTTGCCCAAAATGGAAGAATTGGACTTGGTTGACATGTGGTTTCAACAAGACGGTGCCACATGCCACACGGCACATTACGCCATGGCATTACGAGAGGCGAGTTTGATGACCAATTAGTCTAACGTTTTGGAGCAGTCCACTGGTCGCTAAGATCATGCGATATGAACCCACTGAATATTTTTGTGGGGCTACGTGAAGTCTCTCGTGTACAGGGACAAGACAGCCACAAGTGCAGCCCTGAATGACAACACTACAGCTGCCATTGGTGAGATACCGTCCGAAATGTTGGAAAAAGTATGCCAAATTGGAGCTTACGGATAAACCACCTCAGGCGTAGCCGCGAGCATGAATAATCTTTAAAAAGTAAATGGAAGGCATTGATGTATAGCTCCAAATAAATATTTCATTCGCTATTGCAAATTTTATTTTTTTTTTCAATTTTCAAAAACCTAACGCTTAAAAAAATCATCCTTAACTTTTTGAAAGTTCATCACTTCGTAAATGTTTCGTAAAGACGCTTTTGGGTTTTATGGCAGAGAAGAACCAACAGAAAGGCTGTTAACAGTTCAGTTAAGTTGATAAAAAATATTTTTTTTGTCATCATTGAACCTATATGGATTTTTAATTGCCAAGTAATTGCAAGAGCTTAAATAACATTTAAATCTTCCCATAAAGCGATTTTGACTACGTGGCAATAAAAAATGCAACCACAAGTAAGCAGGTAGCCATGAGTAATGACTGATGGTGCCATTTGAGCTTTTTTAGAAAATCGTCAACCGTTCAGATTTTTTGAATTTATTTACCAACCTTCAGTAATCAAGGTATTAAAATGGAGTATTAAGGCTTTTTTCATTCTTAGTAGAATTTTTAAAATATATAAGTTTTAAGTTTTAAGTTTTACTTTGTCGTGATGCTCTTCTGCGTACAACTTTTAAACGTATTATTAATTAACTGTTGAATAGTTTCTTCGATACGTCAGAAATATTTTGCGTAATATTTACTAAGTGGTTTTTAACAGATATGGCCACTATTGCCCAGTGTGCAGCGAAATAAACTATTCTTATTCAATATGAATAAATTAAAGGCCCTCCCTTAATAGATTTTTTTTTTACAATTGGAGCGAGCTGTTTTGCTGATCTTGCTCATATGAGCATTTTTTGATTAAAAATTCGGTAAAACTTTAATGAAACCAATGGCGAAACGAATTTAATTGATTTTTATTGAAATAATGTTGAACAAAGTTTTATCAATAAGCTAAGGTTAAGCCTATTGAGTGTTTGCTATTGACTCAAACTGTGCGAAGACCCCCGATGTAGCGAAGACTAGAAAGAAGAAGAAGAAGAAAGAGTTCAAAAATTATAGTTGATTGTGCCTAAGCCAATATAGTATAATAAAAATATTAGAGCTCGTTAAGCTTCAAAGCTTAAGATGCTTTATCTTTTTAAGCACGTGCCTATTTGGTGCATATTAAAGTCATCTACTGATGCCATAACATAAATTTCTTGACCTTGCACAAAACTGTCCGACTTCTCAACATACATACTATACATACAAGACTAATATGTAACTCGTTCCTTTGTTGTTGCCATATATATGTATATAGGGCTGTTCACATTTCAAACCGCTCATCAAATCGATCATCAAATGATTTGACAATTGATTTGACCAACAGAATTTGTATGGATTTGATGGCGATTTGACGAGTGTGAACACTCATCAAATCGTTGGTCAAATCGTTTGATGAAAATCAAAATTTTTTGATTTTTCTGCTGATTTGACGAACGATTTGACCAGTATGAACACTCGTCAAATTGTGTAGTACGATTTTCTCAGTTCAAAAAAGTTTTCAACCTGAGCACATCGTGGCAAAAGAGGGAGCGGAAGAAAATAATAACAAAATAATAATAAATAACTGTTGCAAGCAATTAATAATAATTTATAAAATATTTTTTTCTTCTTCCAATACGATTTTAATAACAAGTGGTATTAAAATTTTTCCGTCATCGCGATGTGCTTACTTCGGTGTTCAAGATAAAATGAAATTTGACGAAAAATTTGATGAGTCTGAACACTTCTGTGGTCAAACGATTTGACAAATGATTTGATGAGCGGTTTGAAATGTGAACAGCCCTTATGACTATAGAGCGTTACCAGAAAAAATAACTTTAAATGGATGCACATGTTGTTGTAGCACGTTGTTGTAGCAGGTTGTTGATGTTGTACTAATCACGTTCTTCTTTAAGTTGGAGAAGAAACAAAAGAACACAGCTAATAGCCAAAGCAAATATGGGTCAGTAGCATGAGTGTCAATAGTAATTGGCTCTAGATATCTGGAGAATTCCCGCATCTAAGTTGATTAACACTTGGTGGCAACACGCGCTGTATTAACTTGAGCCTAGTCTCTCTTGGGCTCAATTCTATTTTCTGTTGATCTTTATCGGCCAACAACTACACTACATTGTTAAACCTTTATATTGTTAAGCTCAGATACTCGGCATACTTGGAATTTTTTCTTTTGTTACACCGTCAGAGCCTTTTATGGAGCTTTTGAATGAAGTAATCGGGACTCTTCAGACTCTGAATATTTATTCTCCTCTACTTGTTCTTAGCTGTCCGCTGGAGAAGTATTGGCAGAAATTTGTACCTATGTTTATTTTTTGCTGAAAAGAAAATTTTGTTTCAGCAAACAATTTGAAGACAAATTTTCATTTAGCGGAATGTAAAGTTTTGTATGTATAATAGGGCGTATCGAAAAACTTAGATCGTATTCTAAGAGATCTTAAAAGATGCGTAAGGTGGTCAAGATCTCTCGCAAGGACAAAGTTGTTTTTTAAGAAAAACAGTAAAAAATCACGATATCAAAATACTTTGAATTTTGTAAGAAAAACTACATATGTCTTAAAGTAAAAGTTAATAAAGACTTTAACTAACAATATTATGGCGAACACGATGCCACTCTCGATTTTTACCCACAAGGTCCTGTGTGAAGGATATTCGAATCTAAAGGTAGCTACTCGAGGTAGCACAGAACTTTTGATTGCTATATGATTGTCTAAATTTTGGCGATTTTGATTAAAGTATTGACGTTTTTCTTAACCCTGGATAACCAATCATATTTCTAATACGTTATAATCAATGTTAGTCGTTTCGACTAACACGCTCCAAAACTCATTATAAAGGAGCTGTTCGTACATAAAATACATTAAAAGCTGTTGAAAATGGAAAAACTATGTATATTTTACTCGAAATCAAAAAACATTAATATTGGTCTTTGTTTTTTTTTTAATTTTTTTACATAAGCTACTTATTTCATCAGTTCGAGATATATCACATAAGATTATTGAAAAAAAAATAGTAAATATATATAAAAAACTTAAAAGGCTTTTCTATTATCAAACGAACAAAGCATTATATATTATTATTAAAACAAAAAAGTTTAAATCAATTGTTTAGTACAAGAGACACAATTCGTTGCACCACTATAAAAAACTTATAACCAAAACACTTTATTCCTGCAACAAAGGAATTAACTTCGACTGTACCGAATTAAAAATACCCCCACATCCGTATTTTAGTATATACGAAGCTGTCAATGTTGTATAATTTTGATGGCCCCACTTTTATAGGGCGTGGTTTTTATCCAAATATAAAAAATTTGGAACTCAAAGTTTATCCTAATTATCAAAGCTTATGTGTAAAATATCAAGTTTAAACCATCATTTTGTTGAGTTTATGAAGGTTTTGTATTATAATGCCGCCACTGTGGGGCGTGGTTTTCATCCAATTTTGACAAATTTCAAATATGTGGTGAATATTTTACTCCAAAGCAATATGTGCAATATTCCAAGTTCATATATTAATTTTTGTGGCATTTAAATAGAAACCGTTTTGATAAAGTCACTTCGTATGGGAGGTAGGCGTGGTGTTTATCAGATTTTGCTCATTCCCGAATTTTATCTTCATTTTCTTAATATAAGCAAACATTTTTGCTTTCATTACGATAGCTTACAAATTGTGGCTCTAATGGTGTCGATAGACAGACACACGGACAGACGGACATAGCTAAATCGACTCAGGAGGTAATGCCGATCAAAAATATATATACTTTTCTATATCTACCACGTCTCCTTATTAGCGTTACGAACGAAGTGACAAAGTTAATATACCCCTTACGCAGTACGCGTGGGCGTATAAAAAGTTACGTTAAGGCCAATGTTAGTCGCTTCGACGTACACTACATTTATGAAAAGATTCACACCATCCAATTAAAAAGTCAAACAGATCCGAACACAACGAGGGCAGCTTAACAACTGTTGTGGTTACTACAATATGGATAGAGAACACGATCAAATGAGAGAAAAAAAAAGTTGTAAGCAAAAAAGTGAGCAGTGTTAGTCGAAACGACTTGCATTGGTTATCCAGTGTTAAATTTTCCGTATTAATAATTTGCATAATTTTTGCTTATGCATTTTTTTGTTTTTGACAAATGTATACCTGAATACAGTTTTTTAACTTTTTCAAAAAATTAAAATACAGGCACCAGAAGTGGTACCGAAGATAATTTTCTTAATTTATATTCTTCAAAAATATCTGTCCAAGAGTATCAATTTACAACAATAGGCTAGGTCCACGATTTTTCATCCTATTTCAGGTTTTTAAAAAAGTGTTAATTCCTAGCATGAATTTTATTATTTCGATAAAACACCTCAACTCAGCATTCACAAAAATTTTGAACTAAAATTTTGAGTTTCTGAGTTTTCCATTCGATGGGTCTCGATTGACTAAACAATTGTTGTTAAGAAGTGTTTTAATGAAATAATAACCATAAAGGTTAACCTTAATAATTTTTTTTTACGAATTCGGTGCTGGCGCAAAAATTTCCATCCACCATATTGAATTTTCAAATTCTGAATTCAGATTCGTAATCAGCGACCCCCTAATACTTTTAAATCATTTTTAAAAATACATTTTGCTAGGTGGTAATACTTAGGTGGTAAAAATTTAGGTGGCAACCCTAACCTCCATCTTGAATTTTAAAGTTGTGAAATTAGATTCAAAATCAAATCCGTTGTGAGAATTTCAAAATTACAAGAATTCGCAAAAATACATAAAAATCTATCCGCCATCTTGCATTTTAAATTTTGACATCAATTCCGAAATCAGCTACCCCTTAAAACTGCCAACTACGGAGTCCACAGAACCCTTAAAAGTCCTAATTCCTTTTCCTACACAAGCTCATTGAAGTTTTGGGATACTTGCTTTCAATTTTAAGCTTTTCAAGCTTTTTGCCGAAGACATCAAGCTTTCCTTTACTTGGGACTTCGTGCCGTTCGCTTGTCAGCTAGCTTGAACTTGTATTTTAAGCATACATGGGCACACTGCAGTAAATATTTACTGCATTACTAGAAGCAGTAATCAGTAAACTTTTACTGATAATGAAATTCAATTTGCATTACCAGTAAATTTTTACTGATTACTGGAAAAAATTGCAGTAAAAATTAATTTTTACTGATTACTGGAAAAAAATTGCAGTACAAATAAATTTTTACTGATAATGAAATTCAATTTGCATTACCAGTAAATTTTTACTGATTACTGGAAAAAAATTGCAGTACAAATAAATTTTTACTGATAATGAAATTTAATTTGCTTTACCAGTAAATTTTTACTGATTACTGAAAAAAATTGCAGTAAAAATAAATTTTTACTGATTACTGAAAAAAATTGCAGTAAAAATACGTTTTTACTGATTACTAAAAAAAATTGCAGTAAAAATTTATTTTTACTGATTACTGAATAAAATTGCAGTAAAAGTAAATTTTTACTTATAATGAAATATCATTTGCATGATAAGTAAAATTTTTACTAGTTACTGAAAGTAGTAATTGGTAGTTAAAAATCAATGTACAAGCACTAAGGGCCAGTTTTTCAGTACGAGTTTAAACTTTAGTCAAATTTAACATAGCTTAGTTCACCAAAATTGGACGTTTAACCTCGGTCTAGCTTGATATTTTAGCATGAAGTTAAATAGACTTCAATTATCATATTATGTATTTTTGTTTGACTAAAGTTTGAAATCGTGCTGAAAAACTGGCCATAAATGAAATAAATAATTTAAGAAAATTAATGCTCTTTACACATGTATTGTATATGTATATTATTATGTATGTAGATATGTTTATGCATGTATGCACATGTATATACTTATGAAAAAGCTACACGCTGTTAGCTTTTCTTAAAACTAGCATTTCAAAATTATCATCGCTGAGTTTTTGCCTTCTGGTACGATTCACAATCCCAGCGAATGAAAATAACCGTTCTACAGGTGCCGATGAGGGTAATGTGGTATTATATTTCAGAAAAACATTTTTTATGGCTGGATGGTTTCTTAGGCAATTTGTCGTTGTGTCTCGATCGACAAGGTATAAAATTGTTTCTTGGAGATAATTTCCCGAGTCATTGGAAACACATTGTATGCTAACTTCTATTGAAGGAGATGAACAAATTCATACATTAATGCAAAAATGTAAAGTAAAGATAAGTGTAAAATCTTTACCATTATCCCCAAAATCAAGAAATGATTTTTGCGGTGTCTGCGTCAGAACACGAGTTTCGGCATCGGCTTAGGCTTGTGCTTAACAGTTCCAGAGACGGAACAGACATGGAACGATTCTTTTGAAGAAAGGAGCTAGTTCACGGAAACATGTCCGCGTAACTATCTAGTTCTTTCGCTTATTTGAACTGTATAGACTATTTGGCTTGTCTGCTTGTTGAACTACAGAGGGAATTTGAAGCATGTCCGCGGAACTATTAAGTTCCTTTGTTTATTTGAACTGCAGAACATTTCAATATTTTTTATTTCAATGTTTTTTTATTAAAGAAAAACATTTCTTTATTTTATGTAAAAAAGGAACTTCTATCATTTAGTAAATAAAGTTCATGTTGTAAATTTATAAAGTTGCTGAAAATCATTTGCAGTTGCATCTTATAGTTCATCAGCTTTAAGCATGTTCGCGGAACTATATAGTTCCAGCAGTTCTCTTTATAAGAATGAAAGTAACAAAAGCATGCTCAATGTCATTTCGTAATTGTTCTGTTTCATATGTTAAAAGCAAAAATAAATGCTGAACAATGCTCACAACTGGAATGACGATATATCATTTGTAATTTTATCTATTCTTTCTTTCACTCTCTTTCACATGCATAATTGGCTTACTTGTCGTCGCTCAAACAATTCGATTAATTTATGTAAGTGCAAAAGAGATGTCAGTTTATTTTGCTCAATTAAAAAATTTTTATTGCAATCGGAACTGTTTGAACATGCTTAAATCGTACAGATGGAATGATTGGAACTATGTCCGAGACTGAACATAGTTCCATGAACTATGCAGGTCCGGAACGACCCAACTCTACATCGGCTATTTTGCCATACTTCATCACATAAGTGCTGAACATTTTTTTACTTCTTCTTCTGTTTGTGTTGTTGCTGTTTCTAAAAGAGCTTTCAAAAATCGCAATTTTATGTCAGGAACACATATAGCTGCAATAACAGCATCCCAAGCTGCAGGCTGTATCAGGAAATATTTTTTTGAAAGCCACAGCAACCACAGATGGTTTTATGTTTTTCCATGTGTTTTTTATGTGGCTGCATTGATCAGTGGATAGTGCGTTCAGTTTTTTAGTAATCAGTCAAAAATTTTTTTAACTGCCGTTTTTTTCAGCAATCAGTAAAAACTTTATTTTGCTTTATTTCACTTAAGTAATTAGTGAAAATTGATTTTTACTGCAATTATTTCATGTAATAAGTAAAAATATATTTTTAATGCAATTTTATTCAGTAATCAGTAAAAATAAATTTTTACTGCAATTTTTTCAGTAATCAATTTTTACTGCAATTTTTTCAGTAATCAGTTATAATTTTTTTATACAGCAATTTTTTTCAGTAATCAGTAAAAATTTATTTTTACTGCAATTTTTTTCAGTAATCAGTAAAAATTTATTTTTACTGCAATTTTTTTCAGTAATCAGTAAACATTTATTTTTACTGCAATTTTTTTCAGTAATCAGTAAAAATTTACTGGTAATGCAAATTGAATTTCATTATCAGTAAAAATTTATTTTTACTGCAATTTTACTGGTACTGCAAAGTGCCCATCTATGATTTTAAGCAAGTAATTGAAATAGACTACAAATAGGCTCGTGCAGTTCTCTGGTCTCGAGCATATATTTTTTCAATCACAGTGTTTCCGTCCCTGATTTTCATTGAAAAAAGGTAGTACACATAAATTTTTTTTTTTAAGAGTTGGATTCACTTCCAAGTAATTTTGAAAAAATAAAATTTCGTTTTGGGCACTTTTCAGTTTTTTATATGAAAAATATGCTTAATTTGAGAGCTGGAAACAGAACTTAAGAAATATACGTATTCAAATTCTGCTTACGTAATTACTTGAGAGCTGGATAGAGGCCTAAAAATTATGAAACTGCAAACATAAAAAAAATGTACTGAGGAAGTTGGGACTTTTAACTAATTGGTTTTTAATGATTCAATTCAAATTTTGTAATATATTTTTGTGTTACCATCCACAACATTGAAGATAGATTGATTGACTGAATGATTGCTTAGAGGAAAGGGTGATGGAGCACTCAATGTGGAGACTTACAATTCCAGGCAAAACTAAGGTATGTTAAGAGTAGAAGACATTGAAAAACGCAAAAAATTTCACATAAGTTTGAAATTTAAGAAAAATAAACAGGAAACCACAATTTCTACGTGATGGTGCTAAATAAGAATAGAGTTGAAGAAGAACATTTCTTCATCATTATTTCCATATCTTTCAGAGTGCTCAAACTATTGATGGCCTACAAAGGTCAAGTTCAATTGGAGTCTTTTTTCAAATGGTTTTTTGATATGTCTCATGTTTTTTAAATTTGTTTTAAAAACAAGAGCTTATATTCTCTGTGCCACAAAAAAAACCATCCACTAGACTGTCACCACAAATGCTGTATCATTTTCCATTGTACGCCTTATTATCTACATACATAACTCTACAGATAATTTTGTTTTTGGGTCAACAGCGAGGTTGACTTAAATAGCAACCGGCTTAAGTAAGAGGCGTGTAACGAGCTGAGGCATTGATTAGTACCACGCTTGCTTCAAAATTTATGGTGATATATTTTCTACTTAAAAACACTTAAGATGTATTTGCATTTTTTTAGTTTAATGAAGTGAAATTCTGCTAGACTTTGAAAAAGAAACGAACTAATAATACTATTTAATGTCATTCGAGGGAATTATAACGTGAAACTTTATGTTGTTCAATTAGTTGAATATGTTTTTAAGTTATGTTCATGCGAAGTTTTTGTCATATATTTGAAAAAAAAAATAAAAAACGCTAATCGACTTTTGCCGCATACCTTAAATTTTATTTTAATGAATCTTTATATAAGCCGCCTGAATAAAATAAGTCTTCTCTCATATTTACTCGAACCGGTTGAAACGAAATATGTTTTTAAGTTTTGGGATTTTCCTCAATCAGTAATAAATAAAATATTTAAAGTATCAAAACAATCGCGAACGAAAGTGTTATACATACAAAAATAATTAAGGCGAGCCTTTTAGGGCGAGGAATGTTTTGCGGAAAGTTTAAACAAAGCGCTTAATATCAATAAGTTGGCTAACAACAAAAACGTAGAAACAATCAAACAAACGCTGTTACAAAAGGCATATTCATATTGTTACATTTTTTTTTGTCATTAAGATAACTTATGAAGTGATTTTCATAATAGTAGTCGCTATGCATAAATATCCATTATGCATATTTTTCTTGGATCTTGCTTTTGTTTTACTGCTATTGACTTTTTAAATGTTAGCGTTAATATAATAAATTACTGAAAGCATTCCAGCAGATCGAAGATACCATATTGGAATTGAAAAAATGTTTTCTCGCAAATTGAATTTCTCCATTCCTCGGGAGTCCGATTCGATGTAATACTTTTGTTATATTTTACAATTTTAAAATTTCAATAAATCCTAATTTCAAAGTTTTGAGAATTCTTGCCTCAAAGTTTTCAATCGTTTATGAATATAAGTTATATGAAAGGGTCTTTGGTTTTTGTGTCATTACTTTGGCTAAGGTCATGCTAGAAGCTTCAGATTTTGTGTGCTTATAGTGCTATATCAATGGAACACAGCTACTTCAATAACTCAGCTCTGTCTTAAGTCAACTTAAGCGATTATTTCTTATCGTCCAAACATTATTTTAATTGTTTCCAAAATTTTCTTTAACAGATAAGAAAGGGGCAACCGCAATGGATATCACGGTATATATTGCTTAATTTAATAAATATTAAATATCACTATCAACATAGCATTTATTACCACTATCACTTATCTGTCACTATCACCATCACCATTACCACAATCACTACCCTTAAATATTTATGAAGTGTCAGTAAAGCGTCATAAAGTGTGCTTTATTCAAAGTGTGTCTATATATATATTTGAGATTTTTTAAGGTCACTTTTAAAACAAACAAGCTTCCATTGCTAATGTTTCAAAACTAACTGTTGCACATACTTAAATATGCTTTACTTTGAGGCGGTCAAAACTGACAACTTCATTAAGTATTCAAAATTTAATAACCATTATTATCTCTTTGAAATGCGGAAATGATGGTAAAAGATTGCAAAGCCTACGCAAACAAAAGAATTTAGAAAATGAATATATAACAGTTAATACAGAAGAGCAACAAACACATTCCCAGTACCAACACAGGAGGTCCTAACATACGCCCGCAACGCACACGAAGCGACACAAGTAACCCGGATCAACTAAGCTGGACAAGCAAAGCAGTAACCAGACCGTGCTTAATTGAAATTCCATCCCACACACACACACACACACACACGCTCACATGCATGGATGGAGTGTTAGACCGCGGACAGAGTAAACGCTGAAGCAGGCAGGCAGGTTTGCGTACTTGTCCCAGTGCGACAAAACTCGCTTCATACAATTTCATATAAATCTGCTTGAAGTGTGCAGAGTGGCAGCAGGTAGATCAGATCAGATCAGTTGCGAGAAACCTGCGCCAGCCTAGTTTTGATCTTGTTTTTTTGCGTTGTTTTTAGTTATGTTTCAAGGAAACTGCGTTTTTTTATTATTTTTTGAACACAAGATATATTACAACAAAAACATGCAACATCAACAATGAGTTGAACGAAACATACATGTAAACAATAGCAACGATCGCGCACATGTTTATGTGTTTGTGAGGGTTGCTTTTCCCAGCAAACATTTTATGAGCCCTCAAAAATTATGACTCCAGAATGCATCATTAGTGTGAGTGTTTTATGAGTTTTCATAAAAATGAGTCCTAAAAGAATCTTTTTATGCTTGTTTTATGAGTGTTCATAAAAAGGAGTCATAAAAGAATATCTTTAATGCATGTTTTAAGAGTGCTCACAAAAAGGTCTCATAAATAATCCTTTTTATGCATGATTTATGAGTGTTCATATAAGGGACTCATAAAATAATCCTTTTTATGCATTTTTTATGAGTCGTCGTACAAAGGAGTCGTAAAAGAATACTTCTTATGCGTATTTTATGAGTGCTTATAAAAAGGACTCCTAAAAGAATCCTTTTTATGCATGTTTTAAGGGTGTTCATTAAAAGGACTAATTAAAGAAACCTTTTTATGCATGTTTTCTTTATTTATTTCTTTATTTTTATACAATCTACTGGGTTTAGCCCTTACAGTTTTGGAAATAACTAATAAAACTAAGATTTATTTACGAGCTATGCATATTTAAAATAATGAAAATTAATTACTTAAATTAATCTCATGAAATACATTTACTGGATAAAATTAAAATTATCGCATAGATCTCTTATCAAGGTTGGTCTAGATAAATCTAAGTTTATTTTAACAATGTTACACATATTAAGACATCTAGATATAGGGTCCTTATTACCATAGCTCGTTCTACTAACTTTAACGTAAAATGTGCAGTGTTCTCTTAGCGGTCTTGCGGGAGCATGGAATAGAATTAAAGATAAAAGCTCGGGTAAGTCAATTTTGCCGTCCAATATATCTTTAATAAAAAGAATACTAGATAGGTTGAATCTCACAGTGAGTTTTTGCAAGTTAAGCATTTGGCATCTCCTCTCGTACGGTGGCATGCTTTCGTGAGAAAATGTTCGTCGAAGCGCAAACCTAGTAAAGGTTTTTTTTGCACTCTCTCGATCCGAGTAACGTAATTTTGATAAATTGGGTACCAAATTATAGCCGCGTATTCAACAACTGATCTGACCAGGGTAATGAAGGTGGTTCTAGGCGTAAAAATATCATTAAATTCTTTAGTGTTTCGCTTGACGAAACCGAATTAGCTTTGGAAATAACGTAATCTCTATGAGGGCTGAAAGAAAGTTTATGAGTGTTCATGAAATAGTGTTATAAACGAATACTTTTTATGCGTGTTTCATAAAAGATTAATTTTTATGCGTTCCTGTCATTCTTGTGAATGTTATTTCTCGTATAAAACAGGCGCTTGCTATGCTGGCGCCAACGTTAAGAGAATTCCATTCTTGCTGCAATCAGTTTGTTGCGTTTTTGGTGCGCAGCAAGCATTATAAACAGAATTGAAATATTCATTAATGGTATTCCCTTAAAAGTTTAAATTTCCCACTTCGTAAACATGTAAACTTCAGAGCTCTTGTTAAGGGAATGCACTCTTTGTCATTCTGTTTAATTTTCAGCGCATATGTCAATAACAGCTGATGATATAAATTTAACAATATAAAATTTAAACATTTATGATGCCTAAGCAAAGTGAAAAGAAAAAATTAAATAAATATATAAAACAATATGCATTTCTGCAGTTATTAATTAAGTATATAATATAATCGTTTCAAGTTTGACAGCTGATAGTTTAAGCAAACGTGTTAATATAATTTACGTATAGAAATTGTAGCTTCAACCTTGTAAAAAATGTCCCATATAAAATTTGCTTAAAATTCCCCAATTGTTTAAAGTTAAGCTGTTTAAGAGGTTTAAGCTGTTTAAGAAGCGTTAAGGGAATACCATTATTGTGCGTTTAAACGTTGGAGTTTGTGAAAGTGATTCCATTTTAATTATTACACTTAAATGTTAACATATTAGATAAAGAAAATAATCAAGTAAGTTCTTATAAATTTTTCACAATAATAATGAAAAGAAAAAGTGCAAGAAAGAGTCTTCGCAAATAACCAAGTTCTTAAAAAATTACAAAATTCGTTAAGAGGTGGAGATATGAGAAAGTAGTGAAGAATATGAGGAAGCGATTGAGGAGGTTTTTAATAATCGAACTCCTGATAATAAAATTCCGGCAACTATTTAGTCCTTATTGAATAGTTGACCAACAAATATTAGAAAGCTATTATCGACATATAAGGTTTTAAATAGGAGTTTTAAAAAGATTCTTTAATAGTAGTCTTAAAAGAGTCTTAAGTAGTAGTCTAAAAAGAGTCCTTAATATGAGTCCTAAAAGAGTCAATTATTGTATATGATTAAGAAAAGTGTACTTATTGTGAGGGTTTTTAAGGATCATAAAATAGTTTTTTTTACTGAGTCTTAAAAGAGTATTTGATAAGAGTCATAAATGAGTCTTTTTTTTGCGTCATAAAAGAATCACTAAAAGTGACTCCTTTTAGTGCCGTCACTAAAAGGAGAAGGTGCCGTCACTAAAAGTGACTCATATCGGGGTGCCGTCAACCTAGAAAAAAGACAAAAAAAGAATCTTTTTTGAGCGCATACTGACGATAGAGCCTCATAAATAAGAGTCTAAAGAGAGTCTTAAAAGAGTCTTAATGTTTGCTGGGTTGGTGCGCATAAGCATATATGTGTATTTGAATATTTTGCACACTACGAGTGCTTTGTGTTGTTAGTTTTTATTATGTATTAAAAAATAGCTGAACAAAAAATGAAAACTGCAACAAAAAACAGCAACAACCACAACAACAAAGCGTTGGACTAGTTGGACGGAACAACAGCAGCTTCCTCGCACATGTTATGTGAATGTGAGGATTGTTTTGTGGTCGATGTCCAAGAATGATAGAATAAGAGATTACGCTTTGCGCAGGTCCGTTACTTCTGCTAATCGAGTTTGACAACCAGCTGTTCAGTTGATTACGTCACAATATTTTATTTCTTTGAGAAACGTACTGCGATTGGTTGTGTTATATATATCGAAGTACATTTGCGAGTTTTTAACTTAAAATTTAAAAAATGAAGTGTGCAGCTGCTAATTGTGGTAACAGTAGCAAACAAATATTTTTCAAAAACCTGATGTTTGCAATACATACAAAAATTAAACCAAGAAATTGTAGAAAACGCACACAAACGAAAACAAAAATTCAAAAATATACTAACTTAACAAAATTTGTTTCATTATTTAAAAACTTGGAACTATGATTTATTTGTCCTTTTAATTCACAGGTAAATTAATGGAAATAAAATATCTGGGAATGCTTAAACTATATCAATTAAACTTTTAATAAACATTTTTATAAAATCTAAGTCGAAAAATAATGCTCATTGAAGTTGGTTTCTCAGACAAATTTGTTTTTTGACTAAGCTGCTTACTGGCTGTAATAAAATAATAATAAAAATAATGTTTGCAAAGGAGTACTTAATAAATTCACCTTCTTCTCGTTCCAATAAATTGCTTCTTACTTCTTTTATTTTAATTTTACAAACTGAAATGTCTGCATTTTTCATTTCTGTATAGAAATCGTATGCAAAGTGAATGCTCTCCAAAACAGCATTGATATTATGACGTAGATGCGCAGAACGACAATTTTCTTGTAATCATTTTCTTGTCTTCGGCGCAATCTTTGTATTCTATCATTCTTGGTCGATGTCGATAGAGATTTATGTTGTTGTTATGTTTTTGTTTTTGCATTTATTTGTGTTTGTTTTGCGATAAGCGGAGCATGAAAAATAGAAAAGACGTAGGAAAAAAATTAATAAAAGTATTATCGTACTGATCTGATCTGTAGCTCGTTCTTGCAACTCGTAACGATCGCAGTTACCGAAAGGCTGATTGAATTTTCTTACAAGTCATATAATCACTTTTGCAACGTTTCTTCTCGATTTATTTATTTATTCATTTATCTACTTAATCTGACTTAACCTTAACCTAGATATCACTTAACCTAATTTCTTAAATAATATCAAATAAATTTTTCATAAAAATCGTTATATTAGAACTAAAATCAACTTGTTTAGCAACTATATAACATCGAGATAGGCATTTAGATATTACTTCATTGCTACCATAATTCTTTTGGATTTGTGTTCTTTATCATCACGGACCAAATTTTGAACGATTTGAATGTACACAAACCGCTAGTTCTCACGAAATGGTTACTAAGGATCGATACAGCGTGACGTCACACAAATCAGTAACTTGCCTACTATTTTATAAGAACGAGCTACTGATCTGCTCATATTCACTTTGCACGGGTTTTTTGCAGAGCAGATTACTGCCTGCGTCTGCCTGCGCCTGCCTGCCTGCTCGAATCAGCGCTTACTCTGTTCGCAGACTAAGGCAACAGTACATTCAACCGCAACAATCTTTCTATTCTTCTGGCTGATTGCGATCCTTTTGGCCGCTGAGGCGTGTTAAATGTCAGAGTGTGTGTCCGAATGACACAAAATAATGCGAAAAGTATTATAACTGTCTATCGGTCACTGTGATTTAATTTTTATTGTTGTTGCTTTGATTTCTATTTGTTTTTCCTTTTGTTTGAGCATTAGTTGTTCTCTGCAAAAGGTCCTTTAAGCTGCACATTTATTTAGAGCAAAACGATTTTGTTCGCAATTAGTTGCATAAAAGCAGAGTGGCTTAATTGTCACGTTATTCATTACATATTGTGGGCAGATGTATGGCTAAATATTTGAAAAACTTTTGATGTGGGCATTTTAGATTGGCTTAATTTTTTACGTGTTTAATTCAAATAAAAGTCATTGCTTTGATGACAATCTACGTACCTAAACCTTTAGCAAAACTTTGCTATTTTCATTTTGGTAAAATGTTTTTTGTCTGCTTTTGTTGATTTGCAAATTTTTTTATGGCATTTCTTTTTTATCTAAAAATTAAACCTAAAACTCATCAAACTGTATGAACCCTTTTTTGTGTGAGTTTTTTCACTTTCACCTTTCGTTTGTGCAAAAACTATATATTTTCAATTACAGTTTGACATATTTATGGCATGAGTTCTTCACGCTTTATTATTAAAGGTGTTGATAACATCTAACCGATAACTTTTTTCGTTGATTTTGTAGATGTTAAACTTGACCTATATTTGGGTATTGTTTGAATTGGAAACATTGTGTGTGTGTGTTTTTTTTTGTTTAATCTTTAATAATGCCAGGTCTAATATTTGTTTTATTGCTGCTTTTATGCCTGAAAAATTGGGACTGCTGGCAGCTGTAGTACAAATTAATTCACTGTTTGATTTATTCGTACAATCAAAAATAGCTAAAAACTTACTCTTTTACCCATAGAAGTAAGCTGTATAAGTAATCTAGGCTAAAGTGACTTATAACGTATGGTGAATGAAATCGAGACACGTGTTCCACAGTAAGAATATAAATTTCTTGAAACTACCAACGAAAACTTTTAATGCAAAAAACTTTTTAACAAAAAAAAAAAAAACGAACTTCAAAACCACTGCAAAATAATAATTTTAAATTACTTTTCACAATAATCCTTGGTCAAATTTGTTAATTTATTTACATATATTATCAAATTGAAAATCTCTAATGCAAATGGTTTTGATGTTGGTTTTTATTTCTTTTTTGTTAAATATTTTTTATTTCTTCCTTCTTTGAGATTACGATAACAATTTTGCCCATTTTTGTAATGAATTTTTGGTACCCTAGTGTCAACATTAACTGAGAAACAGTATTTTTCTTATAATACTACGCCTTTTTTTCCAATAACGCCCTCTTTCTGGACCGTAAATTTTCATAATTATGCCTACCCCTGTGCTTAATTTCAGTATCCTAGTGTCAATATTATTCGAGTTGCGGCGTTTTTCTAATATTGCCACGCCTTTGTCGAACAACGCCTAAATTTTTGACCGTAATTTGTAGTAATTGCTCCAATCCCTGCACCTATTTCCAGTACCTTAGTATCAATATTAACTGAGATACAGTATTTTTTTTATATTGCCACGCCCTTTTGTCCAACGACGGCTACTTTCTCAGTAAGTTTTTATTATTATGCCTATCCCTGTGCCTTATTTGAGTACCCTAGTGTCAATATTAACAGAGAAACAGTGTTTTTCTAAAAGTGACACGCCTTTTGTCTTTTACCGCCCACTTTGTTCATAGAATTGTATTACCCTAGTGTCTATATTATTCAAGATAGAGTTTTTTTCTAACATTTCCACGCCCTTTTGTCCAATAAGTCCCACTTTCTTGATCATAAATTTTGATAATTATGCCTACGCCCGTACCTAATTTCAGTATCCTAGTGTCAATATTATTCGAGTTACAGCGCTTTTCTAATATTAGCACTTCATTTATCAAATAACGCCCACTTTTTGACAATAATTTGTAATAATTGTTCCTATCTCTGTACTAAATTTCAGTATGCTAGTGTCAATACTATTCGATATACAAAGTTTTTCTTATATTTCCACGCCCCTGTATCGAATACCGCCCACTTTTTTAGACGGGCACCTCCGAGTCTGAAGCTCTATCTGTTGACAAAAAATTGTGGCAATCGGGCAAGTAACTTTAGGAGTAATCGATGTACATACATTTAAAAAAAAAAACCAACCAACTTGAGAACCTCCTCCTTTTTGAAGTTGGCTACAAATGTAACGGTGCATGTCATTGATCACATGGCATAAAAATATTCGCATAATATTTCCATTTAGTTGTGAAAATGTCATTGAACGAGTTGGAGCGTCGAAGAATCATTTGTAATTTTTCTGAAAAAAAAATCCCAATAAGAGCAAAATTGAAATTTTCCACCATTACAAAGACATGGGATATAAAAATCAACTACACTGCAAAAATTTGCAATATTTGAAGAAGAGACAATCGCCGCCGAGCTCATTTAGGAGTCATCCGGGTATCGCCGAGTGTAAGCAGCTGAGGCCATAAAAGCGACTCGGCTAAAGGTTCGTAAGCGATTCGCTGGGAAGAGTCGTTAACGAATCGCCAAAAAGCTTCTTAAGCGATTCGCAGGGAAGAGTCTTAAACGTAGGACCAAGATAAGTCCTTAGCGATTCGCCGACAAGAGTGGCAAACGAATCACTTTTGGGGTTCCTCAGTGACTTGTTGCGAAGCGTCTTTGTTGAACTTTACAAGTTGTTTTGTAGGCGACCTTCCTTGTTAAATCGGTCAACACAAAGTTGACCACCGAAAATCATGTTGATATAAATATTTTCAGTTTCCATACGACAATTCAATTCAATAAATTATTTATTAAAATTGTTTGATGATTATTTTTAGGGGAGAAGTATATAGAATAGCCGGCTTCATGTGAGCTAAGGAAGATTTTGAAGATTTTTCTTGAATCGCACATTCATCGCTTGGGCGATAGAAAAGCGATCCATTTTCCAACGATCGCCGAAATGAGCGAAGGAAGATTTTGAAGAGTTTTCTTATATTAAGCATTCATCGCTTGGGAGATCGAAAAGCGATCCATCTTCCAAAGACCTCTTAGGCGAATCGCTCGTGCTTCGCCACATTAACTTCCCTTCCAATCGTCTTCCGAATGCTTGCAGGGTATAAATAAGACAATTCAACTATATAGAAATAAAAACAAAATAGAAAGAAAAACGGGTTCTGGTAAAAAGTGTGTTTTACAAGACAGTAAAGTTCGTGCTCGGATGAAAGCCGATACAGTGGGTCGAACTGTTAACGGCAGTTGGGAAGAATATATGATGTGGAAAAAATACTATAAAAAATATTTGAAATCTATGGACGTACAAATTAAAAAAGACAAAGCAAGCCAGCAGCTACAGACTAGCAAATATAAATTATAAAACCTAGGCTAAGATTTTACGCTTTCTGGAAAATACTTTGCAATAACTGCTTCTTACATGTGTGTAATGAATGATGAAAGTTATTTCACTGTGGAAAGTAACGAATGGCAGCTAAAACATTTTTCGAGTTAAACAATCACAAAGCACCAGACAAAGTCAAATACATCCAGAAAACAAAGTTTCCAGGAAAAATTTTATGGTGTTTGGCAATCTGCGAGCGTGGACCCAATTTTACAGATTTAATTCACCATACGTTAGTTACATTTAACATAGAACTTAATAAAACAATATTTTAAATACATGACTTTTAGTAAGAGTACTTTAACAACACTGTGCATGAATCGGTCACTTTTTTGCAAAAAAGCTAGGGAAACTTAGTTTTAATACCTTTCAGGTCATTTTAGGGACACAGAAGCTTGCTAATTTGGTTTAATTTTTAATATCATTTAGCGCCACTATATCAGGGGAATATTTTTCTGTCAAAAAGCTTACTTGTTTTTGTTTGAACAAAGCTTTTATACGAAAAAAAGGGTTTTTTTATTTCTGAGGTCAATTTGGACCATAATTTGGATCATGTTTCTGCATCTTGGCGGCTTAAGACGTGTTTTTGTCTTCTCTTGCAGTTAATCGCTTAAATCGTTTATTTGTGGCGTACAAAATATTTAAAAATATTAAAAATATTAAAATATACTAAACGCGCCTGCTATTTAGCAGTTTCAAAAATATAAACTAATAAAATAAAATCGTGTAAAAACAATAAACTAAAACAAACATCTTAAAAGAATAAGTAACAACAACAAAGAAAAAACCCACTTGTTTATTATTTATCAGCTGTTGTTGTTTTTTTAATTTCTGCCGAGAACATGAGTACCGCAAGTGTTGAATTGAGTGCAAATGTTATTGGCACTAGATCGAAAAAGCCAATGAACTCAGTTACGGGATCTTCAATTGCAACTCCTAAACAGTGCTCAACACCTACTTCTAAGTGTGTTTCAGCTGGCCCTGCTCTCACTGTGCACGACCTCGCAGTTGAGTTGAAAAAGCACACTGATACCATCATGAGTCGTATGTCGGCTGAAATTAATGCTCTGAGAGGGGACGTCATGCAGAAAATCTCTATCATCGAAGGTAAATTTATACTACTTCAAGAAACTTTCGACAACCTTCAGTCGCGTGTTGAGAAATTAGAGGTGGAAAAAGAGGAGAAAATGAATATGCACTCAAACGAAGTAGCCGCTCTTAATCATGAAATTGCGAGCGTCACTGATAGATGTGACGAACTGGAAAGAGGAAATCTTGCAGCAGATGCCATTATCTTCGGTGTTCCTTACATACCTGAAGAGAATCTAACAATGTCTTTTTTAAGATTATGCAATTCTATAAATTGTAAACCACCAGCTTTAAATTCAATTTTTAGACCTCGCCCCCGTAACCAATCTTCAGATCCACCCATTATAATAAAATTTAAATCACCACAAGATAAAAATTTGATTTTTAAAAGCATTGGTGCCCTGCGTAAGACCCAGAGTAGGCAACTTAGTCTTCGCGATGTAGGCTTAGACTCAGACAAGCACATCTTTATGAACGAGAGTCTTACATTGAGAAACCGTACCCTCTTCCAACAAGCTGCTCGTATGAAACGACACAAGCAGCTTTTCTCCATTTTTATAAGGCATGGCTCTGTTTTGGTGACAGAAAGTAAAAGTGGGAACGCTATAAAAATAATTAACGAAAATCAATTATATGGCATTGCGGAGAAGTTTGAGCAGCCAACAGAATTTTTTCGTGGCGATATGCAGCGTGATATCTAAATTATCTTTTAAGGAAATTTTAATTGTATTTCTATTGTATTTAAATTGTATTGTGTTCCCAAAATATTTAAAAAGATTTTTTTATTCCGTTATTGTGTTTTTTCTGTTAACTCTTCTTCTGTTTAAACTCTCTCTTTTTAAATTACTATTGATCTTGTTTTTGATTCAGATTACGTTTAATATAGTGTCCGAATCTTTTCACTCTATTTATTTAAGTTTGCCTTATAAACCTTTACTATCTTTCTCTGATCTATTGAATATTTTAATTGAATATCTTCTGTCTGTGTTTGTGTTGCATGTATCGCTTAATAGTATATTTCAATGTTTAATGTAGCGCAACCTTGGGGAGGCCACATAGATTTATCGCATTCTTTGCTTAATATAATTTGTAAAAATAATAAGGGCTTTAATATGTGCCATTTAAATGCTCAGAGTCTTAAACACAAAATTGATGACTTGCGTTTTCTTGTTAATAATAGCTCTATTGACATCATCTGTTTGTCTGAAACGTGGCTTAAGACGGAGATGAGCGGTTGTCTGTTTAAGGTTAATAATTATAATTTGGTTCGAGCAGATAGACATGGTAAAACTGGCGGGGGGGTTTGTATTTATTTAAAAAGCTCACATAAGTTTCGCGTTGTAAAATTATCCAATGCGAACGACGTTTTTGAGTTCATTTTTGTTGAAGTTTCACTGGAATCTGGTAATTTATTAATTGGCTGCATATATATGGCTCCTAATATTGCTAATTCTACACTTCTATGGGACGCACTGGAAGAAATAGCTCCTCGTTTTTCGAACATTGTTTTATGTGGAGACATTAATCTAAACTTACTGAATAACGCTAATAAATCGTTTATGGACATGGTTGAACAATTCAACTGGAAATTTGCGAACCAGCAACCTCCAACTCATTTTAGACCTAACTGCTTACCATCCCTTTTAGATTTGTTCTTGGTTTCTCATATTAACTTAATATTATACTATGACCAACTTCCCGTACCGGCTTTTTCACATCACGATTTAATTTTTCTATCTTTAAACATCACTCCAGCTGCTAGTAATGAAATTTCGTACAGTTACCCTGACTTTCCAAACACTAACTTAAATAACTTTTTTTTCGAATGCCAGAATTTAGATTGGTCATTAATCTACGCCACAAACGATACAAGTAGGCAAGTTGAAGTTTTAAATAACAACATCTGCACCCTATTTACTCATCATGTTCCAGCCAAAACAAAGAAATTTAAATGTAGCAATTACCCATGGTTCACTCAAGAAGTAAAATGGCTTATTGAAAAGCGGGACACTTTTTACACAAGATGGAAACGTTATAGATGCTCTAGTATCTATTCTGAATTTAAATGTGCACGTAACGCTGTAACTGCTATCATTCGCAGAAATAAAAAATCTTTTTATGAAAGTAGATTTGCTAGATGTCGCTCGAGCTCCTCATTTTGGAAAAACATACGCCAAGCTGGGCTCTCTAAGGAACCGCAAAATATTCCAAATAGCGTTAATCTGGATGATCTTAATAGAAAATTTATACAGCCAGCTAGTTCAACCAACAGCGTGCACTTCTCTGTTCCTAGAAGCTCTGCTGATGGTGCTTTTGCATTGTCGTGTGTTGACGCAATAAGTGTTGGTGAAGTTATTCTCAAAATTAAATCTAAAGCCATAGGCTCAGATGGAATTCATCCTGAATTTGTTAAAATTATTTTACCTGCCATTCTTGGCCATATAACGTACATTTTTAATACTATAATTACAACGTCTAAATTTCCTTCTTTGTGGAAAATATCAAAAATTCTTCCACTACAAAAATCAACATCATCTAATATTACCGAATATCGTCCAATAGCAATTCTTCCATTTCTTAGCAAATCCTTTGAAATTATTTTAAGCAATCAATTAAAAACGTATTTTTACCATAATAAGCTTATAACAAAACACCAATCTGGCTTTCGTGCGAAACATAGTTGTACTACAGCGCTTCTTAAAGTATGTGAAGACATAAGGTCCGGTTTAGATAAAGACATGTTGTGTTTAATAGTGTTTTTAGATTTCTCGAAAGCCTTCGATTGTATTGACCATAAGCTGCTTGTACAAAAACTTGGCGCTCAGTTCTTCTTTCATAGCTCCCTGTGTAATTTGATGACTTCATACCTTGGTAATCGTACACAATACGTCTATTCAAATAATAAATGCTCGTCAAATCTAAAGGTCTTATCTGGTGTGCCTCAGGGCTCCGTTTTGGGTCCTTTGCTATTTTCAACTTTTATCAATGACATTGTTAATTGTTTCACTACGTGTGAACATCATATATATGCTGATGACATTCAACTGTATAATATATTCCCAAAGTCATCTAAAACCACTGCTTCAAGTGAAATTAATGCGGAGTTGAACAAAGTTTTCCAATGGTCATTAGAAAATGGATTGAGTCTCAATCCAACTAAAACCAAAGCGATGCTTATCGATAGGCGTAAAGTAAATGAAGAGTGTCCTCCTCTTTACCTTAACAATTCTTCAATCGAGTATGTTGAATATTTTAAAAATCTTGGAGTATACCTAAATAATAATTTTACATGGAGTACTCATATAAACCGAGTAGTCGCAAAGACTTATGGTGCCTTGCGTGGTCTAAGCCCAACCTCTCAATATTTGTCATCCGATGTTAAACTTAGACTTGTAAAGTCCTTCATTCTACCCATAATGATGTATAGTTGTGAACTTTTTTCAAACATGGACCAGGAGTCAAATCGGAAGCTAAATGTTGCCTTTAATAGTTGTGCTAGATTTATTTTTAACATCAATAGACAAACTCATATCTCTGCCTTCACAAATAAAATTACTGGTTGCTCGTTAAACAGCTTTTTAAATTACCGCACGTTGTTATTACTATTTAATATAATAAGAAATAAGGAACCAGACTATCTTTTTGAAATAGTAAGATTTGCTAGGACTCAGAGAACTGCTCAACTAATATTACCAGTACATAAATACTTATTAACCTCCAGACATTTCTTTGTGCATGCGATAAATCTGTGGAATGCTCTACCCCCTAATATAAAAACATCAGGCAACGCAAACACATTCAAACAAAAACTCTTTCAGCATTTTAGTATCTCTCAATAACTTCTTTTCTCCACTCCGTTTCCACTTTCTCACTTTGATTTCCTTCTTTTAAACTTTTATTTCATCTTGCCAAGTCTGGGTAATTTATATTTTAAATTTTCATACTTTATACTTTTATTTTGCACATAATATGTAATCCTAAACTTATAATTTTATTAAACTACAACAATCATGTTTGCTTTTATTGCTATTATTTGGATGTAAAATTGTTAAATGTTTGTACTTACTAAAAAGAGAAATCTTATTTGTACAATGTATTCTGTTATAATTAAATAAATAAATAAATAAATAAAATAAGAGATGGATTTTGAGGGTTAAACTGTCTAGAAAATTATTCTCCAAGTAATTTTTAATGTTTCACCCACTGACACGAAGTCGATTAAGTTAATGAAAAAAAGTTTTTCTAACAAAAACTGCATCAACATGTACTTGACCTTGAATCTTCAATTTCTCGAAAACGGGCCGAAGGATTAAAAAACGGTAAACGCCATTAAATTCAGCGTCCTCGAGTTATGCTGATATGATATGTCTAGAGCTTGTCTGATGTTTGGACATGCAAAGTGTAATTTTTTGTAAAACTCTAAAAAACAAATTAAAAAGACGCTAGAGAAATAGGTATTGGAAATGATATGGTATGTAATAAATTAAAATTGATCTTTCCCTAATTTCATTATTTTTTTAGATTTTACTCCTTTTATATCGATTACATATATGTTTGGCCCGTTGCATCAAAATTATATGGTGAGTAAAATCGAGTGTTAACAAAATACTCAAGTGTAAGGTTTGTCTATTTCACAATATGTGTGCTAAGCTGTTTGTGTCGTGTGTGTATAATCCCTATCGTAATTGTTGTTTAGATCAATTGTTTTCTACTCTGTCAGATTGTGCAATTGGTTACGATCATTATGTTATGTGTGGTGATTTTAATATAAACATTTTGTGTAAAGATAATGTTGTTAGTCGGTTTACCGATAGACTTTCTGAAGTTGGTCTTCAAACGGTTAATACAAGCATACCTACTCGCTATGCAAATAATGCTTCTCCAAGCTTATTAGATATTTTTGTTGTCTCGGATATTTCTTCTGTGTTGCTTTTTGACCAATTGTCCTTTGTTTCTGACCATGATCTCATTTTCTGTTCTTTAAATGTAAATATTACACCAGTTGTTATTGAAAAAACAATTACTTTTAGGGATTATAAGTCCATTGACTACGGTTCATTGTTTAGTGACATGTCTACTATTAACTGGTCCGAGTGTTGGTTAATGAGTTCTGTTAATGAGAAGCTAGGGTATTTTATGAGTAGAATTTTACAACTATTTGACTTGCATGTGCCTTTGATCACTCGCCGAGTAACTAACATTAGCTGTCCCTGGTTCACAAATAATGTGAAATTAGCCATAAAAAAACGTAATACAACTTACAATCGTTGGAAAAGAAATCCCACAACATCAAATTGGGAACAACACAAAAGTGCGAGAAACATAGCTAACTCTACAGTTAGATCAGCAAAGCGCATTTTTTTTATGTCCAAACTAAGTTCATCACAACCATCTAAAAAGCTTTGGAGCAATTTAAAACAAGCTGGTGTGTGCAGTGTGAAATCCGACGTTTGCCGAATTGATTCTAATACCCTAAACGAATACTTTATCGCCCGCTCTACGTCTCCAAATAATGGGCTTGCATTTAATCCAAGGCCTTCAAGTTCTGAATCTCTAAGTAATTTTGAGTTTGTTGCTATTGATGAAAGTGATGTAGGCCGGTGTGTTAATAAAATAAAATCCAACGCAACGGGTGAAGATGGAATATCAATTAAGTTTATTAAAATTATTTTACCGTACATCATCAGCCCCCTCACCCACATATTCAATCATTGTTTCACAAGTTCATGCTTCCCTGAAGTTTGGAAAGTAGCGACGATCATTCCCATAGCGAAAAAAACTAATGCTTGCGATCTGTCTGATTATCGTCCTGTTAGTCTATTGTCCTCCTTGTCAAAAGTTTTTGAGTCTCTCATGGCAATGCAAATCTCGGAACACATAAAAAGATTTGACCTTTTGTCCCCATTTCAATCTGGTTTTCGACCAGGACATAGCTGCTCTACAGCAATAGTAAAGATCTTGGATGACATCAGAGTGTCTTATGATTTGGGGCGCATAAACTTGCTCTGTCTCTTAGATTTCTCCAAGGCATTTGATTCTGTTGACCACTCAATACTGTGTCAAAAACTTGAGGTTAACTTTGGTTTCTCTAGCATGGCGGTCCGTCTGTTAAAAAGTTACTTGATTGGAAGGTCTCAACGAGTTAGGGTGGGAAATAGTCTGTCCGCTTTCTGTTGTTTATCCTGTGGAGTGCCTCAAGGCTCAGTACTTGATCCGTTGTTATTTTCAATGTTTATCAACGATATATTCATCATATGTCATCATGTTACAATGCATGCATATGCTGATGACCTGCAACTGTATTTAGATAGTCCTATTGACCTTGTTGATAATTTATGTGTTAGGATGAATGAGGATTTAAAAGAAATAATGAAATGGGCTGATACAAATAAGCTCAGACTAAATCCACTTAAATCATATGTTTTGCCTATTTCCAAAGCAAAATATTCTGCTTCCAATATACCAACTATTTATTTAAACGGTGTTGGGCTAAACTTTGTTGGCAAAGTTAAAAATCTAGGATATATTATTAACTCGTCTCTTTCTTGTGAGGATCACATTAATTCTGTTGTATCTAAGGTCTACTATGCCCTTCGGAGCCTAAGATGGACCGCGTCATTTGTACCTGTTGATACTAGGAAAAAATTAGTGATCCAGCTTATAGTGCCAATCATTTCATATTCAGATATTGTCTATAGCAAACTTGATTCCAGGTCCAAACTTAAGTTACAACAAGCTTTTAATAACGCCGTAAGATATGTATTTGGCCTTCGTAAATTTGACCGCATCAGTCACTTGAGCAGCAAAATACTCGGTTGCAATATTTTCAACTACCTTGATGCGAGGAACTGCATATTTTTGCATAAACTGTTATACACAAAGACACCTAAATACCTTTTTGAGAAGTTACAGTTTTGTAGATCAACCAGAAATATGAACTTGATAATTCCATTATTTAATTTTGTAAACTCCAACAGACTTTTTTTTGTAAACGCCGTCAGAATTTGGAACTCGCTGCCTTTAAGAATAAAATGTATTCATAATTATCGCAACTTTAAGTATGAAATTTTACTACACTTTTCCTAATAACTACTATTATTTTCTTCATTTTTTGGTATAAGAATAATTTTTAACTAATAATATTTTGATCAATTTGATAATTTTAATTAAATACTTAAATAATTGTATTAATCTAAAAAACTTTATTCAGTTGCTTATCTTCTTGTTGATAATAATATATTAAATTATTAATTAATTGTTAAGTTAATTTATTGATTTTAATTAAATCCTTAAGTATTTGTTTTAAACAATATGTATTTATCAGTTGTTTATAAATTGTTGTTATTATGTTATTCTTACTGCATTTAAAAGACTCTGTCTTATATGTGAACATTATTTCTTAATAAATTACAAATTACAAATTAAATGTGTTGAAACCAACGAGAAAATACCACAACACAGCAGAAATAACAACAAAGAACAACAGTTCCAGTAGTTCCAGTAGTTCCAGTCTTGAAGAAATCTCAAATGAATCATGTACGATTTTTCTTGATCCTTGACGAAACATGCTGATTTGGCCACACATTTCATTGACGAAAATTTCATATAAATGTTCCAGATTCGTACAAGACGCAATGCAGAAATGTAAGGATTTATCATACACGAACCCAATATCGAAATATTTAGGAAGTATCGTTAACAAAAAGTAGACAGATATATAAAGAAAATTCGTCAAGGAATTAAAATCGATGCGTGCTTCTGGACCGAATTCAACGTAGTGCGATATATTTGATAGGGGATAAAAATATTTCCTCTCGCAACTCTATTGGAAATCGACGTAATGCTGGTTTCGTAATGGACTTACGTATGTTTTCCAGGTCCACTCGGGCAGTCGTCCAAGCCAACTCCTATACCATTGCCTTGATGCCACAAAGAACCTCACGTTGTAGTGATAATTCGTTCTTTAGTCGTACGGCAAAGTTGTAAAATAGTCTTCGTGCGAGCGTGTTTCCCGTCAGTTTTAAGCTGTGCTAAATTTAAAACAAATCTTCTCCGAAACTACTGCATCTTTTCAACCTCTAACTAACTATCACAAATCTTCCAAATCAACACAATGCTCATACATTTCAAACAAACATCACCTGAGCTTTCACTCTACAAAACAGAAAAAAATGATACCATACAATAAATATTTAAATACTATCGAAAACCGTCAGTCCAAAACTATCGATAGTCACGAAAGTGTGAAATTATCGATAGTGTCATCGATAGTTTGCGAATTCTACAATATACGCCTCTGAACGACTCGGCGAATTACAACAATCATGAATATCTTGAAGTTGTTGTAATAGAGTGGAAAAAGTTAGGCGCTGACAACCGCTACTTTGCATTATATTTTGTATGAATTTTTTTCAAATCCAACAGCTCACGCAGAAACTTCCTTAAAGAAATCATCACGAAAAGTTCGTCAATGATGCCGCGAACTACTGGGAGTGCTATGAATATTTTTTTTGCTGTCGATGCGTCGACGAAGACAGTTCTTCGAATTACAACACACACGGACATGGGCAAGACCACGCCCGTATTATATTTGCTAGCTATACACTTGTTCCTAGCACAGGTTATGAATTTGTATATACACGCTCAGAAATCTTGGATTAAATTCTAATACAAACTGTATTGTATATATGACCACACCAGAATTGTATTACAATCTAATACACTACATATATTACAATTGATTTTTATTCTCTCATTGGAATTAATTTTAATACATGCTTGTATTAAAATATTTTTGACAAAAAAAAAATTAACGAAACATGTGGGATTCGAACCCACTACGTTAAGGTTATTAAGTATTTGGCTCTACCAACTGCTCTATGAAGCCACATGTATAAAGAAATGATAAACATGCATAAGAGCCGAACCAAGCCGAACGCTGTTTTTACAGACTAATCCAAACTGTATTAAAAAGTATTCCAGGTTTTATTAAAAAATGCATGATTCCAACGATTGGATTAGAATTTAATCCAAGATTTCTGAACGTGTATTTATGTTTAGGTCAAGATTTGATGAATTATTGTTGGCTTCTTCTAAGAGAAAGATTCAATAAATAATAATAAGAAACGTTAAAAAAACTTTATTTTACCGCTAATTTATATCATAACTTCCTGTTGGCTCACATTTAATACCTAGTTTAATTAATTTCGTTCGCAGTTTTCTACTCAATTGAAATTGTTAAAGTTTTGCCATCAACGCCGAGTAAATTAAGTTAAGTTAAGGAAGTTTGTATCATTTTTCCTTATTATCTCACAGGTCATTAAGCGCAGTGGAGCGCGTAGTTAATTACTACTATTTTTCTGTAAACATCCTTTCGTAGATACGAGTGCTTGTCATTTTTATAGAGTCGACAGTTTTTAGTGACGCTGAACTAAAGTAGTTTCCACTTGGTGTAGTTGATTTTTTTTTCACAGTTCTACTCTACTCCAGTCGACTCTACTGACAGCACATCTGTCATTCAAGCACATCAAACGCACAAGAGTGATTATTCCAACATGAGTATTTTCTTTTTTTTTATACATACATAGGTACATAGTTTATATGATCCTGCTACTTTCCTTTGACTTCGCTTTGACTTTTGTCGCTTCCCGTCCTGGTGTCTTTGGTGTCGCTAATGAAGCGGAACTTCTGTAAGGATATCGTTACCTTAATATCGTATATTGCAAGGATATTCGTTAATATCGGCACACTTCTGTCTCCTTTGTGGTCGGTTATTGAGTTTGGGTTCGAGTAGACTTTATTGTTTCAATTTAAATATTAAGGTTTTCGTTTTGGTCGTAGTTTTATCAAGAAGGAACATCAGTAGCTCATAAGAAGCGTGAAATTTTTGCAATCATAATAAGCAAAGGATATTAGTTTGTGTGCAGTCATTGAAGCATGTGTGGCTGCTGTTAAAAGCGCCAACAATAAAGGTTGTGCGCGTTAATTATCAGTGCCAGGAACGTCGGCAGCTGTCTTTAATGTTTAAAATAATACATAGCTTGCGACAAACTGATAGAGTTCAAAGCAAGCCAAAATTCTCGACTCAATACCTAGGTCTTTATAATGCTTGCTTGGGTTATTGCTAAGGTTTCTCTGCTAAGCATGTTGTGGCTAGCAACTATACCCATCACTTGGTACAGGTTGAAGGGTAAGTGCGTGTAAAGTTTTTGCTACTAGAAGGTTTAGAGTTACACTTAATGGCTGGAAATGCATCTGAAATTCCACAAAAGAAAATCTCTTGAAATAGCTAGTGAAAATCCCGAAAGATTTCTTTTGCACACTTGGTCACGTTTAGAATTGAGTTTTTTAGATAGCCAGACACAGAAAATGACTTTGCTGTCAAATGAGTCTAAGGTTAATGTTGTGCATTTCAAAAATAAGCTGCTAATGGTATTTAATTTCAGTAATTGCTCAAAACATAAGAGAGTTTTTTTAAGACAAAGAATCAAAAATTTAGTTAGTGCCAACTTTAAACAAATCATTGCTTTTGGCAAACGCCAAAACTCCTTCAACAAATGACATGACGCCGACACATGTCCATCATGTCTGTCTGCCAGTCTGTATGTTGTGATATGGTTGCATTGTTGATTCATGCATAAATTAAGTATTTCTACTCAATTAGCATAATTTTCGCATTTTGTGTCCGTTACTGTCTATATCAATACCACCCAATTGACCTTTATCTGCATTTATGTTAATTGAATGCTTGGTGTCGTGCTCTGGAAGTGTTAGTTTTATGATAAATTCAATTTCAATATTTTATGAAGCTCTTAATAAATCGACCTTATTGATTTTTCTATGCTACGGCTATTTTGAGGATGCAGGAAATATACGTATACGCCAAATTTGAGTGAAATCCGTTCAGGCGTTTGATTTGCGCACCGATCAAATAAACAACGATAGGACCAACAAGTAGAGCAATTGAGCTTTATATTCCTTTTCCACACGGAAAGTTTTCTTGTCAGCAAGTCTGCGGAACAGACAATTATGTACTGGCAAGTTTTACTTCTGTGCTGTTCTTTCTTTGATGCTGTGCTCTTCTTTCCTTTGTATTTTGGATTTGTGGATGTGTGGAAAAGGGATAAAATAAATATATAGATTGCTTGAAATAAAACGTTACTTTTTAAAACGCCGTTATGTAAAAATAACTATGATAAATCACTTTTCAAAATATTCTCCACTCTGAAGCCATTCTTACACATTCTCAAAGAAATAAGATCCCAGCAGAAAAGTGGATCATCCTATGAGCGATCTGGGAGTGCTCCCTGAGGAGCAATGGAGTGCTCCTTATTGATCCAAGCTAGGTGTATTTTGTGTTCTCTTTTAATATTGCATGTCCTAGGAAGGGTAGCGCTCCCTTTAACATCCCAGAGGAGCTCAAAAGGAGCGATCAATAAATGATCCCAATGGATCAGGAACATCCCAAAGGAACATTTAAAATATTTTTTTGTTTTTTTTTAAAAGATCAAAGAACCAACATGCGCCTTATACAAACAAGGTTTGGTCATTGAAGTGAAAGGAAAGGAATATATTAGCTAGAGGAATTGATTGGAACCATACGTGAATTATTGATTAGGCGAAACAGCCGTGAAAAACAATTTGAATTACTTTTGACCGAGGCTAGTGTTATGCCTTAACCTCGACAAGCATTTCTTCTAGCCCTTAGTTGTTTCTGTCCACAATTTAGTTGTGGATATTTTAGTTTTCCATAATTCTTAAATGTAGGAAAGAACAAAGAAAGTGAAAAGAACCATGGCCGAACACGGAGTCGAACCAGGGAACCTCTGGATTGTTAGTCTATCGTACTCTCCACTAGACTACAATGGCCGATTTTTCACAGCAAGTAATGATCGAGTTTCTTACAAAGCACATGCCTCACTTTATGTGCTTTTTTTTCATTGATTGCTCGCCTATAGATTTTTTTAAAACAGTAAAGGAGCACAAGAGCACAAGTGCTCACTTTTTGATAGAATAAAACAGCAAAAGAGCGATCTGTTGTTGCTCCTCATAGGAGCGATCGCATGTTTTTTTACTGGGATACTTCTTTTGGCAACATACCAACCACTCATGCTCCGTTCATGAATAGTTAAAATGTCTGGTGTGAGATACTAATCCAAACCTTCTTTCTCTATGTCTTTATATATTTACTAGCAGGCCACTGTTGTCCGGCCACAATTTTTTCATACATGTGCTAATTTTACCTAATTTTGATTTTGATTAATTTTTATGTGATACGGTTATTTTGCGACATCCGACTTAGTGTTGCGATTTGGCATCACATCGTCCTTATTGGGTTAAGACAAATAAACAAATATCAAAGAAATAAGAAATTATCTTTTTTCTTTTGTTTTGTTTTGGAGAGCTGCTCTGCATTTATGTGGATTTTCACTAGATTTAGGGGTTTTACTGATTTTAGGGGTAATGTATCAATAGGGGTTTTTAAGGAGATTAATATTTTTAAGGGGTATTCGAAAACTTGACTTGATGGAAATAAAGTTTTCTTACTTTTCCTTAAAATTTTGCTAAAAATTTAAGAAAAGAAGATATGTATTTGGCTTCTTGGGCATTTCAGCAACACTTTATCAAAACAGCTGAATTGGCAGTACTTCAAATAAATCACCAATTTTTTTCCAATTCACTTCAAACTTAAACACTTGTGTAAAAACTAAAAACAAAGCAAGTATAGGGAAAACTATAGACAGAAAAGATATGCCCAAAAATATATCAAAAAGCGTGCGACGAAGCCTCCTTTCAAAAGTAAGACTTAAACTGTTAAACAGACTTAACTTTGTCAGACTTAAGACAAAAAATTGAGCCAAGTATTTCCTAGATACTGTAGAAGGTAATTAAACACGAACGTCGGTTTGTGAAAATTTTAATTTTACTTTTTAAGAATTTTCAGGCGTCGTAAACCACATTTTTTATATGAAAAATTAATAAAAGCAACAAAATGTTTTTTGTTTAATATTGCTTTTACTTTATATATATATATTAAGTTTTATTTAGGCAACAAAAACAAGTGCCAAAAATTTACATTGCAAACAATTTAATTAAAGTAGGTTCATAATGTAATGTAAAATGAAGTAGATTTAATAATACATGCAAACAAATGGCTATGTATAAAGAAATTAAAGTGACAAAAGGAAAAACAAAATAGGGCAGTTCACGATCTTGTTGCATCGTTGCAAATGGAAAATTAGCAGCTTTTACAAAAACAAAAAGCATTGATATGCATTTGCAACATTTATGCATATAATAAACAAAAGGCTGTTGCATTTGCAAATCTAATCATATTGCATAACGCTATTGTAAACCAATATCTTAATTCATTAATTAAAAAAAAAAGTATAGCAGTGAGAGGACTGCCGACCGAAGCGAAAACCTATATATAAAATATAAATGGAAGACGTTGTCCTGCCATGGACCGCCTTACTGCTATATAAGAATTTTCATGCTAATAGGGGGTTTCGGACTATCCTACATGTAGGATGGACTTGACAGGTCGGACGGACATGTAGGATGTGCGAAAGCTCATACTGCAGCCCGCCCTACATGTAGGATGAAAATCAAAAAGTTCTAAAAGTTCCGCTTGTGATCTTGTTCTTCTCTGTGCGTCCTTGTTTGTAGATTTCCTTGGTAATTGCTGTTGGCGCAGTTAGCTGGAAATTTTTTGTAGACGTTGTGAATTCGAATTGTGTAGCTACAGTCGGCATATGAAATTAGAATTACTTTTGTTAAGAGCTTATAGCAATTTTTAAATTTTTTATATATTACTGAAACTATTTCTTTTAAGCAAAAGTGTTACCATATTAAAAATACATACAATTAAAGTAATTTATTTAAATTATTTCATTATTGATTAATATAAAAAATTAAAGCTTATTTATATCAATTTATATCATAACACTAACACAATATACATGTTCACCATATCTATATTGCGTTGTGTATTAAAAATAGAATATTCTAAAATTAAGAAATATCTATAGCTTATAAATTATATATAATCCATATAAGAAATTAAGCTAAACAGTTTTAAAAAATAGAATGCATAGGATAAGCAGACCTTAGTTATTCAATTACTACTGAAAATATTAATTATTTTGCAGGTTTAATACGTAATTGTTATTATATAAATATACATAAATATTCTTTAAATTTCCTCAATGAGCTAAATTGTTCATATATATGAACTATATATATGTATATATATACATATATATAAATATGTATTTCCGATACGGTAACACTTTTACTAAAAACAAATAGATTTACCAATATAATATATACTCTTTAATTCATATGTATAAACTGTTTTCTAAATTAGTTCGATGTCATATGCTGACTGTAGCTACAAATAAACATCCACAAAAAATAAAAGCTTACTGTACAACAATAACTACTTAGCAAATTTACAACAACAACGCAAAGAGAATTACAAGATCCCAGCGGTTGCGCAGCGTTAGAGGGGATGAACCGAATTGGCGGCGTAAAATATAAAATATACAGCACTTTGCATGCTATATTTTCTGTTTGCTTGCTGTTTCGTTCATTTTTTTTAATTTTTTAACAGTTTTTTAAGTTTACAATATTACAAGTTTACGAAATATGTTGCAAGTACAAGCTCTCGAATTAAATATGTCGCAAATTGATAAAATGCAAATACAATAAAATATTTGAGCTAAAACACGACCGAAATGTCAAAATTTGTAATTGTCAAAATTTCATCGTCCATTTGACACAGCAAAAAAGACAAATTCATTTCAACACACACAAATTTTATTCAACTTGATATTTTCTAGCCTACCACGACTGATTGACACACAGCCATAGTTGACAACTCTGAATATAAAATGCCGCAGTGGTGAAAATAAAAAGCCACTGGCAAATACAACAAGTGTGAAAATTTTCAAACTTTGTTTGACGATATGTAATAAAATAAGAGCATGCATGTAATTATTTGAATGTTCAACATATGCCTTTATCACAACTTAAAGATTAAAATGTTAAAACACTCAATCCATACATTATTTTTCTTGTTTGCAAACGAAGTTCCAGCAGAAAAAAGAAGAAAAAGAAGAAGATGGATCCATTTTTAAATCTCACCATGAATAGCAGCTGTTTGAGTAAAAGCAAATTTTTCAAAAATGTTGACAAATACAACAACTGAAGAAATTGCCAAACTTTAAAGGCATATATATATAAATATAAATCGAATTAATAATAAGTTTTGGTTGCAAACATCTTATTGCAACCTAACTTAAGTATTTATATACTAACAAACAGATTATATGCATTAATTTCAGGAGTTGCCAAGTGATTTCTTTGTGAGCTTGCGGCCGAATGACGAATTCCTTGGAAAAATACGATGATGCAAACGAATGATTTACCCTCTACCAAAATCGTTCAACGCGCCTAAAGAAGTTTTCACTTCAAAAAAAGAATCAAAAATACTAACAGCTAACCTTTTATATAAATCTCTAAGAAAAATCCAACCAATATGCAGAACAAATAAAGTGCCTAAAAAACTTTCAAAAAACATAAAAAATGATTGAAAATGCCTTTGACTAAATCATTGAAATTATTGAAATAGTTAGCTGAAATGCTTTTTAATCTGTAAACATAACTGAGGTTACAATCTATAAAAATCACAAGCTTTTTGCCTCCCAAAAGCATATATTTCTAAATTTTGTGGGTTACTACTATTTGTAAACATTTTTTTTTAAACACTTTGTTGGTTATGACCTTTAGACATTTGCGTTTTCTGCTTAACTATGACAAGTATGACCATAACACTTTGAGGAAAAGTGAGGACTTGCAAAAGAAGTGTTATAGTGGTATTAACTCAGTTTTAAGAAAATTGTGGTTTACGACAGTTTGCCCCGCGAGCGACGATATGTGCTTTGAAAACAACCTGTCCCATTGCAGTTAAAAAAAATTTTCTTTTTGTTAGGGTTTCGAAGCCTCCCCCTTCTACCCTACTCTTTAGTGACTCGTGATTTGAGTTGCCACATGTAAAATATTGTATACTCTTGCCGTGTGCTGCACGATTGGCATCACTCAGAGGTCGTGTTTACATGAAGAGAAAATTCTCTCTCGCGAAAAAATTTTAAATAATTTAGGTGTAAAACAAAAAAATTAGTTTTTGTCAGAATAAAAAACACATAGCCGAATAATAGCCAAATGAAAAATAAAATCGCCAAATAGCCAAAAACTGAACGTGAGAAAAAAAAACCACTTATGGCAATAACTCAGCAAAAAAGTGCTTCCAAAAGAAGGTAAAGCGGAAGGGAAAGTCTTGAAATCCATCCCTTCCACTTTCATACCCAGAAGGCATTCTTTTAATATAAGGAAGATTTCTTTGAGCCTTTAAATGAAAGAATTCTAGTAGGTGTTTTTGAGGAGAAGTTTAAGAAGGTATTCCATGGAAACAAATAGTTTTTGTGGTTAGGGGGGCTTAGAAAATTCCACGGAAAATATCTTTTCTCCCGATTTTCTCGCGTTTTTAGTGTTGGAAATGAGAAGAGTTTGGGTTTCGTTGAGGGTTTAAAAAAAATCCACGTAAAATATCCCTTTTCCCGATTTTCAAGGCATTATGGTGTTTGAAGTAGGAAGTGGTTGCGTTTTGTCGGAGGTTTGAAAAATCCCTCGGAAAATGCAAAAATACATCAAAAAAATAATTGAAATTATATGCTATTTCAATGTCTTTGAGAAGTGGTTTATGAGAATGCTTCTTGAAAGCATAAGGCTTAGAATAAGCATAATTGGATCTATAGAATGTCTTCTGGAAGCAGTTTCCCTAAGAATGCATGTCATATTTGTAACAAAAATTTTGCTGGGAAATAGCCAAAACGGCAACACTGGTCGCCACAGCTTTCAACAGTTGACAGTATGCCCGATAAAAGTGTTGCAAACATAATCAACATTTTATTCCCTAGCAACTTTGTGTGAAACAACCCACTGAACCATAAGCGAAGGTTTTACGTAAGTGGAGAGTTTTGCGAACGATTTTGGATAGAATTTTTTTTAAATTCTTTATTTTATATTTTGTCGCTTAAAAGTGATTGCTATCGAAGATTAAATTGGTGAAAACATTTCCCATAAGTAAAAACTGAACTTTTTTTGCAATATTCATAAAAAACATATTTTGAGTAGAAAAAGAATCATTTTAAAAGCTGAAAATTCCTCGTAAATGAACAACTTTTGTTCATAAATAAGTTCAAAAATTAATCATGTATGTTTCTGTTTTGCATTTGTAAATGAATTAAAAAAATAATAATTATTCATTATATCAGTAGAAACAATATCTCATAAGCGAACCATTTTTTCTTCATAAATAAGCTTATAAATGAATTATAAATATGACTTTTTTTATATACATACTAAAATGAGTTAAAAAAGGAATAATTTAAATCTCTGTTGCTGTTTTTATAAAAGTAAATTAAAATGTTAACCTTCATACAAACGTCATATAAACTTTCAAACATGTGGTTCAAACATAAGGTGACACATTTTAAAAATACTGCTACCAATAAAGTGGTTAGATGTGCGTGGCAGTAGATGTGCTTGCTTCAAGTTGAGATTTTGCTTAAAATTTCAATAAAACATCAATGAATTTAATTATTTTTTATTTTTATTTAAAAATAGTAATGTTTACATATAAGACAGCGTCTTTTGAATGCATCAAGCAGTTTAGAATAACAACTAGATTCGAATAACAACTAGATAAAAAACAGAAAAATAAATATAACTTAAAACTAACATTTAGTGATTTAACAAAAATAATAAATAATAATAAATATTATAGTAACAGCTAGTCATAAATAACAACAAATTTATTACAATAATTAAGTAATCTGCTGGGACCTTTCTTTTTAACTATCATTATTGAATATAATAACATTATTTTTCTACATATTAATATTATACTTGCATATTATCTATATGATAAACTAAATAATAATTTTTTCATTCCAACAAATAATCACTATGTTATAATAAACCCACTGAACCATAAGCGAAGGTTTTGAGTAAGGTGAGAGTTTTGCGAACGTTTTTGGATAGTTTTTTTTAGTTTTTGATTTTTTATTTTGTCGCTTAAAAGTTCTTGCTATAGAAGATTAAATTCGTTAAATTTTTCCCATAAATAAAAACTTTACTTATTTTGCAAAATTCATAAAAAACTTTTTTTGAGTCCAAAAAGAATCATTTTAAAAGGTAAAAATTCCTCGTAAATTAACCATTTTTGTTCATTAATGAGTTCATAGAATAGTAAATTAAAATGTTAACCTTCATACAAAAGTTATATATAATTTTTTCACAAGTGCGAATTTATTCTCGCCATAAGAAAAGAGATGGACGTACTGCAGCACGTTCGAAAAATATATTCCTTTTCATCTATCAACAAGTCTGTCATAGCACTTCAACATTTCGATCAAAAATTAAGACCAAGCCCAAATAGAAAGAAAACCACGACAATATTCCATGCAAAAAAGTAATCAAATAAGTTCCCCAATAATTTACTTTACTAAATTGATATAATAATATATAATGAAGTGGTCATTTCAGCCCTTGATAGGACTTCGACCGAAATTATTATGATCAAATTGTGTTGTGCGTGTCATTAACGGCCGATTTATTCACCGATATTAGCGCTAATCCGAGTGCCGAAAAAGAACTTCTCTACGGTTAATTTTCTAACTCATTTCCGAAAAAAAAGGTTCGTTTCTGAGAGACATTTTCGTCTAGCGATTGATTCAAATTTGATTGATTGATTGATTCCGAGTGCCGAAAAATAACTTTTCTATGCTTCATTTTTTAACTCATTTCAGAAGAAAAAAAAGTTCGTTTCGGAGAGGCATTTTCCTCCGGCGATTGATTCGAAAAGAGTCCATTTCCGAGTGCTGAAAAATGACTTTTCTATATTTCTATTTTTAACTCATATCCGAACAAAAAAAGTACAATTTATGGTTCTTTTTTAAATCATTTCTGAACAAAATAAAGTTCATTTTTGAGAGGCATTTTAGTTCGACGATTGATACAAAAAGGGTTCATTTATGAGTGTCGAAAATGAATGTTTCTGCCCAAAAAGGTTCATAAATGAATTCGAAAACGGTAGTTTTGGTTCACTGGGAATAGTTGTCATATACAAAAAAAGATTTTTTGTGGTTTTTTTTTCAAATATTTTTTCACAGATTAATATAGTATAAACATATGTAGGTAAATGTATAAGCTATAGCTTTTTATCAAATTAAAGATAATTAATGGAAAACCAAAATTTATCTTATTTTCCACTTTTACGTGTAATGCCCCAAATCTCATAATAATTTCTTTTTTGCTCACACGTAGTTTTCTTTCATTTTTCTGAACCATTTCCACTTGTGATTCAGGAAAGAAGAATTGGAATTAAAAAAATATTGGAAATTCAGTAAATATCAATTAAAATTGAGAAAAGATCGATTGATATCGAGAAAAGAAAAGTGTAATTTATCTTTTCTGAATTACAATTGGAAATGGTGTAGAACAACGTGTGTTCACATACATACATTTTTTACACTCTTATATGGCCTTAAACTTGATTGATGATCCTGCTCAGCACGCGTTAATCAATAATTTTACAAACACATTTGATAAAATATAAACACTCCCTCCAGGAAAAATCGGAAGTCTTCCATCTAAAAGTGATAAAGAAACATTCCCCACCTTATCTTTTGAAAGCTTAAGGGTAGTTTTGTATTTATATTGTTTCCAAACCGTATCTTTTGGAAGCTTAAGGGTAGTTTTGTATTCATATTGTTTCCACACCGCTTTGTTAAGAATGCATTTGGAAACTTTTATTTATTGTCAAGCAATGACAATAGAAAATATTAATATCATTGTTTTCTAGCCGCTTATTGTAGAATTCGATAGTCTAGTGGTAGCGCGCTTGACTGTCGCTCAGGGGTCCCGGGTTCGAATCCTGGCTGAATCCATTTTCATAACAAGGGAGAGGAATGTTTCCACATTAATTCTTAAAACAGGGGAGAGGATTGCTTCCAATTCACTTTTGAGGACAGCGGAGAGGAATGTTTCCACATGACTTTTTAACACAGCGGGGAAGAATGTTTCCCTCTAATGGCTATGTAAAAAAAGCAATGGAGTGTGCAACAAAGGGGAATGCTTCCTACATTCCATGGAATGTTTCCTGGTAACATCCGGGAATGCTCACATTTCCTGGAGGGCTCTGTCTCTCAAACACAACTGATGGCGAATTTCAAGCATAACAAAGAAAACCAAGGTTTGTGAAAAAACTAAACAGAGTTTGTTGCTGCTGCTCCTGCACCCATCCAATCTGATTTGACTTCCAAGGAAGGATACAATGGGTGCAGCTGTTATGGAAGCCTCTCCATACTTGAAGGAAATTCTAGTTTGTCAGACAGAATTGTTTTTTTTTAAAATTACGATAAGACCATTGAAATTACTTATTCTGTGCACAGAGACACTTTCCATAATCAAGCAAGCGAAAACCTAATGATTTAACACTTATCAACAGCTTCTCTCTTTGGTCATACTTTTCTGTCAGATACAGCGAAATATTTAATCGGGGAATAAAAAAAAAACTATTATATCTTGTTAATTGCACTATCTTTCAGACAAATGCACAAAATTGGCATACTTTTCTATAGCGAAAAAGAATGGAACAAAGATTCTGTATTAAATTTCAAACAAAGCCAAAAGTACAGATAATGTGTCATCCTGCCGGTATCAAAAGTAAAGTGTAAAGTATGAAAAATGTCGCCAGAAATGCCACCTCATGATAAATGATGCTCACTGAAGGTGTGACTGCAGTTGTCATTACTTGCATCAGTGGTTCAAAAATAATTTCACTCACACCTAAACTCCACTTTTTGAAAATATAACAATAACAAAAAAAAAAAAAATAGTATCAGACTCAGCTTGACAAATGCTATGTTTTGCCAGTGCGCTGACATTTTCAAGTGCGCATGCGTGACACTCGTGGAACGCTTTCAGTGTTACGCACGATTTATCAGAAATAACAAAATCCCAAACATTGTGTGGCAAGCGGCAAAGGGGTGAGCCACATGGATGTGAGTAAAAATTTGATTTTCTTATAGAGCGCCTTCAGCAAATTGCATAATGCTGCGCTTGCGCTGTTTAACCTTGGCTTGTACCGAGCATACATCTGCAATTCATCAGTATTTTTCACGCTCTAAATTCTTGTGACAGCTTGTCGTTGAAGCGTGTCACGGGCACGCCTACCAACGGGCACAATAAAGCATCCTGTCTGTCAATCCTGATGTTGTTGGTCATGTTGTTTGAAAAAACAATAACAACAAAAGACATAAAAAATGCCATCAAATAGAGCGCGATTGATGGCATGTCAAAAATGCACATTTTTGTATATTCAAAGAATATCCCTTTGAAAATCATGCAGTTATAAAACATGGTCGGTGACTTAAAGTCAAATACGAGTATGTTTTGCTTTAATTGTAACTTTTTATGTCCTTTCAACTAATTAAACTTAATTAAGGAATAGCCATCCTATCCAGCTGCTCTTATAATAAAACAGAAATCCTTTTTAGCTTTTTTTTCGTATGTATGCATATGTATGCATTTATACTATAAAAAATGTTTGCTGTCATAAAACTTTAATTTTACCCAACAGAAAAACATTCCACCCATCATCAAAATGTCAAAAAAGAAGTGATCTGAAAAGGCGTACGTTGTACTGATCGTTAAAATTTTTTAACATTAGAGAACAAAAAAGAAAAAAAAATGCATAAAATTTCAATAAAACACAAAAACTATCATAAAATGTTCTTTGTTATGAAAGAGAACTGTTGTACCATATTTTTTTCCCCCATATTAGCTCTGAAAGAAATAAAAAAGTGTCCTCAGTTTTAGGGGTAACATATTGCACTTATGCAAAAACAGCTAAAAAAAGTTTCTAAAAATGTGTTACAAAAATCAAAAAACTATATTTTACTCTATCATAAAGGTGTCAAATAAGTGCGCAACTGGCCACTATGCAAAATAGCAACCTACCCCCTTGTTTGAATATGTTTTTTATGTAGAATCATTTGAGTAGGAAAAATAAACCCTCTTTTATTGTTAGTGTGAAGTTAGCTTAAGAGTTAATTTTGGAAGTGACGGAACAAAATATTTCGATTCTGGTGAAGGAATGTTGTTAATTTCTTACGTAAAATATATTACTTATTCAATTGATCAAACATTAGGGCATTTCCAAACTGGCGTTACAGACGATTTGTACGAAGAAATATTAAAAAAAATAATTGAAAACGTAATATTTTTAACAATTTTTTTTTATACTTACATAGATTTTAAGTACCACTATATTAAGTAAAAACAATAACAACAATCGACCTTAAGGATTCAAAGATATAGGCAAAAACATGTGCTGGCGTAAAATAACGGAAGTGATTTTTGACTTGGATTAAAAAATTTGCAAAACTTTCTGAATTGGGCAAGTCTTTTTGTATACAACTTTTTTTAGAAGGTTTTATATAAGTTTATTTTCCAAGTGATAAAATTTAAAAATCTTGTCCGGGTTGTTTTTAGTCTTTTTGATCTGGCGTTACGTTACTTAAATTTCCACCCACTGTACGTTAATTGGGTAATTAAGTAATTAGGTAGTGGAGTAATTATGTAATTAAGTATTTAAAAAGGATATTTTATATATTTTCCTTTCCTTGCCTTAACCATTTTTCATTATCTTTAACCAATACCTACTATTTTTACTAAAACAAAAAAGCTTACGAAACATTTACTAAACACTTACGAAAAAGAAAAACTACATTTATAAAACAATGCAGACGATTTATCATCATGGTAAATAAATACATGTTTAAACTGCCTTAATTTCTTAAATAAAAATGTTTCTCTTAGATAATATCATAAAATAATAAGTTTTTAATAAGTATTATTATTTTGGCGCTGGTAATTTTTTCTGTGGAAATGCCCATGCATTTATCATAATATCATAAAATAATAAGTTTTTAATAAGTTTTAATATTTTGGCGCTGGTAAACTTTTCTGTGGAAATGCCTATGCATTTTATGATATCATCTAAGAGAAACATTTTTATTTAAGTAATTAAGGCAGTTTAAACATATATTTATTTACCATGATGATAAAATCGTCTGCATTGTCTTATAAATGTAGTTTCTCTTTTTCGTAACTGTTTAGTAAATGTTTCGTAAGCTTTTTGTTTTAGTAAAAATAGTAGGTATTGGTTAGAGATAATGAAAAATGGTTAAGGCAAGGAAAGAACAATATATTAAAAATCCTTTTTAAATACTTAATTATCTAATTACTCCACTACTCATATGGATGAGTAAAATTTTCCAAAAATCACATTTTTCTAAACTAATTTTTTATTCGATAGAAGTGAATTGTGATAGATTGTGAGAATCAAAAGAATTTAGAAATAATATTGTTGATAATTAATTGCGATATATTATTTTGAATTTAAGTAAGTTTTGAAGAAGGCAACAACAACAACAACAACAAACTAAGTTTAGAATCAATCACACAGCAGACTGCAGACACAGCTCATAATTAGCCTTACGGAATGACCATCTACGATTTATGTGAAATTTTGCATGGAGCTTTACTGACTAGACATGGGGTATTGAGTTGAAGCACTTAAATGTGTTACTGCGCTGATTCACTTGTTTTAAAAAATAGTAACGCAATAGCGCAGTAATATAAATGACAAGCTTAAAGAAAAATTAGAAAATATTTTTACAGCGAGCAAAAATTGTACAAGATGTACGGCGCACAGTGGTCAAAAGTGTAGTTTTTTTTTGGAAAAAAGTTTGTAACTTTTGACACAGTTGAGATATTGGAAAATTTATTTTTAACAGATTTTGGAAACAAAATTAATTTCTTTTAGTTAAAAAATTAATCTCTTTTTGTAAAAATTTTAAATTATTATTTAGTTTTTTTTTTAAATTGTGTAAACTACAATCTGGAAAAACATCTGGTTTTTTCGACATAACTCCTAAACCATACAACCTACAAGGACGATTCATACACCAAAATGTTTCCACATGACTGCGTTCTTAAAAATTAAATTATTTTTAAACAATTTGAAATTCAATTTCATGTACTATTTTCACTTTTGGTGAAATATTTTTCGTTTTTTTATTTTTTTCATCATAAAATGACTATTTATGTACCAAAATGTTTGTTAAACCTCTACCTATAAGACTGTATCCTTGGAAGAATTTTTAAAATAATATTTCATTTTCATATGTCCCTTTTGGTGATTTTTTTTTTCGTTTTTTCGACATAAAATTCGCCATTAAATCCAGACTACACTACGCACAATGACGATTCATGCATCGCCATAACATTGTCTTTAAGGCGGGTTAATTCGCTGTCGAAATGCGTTTTGCTCTATAACTTCTAGTTTAGGAGTTATAGAACACTTTTTGAAAAATTAACATAAAATTAACATTAAGGAAAAACTAACATAAGTCACTAAATGGCAATTATTGGCAGCTGCTTTTTTTCATAAATAAAAGAAGACATTCTAATCTTTCAATAGATACCAATGAACCTGCTGCGGCAAAGTGCGTTAATAAAGAAATGCTCCACGCAAATTCAAATGTTTTTTAATTTTGAGCATACCAATGATATGTGAATATTTTAAAAACGAATCGTATAAATGTTTTCCTTCGGAATTAAAAACAAATATATATTTATTGTAATTAAAAAAAAAAACCAATGGAAAAAAGTTTAAATATAAGATTCACACTGAATTCAATTTAACACTAAAATTGGAAAATTTTAAAATGCTAAAATTGCATGACTATTGATTTTTAAAAAAAAAAATTTTACATTTTCTTTTAAATCTGTGAATAGATTATTAATACTTGAACATTTCTCTGACGAATACTTTCCTAAGAAATTAACTCTTTTTAAGTTGAAAAACAGACTTTTTTCCGAAAATAAACCATAGTGCGGCGCCTGGGGTATGCAAAACTGGTTCAAACTGTTCGGCGTTTCGGTTTTTTTTAAACCAATCCGGTTTTTTTAAAAATCGCAAATTTCGAATAATTCGAAAACTGGGCTCGAATTATTCGACTGTTAGAATAGTCAAGAAATGTGTAAATATGCAATATAAAATTGTCTTGAAACCACTTTTTTTATTGCATTTGAGTGACCCTGTTAATTTTCTACTTCCGTTTTGATATTTCACTAGCGTTGTTAACATTTCTTATCTTTGGTTTTATTTAATTTTGTTAAAACAGCATTTACAAGCGGCTGGCGTATTTAATGTAATTTAAACATGATTCTTAATTAATAATGCATTCTTTTTAAAAAAACATACTATTCAAGCTCCCAAGAAATTTTTGAAAGAAAATAACCCAAATTTCTTAATTGAAGACTTTAAGCTTTTCGAAAAATTAAAATAAAAATAACTGCAAAATTAGGTAATCTATTTAACGCATTGTTGACAATATGTCCCACATCTACTGTAAGTGAATGTGTTTTTGGAGTCTCTCATTTTATAAAAATAAAGCTAAGAACCGGCCAAAAGCTAAACACTTAAATTTTATTTTATTTTTAAGGTATTATTTTAAAACAAATCATTAAGTATAAATAGTACCTTCATTTATTGTTAAAAATGAATTGATATTTTTGTTAAACTAGTAAGCCCGTGTGGCGTTAAAACGCCAAAACCAAACATACCTAGATTTTATTTTAAGCTATTGAATAGATTTTCAACTGATCAAATTTGAAATGAAATTAATTTTGGTCCTATTTCTTATTAATTTTTTGTATAAATTTTTAAAAATGAAAAAATTTTTCTATGAACAGCTTAGAAATCTCTTTTCAACTGTAAGAAATTATTCCAATATCACTTTGATATTGAATATATCAATTCATAGTTTTAGCCAGTGGTGCCAACTACACGGAAATTACGGATTTCTACGGATATTTAAGCCTTGCACAGATAAACGTACAACATTGGCAAAATAATGTAAATCGGCGAATTTAAAGAACAGCACACAGAATTTTCGTAGTCTAAAAATTTTGAAATGGTAAAGAAATGTAGTTATCACTAAAAAATGTATTTACATAATTTGTTAAGACTTTGCGCTTATCAATACTTGAAAATAAAAAAAACTGTTTTAAGAAATTTAATTTCGAAGTGAGCCAGTGGGCAGCCTCTTTTGAGGCGAGTGTATACAGCTTACCCATTAATGCTCACCACCAGAACTCGTTGAGTTTACTTTTAGAAATTTTCGACATTAATTTGTATTAATGTTAGACGGAAAACTCTGAAGTTTAAGAAAAAATTCAAAGGGTTTGGGTGTGGTGAAGTGTGTAAGCATATAAGATCATAAACGGATAACGGGTCTGTAAGTTAAGAAATAAAAAAAAACTTAAAAAATTACAAAATATTAGAAATTGGAAAATTTTCATTTCGCAGCGCAGCCGTACAAATCTAACCTAATGTATTTTTTATATTATATTTTCTTTCTTCTTGATGTTTGTAAGACAAAAATAACTTTACTTTTTTTACTTTTCTTTGAAATACTGCACTTAAAACTGGCTGAAAAAAATAAACAAAAAGGCTTTAAAGGTAAATTTTAGAATTTTTATGGAAAAAGCATATTTTTGACTTTTTCACAATGTTGGAAGCAAAAGCTTTACAGTGGCTGCGAACTTTTTAAAAATGCTTTCATCGCGTATGACATATCATACGTTGTCATTAATGGGTTAAAACAAACTTAAAGTGCCTGTGAAATGTATTTCAATGTTATTGTATTTATATTGACTAGTATCGCCTGTGGCCAAAATTCGACCAACTTTCTGAAATTTCAATCGTTTTTTTCTCATTCTAAGGTGATGACCTTGATTTAAGAAAATGTGTTTTACTAATAAAATCTTAAGTTTCACATTTTCGCAATAATTTTGATATCAAAATAGCCGAAATTTTTTTAAAAATATTATCTGTATTAACATTACCCAAAAAAAAACTTCCGTACACCGTTATTTTTCTCAACCAGGGCTTATGCAAAAATATGTTGTACTGAGAAAAGCTATAATTTTCGAGATATCGTCATAACTTTGATGTCAAAATAAAGGACATTTTTCAGAATTTACTATGCGTAAGAAATTTTGCCATCACAATATATATCCACACATGTTTAATATAAAAATGCTTATTGTAGGGTATCCGTAACAGAAAGCGAAAAATGTTTTTTGTACATTGTATTAATGTCTAAAATTTCCTTTTACGCCATATGCTTCCATTTCTTATAGTTAGGTTTTACTTAAGAAATATTCTTTAATCGCTAATATTTCAGGTCAAAGGGCACAATAATATTCAGTGAACTCCTTCTACCTACTCTAATTCTATTCTAATTCTAACCTATTCTATTTCTATATATACCTTTTAATATAACTTTGGCGTGGTTTGAAATATTTGAACATTTTTTCACAGAAATTATTTCTTGAGCTGTAGAACTTTGTAAAAACAACATGTTGAAAAATTGAATTTTCATCAAAAAAATCATAGGAGGTAGCTCATGAATTTCGATGATAGAAACTGTTTATTGAATTATGTGTCAAAATAAAGCAATTTCTGCAAATAAATGGTATGTCATATGAAAGAGTGTGAAAAAAGAAAATTTAATAAGAAAAAAAAAAAATTACAACCAAAAAATATTTGTCCTATTTTTTGAGCAAAAACTGAATATTTTAGAGGTTTATTTAAAACAATATAAATCATTGATTTCATGAGATAACGGTACATTTTTTCTTATTTCTTCAAAGTCATTTAACTGATCTTGCAGACAAAGAAAATTTGATGAAAAACGATTGAAAAATGGCTGAGATATTTGCTTGCAAAATCAAAACTTAAAATTTCAATCGTATTTTTTCCTCATTCTGAGAAAATCTACATTCTTTGAAATATCTGAATAACTTTGATGTCATCATAGCGGGAATTTTTTTAACATACTATCCGTGAAATATATTACCAAAAAAGCTTTCGTATACCGTTATATTTCTGAACCATCGACTTTTCATACAAAAATACATTGTACTGAAATCTATATTTTTAATCTATAGTTTTTAAGATATCACAATTATTTGTATGTCAAAAGAACGGACATTTTTCTTACTATATGTAAAAAATTTCACCATCACAATATATATTCACATTTGTAACATAAAAATATGCTTATTGTAGGGTATACGCAAGAGATGGCGCAAAATGTCGGAAGTATTTTTTGCATACCTTATCGATTTGCATGTCTAAAATTCCCTGTTACATTATATTCTTCTATCTGTTACATTTCAGCTTTTATTTGTAATCTGTAAAATTTGTAATTTGTAAAATGTAATCATACTTGGCAGCCAGATCTTTCCTGCACAGTAACCCTGCACTAGAAAATATTTATATATACACAATTGTTTTTTTTTGTGTTTTAACTCCTATAACGTAAAAATTACAAAATTTTGTTGATAACATTGGTACTTTATGTAAAGAAGATCGTTGAAATATAAAAGGCTTAATTGAAGTCGGTATAAAAGTAGGTGCTATAGCTGCTATGAACTTTTTAGATGCATTATATTTTTTTTTAATAATAACAAGTTTTTTAAGTAAGCTATATCTCGTTTTACATATAAGTCCTTAATACTATTTCAATAAAAAAAAATATAAAAACAAATGAAGTTATGTTTGCTTAGAATTGCATTTGAAGTGTTGCACATATAATTATTTTACTAAGGCACATCTAAAAAGAAGAACAAAAACCCACCTCGGTCTTGAAAATTGAATACACCTCAAAGTGAACAGGTATTTTCACAAATTATGGAATGACTCGGACATAATAATGCAATGGTTAAACTAGCTTAGATGTTAATTGATTAGGTGGTTAGAATAGAAATAAATGTATGACAGATTCTTTTGTTTTTAATATTATCGCTCAAATTTTGCACACTCAGCTTTTTGTATAACCTCATCATCAGTATGTGAAACTTTTACTAATAACATTTAATTTTAAGTGGTATTCAGGTTAAATTAATTTTTTCCCAACCTTAAACTTAAGACTTATAGAGAATCTTTTACGTAAATAATAAAAGTTTTGCGCTTTCTATTTTTGGTGTGAGAAGTACAGGGTTGTCAATATTCGAAGCGCCCATCTGGCAACACTGTAACTTTCCGCAGTGATGCCAAATCGACTAATGACATACCGCGTTTGAAGCGTCATTCCAAGCAAATGTTTACAATGGAACAGTACACGCCACGCGAACGCTCTAAAATTGTTGAAATTTACATTCAACAAAACAAGTCAATAGTGAAAACTCAACGTGCTGAAAACTCATGAGCGATGAAGCTCATTTTCAGTTGAACGGAACGGTAAACAAACAAAATTGCCGTATTTATGCCACTGAAAATCCACAAGAGATTCAAGAGGTACCTCTTCACGATGCAAAAGTCACTGTTTGGTGCGGCGTTTGTGCTAAAATGCTCATTGGGCCGTTCTTTTTCAAAGATGATAATGGCCACAGAGTTACTGTCAATCAGGAGCGTTATCGCGATATGATAAACAATTTTTTCATGCCAATCGTTCGTCGAAAGCGTATCAGGCACTACTGGTTTCAACAAGACGGCGCGCCACCACACACAAGCCGCACTGCAATCGATTTTTTGAAGCAATTGTTCCCTGGCCGTTTGATGTCAAAAAATGGTGATTTCGATTGGCCGCCAAGATCACCAGATTTAACGCCTCCAGACTTCTTTTTGTGGGGTTATTTGAAATCAAAGGTTTACGTCAACAAGCCAAAGACCCTAGAAGAGCTGAAAACCAACATCCGTCAAGAAATAACCGCTATTCCCATCGAAATGTTGAAGAAAACCATGGAAAATGCTGCAAAACGGGCACAATATGTCGTAGAGGCCAATGGCGACCATTTACGAGATATCATATTCAAGAAATAATGTAAGCAAATCTACTTGAACCCAATTAAATGATATTCATGACGAACAGACAAAAAATTGTGATTTCTTAGATTTATTTAAAAATAAAATGGGCGCTTCGAATATGGACAGCCCTGTCGGTATACAGACATGTTAATCGACTCAGGGGGTGTCGCTAATCATAAATACATACATATGTCTATAACGGAGATGTCTTATTTTCTGCCAATTCTACCTTTATTCCCTCCTGCAAAGACCCAAACTTCAACAACGCATACCGTTACATCCTGTATACCTATTCTAATGAAATTTCTCACCATGCAAGCTGCATAATATTTCTATACATAGCAAATTATGTGTTTATCTTACTTAATTCGTTTAGAAGTTATGATTTTTGCAACGAGGCAAGTCAAATCGAGCCACTGTGCGCCGTACAAAATTTGCGTTTGCGTAATATATATAAGATAATTTGGTTTACTTATATTAGCACAAATATCGACTTTATCGTGAAGATACTTACAGTCAATCAAACTTTCCTGCAGTTAATGACACTAGTAAAAAACTAGTGATTTCACTAGCCCCTTGGTAGCCAGTACCAGTTCCACTTCAAACTACCTTCTTTGTATTCAACTGGCGAATTTAACACGAGCATGTCATAGGAAGGGATCAATTGCTACTTTTTACACACCTATTCCCTAGTTATTTCACTAGACATGAAGAGCTAGCTTTTTCGCTAGTTGATATTGACACAACAAAAAAAAAAAACAAAGCAGAGTGACTGATAATCATTATTCAATATATTTATACCTTTTCATAACGATATTTTATTTATGTTGCTCAACGAAACTGAAAAGCTTTATATGTCATGTTTTCTCGAATAAGTCACTTCGAAGTATGAGCTCGTCAGAATAAATTTTATGAGTCAGTCAAGACGTTAAAAAAATAAACAAAAAACAAACGAGATGGAAGTTGATTGAACTGACCCTTTTATGCATTACCTTGGGTCAAAAAAGTAGCTAGTGCGTATAGAACTATTGAAGTTGCTAGCATGAATGGGCCAATTGATACTTTTGATACTGGCGGGTTCTTTAAAAGACATTAGTGTTAGTATAAATACAGGTATGAATATATGTAATAAGGATGGTGATATATTTATTGTGCACAGCAAATACATCTATTATATGTTTATATTAAATAAAAAAGGGCCTTGGCCTTAAGACAAATCAGCAATTGTCGTAGGAATGAACCCATTTGCTATCCATTTGGTTATGCGCGCAGCTAGAATAATAGGATTTGCAGATGATGCACACGATGTATTCCCTTGAGCGTTTAGAATCAAACCAACTAGCGACATGTTAGCAGGGACGTATACTGGTGAGCCTGCATCCGTGTAGTCGATGCAAACAGTATTATTTCTTGTGAGGACCATTTGGTTTTCCGGAACGGTGTAGTTTTCATTATATTGAATTTCGGAATCAGTAAATCTTCGTCTATCCGAAAATGATCTAAAACTGCTAAATGCACCATACCCGGTAATTATTGCTATTTGTTTGCCATAATTTTGTCCCTGTATGGGTAGAGGAGCAGCTTGTATAAGGTTACTATATGTTATACTTGAGTTGGTCTTCAGAAGCGCCAAGACATCATCCATTTTTATATCTATGATAGAACGTATGTTTCCAAATCCATTAAAAGTTAGATTACCCAAATAAACGAATGTGTTGGATGGTCTAAAATCATTGAAAAAGTAATAGTTTTTTTTTATTTTTAGCTGTTGTTTTAAAAAAAAACAGACTTTTTTCGTTTATACTTACGTTGGAAAAATTTGGCTAGCAACAGCTAATATCCATCTTGTATTTAGAATAGCTCCAGTACTATTCATCCTGACTGGAAGACTTATTGATCTTACTTGAGCCACAAATGGTTGTGGATTTACAGAACCATCTGTAACTTCTGATGCATTTCTCAAGGATTCGACCAATGCTAATTTACTGGCCACAGCCAAAGCAAAAATAATAAGAACTTTCATTGCTTTCATTGCTCACTGTATGTATATAAGAATAGTATAACAAAACTCTGATGTTTCTGATGTCAATTTTGAAATTTTTGTGCCTTTTATAGCTACAAATTGTCGTAAAAACGAAAACAAATTTGAACTTATTTGCTATTTGCAAATATTAGCTCGTTCTGAAAAATAAATTTACATGGAAAATATCTGATCAGAAACACATTTTGATTGTTTGATCGCACTTTTGATTCAAGGCCAACAGAACTTTGGCTGTTGTCTAGGAAATGAAACTGAACACTTGTTACGAAATTTCATTACTTTACTAAAGAAGGGGTAATATTGTTATTGAGTTTTGAGGTTGATACGCAGCAAGCGGAAACAATTTTTATTTCAGTACCTTGAGTTAAGTATAAAATAAATCACAAAGTAGAAGTGAAGAAAGCGAATTTCTTCAAAAATTATACAAAAATTCTAAAATTTTCTTATGTCTTGTGTTGTTGCAATGACACTAATTTTAAACTATTTTTTTTTAATTTGTACTTAAGACGCAAAAATTTTGCACATGTATTAAACAATCTACCTAGATTAAGCAAAAAGTTTACTTTACATTACACTCATTTTTACGTTTTCCAATCTTTAAGGCATTATGAACATTTTCTGCATTGACAACTATTGTATTACGAAAATGTTGTAAAGAGCTAGCTGTACTTGGCTTACGTTGCTACTCCTTTTAAGAATAAAAATATGTGTCCTTTTTGTGATTACGTCAAGTTAATAAAAATTGAAATAGTTTTAGTGTATTAGCAAAGACAATATTATTGGTTTTTTCATTTAATGTAAAAACGAAATTTATGTTCATATTCCTACTTCAAGTAGAGCAACTCGTGTATTGCTGGCAATGTGCAAAGCATGGATTTTCAAAATTTAGTCCTGAGTCGCAGATATTTTCCTTGCTCTTCACGAAGGCAAGTCGAATTGGAAACTGTCGGTCAAGGTTGAAGGGGAAATAGGTAGGGACTAGGGAGTCCAATCCCGGAAGCTTTTCTCAGTCCCGGGATTAGTTCGGGATTGAAAACTTTAAGAAATTAATAATTCAAAACGTTTTTAATACAATTTTTTATTTTTTATTAGTAATGAAAAAATGTTAATTAACTCATTTATACATCAACAGGTCAGAGCCGTAGCAAAGGAAGGCTTTTGGGGTTCAAACCCGCCAAAGGGTCTACATTTAAATTAAAATTACTGCATTTAAATAATTATTTCATTGAATCACTTAATATGTTCTAAAAAATTAAATCATATAATGAGTTGTGTTTGCGTGTCATAAAGTCTTTGTTAGGAGTTGAATCGTGTAAACAACAATAGTAAAAACCAATGTATCGTAATTTATCAGATCAAACGTTTTACATTCAAATCTATCATCACTATTGTTTTCACTACCCTTGACATCGGCAATTGAAGATGATGGTAGTAACTTCATTTATATTTGTTTAATATCTTAAAAAAATTTCAACTATGTATAATTTTAGATATTCTGGCAATGAATGCAAGCACTCAAAGCCTTTCCAACGATATCTTAAAAGTGAGGATCGCATTAGAAATAATGAAGTTATTTTAATTTTAGTGAAAATAAATTCAAAAAATTTAAAAGAGGCACGAAAAACAGCATTATCTTGAATGCTATTGAAAAACTTTAAAATATTTTGATGCAGATTGGAAGAGCCTTTTCCGGCCTTTAATATCTGATAGTTTATTTTTTTACAACTATTCTACCAGCCAATATATTTACAAAAAACATGATTTTTGGAGGTGTTTGCAAAGTTTATTAGCTCACTGGCGTCTTATTTTTCATCAGACAGTTTTTTCGGATAGTATTACAAATATAACCCGCTAATGTGAAGCATCGTTCTAATTCTATGCTAGTTGAAAAAATAGTTTACGATAATCGTAAGCAATTTGTAAGTTTCGATTACAATTGCCTTCACCACAAAAAAAATTTCCTAATTCAGAATATCTGACAATTTTGCAAAATCTTTTAAAACTTTCCAAAGGCTTTTCTCAAGTGATTCAATTCCTAACAATCTTTTTCAGCCTAAATAAAAGGTTTTTCTTATTCTATATTCATATCAACTTAAATTGAAATGGTTGCATTTACATGAATATATGTAATAACATTTTTTTATAAAAATCCCGGGATCCTGGAAAGAAAGTCTCGGGATTTAAAGGCGCTTAAATCGTCCGGGATTCCGGATTTCAGAATCCCGGGATTGAATTCCCTAGTAGGCACCATTGGAATGCGAAGAATCAGCCCATGACTTTTTTTTACTTTTACCGCTAATGATTGTTGCTTCGAAGCTTTTTGAATGCAAGTCTGGCTCTGAAGGATAATGTTTGGTGAACCAAATTTCAAAGTCAATATGTGAGGCGGCACTCCAAATTGTTTCAAAGATTAATAAAAAACAAGCACCCTTATCGAAAACTTCCACATACAAATCTTTATACTTATTTAGCATAAAGCTCAAGTGTAATTCTGAAAAACTTATATTTGTTCAGGGTTATAAATCACTTCTTCAAAATTTCTTGTGCTGATAAGATGAGTAGTTTCTTAGTTTTTCGTGTTATTTTTTGAAGGGATTTGAAAACAGGTAAAACCAAAACAGTAACTGAAAGAATACTTTAAAACGCCTACACACAAATTTCAATTCTAGTTAATCGGATAAGCGGTTGAAGAGTTTTTGCTGTTTTAAAAGTATTTTTTACTCTAGCGTCCTTTGGTTATTAAGATGTCAGGCGATTTATTGGTCTTTTTTAGGATTTGTAGTACAGTGCCTTCCGGTGTTTGTGATAGAACATAATAGATAAAAGTAAAACTTTTGTCGTACCCAAAAACGCGTATATAAAAATGCGTATGGGGTATATTAACTTTGTCACTCCGTTTGTAACACCGATAAAGAGGCGTGGCAGGTATAGAAAAGTGTATATATTCTTGATTTAGCCATGTCTGTGTGTGATCACGATAACATTCGTAATTTTAGAGCTATCGTAACGAAATTCAATTCATAAGCTTTTTATAAAAAAATAAAGATCAAGTTCGAAAATGAGCAAAATTGGATAAAAACCACGGCTACCTCCCATACAAAGTGACTTAATCGAAACGACTTCATATAAAACTTTATCAAAATCTCTTTAAGTTAAACAAAAATTAGTCTAATGACTTGAATTTTGGCACAAATACATTTGAAATTTTTGTGCCTTGTATAGCTACAAATTGTCGTAAAAACGAAAACAAATTTGAACTTATTTGCTATTTGCAAATATTAGATCGTTCTGAAAAATAAAGTTACATAGAAAATATCTGATCAGAAACACATTTTGATTGTTTGAGATTATACTTTTGATTCAAGGCCAACATAACTTTGGCTGTTGTCTAGGAAATGAAACTGAACACTTGTTACGAAATTTCATTACTTTACTAAAGAACGGGTAATATTGTTATTGAATTTAGAGGTTGATACGCAGTAAGCGGAAACAATTTTTATTTCAATACCTTGAGTTAAGTATAAAATAAATCACAAAGTAGAAGTGAAGGAAGCGAATATCTTCAAAAAATTTTAAAAAAATTCTGAAATTTTCTTATGGCTTGTGTTGTTGCAATGACACTAATTTTAAACTATTTTTCTTTAATTTGTACTTAAGACGCAAAAATGTTGCACATGTATTAAACCCTCTACCTACATTTAGCAAAAAGTTTACTTAACATAACTCACATTTTTACGTTTTCAAATCTTTAAGGCATTCTGAACATTTTAAGATAATAATTTTTTATTATTCTGCATTGACAATTATTACGAAAATGTTTTAAAGAGCTAGCTGTACTTGGTTTACGTTGCTACTCCTTTCAAAAAAAAAAACAAAAATAAAAAATGTGTCCTTTTTGTGCTTACGTCAGGTTAATAAAGAATTAAATAGTTTTAGTGTATTAGGAAAGACAATATTATTGGTTTTTTCATTTAATGTAAAAACGAAATTTATGTTCATATTCCTACTCCAAGTAGAGCAACTTGTGTACTGCTGGCAATGTGCAAAGGATTTTCAAAATTTAGTCCTGAGTCGCAGATTTCCTTGCTCTTCACGAAGGCAAGTCGAATTGGAAACTGTCGCTTAAAGTTGAAGGGGAAATAGGTAGGCACCACTGGAATGCGAAGAATCAGCACATAACTCTTTTTTTACTTTTACCGCTAATGATTGTTGCTTAGAAGTTTTTTGAATGCAAGTTTGGCTCGTAAGGATAATGTTTGGTGAACCAAAATTCAAAGTCAATATGTGAGGCGGCACTCCAATTGTTTGAAAGATTAATAAAAAACAAGCACCCTTCTCGAAAACTTCCACATACAAATCTATATACTTATTTAGCATAAAGCTCAAGTGTAATTCTGAAAAACTTATATTGTATATGTTCCGGGTTATAAATCACTTCTTCAAAATTTCTTATGCTGATAAGATGAGTAGTTTCTTAGTTATTCGTGTTATTTTTTGAAGGGATTTGAAAACAGGTAAAACCAAAACAGTAACTGAAAGAATACTTTAAAACGCCTACACACAAATTTCAATTCTAGTTAATCGGATAAGCGGTTGAAGAGTTTTTGCTGTTTTAAAAGAATTTTTAACTCCTTAACTCCTTAATAACGTCCTTTGGTTATTAAGATGTAGCAAAAAATAATACTAAAAGGCTAACCGTACCCATAAACACATCTATGCCCATTAGGGCGGGCCAAATTTTTTGTCGATTAAAGCCACCCCCTGGGATGATTCTATAGACAATTCTAAGCAACTTTGGTGAAGAAACCATAGGTCTATCTCGATTTTCGAGTCTCCCACTTTTCAAAAAATGATTTTTCCCCTATAACATCATTGATTCAAAATTCAATTTTTTATTCATCGTTATATTATCTTTTTTATGTGTATATGGGGGGTTTTTGGGGTCGAGAAATTCATTTCTGATCTTTTTTTTTACCTATGACCACCGCCAGAGGGCGTTTCATGCATATTTTAACTATTTTTCGTCTATTTTCTGAGAAAAATTTAAATTTTTTTCGGTAATATTGATCTTTATTTTATTTTTTGTCAACAGAAATTCAACCTAAAAACTAAGAACATGTGCAAAAAAAACAAAAAAATTAATTTAGTGGAAGAAAAGCGAAATAAGTTATTTTTGAAAGTCTTTCTTGCTTTTCAGTCTGGGGTATTTTGCACGGCTTTCTGATGTAACTGCCATAACACTGTGTCGATTTTTTTGTAAAACACGTTTAGAAACGCTAGCCAGCAACTGAACATGTCTTTCCGTTGCTTGTATGTGTACCGGAATTCTTGGATCAGGCAATGGTGGATCATCGTATTCTATATATTGTTCCAAATGATCATACGGAATGGTATGCGTAAACGGTGGTTCGAATAAGACAGCATCTTTATTTAAATCAATCATATTCGTATAATCTGTACAATTGAAGTTTATCAAAGGTTTTTGATAAACTCTAAGATGTGCCGGGTCGTACAGATTTCTTCGGTAGTGTAAAATTTTCTTGATTGCGATGTTTCGTGTCTCTTTTTTATCATCAAATAACATCGCTAACAGAATATTTTCGGAATGTGCGTAATATGAATTGTCTTTAATGACATTATTCACAACTTGGCGTAGATTTGTATCCAAATATTGTGTCCAACGAATGAATTTTTGAAATAATACACTACCGAAGACCACCGAATTATAGGACTTGATGTTGAAGTGCATCGGCACATACACTTTCATTATGCATGTTGCCAGAATTTTCAAATTCCTTGATGGATTTTCAGTTGACACATACAACCGCAACAATCTATTCGCCTTGGTGAGCCAACGTGAATGTGCTATTGGTCCTGGTTTAATGTGAGACAAATCCGCAGGAACAACACCATTCGAAATTGCATTGGCCATTTTGTATAGGTACTTTGAATCGGTGGATAATTCAAATGGATCTAAATCAGGTGGCATGTTCTCTAGCACGATTATCTCGAATTCATCTATAAGCTGAAAAAAAAAGAAATTAGATGAATTAAATGCAATTTTACCATTTAATAATGGAAAAAATCGATGTGAAAAATGATACATACCGGAAGATTTTCACACGTTTCAATTTGTTTGCCCAACGTTCCGGTTGTTGTTCGTGGTCCAGTGGTCGATGATTTGTCCAAAGTGTTAAACAAATGACGAAATGGCAGCTCGTTGAAGTGCAGAAGGCATACAAACCAATGCAGCGGTCTATTTAAATGCAATTCAAATCGACGCAAAATCCCATTTCTTACGCTAGTATTTGTTGGCTCACCATCACAGCATATGCCGATTAATGCATCGAGAGCAATTTCTTTTTCGACGAAGAATCCATTCAATGTCATCAATTTGTGTTCAGCATCTTCATTTTCGACTTTTGTGTAGCCTATCAATCGAGAATTTGGTTCCTTCAAAACAACTAGATGTGGTTCTTTCACCATCCTTGGATGCAACTTCTCATCGATTTTTTCCATTGTTAAAGCATCATTTTTTCGGCCGTCGAATGAAAATGCTATCAAATTGGATACATCATACTGCTTACGAAGCAATTCTTCTCTGCATTTGGCTTTTTCTCGACGCACTTTTGTTTTTATCCATGATGATCGGATTGCCATGTGCATCTTTTACGTCAATGTCTTGCATAAGGGATGTTGCGAGTGCTGCTGCTATTCTATCTGACACACCAAATCGATCACACATCGCAGCGAAGTTCGAAGCATCGTATCTGGGAGTATACGGTCCTCGTATCAGTGGCGGAACATCTTGTGGATTTGAACTTGGCTCATCTGCATCAGTACTTGGTTCATATGCTAAATGGGTCTCTTCAACGCTTGTTGCTATTATTGTTGACGTTGGTGCTGGCTCTTCAACTTCTGGCACGAATTTCGGTATCGTCAATCTTCTGACATTATTTTGATCTCGCATAAACTCTTTCAAATGATCTGGAATCAATCCACATGAGCATAATGCTGCCTTCAAGTCACATTGACATTTGCCGATGTAAAATAACTCTTTTGTAGATTGCACGAACGTTCTGAATGTGGCGATTTTTGGATGTTTAGTTTCGATTTGATACTTGTCAATCAATGTACCCAATTTTCTACCAACACTTTTTTTTGTTATAATTTCAACATTAAGTTGACTCCAAATTTCAATCAATTTGTCTGTTACGTGCGGTACGAATGTTTTATACGAAAACATTTTGTTTTCGAGTTTAGCACGTTCGGCCAAGAAAAAAAAACATCTTAAAATATCCTGTTTCGTTGGCAGATTGAGTCCACTCAAATCACAAGATACACCAAAAACAGCAACATCGTGCGAAGGCAAATGCTTCAAATGAGTTTCGTTACTTGTTGATGTTGTTGCGGTTTGCGATGTAGACGGCAATGCATTTAGATCCATTGCATACATAAGACTTAAAAAATAACTGAAATTGTATATTTTAAAACATTTGGTTCGAATATATTTTTTCCACCTGCAAATTGGTAAAAACGCAATGGTAAATATGATGAGAATTTTATTTATATTAGTTACGTTTCTTGTTAGAACGTATTAGTTTTTACACACTATGTGGGTGTTACTGGTGTTGCCTGGTTTCTCCTGGGTGCGTTGGTAGTCGGTGGGGATGATGTTGCTGCTGGTGGCGGAGCCTTGTGTCGTTAATTGCTGCGGCTGTCTGGTGATGTGCCGTCTGGTGGTGCTGTTGGTATGCCGGGTAATGCACTCTGGAGTATGCGAAAAAACTGACGCGTTTAAACAATTATAAATACGAACACAATTTCTGTACTTAATTTACTTTAATTTTATTTATTTAAAACCAACTAAATTACATACGCAAAAAAACGAACCAACGCGGTTAAAGGAATGCGAGAGAAAAGCCAAAACGGGAGAAAAATCACTAAACATATGACAGCAAGTGTCAAAAGGCCGCACTGAACATCAACAACACAAACCCATCGCCGACCGTCAATACACATCAATGCAGTTTGCGGTGGGCGACGAGTTTGTTCAGTGCGGATATAAACAATTGACTTACTTAAAATTAAGAACAATAAATGGCAGAGATAAAAAGTCCGCAAAGCAGCAGAAATAATTTTGGTTAAAATAGGCATGAAACGCCCACTGGCGGTGGTCATAGGTAAAAATAAAGATCAGGAATGAATTTCTCGACCCCAAAAACCCCCCATATACACATAAAAAAGATAATATAACGATGAATACTAAATCGAATTTTGAATCAATGATGGTATAGGGGAAAAATCATTTTTTGAAAAGTGGGAGACTCGAAAATCGAGATAGACCTATGGTTCCTTCACCAAAGTTGCTTAGAATTGTTCATAGAATCATCCCAGGGGGTGGCTTTAATCGAATTTTTCGGCTCCATACAAATTGGCCCGGCCTAATGCCCATATATTATCAAGCCGAATTAGGCGATTTATTGGTCTTTTTTTGGGATTTGTAGTACAGTGACTTCCGGTGTTTGTGATAAAACATGTCTGTCTGTGATCACTATAATAGCGGTAATTTTAGAACTATCTTAACGAAAATCAATATATAAACTTTTCATTAAAAAATAAAGATCAAGTTCGAAAATGAGCAAAATTGGGTGAAAACTAAGCGTACCTCCCATACAAAGTGACTTTATCGAAACGACTTTATATAAAATTTATCAAAATCTCTTTATGTTAAACAAAAATTAGTATAATGACTTAAATTTTGGCACATATACTTTAATATGCAATATGCACTTTAAGTGAGGAGTGTCTGTTCAAAAGGACCTATTTCGACATTGTGTGAAGTGGAAGAAAACTGAAAAAAGTCTGGTCTTTGTTGTGCTTACAATTCTGGGACTTTCTTAACGCAGTTTTATATTGGCCATAATACGCGCAAAATCAGTGCAGCATTTTCCAGATTAGAAAAAGAGTCAAGTCGAATGGGTCTGGCAGTGAATGCAGATAAGACGAAATACTTGGTGTCAACAAACAAACAGTTCCAGCGTCTGGGAACCCACGTTACAGTTGACAATACCTCCTTCGAGGTTGTGAAGGACTTCGTCTATATAATGTCTGGGATCCAGCATAAACTCAACCAATGACATCAGCATTGAGATCAAACGAAGAAAAACTCTTGCCAACAGGTGTTACTTTGGGCTCAGTAGGCAATGAGAAGCAGAGCCCTCTCTCGACGAACGAAAATCACGCTCTATAAATCGCTCTGGACGCTGAGCAGTTCAGATGAAAAGACTTTAGGAGCATTCGAGAGAACGATTCTTCGTAAGATCTACGGACCAATCTGCGTCAACGGCGAGTACCGAATACGGTGGAATGATGAACTGTATGAGCTGTACGCTGACATCGACATAGTCAAGCGCACTAAAATCGAGCGGCTTCGCTGGCTAGGTCATGTTCAGCGCATGAAAGACGATGCTCGAGTGAAGAAAACATTCGATTCGGTACTCAGCGGCGGTCAACGCAGAAGAGGACGACCGCATCTTCGTTGGAAAGACTAAGTAGAGGACAACCTGACGAAGCTTGGAATTTCCAACTGGCGCCAGCAAGCGAAAGACAGAATTGGCTGGCGCAAATTCTTAGATGAGGCCAAGACCGACATACGGTTGTAGCGCCAACTAAGTTAGTAAGTAAGTTTACGGCTTTTTGATTTAATATGAAGATATTTAAAAAATTGTCGATGCCTAGGGGGAGGGCGAGCCCCCCAAGCAGACGCCCATGACCACTATCATTGTACCAATTACTGGACAATCATTAAAAAACTTTTTAAAAATTTTCATATTTTTATATAAGCCGTTTTAACGAAGATCATAACTTACCTTTAGGCCATGCACAAAATTTAACTTTTGGGCAAAAGTAATGGACTCAAAGAGTTCGAAATATTTCTAACGTTTCTTTTTTGTCACCTTCTGTGAAACACACTTTCCCCCCAAATATAAATTTTTCTAAGATTATTGCCGCATAAGATTTAGAAACACTATTTAATATCAAACATATAATTACAAATGTGCCATACTTAAAAGAATGACGCCTACTTCCTTAAAATAACTGCTGCCTTATTTCCTAAACATAATGTCTTGCATCAATATATGATAAGAAAAGGAAATGCTTGAGTTATCTAAGCATTTCATTCTTACCAAACAATATATTATTAAAGCCCTTAGATAATGCGATAAGCTGCGGGTTTCTTTGAGGATTCTTGCGTCCAATAAGTGTCGGTTTTCTATTCATGCAGATACTGCAGCAATTGCAATAAAGATTTCGATGCAGGAGTAGGTTAAGGGCGAGACACCTTTGCAACTAAGGGTTGCAGTTGCCAAGAAGGATGTCTCGCTGTGCTCTTGATACAGCGGCACCCTTGTTAGCCCTTAGCTATAATTTAAGCAATTTACATAACATGAATTGAGCTCGCTCTGTTGAAGTCCTTAGTTATTGTTTGAGCAGTTTTTCTGCCTTTGCGAAATTTTGAATAATTGCGCTCTGCACTAATTATGTACTTGCAGTCATTTAAAAAAAAAAACATCACAAACAATTTCAATAAGATGCAATATAAATAGGATGCATTAACATGATTTCAAAACCATAGCAAAGTGCAGTTTTTTAATAGCAAAAAGAACAACAATTGCAATCCATTAAACTTCCATTAAAATCCATTCAATATCCTTTCATGGCATTTTATTGATAACTGCAGCATCCTGACCACAGGTGTTCGTTCGTTCATCAGCAAGGCTTTTATTTTTCGTTTATTTTTTGGACAGCGACGAACCTGTCCAAACATGTCCAAAGCTGAATATGCTATGGCTTGATTAAATTTTGGCGTCATTTTGTTGTTGCCTTCATGGCTACGTAGAGCAGGCCAAAGAAACTTTGAATAACTTTTAACGCGTTGTGAGGTGAAAACAGTTGAACAGTGGACATTTTAAATGCAATTTTAAAGAAACAACATAAGTTAGTGAATTGCTAATAATCGATGTAGGTGTATTTTAGGTGCCGTATTATTGGACTGAACACCACTAATGTGTAGTTCCACACCCACAAGCAATTAAGCAAAACAAAATTAATACAAAAAAAGAAAAAAAAGAGAAGGACATAAGCCTGCAACAAACACAAATAAAATCGTTAAATATTTTTCCAGCTCATTGCATTTAATATTTATTCTAACTCTCAGCGGTTGACAAGCAAATATTATATAAAAGCTGTTGAAAAAAATGTCCTTATCCTATCCTGATATCATCGATTCGTTGTTAAACTCTGCACTAAAATCAAATACCAAATAATTTTTCCTCTGTTCTAGCATTCATCCCCTGCAGGCACTTAAAATTTTGCTTATTTTATCTATTCTGCCAAATAAGGATACACAAACCGCATCAGGACATTTGCTGTATTCGTTATTGTCTGACACAAAATGGGCTTTGGTTGTGTGACACGCAGCGATTTTATCAATATCTACCCTCGTGTTCTCCAGCTAGGTTTGGGACAGGCACTTCGGCTAACAGACTCACTGTCGCTGTTTTTGCTGTCAATTGTACTGTCGCAAAAATTGATGAGGCGCAATAATTTTGCGTAGTTCGGCAAAAAGTAGTGAGGTGTAATCAAAATCCTTTTGTTGTTGTTTTTGTTGTTATCAATGTTATGAAAAACTGTTTACGCCTGACTTGGATTAGGTGACAAGCGAAAAGCGGTTTCGTCTACTGTTGAAGTGGTTTTTGGGTAATTGTGCAAAATCACAACACAACTCAAATAGTTGACAATTTTTATGAATTATCCGTAAATTTTCATAAATTAACATTAAATCCGTTTTATTTTTGAAATTTCATTTATGTTGCGCCAAGCTGGCAAAAACTGCATTTCCGGTTTGTTGGCTCGCTTAAACAAATTGGCATGAAGTGTTTGTTTTGTGTTTAATTTTATTTTTTATTAATTTTTTTTTTTCAATTTTAACTCATGCAGAAAACTAAACAGAACGAAAATGCTAACGTTTTATTTTTTCCTGCGCTACACGATGTCCTTTGAAGTTTATATTTATAATTAAAACAAAAAATAATCACCTCTATTTGGTTTTCTTCTTATTCATTCATTTATCCATTCATTCTTTGTCCGGGCAATCAAATTGCATTGCATTATTATAAGCGTAAAAAATAGGGCTTCTTGCTAATAAATGTTCAAATTACTGTTGTTGTCACTGCAGTTTAAATGTTGGCATGTCCGGTTTAAAAAAGATTTATGGCAACTTTAAGCGCATAAACATACAACAACTTTTTAATGAAATTTAATTTTTGTTTTTTTTTTGTTTGGTCGAAGGGATATCAAAACTAAGAGAAGTGGAAAAAATAACGCCTAGCGGCAAAGGCGTTGCGGGGGGAACGGTGTAGGGAGGTGTGCTTGCCCTCCAATAACATACTCTAGGATATACCTTTTTTGGATAGAAAAAACATTTTGCGGGATATTTTACAAAACTCGATTTTTCAATTCTTTAGATCCTTCAGAAAAATATACATTTTAAAAAAATAAACGGGATATTTCAGCCCTTGGAAGGACTTTGACCTAGCTTCTTTTGATCAATTGTGTTGTGCGTGTTATTAAATGTGTGATCACAAACGACCGAGAACTGGGCCTACTTGTTTTATGCCGACTCCGAACGGCTTATGTTCTCTAAAAGCTTTAAGGCCCATTTCCAATAACGCGTGAGATGCGTTTCGTAAATTTACGCAAAGAATCAATGCACGAAAACATACCTAATTGGTTCCAATGAACAACGTGCGTGTGCACGCAGCGTAAAATATTCGAAAAATTCAATAAAGATTTGACAGCTATTGACATCGAAACAGCTGTTCACTTTAGAGCAACTCCAAATAGTACTGTACGAACTATTGGTACCATACTACAAGGTATTTGGTACTGGTGCGAATTATTTTCACTCAAAATTAACAAAATATCCTCAAGTTTTTGAAGTGAAAACTTCTTTAGGCGTGTTGAAAGATTTTGGTTTGGTTTGAAAATCTTTGGTTTGCGTCATCGTCTTTTTTTTTCAATTATGAGTGTTGAGTAATTTGTCCTGATTGCATGCAAAATTAGCATGTTCACCAAAAATATCAACCAATGTGAAAAGAATTATGAAAACAACATTTTCGAATATTTTTAAATGCAGAATATTTTTTTAATTTAACAAAATCTACCGAAAGTTTGGATTTAAAAAATAATGGCGGTCCGTTTAAAAATAGCATCATTTCTTTCTGAAATTTAATTTTTTATACTATTTTGCAAAAATTTCGCAAACATTGTTGTATTTTTAAAAAGTCATCGTTTTTACCAATCACCGATGATGAGAAGATAAAGTATAACCTTAAAATTTGGAGGATTACTTTTATTTGTGGTCATAAATCAGAAAGAAATTATAAAACAACAACGAAAGATTTTCATTGTTGTATAAGCAATATCGCGTTCTGGGCTTAAGACTAATTAAAAGGAGTCACTAGTTGAGGGACATGAGCCATGTTCCGTCGGATTAAAACTTATATATATTAGGTACGATGGAAACATGTCAGATTTTTGAGAATAAAGACTATAAAACAAAAACAATGAATTCTACTGTAAATTATTTATATCAAAAAATAGTCAAGATCAAGAATGAAAGTTTTGTACCATTTTAGCATCTGTATGATTCTGTGATAGCAAGAGAAAAAAAAGAAGCTAAGATTCGAAAGAGTTGCCTAAATATGACTCTGATTTCTAGGGGACATAATTTTCATTTTTAAGCCATTTAACTTCTTAGTTTTAAGATTCCTCTGCTACAAAATGCATTTTTTTTAGTATTAAACGGAACTCCAACCACAAAATTATTATACATTTTATTGGTGATTAATACAAACAAAAATCCTTCATATTATCCTTATATTCACCAAAAAATTGGTTTTAATCATTTTCAACTTTTTTGTTTAATTTGGGCTCAAATTCCGGTTTAAAAGACTAACTTTTTAGTATATCTTTAAGTTCCCATCAAGAAATATTGGGTAACATTCAAAAAGTTAAAAAAGGTTCGCGACTTAGTGAAAAAATTTGTTTATATTTCAATAACTTAAAACTGCGATTATATCAAAAATAGGACGCCTTTTTTTAGTCTTTTTTATTAAAGACTATACTTTAGTATTGCTTGAGGGTAAGAAAATTATGCATTAAAAAATATACGAATTTTTTGTTTAGACAACTTTCTTGACATTTAATAATTAAAAAACCTTGTTAAAAATATTAGTATACATTATTTTTTTTAATGTAGGAACGTACTGAGCACCATTTTCATTAAATGAACATTTTTAGCACGATTGGAAAGAAGATGTCAAGAAACACATCCTTATTAAAATTTTTAGTACAAAAGCCAATTGAGCAAATTTTTAACCACTTCTAAAAATCTTTTTATGTTATGCTATTTTTTGGTACGGACTGTACTTACAAAACATACTGAGCCGGGTACTGTTCAAAATTATGCTTTGCTAAGCAGAAGTACGGCATATCATATGTTCACGCACACGTTCTATTGGAAATTGATTTTTTTCCGCAGCCTCCGCAGCGTAAAACGCAACGCATCTCACGCGTTATTGGAAATGGGCCTTTACATGGCAATTTTTACTCTCTGAGGTTTGCCATTGTCTGCAGAGAGGTGACGACCGAACAGAAAAATTAATTCAATTGAAAAACTTTCTCTCTGCGCTGGAATTGAACCCGGCTACCGCGGTTCTTTAGCTTAGGAGCCACGCACTCTAACCCCTAGGCTACGGGCGCCACATATATATTATGTTATATTTTATGCTATATTATATATTATCGCCAAATATATATTAAGCTAAAAAAATATATTTTAGAATATTGTTTATTGTATTGTATATTTTAAAAAAATTTTAAGTTGTTATCTTTATATATAATATTCTTCTGTACAGTTTTAATTAAATTTGGAGTGTGAGTGCGACTGAGTCTGTAGATGGTTTTGTTTTAAAGTTTGACCCAGTAGGTGGCGCTGTTGTTGCTGTGGCAGTGTTTAAGGAATATTTGAGAGTATAACTCAAAAAATTGTCATGATTCCTTTACTACACCATTACTTTTTATGCAAAAAAAAAAAAATTACAAAAATACAAAATGAATAAAAATAAATAAAAAAAGTCTTATTTTTCTTATAATACGCTAGATTTTTCGAACGTATAAAACGTTTTTAAATTTTTACGATAGAACCTTTAAATCAACTCTACATTTTTGCATATCATATGAAAGAACATTGAAAAAGCCATTTTTGGTTTTGAATATTTTTTCAACAACAAATATTTTTACCAAAGTTTCATGCGAAATAAAGAAATTCATGCGAAATAAAGAAAGAAAGGGTTTCTTTTGGAAAATTATAAAAATTAGAGGGGAAACGAAAATGAAAAAGATTGAAACACGAGTGAACGCACTATTAATCAAAATTTCAAAGAAATAAAAAATTATTGCAATCCTTTGTAACATGACCGAGTTATTCACTTTCAAAGTCAGCACTTTTATTCTTGATTGAATTTTTTTTTCTATTTCACCAAAAAATAAAATTAGTACTAAAAACTTTTTGTGTGTTTCAGGTACAAAAGTTTTTGTGTTGTCAATTTCTTGGAAATTTCAAGCAACTTGCATGTTCCTATAGAAAACGAAATTTTTCTAATAAAAGACATCTAAACCAAGAATGTTACTTACCACAAGTAAGTAAATTGGTAGTTTTGTATGTAATTACCAATTTTCAATAATATAACTTTGAAAATTCTTGCATGGTAGATTATTTACCTTAAACATTTAAGCTGTTTGATGAATCTAAGTGCCTTAGTTTGTTTGGCGATGAAAAAAAAGGTAAAAAATTTGGGATAAAGATTTATAACTTCTCGATTAACACCGGGTATATCAGCTAGTGAAGTTATATTAGCCTTTTAGAAAAAATTTTTTAAACTTAAATTAAAGTTTATTTTGTACTTCCAACGCTACATGTCAACTTAAATTACAGTAAAAAATATTTTATCCTAAAAAATAATAACTTTTTTGTTTGGGCTGAGTTCCTTCCTGTTAGCTTTATTTAGGGTAAAAAGTTTTTTTTATTTTTTTAATAGTTTTTTAAATTTAGAGTTTTAAAATTTTTTAAGACTTAGCTTCAAACTACTAAACATTTCCGAATAAGTAAACAGTGTTCATTCCATTCTCAATATTGACCTCTTCCCCCTACACAAAATCCAGCAAACGCCCTTGTCCAACGGTCAGTTCGTACGCACTGACGTGGGGTTGAAAGGAATGTGGTTGAGTACTGTTCCTGAAATTTACACAACAAATTAATGAACAGCTTAGCAGGATTATCTGCATGCAGCAACATTTGCATAAAAGGTCATTAAATCATTTTGCATGCAGTCCATTTTCATTTCATTATGATTATTTTTTGAAATTTATTCTTTCCTGAAAGGGGAACAAAGAGGTGTAAGAAAATTGATATGTGGCATAGTAATAAATGGTATCACTATGATAGTAAACATTGAAATATTTTCCATCTAAACTGATGCAAAGCTGATATCAAGAATTTCAGAGAAAGAATGGAGGATAGTATTGCTGACGATCTTGGTTTATGTAGACCTATCAAAAAGCTAGGCATTTCAACCTGGGCATTTTCGGGTCACACTACCAATATGTATTGCGAAATAGCAAAACAAAGGCATGCAAATGAAATTTGGAATTATGTAGTTGATAACATGAGTTTAGACAGAAAAAGCACAAGTAACATGAGGTTTTAATGTAAAACATCTTATGTCTTGAGGCTTACGTCCAGAAAATGAAATGGAAGTGAAGTTAGCCCGTTAGTAAGCCCGTAAGTAACTTGGAATGTAGGTCAACGCGATATCTGACAAATTTCTAGTCTCATTAATAATTTTTTTTAACCTTTATCGGTCCCTTATTTCTAGAAACGAATAGGTTCCTTGTGTGTAAATTTTACAAACTCTTTTTCAAGAGTAATATTTTCATCGATGAATGAAATGCATGCAATCTTTTCGTTAATAGTAGTTAATTATTCATTGTTTTATTAAACTAAAAAAAAAAAAATTCAAATCGATTTATCCAGTACAAATTCTATATATACAAAAGTGGATGTATGTTTGTGGGTATGTACGTATGTATATCGCGAATAGACTCGAAAACCGCTATACTGATCTTTATAATATTTTCAGGGAATTTTAAACAATATCTTGAGAAAGCTCCTGGGTAGTTTGGTGTCGATTGGAAAAGGGGGCGTTGTACCTCCCTCACAACCTAAATTTACGCTATCGCCGAAAAAACATAAAAAATGCTATATATCGAACGGTTTTGATCGTAAAAAAGTAAAACTTTGTTTATATGCTACTATCGGCTACTGTACTAAAAATGGGCATAGTCGCACTTTATCTAAGCCTACTTTTCGAAATCATGTCAATTACTGAGTTGTAAAAATTTTGATAGTGAACTATATGTATAAATATTGCCACGCTCACTCTTACCGCCCACAAATCAATGGAACTTATATGTATTAGACGGTTTTGATCAAATAAAAATAAAATTTGCTAATTTAGTTTATATGTTTACTATGGTCGCAATATATCTACGCCCACTTTTTCGAAATCATGCTTATTCCTGAGATACTCACGTTTTGATAGTGAAAATTGGTATGTAGGTGCGATAGGACAGAGTGGCGGTCCCTATATATATATTAGGGCGGGTCAAATTTTGGCTCAGCGAAATTCGTAAAATACATGTAATTTCAAGACTTTTTCTCCACTACAGCATATACAAATTCTGAAAAAAAGCTGTGCGGACTTTCGTAAATAGATTCATATACATACATTCATACATGTATAGTTCATACATGAGAACAAAATCTATTTACGAAAGTCCGCACAGCTTTTTTTCAGAATTTGTATATGCTGTAGTGGAGAAAAAGTCTTGAAATTACATGTATTTTACGAATTTCGCTGAGCCAGACCTCCAAAAAATTCGTCCATACAAATTGACCCGCCCTAATATATATATAATTAAATTCATTGATCAACCTTACAGAACTGTGAAAATTGGCATTTATCGCAACAATTAAATCCATTGATCAACCATACGGAACCATGAAACTTGCCATTTAATTCTCCCGATGATGCAAAAGTATCGTATTCTTCAAACTTTTAAAAAAATGGCAATAATCATATACGAGGTTAATACGTCTGCATTTACATGTAACTGACCTCTAAACATAGTAATAAAATACAGAAATGTTCACTTTTTACATTGAACAAAAACATAAAAATATGAAAACCTCTTGTGCTTTAATAATGCTTGAAAAACCAAAAACAGGTCATCAAAATTTACCCAATAAAAGCATGTACAGAAGACAAAAGTCACATATTGTATTAAATAAATACCTTAAACTTCATAAAATAAACTAATAACTTGTAAATATTTAATAAAAAAAAATAACATCGTTTCAATATATGCTATTATACAATTATATAAATTATACTCACATAAAATTTTACTCAAAAGTAATATATATGAAATAATTCAAATCGTTAATTATATCTTATATTTTATATATACTGCCTTAAAATGTTTAAAACGGTTTATTTTTAAAATGTTTAAAATGCTTAAAACCAACCAATTAAGAAATGCATGATAAAAATGCTCACAACAAATTTCGTCACAATATTACATTTGTACAAAATTATTCTAATAAATGTTAAAAATTTTATCATTGCATTTTAATTACGTGAAAAACAAAGTATATAAAAATATATAAAAAAATAAAATGTTCTAAATGAAATTGTTTTACTCGGATTAGTTATATACATTTCAACATAAAATCTATCTGAAATAAATATCTTATTATAACGAAATGGAATTCTTAAATATTTTCCAATTGAATCAAAATATACTTTTGATTATGCTTGCAGGGTTTTCTGATTGGGCAGATAGGTATATTTTTGTTGGTGGTTTAAGATAACCTAATAAGAATACTAATAAAATTATAAGTATATGTGTATATAATAATAAATATAATATTAATATATATCTATACTATTCTATACTATATATATATATATACATGCATCTACGATCAATGGTTTTGTCATAAAATTGACATTTTAATAAAAAATAAAATCATTTTCTTAAATAAATTTCTTAAAATAAAATCATGACTGCTTGCAACTTTGGTATCTTTTAATAAAATACCTACCTAAAAACAATTTCAACAACATTAAAGCAAATGGGTAACAAGCAATTTTCTTCTCTTCATGAAAAAAAAACATATTTGCAACTCCTTATTAAAGAATAATTATTTCTTTAGCCGAATCAGAATTCCGTCTTTTTATTCGGCTAATGAAAAAAATTATTATTTGCAGATGCAACAAAAATCTAGCTAGAATAAAATCGCAACAACAATGTCCAGCTAGAAACAACATCAATTCGTCAAACACAAGAAGATCCCAAAAATTAACACATAAAATAAGCTGTAAAAGTTGTGGCAAATAGAAGCAACGAGTATATATCTATAAGAGATTTCACTCGTCGCTCGTTATTTTTTACTCGTCGATATTAGCCATCCATCGACAGGATAGGGTATTTTGATGGGACATTTATTTTATACCCCTTCAAAAGTGCGAGTTTGTTTACATTTTGTTTTCTATATTTTGATCATTTTGGCTGCGTGCACAAGGGAGCAAAAAGATTGGTATTTTTTAATGTGCTTGCCTGTTTCTTCTTATTTGAATATCTGAAGAAATATTGCAAATTTTATGAATGAAAATAAAATTTTACAGCTTCTTATTTGCATGTGCATGGTTGCCGAGTTTATTTTGTTTCCAGCTGGACATTTTTGTTGTGATTTTGTTGTAGCTATATTTTGTTTGCTGCTGCAGACAAGGATTTTTAGATATTTCATTAGTTGAATAGAAAGACAGAATTCTGATTCGGCTAATGAAATAATTATTGGATAATAAACAAATGTAGCAATAAAATAGAATTGGTCTAGCAGTATTTAATAAATTTAAAATAAAACAAAGAAATATTGTAGATTTAATTAATGAGAATAAAAGTTATATTTGATACAAATTTTACAGGTTGTTATATATGTATGTGTGTTTTTTTTTTCTTCCATCTTCCTTACTTTGTTTCTAGCTGGACATTTTCCTTGTAGCAATATATTGCTTGCTTCTTTGGATACACAATCATAATTTTTAAATACTTCATTACACCAATAAAAAGATGAAATTCTTATGATTCGGTTAATGAAATAATTATCAGTTAGGACTTGAAAAATTTTTTTTAACAAATATGCTTTTAATTAATAAAAATACACAGTTTCGATAGTATCGTAAGTATAGACGTAGAATTCCTTTTTATACAGTAATAGAGAAAATTTCTGGTTTTTTCATGTAAAAAAATACATGTATTTGTACAAAAAGAAAAAAATTTCGAACTTCTAAGCCAACAAAATAATAAAAAAGTATTAAAAATTACCATTTCTACTATCTGCTAGAGCCATTGCCTGTAGAATAACGTATTGAAATTTCAGCCCAATCGGCTTGATAGATTTTTTAAATACCCTGGCCGATCAGAAAACCTTTGTTTCGAGAAAATCACTTTTTTATAAACGACGATTTTAATTGTTTTGTAAAATATTACATATGAAAAAAATTTTAAATAAATATAATTGATGTAATTGAACAATAGTATATATTTAAACTGGGTTATTTTTTTTAATAAAACTTAGGGCGGTGTAGGGATGTCAATTTTTGCAGATTAGTAGATCCCGGAATTTTCAGGATCTGAACAATCAATCCCGAAATCCCGGGATCCTGAGATCGTCCCGAAATTAAGTAAGTTTTTATTTCGTTATTTCAAAATGAGAGTAGTCGCCGCCTTAATATAATCCAAAGTAGTTTTCCCGGAATCACCACAGAAATAGTCATTTAAATAATTGCATATTACAAAAATTAAGTTGAATGTCTTGCAATTAAAGCTAATACCATATATATATAACTTTTACATACCTACTTATGTAGCTACGTTTAATAAAAATAAAATTGAATTTTTTTTAGAAAAAATTTACTGTGCAGTTGTGTTGCTTTTTTGAAAAAATTCCATATCATATATCTTTGAATAATACATCAAAATTTTTGCAGTAAAATTCCTCCAAATACGAAATTTACATAATCAAAAACTTCTTCTTCATGCTCTTGTAACGTGGGGTAATGTGAATTCAAATGCAAAATTTAAAAACCGACTTTATGGATAGCTATTTCATAATCTTAAACTATTTCGGAAAAAAAACAACCAAAGCCAAAATTCGAATAATTTTTTTACGCGAATTTTGGCTTTTGTAGTTTGTAGTTGTAGTTGAAGGATAATTGAACAATAATCAATCTGAAAAAAGTAAATTTTCAAAAAAATTTTTGTTTAAATAGTGATTTAAAATAATTTTATGTAGGCAGTTACTGCTAAACTAAATATATGTATTTGTACATGCATTTTTGAAAAACAATCACTTTAGAAGCAAACTTCCTTGTTTTTAAAAACAACTAATTAAAAAACTTATTTAAAATAATGTAGTTTCTGAACTACTTTGAATTATATTAAGGCGGCGACTACTCTCATTTTGAAATAACGAAATAAAAACTTACTTAATTTCGGGACGATCTCAGGATCCCGGGATTTCGGGATTGATTGTTCAGATCCTGAAAATTCCGGGATCTACTAATCTGCAAAAATTGACATCCCTACACCGCCCTAAGTTTTATTAAAAAAAATAACCCAGTTTAAATATATACTATTGTTCAATTACATCAATTATATTTATTTTAAATTTTTTTCATATGTAATATTTTACAAAACAATTAAAATCGTCGTTTATAAAAAAGTGATTTTCTCGAAACAAAGGTTTTCTGATCGGCCAGGGTATTTAAAAAATCTATCAAGCCGATTGGGCTGAAATTTCAATACGTTATTCTACAGGCAATGGCTCTAGCAGATAGTAGAAATGGTAATTTTTAATACTTTTTTATTATTTTGTTGGCTTAGAAGTTCGAAATTTTTTCTTTTTTGTACAAATACATGTATTTTTTTACATGAAAAAACCAGAAATTTTCTCTATTACTGTATAAAAAGGAATTCTACGTCTATACTTACGATACTATCGAAACTGTGTATTTTTATTAATTAAAAGCATATTTGTTAAAAAAAATTTTTCAAGTCCTAACTGATAACACTGGTCAACAATTTAGCAACTTTTTCGTGCCACACGAACTTTGATAGCTAATACTGTTTAAGCTATATTCTCACGTTATGAAACTGAATTTTTTATTTTTTATTTGGCCTCAGATTTTTTGTGATTTTGGACTTTGTGTTTTTACGACTTTGATCCTGTTTTTATGCTCTGGAATCCAAACAACTTAACGCAAAGCAAAAAAAAAGCACCATCCTATAGAAAATTAAACAAGTTTTTTAGTGAAGAATTTTTCTTTTTCTGCCATATTTAGTCTGTCAGATTTTCAGGTTCATAAAAAAAAAATAGGATTTTGTTGTTAAAAATTTTGACTTTTACAAGTACTTTTTTTATATTTAGAGCCATATTTACCAAAAAATTTGGTTTTATCGTATTTCATATTTAATTTCCCTAATTCTGATACCAAAAACATAAACATTTTCCGAGAGGAACAATTAAATTAAAATAAAATAAGCGAACTAGCCATATAGTCACATGAAGCATTAAGCACTCTTAGTAATCCACTTGTATCTAAATGACATTTAGATCCACTTCCATCCCGATCCATTGCCATTACAAAATTTTTCATCAAGCCTAATTTAATATGCAATGGTGGCAGAAGTACCTTAGATGGCTCCACCAGAGGTAAATACTGCACATTTTTTTGTCCAGGAATGAAGGATGCACGCGTTGGCCAAGTTTTTTTACTGTAATGGTTTGTTCTGTCTCGACTGTCCCATTCACATAAAAAACAGCAAAATTTCGTATAACCCATCTGAAGTCCGAGTAATAGGGCAACAACTTTTAAATCGCAACGTGTGAACATGAACAACGTATGAAAACATGAAATTTTTACTTGAAAGAATATATGCTGTAACTGATTTTTTCAAGTGAAAGCTTCATGTTTTCATACGTTTCTTTCATATTCGCAGAATGGGCCAGAGGTACAGAAGGAAGGATATTACCATTATGCAGTAAAACTGCTTTTAAACTTGCTTTTGAAGCGTCAATGAATAAACGCCAGTCGGAGGGGTCAAAATCGATTTCTAACATCTGCATAATCCCATTTATATTATTGCAGTACACCAAGTCCCCATCTTGAGAAAAGTAGGTTTGGAAAATTTGATCACGATTCCGAAAATAGCTTATTTTAGTGTCATGATGTAGCAAATTCCATCCTTGTAATCGAGATCCCAACAGTTCAGAAAGCTTATTTTCTTTTATTTTAATTTTTTCTCTCGGATAATGTTTATGTTTTTGGTATCAGAATTAAGGAAATTAAATAGTATATACGATAAAACCAATTTTTTTTGTAAATATGGCTCTAAATATAAAAAAAATACTTGTAAAAGTCAAAATTTTTAACAAAAAAATCCTAAATATTATTTTGAACCTGAAAATCTGACAGACTAAATATGACAGAAAAATAAAAAATAACTCACTAAAAAGCTTTTTTAATTTTCTATAGGATGGTGCTCTTTTTTTGCTTTGCGTTAAGTTGTTTGGAATCCAGAGCATAAAAACAAGATCAAAGTCGTAAAAACACAAAGTCCAACATCACATAAAATCTGAGGCCAAACAAAAAAAAAAAAATTCAGTTTCATAACGTAGGAATATAGCTTAAACAGTATTAGCTATCAAAGTTCGTGTGGCATAACCACTGTTGACCAGTGTAATTATTTCATTAGCCGAATCATAAGAATTTCATCTTTTTATTGGTGTAATGAAGTATTTAAAAATTATGATTGTGTATCCAAAGTAGCAAGCAATATATTGCTACAAGGAAAATGTCCAGCTAGAAACAAACTAAGGAAGATGGAAGAAAAAAAAAACACACATACATATATAACAACCTGTAAAATTTGTATCAAATATAACTTTTATTCTCATTAATTAAATCTACAATATTTCTTTGTTTTATTTTAAATTTATTAAATACTGCTAGACCAATTCTATTTTATTGCTACATTTGTTTATTATCCAATAATTATTTCATTAGCCGAATCAGAATTCTGTCTTTCTATTCAACTAATGAAATATCTAAAAATCCTTGTCTGCAGCAGCAAACAAAATATAGCTACAACAAAATCACAACAAAAATGTCCAGCTGGAAACAAAATAAACTCGGCAACCATGCACATGCAAATAAGAAGCTGTAAAATTTTATTTTCATTCATAAAATTTGCAATATTTCTTCAGATATTCAAATAAGAAGAAACAGGCAAGCACATTAAAAAATACCAATCTTTTTGCTCCCTTGTGCACGCAGCCAAAATGATCAAAATATAGAAAACAAAATGTAAACAAACTCGCACTTTTGAAGGGGTATAAAATAAATGTCCCATCAAAATACCCTATCCTGTCGATGGATGGCTAATATCGACGAGTAAAAAATAACGAGCGACGAGTGAAATCTCTTATAGATATATACTCGTTGCTCACAGCAATGCGTCAATAACGAGTACAAAAACTCGTTGGTTGTCATTGTTTTGGTTTTTCTGTCGGTGGATGGCTGATAGTCTGGAAAGAAGTTGGAACGCTGGATGAAGCAATCTCTTGGTATAATTTATACTCGTTGTGTCTTGGTATAATTTATACTCGTTGTAAGATTCTTGAAAAAAAATCAAATTCCATAAAACATTTTTCTGAATATGCAGTCTTGTGTATATATGTATTAGAAACAATTTGGTGTATAAATCGTCCTTGTAGGATGTATGGTTTGGGAGTTATGACGGAAAAAGCACATGTTTTTGGCCAGCTTCCACTCCAAAAAGTGTTCTACAACTCCTAAACTACAAGAGATAGAGCAAACGGCATTTGGACAAAGGAGTATTCCTTCTTAAGGACGAGGACCTGGTGCTCATTTTAATGCATGAATCGTCCTTATCTGATATGTAGTTTTTATTTTAGAAAATAAATAAAAAAAATAAAAATTGACAAAAAAGGACACATGAAATTAACATGAAATCTAATTTTTAAAATTATTTTAAGGATACAGTCTTGTGGGCAGTAGCTTAAGGAACATTTTGATGCATAAATCGTCCTTTTATGATGTATGGTTTAGAAGTTATGGCTAAAAAATAAAAAAAATCGCACAAAACCACGTCAAAAACTATGATCATGTAAAAAATTTTAACTAAGATTCTTGAAAAAAAATCAAATTCCAGAAAACTTTTTTCTGAATATGCAGTCTTGTGTATATATGTATTAGAAACAATTTGGTGTATAAATCGTCCTTGTAGGATGTATGGTTTGGGAGTTATGACGGAAAAAGCACATGTTTTTGGCCAGCTTCCACTCCAAAAAGTGTTCTACAACTCCTAAACTACAAGAGATAGAGCAAACGGCATTTGAACAAAGGAGTATCCCTTCTTAAGGACGAGGACCTGGTGCTCATTTTAATGCATGAATCGTCCTTATCTGATATGTAGTTTTTATTTTAGAAAATAAATAAAAAAAATAAAAATTGACAAAAAAGGACACATGAAATTAACATGAAATCTAATTTTTAAAATTATTTTAAGGATACAGTCTTGTGGGCAGTAGCTTAAGGAACATTTTGATGCATAAATCGTCCTTTTATGATGTATGGTTTAGAAGTTATGGCTAAAAAATCAAAAAAATCGCACAAAACCACGTCAAAAACTATGATCATGTAAAAAATTTTAACTAAGATTCTTGAAAAAAAATCAAATTCCAGAAAACTTTTTTCTGAATATGCAGTCTAGTGTATATATGTATTAGAAACAATTTGGTGTATAAATCGTCCTTGTAGGATGTATGGTTTGGGAGTTATGACGGAAAAAGCACATGTTTTTGGCCAGCTTCCACTCCAAAAAGTGTTCTACAACTCCTAAACTACAAGAGATAGAGCAAACGGCATTTGAACAAAGGAGTATCCCTTCTTAAGAACGAGGACCTGGTGCTCATTTTAATGCATGAATCGTCCTTATCTGATATGTAGTTTTTATTTTAGAAAATAAATAAAAAAAATAAAAATTGACAAAAAAGGACACATGAAATTAACATGAAATCTAATTTTTAAAATTATTTTAAGGATACAGTCTTGTGGGCAGTAGCATAAGGAACATTTTGATGCATAAATCGTCCTTTTATGATGTATGGTTTAGAAGTTATGGCTAAAAAATCAAAAAAATCGCAAAAAACCACGTCAAAAACTATGATCATGTAAAAAATTTTAACTAAGATTCTTGAAAAAAAATCAAATTCCAGAAAACTTTTTTCTGAATATGCAGTCTTGTGTATATATGTATTAGAAACAATTTGGTGTATAAATCGTCCTTGTAGGATGTATGGTTTGGGAGTTATGACGGAAAAAGCACATGTTTTTGGCCAGCTTCCACTCCAAAAAGTGTTCTACAACTCCTAAACTACAAGAGATAGAGCAAACGGCATTTGAACAAAGGAGTATCCCTTCTTAAGGACGAGGACCTGGTGCTCATTTTAATGCATGAATCGTACTTATCTGATATGTAGTTTTTATTTTAGAAAATAAATAAAAAAAATAAAAATTGACAAAAAAGGACACATGAAATTAACATGAAATCTAATTTTTAAAATTATTTTAAGGATACAGTCTTGTGGGCAGTAGCTTAAGGAACATTTTGATGCATAAATCGTCCTTTTATGATGTATGGTTTAGAAGTTATGGCTAAAAAATCAAAAAATCGCACAAAACCACGTCAAAAACTATGATCATGTAAAAAATTTTAACTAAGATTCTTGAAAAAAAATCAAATTCCAGAAAACTTTTTTCTGAATATGCAGTCTTGTGTATATATGTATTAGAAACAATTTGGTGTATAAATCGTCCTTGTAGGATGTATGGTTTGGGAGTTATGACTGAAAAAGCACATGTTTTTGGCCAGCTTCCACTCCAAAAAGTGTTCTACAACTCCTAAACTACAAGAGATAGAGCAAACAGCATTTGAACAAAGGAGTATCCCTTCTTAAGGACGAGGACCTGGTGCTCATTTTAATGCATGAATCGTCCTTATCTGATATGTAGTTTTTATTTTAGAAAATAAATAAAAAAAATAAAAATTGACAAAAAAGGGCACATGAAATTAACATGAAATCTAATTTTTAAAATTATTTTAAGGATACGGACTTGTGGGCAGTAGCTTAAGGAACATTTTGATGCATAAATCGTCCTTTTATGATGTATGGTTTAGAAGTTATGGCTAAAAAATCAAAAAAATCGCAAAAAACCACGTCAAAAACTATGATTCATGTAAAAAATTTTAACCAAGATTCTTGAAAAAAAATCAAATTCCAGAAAACTTTTTTCTGAATATGCAGTCTTGTGTATATATGTATTAGAAACAATTTGGTGTATAAATCGTCCTTGTAGGATGTATGGTTTGGGAGTTATGACGGAAAAAGCACATGTTTTTGGCCAGCTTCCACTCCAAAAAGTGTTCTACAACTCCTAAACTACAAGAGATAGAGCAAACGGCATTTGGACAAAGGAGTATCCCTTCTTAAGGACGAGGACCTGGTGCTCATTTTAATGCATGAATCGTCCTTATCTGATATGTAGTTTTTATTTTAGAAAATAAATAAAAAAAATAAAAATTGACAAAAAAGGGCACATGAAATTAACATGAAATCTAATTTTTAAAATTATTTTAAGGATACGGACTTGTGGGCAGTTGCTTAAGGAACATTTTGATGCATAAATCGTCCTTTTATGATGTATGGTTTAGAAGTTATGGCTAAAAAATCAAAAAAATCGCAAAAAACCACGTCAAAAACTATGATTCATGTAAAAAATTTTAACCAAGATTCTTGAAAAAAAATCAAATTCCAGAAAACTTTTTTCTGAATATGCAGTCTTGTGTATATATGTATTAGAAACAATTTGGTGTATAAATCGTCCTTGTAGGATGTATGGTTTGGGAGTTATGACGGAAAAAGCACATGTTTTTGGCCAGCTTCCACTCCAAAAAGTGTTCTACAACTCCTAAACTACAAGAGATAGAGCAAACGGCATTTGGACAAAGGAGTATCCCTTCTTAAGGACGAGGACCTGGTGCTCATTTTAATGCATGAATCGTCCTTATCTGATATGTAGTTTTTATTTTAGAAAATAAATAAAAAAAATAAAAATTGACAAAAAAGGGCACATGAAATTAACCTGAAATCTAATTTTTAAAATTATTTTAAGGATACGGACTTGTGGGCAGTAGCTTAAGGAACATTTTGATGCATAAATCGTCCTTTTATGATGTATGGTTTAGAAGTTATGGCTAAAAAATCAAAAAAATTGCAAAAAACCACGTCAAAAACTATGATTCATGTAAAAAATTTTAACCAAGATTCTTGAAAAAAAATCAAATTCCAGAAAACTTTTTTCTGAATAAGCAGTCTTGTGTATATATGTATTAGAAACAATTTGGTGTATAAATCGTCCTTGTAGGATGTATGGTTTGGGAGTTATGACGGAAAAAGCACATGTTTTTGGCCAGCTTCCACTCCAAAAAGTGTTCTATAACTCCTAAACTACAAGAGATAGAGCAAACGGCATTTGGACAAAGGAGTATCCCTTCTTAAGGACGAGGACCTGGTGCTCATTTTAATGCATGAATCGTCCTTATCTGATATGTAGTTTTTATTTTAGAAAATAAATAAAAAAAATAAAAATTGACAAAAAAGGGCACATGAAATTAACATGAAATCTAATTTTTAAAATTATTTTAAGGATACGGACTTGTGGGCAGTAGCTTAAGGAACATTTTGATGCATAAATCGTCCTTTTATGATGTATGGTTTAGAAGTTATGGCTAAAAAATCAAAAAAATCGCAAAAAACCACGTCAAAAACTATGATTCATGTAAAAAAATTTTAACCAAGATTCTTGAAAAAAAATCAAATTCCAGAAAACTTTTTTCTGAATATGCAGTCTTGTGTATATATGTATTAGAAACAATTTGGTGTATAAATCGTCCTTGTAGGATGTATGGTTTGGGAGTTATGACGGAAAAAGCACATGTTTTTGGCCAGCTTCCACTCCAAAAAGTGTTCTACAACTCCTAAACTACAAGAGATAGAGCAAACGGCATTTGGACAAAGGAGTATCCCTTCTTAAGGACGAGGACCTGGTGCTCATTTTAATGCATGAATCGTCCTTATCTGATATGTAGTTTTTATTTTAGAAAATAAATAAAAAAAATAAAAATTGACAAAAAAGGGCACATGAAATTAACATGAAATCTAATTTTTAAAATTATTTTAAGGATACGGACTTGTGGGCAGTAGCTTAAGGAACATTTTGATGCATAAATCGTCCTTTTATGATGTATGGTTTAGAAGTTATGGCTAAAAAATCAAAAAAATTGCAAAAAACCACGTCAAAAACTATGATTCATGTAAAAAATTTTAACCAAGATTCTTGAAAAAAAATCAAATTCCAGAAAACTTTTTTCTGAATATGCAGTCTTGTGTATATATGTATTAGAAACAATTTGGTGTATAAATCGTCCTTGTAGGATGTATGGTTTGGGAGTTATGACGGAAAAAGCACATGTTTTTGGCCAGCTTCCACTCCAAAAAGTGTTCTACAACTCCTAAACTACAAGAGATAGAGCAAACGGCATTTGGACAAAGGAGTATCCCTTCTTAAGGACGAGGACCTGGTGCTCATTTTAATGCATGAATCGTCCTTATCTGATATGTAGTTTTTATTTTAGAAAATAAATAAAAAAAATAAAAATTGACAAAAAAGGACACATGAAATTAACATGAAATCTAGTTTTTAAAATTATTTTAAGGATACAGTCTTGTGGGCAGTAGCTTAAGGAACATTTTGATGCATAAATCGTCCTCTTATGATGTATGGTTTAGAAGTTATGGCTAAAAAATCAAAAAAATCGCAAAAAAACACGTCAAAAACTATGATTCATGTAAAAAATTTTAACCAAGATTCTTGAAAAAAAATCAAATTCCAGAAAACTTTTTTCTGAATATGCAGTCTTGTGTATATATGTATTAGAAACAATTTGGTGTATAAATCGTCCTTGTAGGATGTATGGTTTGGGAGTTATCACGGAAAAAGCACATGTTTTTGGCCAGCTTCCACTCCAAAAAGTGTTCTACAACTCCTAAACTACAAGAGATAGAGCAAACGGCATTTGGACAAAGGAGTATCCCTTCTTAAGGACGAGGACCTGGTGCTCATTTTAATGCATGAATCGTCCTTATCTGATATGTAGTTTTTATTTTAGAAAATAAATAAAAAAAATAAAAATTGACAAAAAAGGACACATGAAATTAACATGAAATCTAATTTTTAAAATTATTTTAAGGATACAGTCTTGTGGGCAGTAGCTTAAGGAACATTTTGATGCATAAATCGTCCTCTTATGATGTATGGTTTAGAAGTTATGGCTAAAAAATCAAAAAAATCGCAAAAAAACACGTCAAAAACTATGATTCATGTAAAAAATTTTAACCAAGATTCTTGAAAAAAAATCAAATTCCAGAAAACTTTTTTCTGAATATGCAGTCTTGTGTATATATGTATTAGAAACAATTTGGTGTATAAATCGTCCTTGTAGGATGTATGGTTTGGGAGTTATGACGGAAAAAGCACATGTTTTTGGCCAGCTTCCACTCCAAAAAGTGTTCTACAACTCCTAAACTACAAGAGATAGAGCAAACGGCATTTGGACAAAGGAGTATCCCTTCTTAAGGACGAGGACCTGGTGCTCATTTTAATGCATGAATCGTCCTTATCTGATATGTAGTTTTTATTTTAGAAAATAAATAAAAAAAATAAAAATTGACAAAAAAGGACACATGAAATTAACATGAAATCTAATTTTTAAAATTATTTTAAGGATACAGTCTTGTGGGCAGTAGCTTAAGGAACATTTTGATGCATAAATCGTCCTCTTATGATGTATGGTTTAGAAGTTATGGCTAAAAAATCAAAAAAATCGCAAAAAACCACGTCAAAAACTATGATTCATGTAAAAAATTTTAACCAAGATTCTTGAAAAAAAATCAAATTCCAGAAAACTTTTTTCTGAATATGCAGTCTTGTGTATATATGTATTAGAAAAAATTTGGTGTATAAATCGTCCTTGTAGGATGTATGGTTTGGGAGTTATGACGGAAAAAGCACATGTTTTTGGCCAGCTTCCACTCCAAAAAGTGTTCTACAACTCCTAAACTACAAGAGATAGAGCAAACGGCATTTGGACAAAGGAGTATCCCTTCTTAAGAACGAGGACCTGGTGCTCATTCTAATGCATGAATCGTCCTTATCTGATATGTAGTTTTTATTTTAGAAAATAAATAAAAAAAATAAAAATTGACAAAAAAGGGCACATGAAATTAACATGAAATCTAATTTTTAAAATTATTTTAAGGATACGGACTTGTGGGCAGTTGCTTAAGGAACATTTTGATGCATAAATCGTCCTTTTATGATGTATGGTTTAGAAGTTATGGCTAAAAAAATCAAAAAAATCACAAAAAACCACGTCAAAAACTATGATTCATGTAAAAAATTTTAACCAAGATTCTTGAAAAAAAATCAAATTCCAGATAACTTTTTTCTGAATATGCAGTCTTGTGTATATATGTATTAGAAACAATTTGGTGTATAAATCGTCCTTGTAGGATGTATGGTTTGGGAGTTATGACGGAAAAAGCACATGTTTTTGGCCAGCTTCCACTCCAAAAAGTGTTCTACAACTCCTAAACTACAATACAAGAGATAGAGCAAACGGCATTTGGACAAAGGAGTATCCCTTCTTAAGGACGAGGACCTGGTGCTCATTTTAATGCATGAATCGTCCTTATCTGATATGTAGTTTTTATTTTAGAAAATAAATAAAAAAAATAAAAATTGACAAAAAAGGGCACATGAAATTAACATGAAATCTAATTTTTAAAATTATTTTAAGGATACGGACTTGTGGGCAGTAGCTTAAGGAACATTTTGATGCATAAATCGTCCTTTTATGATGTATGGTTTAGAAGTTATGGCTAAAAAATCAAAAAAATCGCAAAAAACCACGTCAAAAACTATGATTCATGTAAAAAATTTTAACCAAGATTCTTGAAAAAAAATCAAATTCCAGAAAACTTTTTTCTGAATATGCAGTCTTGTGTATATATGTATTAGAAACAATTTGGTGTATAAATCGTCCTTGTAGGATGTATGGTTTGGGAGTTATGACGGAAAAAGCACATGTTTTTGGCCAGCTTCCACTCCAAAAAGTGTTCTACAACTCCTAAACTACAAGAGATAGAGCAAACGGCATTTGGACAAAGGAGTATCCCTTCTTAAGGACGAGGACCTGGTGCTCATTTTAATGCATGAATCGTCCTTATCTGATATGTAGTTTTTATTTTAGAAAATAAATAAAAAAAATAAAAATTGACAAAAAAGGGCACATGAAATTAACATGAAATCTAATTTTTAAAATTATTTTAAGGATACGGACTTGTGGGCAGTAGCTTAAGGAACATTTTGATGCATAAATCGTCCTTTTATGATGTATGGTTTAGAAGTTATGGCTAAAAAATCAAAAAAATTGCAAAAAACCACGTCAAAAACTATGATTCATGTAAAAAATTTTAACCAAGATTCTTGAAAAAAAATCAAATTCCAGAAAACTTTTTTCTGAATAAGCAGTCTTGTGTATATATGTATTAGAAACAATTTGGTGTATAAATCGTCCTTGTAGGATGTATGGTTTGGGAGTTATGACGGAAAAAGCACATGTTTTTGGCCAGCTTCCACTCCAAAAAGTGTTCTATAACTCCTAAACTACAAGAGATAGAGCAAACGGCATTTGGACAAAGGAGTATCCCTTCTTAAGGACGAGGACCTGGTGCTCATTTTAATGCATGAATCGTCCTTATCTGATATGTAGTTTTTATTTTAGAAAATAAATAAAAAAAATAAAAATTGACAAAAAAGGGCACATGAAATTAACATGAAATCTAATTTTTAAAATTATTTTAAGGATACGGACTTGTGGGCAGTAGCTTAAGGAACATTTTGATGCATAAATCGTCCTTTTATGATGTATGGTTTAGAAGTTATGGCTAAAAAATCAAAAAAATCGCAAAAAACCACGTCAAAAACTATGATTCATGTAAAAAAATTTTAACCAAGATTCTTGAAAAAAAATCAAATTCCAGAAAACTTTTTTCTGAATATGCAGTCTTGTGTATATATGTATTAGAAACAATTTGGTGTATAAATCGTCCTTGTAGGATGTATGGTTTGGGAGTTATGACGGAAAAAGCACATGTTTTTGGCCAGCTTCCACTCCAAAAAGTGTTCTACAACTCCTAAACTACAAGAGATAGAGCAAACGGCATTTGGACAAAGGAGTATCCCTTCTTAAGGACGAGGACCTGGTGCTCATTTTAATGCATGAATCGTCCTTATCTGATATGTAGTTTTTATTTTAGAAAATAAATAAAAAAAATAAAAATTGACAAAAAAGGGCACATGAAATTAACATGAAATCTAATTTTTAAAATTATTTTAAGGATACGGACTTGTGGGCAGTAGCTTAAGGAACATTTTGATGCATAAATCGTCCTTTTATGATGTATGGTTTAGAAGTTATGGCTAAAAAATCAAAAAAATTGCAAAAAACCACGTCAAAAACTATGATTCATGTAAAAAATTTTAACCAAGATTCTTGAAAAAAAATCAAATTCCAGAAAACTTTTTTCTGAATATGCAGTCTTGTGTATATATGTATTAGAAACAATTTGGTGTATAAATCGTCCTTGTAGGATGTATGGTTTGGGAGTTATGACGGAAAAAGCACATGTTTTTGGCCAGCTTCCACTCCAAAAAGTGTTCTACAACTCCTAAACTACAAGAGATAGAGCAAACGGCATTTGGACAAAGGAGTATTCCTTCTTAAGGACGAGGACCTGGTGCTCATTTTAATGCATGAATCGTCCTTATCTGATATGTAGTTTTTATTTTAGAAAATAAATAAAAAAAATAAAAATTGACAAAAAAGGACACATGAAATTAACATGAAATCTAGTTTTTAAAATTATTTTAAGGATACAGTCTTGTGCGCAGTAGCTTAAGGAACATTTTGATGCATAAATCGTCCTCTTATGATGTATGGTTTAGAAGTTATGGCTAAAAAATCAAAAAAATCGCAAAAAAACACGTCAAAAACTATGATTCATGTAAAAAATTTTAACCAAGATTCTTGAAAAAAAATCAAATTCCAGAAAACTTTTTTCTGAATATGCAGTCTTGTGTATATATGTATTAGAAACAATTTGGTGTATAAATCGTCCTTGTAGGATGTATGGTTTGGGAGTTATGACGGAAAAAGCACATGTTTTTGGCCAGCTTCCACTCCAAAAAGTGTTCTACAACTCCTAAACTACAAGAGATAGAGCAAACGGCATTTGGACAAAGGAGTATCCCTTCTTAAGGACGAGGACCTGGTGCTCATTTTAATGCATGAATCGTCCTTATCTGATATGTAGTTTTTATTTTAGAAAATAAATAAAAAAAATAAAAATTGACAAAAAAGGACACATGAAATTAACATGAAATCTAATTTTTAAAATTATTTTAAGGATACAGTCTTGTGGGCAGTAGCTTAAGGAACATTTTGATGCATAAATCGTCCTCTTATGATGTATGGTTTAGAAGTTATGGCTAAAAAATCAAAAAAATCGCAAAAAAACACGTCAAAAACTATGATTCATGTAAAAAATTTTAACCAAGATTCTTGAAAAAAAATCAAATTCCAGAAAACTTTTTTCTGAATAAGCAGTCTTGTGTATATATGTATTAGAAACAATTTGGTGTATAAATCGTCCTTGTAGGATGTATGGTTTGGGAGTTATGACGGAAAAAGCACATGTTTTTGGCCAGCTTCCACTCCAAAAAGTGTTCTATAACTCCTAAACTACAAGAGATAGAGCAAACGGCATTTGGACAAAGGAGTATCCCTTCTTAAGGACGAGGACCTGGTGCTCATTTTAATGCATGAATCGTCCTTATCTGATATGTAGTTTTTATTTTAGAAAATAAATAAAAAAAATAAAAATTGACAAAAAAGGGCACATGAAATTAACATGAAATCTAATTTTTAAAATTATTTTAAGGATACGGACTTGTGGGCAGTAGCTTAAGGAACATTTTGATGCATAAATCGTCCTTTTATGATGTATGGTTTAGAAGTTATGGCTAAAAAATCAAAAAAATCGCAAAAAACCACGTCAAAAACTATGATTCATGTAAAAAAATTTTAACCAAGATTCTTGAAAAAAAATCAAATTCCAGAAAACTTTTTTCTGAATATGCAGTCTTGTGTATATATGTATTAGAAAAAATTTGGTGTATAAATCGTCCTTGTAGGATGTATGGTTTGGGAGTTATGACGGAAAAAGCACATGTTTTTGGCCAGCTTCCACTCCAAAAAGTGTTCTACAACTCCTAAACTACAAGAGATAGAGCAAACGGCATTTGGACAAAGGAGTATCCCTTCTTAAGAACGAGGACCTGGTGCTCATTCTAATGCATGAATCGTCCTTATCTGATATGTAGTTTTTATTTTAGAAAATAAATAAAAAAAATAAAAATTGACAAAAAAGGGCACATGAAATTAACATGAAATCTAATTTTTAAAATTATTTTAAGGATACGGACTTGTGGGCAGTTGCTTAAGGAACATTTTGATGCATAAATCGTCCTTTTATGATGTATGGTTTAGAAGTTATGGCTAAAAAATCAAAAAAATCACAAAAAACCACGTCAAAAACTATGATTCATGTAAAAAATTTTAACCAAGATTCTTGAAAAAAAATCAAATTCCAGATAACTTTTTTCTGAATATGCAGTCTTGTGTATATATGTATTAGAAACAATTTGGTGTATAAATCGTCCTTGTAGGATGTATGGTTTGGGAGTTATGACGGAAAAAGCACATGTTTTTGGCCAGCTTCCACTCCAAAAAGTGTTCTACAACTCCTAAACTACAATACAAGAGATAGAGCAAACGGCATTTGGACAAAGGAGTATCCCTTCTTAAGGACGAGGACCTGGTGCTCATTTTAATGCATGAATCGTCCTTATCTGATATGTAGTTTTTATTTTAGAAAATAAATAAAAAAAATAAAAATTGACAAAAAAGGGCACATGAAATTAACATGAAATCTAATTTTTAAAATTATTTTAAGGATACGGACTTGTGGGCAGTAGCTTAAGGAACATTTTGATGCATAAATCGTCCTTTTATGATGTATGGTTTAGAAGTTATGGCTAAAAAATCAAAAAAATTGCAAAAAACCACGTCAAAAACTATGATTCATGTAAAAAATTTTAACCAAGATTCTTGAAAAAAAATCAAATTCCAGATAACTTTTTTCTGAATATGCAGTCTTGTGTATATATGTATTACAAACAATTTGGTGTATAAATCGTCCTTGTAGGATGTATGGTTTGGGAGTTATGACGGAAAAAGCACATGTTTTTGGCCAGCTTCCACTCCAAAAAGTGTTCTACAACTCCTAAACTACAAGAGATAGAGCAAACGGCATTTGGACAAAGGAGTATCCCTTCTTAAGGACGAGGACCTGGTGCTCATTTTAATGCATGAATCGTCCTTATCTGATATGTAGTTTTTATTTTAGAAAATAAATAAAAAAAATAAAAATTGACAAAAAAGGACACATGAAATTAACATGAAATCTAGTTTTTAAAATTATTTTAAGGATACAGTCTTGTGGGCAGTAGCTTAAGGAACATTTTGATGCATAAATCGTCCTCTTATGATGTATGGTTTAGAAGTTATGGCTAAAAAATCAAAAAAATCGCAAAAAAACACGTCAAAAACTATGATTCATGTAAAAAATTTTAACCAAGATTCTTGAAAAAAAATCAAATTCCAGAAAACTTTTTTCTGAATATGCAGTCTTGTGTATATATGTATTAGAAACAATTTGGTGTATAAATCGTCCTTGTAGGATGTATGGTTTGGGAGTTATGACGGAAAAAGCACATGTTTTTGGCCAGCTTCCACTCCAAAAAGTGTTCTACAACTCCTAAACTACAAGAGATAGAGCAAACGGCATTTGGACAAAGGAGTATCCCTTCTTAAGGACGAGGACCTGGTGCTCATTTTAATGCATGAATCGTCCTTATCTGATATGTAGTTTTTATTTTAGAAAATAAATAAAAAAAATAAAAATTGACAAAAAAGGACACATGAAATTAACATGAAATCTAATTTTTAAAATTATTTTAAGGATACAGTCTTGTGGGCAGTAGCTTAAGGAACATTTTGATGCATAAATCGTCCTCTTATGATGTATGGTTTAGAAGTTATGGCTAAAAAATCAAAAAAATCGCAAAAAAACACGTCAAAAACTATGATTCATGTAAAAAATTTTAACCAAGATTCTTGAAAAAAAATCAAATTCCAGAAAACTTTTTTCTGAATATGCAGTCTTGTGTATATATGTATTAGAAACAATTTGGTGTATAAATCGTCCTTGTAGGATGTATGGTTTGGGAGTTATGACGGAAAAAGCACATGTTTTTGGCCAGCTTCCACTCCAAAAAGTGTTCTACAACTCCTAAACTACAAGAGATAGAGCAAACGGCATTTGGACAAAGGAGTATCCCTTCTTAAGGACGAGGACCTGGTGCTCATTTTAATGCATGAATCGTCCTTATCTGATATGTAGTTTTTATTTTAGAAAATAAATAAAAAAAATAAAAATTGACAAAAAAGGACACATGAAATTAACATGAAATCTAATTTTTAAAATTATTTTAAGGATACAGTCTTGTGGGCAGTAGCTTAAGGAACATTTTGATGCATAAATCGTCCTCTTATGATGTATGGTTTAGAAGTTATGGCTAAAAAATCAAAAAAATCGCAAAAAACCACGTCAAAAACTATGATTCATGTAAAAAATTTTAACCAAGATTCTTGAAAAAAAATCAAATTCCAGAAAACTTTTTTCTGAATATGCAGTCTTGTGTATATATGTATTAGAAAAAATTTGGTGTATAAATCGTCCTTGTAGGATGTATGGTTTGGGAGTTATGACGGAAAAAGCACATGTTTTTGGCCAGCTTCCACTCCAAAAAGTGTTCTACAACTCCTAAACTACAAGAGATAGAGCAAACGGCATTTGGACAAAGGAGTATCCCTTCTTAAGAACGAGGACCTGGTGCTCATTCTAATGCATGAATCGTCCTTATCTGATATGTAGTTTTTATTTTAGAAAATAAATAAAAAAAATAAAAATTGACAAAAAAGGGCACATGAAATTAACATGAAATCTAATTTTTAAAATTATTTTAAGGATACGGACTTGTGGGCAGTTGCTTAAGGAACATTTTGATGCATAAATCGTCCTTTTATGATGTATGGTTTAGAAGTTATGGCTAAAAAATCAAAAAAATCACAAAAAACCACGTCAAAAACTATGATTCATGTAAAAAATTTTAACCAAGATTCTTGAAAAAAAATCAAATTCCAGATAACTTTTTTCTGAATATGCAGTCTTGTGTATATATGTATTAGAAACAATTTGGTGTATAAATCGTCCTTGTAGGATGTATGGTTTGGGAGTTATGACGGAAAAAGCACATGTTTTTGGCCAGCTTCCACTCCAAAAAGTGTTCTACAACTCCTAAACTACAATACAAGAGATAGAGCAAACGGCATTTGGACAAAGGAGTATCCCTTCTTAAGGACGAGGACCTGGTGCTCATTTTAATGCATGAATCGTCCTTATCTGATATGTAGTTTTTATTTTAGAAAATAAATAAAAAAAATAAAAATTGACAAAAAAGGGCACATGAAATTAACATGAAATCTAATTTTTAAAATTATTTTAAGGATACGGACTTGTGGGCAGTAGCTTAAGGAACATTTTGATGCATAAATCGTCCTTTTATGATGTATGGTTTAGAAGTTATGGCTAAAAAATCAAAAAAATTGCAAAAAACCACGTCAAAAACTATGATTCATGTAAAAAATTTTAACCAAGATTCTTGAAAAAAAATCAAATTCCAGATAACTTTTTTCTGAATATGCAGTCTTGTGTATATATGTATTACAAACAATTTGGTGTATAAATCGTCCTTGTAGGATGTATGGTTTGGGAGTTATGACGGAAAAAGCACATGTTTTTGGCCAGCTTCCACTCCAAAAAGTGTTCTACAACTCCTAAACTACAATACAAGAGATAGAGCAAACGGCATTTGGACAAAGGAGTATCCCTTCTTAAGGACGAGGACCTGGTGCTCATTTTAATGCATGAATCGTCCTTATCTGATATGTAGTTTTTATTTTAGAAAATAAATAAAAAAAATAAAAATTGACAAAAAAGGACACATGAAATTAACATGAAATCTAATTTTTAAAATTATTTTAAGGATATAGTCTTGTGGGCAGTAGCTTAAGGAACATTTTGATGCATAAATCGTCCTCTTATGATGTATGGTTTAGAAGTTATGGCTAAAAAATCAAAAAATCGCACAAAACCACGTCAAAAACTATGATTCATGTAAAAAATTTTAACTATTGTAAGATTCTTGAAAAAAAATCAAATTCCAGAAAACTTTTTTCTGAATATGCAGTCTTGTGTATATATGTATTAGAAACAATTTGGTGTATAAATCGTCCTTGTAGGATGTACAGTTTGGGAGTTATGACGGAAAAAGCACATGTTTTTGGCCAGCTACCACTCCAAAAAGTGTTGTACAACTCCTAAACTACAAGAGATAGAGCAAACGGCATTTGGACAAAGGAGTATCCCTTCTTAAGGACGAGGACCTGGTGCTCATTTTAATGCATGAATCGTCCTTATCTGATATGTAGTTTTTATTTTAGAAAATAAATAAAAAAAATAAAAATTGACAAAAAAGGGCACATGAAATTAACATGAAATCTAATTTTTAAAATTATTTTAAGGATACATACTTGTGGGCAGTAGCTTAAGGAACATTTTGATGCATAAATCGTCCTCTTATGATGTATGGTTTAGAAGTTATGGCTAAAAAATCAAAAAAATCGCAAAAAACCACGTCAAAAACTATGATTCATGTAAAAAATTTTAACTAAGATTCTTGAAAAAAAATCAAATTCCAGAAAAATTTTTCTGAATATGCAGTCTTGTGTATATATGTATTAGAAACAATTTGGTGTATAAATCGTCCTTGTAGGATGTACAGTTTGGGAGTTATGACGGAAAAAGCACATGTTTTTGGCCAGCTACCACTCCAAAAAGTGTTGTACAACTCCTAAACTACAAGAGATAGAGCAAACGGCATTTGGACAAAGGAGTATCCCTTCTTAAGGACGAGGACCTGGTGCTCATTTTAATGCATGAATCGTCCTTATCTGATATGTAGTTTTTATTTTAGAAAATAAATAAAAAAAATAAAAATTGACAAAAAAGGGCACATGAAATTAACATGAAATCTAATTTTTAAAATTATTTTAAGGATACAGACTTGTGGGCAGTAGCTTAAGGAACATTTTGATGCATAAATAGTCATTTTATGATGTATGGTTTAGAAGTTATGGCTAAAAAATCAAAAAATCGCACAAAACCACGTCAAAAACTATGATTCATGTAAAAAATTTTAACTAAGATTCTTGAAAAAAAATCAAATTCCAGAAAACTTTTTTCTGAATATGCAGTCTTGTGTATATATGTATTAGAAACAATTTGGTGTATAAATCGTCCTTGTAGGATGTACAGTTTGGGAGTTATGACGGAAAAAGCACATGTTTTTGGCCAGCTACCACTCCAAAAAGTGTTGTACAACTCCTAAACTACAAGAGATAGAGCAAACGGCATTTGGACAAAGGAGTATCCCTTCTTAAGGACGAGGACCTGGTGCTCATTTTAATGCATGAATCGTCCTTATCTGATATGTAGTTTTTATTTTAGAAAATAAATAAAAAAAATAAAAATTGACAAAAAAGGGCACATGAAATTAACATGAAATCTAATTTTTAAAATTATTTTAAGGATACAGACTTGTGGGCAGTAGCTTAAGGAACATTTTGATGCATAAATCGTCCTTTTATGATGTATGGTTTAGAAGTTGTGGCTAAAAAATCAAAAAATCGCACAAAACCACGTCAAAAACTATGATTCATGTAAAAAATTTTAACTAAGATTCTTGAAAAAAAATCAAATTCCAGAAAACTTTTTTCTGAATATGCAGTCTTGTGTATATATGTATTAGAAACAATTTGGTGTATAAATCGTCCTTGTAGGATATACAGTTTGGGAGTTATGACGGAAAAAGCACATGTTTTTGGCCAGCTACCACTCCAAAAAGTGTTGTACAACTCCTAAACTACAAGAGATAGAGCAAACGGCATTTGGACAAAGGAGTATCCCTTCTTAAGGACGAGGACCTGGTGCTCATTTTAATGCATGAATCGTCCTTATCTGATATGTAGTTTTTATTTTAGAAAATAAATAAAAAAAATAAAAATTGACAAAAAAGGGCACATGAAATTAACATGAAATCTAATTTTTAAAATTATTTTAAGGATACAGACTTGTGGGCAGTAGCTTAAGGAACATTTTGATGCATAAATCGTCCTTTTATGATGTATGGTTTAGAAGTTATGGCTAAAAAATCAAAAAAATCGCAAAAAACCACGTCAAAAACTATGATTCATGTAAAAAATTTTAACTAAGATTCTTGAAAAAAAATCAAATTCCAGAAAACTTTTTTCTGAATATGCAGTCTTGTGTATATATGTATTAGAAACAATTTGGTGTATAAATCGTCCTTGAAGGATGTACAGTTTGGGAGTTATGACGGAAAAAGCACATGTTTTTGGCCAGCTACCACTCCAAAAAGTGTTGTACAACTCCTAAACTACAAGAGATAGAGCAAACGGCATTTGGACAAAGGAGTATCCCTTCTTAAGGACGAGGACCTGGTGCTCATTTTAATGCATGAATCGTCCTTATCTGATATGTAGTTTTTATTTTAGAAAATAAATAAAAAAAATAAAAATTGACAAAAAAAGGCACATGAAATTAACATGAAATCTAATTTTTAAAATTATTTTAAGGATACGGACTTGTGGGCAGTAGCTTAAGGAACATTTTGATGCATAAATCGTCCTTTTATGATGTATGGTTTAGAAGTTATGGCTAAAAAATCAAAAAATCGCACAAAACCACGTCAAAAACTATGATTCATGTAAAAAATTTTAACTAAGATTCTTGAAAAGAAATCAAATTCCAGAAAACTTTTTTCTGAATATGCAGTCTTGTGTATATATGTATTAGAAACAATTTGGTGTATAAATCGTCCTTGTAGGATGTACAGTTTGGGAGTTATGACGGAAAAAGCACATGTTTTTGGCCAGCTACCACTCCAAAAAGTGTTGTACAACTCCTAAACTACAAGAGATAGAGCAAACGGCATTTGGACAAAGGAGTATCCCTTCTTAAGGACGAGGACCTGGTGCTCATTTTAATGCATGAATCGTCCTTATCTGATATGTAGTTTTTATTTTAGAAAATAAATAAAAAAAATAAAAATTGACAAAAAAGGGCACATGAAATTAACATGAAATCTAATTTTTAAAATTATTTTAAGGATACAGACTTGTGAACAGTAGCTTAAGGAACATTTTGATGCATAAATCGTCCTTTTATGATGTATGGTTTAGAAGTTATGGCTAAAAAATCAAAAAATCGCACAAAACAACGTCAAAAACTGTGATTCATGTAAAAAATTTTAACTAAGATTCTTGAAAAAAAATCAAATTCCAGAAAACTTTTTTCTGAATATGCAGTCTTGTGTATATATGTATTAGAAACAATTTGGTGTATAAATCGTCCTTGTAGGATGTACAGTTTGGGAGTTATGACGGAAAAAGCACATGTTTTTGGCCAGCTACCACTCCAAAAAGTGTTGTACAACTCCTAAACTACAAGAGATAGAGCAAACGGCATTTGGACAAAGGAGTATCCCTTCTTAAGGACGAGGACCTGGTGCTCATTTTAATGCATGAATCGTCCTTATCTGATATGTAGTTTTTATTTTAGAAAATAAATAAAAAAAATAAAAATTGACAAAAAAGGGCACATGAAATTAACATGAAATCTAATTTTAAAAATTATTTTAAGGATACAGACTTGTGGGCAGTAGCTTAAGGAACATTTTGATGCATAAATCGTCCTTTTATGATGTATGGTTTAGAAGTTATGGCTAAAAAATCAAAAAAATCGCAAAAAACCACGTCAAAAACTATGATTCATGTAAAAAATTTTAACCAAGATTCTTGAAAAAAAATCAAATTCCAGAAAACTTTTTTCTGAATATGCAGTCTTGTGTATATATGTATTAGAAACAATTTGGTGTATAAATCGTCCTTGTAGGATGTATGGTTTGGGAGTTATGACGGAAAAAGCACATGTTTTTGGCCAGCTTCCACTCCAAAAAGTGTTCTACAACTCCTAAACTACAAGAGATAGAGCAAACGGCATTTGGACAAAGGAGTATCCCTTCTTAAGGACGAGGACCTGGTGCTCATTTTAATGCATGAATCGTCCTTATCTGATATGTAGTTTTTATTTTAGAAAATAAATAAAAAAAATAAAAATTGACAAAAAAGGGCACATGAAATTAACATGAAATCTAATTTTTAAAATTATTTTAAGGATACGGACTTGTGGGCAGTAGCTTAAGGAACATTTTGATGCATAAATCGTCCTTTTATGATGTATGGTTTAGAAGTTATGGCTAAAAAATCAAAAAAATTGCAAAAAACCACGTCAAAAACTATGATTCATGTAAAAAATTTTAACCAAGATTCTTGAAAAAAAATCAAATTCCAGAAAACTTTTTTCTGAATATGCAGTCTTGTGTATATATGTATTAGAAACAATTTGGTGTATAAATCGTCCTTGTAAGATGTATGGTTTGGGAGTTATGACGGAAAAAGCACATGTTTTTGGCCAGCTTCCACTCCAAAAAGTGTTCTACAACTCCTAAACTACAAGAGATAGAGCAAACGGCATTTGGACAAAGGAGTATCCCTTCTTAAGGACGAGGACCTGGTGCTCATTTTAATGCATGAATCGTCCTTATCTGATATGTAGTTTTTATTTTAGAAAATAAATAAAAAAAATAAAAATTGACAAAAAAGGGCACATGAAATTAACATGAAATCTAATTTTTAAAATTATTTTAAGGATACGGACTTGTGGGCAGTAGCTTAAGGAACATTTTGATGCATAAATCGTCCTTTTATGATGTATGGTTTAGAAGTTATGGCTAAAAAATCAAAAAAATCGCAAAAAACCACGTCAAAAACTATGATTCATGTAAAAAAATTTTAACCAAGATTCTTGAAAAAAAATCAAATTCCAGAAAACTTTTTTCTGAATATGCAGTCTTGTGTATATATGTATTAGAAACAATTTGGTGTATAAATCGTCCTTGTAGGATGTATGGTTTGGGAGTTATGACGGAAAAAGCACATGTTTTTGGCCAGCTTCCACTCCAAAAAGTGTTCTACAACTCCTAAACTACAAGAGATAGAGCAAACGGCATTTGGACAAAGGAGTATCCCTTCTTAAGGACGAGGACCTGGTGCTCATTTTAATGCATGAATCTATGATAGTTAGAAAAGTTATGGCTAAAAAATCAAAAAAATTGCAAAAAACCACGTCAAAAACTATGATTCATGTAAAAAATTTTAACCAAGATTCTTGAAAAAAAATCAAATTCCAGAAAACTTTTTTCTGAATATGCAGTCTTGTGTATATATGTATTAGAAACAATTTGGTGTATAAATCGTCCTTGTAGGATGTATGGTTTGGGAGTTATGACGGAAAAAGCACATGTTTTTGGCCAGCTTCCACTCCAAAAAGTGTTCTATAACTCCTAAACTACAAGAGATAGAGCAAACGGCATTTGGACAAAGGAGTATCCCTTCTTAAGGACGAGGACCTGGTGCTCATTTTAATGCATGAATCGTCCTTATCTGATATGTAGTTTTTATTTTAGAAAATAAATAAAAAAAATAAAAATTGACAAAAAAGGACACATGAAATTAACATGAAATCTAATTTTTAAAATTATTTTAAGGATACAGTCTTGTGAGCAGTAGCTTAAGGAACATTTTGATGCATAAATCGTCCTCTTATGATTTATGGTTTAGAAGTTATGGCTAAAAAATCAAAAAAATCGCAAAAAACCACGTCAAAAACTATGATTCATGTAAAAAATTTTAACCAAGATTCTTGAAAAAAAATCAAATTCCAGAAAACTTTTTTCTGAATATGCAGTCTTGTGTATATATGTATTAGAAACAATTTGGTGTATAAATCGTCCTTGTAGGATGTATGGTTTGGGAGTTATGACGGAAAAAGCACATGTTTTTGGCCAGCTTCCACTCCAAAAAGTGTTCTACAACTCCTAAACTACAAGAGATAGAGCAAACGGCATTTGGACAAAGGAGTATCCCTTCTTAAGGACGAGGACCTGGTGCTCATTTTAATGCATGAATCGTCCTTATCTGATATGTAGTTTTTATTTTAGAAAATAAATAAAAAAAATAAAAATTGACAAAAAAGGGCACATGAAATTAACATGAAATCTAATTTTTAAAATTATTTTAAGGATACGGACTTGTGGGCAGTAGCTTAAGGAACATTTTGATGCATAAATCGTCCTTTTATGATGTATGGTTTAGAAGTTATGGCTAAAAAATCAAAAAAATCGCAAAAAACCACGTCAAAAACTATGATTCATGTAAAAAATTTAACCAAGATTCTTGAAAAAAAATCAAATTCCAGAAAACTTTTTTCTGAATATGCAGTCTTGTGTATATATGTATTAGAAACAATTTGGTGTATAAATCGTCCTTGTAGGATGTATGGTTTGGGAGTTATGACGGAAAAAGCACATGTTTTTGGCCAGCTTCCACTCCAAAAAGTGTTCTACAACTCCTAAACTACAAGAGATAGAGCAAACGGCATTTGGACAAAGGAGTATCCCTTCTTAAGGACGAGGACCTGGTGCTCATTTTAATGCATGAATCGTCCTTATCTGATATGTAGTTTTTATTTTAGAAAATAAATAAAAAAAATAAAAATTGACAAAAAAGGGCACATGAAATTAACATGAAATCTAATTTTTAAAATTATTTTAAGGATACGGACTTGTGGGCAGTAGCTTAAGGAACATTTTGATGCATAAATCGTCCTTTTATGATGTATGGTTTAGAAGTTATGGCTAAAAAATCAAAAAAATTGCAAAAAACCACGTCAAAAACTATGATTCATGTAAAAAATTTTAACCAAGATTCTTGAAAAAAAATCAAATTCCAGAAAACTTTTTTCTGAATATGCAGTCTTGTGTATATATGTATTAGAAACAATTTGGTGTATAAATTGTCCTTGTAGGATTTATGGTTTGGGAGTTATGACGGAAAAAGCACATGTTTTTGGCCAGCTTCCACTCCAAAAAGTGTTCTACAACTCCTAAACTACAAGAGATAGAGCAAACGGCATTTGGACAAAGGAGTATCCCTTCTTAAGGACGAGGACCTTGTGCTCATTTTAATGCATGAATCGTCCTTATCTGATATGTAGTTTTTATTTTAGAAAATAAATAAAAAAAATAAAAATTGACAAAAAAGGACACATGAAATTAACATGAAATCTAATTTTTAAAATTATTTTAAGGATACAGTCTTGTGGGCAGTAGCTTAAGGAACATTTTGATGCATAAATCGTCCTCTTATGATGTATGGTTTAGAAGTTATGGCTAAAAAATCAAAAAAATCGCAAAAAACCACGTCAAAAACTATGATTCATGTAAAAAATTTTAACCAAGATTCTTGAAAAAAAATCAAATTCCAGAAAACTTTTTTCTGAATATGCAGTCTTGTGTATATATGTATTAGAAACAATTTGGTGTATAAATCGTCCTTGTAGGATGTATGGTTTGGGAGTTATGACGGAAAAAGCACATGTTTTTGGCCAGCTTCCACTCCAAAAAGTGTTCTACAACTCCTAAACTACAAGAGATAGAGCAAACGGCATTCGGACAAAGGAGTAACCCTTCTTAAGGACGAGGATCTGGTGCTCATTTTAATGCATGAATCGTCCTTATCTGATATGTAGTTTTTATTTTAGAAAATAAATAAAAAAAATAAAAATTGACAAAAAAGGGCACATGAAATTAACATGAAATCTAATTTTTAAAATTATTTTAAGGATACGGACTTGTGGGCAGTAGCTTAAGGAACATTTTGATGCATAAATCGTCCTTTTATGATGTATGGTTTAGAAGTTATGGCTAAAAAATCAAAAAAATCGCAAAAAACCACGTCAAAAACTATGATTCATGTAAAAAATTTTAACCAAGATTCTTGAAAAAAAATCAAATTCCAGAAAACTTTTTTCTGAATATGCAGTCTTGTGTATATATGTATTAGAAACAATTTGGTGTATAAATCGTCCTTGTAGGATGTATGGTTTGGGAGTTATGACGGAAAAAGCACATGTTTTTGGCCAGCTTCCACTCCAAAAAGTGTTCTACAACTCCTAAACTACAAGAGATAGAGCAAACGGCATTTGGACAAAGGAGTATCCCTTCTTAAGGACGAGGACCTGGTGCTCATTTTAATGCATGAATCGTCCTTATCTGATATGTAGTTTTTATTTTAGAAAATAAATAAAAAAAATAAAAATTGACAAAAAAGGGCACATGAAATTAACATGAAATCTAATTTTAAAAATTATTTTAAGGATACGGACTTGTGGGCAGTAGCTTAAGGAACATTTTGATGCATAAATCGTCCTTTTATGATGTATGGTTTAGAAGTTATGGCTAAAAAATCAAAAAAATCGCAAAAAACCACGTCAAAAACTATGATTCATGTAAAAAATTTTAACCAAGATTCTTGAAAAAAAATCAAATTCCAGAAAACTTTTTTCTGAATATGCAGTCTTGTGTATATATGTATTAGAAACAATTTGGTGTATAAATCGTCCTTGTAGGATGTATGGTTTGGGAGTTATGACGGAAAAAGCACATGTTTTTGGCCAGCTTCCACTCCAAAAAGTGTTCTACAACTCCTAAACTACAAGAGATAGAGCAAACGGCATTTGGACAAAGGAGTATCCCTTCTTAAGGACGAGGACCTGGTGCTCATTTTAATGCATGAATCGTCCTTATCTGATATGTAGTTTTTATTTTAGAAAATAAATAAAAAAAATAAAAATTGACAAAAAAGGGCACATGAAATTAACATGAAATCTAATTTTTAAAATTATTTTAAGGATACGGACTTGTGGGCAGTAGCTTAAGGAACATTTTGATGCATAAATCGTCCTTTTATGATGTATGGTTTAGAAGTTATGGCTAAAAAATCAAAAAAATCGCAAAAAACCACGTCAAAAACTATGATTCATGTAAAAAATTTTAACCAAGATTCTTGAAAAAAAATCAAATTCCAGAAAACTTTTTTCTGAATATGCAGTCTTGTGTATATATGTATTAGAAACAATTTGGTGTATAAATCGTCCTTGTAGGATGTATGGTTTGGGAGTTATGACGGAAAAAGCACATGTTTTTGGCCAGCTTCCACTCCAAAAAGTGTTCTACAACTCCTAAACTACAAGAGATAGAGCAAACGGCATTTGGACAAAGGAGTATCCCTTCTTAAGGACGAGGACCTGGTGCTCATTTTAATGCATGAATCGTCCTTATCTGATATGTAGTTTTTATTTTAGAAAATAAATAAAAAAAATAAAAATTGACAAAAAAGGGCACATGAAATTAACATGAAATCTAATTTTTAAAATTATTTTAAGGATACGGACTTGTGGGCAGTAGCTTAAGGAACATTTTGATGCATAAATCGTCCTTTTATGATGTATGGTTTAGAAGTTATGGCTAAAAAATCAAAAAAATTGCAAAAAACCACGTCAAAAACTATGATTCATGTAAAAAATTTTAACCAAGATTCTTGAAAAAAAATCAAATTCCAGAAAACTTTTTTCTGAATATGCAGTCTTGTGTATATATGTATTAGAAACAATTTGGTGTATAAATCGTCCTTGTAGGATGTATGGTTTGGGAGTTATGACGAAAAAAGCACATGTTTTTGGCCAGCTACCACTCCAAAAAGTGTTGTACAACTCCTAAACTACAAGAGATAGAGCAAACGGCATTTGGACAAAGGAGTATCCCTTCTTAAGGACGAGGACCTGGTGCTCATTTTAATGCATGAATCGTCCTTATCTGATATGTAGTTTTTATTTTAGAAAATAAATAAAAAAAATAAAAATTGACAAAAAAGGGCACATGAAATTAACATGAAATCTAATTTTTAAAATTATTTTAAGGATACAGACTTGTGGGCAGTAGCTTAAGGAACATTTTGATGCATAAATCGTCCTTTTATGATGTATGGTTTAGAAGTTATGGCTAAAAAATCAAAAAAATCGCAAAAAACCACGTCAAAAACTATGATTCATGTAAAAAATTTTAACCAAGATTCTTGAAAAAAAATCAAATTCCAGATAACTTTTTTCTGAATATGCAGTCTTGTGTATATATGTATTAGAAACAATTTGGTGTATAAATCGTCCTTGTAGGATGTATGGTTTGGGAGTTATGACGGAAAAAGCACATGTTTTTGGCCAGCTTCCACTCCAAAAAGTGTTCTACAACTCCTAAACTACAAGAGATAGAGCAAACGGCATTTGGACAAAGGAGTATCCCTTCTTAAGGACGAGGACCTGGTGCTCATTTTAATGCATGAATCGTCCTTATCTGATATGTAGTTTTTATTTTAGAAAATAAATAAAAAAAATAAAAATTGACAAAAAAGGGCACATGAAATTAACATGAAATCTAATTTTTAATTTTTTCCAAGATTCTTGAAAAAAAATCAAATTCCAGAAAACTTTTTTCTGAATATGCAGTCTTGTGTATATATGTATTAGAAACAATTTGGTGTATAAATCGTCCTTGTAGGATGTATGGTTTGGGAGTTATGACGGAAAAAGCACATGTTTTTGGCCAGCTTCCACTCCAAAAAGTGTTCTACAACTCCTAAACTACAAGAGATAGAGCAAACGGCATTTGGACAAAGGAGTATCCCTTCTTAAGGACGAGGACCTGGTGCTCATTTTAATGCATGAATCGTCCTTATCTGATATGTAGTTTTTATTTTAGAAAATAAATAAAAAAAATAAAAATTGACAAAAAAGGGCACATGAAATTAACATGAAATCTAATTTTAAAAATTATTTTAAGGATACGGACTTGTGGGCAGTAGCTTAAGGAACATTTTGATGCATAAATCGTCCTTTTATGATGTATGGTTTAGAAGTTATGGCTAAAAAATCAAAAAAATCGCAAAAAACCACGTCAAAAACTATGATTCATGTAAAAAATTTTAACCAAGATTCTTGAAAAAAAATCAAATTCCAGAAAACTTTTTTCTGAATATGCAGTCTTGTGTATATATGTATTAGAAACAATTTGGTGTATAAATCGTCCTTGTAGGATGTATGGTTTGGGAGTTATGACGGAAAAAGCACATGTTTTTGGCCAGCTTCCACTCCAAAAAGTGTTCTACAACTCCTAAACTACAAGAGATAGAGCAAACGGCATTTGGACAAAGGAGTATCCCTTCTTAAGGACGAGGACCTGGTGCTCATTTTAATGCATGAATCGTCCTTATCTGATATGTAGTTTTTATTTTAGAAAATAAATAAAAAAAATAAAAATTGACAAAAAAGGGCACATGAAATTAACATGAAATCTAATTTTTAAAATTATTTTAAGGATACGGACTTGTGGGCAGTAGCTTAAGGAACATTTTGATGCATAAATCGTCCTTTTATGATGTATGGTTTAGAAGTTATGGCTAAAAAATCAAAAAAATCGCAAAAAACCACGTCAAAAACTATGATTCATGTAAAAAATTTTAACCAAGATTCTTGAAAAAAAATCAAATTCCAGAAAACTTTTTTCTGAATATGCAGTCTTGTGTATATATGTATTAGAAACAATTTGGTGTATAAATCGTCCTTGTAGGATGTATGGTTTGGGAGTTATGACGGAAAAAGCACATGTTTTTGGCCAGCTTCCACTCCAAAAAGTGTTCTACAACTCCTAAACTACAAGAGATAGAGCAAACGGCATTTGGACAAAGGAGTATCCCTTCTTAAGGACGAGGACCTGGTGCTCATTTTAATGCATGAATCGTCCTTATCTGATATGTAGTTTTTATTTTAGAAAATAAATAAAAAAAATAAAAATTGACAAAAAAGGGCACATGAAATTAACATGAAATCTAATTTTTAAAATTATTTTAAGGATACGGACTTGTGGGCAGTAGCTTAAGGAACATTTTGATGCATAAATCGTCCTTTTATGATGTATGGTTTAGAAGTTATGGCTAAAAAATCAAAAAAATTGCAAAAAACCACGTCAAAAACTATGATTCATGTAAAAAATTTTAACCAAGATTCTTGAAAAAAAATCAAATTCCAGAAAACTTTTTTCTGAATATGCAGTCTTGTGTATATATGTATTAGAAACAATTTGGTGTATAAATCGTCCTTGTAGGATGTATGGTTTGGGAGTTATGACGAAAAAAGCACATGTTTTTGGCCAGCTACCACTCCAAAAAGTGTTGTACAACTCCTAAACTACAAGAGATAGAGCAAACGGCATTTGGACAAAGGAGTATCCCTTCTTAAGGACGAGGACCTGGTGCTCATTTTAATGCATGAATCGTCCTTATCTGATATGTAGTTTTTATTTTAGAAAATAAATAAAAAAAATAAAAATTGACAAAAAAGGGCACATGAAATTAACATGAAATCTAATTTTTAAAATTATTTTAAGGATACAGACTTGTGGGCAGTAGCTTAAGGAACATTTTGATGCATAAATCGTCCTTTTATGATGTATGGTTTAGAAGTTATGGCTAAAAAATCAAAAAATCGCACAAAACAACGTCAAAAACTATGATTCATGTAAAAAATTTTAACAAAGATTCTTGAAAAAAAATCAAATTCCAGAAAACTTTTTTCTGAATATGCAGTCTTGTGTATATATGTATTAGAAACAATTTGGTGTATAAATCGTCCTTGTAGGATGTACAGTTTGGGAGTTATGACGGAAAAAGCACATGTTTTTGGCCAGCTACCACTCCAAAAAGTGTTGTACAACTCCTAAACTACAAGAGATAGAGCAAACGGCATTTGGACAAAGGAGTATCCCTTCTTAAGGACGAGGACCTGGTGCTCATTTTAATGCATGAATCGTCCTTATCTGATATGTAGTTTTTATTTTAGAAAATAAATAAAAAAAATAAAAATTGACAAAAAAGGGCACATGAAATTAACATGAAATCTAATTTTTAAAATTATTTTAAGGATACAGACTTGTGGGCAGTAGCTTAAGGAACATTTTGATGCATAAATCGTCCTTTTATGATGTATGGTTTAGAAGTTATGGCTAAAAAATCAAAAAAATCGCAAAAAAACCACGTCAAAAACTATGATTCATGTAAAAAATTTTAACCAAGATTCTTGAAAAAAAATCAAATTCCAGATAACTTTTTTCTGAATATGCAGTCTTGTGTATATATGTATTAGAAACAATTTGGTGTATAAATCGTCCTTGTAGGATGTATGGTTTGGGAGTTATGACGGAAAAAGCACATGTTTTTGGCCAGCTTCCACTCCAAAAAGTGTTCTACAACTCCTAAACTACAAGAGATAGAGCAAACGGCATTTGGACAAAGGAGTATCCCTTCTTAAGGACGAGGACCTGGTGCTCATTTTAATGCATGAATCGTCCTTATCTGATATGTAGTTTTTATTTTAGAAAATAAATAAAAAAAATAAAAATTGACAAAAAAGGGCACATGAAATTAACATGAAATCTAATTTTTAAAATTATTTTAAGGATACGGACTTGTGGGCAGTAGCTTAAGGAACATTTTGATGCATAAATCGTCCTTTTATGATGTATGGTTTAGAAGTTATGGCTAAAAAATCAAAAAAATTGCAAAAAACCACGTCAAAAACTATGATTCATGTAAAAAATTTTAACCAAGATTCTTGAAAAAAAATCAAATTCCAGAAAAATTTTTTCTGAATATGCAGTCTTGTGTATATATGTATTAGAAACCATTTGGTGTATAAATCGTCCTTGTAGGATGTATGGTTTGGGAGTTATGACGAAAAAAGCACATGTTTTTGGCCAGCTACCACTCCAAAAAGTGTTGTACAACTCCTAAACTACAAGAGATAGAGCAAACGGCATTTGGACAAAGGAGTATCCCTTCTTAAGGACGAGGACCTGGTGCTCATTTTAATGCATGAATCGTCCTTATCTGATATGTAGTTTTTATTTTAGAAAATAAATAAAAAAAATAAAAATTGACAAAAAAGGGCACATGAAATTAACATGAAATCTAATTTTTAAAATTATTTTAAGGATACAGACTTGTGGGCAGTAGCTTAAGGAACATTTTGATGCATAAATCGTCCTTTTATGATGTATGGTTTAGAAGTTATGGCTAAAAAATCAAAAAATCGCACAAAACAACGTCAAAAACTATGATTCATGTAAAAAATTTTAACAAAGATTCTTGAAAAAAAATCAAATTCCAGAAAACTTTTTTCTGAATATGCAGTCTTGTGTATATATGTATTAGAAACAATTTGGTGTATAAATCGTCCTTGTAGGATGTACAGTTTGGGAGTTATGACGGAAAAAGCACATGTTTTTGGCCAGCTACCACTCCAAAAAGTGTTGTACAACTCCTAAACTACAAGAGATAGAGCAAACGGCATTTGGACAAAGGAGTATCCCTTCTTAAGGACGAGGACCTGGTGCTCATTTTAATGCATGAATCGTCCTTATCTGATATGTAGTTTTTATTTTAGAAAATAAATAAAAAAAATAAAAATTGACAAAAAAGGGCACATGAAATTAACATGAAATCTAATTTTTAAAATTATTTTAAGGACACAGACTTGTGGGCAGTAGCTTAAGGAACATTTTGATGCATAAATCGTCCTTTTATGATGTATGGTTTAGAAGTTATGGCTAAAAAATCAAAAAAATCGCAAAAAACCACGTCAAAAACTATGATTCATGTAAAAAATTTTAACCAAGATTCTTGAAAAAAAATCAAATTCCAGATAACTTTTTTCTGAATATGCAGTCTTGTGTATATATGTATTAGAAACAATTTGGTGTATAAATCGTCCTTGTAGGATGTATGGTTTGGGAGTTATGACGGAAAAAGCACATGTTTTTGGCCAGCTTCCACTCCAAAAAGTGTTCTACAACTCCTAAACTACAAGAGATAGAGCAAACGGCATTTGGACAAAGGAGTATCCCTTCTTAAGGACGAGGACCTGGTGCTCATTTTAATGCATGAATCGTCCTTATCTGATATGTAGTTTTTATTTTAGAAAATAAATAAAAAAAATAAAAATTGACAAAAAAGGGCACATGAAATTAACATGAAATCTAATTTTAAAAATTATTTTAAGGATACAGACTTGTGGGCAGTAGCTTAAGGAACATTTTGATGCATAAATCGTCCTTTTATGATGTATGGTTTAGAAGTTATGGCTAAAAAATCAAAAAATCGCACAAAACCACGTCAAAAACTATGATTCATGTAAAAAATTTTAACCAAGATTCTTGAAAAAAAATCAAATTCCAGAAAACTTTTTTCTGAATATGCAGTCTTGTGTATATATGTATTAGAAACAATTTGGTGTATAAATCGTCCTTGTAGGATGTATGGTTTGGGAGTTATGACGGAAAAAGCACATGTTTTTGGCCAGCTTCCACTCCAAAAAGTGTTCTACAACTCCTAAACTACAAGAGATAGAGCAAACGGCATTTGGACAAAGGAGTATCCCTTCTTAAGGACGAGGACCTGGTGCTCATTTTAATGCATGAATCGTCCTTATCTGATATGTAGTTTTTATTTTAGAAAATAAATAAAAAAAATAAAAATTGACAAAAAAGGGCACATGAAATTAACATGAAATCTAATTTTAAAAATTATTTTAAGGATACAGACTTGTGGGCAGTAGCTTAAGGAACATTTTGATGCATAAATCGTCCTTTTATGATGTATGGTTTAGAAGTTATGGCTAAAAAATCAAAAAATCGCACAAAACCACGTCAAAAACTATGATTCATGTAAAAAATTTTAACCAAGATTCTTGAAAAAAAATCAAATTCCAGAAAACTTTTTTCTGAATATGCAGTCTTGTGTATATATGTATTAGAAACAATTTGGTGTATAAATCGTCCTTGTAGGATGTATGGTTTGGGAGTTATGACGGAAAAAGCACATGTTTTTGGCCAGCTTCCACTCCAAAAAGTGTTCTACAACTCCTAAACTACAAGAGATAGAGCAAACGGCATTTGGACAAAGGAGTATCCCTTCTTAAGGACGAGGACCTGGTGCTCATTTTAATGCATGAATCGTCTTTATCTGATATGTAGTTTTTATTTTAGAAAATAAATAAAAAAAATAAAAATTGACAAAAAAGGGCACATGAAATTAACATGAAATCTAATTTTTAAAATTATTTTAAGGATACAGACTTGTGGGCAGTAGCTTAAGGAACATTTTGATGCATAAATCGTCCTTTTATGATGTATGGTTTAGAAGTTATGGCTAAAAAATCAAAAAATCGCACAAAACCACGTCAAAAACTATGATTCATGTAAAAAATTTTAACTAAGATTCTTGAAAAAAAATCAAGTTCCAGAAAACTTTTTTCTGAATATGCAGTCTTGTGTATATATGTATTAGAAACAATTTGGTGTATAAATCGTCCTTGTAGGATGTATGGTTTGGGAGTTATGACGGAAAAAGCACATGTTTTTGGCCAGCTTCCACTCCAAAAAGTGTTCTACAACTCCTAAACTACAAGAGATAGAGCAAACGGCATTTGGACAAAGGAGTATCCCTTCTTAAGGACGAGGACCTGGTGCTCATTTTAATGCATGAATCGTCCTTATCTGATATGTAGTTTTTATTTTAGAAAATAAATAAAAAAAAAAATTGACAAAAAAGGGCACATGAAATCTAATTTTTAAAATTATTTTAAGGGCAGTAGCTTAAGGAACATTTTGATGCATAAATCGTCCTCTTATGATGTATGGTTTAGAAGTTATGGCTAAAAAATCAAAAAAATCGCAAAAAACCACGTCAAAAACTATGATTCATGTAAAAAATTTTAACCAAGATTCTTGAAAAAAAAATCAAATTCCAGAAAACTTTTTTCTGAATATGCAGTCTTGTGTATATATGTATTAGAAACAATTTGGTGTATAAATCGTCCTTGTAGGATGTATGGTTTGGGAGTTATGACGGAAAAAGCACATGTTTTTGGCCAGCTTCCACTCCAAAAAGTGTTCTACAACTCCTAAACTACAAGAGATAGAGCAAACGGCATTTGGACAAAGGAGTATCCCTTCTTAAGGACGAGGACCTGGTGCTCATTTTAATGCATGAATCGTCCTTATCTGATATGTAGTTTTTATTTTAGAAAATAAATAAAAAAAATAAAAATTGACAAAAAAGGACACATGAAATTAACATGAAATCTAATTTTTAAAATTATTTTAAGGGCAGTAGCTTAAGGAACATTTTGATGCATAAATCGTCCTCTTATGATGTATGGTTTAGAAGTTATGGCTAAAAAATCAAAAAAATCGCAAAAAACCACGTCAAAAACTATGATTCATGTAAAAAAATTTAACCAAGATTCTTGAAAAAAAATCAAATTCCAGAAAACTTTTTTCTGAATATGCAGTCTTGTGTATATATGTATTAGAAACAATTTGGTGTATAAATCGTCCTTGTAGGGTGTATGGTTTGGGAGTTATGACGGAAAAAGAACATGTTTTTGGCCAGCTTCCACTCCAAAAAGTGTTCTACAACTCCTAAACTACAAGAGATAGAGCAAACGGCATTTGGACAAAGGAGTATCCCTTCTTAAGGACGAGGACCTGGTGCTCATTTTAATGCATGAATCGTCCTTATCTGATATGTAGTTTTTATTTTAGAAAATAAATAAAAAAAATAAAAATTGACAAAAAAGGGCACATGAAATTAACATGAAATCTAATTTTTAAAATTATTTTAAGGATACGGACTTGTGGGCAGTAGCTTAAGGAACATTTTGATGCATAAATCGTCCTTTTATGATGTATGGTTTAGAAGTTATGGCTAAAAAATCAAAAAAATTGCAAAAAACCACGTCAAAAACTATGATTCATGTAAAAAATTTTAACCAAGATTCTTGAAAAAAAAATCAAATTCCAGAAAACTTTTTTCTGAATATGCAGTCTTGTGTATATATGTATTAGAAACAATTTGGTGTATAAATCGTCCTTGTAGGATGTATGGTTTGGGAGTTATGACGGAAAAAGCACATGTTTTTGGCCAGCTTCCACTCCAAAAAGTGTTCTACAACTCCTAAACTACAAGAGATAGAGCAAACGGCATTTGGACAAAGGAGTATCCCTTCTTAAGGACGAGGACCTGGTGCTCATTTTAATGCATGAATCGTCCTTATCTGATATGTAGTTTTTATTTTAGAAAATAAATAAAAAAAATAAAAATTGACAAAAAAGGGCACATGAAATTAACATGAAATCTAATTTTTAAAATTATTTTAAGGATACGGACTTGTGGGCAGTAGCTTAAGGAACATTTTGATGCATAAATCGTCCTTTTATGATGTATGGTTTAGAAGTAATGGCTAAAAAATCAAAAAAATTGCAAAAAACCACGTCAAAAACTATGATTCATGTAAAAAATTTTAACCAAGATTCTTGAAAAAAAATCAAATTCCAGATAACTTTTTTCTGAATATGCAGTCTTGTGTATATATGTATTAGAAACAATTTGGTGTATAAATCGTCCTTGTAGGATGTATGGTTTGGGAGTTATGACGGAAAAAGCACATGTTTTTGGCCAGCTTCCACTCCAAAAAGTGTTCTACAACTCCTAAACTACAAGAGATAGAGCAAACGGCATTTGGACAAAGGAGTATCCCTTCTTAAGGACGAGGACCTGGTGCTCATTTTAATGCATGAATCGTCCTTATCTGATATGTAGTTTTTATTTTAGAAAATAAATAAAAAAAATAAAAATTGACAAAAAAGGGCACATGAAATTAACATGAAATCTAATTTTTAAAATTATTTTAAGGATACGGACTTGTGGGCAGCAGCTTAAGGAACATTTTGATGCATAAATCGTCCTCTTATGATGTATGGTTTAGAAGTTATGGCTAAAAAATCAAAAAAATCGCAAAAAACCACGTCAAAAACTATGATTCATGTAAAAAATTTTAACCAAGATTCTTGAAAAAAAATCAAATTCCAGAAAACTTTTTTCTGAATATGCAGTCTTGTGTATATATGTATTAGAAACAATTTGGTGTATAAATCGTCCTTGTAGGATGTATGGTTTGGGAGTTATGACGGAAAAAGCACATGTTTTTGGCCAGCTTCCACTCCAAAAAGTGTTCTACAACTCCTAAACTACAAGAGATAGAGCAAACGGCATTTGGACAAAGGAGTATCCCTTCTTAAGGACGAGGACCTGGTGCTCATTCTAATGCATGAATCGTCCTTATCTGATATGTAGTTTTTATTTTAGAAAATAAATAAAAAAAATAAAAATTGACAAAAAAGGGCACATGAAATTAACATGAAATCTAATTTTTAAAATTATTTTAAAGATACAGACTTGTGGGCAGTAGCTTAAGGAACATTTTGATGCATAAATCGTCCTTTTATGATGTATGGTTTAGAAGTTATGGCTAAAAAATCAAAAAATCGCACAAAACCACGTCAAAAACTATGATTCATGTAAAAAATTTTAACTAAGATTCTTGAAAAAAAATCAAATTCCAGAAAACTTTTTTCTGAATATGCAGTCTTGTGTATATATGTATTAGAAACAATTTGGTGTATAAATCGTCCTTGTAGGATGTATGGTTTGGGAGTTATGACGGAAAAAGCACATGTTTTTGGCCAGCTTCCACTCCAAAAAGTGTTCTACAACTCCTAAACTACAAGAGATAGAGCAAACGGCATTTGGACAAAGGAGTATCCCTTCTTAAGGACGAGGACCTGGTGCTCATTCTAATGCATGAATCGTCCTTATCTGATATGTAGTTTTTATTTTAGAAAATAAATAAAAAAAATAAAAATTGACAAAAAAGGACACATGAAATTAACATGAAATCTAATTTTTAAAATTATTTTAAGGGCAGTAGCTTAAGGAACATTTTGATGCATAAATCGTCCTCTTATGATGTATGGTTTAGAAGTTATGGCTAAAAAATCAAAAAAATCGCAAAAAACCACGTCAAAAACTATGATTCATGTAAAAAATTTTAACCAAGATTCTTGAAAAAAAAAATCAAATTCCAGAAAACTTTTTTCTGAATATGCAGTCTTGTGTATATATGTATTAGAAACAATTTGGTGTATAAATCGTCCTTGTAGGATGTATGGTTTGGGAGTTATGACGGAAAAAGCACATGTTTTTGGCCAGCTTCCACTCCAAAAAGTGTTCTACAACTCCTAAACTACAAGAGATAGAGCAAACGGCATTTGGACAAAGGAGTATCCCTTCTTAAGGACGAGGACCTGGTGCTCATTTTAATGCATGAATCGTCCTTATCTGATATGTAGTTTTTATTTTAGAAAATAAATAAAAAAAATAAAAATTGACAAAAAAGGACACATGAAATTAACATGAAATCTAATTTTTAAAATTATTTTAAGGGCAGTAGCTTAAGGAACATTTTGATGCATAAATCGTCCTCTTATGATGTATGGTTTAGAAGTTATGGCTAAAAAATCAAAAAAATCGCAAAAAACCACGTCAAAAACTATGATTCATGTAAAAAAATTTAACCAAGATTCTTGAAAAAAAATCAAATTCCAGAAAACTTTTTTCTGAATATGCAGTCTTGTGTATATATGTATTAGAAACAATTTGGTGTATAAATCGTCCTTGTAGGGTGTATGGTTTGGGAGTTATGACGGAAAAAGAACATGTTTTTGGCCAGCTTCCACTCCAAAAAGTGTTCTACAACTCCTAAACTACAAGAGATAGAGCAAACGGCATTTGGACAAAGGAGTATCCCTTCTTAAGGACGAGGACCTGGTGCTCATTTTAATGCATGAATCGTCCTTATCTGATATGTAGTTTTTATTTTAGAAAATAAATAAAAAAAATAAAAATTGACAAAAAAGGGCACATGAAATTAACATGAAATCTAATTTTTAAAATTATTTTAAGGATACGGACTTGTGGGCAGTAGCTTAAGGAACATTTTGATGCATAAATCGTTCTTTTATGATGTATGGTTTAGAAGTTATGGCTAAAAAATCAAAAAAATCGCAAAAAACCACGTCAAAAACTATGATTCATGTAAAAAATTTTAACTAAGATTCTTGAAAAAAAATCAAATTCCAGAAAACTTTTTTCTGAATATGCAGTCTTGTGTATATATGTATTAGAAACAATTTGGTGTATAAATCGTCCTTGTAGGATGTACAGTTTGGGAGTTATGACGGAAAAAGCACATGTTTTTGGCCAGCTACCACTCCAAAAAGTGTTGTACAACTCCTAAACTACAAGAGATAGAGCAAACGGCATTTGGACAAAGGAGTATCCCTTCTTAAGGACGAGGACCTGGTGCTCATTTTAATGCATGAATCGTCCTTATCTGATATGTAGTTTTTATTTTAGAAAATAAATAAAAAAAATAAAAATTGACAAAAAAGGGCACATGAAATTAACATGAAATCTAATTTTTAAAATTATTTTAAGGATACGGACTTGTGGGCAGTAGCTTAAGGAACATTTTGATGCATAAATCGTCCTTTTATGATGTATGGTTTAGAAGTAATGGCTAAAAAATCAAAAAAATTGCAAAAAACCACGTCAAAAACTATGATTCATGTAAAAAAATTTTAACCAAGATTCTTGAAAAAAAATCAAATTCCAGATAACTTTTTTCTGAATATGCAGTCTTGTGTATATATGTATTAGAAACAATTTGGTGTATAAATCGTCCTTGTAGGATGTATGGTTTGGGAGTTATGACGGAAAAAGCACATGTTTTTGGCCAGCTTCCACTCCAAAAAGTGTTCTACAACTCCTAAACTACAAGAGATAGAGCAAACGGCATTTGGACAAAGGAGTATCTCTTCTTAAGGACGAGGACCTGGTGCTCATTTTAATGCATGAATCGTCCTTATCTGATATGTAGTTTTTATTTTAGAAAATAAATAAAAAAAATAAAAATTGACAAAAAAGGGCACATGAAATTAACATGAAATCTAATTTTTAAAATTATTTTAAGGATACGGACTTGTGGGCAGTAGCTTAAGGAACATTTTGATGCATAAATCGTCCTTTTATGATGTATGGTTTAGAAGTTATGGCTAAAAAATCAAAAAAATCGCAAAAAACCACGTCAAAAACTATGATTCATGTAAAAAATTTTAACTAAGATTCTTGAAAAAAAATCAAATTCCAGAAAACTTTTTTCTGAATATGCAGTCTTGTGTATATATGTATTAGAAACAATTTGGTGTATAAATCGTCCTTGTAGGATGTACAGTTTGGGAGTTATGACGGAAAAAGCACATGTTTTTGGCCAGCTACCACTCCAAAAAGTGTTGTACAACTCCTAAACTACAAGAGATAGAGCAAACGGCATTTGGACAAAGGAGTATCCCTTTTTAAGGACGAGGACCTGGTGCTCATTTTAATGCATGAATCGTCCTTATCTGATATGTAGTTTTTATTTTAGAAAATAAATAAAAAAAGTAAAAATTGACAAAAAAAGGCACATGAAATTAACATGAAATCTAATTTTTAAAATTATTTTAAGGATACGGACTTGTGGGCAGTAGCTTAAGGAACATTTTGATGCATAAATCGTCCTTTTATGATGTATGGTTTAGAAGTTATGGCTAAAAAATCAAAAAATCGCACAAAACCACGTCAAAAACTATGATTCATGTAAAAAATTTTAACTAAGATTCTTGAAAAGAAATCAAATTCCAGAAAACTTTTTTCTGAATATGCAGTCTTGTGTATATATGTATTAGAAACAATTTGGTGTATAAATCGTCCTTGTAGGATGTATGGTTTGGGAGTTATGACGGAAAAAGCACATGTTTTTGGCCAGCTTCCACTCCAAAAAGTGTTCTACAACTCCTAAACTACAAGAGATAGAGCAAACGGCATTTGGACAAAGGAGTATCCCTTCTTAAGGACGAGGACCTGGTGCTCATTTTAATGCATGAATCGTCCTTATCTGATATGTAGTTTTTATTTTAGAAAATAAATAAAAAAAATAAAAATTGACAAAAAAGGGCACATGAAATTAACATGAAATCTAATTTTTAAAATTATTTTAAGGATACGGACTTGTGGGCAGTAGCTTAAGGAACATTTTGATGCATAAATCGTCCTTTTATGATGTATGGTTTAGAAGTTATGGCTAAAAAATCAAAAAAATCGCAAAAAACCACGTCAAAAACTATGATTCATGTAAAAAATTTTAACTAAGATTCTTGAAAAAAAATCAAATTCCAGAAAACTTTTTTCTGAATATGCAGTCTTGTGTATATATGTATTAGAAACAATTTGGTGTATAAATCGTCCTTGTAGGATGTACAGTTTGGGAGTTATGACGGAAAAAGCACATGTTTTTGGCCAGCTACCACTCCAAAAAGTGTTGTACAACTCCTAAACTACAAGAGATAGAGCAAACGGCATTTGGACAAAGGAGTATCCCTTCTTAAGGACGAGGACCTGGTGCTCATTTTAATGCATGAATCGTCCTTATCTGATATGTAGTTTTTATTTTAGAAAATAAATAAAAAAAATAAAAATTGACAAAAAAGGGCACATGAAATTAACATGAAATCTAATTTTTAAAATTATTTTAAGGATACGGACTTGTGGGCAGTAGCTTAAGGAACATTTTGATGCATAAATCGTCCTCTTATGATGTATGGTGTAGAAGTTATGGCTAAAAAATCAAAAAAATCGCAAAAAACCACGTCAAAAACTATGATTCATGTAAAAAATTTTAACCAAGATTCTTGAAAAAAAATCAAATTCCAGAAAACTTTTTTCTGAATATGCAGTCTTGTGTATATATGTATTAGAAACAATTTGGTGTATAAATCGTCCTTGTAGGATGTATGGTTTGGGAGTTATGACGGAAAAAGCACATGTTTTTGGCCAGCTTCCACTCCAAAAAGTGTTCTACAACTCCTAAACTACAAGAGATAGAGCAAACGGCATTTGGACAAAGGAGTATCCCTTCTTAAGGACGAGGACCTGGTGCTCATTCTAATGCATGAATCGTCCTTATCTGATATGTAGTTTTTATTTTAGAAAATAAATAAAAAAAATAAAAATTGACAAAAAAGGACACATGAAATTAACATGAAATCTAATTTTTAAAATTATTTTAAGGATACAGTCTTGTGGGCAGTAACTTAAGGAACATTTTGATGCATAAATCGTCCTCTTATGATGTATGGTTTAGAAGTTATGGCTAAATAATCAAAAAAATCGCAAAAAACCACGTCAAAAACTATGATTCAGTAAAAAATTTTAACTAAGATTCTTGAAAAAAAATCAAATTCCAGAAAACTTTTTTCTGAATATGCAGTCTTGTGTATATATGTATTAGAAACAATTTGGTGTATAAATCGTCCTTGTAGGATGTACAGTTTGGGAGTTATGACGGAAAAAGCACATGTTTTTGGCCAGCTACCACTCCAAAAAGTGTTGTACAACTCCTAAACTACAAGAGATAGAGCAAACGGCATTTGGACAAAGGAGTATCTCTTCTTAAGGACGAGGACCTGGTGCTCATTTTAATGCATGAATCGTCCTTATCTGATATGTAGTTTTTATTTTAGAAAATAAATAAAAAAAATAAAAATTGACAAAAAAGGGCACATGAAATTAACATGAAATCTAATTTTTAAAATTATTTTAAGGATACGGACTTGTGGGCAGTAGCTTAAGGAACATTTTGATGCATAAATCGTCCTTTTATGATGTATGGTTTAGAAGTTATGGCTAAAAAATCAAAAAAATCGCAAAAAACCACGTCAAAAACTATGATTCATGTAAAAAATTTTAACTAAGATTCTTGAAAAAAAATCAAATTCCAGAAAACTTTTTTGTGAATATGCAGTCTTGTGTATATATGTATTAGAAACAATTTGGTGTATAAATCGTCCTTGTAGGATGTACAGTTTGGGAGTTATGACGGAAAAAGCACATGTTTTTGGCCAGCTACCACTCCAAAAAGTGTTCTACAACTCCTAAACTACAAGAGATAGAGCAAACGGCATTTGGACAAAGGAGTATCCCTTCTTAAGGACGAGGACCTGGTGCTCATTTTAATGCATGAATCGTCCTTATCTGATATGTAGTTTTTATTTTAGAAAATAAATAAAAAAAATAAAAATTGACAAAAAAGGGCACATGAAATTAACATGAAATCTAATTTTTAAAATTATTTTAAGGATACGGACTTGTGGGCAGTAGCTTAAGGAACATTTTGATGCATAAATCGTCCTTTTATGATGTATGGTTTAGAAGTTATGGCTAAAAAATCAAAAAATCGCACAAAACCACGTCAAAAACTATGATTCATGTAAAAAATTTTAACTAAGATTCTTGAAAAGAAATCAAATTCCAGAAAACTTTTTTCTGAATATGCAGTCTTGTGTATATATGTATTAGAAACAATTTGGTGTATAAATCGTCCTTGTAGGATGTATGGTTTGGGAGTTATGACGGAAAAAGCACATGTTTTTGGCCAGCTTCCACTCCAAAAAGTGTTCTACAACTCCTAAACTACAATACAAGAGATAGAGCAAACGGCATTTGGACAAAGGAGTATCCCTTCTTAAGGACGAGGACCTGGTGCTCATTTTAATGCATGAATCGTCCTTATCTGATATGTAGTTTTTATTTTAGAAAATAAATAAAAAAAATAAAAATTGACAAAAAAGGGCACATGAAATTAACATGAAATCTAATTTTTAAAATTATTTTAAGGATACGGACTTGTGGGCAGTAGCTTAAGGAACATTTTGATGCATAAATCGTCCTTTTATGATGTATGGTTTAGAAGTTATGGCTAAAAAATCAAAAAAATCGCAAAAAACCACGTCAAAAACTATGATTCATGTAAAAAATTTTAACCAAGATTCTTGAAAAAAAATCAAATTCCAGAAAACTTTTTTCTGAATATGCAGTCTTGTGTATATATGTATTAGAAACAATTTGGTGTATAAATCGTCCTTGTAGGATGTATGGTTTGGGAGTTATGACGGAAAAAGCACATGTTTTTGGCCAGCTTCCACTCCAAAAAGTGTTCTACAACTCCTAAACTACAAGAGATAGAGCAAACGGCATTTGGACAAAGGAGTATCCCTTCTTAAGGACGAGGACCTGGTGCTCATTCTAATGCATGAATCGTCCTTATCTGATATGTAGTTTTTATTTTAGAAAATAAATAAAAAAAATAAAAATTGACAAAAAAGGACACATGAAATTAACATGAAATCTAATTTTTAAAATTATTTTAAGGATACAGTCTTGTGGGCAGTAACTTAAGGAACATTTTGATGCATAAATCGTCCTCTTATGATGTATGGTTTAGAAGTTATGGCTAAATAATCAAAAAAATCGCAAAAAACCACGTCAAAAACTATGATTCATGTAAAAAATTTTAACCAAGATTCTTGAAAAAAAATCAAATTCCAGAAAACTTTTTTCTGAATATGCAGTCTTGTGTATATATGTATTAGAAACAATTTGGTGTATAAATCGTCCTTGTAGGATGTATGGTTTGGGAGTTATGACGGAAAAAGCACATGTTTTTGGCCAGCTTCCACTCCAAAAAGTGTTCTACAACTCCTAAACTACAAGAGATAGAGCAAACGGCATTTGGACAAAGGAGTATCCCTTCTTAAGGACGAGGACCTGGTGCTCATTCTAATGCATGAATCGTCCTTATCTGATATGTAGTTTTTATTTTAGAAAATAAATAAAAAAAATAAAAATTGACAAAAAAGGACACATGAAATTAACATGAAATCTAATTTTTAAAATTATTTTAAGGATACAGTCTTGTGGGCAGTAGCTTAAGGAACATTTTGATGCATAAATCGTCCTCTTATGATGTATGGTTTAGAAATTATGGCTAAAAAATCAAAAAAATCGCAAAAAACCACGTCAAAAACTATGATTCATGTAAAAAATTTTAACCAAGATTCTTGAAAAAAAATCAAATTCCAGAAAACTTTTTTCTGAATATGCAGTCTTGTGTATATATGTATTAGAAACAATTTGGTGTATAAATCGTCCTTGTAGGATGTATGGTTTGGGAGTTATGACGGAAAAAGCACATGTTTTTGGCCAGCTTCCACTCCAAAAAGTGTTCTACAACTCCTAAACTACAAGAGATAGAGCAAACGGCATTTGGACAAAGGAGTATCCCTTCTTAAGGACGAGGACCTGGTGCTCATTCTAATGCATGAATCGTCCTTATCTGATATGTAGTTTTTATTTTAGAAAATAAATAAAAAAAATAAAAATTGACAAAAAAGGACACATGAAATTAACATGAAATCTAATTTTTAAAATTATTTTAAGGATACAGTCTTGTGGGCAGTAACTTAAGGAACATTTTGATGCATAAATCGTCCTTTTATGATGTATGGTTTAGAAGTTATGGCTAAATAATCAAAAAAATCGCAAAAAACCACGTCAAAAACTATGATTCATGTAAAAAATTTTAACCAAGATTCTTGAAAAAAAATCAAATTCCAGAAAACTTTTTTCTGAATATGCAGTCTTGTGTATATATGTATTAGAAACAATTTGGTGTATAAATCGTCCTTGTAGGATGTATGGTTTGGGAGTTATGACGGAAAAAGCACATGTTTTTGGCCAGCTTCCACTCCAAAAAGTGTTCTACAACTCCTAAACTACAAGAGATAGAGCAAACGGCATTTAGACAAAGGAGTATCTTTTCTTAAGGACGAGGACCTGGTGCTCATTTTAATGCATGAATCGTCCTTATCTGATATGTAGTTTTTATTTTAGAAAATAAATAAAAAAAATAAAAATTGACAAAAAAGGACACATGAAATTAACATGAAATCTAATTTTTAAAATTATTTTAAGGATACAGTCTTGTGGGCAGTAACTTAAGGAACATTTTGATGCATAAATCGTCCTCTTATGATGTATGGTTTAGAAGTTATGGCTAAATAATCAAAAAAATCGCAAAAAACCACGTCAAAAACTATGATTCATGTAAAAAATTTTAACCAAGATTCTTGAAAAAAAATCAAATTCCAGAAAACTTTTTTCTGAATATGCAGTCTTGTGTATATATGTATTAGAAACAATTTGGTGTATAAATCGTCCTTGTAGGATGTATGGTTTGGGAGTTATGACGGAAAAAGCACATGTTTTTGGCCAGCTTCCACTCCAAAAAGTGTTGTACAACTCCTAAACTACAAGAGATAGAGCAAACGGCATTTGGACAAAGGAGTATCCCTTCTTAAGGACGAGGACCTGGTGCTCATTTTAATGCATGAATCGTCCTTATCTGATATGTAGTTTTTATTTTAGAAAATAAATAAAAAAAATAAAAATTGACAAAAAAGGGCACATGAAATTAACATGAAATCTAATTTTTAAAATTATTTTAAGGATACGGACTTGTGGGCAGTAGCTTAAGGAACATTTTGATGCATAAATCGTCCTTTTATGATGTATGGTTTAGAAGTTATGGCTAAAAAATCAAAAAAATCGCAAAAAACCACGTCAAAAACTATGATTCATGTAAAAAATTTTAACCAAGATTCTTGAAAAAAAATCAAATTCCAGAAAACTTTTTTCTGAATATGCAGTCTTGTGTATATATGTATTAGAAACAATTTGGTGTATAAATCGTCCTTGTAGGATGTATGGTTTGGGAGTTATGACGGAAAAAGCACATGTTTTTGGCCAGCATCCACTCCAAAAAGTGTTCTACAACTCCTAAACTACAAGAGATAGAGCAAACGGCATTTGGACAAAGGAGTATCCCTTCTTAAGGACGAGGACCTGGTGCTCATTTTTATGCATGAATCGTCCTTATCTGATATGTAGTTTTTATTTTAGAAAATAAATAAAAAAAATAAAAATTGACAAAAAAGGACACATGAAATTAACATGAAATCTAATTTTTAAAATTATTTTAAGGATACAGTCTTGTGGGCAGTAGCTTAAGGAACATTTTGATGCATAAATCGTCCTCTTATGATGTATGGTTTAGAAGTTATGGCTAAAAAATCAAAAAAATCGCAAAAAACCACGTCAAAAACTATGATTCATGTAAAAAATTTTAACCAAGATTCTTGAAAAAAAAATCAAATTCCAGAAAACTTTTTTCTGAATATGCAGTCTTATGTATATATGTATTAGAAACAATTTGGTGTATAAATCGTCCTTGTAGGATGTATGGTTTCGGAGTTATGACGGAAAAAGCACATGTTTTTGGCCAGCTTCCACTCCAAAAAGTGTTCTACAACTCCTAAACTACAAGAGATAGAGCAAACGGCATTTGGACAAAGGAGTATCCCTTCTTAAGGACGAGGACCTGGTGCTCATTTTAATGCATGAATCGTCCTTATCTGATATGTAGTTTTTATTTTAGAAAATAAATAAAAAAAATAAAAATTGACAAAAAAGGGCACATGAAATTAACATGAAATCTAATTTTTAAAATTATTTTAAGGATACGGACTTGTGGGCAGTAGCTTAAGGAACATTTTGATGCATAAATCGTCCTTTTATGATGTATGGTTTAGAAGTTATGGCTAAAAAATCAAAAAAATCGCAAAAAACCACGTCAAAAACTATGATTCATGTAAAAAATTTTAACCAAGATTCTTGAAAAAAAATCAAATTCCAGAAAACTTTTTTCTGAATATGCAGTCTTGTGTATATATGTATTAGAAACAATTTGGTGTATAAATCGTCCTTGTAGGATGTATGGTTTGGGAGTTATGACGGAAAAAGCACATGTTTTTGGCCAGCTTCCACTCCAAAAAGTGTTCTACAACTCCTAAACTACAAGAGATAGAGCAAACGGCATTTGGACAAAGGAGTATCCCTTCTTAAGGACGAGGACCTGGTGCTCATTTTAATGCATGAATCGTCCTTATCTGATATGTAGTTTTTATTTTAGAAAATAAATAAAAAAAATAAAAATTGACAAAAAAGGGCACATGAAATTAACATGAAATCTAATTTTTAAAATTATTTTAAGGATACGGACTTGTGGGCAGTAGCTTAAGGAACATTTTGATGCATAAATCGTCCTTTTATGATGTATGGTTTAGAAGTTATGGCTAAAAAATCAAAAAAATCGCAAAAAACCACGTCAAAAACTATGATTCATGTAAAAAATTTTAACCAAGATTCTTGAAAAAAAATCAAATTCCAGAAAACTTTTTTCTGAATATGCAGTCTTGTGTATATATGTATTAGAAACAATTTGGTGTATAAATCGTCCTTGTAGGATGTATGGTTTGGGAGTTATGACGGAAAAAGCACATGTTTTTGGCCAGCTTCCACTCCAAAAAGTGTTCTACAACTCCTAAACTACAAGAGATAGAGCAAACGGCATTTGGACAAAGGAGTATCCCTTCTTAAGGACGAGGAACTGGTGCTCATTTTAATGCATGAATCGTCCTTATCTGATATGTAGTTTTTATTTTAGAAAATAAATAAAAAAAATAAAAATTGACAAAAAAGGACACATGAAATTAACATGAAATCTAATTTTTAAAATTATTTTAAGGATACAGTCTTGTGGGCAGTAGCTTAAGGAACATTTTGATGCATAAATCGTCCTTTTATGATGTATGGTTTAGAAGTTATGGCTAAAAAATCAAAAAAATCGCAAAAAACCACGTCAAAAACTATGATTCATGTAAAAAAATTTAACCAAGATTCTTCAAAAAAAATCAAATTCCAGAAAACTTTTTTCTGAATATGCAGACTTATGTATATATGTATTAGAAACAATTTGGTGTATAAATCGTCCTTGTAGGATGTATGGTTTGGGAGTTATGACGGAAAAAGCACATGTTTTTGGCCAGCTTCCACTCCAAAAAGTGTTGTACAACTCCTAAACTACAAGAGATAGAGCAAACGGCATTTGGACAAAGGAGTATCCCTTCTTAAGGACGAGGACCTGGTGCTCATTTTAATGCATGAATCGTCCTTATCTGATATGTAGTTTTTATTTTAGAAAATAAATAAAAAAAATAAAAATTGACAAAAAATGGCACATGAAATTAACATGAAATCTAATTTTTAAAATTATTTTAAGGATACGGACTTGTGGGCAGTAGCTTAAGGAACATTTTGATGCATAAATCGTCCTTTTATGATGTATGGTTTAGAAGTTATGGCTAAAAAATCAAAAAATCGCACAAAACCACGTCAAAAACTATGATTCATGTAAAAAATTTTAACCAAGATTCTTGAAAAAAAATCAAATTCCAGAAAACTTTTTTCTGAATATGCAGTCTTGTGTATATATGTATTAGAAACAATTTGGTGTATAAATCGTCCTTGTAGGATGTATGGTTTGGGAGTTATGACGGAAAAAGCACATGTTTTTGGCCAGCTTACACTCCAAAAAGTGTTCTACAACTCCTAAACTACAAGAGATAGAGCAAACGGCATTTGGACAAAGGAGTATCCCTTCTTAAGGACGAGGACCTGGTGCTCATTTTAATGCATGAATCGTCCTTATCTGATATGTAGTTTTTATTTTAGAAAATAAATAAAAAAAATAAAAATTGACAAAAAAGGACACATGAAATTAACATGAAATCTAATTTTTAAAATTATTTTAAGGATACAGTCTTGTGGGCAGTAGCTTAAGGAACATTTTGATGCATAAATCGTCCTTTTATGATGTATGGTTTAGAAGTTATGGCTAAAAAATCAAAAAATCGCACAAAACCACGTCAAAAACTATGATTCATGTAAAAAATTTTAACTAAGATTCTTGAAAAAAAATCAAATTCCAGAAAACTTTTTTCTGAATATGCAGTCTTGTGTATATATGTATTAGAAACAATTTGGTGTATAAATCGTCCTTGTAGGATGTACAGTTTGGGAATTATGACGGAAAAAGCACATGTTTTTGGCCAGCTACCACTCCAAAAAGTGTTGTACAACTCCTAAACTACAAGAGATAGAGCAAACGGCATTTGGACAAAGGAGTATCCCTTCTTAAGGACGAGGACCTGGTGCTCATTTTAATGCATGAATCGTCCTTATCTGATATGTAGTTTTTATTTTAGAAAATAAATAAAAAAAATAAAAATTGACAAAAAAGGACACATGAAATTAACATGAAATCTAATTTTTAAAATTATTTTAAGGATACAGTCTTGTGGGCAGTAGCTTAAGGAACATTTTGATGCATAAATCGTCCTTTTATGATGTATGGTTAAGAAGTTATGGCTAAAAAATCAAAAAATCGCACAAAACCACGTCAAAAACTATGATTCATGTAAAAAATTTTAACCAAGATTCTTGAAAAAAAATCAAATTCCAGAAAACTTTTTTCTGAATATGCAGTCTTGTGTATATATGTATTAGAAACAATTTGGTGTATAAATCGTCCTTGTAGGATGTATGGTTTGGGAGTTATGACGGAAAAAGCACATGTTTTTGGCCAGCTTACACTCCAAAAAGTGTTCTACAACTCCTAAACTACAAGAGATAGAGCAAACGGCATTTGGACAAAGGAGTATCCCTTCTTAAGGACGAGGACCTGGTGCTCATTTTAATGCATGAATCGTCCTTATCTGATATGTAGTTTTTATTTTAGAAAATAAATAAAAAAAATAAAAATTGACAAAAAAGGACACATGAAATTAACATGAAATCTAATTTTTAAAATTATTTTAAGGATACAGTCTTGTGGGCAGTAGCTTAAGGAACATTTTGATGCATAAATCGTCCTCTTATGATGTATGGTTTAGAAGTTATGGCTAAAAAATCAAAAAAATCGCAAAAAACCACGTCAAAAACTATGATTCATGTAAAAAATTTTAACCAAGATTCTTGAAAAAAAATCAAATTCCAGAAAACTTTTTTCTGAATATGCAGTCTTATGTATATATGTATTAGAAACAATTTGGTGTATAAATCGTCCTTGTAGGATGTATGGTTTGGGAGTTATGACGGAAAAAGCACATGTTTTTGGCCAGCTTCCACTCCACAAAGTGTTCTACAACTCCTAAAATACAAGAGATAGAGCAAACGGCATTTGGACAAAGGAGTATCCCTTCTTAAGGACGAGGACCTGGTGCTCATTTTAATGCATGAATCGTCCTTATCTGATATGTAGTTTTTATTTTAGAAAATAAATAAAAAAAATAAAAATTGACAAAAAAGGACACATGAAATTAACATGAAATCTAATTTTTAAAATTATTTTAAGGATACAGACTTGTGGGCAGTACCTTAAGGAACATTTTGATGCATAAATCGTCCTCTTATGATGTATGGTTTAGAAGTTATGGCTAAAAAATCAAAAAAATCGCAAAAAACCACGTCAAAAACTATGATTCATGTAAAAAATTTTAACCAAGATTCTTGAAAAAAAATCAAATTCCAGAAAACTTTTTTCTGAATATGCAGTCTTGTGTATATATGTATTAGAAACAATTTGGTGTATAAATCGTCCTTGTAGGATGTATGGTTTGGGAGTTATGACGGAAAAAGCACATGTTTTTGGCCAGCTTCCACTCCAAAAAGTGTTCTACAACTCCTAAACTACAAGAGATAGAGCAAACGGCATTTGGACAAAAAAGTATCCCTTCTTAAGGACGAGGACCTGGTGCTCATTTTAATGCATGAATCGTCCTTATCTGATATGTAGTTTTTATTTTAGAAAATAAATAAAAAAAATAAAAATTGACAAAAAAGGGCACATGAAATTAACATGAAATCTAATTTTTAAAATTATTTTAAGGATACAGTCTTGTGGGCAGTAGCTTAAGGAACATTTTGATGCATAAATCGTCCTTTTATGATGTATGGTTTAGAAGTTATGGCTAAAAAATCAAAAAAATCGCAAAAAACCACGTCAAAAACTATGATTCATGTAAAAAATTTTAACCAAGATTCTTCAAAAAAAATCAAATTCCAGAAAACTTTTTTCTGAATATGCAGACTTATGTATATATGTATTAGAAACAATTTGGTGTATAAATCGTCCTTGTAGGATGTATGGTTTGGGAGTTATGACGGAAAAAGCACATGTTTTTGGCCAGCTTCCACTCCAAAAAGTGTTCTACAACTCCTAAACTACAAGAGATAGAGCAAACGGCATTTGGACAAAGGAGTATCCCTTCTTAAGGACGAGGACCTGGTGCTCATTTTAATGCATGAATCGTCCTTATCTGATATGTAGTTTTTATTTTAGAAAATAAATAAAAAAAATAAAAATTGACAAAAAATGGCACATGAAATTAACATGAAATCTAATTTTTAAAATTATTTTAAGGATACGGACTTGTGGGCAGTAGCTTAAGGAACATTTTGATGCATAAATCGTCCTTTTATGATGTATGGTTTAGAAGTTATGGCTAAAAAATCAAAAAATCGCACAAAACCACGTCAAAAACTATGATTCATGTAAAAAATTTTAACCAAGATTCTTGAAAAAAAATCAAATTCCAGAAAACTTTTTTCTGAATATGCAGTCTTGTGTATATATGTATTAGAAACAATTTGGTGTATAAATCGTCCTTGTAGGATGTATGGTTTGGGAGTTATGACGGAAAAAGCACATGTTTTTGGCCAGCTTCCACTCCAAAAAGTGTTCTACAACTCCTAAACTACAAGAGATAGAGCAAACGGCATTTGGACAAAGGAGTATCCCTTCTTAAGGACGAGGACCTGGTGCTCATTTTAATGCATGAATCGTCCTTATCTGATATGTAGTTTTTATTTTAGAAAATAAATAAAAAAAATAAAAATTGACAAAAAAGGGCACATGAAATTAACATGAAATCTAATTTTTAAAATTATTTTAAGGATACGGACTTGTGGGCAGTAGCTTAAGGAACATTTTGATGCATAAATCGTCCTTTTATGATGTATGGTTTAGAAGTTATGGCTAAAAAATCAAAAAATCGCACAAAACCACGTCAAAAACTATGATTCATGTAAAAAATTTTAACTAAGATTCTTGAAAAGAAATCAAATTCCAGAAAACTTTTTTCTGAATATGCAGTCTTGTGTATATATGTATTAGAAACAATTTGGTGTATAAATCGTCCTTGTAGGATGTATGGTTTGGGAGTTATGACGGAAAAAGCACATGTTTTTGGCCAGCTTCCACTCCAAAAAGTGTTCTACAACTCCTAAACTACAATACAAGAGATAGAGCAAACGGCATTTGGACAAAGGAGTATCCCTTCTTAAGGACGAGGACCTGGTGCTCATTTTAATGCATGAATCGTCCTTATCTGATATGTAGTTTTTATTTTAGAAAATAAATAAAAAAAATAAAAATTGACAAAAAAGGGCACATGAAATTAACATGAAATCTAATTTTTAAAATTATTTTAAGGATACGGACTTGTGGGCAGTAGCTTAAGGAACATTTTGATGCATAAATCGTCCTTTTATGATGTATGGTTTAGAAGTTATGGCTAAAAAATCAAAAAAATCGCAAAAAACCACGTCAAAAACTATGATTCATGTAAAAAATTTTAACCAAGATTCTTGAAAAAAAATCAAATTCCAGAAAACTTTTTTCTGAATATGCAGTCTTGTGTATATATGTATTAGAAACAATTTGGTGTATAAATCGTCCTTGTAGGATGTATGGTTTGGGAGTTATGACGGAAAAAGCACATGTTTTTGGCCAGCTTCCACTCCAAAAAGTGTTCTACAACTCCTAAACTACAAGAGATAGAGCAAACGGCATTTGGACAAAGGAGTATCCCTTCTTAAGGACGAGGACCTGGTGCTCATTCTAATGCATGAATCGTCCTTATCTGATATGTAGTTTTTATTTTAGAAAATAAATAAAAAAAATAAAAATTGACAAAAAAGGACACATGAAATTAACATGAAATCTAATTTTTAAAATTATTTTAAGGATACAGTCTTGTGGGCAGTAACTTAAGGAACATTTTGATGCATAAATCGTCCTCTTATGATGTATGGTTTAGAAGTTATGGCTAAATAATCAAAAAAATCGCAAAAAACCACGTCAAAAACTATGATTCATGTAAAAAATTTTAACCAAGATTCTTGAAAAAAAATCAAATTCCAGAAAACTTTTTTCTGAATATGCAGTCTTGTGTATATATGTATTAGAAACAATTTGGTGTATAAATCGTCCTTGTAGGATGTATGGTTTGGGAGTTATGACGGAAAAAGCACATGTTTTTGGCCAGCTTCCACTCCAAAAAGTGTTCTACAACTCCTAAACTACAAGAGATAGAGCAAACGGCATTTGGACAAAGGAGTATCCCTTCTTAAGGACGAGGACCTGGTGCTCATTCTAATGCATGAATCGTCCTTATCTGATATGTAGTTTTTATTTTAGAAAATAAATAAAAAAAATAAAAATTGACAAAAAAGGACACATGAAATTAACATGAAATCTAATTTTTAAAATTATTTTAAGGATACAGTCTTGTGGGCAGTAGCTTAAGGAACATTTTGATGCATAAATCGTCCTCTTATGATGTATGGTTTAGAAATTATGGCTAAAAAATCAAAAAAATCGCAAAAAACCACGTCAAAAACTATGATTCATGTAAAAAATTTTAACCAAGATTCTTGAAAAAAAATCAAATTCCAGAAAACTTTTTTCTGAATATGCAGTCTTGTGTATATATGTATTAGAAACAATTTGGTGTATAAATCGTCCTTGTAGGATGTATGGTTTGGGAGTTATGACGGAAAAAGCACATGTTTTTGGCCAGCTTCCACTCCAAAAAGTGTTCTACAACTCCTAAACTACAAGAGATAGAGCAAACGGCATTTGGACAAAGGAGTATCCCTTCTTAAGGACGAGGACCTGGTGCTCATTCTAATGCATGAATCGTCCTTATCTGATATGTAGTTTTTATTTTAGAAAATAAATAAAAAAAATAAAAATTGACAAAAAAGGACACATGAAATTAACATGAAATCTAATTTTTAAAATTATTTTAAGGATACAGTCTTGTGGGCAGTAACTTAAGGAACATTTTGATGCATAAATCGTCCTTTTATGATGTATGGTTTAGAAGTTATGGCTAAATAATCAAAAAAATCGCAAAAAACCACGTCAAAAACTATGATTCATGTAAAAAATTTTAACCAAGATTCTTGAAAAAAAATCAAATTCCAGAAAACTTTTTTCTGAATATGCAGTCTTGTGTATATATGTATTAGAAACAATTTGGTGTATAAATCGTCCTTGTAGGATGTATGGTTTGGGAGTTATGACGGAAAAAGCACATGTTTTTGGCCAGCTTCCACTCCAAAAAGTGTTCTACAACTCCTAAACTACAAGAGATAGAGCAAACGGCATTTGGACAAAGGAGTATCTTTTCTTAAGGACGAGGACCTGGTGCTCATTTTAATGCATGAATCGTCCTTATCTGATATGTAGTTTTTATTTTAGAAAATAAATAAAAAAAATAAAAATTGACAAAAAAGGACACATGAAATTAACATGAAATCTAATTTTTAAAATTATTTTAAGGATACAGTCTTGTGGGCAGTAACTTAAGGAACATTTTGATGCATAAATCGTCCTCTTATGATGTATGGTTTAGAAGTTATGGCTAAATAATCAAAAAAATCGCAAAAAACCACGTCAAAAACTATGATTCATGTAAAAAATTTTAACCAAGATTCTTGAAAAAAAATCAAATTCCAGAAAACTTTTTTCTGAATATGCAGTCTTGTGTATATATGTATTAGAAACAATTTGGTGTATAAATCGTCCTTGTAGGATGTATGGTTTGGGAGTTATGACGGAAAAAGCACATGTTTTTGGCCAGCTTCCACTCCAAAAAGTGTTGTACAACTCCTAAACTACAAGAGATAGAGCAAACGGCATTTGGACAAAGGAGTATCCCTTCTTAAGGACGAGGACCTGGTGCTCATTTTAATGCATGAATCGTCCTTATCTGATATGTAGTTTTTATTTTAGAAAATAAATAAAAAAAATAAAAATTGACAAAAAAGGGCACATGAAATTAACATGAAATCTAATTTTTAAAATTATTTTAAGGATACGGACTTGTGGGCAGTAGCTTAAGGAACATTTTGATGCATAAATCGTCCTTTTATGATGTATGGTTTAGAAGTTATGGCTAAAAAATCAAAAAAATCGCAAAAAACCACGTCAAAAACTATGATTCATGTAAAAAATTTTAACCAAGATTCTTGAAAAAAAATCAAATTCCAGAAAACTTTTTTCTGAATATGCAGTCTTGTGTATATATGTATTAGAAACAATTTGGTGTATAAATCGTCCTTGTAGGATGTATGGTTTGGGAGTTATGACGGAAAAAGCACATGTTTTTGGCCAGCTTCCACTCCAAAAAGTGTTCTACAACTCCTAAACTACAAGAGATAGAGCAAACGGCATTTGGACAAAGGAGTATCCCTTCTTAAGGACGAGGACCTGGTGCTCATTTTAATGCATGAATCGTCCTTATCTGATATGTAGTTTTTATTTTAGAAAATAAATAAAAAAAATAAAAATTGACAAAAAAGGACACATGAAATTAACATGAAATCTAATTTTTAAAATTATTTTAAGGATACAGTCTTGTGGGCAGTAGCTTAAGGAACATTTTGATGCATAAATCGTCCTCTTATGATGTATGGTTTAGAAGTAATGGCTAAAAAATCAAAAAAATCGCAAAAAACCACGTCAAAAACTATGATTCATGTAAAAAATTTTAACCAAGATTCTTGAAAAAAAAATCAAATTCCAGAAAACTTTTTTCTGAATATGCAGTCTTATGTATATATGTATTAGAAACAATTTGGTGTATAAATCGTCCTTGTAGGATGTATGGTTTGGGAGTTATGACGGAAAAAGCACATGTTTTTGGCCAGCTTCCACTCCAAAAAGTGTTCTACAACTCCTAAACTACAAGAGATAGAGCAAACGGCATTTGGACAAAGGAGTATCCCTTCTTAAGGACGAGGACCTGGTGCTCATTTTAATGCATGAATCGTCCTTATCTGATATGTAGTTTTTATTTTAGAAAATAAATAAAAAAAATAAAAATTGACAAAAAAGGGCACATGAAATTAACATGAAATCTAATTTTTAAAATTATTTTAAGGATACGGACTTGTGGGCAGTAGCTTAAGGAACATTTTGATGCATAAATCGTCCTTTTATGATGTATGGTTTAGAAGTTATGGCTAAAAAATCAAAAAAATCGCAAAAAACCACGTCAAAAACTATGATTCATGTAAAAAATTTTAACCAAGATTCTTGAAAAAAATCAAATTCCAGAAAACTTTTTTCTGAATATGCAGTCTTGTGTATATATGTATTAGAAACAATTTGGTGTATAAATCGTCCTTGTAGGATGTATGGTTTGGGAGTTATGACGGAAAAAGCACATGTTTTTGGCCAGCTTCCACTCCAAAAAGTGTTCTACAACTCCTAAACTACAAGAGATAGAGCAAACGGCATTTGGACAAAGGAGTATCCCTTCTTAAGGACGAGGACCTGGTGCTCATTTTAATGCATGAATCGTCCTTATCTGATATGTAGTTTTTATTTTAGAAAATAAATAAAAAAAATAAAAATTGACAAAAAAGGGCACATGAAATTAACATGAAATCTAATTTTTAAAATTATTTTAAGGATACGGACTTGTGGGCAGTAGCTTAAGGAACATTTTGATGCATAAATCGTCCTTTTATGATGTATGGTTTAGAAGTTATGGCTAAAAAATCAAAAAAATTGCAAAAAACCACGTCAAAAACTATGATTCATGTAAAAAATTTTAACCAAGATTCTTGAAAAAAAATCAAATTCCAGAAAACTTTTTTCTGAATATGCAGTCTTGTGTATATATGTATTAGAAACAATTTGGTGTATAAATCGTCCTTGTAGGATGTATGGTTTGGGAGTTATGACGGAAAAAGCACATGTTTTTGGCCAGCTTCCACTCCAAAAAGTGTTCTACAACTCCTAAACTACAAGAGATAGAGCAAACGGCATTTGGACAAAGGAGTATCCCTTCTTAAGGACGAGGACCTGGTGCTCATTTTAATGCATGAATCGTCCTTATCTGATATGTAGTTTTTATTTTAGAAAATAAATAAAAAAAATAAAAATTGACAAAAAAGGGCACATGAAATTAACATGAAATCTAATTTTTAAAATTATTTTAAGGATACGGACTTGTGGGCAGTAGCTTAAGGAACATTTTGATGCATAAATCGTCCTTTTATGATGTATGGTTTAGAAGTTATGGCTAAAAAATCAAAAAAATCGCAAAAAACCACGTCAAAAACTATGATTCATGTAAAAAATTTTAACTAAGATTCTTGAAAAAAAATCAAATTCCAGAAAACTTTTTTGTGAATATGCAGTCTTGTGTATATATGTATTAGAAACAATTTGGTGTATAAATCGTCCTTGTAGGATGTACAGTTTGGGAGTTATGACGGAAAAAGCACATGTTTTTGGCCAGCTTCCACTCCAAAAAGTGTTCTACAACTCCTAAACTACAAGAGATAGAGCAAACGGCATTTGGACAAAGGAGTATCCCTTCTTAAGGACGAGGACCTGGTGCTCATTTTAATGCATGAATCGTCCTTATCTGATATGTAGTTTTTATTTTAGAAAATAAATAAAAAAAATAAAAATTGACAAAAAAGGGCACATGAAATTAACATGAAATCTAATTTTTAAAATTATTTTAAGGATACGGACTTGTGGGCAGTAGCTTAAGGAACATTTTGATGCATAAATCGTCCTTTTATGATGTATGGTTTAGAAGTTATGGCTAAAAAATCAAAAAATCGCACAAAACCACGTCAAAAACTATGATTCATGTAAAAAATTTTAACTAAGATTCTTGAAAAGAAATCAAATTCCAGAAAACTTTTTTCTGAATATGCAGTCTTGTGTATATATGTATTAGAAACAATTTGGTGTATAAATCGTCCTTGTAGGATGTATGGTTTGGGAGTTATGACGGAAAAAGCACATGTTTTTGGCCAGCTTCCACTCCAAAAAGTGTTCTACAACTCCTAAACTACAAGAGATAGAGCAAACGGCATTTGGACAAAGGAGTATCCCTTCTTAAGGACGAGGACCTGGTGCTCATTTTAATGCATGAATCGTCCTTATCTGATATGTAGTTTTTATTTTAGAAAATAAATAAAAAAAATAAAAATTGACAAAAAAGGGCACATGAAATTAACATGAAATCTAATTTTTAAAATTATTTTAAGGATACGGACTTGTGGGCAGTAGCTTAAGGAACATTTTGATGCATAAATCGTCCTTTTATGATGTATGGTTTAGAAGTTATGGCTAAAAAATCAAAAAAATCGCAAAAAACCACGTCAAAAACTATGATTCATGTAAAAAATTTTAACCAAGATTCTTGAAAAAAAATCAAATTCCAGAAAACTTTTTTCTGAATATGCAGTCTTGTGTATATATGTATTAGAAACAATTTGGTGTATAAATCGTCCTTGTAGGATGTATGGTTTGGGAGTTATGACGGAAAAAGCACATGTTTTTGGCCAGCTTCCACTCCAAAAAGTGTTCTACAACTCCTAAACTACAAGAGATAGAGCAAACGGCATTTGGACAAAGGAGTATCCCTTCTTAAGGACGAGGACCTGGTGCTCATTTTAATGCATGAATCGTCCTTATCTGATATGTAGTTTTTATTTTAGAAAATAAATAAAAAAAATAAAAATTGACAAAAAAGGGCACATGAAATTAACATGAAATCTAATTTTTAAAATTATTTTAAGGATACGGACTTGTGGGCAGTAGCTTAAGGAACATTTTGATGCATAAATCGTCCTTTTATGATGTATGGTTTAGAAGTTATGGCTAAAAAATCAAAAAAATTGCAAAAAACCACGTCAAAAACTATGATTCATGTAAAAAATTTTAACCAAGATTCTTGAAAAAAAATCAAATTCCAGAAAACTTTTTTCTGAATATGCAGTCTTGTGTATATATGTATTAGAAACAATTTGGTGTATAAATCGTCCTTGTAGGATGTATGGTTTGGGAGTTATGACGGAAAAAGCACATGTTTTTGGCCAGCTTCCACTCCAAAAAGTGTTCTACAACTCCTAAACTACAAGAGATAGAGCAAACGGCATTTGGACAAAGGAGTATCCCTTCTTAAGGACGAGGACCTGGTGCTCATTTTAATGCATGAATCGTCCTTATCTGATATGTTGTTTTTATTTTAGAAAATAAATAAAAAAAATAAAAATTGACAAAAAAGGGCACATGAAATTAACATGAAATCTAATTTTTAAAATTATTTTAAGGATACGGACTTGTGGGCAGTAGCTTAAGGAACATTTTGATGCATAAATCGTCCTTTTATGATGTATGGTTTAGAAGTTATGGCTAAAAAATCAAAAAAATCGCAAAAAACCACGTCAAAAACTATGATTCATGTAAAAAATTTTAACTAAGATTCTTGAAAAAAAATCAAATTCCAGAAAAGTTTTTTGTGAATATGCAGTCTTGTGTATATATGTATTAGAAACAATTTGGTGTATAAATCGTCCTTGTAGGATGTACAGTTTGGGAGTTATGACGGAAAAAGCACATGTTTTTGGCCAGCTTCCACTCCAAAAAGTGTTCTACAACTCCTAAACTACAAGAGATAGAGCAAACGGCATTTGGACAAAGGAGTATCCCTTCTTAAGGACGAGGACCTGGTGCTCATTTTAATGCATGAATCGTCCTTATCTGATATGTAGTTTTTATTTTAGAAAATAAATAAAAAAAATAAAAATTGACAAAAAAGGGCACATGAAATTAACATGAAATCTAATTTTTAAAATTATTTTAAGGATACGGACTTGTGGGCAGTAGCTTAAGGAACATTTTGATGCATAAATCGTCCTTTTATGATGTATGGTTTAGAAGTTATGGCTAAAAAATCAAAAAATCGCACAAAACCACGTCAAAAACTATGATTCATGTAAAAAATTTTAACTAAGATTCTTGAAAAGAAATCAAATTCCAGAAAACTTTTTTCTGAATATGCAGTCTTGTGTATATATGTATTAGAAACAATTTGGTGTATAAATCGTCCTTGTAGGATGTATGGTTTGGGAGTTATGACGGAAAAAGCACATGTTTTTGGCCAGCTTCCACTCCAAAAAGTGTTCTACAACTCCTAAACTACAATACAAGAGATAGAGCAAACGGCATTTGGACAAAGGAGTATCCCTTCTTAAGGACGAGGACCTGGTGCTCATTTTAATGCATGAATCGTCCTTATCTGATATGTAGTTTTTATTTTAGAAAATAAATAAAAAAAATAAAAATTGACAAAAAAGGGCACATGAAATTAACATGAAATCTAATTTTTAAAATTATTTTAAGGATACGGACTTGTGGGCAGTAGCTTAAGGAACATTTTGATGCATAAATCGTCCTTTTATGATGTATGGTTTAGAAGTTATGGCTAAAAAATCAAAAAAATCGCAAAAAACCACGTCAAAAACTATGATTCATGTAAAAAATTTTAACCAAGATTCTTGAAAAAAAATCAAATTCCAGAAAACTTTTTTCTGAATATGCAGTCTTGTGTATATATGTATTAGAAACAATTTGGTGTATAAATCGTCCTTGTAGGATGTATGGTTTGGGAGTTATGACGGAAAAAGCACATGTTTTTGGCCAGCTTCCACTCCAAAAAGTGTTCTACAACTCCTAAACTACAAGAGATAGAGCAAACGGCATTTGGACAAAGGAGTATCCCTTCTTAAGGACGAGGACCTGGTGCTCATTCTAATGCATGAATCGTCCTTATCTGATATGTAGTTTTTATTTTAGAAAATAAATAAAAAAAATAAAAATTGACAAAAAAGGACACATGAAATTAACATGAAATCTAATTTTTAAAATTATTTTAAGGATACAGTCTTGTGGGCAGTAACTTAAGGAACATTTTGATGCATAAATCGTCCTCTTATGATGTATGGTTTAGAAGTTATGGCTAAATAATCAAAAAAATCGCAAAAAACCACGTCAAAAACTATGATTCATGTAAAAAATTTTAACCAAGATTCTTGAAAAAAAATCAAATTCCAGAAAACTTTTTTCTGAATATGCAGTCTTGTGTATATATGTATTAGAAACAATTTGGTGTATAAATCGTCCTTGTAGGATGTATGGTTTGGGAGTTATGACGGAAAAAGCACATGTTTTTGGCCAGCTTCCACTCCAAAAAGTGTTCTACAACTCCTAAACTACAAGAGATAGAGCAAACGGCATTTGGACAAAGGAGTATCCCTTCTTAAGGACGAGGACCTGGTGCTCATTCTAATGCATGAATCGTCCTTATCTGATATGTAGTTTTTATTTTAGAAAATAAATAAAAAAAATAAAAATTGACAAAAAAGGACACATGAAATTAACATGAAATCTAATTTTTAAAATTATTTTAAGGATACAGTCTTGTGGGCAGTAGCTTAAGGAACATTTTGATGCATAAATCGTCCTCTTATGATGTATGGTTTAGAAATTATGGCTAAAAAATCAAAAAAATCGCAAAAAACCACGTCAAAAACTATGATTCATGTAAAAAATTTTAACCAAGATTCTTGAAAAAAAATCAAATTCCAGAAAACTTTTTTCTGAATATGCAGTCTTGTGTATATATGTATTAGAAACAATTTGGTGTATAAATCGTCCTTGTAGGATGTATGGTTTGGGAGTTATGACGGAAAAAGCACATGTTTTTGGCCAGCTTCCACTCCAAAAAGTGTTCTACAACTCCTAAACTACAAGAGATAGAGCAAACGGCATTTGGACAAAGGAGTATCCCTTCTTAAGGACGAGGACCTGGTGCTCATTCTAATGCATGAATCGTCCTTATCTGATATGTAGTTTTTATTTTAGAAAATAAATAAAAAAAATAAAAATTGACAAAAAAGGACACATGAAATTAACATGAAATCTAATTTTTAAAATTATTTTAAGGATACAGTCTTGTGGGCAGTAACTTAAGGAACATTTTGATGCATAAATCGTCCTTTTATGATGTATGGTTTAGAAGTTATGGCTAAATAATCAAAAAAATCGCAAAAAACCACGTCAAAAACTATGATTCATGTAAAAAATTTTAACCAAGATTCTTGAAAAAAAATCAAATTCCAGAAAACTTTTTTCTGAATATGCAGTCTTGTGTATATATGTATTAGAAACAATTTGGTGTATAAATCGTCCTTGTAGGATGTATGGTTTGGGAGTTATGACGGAAAAAGCACATGTTTTTGGCCAGCTTCCACTCCAAAAAGTGTTCTACAACTCCTAAACTACAAGAGATAGAGCAAACGGCATTTGGACAAAGGAGTATCCCTTCTTAAGGACGAGGACCTGGTGCTCATTTTAATGCATGAATCGTCCTTATCTGATATGTAGTTTTTATTTTAGAAAATAAATAAAAAAAATAAAAATTGACAAAAAAGGACACATGAAATTAACATGAAATCTAATTTTTAAAATTATTTTAAGGATACAGTCTTGTGGGCAGTAGCTTAAGGAACATTTTGATGCATAAATCGTCCTCTTATGATGTATGGTTTAGAAGTTATGGCTAAAAAATCAAAAAAATCGCAAAAAACCACGTCAAAAACTATGATTCATGTAAAAAATTTTAACCAAGATTCTTGAAAAAAAAATCAAATTCCAGAAAACTTTTTTCTGAATATGCAGTCTTATGTATATATGTATTAGAAACAATTTGGTGTATAAATCGTCCTTGTAGGATGTATGGTTTGGGAGTTATGACGGAAAAAGCACATGTTTTTGGCCAGCTTCCACTCCAAAAAGTGTTCTACAACTCCTAAACTACAAGAGATAGAGCAAACGGCATTTGGACAAAGGAGTATCCCTTCTTAAGGACGAGGACCTGGTGCTCATTTTAATGCATGAATCGTCCTTATCTGATATGTAGTTTTTATTTTAGAAAATAAATAAAAAAAATAAAAATTGACAAAAAAGGGCACATGAAATTAACATGAAATCTAATTTTTAAAATTATTTTAAGGATACGGACTTGTGGGCAGTAGCTTAAGGAACATTTTGATGCATAAATCGTCCTTTTATGATGTATGGTTTAGAAGTTATGGCTAAAAAATCAAAAAAATCGCAAAAAACCACGTCAAAAACTATGATTCATGTAAAAAATTTTAACCAAGATTCTTGAAAAAAAATCAAATTCCAGAAAACTTTTTTCTGAATATGCAGTCTTGTGTATATATGTATTAGAAACAATTTGGTGTATAAATCGTCCTTGTAGGATGTATGGTTTGGGAGTTATGACGGAAAAAGCACATGTTTTTGGCCAGCTTCCACTCCAAAAAGTGTTCTACAACTCCTAAACTACAAGAGATAGAGCAAACGGCATTTGGACAAAGGAGTATCCCTTCTTAAGGACGAGGACCTGGTGCTCATTTTAATGCATGAATCGTCCTTATCTGATATGTAGTTTTTATTTTAGAAAATAAATAAAAAAAATAAAAATTGACAAAAAAGGGCACATGAAATTAACATGAAATCTAATTTTTAAAATTATTTTAAGGATACGGACTTGTGGGCAGTAGCTTAAGGAACATTTTGATGCATAAATCGTCCTTTTATGATGTATGGTTTAGAAGTTATGGCTAAAAAATCAAAAAAATTGCAAAAAACCACGTCAAAAACTATGATTCATGTAAAAAATTTTAACCAAGATTCTTGAAAAAAAATCAAATTCCAGAAAACTTTTTTCTGAATATGCAGTCTTGTGTATATATGTATTAGAAACAATTTGGTGTATAAATCGTCCTTGTAGGATGTATGGTTTGGGAGTTATGACGGAAAAAGCACATGTTTTTGGCCAGCTTCCACTCCAAAAAGTGTTCTACAACTCCTAAACTACAAGAGATAGAGCAAACGGCATTTGGACAAAGGAGTATCCCTTCTTAAGGATGAGGACCTGGTGCTCATTTTAATGCATGAATCGTCCTTATCTGATATGTAGTTTTTATTTTAGAAAATAAATAAAAAAAATAAAAATTGACAAAAAAGGGCACATGAAATTAACATGAAATCTAATTTTTAAAATTATTTTAAGGATACGGACTTGTGGGCAGTAGCTTAAGGAACATTTTGATGCATAAATCGTCCTTTTATGATGTATGGTTTAGAAGTTATGGCTAAAAAATCAAAAAAATCGCAAAAAACCACGTCAAAAACTATGATTCATGTAAAAAATTTTAACTAAGATTCTTGAAAAAAAATCAAATTCCAGAAAACTTTTTTGTGAATATGCAGTCTTGTGTATATATGTATTAGAAACAATTTGGTGTATAAATCGTCCTTGTAGGATGTACAGTTTGGGAGTTATGACGGAAAAAGCACATGTTTTTGGCCAGCTTCCACTCCAAAAAGTGTTCTACAACTCCTAAACTACAAGAGATAGAGCAAACGGCATTTGGACAAAGGAGTATCCCTTCTTAAGGACGAGGACCTGGTGCTCATTCTAATGCATGAATCGTCCTTATCTGATATGTAGTTTTTATTTTAGAAAATAAATAAAAAAAATAAAAATTGACAAAAAAGGACACATGAAATTAACATGAAATCTAATTTTTAAAATTATTTTAAGGATACAGTCTTGTGGGCAGTAGCTTAAGGAACATTTTGATGCATAAATCGTCCTCTTATGATGTATGGTTTAGAAATTATGGCTAAAAAATCAAAAAAATCGCAAAAAACCACGTCAAAAACTATGATTCATGTAAAAAATTTTAACCAAGATTCTTGAAAAAAAATCAAATTCCAGAAAACTTTTTTCTGAATATGCAGTCTTGTGTATATATGTATTAGAAACAATTTGGTGTATAAATCGTCCTTGTAGGATGTATGGTTTGGGAGTTATGACGGAAAAAGCACATGTTTTTGGCCAGCTTCCACTCCAAAAAGTGTTCTACAACTCCTAAACTACAAGAGATAGAGCAAACGGCATTTGGACAAAGGAGTATCCCTTCTTAAGGACGAGGACCTGGTGCTCATTCTAATGCATGAATCGTCCTTATCTGATATGTAGTTTTTATTTTAGAAAATAAATAAAAAAAATAAAAATTGACAAAAAAGGACACATGAAATTAACATGAAATCTAATTTTTAAAATTATTTTAAGGATACAGTCTTGTGGGCAGTAACTTAAGGAACATTTTGATGCATAAATCGTCCTTTTATGATGTATGGTTTAGAAGTTATGGCTAAATAATCAAAAAAATCGCAAAAAACCACGTCAAAAACTATGATTCATGTAAAAAATTTTAACCAAGATTCTTGAAAAAAAATCAAATTCCAGAAAACTTTTTTCTGAATATGCAGTCTTGTGTATATATGTATTAGAAACAATTTGGTGTATAAATCGTCCTTGTAGGATGTATGGTTTGGGAGTTATGACGGAAAAAGCACATGTTTTTGGCCAGCTTCCACTCCAAAAAGTGTTCTACAACTCCTAAACTACAAGAGATAGAGCAAACGGCATTTGGACAAAGGAGTATCCCTTCTTAAGGACGAGGACCTGGTGCTCATTTTAATGCATGAATCGTCCTTATCTGATATGTAGTTTTTATTTTAGAAAATAAATAAAAAAAATAAAAATTGACAAAAAAGGACACATGAAATTAACATGAAATCTAATTTTCAAAATTATTTTAAGGATACAGTCTTGTGGGCAGTAGCTTAAGGAACATTTTGATGCATAAATCGTCCTCTTATGATGTATGGTTTAGAAGTTATGGCTAAAAAATCAAAAAAATCGCAAAAAACCACGTCAAAAACTATGATTCATGTAAAAAATTTTAACCAAGATTCTTGAAAAAAAAATCAAATTCCAGAAAACTTTTTTCTGAATATGCAGTCTTATGTATATATGTATTAGAAACAATTTGGTGTATAAATCGTCCTTGTAGGATGTATGGTTTGGGAGTTATGACGGAAAAAGCACATGTTTTTGGCCAGCTTCCACTCCAAAAAGTGTTCTACAACTCCTAAACTACAAGAGATAGAGCAAACGGCATTTGGACAAAGGAGTATCCCTTCTTAAGGACGAGGACCTGGTGCTCATTTTAATGCATGAATCGTCCTTATCTGATATGTAGTTTTTATTTTAGAAAATAAATAAAAAAAATAAAAATTGACAAAAAAGGGCACATGAAATTAACATGAAATCTAATTTTTAAAATTATTTTAAGGATACGGACTTGTGGGCAGTAGCTTAAGGAACATTTTGATGCATAAATCGTCCTTTTATGATGTATGGTTTAGAAGTTATGGCTAAAAAATCAAAAAAATCGCAAAAAACCACGTCAAAAACTATGATTCATGTAAAAAATTTTAACCAAGATTCTTGAAAAAAAATCAAATTCCAGAAAACTTTTTTCTGAATATGCAGTCTTGTGTATATATGTATTAGAAACAATTTGGTGTATAAATCGTCCTTGTAGGATGTATGGTTTGGGAGTTATGACGGAAAAAGCACATGTTTTTGGCCAGCTTCCACTCCAAAAAGTGTTCTACAACTCCTAAACTACAAGAGATAGAGCAAACGGCATTTGGACAAAGGAGTATCCCTTCTTAAGGACGAGGACCTGGTGCTCATTTTAATGCATGAATCGTCCTTATCTGATATGTAGTTTTTATTTTAGAAAATAAATAAAAAAAATAAAAATTGACAAAAAAGGGCACATGAAATTAACATGAAATCTAATTTTTAAAATTATTTTAAGGATACGGACTTGTGGGCAGTAGCTTAAGGAACATTTTGATGCATAAATCGTCCTTTTATGATGTATGGTTTAGAAGTTATGGCTAAAAAATCAAAAAAATTGCAAAAAACCACGTCAAAAACTATGATTCATGTAAAAAATTTTAACCAAGATTCTTGAAAAAAAATCAAATTCCAGAAAACTTTTTTCTGAATATGCAGTCTTGTGTATATATGTATTAGAAACAATTTGGTGTATAAATCGTCCTTGTAGGATGTATGGTTTGGGAGTTATGACGGAAAAAGCACATGTTTTTGGCCAGCTTCCACTCCAAAAAGTGTTCTACAACTCCTAAATTACAAGAGATAGAGCAAACGGCATTTGGACAAAGGAGTATCCCTTCTTAAGGACGAGGACCTGGTGCTCATTTTAATGCATGAATCGTCCTTATCTGATATGTAGTTTTTATTTTAGAAAATAAATAAAAAAAATAAAAATTGACAAAAAAGGGCACATGAAATTAACATGAAATCTAATTTTTAAAATTATTTTAAGGATACGGACTTGTGGGCAGTAGCTTAAGGAACATTTTGATGCATAAATCGTCCTTTTATGATGTATGGTTTAGAAGTTATGGCTAAAAAATCAAAAAAATCGCAAAAAACCACGTCAAAAACTATGATTCATGTAAAAAATTTTAACTAAGATTCTTGAAAAAAAATCAAATTCCAGAAAACTTTTTTGTGAATATGCAGTCTTGTGTATATATGTATTAGAAACAATTTGGTGTATAAATCGTCCTTGTAGGATGTACAGTTTGGGAGTTATGACGGAAAAAGCACATGTTTTTGGCCAGCTTCCACTCCAAAAAGTGTTCTACAACTCCTAAACTACAAGAGATAGAGCAAACGGCATTTGGACAAAGGAGTATCCCTTCTTAAGGACGAGGACCTGGTGCTCATTTTAATGCATGAATCGTCCTTATCTGATATGTAGTTTTTATTTTAGAAAATAAATAAAAAAAATAAAAATTGACAAAAAAGGGCACATGAAATTAACATGAAATCTAATTTTTAAAATTATTTTAAGGATACGGACTTGTGGGCAGTAGCTTAAGGAACATTTTGATGCATAAATCGTCCTTTTATGATGTATGGTTTAGAAGTTATGGCTAAAAAATCAAAAAATCGCACAAAACCACGTCAAAAACTATGATTCATGTAAAAAATTTTAACTAAGATTCTTGAAAAGAAATCAAATTCCAGAAAACTTTTTTCTGAATATGCAGTCTTGTGTATATATGTATTAGAAACAATTTGGTGTATAAATCGTCCTTGTAGGATGTATGGTTTGGGAGTTATGACGGAAAAAGCACATGTTTTTGGCCAGCTTCCACTCCAAAAAGTGTTCTACAACTCCTAAACTACAATACAAGAGATAGAGCAAACGGCATTTGGACAAAGGAGTATCCCTTCTTAAGGACGAGGACCTGGTGCTCATTTTAATGCATGAATCGTCCTTATCTGATATGTAGTTTTTATTTTAGAAAATAAATAAAAAAAATAAAAATTGACAAAAAAGGGCACATGAAATTAACATGAAATCTAATTTTTAAAATTATTTTAAGGATACGGACTTGTGGGCAGTAGCTTAAGGAACATTTTGATGCATAAATCGTCCTTTTATGATGTATGGTTTAGAAGTTATGGCTAAAAAATCAAAAAAATCGCAAAAAACCACGTCAAAAACTATGATTCATGTAAAAAATTTTAACCAAGATTCTTGAAAAAAAATCAAATTCCAGAAAACTTTTTTCTGAATATGCAGTCTTGTGTATATATGTATTAGAAACAATTTGGTGTATAAATCGTCCTTGTAGGATGTATGGTTTGGGAGTTATGACGGAAAAAGCACATGTTTTTGGCCAGCTTCCACTCCAAAAAGTGTTCTACAACTCCTAAACTACAAGAGATAGAGCAAACGGCATTTGGACAAAGGAGTATCCCTTCTTAAGGACGAGGACCTGGTGCTCATTCTAATGCATGAATCGTCCTTATCTGATATGTAGTTTTTATTTTAGAAAATAAATAAAAAAAATAAAAATTGACAAAAAAGGACACATGAAATTAACATGAAATCTAATTTTTAAAATTATTTTAAGGATACAGTCTTGTGGGCAGTAACTTAAGGAACATTTTGATGCATAAATCGTCCTCTTATGATGTATGGTTTAGAAGTTATGGCTAAATAATCAAAAAAATCGCAAAAAACCACGTCAAAAACTATGATTCATGTAAAAAATTTTAACCAAGATTCTTGAAAAAAAATCAAATTCCAGAAAACTTTTTTCTGAATATGCAGTCTTGTGTATATATGTATTAGAAACAATTTGGTGTATAAATCGTCCTTGTAGGATGTATGGTTTGGGAGTTATGACGGAAAAAGCACATGTTTTTGGCCAGCTTCCACTCCAAAAAGTGTTCTACAACTCCTAAACTACAAGAGATAGAGCAAACGGCATTTGGACAAAGGAGTATCCCTTCTTAAGGACGAGGACCTGGTGCTCATTCTAATGCATGAATCGTCCTTATCTGATATGTAGTTTTTATTTTAGAAAATAAATAAAAAAAATAAAAATTGACAAAAAAGGACACATGAAATTAACATGAAATCTAATTTTTAAAATTATTTTAAGGATACAGTCTTGTGGGCAGTAGCTTAAGGAACATTTTGATGCATAAATCGTCCTCTTATGATGTATGGTTTAGAAATTATGGCTAAAAAATCAAAAAAATCGCAAAAAACCACGTCAAAAACTATGATTCATGTAAAAAATTTTAACCAAGATTCTTGAAAAAAAATCAAATTCCAGAAAACTTTTTTCTGAATATGCAGTCTTGTGTATATATGTATTAGAAACAATTTGGTGTATAAATCGTCCTTGTAGGATGTATGGTTTGGGAGTTATGACGGAAAAAGCACATGTTTTTGGCCAGCTTCCACTCCAAAAAGTGTTCTACAACTCCTAAACTACAAGAGATAGAGCAAACGGCATTTGGACAAAGGAGTATCCCTTCTTAAGGACGAGGACCTGGTGCTCATTCTAATGCATGAATCGTCCTTATCTGATATGTAGTTTTTATTTTAGAAAATAAATAAAAAAAATAAAAATTGACAAAAAAGGACACATGAAATTAACATGAAATCTAATTTTTAAAATTATTTTAAGGATACAGTCTTGTGGGCAGTAACTTAAGGAACATTTTGATGCATAAATCGTCCTTTTATGATGTATGGTTTAGAAGTTATGGCTAAATAATCAAAAAAATCGCAAAAAACCACGTCAAAAACTATGATTCATGTAAAAAATTTTAACCAAGATTCTTGAAAAAAAATCAAATTCCAGAAAACTTTTTTCTGAATATGCAGTCTTGTGTATATATGTATTAGAAACAATTTGGTGTATAAATCGTCCTTGTAGGATGTATGGTTTGGGAGTTATGACGGAAAAAGCACATGTTTTTGGCCAGCTTCCACTCCAAAAAGTGTTCTACAACTCCTAAACTACAAGAGATAGAGCAAACGGCATTTGGACAAAGGAGTATCTTTTCTTAAGGACGAGGACCTGGTGCTCATTTTAATGCATGAATCGTCCTTATCTGATATGTAGTTTTTATTTTAGAAAATAAATAAAAAAAATAAAAATTGACAAAAAAGGACACATGAAATTAACATGAAATCTAATTTTTAAAATTATTTTAAGGATACAGTCTTGTGGGCAGTAACTTAAGGAACATTTTGATGCATAAATCGTCCTCTTATGATGTATGGTTTAGAAGTTATGGCTAAATAATCAAAAAAATCGCAAAAAACCACGTCAAAAACTATGATTCATGTAAAAAATTTTAACCAAGATTCTTGAAAAAAAATCAAATTCCAGAAAACTTTTTTCTGAATATGCAGTCTTGTGTATATATGTATTAGAAACAATTTGGTGTATAAATCGTCCTTGTAGGATGTATGGTTTGGGAGTTATGACGGAAAAAGCACATGTTTTTGGCCAGCTTCCACTCCAAAAAGTGTTGTACAACTCCTAAACTACAAGAGATAGAGCAAACGGCATTTGGACAAAGGAGTATCCCTTCTTAAGGACGAGGACCTGGTGCTCATTTTAATGCATGAATCGTCCTTATCTGATATGTAGTTTTTATTTTAGAAAATAAATAAAAAAAATAAAAATTGACAAAAAAGGGCACATGAAATTAACATGAAATCTAATTTTTAAAATTATTTTAAGGATACGGACTTGTGGGCAGTAGCTTAAGGAACATTTTGATGCATAAATCGTCCTTTTATGATGTATGGTTTAGAAGTTATGGCTAAAAAATCAAAAAAATCGCAAAAAACCACGTCAAAAACTATGATTCATGTAAAAAATTTTAACCAAGATTCTTGAAAAAAAATCAAATTCCAGAAAACTTTTTTCTGAATATGCAGTCTTGTGTATATATGTATTAGAAACAATTTGGTGTATAAATCGTCCTTGTAGGATGTATGGTTTGGGAGTTATGACGGAAAAAGCACATGTTTTTGGCCAGCTTCCACTCCAAAAAGTGTTCTACAACTCCTAAACTACAAGAGATAGAGCAAACGGCATTTGGACAAAGGAGTATCCCTTCTTAAGGACGAGGACCTGGTGCTCATTTTAATGCATGAATCGTCCTTATCTGATATGTAGTTTTTATTTTAGAAAATAAATAAAAAAAATAAAAATTGACAAAAAAGGACACATGAAATTAACATGAAATCTAATTTTTAAAATTATTTTAAGGATACAGTCTTGTGGGCAGTAGCTTAAGGAACATTTTGATGCATAAATCGTCCTCTTATGATGTATGGTTTAGAAGTTATGGCTAAAAAATCAAAAAAATCGCAAAAAACCACGTCAAAAACTATGATTCATGTAAAAAATTTTAACCAAGATTCTTGAAAAAAAAATCAAATTCCAGAAAACTTTTTTCTGAATATGCAGTCTTATGTATATATGTATTAGAAACAATTTGGTGTATAAATCGTCCTTGTAGGATGTATGGTTTGGGAGTTATGACGGAAAAAGCACATGTTTTTGGCCAGCTTCCACTCCAAAAAGTGTTCTACAACTCCTAAACTACAAGAGATAGAGCAAACGGCATTTGGACAAAGGAGTATCCCTTCTTAAGGACGAGGACCTGGTGCTCATTTTAATGCATGAATCGTCCTTATCTGATATGTAGTTTTTATTTTAGAAAATAAATAAAAAAAATAAAAATTGACAAAAAAGGGCACATGAAATTAACATGAAATCTAATTTTTAAAATTATTTTAAGGATACGGACTTGTGGGCAGTAGCTTAAGGAACATTTTGATGCATAAATCGTCCTTTTATGATGTATGGTTTAGAAGTTATGGCTAAAAAATCAAAAAAATCGCAAAAAACCACGTCAAAAACTATGATTCATGTAAAAAATTTTAACCAAGATTCTTGAAAAAAAATCAAATTCCAGAAAACTTTTTTCTGAATATGCAGTCTTGTGTATATATGTATTAGAAACAATTTGGTGTATAAATCGTCCTTGTAGGATGTATGGTTTGGGAGTTATGACGGAAAAAGCACATGTTTTTGGCCAGCTTCCACTCCAAAAAGTGTTCTACAACTCCTAAACTACAAGAGATAGAGCAAACGGCATTTGGACAAAGGAGTATCCCTTCTTAAGGACGAGGAACTGGTGCTCATTTTAATGCATGAATCGTCCTTATCTGATATGTAGTTTTTATTTTAGAAAATAAATAAAAAAAATAAAAATTGACAAAAAAGGACACATGAAATTAACATGAAATCTAATTTTTAAAATTATTTTAAGGATACAGTCTTGTGGGCAGTAGCTTAAGGAACATTTTGATGCATAAATCGTCCTTTTATGATGTATGGTTTAGAAGTTATGGCTAAAAAATCAAAAAAATCGCAAAAAACCACGTCAAAAACTATGATTCATGTAAAAAAATTTAACCAAGATTCTTCAAAAAAAATCAAATTCCAGAAAACTTTTTTCTGAATATGCAGACTTATGTATATATGTATTAGAAACAATTTGGTGTATAAATCGTCCTTGTAGGATGTATGGTTTGGGAGTTATGACGGAAAAAGCACATGTTTTTGGCCAGCTTCCACTCCAAAAAGTGTTGTACAACTCCTAAACTACAAGAGATAGAGCAAACGGCATTTGGACAAAGGAGTATCCCTTCTTAAGGACGAGGACCTGGTGCTCATTTTAATGCATGAATCGTCCTTATCTGATATGTAGTTTTTATTTTAGAAAATAAATAAAAAAAATAAAAATTGACAAAAAATGGCACATGAAATTAACATGAAATCTAATTTTTAAAATTATTTTAAGGATACGGACTTGTGGGCAGTAGCTTAAGGAACATTTTGATGCATAAATCGTCCTTTTATGATGTATGGTTTAGAAGTTATGGCTAAAAAATCAAAAAATCGCACAAAACCACGTCAAAAACTATGATTCATGTAAAAAATTTTAACCAAGATTCTTGAAAAAAAATCAAATTCCAGAAAACTTTTTTCTGAATATGCAGTCTTGTGTATATATGTATTAGAAACAATTTGGTGTATAAATCGTCCTTGTAGGATGTATGGTTTGGGAGTTATGACGGAAAAAGCACATGTTTTTGGCCAGCTTACACTCCAAAAAGTGTTCTACAACTCCTAAACTACAAGAGATAGAGCAAACGGCATTTGGACAAAGGAGTATCCCTTCTTAAGGACGAGGACCTGGTGCTCATTTTAATGCATGAATCGTCCTTATCTGATATGTAGTTTTTATTTTAGAAAATAAATAAAAAAAATAAAAATTGACAAAAAAGGACACATGAAATTAACATGAAATCTAATTTTTAAAATTATTTTAAGGATACAGTCTTGTGGGCAGTAGCTTAAGGAACATTTTGATGCATAAATCGTCCTTTTATGATGTATGGTTTAGAAGTTATGGCTAAAAAATCAAAAAATCGCACAAAACCACGTCAAGAACTATGATTCATGTAAAAAATTTTAACTAAGATTCTTGAAAAAAAATCAAATTCCAGAAAACTTTTTTCTGAATATGCAGTCTTGTGTATATATGTATTAGAAACAATTTGGTGTATAAATCGTCCTTGTAGGATGTACAGTTTGGGAATTATGACGGAAAAAGCACATGTTTTTGGCCAGCTACCACTCCAAAAAGTGTTGTACAACTCCTAAACTACAAGAGATAGAGCAAACGGCATTTGGACAAAGGAGTATCCCTTCTTAAGGACGAGGACCTGGTGCTCATTTTAATGCATGAATCGTCCTTATCTGATATGTAGTTTTTATTTTAGAAAATAAATAAAAAAAATAAAAATTGACAAAAAAGGACACATGAAATTAACATGAAATCTAATTTTTAAAATTATTTTAAGGATACAGTCTTGTGGGCAGTAGCTTAAGGAACATTTTGATGCATAAATCGTCCTTTTATGATGTATGGTTAAGAAGTTATGGCTAAAAAATCAAAAAATCGCACAAAACCACGTCAAAAACTATGATTCATGTAAAAAATTTTAACCAAGATTCTTGAAAAAAAATCAAATTCCAGAAAACTTTTTTCTGAATATGCAGTCTTGTGTATATATGTATTAGAAACAATTTGGTGTATAAATCGTCCTTGTAGGATGTATGGTTTGGGAGTTATGACGGAAAAAGCACATGTTTTTGGCCAGCTTACACTCCAAAAAGTGTTCTACAACTCCTAAACTACAAGAGATAGAGCAAACGGCATTTGGACAAAGGAGTATCCCTTCTTAAGGACGAGGACCTGGTGCTCATTTTAATGCATGAATCGTCCTTATCTGATATGTAGTTTTTATTTTAGAAAATAAATAAAAAAAATAAAAATTGACAAAAAAGGACACATGAAATTAACATGAAATCTAATTTTTAAAATTATTTTAAGGATACAGACTTGTGGGCAGTACCTTAAGGAACATTTTGATGCATAAATCGTCCTCTTATGATGTATGGTTTAGAAGTTATGGCTAAAAAATCAAAAAAATCGCAAAAAACCACGTCAAAAACTATGATTCATGTAAAAAATTTTAACCAAGATTCTTGAAAAAAAATCAAATTCCAGAAAACTTTTTTCTGAATATGCAGTCTTGTGTATATATGTATTAGAAACAATTTGGTGTATAAATCGTCCTTGTAGGATGTATGGTTTGGGAGTTATGACGGAAAAAGCACATGTTTTTGGCCAGCTTCCACTCCAAAAAGTGTTCTACAACTCCTAAACTACAAGAGATAGAGCAAACGGCATTTGGACAAAAAAGTATCCCTTCTTAAGGACGAGGACCTGGTGCTCATTTTAATGCATGAATCGTCCTTATCTGATATGTAGTTTTTATTTTAGAAAATAAATAAAAAAAATAAAAATTGACAAAAAAGGGCACATGAAATTAACATGAAATCTAATTTTTAAAATTATTTTAAGGATACAGTCTTGTGGGCAGTAGCTTAAGGAACATTTTGATGCATAAATCGTCCTTTTATGATGTATGGTTTAGAAGTTATGGCTAAAAAATCAAAAAAATCGCAAAAAAACACGTCAAAAACTATGATTCATGTAAAAAATTTTAACCAAGATTCTTCAAAAAAAATCAAATTCCAGAAAACTTTTTTCTGAATATGCAGACTTATGTATATATGTATTAGAAACAATTTGGTGTATAAATCGTCCTTGTAGGATGTATGGTTTGGGAGTTATGACGGAAAAAGCACATGTTTTTGGCCAGCTTCCACTCCAAAAAGTGTTCTACAACTCCTAAACTACAAGAGATAGAGCAAACGGCATTTGGACAAAGGAGTATCCCTTCTTAAGGACGAGGACCTGGTGCTCATTTTAATGCATGAATCGTCCTTATCTGATATGTAGTTTTTATTTTAGAAAATAAATAAAAAAAATAAAAATTGACAAAAAAGGACACATGAAATTAACATGAAATCTAATTTTTAAAATTATTTTAAGGATACAGTCTTGTGGGCAGTAGCTTAAGGAACATTTTGATGCATAAATCGTCCTCTTATGATGTATGGTTTAGAAGTTATGGCTAAAAAATCAAAAAAATCGCAAAAAACCACGTCAAAAACTATGATTCATGTAAAAAATTTTAACCAAGATTCTTGAAAAAAAATCAAATTCCAGAAAACTTTTTTCTGAATATGCAGTCTTATGTATATATGTATTAGAAACAATTTGGTGTATAAATCGTCCTTGTAGGATGTATGGTTTGGGAGTTATGACGGAAAAAGCACATGTTTTTGGCCAGCTTCCACTCCACAAAGTGTTCTACAACTCCTAAAATACAAGAGATAGAGCAAACGGCATTTGGACAAAGGAGTATCCCTTCTTAAGGACGAGGACCTTGTGCTCATTTTAATGCATGAATCGTCCTTATCTGATATGTAGTTTTTATTTTAGAAAATAAATAAAAAAAATAAAAATTGACAAAAAAGGGCACATGAAATTAACATGAAATCTAATTTTTAAAATTATTTTAAGGATACAGACTTGTGGGCAGTAGCTTAAGGAACATTTTGATGCATAAATCGTCCTCTTATGATGTATGGTTTAGAAGTTATGGCTCAAAAATCAAAAAAATCGCAAAAAACCACGTCAAAAACTATGATTCATGTAAAAAATTTTAACCAAGATTCTTGAAAAAAAATCAAATTCCAGAAAACTTTTTTCTGAATATGCAGTCTTGTGTATATATGTATTAGAAACAATTTGGTGTATAAATCGTCCTTGTAGGATGTATGGTTTGGGAGTTATGACGGAAAAAGCACATGTTTTTGGCCAGCTTCCACTCCAAAAAGTGTTGTACAACTCCTAAACTACAATACAAGAGATAGAGCAAACGGCATTTGGACAAAGGAGTATCCCTTCTTAAGGACGAGGACCTGGTGCTCATTTTAATGCATGAATCGTCCTTATCTGATATGTAGTTTTTATTTTAGAAAATAAATAAAAAAAATAAAAATTGACAAAAAAGGGCACATGAAATTAACATGAAATCTAATTTTTAAAATTATTTTAAGGATACGGACTTGTGGGCAGTAGCTTAAGGAACATTTTGATGCATAAATCGTCCTTTTATGATGTATGGTTTAGAAGTTATGGCTAAAAAATCAAAAAAATCGCAAAAAACCACGTCAAAAACTATGATTCATGTAAAAAATTTTAACCAAGATTCTTGAAAAAAAATCAAATTCCAGAAAACTTTTTTCTGAATATGCAGTCTTGTGTATATATGTATTAGAAACAATTTGGTGTATAAATCGTCCTTGTAGGATGTATGGTTTGGGAGTTATGACGGAAAAAGCACATGTTTTTGGCCAGCTTCCACTCCAAAAAGTGTTCTACAACTCCTAAACTACAAGAGATAGAGCAAACGGCATTTGGACAAAGGAGTATCCCTTCTTAAGGACGAGGAACTGGTGCTCATTTTAATGCATGAATCGTCCTTATCTGATATGTAGTTTTTATTTTAGAAAATAAATAAAAAAAATAAAAATTGACAAAAAAGGACACATGAAATTAACATGAAATCTAATTTTTAAAATTATTTTAAGGATACAGTCTTGTGGGCAGTAGCTTAAGGAACATTTTGATGCATAAATCGTCCTTTTATGATGTATGGTTTAGAAGTTATGGCTAAAAAATCAAAAAAATCGCAAAAAACCACGTCAAAAACTATGATTCATGTAAAAAAATTTAACCAAGATTCTTCAAAAAAAATCAAATTCCAGAAAACTTTTTTCTGAATATGCAGACTTATGTATATATGTATTAGAAACAATTTGGTGTATAAATCGTCCTTGTAGGATGTATGGTTTGGGAGTTATGACGGAAAAAGCACATGTTTTTGGCCAGCTTCCACTCCAAAAAGTGTTGTACAACTCCTAAACTACAAGAGATAGAGCAAACGGCATTTGGACAAAGGAGTATCCCTTCTTAAGGACGAGGACCTGGTGCTCATTTTAATGCATGAATCGTCCTTATCTGATATGTAGTTTTTATTTTAGAAAATAAATAAAAAAAATAAAAATTGACAAAAAATGGCACATGAAATTAACATGAAATCTAATTTTTAAAATTATTTTAAGGATACGGACTTGTGGGCAGTAGCTTAAGGAACATTTTGATGCATAAATCGTCCTTTTATGATGTATGGTTTAGAAGTTATGGCTAAAAAATCAAAAAATCGCACAAAACCACGTCAAAAACTATGATTCATGTAAAAAATTTTAACCAAGATTCTTGAAAAAAAATCAAATTCCAGAAAACTTTTTTCTGAATATGCAGTCTTGTGTATATATGTATTAGAAACAATTTGGTGTATAAATCGTCCTTGTAGGATGTATGGTTTGGGAGTTATGACGGAAAAAGCACATGTTTTTGGCCAGCTTACACTCCAAAAAGTGTTCTACAACTCCTAAACTACAAGAGATAGAGCAAACGGCATTTGGACAAAGGAGTATCCCTTCTTAAGGACGAGGACCTGGTGCTCATTTTAATGCATGAATCGTCCTTATCTGATATGTAGTTTTTATTTTAGAAAATAAATAAAAAAAATAAAAATTGACAAAAAAGGACACATGAAATTAACATGAAATCTAATTTTTAAAATTATTTTAAGGATACAGTCTTGTGGGCAGTAGCTTAAGGAACATTTTGATGCATAAATCGTCCTTTTATGATGTATGGTTTAGAAGTTATGGCTAAAAAATCAAAAAATCGCACAAAACCACGTCAAAAACTATGATTCATGTAAAAAATTTTAACTAAGATTCTTGAAAAAAAATCAAATTCCAGAAAACTTTTTTCTGAATATGCAGTCTTGTGTATATATGTATTAGAAACAATTTGGTGTATAAATCGTCCTTGTAGGATGTACAGTTTGGGAATTATGACGGAAAAAGCACATGTTTTTGGCCAGCTACCACTCCAAAAAGTGTTGTACAACTCCTAAACTACAAGAGATTGAGCAAACGGCATTTGGACAAAGGAGTATCCCTTCTTAAGGACGAGGACCTGGTGCTCATTTTAATGCATGAATCGTCCTTATCTGATATGTAGTTTTTATTTTAGAAAATAAATAAAAAAAATAAAAATTGACAAAAAAGGACACATGAAATTAACATGAAATCTAATTTTTAAAATTATTTTAAGGATACAGTCTTGTGGGCAGTAGCTTAAGGAACATTTTGATGCATAAATCGTCCTTTTATGATGTATGGTTAAGAAGTTATGGCTAAAAAATCAAAAAATCGCACAAAACCACGTCAAAAACTATGATTCATGTAAAAAATTTTAACCAAGATTCTTGAAAAAAAATCAAATTCCAGAAAACTTTTTTCTGAATATGCAGTCTTGTGTATATATGTATTAGAAACAATTTGGTGTATAAATCGTCCTTGTAGGATGTATGGTTTGGGAGTTATGACGGAAAAAGCACATGTTTTTGGCCAGCTTACACTCCAAAAAGTGTTCTACAACTCCTAAACTACAAGAGATAGAGCAAACGGCATTTGGACAAAGGAGTATCCCTTCTTAAGGACGAGGACCTGGTGCTCATTTTAATGCATGAATCGTCCTTATCTGATATGTAGTTTTTATTTTAGAAAATAAATAAAAAAAATAAAAATTGACAAAAAAGGACACATGAAATTAACATGAAATCTAATTTTTAAAATTATTTTAAGGATACAGTCTTGTGGGCAGTAGCTTAAGGAACATTTTGATGCATAAATCGTCCTCTTATGATGTATGGTTTAGAAGTTATGGCTAAAAAATCAAAAAAATCGCAAAAAACCACGTCAAAAACTATGATTCATGTAAAAAATTTTAACCAAGATTCTTGAAAAAAAATCAAATTCCAGAAAACTTTTTTCTGAATATGCAGTCTTATGTATATATGTATTAGAAACAATTTGGTGTATAAATCGTCCTTGTAGGATGTATGGTTTGGGAGTTATGACGGAAAAAGCACATGTTTTTGGCCAGCTTCCACTCCAAAAAGTGTTCTACAACTCCTAAAATACAAGAGATAGAGCAAACGGCATTTGGACAAAGGAGTATCCCTTCTTAAGGACGAGGACCTTGTGCTCATTTTAATGCATGAATCGTCCTTATCTGATATGTAGTTTTTATTTTAGAAAATAAATAAAAAAAATAAAAATTGACAAAAAAGGGCACATGAAATTAACATGAAATCTAATTTTTAAAATTATTTTAAGGATACAGACTTGTGGGCAGTAGCTTAAGGAACATTTTGATGCATAAATCGTCCTTTTATGATGTATGGTTTAGAAGTTATGGCTAAAAAATCAAAAAATCGCACAAAACCACGTCAAAAACTATGATTCATGTAAAAAATTTTAACCAAGATTCTTGAAAAAAAATCAAATTCCAGAAAACTTTTTTCTGAATATGCAGTCTTGTGTATATATGTATAAGAAACAATTTGGTGTATAAATCGTCCTTGTAGGATGTACAGTTTGGGAATTATGACGGAAAAAGCACATGTTTTTGGCCAGCTACCACTCCAAAAAGTGTTGTACAACTCCTAAACTACAAGAGATAGAGCAAACGGCATTTGGACAAAGGAGTATCCTTTCTTAAGGACGAGGACCTGGTGCTCATTTTAATGCATGAATCGTCCTTATCTGATATGTAGTTTTTATTTTAGAAAATAAATAAAAAAAATAAAAATTGACAAAAAAGGACACATGAAATTAACATGAAATCTAATTTTTAAAATTATTTTAAGGATACAGTCTTGTGGGCAGTAGCTTAAGGAACATTTTGATGCATAAATCGTCCTCTTATGATGTATGGTTTAGAAGTTATGGCTAAAAAATCAAAAAAATCGCAAAAAACCACGTCAAAAACTATGATTCATGTAAAAAATTTTAACCAAGATTCTTGAAAAAAAATCAAATTCCAGAAAACTTTTTTCTGAATATGCAGTCTTGTGTATATATGTATTAGAAACAATTTGGTGTATAAATCGTCCTTGTAGGATGTATGGTTTGGGAGTTATGACGGAAAAAGCACATGTTTTTGGCCAGCTTCCACTCCAAAAAGTGTTCTACAACTCCTAAACTACAAGAGATAGAGCAAACGGCATTTGGACAAAGGAGTATCCCTTCTTAAGGACGAGGACCTGGTGCTCATTTTAATGCATGAATCGTCCTTATCTGATATGTAGTTTTTATTTTAGAAAATAAATAAAAAAAATAAAAATTGACAAAAAAGGGCACATGAAATTAACATGAAATCTAATTTTTAAAATTATTTTAAGGATACAGTCTTGTGGGCAGTAGCTTAAGGAACATTTTGATGCATAAATCGTCCTTTTATGATGTATGGTTTAGAAATTATGGCTAAAAAATCAAAAAAATCGCAAAAAACCACGTCAAAAACTATGATTCATGTAAAAAATTTTAACCAAGATTCTTGAAAAAAAATCAAATTCCAGAAAACTTTTTTCTGAATATGCAGTCTTGTGTATATATGTATTAGAAACAATTTGGTGTATAAATCGTCCTTGTAGGATGTATGGTTTGGGAGTTATGACGGAAAAAGCACATGTTTTTGGCCAGCTTCCACTCCAAAAAGTGTTCTACAACTCCTAAACTACAAGAGATAGAGCAAACGGCATTTGGACAAAGGAGTATCCCTTCTTAAGGACGAGGACCTTGTGCTCATTTTAATGCATGAATCGTCCTTATCTGATATGTAGTTTTTATTTTAGAAAATAAATAAAAAAAATAAAAATTGACAAAAAAGGGCACATGAAATTAACATGAAATCTAATTTTTAAAATTATTTTAAGGATACAGTCTTGTGGGCAGTAGCTTAAGGAACATTTTGATGCATAAATCGTCCTCTTATGATGTATGGTTTAGAAGTTATGGCTAAAAAATCAAAAAAATCGCAAAAAACCACGTCAAAAACTATGATTCATGTAAAAAATTTTAACCAAGATTCTTGAAAAAAAATCAAATTCCAGAAAACTTTTTTCTGAATATGCAGTCTTGTGTATATATGTATTAGAAACAATTTGGTGTATAAATCGTCCTTGTAGGATGTATGGTTTGGGAGTTATGACGGAAAAAGCACATGTTTTTGGCCAGCTTCCACTCCAAAAAGTGTTCTACAACTCCTAAACTACAAGAGATAGAGCAAACGGCATTTGGACAAAGGAGTATCCCTTCTTAAGGACGAGGACCTGGTGCTCATTTTAATGCATGAATCGTCCTTATCTGATATGTAGTTTTTATTTTAGAAAATAAATAAAAAAAATAAAAATTGACAAAAAAGGGCACATGAAATTAACATGAAATCTAATTTTTAAAATTATTTTAAGGATACAGTCTTGTGGGCAGTAGCTTAAGGAACATTTTGATGCATAAATCGTCCTCTTATGATGTATGGTTTAGAAATTATGGCTAAAAAATCAAAAAAATCGCAAAAAACCACGTCAAAAACTATGATTCATGTAAAAAATTTTAACCAAGATTCTTGAAAAAAAATCAAATTCCAGAAAACTTTTTTCTGAATATGCAGTCTTGTGTATATATGTATTAGAAACAATTTGGTGTATAAATCGTCCTTGTAGGATGTATGGTTTGGGAGTTATGACGGAAAAAGCACATGTTTTTGGCCAGCTTCCACTCCAAAAAGTGTTCTACAACTCCTAAACTACAAGAGATAGAGCAAACGGCATTTGGACAAAGGAGTATCCCTTCTTAAGGACGAGGACCTGGTGCTCATTTTAATGCATGAATCGTCCTTATCTGATATGTAGTTTTTATTTTAGAAAATAAATAAAAAAAATAAAAATTGACAAAAAAGGGCACATGAAATTAACATGAAATCTAATTTTTAAAATTATTTTAAGGATACGGACTTGTGGGCAGTAGCTTAAGGAACATTTTGATGCATAAATCGTCCTCTTATGATGTATGGTTTAGAAGTTATGGCTAAAAAAACAAAAAATCGCACAAAACCACGTCAAAAACTATGATTCATGTAAAAAATTTTAACTAAGATTCTTGAAAAAAAATCAAATTCCAGAAAACTTTTTTCTGAATATGCAGTCATGTGTATATATGTATTAGAAACAATTTGGTGTATAAATCGTCCTTGTAGGATGTACAGTTTGGGAGTTATGACGGAAAAAGCACATGTTTTTGGCCAGCTACCACTCCAAAAAGTGTTGTACAACTCCTAAACTACAAGAGATAGAGCAAACGGCATTTGGACAAAGGAGTATCCCTTCTTAAGGACGAGGACCTGGTGCTCATTTTAATGCATGAATCGTCCTTATCTGATATGTAGTTTTTATTTTAGAAAATAAATAAAAAAAATAAAAATTGACAAAAAAAGGCACATGAAATTAACATGAAATCTAATTTTGAAAATTATTTTAAGGATACGGACTTGTGGGCAGTAGCTTAAGGAACATTTTGATGCATAAATCGTCCTTTTATGATGTATGGTTTAGAAGTTATGGCTAAAAAATCAAAAAATCGCACAAAACCACGTCAAAAACTATGATTCATGTAAAAAATTTTAACTAAGATTCTTGAAAAGAAATCAAATTCCAGAAAACTTTTTTCTGAATATGCAGTCTTGTGTATATATGTATTAGAAACAATTTGGTGTATAAATCGTCCTTGTAGGATGTATGGTTTGGGAGTTATGACGGAAAAAGCACATGTTTTTGGCCAGCTTCCACTCCAAAAAGTGTTCTACAACTCCTAAACTACAAGAGATAGAGCAAACGGCATTTGGACAAAGGAGTATCCCTTCTTAAGGACGAGGACCTGGTGCTCATTTTAATGCATGAATCGTCCTTATCTGATATGTAGTTTTTATTTTAGAAAATAAATAAAAAAAATAAAAATTGACAAAAAAGGACACATGAAATTAACATGAAATCTAATTTTTAAAATTATTTTAAGGATACAGACTTGTGGGCAGTACCTTAAGGAACATTTTGATGCATAAATCGTCCTCTTATGATGTATGGTTTAGAAGTTATGGCTAAAAAATCAAAAAAATCGCAAAAAACCACGTCAAAAACTATGATTCATGTAAAAAATTTTAACCAAGATTCTTGAAAAAAAATCAAATTCCAGAAAACTTTTTTCTGAATATGCAGTCTTGTGTATATATGTATTAGAAACCATTTGGTGTATAAATCGTCCTTGTAGGATGTATGGTTTGGGAGTTATGACGGAAAAAGCACATGTTTTTGGCCAGCTTCCACTCCAAAAAGTGTTCTACAACTCCTAAACTACAAGAGATAGAGCAAACGGCATTTGGACAAAGGAGTATCCCTTCTTAAGGACGAGGACCTGGTGCTCATTTTAATGCATGAATCGTCCTTATCTGATATGTAGTTTTTATTTTAGAAAATAAATAAAAAAAATAAAAATTGACAAAAAAGGACACATGAAATTAACATGAAATCTAATTTTTAAAATTATTTTAAGGATACAGACTTGTGGACAGTACCTTAAGGAACATTTTGATGCATAAATCGTCCTCTTATGATGTATGGTTTAGAAGTTATGGCTAAAAAATCAAAAAAATCGCAAAAAACCACGTCAAAAACTATGATTCATGTAAAAAATTTTAACCAAGATTCTTGAAAAAAAATCAAATTCCAGAAAACTTTTTTCTGAATATGCAGTCTTGTGTATATATGTATTAGAAACAATTTGGTGTATAAATCGTCCTTGTAGGATGTATGGTTTGGGAGTTATGACGGAAAAAGCACATGTTTTTGGCCAGCTTCCACTCCAAAAAGTGTTCTACAACTCCTAAACTACAAGAGATAGAGCAAACGGCATTTGGACAAAAGAGTATCCCTTCTTAAGGACGAGGACCTGGTGCTCATTTTAATGCATGAATCGTCCTTATCTGATATGTAGTTTTTATTTTAGAAAATAAATAAAAAAAATAAAAATTGACAAAAAAGGGCACATGAAATTAACATGAAATCTAATTTTTAAAATTATTTTAAGGATACGGACTTGTGGGCAGTAGCTTAAGGAACATTTTGATGCATAAATCGTCTTCTTATGATGTATGGTTTAGAAGTTATGGCTAAAAAATCAAAAAAATCGCAAAAAACCACGTCAAAAACTATGATTCATGTAAAAAATTTTAACCAAGATTCTTGAAAAAAAATCAAATTCCAGAAAACTTTTTTCTGAATATGCAGTCTTGTGTATATATGTATTAGAAACAATTTGGTGTATAAATCGTCCTTGTAGGATGTATGGTTTGGGAGTTATGACGGAAAAAGCACATGTTTTTGGCAAGCTTCCACTCCAAAAAGTGTTCTACAACTCCTAAACTACAAGAGATAGAGCAAACGGCATTTGGACAAAGGAGTATCCCTTCTTAAGGACGAGGACCTGGTGCTCATTTTAATGCATGAATCGTCCTTATCTGATATGTAGTTTTTATTTTAGAAAATAAATAAAAAAAATAAAAATTGACAAAAAAGGACACATGAAATTAACATGAAATCTAATTTTTAAAATTATTTTAAGGATACAGACTTGTGGGCAGTAGCTTAAGGAACATTTTGATGCATAAATCGTCCTCTTATGATGTATGGTTTAGAAGTTATGGCTAAAAAATCAAAAAAATCGCAAAAAACCACGTCAAAAACTATGATTCATGTAAAAAATTTTAACCAAGATTCTTGAAAACAAATCAAATTCCAGAAAACTTTTTTCTGAATATGCAGTCTTGTGTATATATGTATTAGAAACAATTTGGTGTATAAATCGTCCTTGTAGGATGTATGGTTTGGGAGTTATGACGGAAAAAGCACATGTTTTTGGCCAGCTTCCACTCCAAAAAGTGTTCTACAACTCCTAAACTACAAGAGATAGAGCAAACGGCATTTGGACAAAGGAGTATCCCTTCTTAAGGACGAGGACCTGGTGCTCATTCTAATGCATGAATCGTCCTTATCTGATATGTAGTTTTTATTTTAGAAAATAAATAAAAAAAATAAAAATTGACAAAAAAGGGCACATGAAATTAACATGAAATCTAATTTTTAAAATTATTTTAAGGATACGGACTTGTGGGCAGTAGCTTAAGGAACATTTTGATGCATAAATCGTCCTTTTATGATGTATGGTTTAGAAGTTATGGCTAAAAAATCAAAAAAATCGCAAAAAACCACGTCAAAAACTATGATTCATGTAAAAAATTTTAACCAAGATTCTTGAAAAAAAATCAAATTCCAGAAAACTTTTTTCTGAATATGCAGTCTTGTGTATATATGTATTAGAAACAATTTGGTGTATAAATCGTCCTTGTAGGATGTATGGTTTGGGAGTTATGACGGAAAAAGCACATGTTTTTGGCCAGCTTCCACTCCAAAAAGTGTTCTACAACTCCTAAAATACAAGCGATAGAGCAAACGGCATTTGGACAAAGGAGTATCCCTTCTTAAGGACGTGGACCTGGTGCTCATTCTAATGCATGAATCGTCCTTATCTGATATGTAGTTTTTATTTTAGAAAATAAATAAAAAAAATAAAAATTGACAAAAAAGGACACATGAAATTAACATGAAATCTAATTTTTAAAATTATTTTAAGGATACGGACTTGTGGGCAGTAGCTTAAGGAACATTTTGATGCATAAATCGTCCTCTTATGATGTATGGTTTAGAAGTTATGGCTAAAAAATCAAAAAAATCGCAAAAAACCACGTCAAAAACTATGATTCATGTAAAAAATTTTAACCAAGATTCTTGAAAAAAAATCAAATTCCAGAAAACTTTTTTCTGAATATGCAGTCTTGTGTATATATGTATTAGAAACAATTTGGTGTATAAATCGTCCTTGTAGGATGTATGGTTTGGGAGTTATGACGGAAAAAGCACATGTTTTTGGCCAGCTTCCACTCCAAAAAGTGTTCTACAACTCCTAAACTACAAGAGATAGAGCAAACGGCATTTGGACAAAGGAGTATCCCTTCTTAAGGACGAGGACCTGGTGCTCATTTTAATGCATGAATCGTCCTTATCTGATATGTAGTTTTTATTTTAGAAAATAAATAAAAAAAATAAAAATTGACAAAAAAGGACACATGAAATTAACATGAAATCTAATTTTTAAAATTATTTTAAGGATATAGTCTTGTGGGCAGTAGCTTAAGGAACATTTTGATGCATAAATCGTCCTCTTATGATGTATGGTTTAGAAGTTATGGCTAAAAAATCAAAAAAATCGCAAAAAACCACGTCAAAAACTATGATTCATGTAAAAAATTTTAACCAAGATTCTTGAAAAAAAATCAAATTCCAGAAAACTTTTTTCTGAATATGCAGTCTTGTGTATATGTATATGTATTAGAAACAATTTGGTGTATAAATCGTCCTTGTAGGATGTATGGTTTGGGAGTTATGACGGAAAAAGCACATGTTTTTGGCCAGCTTCCACTCCAAAAAGTGTTCTACAACTCCTAAACTACAAGAGATAGAGTAAACGGCATTTGGACAAAGGAGTATCCCTTTTTAAGAACGAGGACCTGGTGCTCATTTTAATGCATGAATCGTCCTTATCTGATATGTAGTTTTTATTTTAGAAAATAAATAAAAAAAATAAAAATTGACAAAAAAGGACACATGAAATCTAATTTTTAAAATTATTTTAAGGATACAGTCTTGTGGGCAGTAGCTTAAGGAACATTTTGATGCATAAATCGTCCTTTTATGATGTATGGTTTAGAAGTTATGGCTAAAAAATCAAAAAAATCGCAAAAAACCACGTCAAAAACTATGATTCATGTAAAAAATTTTAACTAAGATTCTTGAAAAAAAATCAAATTCCAGAAAACTTTTTTCTGAATATGCATTTTTCTGAAATCGACTCAGGATGCGATGCTGATCAAGAATATATATATAACTTTCTATACCTGCCACGCCTCCTTATCAGCGTTATAAACAGAGTGACAAAGTTAATATACCTCTGACACAGAACACGTAGGGGTATTAGTAGCGTTATTATGAATATAATTGAGTTGTGGTAGAAACAATTTATTTAAAGGCGTTAGAAGAGGGTAAAGGGGCCCCGAAAATTACATTGCCTAGGAGCCCCGACAGGATTAATCCGGCCCTGAATATTTTTCATATGATGTTCATATGATGATAAAAATTAAAAGTTTTAAAAGATTTCTCCTTTCGTTCTAAAAATAAAAAAAAAAAATTTAAAAAATATTAACCTTGCTTAGCAGAATGAACCCCTTAAGATTTTACAAAGCGGAATAAGATACATACAAAAGAACAAGTAGGCGTAAAAACAATAGGAATTCTTTTTGTAATGTCGAGTTATAAGAGATTTGGTGCTTTCTTTTCAACAAAAACCAAGACAAACCCACTGACACAAAAGTCAGTTCAAAATGAGTTCATTCTTGAGGCACGGCTCTTGAATGATTCATCTGGTTTCCGTAAAACAAAAGGTCCACTTTGGTTGCTGGTGCAAATCATAGAGAAGGCATGGTTATGGTATTAAGTATGGTATTAATAACATATAGAATTGTAATGCTTTCGATGGACGATCAATCCAATATAACGTGAAGTACGGGGGCAGTAATCCATCAAGACGAGGAGACCTGATCTATCGTTGGCTGCAGACCTTTGTTTTAGAATTAGGGATCTATGTAAGAGACATAGTGATCCTTGGTATTAAATTACAGATAAACCAATGGTTATATTTGCCTAGTCATGAAAAATTTTAGTGACTAAATGTGTTAAAGTTAAATATAAATGTTCTAAGAACTTTTCGTCTGTAGGCGGGATGTTGAAGAGCCTTGTCTGGTGGAATCTTTTGCCCGGGTATTGACTGTCATGGGCAGTGATCCTTCGGGGGTACCGTACTGGCTGTGGTTGTAGACCAGAAAGATCGGTGCGAGTTACACCATATTTAACTCGGGTTAAGAGAGTGATGGTAGATAGTATTCTCGATAATTTTAAACAGTTAATGTTAGGGAAGTAAGCAACTACCGGATCAATATACCTTTGGAATTTGAGGATAGGTGAGAGGCTTCTGATTTCATATGCCACAGTTTCATAGGTCATGATGTATAGTATCGTCTCCTAGTTTTTCATGACAAAGATTTCCCATTCTCTGATCGTGATGACGAATTGAAAGATATATTGATTTCAATAATTCACGATGACTTTCGTATCAGATATCCACTCAATGAAATAAAATTTTAAAGTTCAAAACTCATTAGAAATAAGTTTCAAGGCTAAGGAGAGCATTAAAAATTTGAATGCTCCATAAACTCTAAAGATATATAATAAGTAATTTCAAAGAAGACAAGCCGAAAAAATTATAAAAATAGTTTGAAAAACATAGTTTTAGTATACAAAATAATTTTTCATAGAAAATAAAATTTATCATTTCCAATTTTAAATTTAAAACAAAAATTGTTGCAAGCAATGCAATGAACATTTCACTATTTTCTATAGTCTGGAATGAATAATTTGTTACTTTTCAGGGAATACATACAATAAAAATTTGTATAATCCTTATTAATCTCCAAAAATCGATTTTTTTGGCAGCTTGAAATACACTATTTGCTAAGACCGCTGCATAAGATGGATTTTAATTAATTTGATGCTGGTTCGATATATTTTGAAATTTATCGTCTTTTAAATTTTAATTTTTTATCGTCGTAAATATGTAATGTTACCAATTATCGTGGAAAAATACCACTATTAATACTTATTGTGATGCGAAGCACGTTTTCCGTTTCACAGAAATTCATGAGAATTTAAGCGATATGCCATTTTAAAATTTTAAAAATTTGGTATGTTATTTTTTACAACTTATTTTAGTCGATTAGTTATGAAGCCTATGATAAATCTTTTTATTTTTAATTTGAATTTCAAATTTTATTTTTCTAAAAAGTATAATATCGAAAATAACTTTGATACAATCATTTTGTTGAATATGTAATATCTACAAAGCGAAACACCTGTAAAACATATTTCAATAAATAAATTATATTAAAACGATATCCAAAGGCAATGTACAATGACAAATGTTGGTACACTCAGAAAAAAAAATCGGCTTTGCATAACACACTTATAATTTTTTTTAGTTTTAGGGAAATTTCTCTTTTAATACAACAATACTTACATACGTTTGAAGAAAATAAAATATTTAATTTAAAGACCAAAATTGCTAAATAAAGTTATACACCGAAATAACGTATGCGCAAAAAAAAATTTACAGTAGAAGCATTTTCCTCGGATGGTTGAAACTTCTGATTTTAAAATACATATATACTAAGGTAATTCACGATTTTGTTGCATCATTGAAAATGCAAAATTTGCTACTTTTACAAAAACAAGAAGTATTGCTACATTCATGCGTTGGCTATAACAAAAGGATGTAGCATATGCAAGTCCAATAATATTGCATGACGCTTTTGTGAATGAATGTGTTCATTTTGCATTGAACATCACAACCCTAAAGTTTTATTTAAAAGTTTATTTAGAATAATAAAAAGAAGTTATAAAGAAATGGCGGGAGTTTTGAAAAAGGAACTTAAAAGTAAAAACGCCATTTAATTTACTAGTAAAATATAACATAAACTATCTAAACACTTTTCACAAATGAATGATGATAAAAATGTTAACAAAAAACCAGGGCTGCGGAGTCGGACCAAGAAATTTCGATTCCGACTCCAACTCCAACTCCGACTACAACTCCGACTCCCACCAAATAATTAAAACATTTTTTTATTTTAATTTTTAATAATTTTTAATAACACTGACATGAGCTATGTTTTCCGTTGGGTGTAATTGTAAAATGGTCAAAAACTGCTGACTTTTCCGAAATTTTTTCTGCCATTTTCTTAACCGTTAATACAATACAATACAATGTTTAAGTTCCGGTTTCAAGCTATCATTGACATTTCAGTCATGATAGTTTTAGTGTTTCATTTTAAATGCGTAGTCCATAAATTCACAGAGTGAACCCAATTAAAAAAATTACTGCTTTTATACTGTTTTAAACAAACATTATGCGAAATATTATTTATTTTTATGCTATTTATTTTTATAGCCGGAGTCTGAGTCGATGAATTTTCCCGGACTCTGACTCCGACTCCGTAGCACTGCAAAAAATAGTTGTTGAAAAGCATTTGCAACATCACTATATTAATAAAGGCTTGCTCTTAAAAATCTATCATTTCAAAAATGCATTTGCAACAAGATCGTGAATTACCCTACTAATTTAAATACTGTTGCAAAATATTTAAACCAGAATTAATCCTATCAAAACAATATGAAAGCGTATGTACTGGAGAATCCTAGATTTGATTAGATCCCGGGATCCCGGACGATTAAAGTGCATTTAAATCCCGGGATTTTCTTTCCGAAATTTTTAACTTTAACTTTGGAGGTTAAAATTTTGGAGGTTTGGAGGAGGTTTAACTTTGACATAGTCTGTGACTTGGTGATAAATTAGGGCCCATTTAAATTTTACTAAAAAATTCTAACTGAAAAGAGATCTAACAAAAAATATTTCTTGTTTAAAAACAAGTATCAATGTTTTGCTAAGATTTTTATGAATACAAATTGCAATTTATTTTTTTTTAAATTCAACAAAAATGGTACTTTATTTCACTAGCTGAAACAGGTTGTTAGCACGATGGGTGTGAATCACTGGAGCAAAGACTTTGCAAAGTTTTAGAAGAATTTGCAACATCGGGAAGTCAGCTATGTATTTGAAAATTGTCCTATATTCTAACTTAGGAAACAATTTTGTTTTGTGGTGGAGGCAATCGTGATCGAAACTCACAAATTGCTTACGATTATCGTACAACTATTTCTCCAACTAGAATAGAATCAAAACGGTGCTTCTCATCAGGGCGTTATATTTGTAATAATATCCGAACAACACTCTCTAATCAAAAATAACACGCGTTGATCAGCTTAATGTATTACTTTAAAAATAATTAAAACGAAAAATGTAATTTTTAACCGACTTCAAAAAGGACGAGGTTCTCAAGTTGGTTGGGTTTTTTTGTTTTTTTAAAATGTATCTAAATCGATAACTCCTAAAGTACTTGCCCGAGTGCCGCAATTTTTTGTCAGCAGATACAAACATTAGACGCGGAGGTGCTTAACAGTGGGTATTCGACACAGGGGCATGGCAATATAAGAAAAACTCTGTATATCGAATAATATTTACACTAGAGCACTGAAATTTTTACACAGGGGTAGGCACAATTATTAAAAATTATTTTCAAAAAAGTGAGTGTTATTCGATAAAGGGCGTGGCAATATTAGAAAAACGCTGTAACTCGAATAAAGTTGACACTGGGGTACTGAAATTAGGTACAGGTTTAGACATAATTATGAAATGTTACGGTGAAGAAAGTGGGCGTTGTTGGACAAAAGGGCGTGGAAATATAAGAAAAATACTATATCTCAGTTAATATTGACACTAGGGTACTAGAAATTGGTACAAGAGTAGGAACAACTATTACAAATTACTGTCAAGAAAGTGGGCGTTAGTCGACAAAGGCGTGACAATATTAGAAAAACGCCGTAACTCGAATAATATTGCTGCTCGGATACTGGAATTAGGTACAAGGGTAGCCAAAATTACGAAAATTTACGGTCAATAAAGTGGGCGTTATTGGGAAAAGGGCGTGGCAATATAAGAAAAATACTATTTCTCAGTTAATGTTGACACTAGGGTACCAAAATTCGTTACAAAAATAGGCAAAATTGTTATCATAATCTCTAAAAAAAAGAAATAAAAAAAATATGAAAAAAAACCAACTTCAAAACCACTACTAAGTAAAAAATAATTTTAAATTACTTTACACTTTAATTCTCGGTCAAATTTGATAATTTATTTATATGTATGTTATTAAATTGGAAATTTGATTATTATATTTATTTTGTTTTATCATAAATATATTAATTTCTCCATGAATATAAAACCTTTAAAGTCTGCGCTAATATAATCAGACTTTTATAAAATAAACGCTCCGGCTTTAAAGGTTTTATATTCATGGAGAAATTAATATAAATATGAAAATAATACAGCATGGAAAAAAAATTATAATAACAAGATTTCCAATTTAATAATATATATCAATAAATTATCAAATTTGATCAAGAATTAATGTGAAAAGTAATTTAAAATTATTTTTGTACTTTGTAGTGGTTTTGAAGTTGGATTTTTTGGTTGAAAATTTTGTATTTCTAAAAGTCTTTTTCAAACTTGATTTGCCATAAACACAAAAAAAAAATGAAGACGGTGTTTAAAAAAATTTTTTAATTTTATATAATAATAGCTTAAACTGTTCCGTATTTTATTTTTTTATATTTTTTGTTCTTAAAATTAATACAATTTGCTAGTCATGAATATTATTTGATTTTTTTTTTTATGTTTATGAACAAGAACGGTATTCACAATTGTGTGGTATCGTGGTATTGTGGTTTTTGTTCATAGTTAAAAGCTACAATTATGAGCACCCTTTGAAATAGAATTCGCGGTTGGGAACCTTCTTCTAAAGCTTTTTGTTACTATGCAAATAAATTAACTATCCAATTTGATATATTTTATTAATATATAGCATAAAAAAGTTTAACTTTGAAAAGTGTAATTTTGAGCTTCTTCCATTTTTGAAATTAGAAAATAACTGGCAACCGATCAGGTTTTTATGGAACTTTTAAAACCACGTTCGCTAAACATATCATTGGCCTACTTAAAATTACCACACTCTTGGTTTTAGAGATTTTATGTAAAGCAACAGAAATTGTAAAAACCGCTCGGTAAAGTGTGGTAAAGTTCACGCAATTGTGAATACCCTAAATTATTTTTTTTTGTTGTTGTTGCTTTATAAATGAATTTATTTACATTTTTTAGTTTCAAGTAATAAATAATAAAAAATGTTTATTTTCTATGATTTAAATAAAAATTCTAAATGTTTGATAGTTTAAATTATTCTTGATTTTAAATACAAATTGTTGTTGTTTGATAGATTAAAATCGTTTATTGAGCTTTAGGTCAGGTTAGAACAATTAATTGCTCTAAAGAATTTTTTCCAAAGATTCCCGCCGGCATCACAAAGATTTCTGATGAAGCCTGTGGCAGGGCCGAAATTGCAATACAATCAGCTAGTGATGTTTTTACTTTCCTTATTGGAAATGTTGTTGTTGTTGTTGTTTCTTTGGAAAAAATTCGTTAGAGCAATTAATTGTTCTAACCTGACCTAAAGCTCAATAAATGATTTTAAACTATCAAACTTTTAGAATTTGTATTTAAATCATAGAAAATCAACATAATAAATAACAAAGTCATATGGAAAAATTTAATAATAAAAAATTGAATTAAAATTTTTCAAATTATTGACTTCTTAAAGTTTTCAATCCCACACTAGTCCCGGGATCCCGGGATCGAGAAAAGCTTCCTGGATTGGACTCCCTAGTATGTGCATATACATAGTTTTCTCAAAGTTCGGTTGTGTGTAAAATATTATAACCTTAAAAAAATTGAATGCAAATGTAAATGAATTAGCCTTTAACTGAACGCTCGTTCGTTTGGACGGTGGAAACCAAGATTCGGATATTTTTATTGCATCATTACAAAATGCTCGTAGGTGCACGGTTAAAAATCTTGGACTAAATTTTAAATTTTTTTGTATAACATATAGGACAACAACAAAAAAATATTACTTTTTAATCCCAGGAAAGATTTAAAATTTTTCAATCCAAAAAAAATTAGTTTTCAATCCACAAAAAGTTTAAAAAAAACAATATAAATATCAACTGAAAATAAAAAATTTTCTGACCAGCTGATGATTTGAACACACGTCCTCTGTTGTGCTGGTCCAACACCTTATTCACTCCTCCATCTCAGTTGTTAAGAAAGATATGCTTATTTTGCAGCAGAAACGTGGGTTCGACACCCAGCTTAATTAAAGTAAAATAAGACAATATTCTGACAAGTTCGTGATTTGAACACACTCCCTCTGTCGTGCTGGTCCAATATCTTATCCACTCGTCCAACTCAGTTGTTAACATAGTTTCGCTTATTTTGCATCATTACGAATGCAAGTAAGTTCTTTTCAGGAACGTGGGTTTGAGACCCAGCTACATTAGACTAATGTTTGGATTAAAAAAATAATACTTTTTGGATTAAAAATTTCTTTAAACCAAAGTTTGGATTAAAAAGTAGTCTAAAATTTTTAACCGTGCGCCATTCAGGCAGAGGAGACACTTCAATTTAACCTTTAGCTCGCTCACGGTGGCAATGATCACACAGGTTCGCTAATTTGTAAGCGTGCTTGTAAGTGCACTCAAAAAAATTAGCTTGCCTTAAATTAATAAACTGTGTCTTCAATTCATGGGCATGGGTTTTTCTATATTCTATAGAGGTTTCTCCTTAATGTATAGATTTTTTACTAGATTTAACGACCTCACGTCTTGATGTCGTTGCAACGTTGTTAAAACAGCTTCTTAGTTTTGAAGACAAGTTTTTACTTAAATATTAGAGATGAAGGTATGATAAAAGTTAAATTTCCAAGTCCGCTTGCAACATTCTAAAGCGTGATTTCTTAAATTTGGTGAAATATAAGTTACAATACTTGGATATTTCATACAAATACATGTAAGTTTTTGTTTTTTTGTACACCACAAGTGATTTATTTTAAAGATGCTTTTCTTATATTTCTAGAAAAACACTTTGAAATTACTTACAAAGCGAACGATTCTTAATGAAGCAAATTAAGCGACGATTCTTTAACAACTGCGATAATCGAATGGATAAGCCCATGCACTTACACTCACGCGGCCGAGGTTCAAGTCTCCGGATAGTAATTTTTCAATTTAATTTAATGTTAATTATAATAATAACAATAAAAATAATAATAATAATAATAACAATGTTTGCAGTTTTTCGTCAGTATAAAAATAATAATTCTCACAGGATGCTGTTTAAAATCTTAAAAAGGTTTTTTTTTTTGTAAAAATTCCAAAATTTTTATAAGGATTCTATGAAAAATTTCTTATTTTTAGAGAAAATGTTTCTCGTAGTTATAGCCGATGATAAATAAGCGGTAGAAAAACTTACTAAAATGTAATATGATTTCAACACAATTGCGATAAGTTTCTTCAATTTAGCGAAATAGTTCGTAAATGATTAAATAATTTTCCTAAAATATTTTCCTCTTGTGGTGTCAATTTAACGAAAAACATATACTTCATATTTAGAAAATCGGCCATGGCGCTAAATAAAGCCCGATTTTCTAACGATTGGGTTAGAGAATCTATTTTTCTAGATTTTCTGGACATTTTTTTCTGAGTGTGTGAGAAGCGAATTGGCTTGTTGGCACACATTTTGGTTATCCTCTGTCACACAAGGTTTTGAGTGCTTTTATGTGCATTCTGATATGTTTGTGATCACCATTCCAACAAATTAACTTTAAATACCAAGTCTAAGTGCAACACTTGGGTTCTTCAACTCGCTCGCTCGCTCGCTCGATTTTAATTTTTCTTTTGACGAAAAATTTTCATTTCTAAAATTTTAAATACGAAAATAAAATTTTCTTAATAACTAAATGAATTGTGGATTTTTTCAGAGTGTCTGATATCTTATTTCTAATATAAAAAAAAAAAATAACAAACTAAAAAACTTGAGGTTACGATGAATTTTAATCTATGCATGCTTGTCAAAATTGATTAATTGCAGCTCATCGAGAAATGTGATAATTTAAACAATATTATTGATACAGATCGGTTAGGTCGTGATAGGATGGTAGATAAATAGAAAGTGAGTATGGTTTTTTAACAAATTGTAAGTTAATTCATTTATACCACGATATCGTTAGTTTACTTAATTGATATTTAAAAGCAGAAAAGACCCTTTTCATAAAAAGTAGTCATGTTAAAAATGAGTTGTCATTTATTTATATCAGACACAATTCGGTAGCAGGCAAAACATAGTTAAATATTATTTGTATAAATGCGGCTTTCAGACACAATTCGGTAGCAGGCAAAACATAGTTAAATATTATTTGTATAAATGCGGCTTTCTTTCCAAAAGACACAAAAGAGTTCAAAGTTTGTTTGTTTCTGAATTTGTGTGAAATTTCCCCATCATTTTGTGTTATCTCATAACAAAACTTTACTGATTATTTACATATATGTGTGTTATCTGCAGACGTCAGAAAAACTTTAGCAATAAATTAGCCTAGTCTTCTGCTATGGCAAACAATTAATTGACACTAATTGTAGGATAAACTGCAAAAGTAGCTTTAACTGTTGTATATATTTCTAATTGAAAATATCTTCAAATGTAGGCCAAAGTCACAACATCACGCTCCACAACCAACTGTTCATCATCCGTCAATAAATGGTCAAGTTATCCCAACTACTTTGATAAGTGTGACAAGTGAATGGGCGCGAAGATAGCCGTATGTGTGAGATGCACCGTATTCTTTAGTGATATGTAAGCGATACATTCCTGTTTCATCTCTAAAGTTGAATTTCCTTATGATTTCCAGTAGATTTGAGCTGTTTTCGATTTGTTGATGCTAAGTAATACCAAGCATTAAAGTGGGAAAGCAGTTTTAAAATGCATATTTTAAAAATTATAAAAACTTAAAGTATTGATGATACACTAATAAGATTCTTTTGCTATCGCCTGAAAAGTTTTTACATAGCAATCAACCGGCATCCAATAATTTCAAGCCGAAACCATTTCGATGCAATCGATCAAGCTGTTGCTGCTGCAACATTATAACAACTTCATCGCTGTGTAAGCCTCATGCGTTGCGTTTTGGCAACATTTTCAGCATTTCTTGGCTATCGGTGCAAGTTTGATTGATTTATAATTGCATGTGTGAGCAGCTGATATCATTGTGATAAGAGCAACCACGATGCAGTGGTTGCCACGCACAAACACACACACACATACATACATATAAACAGACTTCATCAATGTTAAATTGAGGCCAATCTATTAACTAACTTAAAGAAAGCTTGCCTTTGCTGTGGCTTTAACTCAATTATGATGTAGAATTCTCCTGATGTAGATGCAGTGGCCATGAGTGAGTCGCATAAACTTGAACTGGTTCGTACGAATATTTGCAGTAAATGACAATAATTAGAGTTCAATTAAATTGTAATGCATTTCAATAGTTTGATGCGGTTGTCTTTACTACTGGAATACGTTGCATCATTGCAAAGATGGTAATTTTGATTTTCACAACCAAACTCATTTCCATGTTATGGTCAGATATATTTAGTTTACAACAAGTTATCACATTAAATTCGATATCAACTGGTTCGTTTGCGAATATTTGCAATCAAATTTTAGACTTTATATTACATATTTAATTTTGTTTTTCATGGCTTCCACTGCAAACAGTAGTGGTCAGATATAAGATACTATTTATTGAATTGTGGACTTTTTTGAGTGAATTTTCATCAGGATGGAAGTAGAGACTTGGGTTATAAAATCAACAAATTTTTAGAAAAAGTTATGAAAAATGCCTAATAAACATTGCTTTATTATTTTGACCCGGTCCACAGTGCCTTGAGCCCATACAAAGAAGGTACAAAGCTTGAATTCAATTGAAATTGAACTGGACTTAAGTTAACTTAAGCTCGCTGAGTTAAAGAATTTAATCCATATAGGTTATTATTATAACTTGTATACCTTCTAGGCCATACTTATAAAAAAAATTCAAATTCGACTTATTTTGTTTAACAATAAAAAATTTACATTCAGCACGATGTCGAAAGATGAAAAAAAATTGTTAGCAAATATTGAAAAATGTTACTGCCTACTTTCAGGCTGTCTACTCTCACAAATAATTTTACTGCATTATTCTGTATCACGAACAAGCACACCAACGATGAGAAAGACACGAGAAGTAATACAATTTTGTATGGAAGAAAATATTGCTTCTCGTGTCTTTCTCATCGTTGGTGAGCATCTTCGTGATACAGAATAATGCAGTCAGTTTCAAGTTTTTTCTCCTTTTTGTTTGCATAGTTGTGCTGTTGACTATGAACACTTTGTTTTAACTGGTGACTTTAATATAAACCTATTAGCTAATAGCAATCTTGCCAGTAGCTTTGTAGCAAGAATATCTGAAGTTGGAGTCACAGTAGTAAACACCCTCATGCCGACTAGGTTTGCAAACAACTCTCCTCCAAGCTTGCTAGACATTTTTATTATCTCCGATGCATCATCGGTTTTGCTTTTTGATCAAATATCTTTTGTATCCGATCACGATCTAATTTTTTGTACATTAAATATCAGAACTTCGACCGCTGGACCTGCAACTCTTTTTACGTATCGAGATTTTAAGTCTATTAATAATAACTCTTTGCATCAGAATTTGGCTTTCATTAATTGGTCAGATAGCTGGTTTTTACAATCAGTGGATGAAAAGTTAAATTTTTTCATTGACATTATTAACAATCTTTTTAATATGCACTTTCCCTTGCGCACGCGTCACGTCCTAAATAGTACTTGTCCATGGTTCACGCGGTCTGTTAAAGCAGCTCTCAAAAACCGTAGTAAAACATATTATAAATGGAAGCTCAACCCCACTACCTCATTCCAGTAATGAGCACAAAGATGATGCAATGAATGATGCCACATCCGCTGTTAGGCGGTCCAAATCAGAATATTTTATGTCCAAACTTAATCCTACGCTACCCTCCAAGCAGTTGTGGGCAAACTTAAAAGGTATCGGTATATGCAGCAAAAACTCCGTAGCTTGCGATCTAGACCCCAATCAGTTGAATGATTATTTTGTCGCTAATTCTTTATCAACTGAAACTCAACAAACTGATGATAATAATGATAGTTTTGATCCTGAGTCTTCGAACGCATTTCGGTTTAATGCTGTAAGTGAATTGGATATAGCTAACTGTATAAGGAAAATAAAATCTAATGCATCTGGGGAAGATGGAATCTCCATTAGGTTTATAAAGCTTATTTTACCACTTGCTCTTAGTCCACTCGCCCATATAATAAATCACTGCTTAACCACCTCGTGCTATCCTGAGATTTTTAAAGTGGCGACTATTATTCCTATAGCAAAAAAACCCAATGCTTGCAAGCCATGCGAGTTCCGTCCAATAAGCCTCTTGTCCTCGGTGTCTAAAATATGTGAATCGCTCATGGCGCAACAGATATCCCATCATTTTAGTCTTTTTAACCTCATGTCACATCACCAGTCTGGTTTTCGGCCTGCGCACAGCTGTTCCACTGCTGCGGTCAAAATACTGCATGATATAAGAGTACATTTCGATAATGCTGACTTGACATTGCTCTGCTTGCTGGTTTCTCCAAAACATTCGACACCGTCAGCCACTCTATTCTCTGCAAAAAACTGGCTCAAAATTTTCAATTTTCAAAATCTGCGGTCCGTTTGCTATGGAACTATCTAGTAGGTAGGTCTCAAAGAGTGCGTGTGGGCCAACATTTTTCTATGCGAAAAAGCACTACTAGCGGAGTACCTCAAGGATCTGTTCTTGGGCCATTACTATTTACAATGTTCATAAATGATATTTTCAGCAAGTGCCAACACGTCACTATGCATGCATATGCAGATGATCTCCAATTGTACTTATCCAGACTAATCGGCCTGGTTGAAGATCTATGTGCTAGAGTTAACGAGGACTTAGCTTTGGTGTCTAAATGGGCAGATGAGAATATGCTCACGTTGAACCCCACGAAATCAGTTGTTTTGCCTATATCTAAAACTCCATATTACCATGATGATTTGCCTCCAATTTTACTTAATACCGTTAAACTTAAACTTGTAAGTAAGGTCACAAATCTTGGTTTTCAAATAAATTCACTCCTTGCCTGCGATAATCACATCAACTCATGCGTAAAAAAAAGTATATTATCTTCTACGTAACCTCCGAATGACATCCTGTTTTGTGTCAGTTGAAACAAAAATAAAACTTGTATTGCAGTTGATTATACCGATCATAAAATACTCTGAGGTCGTGTACTGCAAACTTGACTCTCGGTCCCTACATAAGCTCCTGGTAGCTTTTAATAATGCAGCTCGCTATGTATACGGTCTTAGAAAGTCTGATCATATCTCTGTCTATTGTAAAAAATTACTTGGTCGTGACTTACCTAGTTACCTTGAAGCTAGAAATTGCATATTCCTACACCGAATTATCTATACACGTAGTCCTACATATCTTTTTGATAAGTTGAAGTTTTGCAGGTCAAGTAGAAATATGAACCTCATTATCCCTAGATTCCTTAAATCAATTTCCTTAACTCCAGTAGATTGCTTTTCGTCAGTGTTATTAGGTCGTGGAGTTCATTACCTAATAGTATTAAAAGCGTTTCTAATAAAATTAACTTTAAGCATTGAATTTTCAAACACTTTTCTTAATTTCAAATTTCTCTCCGTACTCTATGAATAATTATTCATTGTTTAAATTTTAGTCTTTTTAAGTAATATTGTTATTGATAACATTATGTAACATTAATTTGCATTTCGTGTCTTAAATGTTGTTATATTCAATGTTAATTCGGCATGCAAAAGAACTATTCTTATATGTCAACAAGTTTTTTAAATAAAAATAAAATATAATAAATAATTAATTAATTTGTTTATCTTATCCTATCTTTATCTAGATTTTAGATAATCAGATAGATTTTATCAAATATCACTTTTCTTTACAAATTTTTACAAAAAGGAAAATTGTTTAAAATTTTACAACTTTTGCTTAAATGTCAAGGGGCAAATACAATTTGGCGAGAGGAGAGTAGAAAATTAACATAAAAATAAAACAAAATGTGGAATTCTAATTTCTATTCCATTCTAATTTGGTTTTTTGTAATATTTTCATGCAAAGCTATTTATAAAATATATACCAATATGTATAAAAAGTAAACGCAAGCAATGCTTTGATAGTAAAACTTCATTTCATTTATTCCATCAATCAAAATACAGGGCTTTTATCTACTAATTTGCTAAAAATAATTTAATATCTACTGATAGCACTTTGTATACAAAATTCTTAACTTTCTTATTTGAGATCATACAAGTCAATATTAATATAAAGCAAAAAGAAAGAATTAATTACAGGCATGAATAACCATAAACAACATTGACTAAGATATTGAGTGAGGATACTAGAATTTATAATCAAGCATCACGTGCCGTAATACTTAGCATGAGAAGATCCTTAAAAAATTTACGAAAAACTTCTCTTAATAAATCAGACATTTAGGATTTCGTTTGTACCGCGAGTACATCGAGGTATAGGCTTGTTTTGACTATATTTTGTTCTTTGAACCATCTCTCTAATATGGAATTGGCTACGGAGATAGCGAGATGGGGTATAGAAATTTAGCATTGCTAAAAGTTCAGGGCAATTTATATTGTTATGGATCAGATCCCCATATAAACATGACTGAAAAAGCTTTACGTCTAGTTTCAAGCGGATTTAGGTTTATAAGGGCACATCGAGTATCATAGGAAGGTATTAAGGGCAAGTTCGAATTAATTTTTTTCCACATGTATCTTGTAAAATGTCTTTGAATAGATTCAATTCTATTGGAGTGCTGGAGATAATAAGGGTTCAATATTGTTGAGCACTATTCCAATTGAGGCCTTACGAGTGATGAGTAGAGGTTTTTGAGGGTATAAGGATCTGAAAATTTCTTTGAGTTCCTTTTTAAGAAGCCTAGCATTGAATTTGCTTTGGCTATAATAAAGTCAAAATGATATTTGAAGTTCTGCCTTTGGTCAAGGAGAACTCTTAAATATTTTTTTTAGTGTAGATCTACCTAGAATTGTTGAATGTATGGTATAATTCCAGATGGTTGGGGTGGCCACTCTAGCGAATGAAAGAACCTCACATTTAGAAATATTCAGTGGTAGGTTATTGAAAGTACAGTAAGTTTGCAATGGAATTTAGGTCCTTTTTAAATAAATTGAAATCATTAATATCCTTAATAAATCGAAATAACTTGAGATCTTCCGCAAAAAGAAGACACTGGCAGTCCTTAATAACTGTGGGAATGTCGTTAATGAAAATTAAGAACAAGAGGGGACCCAAATGGCTACCTTGAGGAGGCAACAATGGTTGATTTTTACCAACTGTTGTCTATCCTGTAGGTAGGATGCAATCAATTTGAGTAAATTTGAGTGCAAATCTAAAGCTGAGAGTTTAGCGAGAAATACTATTTTATTGTTAACTTTGTCAAACGCTTCTGCGAAGTCAGTAAAAATTACATCTGTTTGATAATCTCTCGCGAAGTTATCTTTAGCCGCATTCAGCGCAGACAACTGTTGTGAACTGTAATGGTAGCGCTACCTTAGTTCACGATGCTTTTCTCTGAATGTGTTGCTACTCTACACGTCAGAAGTTAGATTCAATTTAATTTTTATGTAAATTTAATTCAATTGCAAAGGTTTCTCACTTAAATTTGCTGCGTTCCTTCTGCGTTTATTAACTTAACAGCGTCAGTAACAGCATCTGACAGTTAAGCAAACAGTTGTGTTCATATAGCATAGAATTTGTTCGCTCGATTAAAGGCGTTCGCTACTTTATCAGTTTCAGTTAGCGCTACCAAATTTGTACCATTCAACGAATTTTTACACAACAGTTGCCAACTGTTGTCTGCGCTGAATGCGGCCATTTCAGCAATTACAGAATATATTTAAATTTGTGGCTGTTGATCTACCTGAAAGAAAACCCTGTTGGTTTAAGTATATTATATTTTTCAAACAGAAAAAAAGCTTCCCATACACAATTTCTTGTAGATGAAGATCTTTGGTATAGTTAAAAGTATACTGATTGGTCTATAATTGCAGACATTTTATTTAGGACCCGATTTATGGATGGGTTGTATAAAAGAGACTTTGCGTTCCACTAAGAATGCGCCAGTATTTATTGATTTATAAAGATTTTTGTAAGCGGTAACGAAACTTGCATAGCACAGTTTTTCAACAAAATTGGAGCAATACCATCAGGGCCATCGGACGGTATGGACTTAAAACTTATCAGAGCTGATTCCACATCCAACTCGGTTAAAGTGAGGTCACCAAAATCAAGGTAGGGTACAGTATTAGGGAAAGAGGTGGAAGGAGAGCCAGAGCTAGAATAAACAGATTTGAAATAATCTGCAAAAAAATTGCAAATCGTAGCTGTATCCTCCAATGACGAGCTCTTATATTGCATAGAATTTGGAATACCATTCCATTTCCTCCTTTCGTTTATATATGTCCAGAAATACTTGCTATTTTCTTTGAGTTTGCTTTCAATAGTTACTATATGTGACCTAAATCAGGATTTATTAAGAGTTTTGAAGTCCTTTAGACAAGCTAAATAATGAGATTTTGGTTGTTAATTTTCTTTGTTTTTTCTAAAGTTCTTATACGCCTTGTTTGTTCTATTTTTTAAATTACTTATTTTTTTAAATAAGGCAAATGAAATTCTGCAAATAGAAAGCAGCTATACTCTAAAAACAGGTGCGTAGCATAATGTAAGATTAAAGTGTTTGGTGGCTGAAAACTATCAAATGATAGAAATGTAATCTTTTTTTTACTATTCTAAATTAAATTTGAACGAGCTCTTCAATTTGGTAAAAGTTTTTACATATCTTTGATACATTCAGAGATATACGGGCTGGAGTTTGGACCTTTTTTTATTTTCTGCGCAAATGCTTAACATTTAATATTATTTCTTAACTTTGAAACTGTCCTGTAAGCAATCTGTTTTTTTTTTTGTTGCGCTGTGCTAACTGAGAAAATAATACGATTAAGCAATGCGTGGCAGCTGGAATGATTTTTCAAAAACTTAACACTTAATTGCATATATTTATTATTAAAACTTCAAAAAAATACGCCTAAATAAAACTGTAAGACAAATATGACATTTTAAACCTTTTTTCATAAAAATCGGCCCAGTACTTATGAAATAAAGTGGTAACATTAAATTTGCACTTCAATTTTATATATCAGTATAGATATGAAAAATTAAATACAGGGAAAACTACATTTTCGTAAATATCTCCACCCCAGCGTCACCTATAGAGTCCATATTTTGCTAAAGACATTATTTTTATTTAAATATTAAACGCAGTGATTTGAGCCTAATCGGTCCATAAATAAGAACTTTAAAAAAAGTGACCCTAGTGCCACCTAGGGGGAGGTCTGACACAAACATAAACCCTCCGGAGCACCACACGAACAGATGGTGTGAATATAAGGTGGATAGCTTTGGTGGTTCAGCCGTGATTATCAGACATACATAGGCATCAACGTTTTAATAAAGGGTGATTTTTTAAGTGTTTCGTTTTTGAAAATAAAAATAAAAAAAACAGAAAATTGGCCAAAGTGAATGAAATATTTATTTGGTGCGATACATCATCAATGCCGTCCATTTACTTTTTAAAGATTATTTCATGTAAATGTTGCCCGCGGCTACGCCTGAAGTGGTCCATCCGTGAGCTACAATTTTGGCATACTTTTTCCAGCATTTCAGCCGGTATCTCACCAGTGACAGCTGTAAAGTTGTCTTCCAGGGCTGCAATTGTCGCTGGCTTGTCTCTGTACACGAAAGATTTCACATAGCCGCACGAAAATAGTCAAGTGGGGTCATATCGAATGATCTTGGCGGCCAATGGACTGCTCCAAAACGTTGGATTAATTGCTCACCAAGCTCGCCTCTCAATAAATCCATGGTATTGCGTGCCGTGTGGCATGCGGCACCATCTTGTTGAAACCACATGTCAACCAAGTCTAATTCTTCCAATTTGGGCAAAAAAGTCGGTAATCATCGTCATTGACTAAAAAGTACGGTTCAATGATGCCGCCGGTACAAAAACCGCACCAAACAGTGCATTTTTGAACTGCCTCCGGCTGCTGTTCAGACCAAATTCGGCAATTCTGTTTTTTGACGTACCCATTGAGCCAAAAATGAGCTTCGTCGCTGAAGTCAATTTTTCGATAAAAAAGTGGATCTTTATCCAACTTTTCTAAGGCCCATACACCAGGCTTCAGTTCTTGCACGAGCCGTATTTTGTGTGGTGTCATACTGAGGTCCTTACGTAAGTTCTTCCTGGTGGTCGCATAACACAAGACCAGTGATTGACAACGGTGACGAATTGACATATCGCGATCTTCATTGACATTGGCCAATACAGCAGTAATATTCTTCGTTGGTGGATTAATGTTTAATAAAGATAAACTGATGCTAAATTATAGCTTGAATAGCCTGTTCGGTGGGTCGACTATAAAATATACGTAATTTGCTAAAGAAATTTCTCACAGAGCACGATTTTTGATAAAAGGTCTGTTTCCGTACTCGATGCAAGTAACTTGAAGTTGCTTAGAAGCGTTTCTTAACCCTCCATTACTATCGCTATTCGGAGTAACGTGATTACTATCGTGGGTGTAATCGACCCATAAATTTAAAGTCATGAATTTGTAAAAAAAAACATAAAATAAGTTAAACGGTTCTATTTTTATTTAATTTATGTACATTCTTATTCTATTTAACATAAAATTCGTTCAGTTTAATTAATATTTCATTTTAATAAAAATTCATCAAAGTCACAGTAATTTGAGAACTAAAAATAAATAAAAAATTAAAGAGTTTTGGATTATTTCATAGTTTGAGGTCAAATTAGTTGTCATGATCTTTAAGAGGACAAAATTGAAAAGCTAAAAGATGTATAACGAAAAAATTATTTAACATTTTTTTTTGCTTTTAATGTAATTTTTTTGAAATATTTACCTCTAATTATTCGTTATTCGAATACATATCGTCGTATGTGGAGCTGTTGTCTGCAGGGGTTGACGCTTTTTTTCCGTGGCAATTGACACACAGGTAATCCGAGCATTTTTTAAATGTTGGTACTTATTTTGTTGTATCCTTATATATATATTTGTATTATCAACAATATCATCGACAAAAGTAAAAAACAGCTCCCAGCTTTCAAGTGGCGTTTTAACATTTTTTGAGGAATCTGGCAGCTTCGTATCACCAACGAATATATTTTATGCTCGAGTTCTTTTCCGAGGAAACGAACTTTTCTTCCAAATTGAGCCATCCTTACCATAAATATTATCAATATCTTCTAAATTATTTTCTGCGTCTGATTCACCTTCCTGCTCAGTGTCCGATTCATGAGCGCTTACTTCTAGTAAATCGTCCTCATCACCACTTAATTCACCACCAATAACATCACTGTCATCATCACTAATATTTTCCAATAGTAATTCTAATCTGGCTTGCTGACTTTCGTAGCTAGACATACTTTAAAATATTTTTTAGCGCAACAACACTCTGCTCTTATGTAAACTTATCAAGCGATCGCGGAAGACTGACAAAAGTAATTGAATAATGCAATAATTGCATATTATGACCAAAGCCCTGTGAACACGTTCAAATTTGTTGCGATTCTGTGCAATGAGATCTTGCACGCATAAACACGTCCGCGTTTTAAAATTGTTTTCTGTTGTTTTACATAACACGGTGAAATTGTCGAAGCTGTTAGAGTCGAGCAACGGCTTTCATTTTAAATATTATATCGCTCACTTACTTCAAGACTGTTAAAGATGCAGAATTATTATTGTGTAAAAAATTGCATATTAGTATGTAAGACACTGTCCGCGTGAGAATAAAAAAAAAATTATTTTTTTCCTGCAAGGCTGGAGTATATTGAAAACTTTGAACTATTTTTCTGCAAAATCACTTTTTTTGAGTTAGGACAGTCTTGAAGTAAATGAGCGATATGTTGCTCAGAAAAGGATTATTATTAAACCCTTTATATTTTACTTGAGGAATAAATAACACGTTTGCAGTAAATAAAATATCTTGATTACTATCGTGGGATCAAACACCCAAAGTTCTTATAACGCCATTACTATCGTGGGTGTAAAACACCCATAATTTTTATAACGCCATTACTATCGTGGGTGTAAGCCACCCAGTCACTTTTTAAAATGAGTTATTTTTATAATTTACTAGCTGAAACCTGGCGCGTTGCTGCCACTCTCCCTATTCAAACGCCCATAAAATGTTATCAGTTAAACAGCATGTCTAAATTGAGGTCAAATACTGAATTCTGAGACTGTGCGATCTATATCCACAAAGCTATTCGATATAACAAATTTGGGTTGTATAGGAAGTGCCACGCTCTCTTCATCACCGCTAATAGAATGTAATCAATTAAACTGGATGTCTACATAGAGGTCGAATACCGAATTCCAAAACTGTGCGACATATAACTCCAAAACTATTCGATAGCACAAATTTTGATTGTATGGGAGGTGCCACTCTCCTTTTCCCTACGCCCATAAAATTTTAGCAATGAAACTGCATGAGTACATTGAGGTCGAATACTGAATTTTGAGGCTGAGTTACCTATAACTCCAAATCTATTCGATATCGCAAATTTGGGTCAAATTGGAGGTGTCACGCCCCCCCGACAAACTCTAAAAAATTTTATCAGTAAATCTGCAAGCGTAAATTTTGGTCGAATACTGAGTTCCGACGCTGTGCGACCTTGAACTACAAAGCTATTCGATATCACAAATTTTCATTGTATGGGAGGTGCCACTCCCCCTTGATCAACGCTCATAAAATGTAATCAATGAAACTGCATGTGTACATTGAGGTCCAATACTGAATTCCAAAGCTGTGAGACCTATAACCCCAATGCTATTTGATATCTCTAATTTGGGTTAAATAGGAGGTTTCACGCCCCCTTGTCGTACGCCCATAAAATGTAATTAATGAAACTGCATGTATAAATTGGGGCCGAATACTGAATTCTGACGCTGATATTCAATATCGCAAATTTACGTTAAATGGGAGGTGCCACGCCCCTCTTACCAAGGAACATAGATTGAATCAATGAAACTGCATGTGTATATTAAAGTCGAATACTGAATTTCGGCGTTGTACGACTTATAACTCTAAAACTATTTGATAGCACAAAGTTGGGTTGTATGGGAAGTGCCACTCCCCTTTGCCCTACGACGACAAAATGTAAGTATTGAAAATGCATGTATAAATTTAGGTCGAATACCGAATTCTTACGCTGTCAACCTATAACTTCAAAGCAATACGATATCGCAAATTTGGGTTGTAAGGGAGATGTCACGCCTCCCTGTCCAACGCCCATAAAATAAAACCATTGAAACTGCATGTGTAAATTGAGGTCAAAAACTGAGTTCCAAAGATGAATTCCTATAACTTCAAAGCTATTCGATATCACAAATTTGGGTTGTATCGGAGGTGCCCCTCCCCCTTGTCCACTCCCATAAAATTTCATCACAGAAACGGTACGTCTAAAGCTGTGCGACCCATAACTCTAACTAAAGCTATTCGATAACAACAATTTTTTATTTATATGTGGGAGGTAAAAGGGGGTGTGGCATTGCCCCTTAAACCATCTCGTACTCAAAGCAAAGCGTACTTACAAAATTTGAGCTCAATCGGACCAATGGTTTCGAAGTATTTTGATATTTTCTTTAAAGTAGGCGTAGATGAATTGTGACCACGCCCATTTTTTCAAAGTTAATTATAGTTATCATACGAACTTATTTACCAAATTTTAATTTCATACGACCAAAACCGTCTTAAATACAGCATTTTTATTGATTTGTGGGCGACAAAAGGGGGTGTGGTACAAAACCTGCAAAGATACACACATGCAATTTCTTATGTGCACCCTCCACACAGACCCCAATCACCCCTGAAAATTTCATTGAAATCGGGCAAGCCGTCTAGGAGGAGTATGCGAACAGGAAGTTTTGCCACTTAATTTTATATATATAGATATCAAAACAGTGGGCGAAAAAGTGGGCGTGGTCAATTTTTCTTTCAGTAAACACTTAAATTGGATTACTACGAACATTTGAAAAAAAAATTATCCAAATAGGTCCAGCCGTTTTCCGATTTTAGATAAATTGGAAAAAGTGGGCGCAAAAGTGGGCGTGGTCAATTTTTCTTTCCGACAAAACTTAAATTGGATTACTATGAACATTAAAAAAAAAATTATCCAAATCGGTCCAGCCGTTTTCCGATTTTAGATAAATCAAAAAAAGTGGGCGTGGTCAATTTGGGCGTGGTCAATTTTTCTTTCCGTAAAAACCTAAGTTGGACTATTAGGAATATTTTAAAAAAAAAATTATCCAAATCGGTTCAGCCGTTCTGATGCAATTACCAACGAACGACATTTGATTTTTATTTATATAGATTTAAAAAAAATGTACTGAATTTTGTTATAAAATGTAGAAAAGTATATAGAAAGAGATTACATTTGATATAATGTTCGTACCTTTAACCTATCAATTAATTTTCTTCTATGTTTTAAACTTATGGGTGTAATCGACCCTGCGATAGTAATGGAGGGTTAATACATTTTTCAAGCTCGAGAGAGAAGAATAACAAGCAAAATATCACTCATTATTGTGTAATGTTACTCTAACTTTACTTGAAATTAAGGAAACAGACCTAATAAAATTCAATGATTTTCAAGTGCTATTCGTTTGTTAGTCTATTCATGGTGAAATAGCAAACCTTACTGAGCATTTTTGGCTTGCCACACGTTACAAATCACGCGTGAGGTGTCAAGTTTTTTAGTCTGAAAAAACAAATGGCAAAAAGATCACCATTGATATTATGATATTCCGCATTTTAAATACTTGCCCAATGTCATGCCTGCGCTTGTTAATTTCATATTAATTGGTATCATCGTTTTCTTTTTCTGTCATTTAGAAAACGCATTTGTCAACGCACTTGTGGTCATTTGCTAGTTTTTTCTTCGCGATATGCAAAAACAAAAAAAAAAACATGTACCACGAATAACACAAATGCATTCACAACACCAACAAAAAAAAAACCCCATCTACTTAACGATGCTGATGACAACGTGTAGCAACTAGAACCAAAATTTTTGTTATATTTTGAAACTTTTTGGCGGCCTCGAGAGTCTAGTGGCAGCACGCTTTACTTTCACTCAGAAGTCCGGGTTCGAATCTTGGCTGGGCCATGCTAGTCCTACGCTTTAACCGTTCTTTCCTTATTTCTTATCAAAAGAACTTTAAAACACATCAATTTACGACGAAAAAGCTGTAGCTGGTGGTGGTAGTAAAGTTTTTTGAGAGGAACGCTTAGTAACTTGGTTTGACTGAGGTCAAGGCATAACACTTGCTTCAGATTTAATATCACATGTTTATACAGATTTCGGTCAAATTATAAACATTCTACATAAAAGTTTCACTTGATTACTCCATTCTTTCATTCTGTGGTATCACAATGGACCAATAATATGGTCTAAGTGGGCTGGTCTAAAAACCTACCACCACCTTAACCGTACCTAACCTAATGTTATTTTGCCGGTTATTCAAAACTTTTAAAAATTTTAAACAAAGGTTATAAAAAATTTGTTTTAAAAGATAATTACAAAATAACAACGTGTTGAGTTATATATTTAAAAATAATAAACGTATTATGATAAGGTTATTTAAACACTTTTTGAAAAATCACACATGCGAAGTTAAATAGAATTAAACACTACTGATTAACGTACAACAAAATATCGTTGCCGATATTTTTCGTAAGAATACTCAACGACGTTAATAAGTTTCTCGGCACTAGAAGAGTTAATCCTTGCTTCTTTTGCTATGGGAAAAACACTTAATTTTATTCAGTTAATTAGGCATAGTTTGAAAATTTTGCATTTCAATTATTAGTTGCATTTGAAAATTGTGTGAATACTATTTTTCATTTTTGTCCCTATTGTAAGCACAGTAACAATACATTTTTGACAAAGCCAACTAAAAATATTTTTTTGGACGGACCAAAGGTTTGGTTTTTGGCGGTCTATGTATACAAAAAAAATTTAAAAAGCCAGTCCTTTTTTGGGTCTAAAGGCCGTCAAATCTATTTATATTTATCATCTAGAAGCACCTAGATGTGATAGGGATAATTTCTTATCAGTGCTGCCAAATAATCTAAAAATATTAAAAAAATTTAGGAATACAAATTTTGGTTCGTTGGTTGGGGTTAGCAAGAAAGTTTTATTCTCTGTTACCTCTGTTATCTCAAAAATATTGGTATATATTTTGGTCCGCTACTGTTTAGTCACGTTATTAATGTTTTTTTAAAAATAAGCGCAAATGCCTCTGCAACATGTCATAACTTGACATTTAATGCCACTGGAAATTTTAGCTACAAAGCTTAACGGGTTATTTCGTCAAGTCACAAAAAGTGCAAAAAGTATTGCAACGATTTAACGGTTACTAAGTTGTTTCAAATACTAATTTTAAATACGGTTTAGATGAAGTTGTAATGACTAGAGAAATAGTTACGCTTGTAGGCTGGTAGCAGTAGAACTTGAAAAATGTCCCCAGCAATTAATTTAGCAAAAACTAAATGAAATAAAAACAAAAATGAATAGAAAAAAATCTATAATCAAGTTTGTAGCTCGAACTATTAATTCAGCGACCTTGGCGATACATTTAGAATCACATGAAAATTCCTCAAAGAGCAAAAAATAAGAGTGCTGACGGGGCTGGATGATGGGCTGATCGCTTTGCACCAACTTATTTTTTATTTATTTTTTTGCACAACGCCTGGAGATAGGCTACATTTAAGCTAAGCATTTCAAGTTGGCGCATCAAATCCCTGCAGACAAGCTTAATTTATTAAAATCGAGGTAAGTAAGGACAGCACTCAAGTGTTTGTTTTTGTTTTTGTTTTTGTTAAGGTCAGACAGGTGTAAGGACTACTGTCTGTGCAAAAGTTCCCAACACATCGACAATGTTATAAATGAGCTCAGGCAATGTTAAGCTTTATATGCTGCACCTAAAACTATGTGTGTGTAGGTGTGTGCTTTTGTCTAGCATATATTGAGGCGTTTGGCATTAACGTTGAGCAAAAAAGAAATCTTCTAAAAGCTTAGCTAACTTAAGTCGAGAGGCAGTGATGTGGAAAAAGAAGAACTCACACACACACACACACACTTAAAAGGTGTTTCCGAACTAACTGAAAAAGAGAAGTCAGCTTTTTCATTAAAATAAGCAGACTTTGTGGTTTCTGGCACGTGCCTAAATGTATGCTATATAGCAGTAGTTAAGCTTGTGTGTATTTTCCACAAGTATTTAAGTGCTGTTGTATTGTAATTGAAAGTTTTCTATGAATTCAGCCAACAATTAATGAGGTAGGCCAGATTTTACTCAATTGTTATTCTGTTCCAATTTAATTAGCTGTAAATTAATACGCTTGCCAGCTGTCATTCAGCGCATTCAGTGTCAGATTTAAGCGAAATCCGGCAATTATTACTTCAACACTTTAGCAGCGGAAACGGAACCCTTAATTAAGTATTGCTTGCTCAGTGCTGAATGATTGCAATCGGCGTTGTTTTTTGTAGTAAAATAACAGAAATTACCCAAAAAATAAAACACACTTATTTCTAGGGCTTGCTCGAAAATCACGCAACATGCAATTGAGCAGAAGGTTTAACAACAAATGCGCGACTAAGCAGGGATTATGTGGGGAAACGTGTAAAAAAAATAAAACGATCACAACTGTTTTAATGGGCTGGCGACATAAGCGGATGCCTCAAAAGGGTCGGTCGCAGAAAAACGGCTGTCAACATATCAAAAATTTAATGCATTACCGCAGTAAATCCGCTTTTCATGTAGTCGATCAATCAAAATGCAATTGATAGAAAAATTTAGAGAAATATAATAATAAAGCATTATGCTCAATTGTATTTTTGGGGTGGAAAATGACACTTTTTTAATACAAAACAAAATCAATTGGGTTGGGGTGACAAGTCTATGGATATAGCGAAATATTTACAAGTTCAACAAAAATACATAAGTCGATGGCGTGCAAACAAGCTTTAGTTCTAAGCTGTTATTTTACAAAGCAAAACACCGCGTTCTAACAGGTTGCTGGTTCTTATGTTGTTTCAAAGAAAACAACTGGAACTGTGCCGTACTCTAATCCTCAACTGGGTGGTGCCATGTACTATACACTGCTGCTATTTATACCTTGCCTTCCGCTTTTGCCTAGTTTTTATTACGAATATTATCACGATTAAAGTTCTTATTGCATAAATGTTTATTTGTAGGCATTGCTTCATTGTCACGCGTTTATGACACGATTCAAGCGATGGTATAACAAAATATAGGTAACTTCTTATATAACTTAAGTTTGTTTAGATTTTTTTCCTTTTCGACGTGTTCTATAATCTTCATGATATTTTAGTAACAGTTGATAATAAAATGTTATGGATTATTGATGTATTGATAAAGAGTCTTATTTATTGTCTGATTGGTCTGATTGATTTTTTCGTCATAGCTCCCAAACCATAGATCCTACAAGGACAATTTATGCACCAAAATATTTGTAATACATGTACCCACAAGACTGCATTCTTAGAAACTGCATATTTTTTTTTCAAGAATCTTAGTTTTATACGTCATTTTTGGTGATTTTCTACTTTTTTTTTTTAGCCATAACTCCCAAACCATGCATCATAAAAGGACGATTTATGCACCAAAATGTTTGTTAAGCCTCTGCTTACTGCATCCTATGAAGGTTAGACTGCATCCTAAGAAGAATTTTAAAAATTATATTATATGTCCCTCTTTGTGAATTTTTTTTTTTTTGGTTTTTTGTCATAAATTCGCCGTAAAATCCAAAATACATATCAGACAAGTACGATTCATGCATGAAAATGATCGTCATAGCATCGTCCTTAAGGTGGGTTATTTCTTTGTCGAAATGCGTTTTGCTCTATCTCTTGTAGTTTAGGAGTTGTATAACACTTTTTGGAGTAATAGTTGGCCAAAAACATCTGGTTTTTTGTCCTATCTCCTAAATAATACATCCTACTAGGACAATTTATGTATCAAAATGTTTGTAATACATATACCCATAAGACTGCATTTTTAGAAAAAAATATGTTTTTTCAAGAATCTTATGGCGTTTTCTTTTCTCGATCAAAATGTCACCTCAGTATATGGCAACATTACAAAAATATTGCCATACTCCCTGCGAAAATTTTGCAATTTTTATATGAGAACAGAACAAGAAAAATGCAACCCATCCATTATAACAAAATCTTTATTTATAAATTACAAACGATACATAAAAGTCCGATTTTATAGAGTTTTCTTTTCTCGTGATAATGCTGCATTCCGCCTTTACGATTTCACAAGGGTAGAAAATGTCACACTTTTGCCGGATCAGAGTGCAACATTTTGAGAAAATAACACGCAACCCTGTGAATAAGCTGAAAAAATAACACGAAAATTTGACAGCCCCGGTGCAGGGCAGAATAAATGTAACCTTATCGCGAGAAAAGAAAACGCTATTAGTTTTAAACGTAATTTTTGGTGATTTTCTTTTTTAGCTATAACTCCCAAACTATACGTGTGAAAAGGACGATTTATGCACCAAAATGTTTGTTACGCCTCTGCCTACAAGACTGCTTTCTTAGAAGAATTTTTAAAATTATATTTCATGTTAATTTCATGTGTCCTTATTTTCCTTCTCTTTTCTTTTTTCGTCATAAATTCCCCATAAAATGTCGTCTCATGCGTTTCCCCAGAAGAATCTACCATATTTTTGTTTTAAATCGTAAAGAAAAAAAAAAAATTTCGATTAAATCTTAAAAAAAAATAATGAAAAAACTGCTTATTTTTGCTTAATAATTCATAATTTTAATAATTCAAAACAAATTTAATCTCTTTCCATCTAATTCAAATTAAAAAATTTTGTGAACTAAAAATATCTCTGACAATAAGTAACGTAAAGCTAAAAGCGGGAAGCTTGAGACGAACAGCCAGCTACGAGCAACCATAAACAAGTAGCCAAAAAATATCGATTTTTTTATTGGCATCACATTTTAGTTAAGGGCTCCTGCATACTGAACGTAAAGATAATAACACATGTAAATAGATATCAAATTAATTTAGAAACCAAATTTATAAAAGAAAAACAATTTTCAAATTCAAAAATGTGCCCTTTGAAAAAAGGTGTACTTTCGTACTGGCGGGAGTTATTTTGGTGATTTAAGATTGTGAATTTTTTTTACAAAGTAGTTTTTATAATACTTTTTTTACCAGAAAGCTGGAAAGTTCTAAAAATTTTATGTATTTAGTTCTTATTGAGACCTTTTCGTGTGCTGACAGTTTTGTCAAGTAGCTTTCGAAATTATTTTAGACTCAAAAATCCTTAAAATTGTAAATAAATTTGCAATTGTCACTTACCAAAATTAGAAATAGTATTATATTGTTATGTTTATTGCTATGTTTTTATATTGTTTTGTTACTTTGAACAAAAATGGTTAATGGATTAAAAAATATGTTTTTTTTAATTGATGTAAAAAAAATACATAAAACAAAATGTAAGGTGTTCAAAAAACAATTTACATTTTCACCTGTAACAAATGAACGAAAAACTAAAATTAAAAACGAACTTCAGATTTTTATGTATAAAACAGAAAAAAAATATTTTTTAAACAAAGTCTATAATTCTTTGTTAAAAAAAATATTGTATATTTATAATAACGAACAAGAGCTTTGTTTTTTAATACTTTAATGAACTTTTGTACCTAAAATTTCATACCTAGAAAAAGTTATGTTTTACAGATTTTTCAAAATTTTAAAACGAAATTTTTTCAAGTGTTTCTGGGAAATTCTACAGAAATATACTGGCTAGACTGGTTGCACTTCACGCTTTTATTAGGGGTTGCTAACTTTTGGAGGCCCGGAGCTTTTTTAATATATTTTTTTTTTAAATTTTCTCAAATACAATTTTTTTTTATAGTTGTTATAGAATAAAAACTTTTTTATTTTTATAAAAGCCTTTTGAAGGAGCCTAGAGATCGGTTCTTTAAAACCGGAGTCTCCGGGCCAAATGGTATGAGTTGGCAACCCTGCGCCTATTAGGAAACGTTGAACGGTTTCTTACTTGTATTTTGTTGTTGCAGCGGTGCACGGATTGTATATTTCCTATACTTGCACCGTGCAACGGCATAACCTAGACATAGAGAATACTCCTAATAAAAAATTTAAAACAAACTAAAACATGTATGTACGTATATAAAAGGGTAGCATATAATTAAATAATATAATATACAACATTACATAAAAATATTACAAAAATAGTTCTTAAACAACAACAAAAACGATTTAAATAAAGAACAACTATATGTAGAACATGATGAAGGAAATGATTTTGTCTTCTTTAAATTTTAACTTTTCTCTTAAAAGTAGTGCGTATGTTACGATTATTTGTCCTCGCAGTTGTAGGCGTGTCCTTTAAACGTGCTATGGATTTTATTGTACTGCTACTGCGTTCCTTGTAGACGCACATAAGTTCATCCGCACCATCGGGGCAGTCCCTTTTCTATTACAAAAAAAAAAGAACTCATAAAGTTTAACCAATTTCCATGTAACCTACAGATAGTAATCAATGATGCTACCTTATCACATAGCTGCGCTACCGTGATGCATTTTCCGCTCACACAACGCAGTTGATGGGGCGCACAAACGCCATTAATCTCTTTAGGTAGTTCGGTTGAAATACCGATTCTGTAAGAACCCTCCGGTTGTAGAGGCGTTGTGCTTGAAGGTACGGTAAAAATCGCCGTGGTGCGATTTGCCCGCGTTGATGAATACTTGAACTTGTTTTCCGAGTCACTAGTCATCATTATCTCTTTGCTATCGCGGAAGTTTACTGAAGGCAAGTAGAGAGAGAGAGAGAGAGAGAGATTTGGATCTATTTACCGATATAATTTTTTTCAATTTTTAAGCTTACCAAATCCCTTGGGCCCGTCTCCCGGTACACTGTTCGTCACTTCCTCTGTCGAAACTCCAAGCGTTTGATTTGTTTTGATCTCGTGTACTTGAAATTTTGTGCCCGCCTCCTCATCCGTGGTGGCTGTTATGTAGGTGTAGAGCTTTTCGTTACTTTGATTGGGCGACAAGAAACTGGCATAGGAAAAGACGCGTGGAAAGGAGTTGAGCGTAGCTTCATCAAAACTCGGCTCTTCACCCGAACCATACTCATCGCAATCTTCTTCATCGGAGCCATCGAAGCAATCGTATTTGAGGTCACAACGCAAGGCTTCGGGGACGCATTTCTCATTGGAATGGCAGCGGAATTCATCCTGGTGGTCGCAGACAAGGCAATCTTCCTCCTCTTCGCCACTGGCGCAATCCTTGATCTTGTCGCATTGCCATTGGGTGGGTATGCAAGAACGATCGTAACATTCGAACTCGTTGTCATAACAATAGCCACGACGTCGCGTGGGATCTTCGCATTTGTGTGGATCACTGGAGTCTGGATAGAGATTGCAATCGAACATGGCAGAAAGTGTGTCCGAGTTGGCTATAATAATTGAACAGGCTTCCAAAATAGCTAATGGGGAATTAAAAAAATATTATTTTATTTATTCATGGTTAAAAAGAGGAATTTGGGCTTATGATTACTTTTGGGCAGTTGGGAGCCATTTCCGAATTAATTTAACATGTTTATTTGGAGTTCGAAGCAAAAACAATTAAGCATGACGTCTTGAAATGACTATAAGGCATGAAAGTATGCTTAACATGAATATTGCAGGTGGAGACCACTTTTGCTCGTGATCTGAAATAAATGTCTTGCGATATCTTTTAACATTCATGTTAAGCAACGAGCTGTTATTTTTCGCTTCTTCTTCTTAAATTTCATTTCAATATGGAATATTAAAACATAGAATGCTTACGCATAAAATTTTGCTTAACATATTCATGTTAAGAAATTGAATTTGACAGTTGTTTTAACATGATTTATGTTGCGTGGAGACAGCATCCAATCAAAAACTCGTAAGCATGTGTTATAGTATGTAATATTTAATTTCTAACGAGTTTGTCACCTCCCATAAACTCACCTTTACATATCCTTCTACAAGGTGGTAGCACACCAATATGTGATGGTCTACACTCTGGCTCTAGTGTTGAGCAAATAAACTCTACCGCCCGGGCGGAACAGTTTGATCTGATTAGCTGCTGATACACCTTCAGATCATCTCCATCTAAATCTATTGTGGAATTATTGGTCAAGTCATACTCGAGTACACCCCGACACATGGGTAAATTTGTAGAATAGCAGCCACTCTCCTGCACTGTGGTACCGCCCGCTGACATTTCCGGGGTTGGAGTCATAACCGGTGGTGGTATTGTTGGTGAGACTTTAGCAATTGAGTTCGAGGGTGATGTAACTGGTTGACTGGAAGAAAAGAGCTAAGAAACCGAAAAGAAATAACTATGCTCAGATGTTAACAAAAAATCCCCCAACTCACCCTACTCACCCTATTGATTATACCCAAAATACGCTCATCCTCATCGATCGGTATTCCAAAACTATTCTGGTGACCTGAAGTAAAGCGTATTATACTTTCGGGCGGCACAACAGCTTCCTCGGCTACTAGGCTTGTTGTTTCCGCTGTTGTGGTAGGTATGACTGGCTTTGTGGCTGACTCCTTGCGTTGCTTCTCCCACTGAACCACACCCTTCGACACAGCATACTCTAAAGTAGTGAGCTTCTGCTCGTTGGGTCCTTGTCGACGCTGGGTGCTTATTGCGCGCAGTAAAGTTGACTCCTGCAAGCGATGACTGCGCATAGTTGTAGTCGACGTAGATCGTATCATCTCGATCGTACTCTCCGTTTGGCTTATCACAGCATCAGTTTCGCTAAACTCCTCTGCGGCGGCGTATTGAATCTTGCGCTTTAGATATTTTTCCCGTGTCACACTCACGTCATGAAGCCAAATACAGTAGGTGATCAGACCGAAGAAAAGTAGCACGCTAGCCACGAAGATGCTGGGCCAACGCAGATATTTCCATCGGCAATAGTGCTGTGCATAATCCAGCAAAGCTAGCGATGCTTTTGTCGTTGGCTCCTGTGCATCTAGATAGTAGTTACCGGTCAGTGGGTATTTGTACCGTCGCACCTGCAGCTCAGACAAGTTCTCTGGATTGCTGATCATGCTGATCTTGTACTTACGATGTGCGTTTTCATCTGTTTCATTGCTGCGTAATGTCGATGGATAGCGCTGTAGTTGTTGATGATTTTCTTGCAAAGCTTTTTGCTGCGCAATTGCACGATCATCTATGTGTTGCACATTTACACACAGTCCATGCGGATACTTGGTGGGTTGACGACGTAAGCCTATCGGTCGTCCATTAAGACTCAGCTGTTGTCGACTGTCATCATTTTGCGCTTCCATTGTTTGCTGCGATCGCACTCGTTCGTTTCAGATTCTCGACCTAGTTGTGGTGTCTTCAATTTGGCGCGCTTCTCGCGATCTGTCCGTGATTGCAGGCATTTACCTCATCAGCAATCATGAGCTGTGCGCGACTGTAAATGCTTCAGGCACACACACAAAGAGAATAAAACCAAAATTCGAAAATGTCAATGAGATCCCAGATCAGATGCTTGCTAGTGATCGATTACATAAGCAATTCGTAAGTTTTGCACTAAACACTGACGTTGGACAGACGGACGGTTGGAGAGAAAACGAAACTGATCTCAAGCAAGCAAGTGAAGAGTAGCTAGCTGGCAACTAGCAATTACTTTGCTGCGATTGCCAACCCTGTAATATTTTCGAATGCTTTACCCACAGCCTACAGTGTGTGTGTGTGTGTGTGTGTGTGTGAGTGTAAATGCTTAAGTAGGATTTTGTCTATGTTACCAACTAAAGTCAGGTAAGAGCCAGATTGAGATTGATGCGTCACATTTGTAAAGTTCAGCTGAAGCTAAGTTATTCAAGTGATCTTTTGTTAACCCCACATGAAGAAAATTTTTTTGGGAGAGCAGGAAATGACTACAATTTTTGAAAATTATGTAATGAGCAGTCAATCTTATTGAAAACTTTGAATCATAACGAAGCAATATTTGTTTGAAAAACTTGGCTTTATTTTCAAAATAAAATTAACTTACTTTCCAAACATAGATATATTTCATTCATGAATATAAAAGATATAAATTTATTGTTTTCCTGAGTGTGTGACTTCCTGGCGTACTGGCTAAAAGTGCATAGCCCGTAAGCCAAGAGAACCCAGGTCTATCTGAAAGTTTTCTTTAATTGAAATTAATATTTCTGTCCATGTTGAAATAAAAATACTCCTAGTGATAATTTTTTTGGTGATCACATATCTTTCTATTTATATAACAGTATAAAGTAGAGACCGAAAAAGTAAAAAATAAATAAAAAGTAAAATATAAATGCAACCTCAGAAAATAAAACTGGCATGTAAAGCTTCGTAAGAACATGAGCCATTTGGAGTTGGCATAAAACTTGTAGGTCCAGTTCTTGTTAATTTGTGTTTGCGCCTTTAATAATAAAACTCATTACATAATTGATTTATGACAGCACTGTATCAAAGTTAAAAAATGGCCAGTTCGTGTTCATATTTAAATGAAAAGAAACCACAGCTTTCCGAATGAATTCGTACATTCCTTCTCGGTGGCATTGACGCAAGCATATACATTTTTTGGCAAAAGTGCAATTTACGGCCCCCGCGTAAATAATTTTTTCTTTCATTTATTAAACGCATTTGGACCATTTTTAGTTCAAAAATAAAATGTCGGTATCGAATAGTTTCGTGAAAGTTACAAAATTCAGTTCAAAATTTTACGTGTGTACAATTAATGGCCGCTCTCATCTGGTTTCAAATGTCCAAATAAAAAAAAAATAAGCTCGAAAAACTTATTTTATTTTTGGTATAAATAAAAAAAAACTAAGGAAAATGGGTATTAAAAGAAAGGCCATGGTATTACCATAGCTATTAACCACAAAAGACCATGCTATTCTTTCTAAGATATAACTAAGATATAAATTAATTTAATTTGGAGTTTCAGCTTAATATATCAAATATCAACAATGTTTTTTCCTCGCCTTATCAATGAGAATCAACACCCGAGGGAGTTAATACTATATATGGGGCACCTTGTATATAATTCATGCAGCTTTAAATATAGAAATACAGGTGTCCCTATTTCTATGCACATCACTGTACATCCTTAAAAAAATGTTGTTTTAAAATGCTCGGTAAAGTGGTAAAACAAATGTCACCAGGAGAATCCTCATACGAAAATTAAGTGAAAAATGTAAAAATTATCCAAAAAAAGAAAAAAAGGGTACAAAAATGTGCACAGTGTTATTTAAAAAAGTTTTAATAAAACGCGTGCATAATTTAAATATAAATTTGTTTAAATGTATTTTGAATATTTACGTATTTGTTTTATGTAAATGCGTTGTTGGTTCAAAAACAACCACGTTTTTTGTTAAATTTAACACGTTTTTGCATAAATCTAACACTTTTTTTCCCCAAGAGTACATTTAACCAAACAAAAAGGAATTAAAATACATACTATTCTGTAAAAATCTTCGCACGAAACAATAATGGCTCTCTTAGATACGTAAAAATTAAATATTTACAAGCGAAAGCCACGCTAAGATTACAACAATTATATGAGGGCATTACAATTATATAGGCATTATATGAGGGAGTTTCATTTTTTAGACAAATTCATATATAGACAACTAGCTGATATACCCGGTGTTACTCGAGAGTCATTTATGTAAACATTTTAACATACATTTTCGATTAAATATTTTTTAAATTCTGGAATAATGAAAACATGTTGAATTTTATTTGTAAGCTACCGTTAGAAAGATAATTGAACGAACTTTAATCCAAAAAAGGTTTGGAAAATTTTTGTTGTTGGTGGTTAAATCTCTTGCGGTGAGCTAAGAGATTGAATTCAAAGAAGGGGTACGAAAAACATATTTTAAAAATTAAAAATAATTTTTATATATACTTAATCTTAAAGCTAGCAAAATTACCTTTTCAACAATATAAAAATTATGGTGGGACTCAATGCGTCCTTGAGATATGGATATTTTAACATCTAAACAAAGATTTATATTAAAAAATATATTGAACTTTTAACAAAAAAAAAATTTTTATGAAATATATGAAAAACAGCGAAGATATTGGCATTAAAACTAAAAACTTTGATTTTCATATAATTTTTTCTCATTATTAGCTATCAATGTTTTATGAAAAATTCATTGTACTAAAAATGATTGTACTAAAATTAATATTAGCTGGGTTTTCAGGATCATATGATCGCATTTGCAAGCAATGCAAAAACAACAAAAAATCCAGCAAGTGAGCTAGACATTTAAATTGATCCAATTCTATGTTTTTAAAAATGGCAGTACTGCATTATTTGACATTTTAAAACTTTAAAAACTAAGTACATTGCTATAAGAAGATTTTATAGAATCCAAAATGTTCATAATTACACAACTGCATTCTTAGAGATAAATGGGGACTTTTTTAAAATAAAACTCAGTTCTATTAATAGTCTGGTATGAAAAAATAGATCTTTAGCCATAACTTTTGATTGGAAAGAGATATTGGGGTAATTTTTTCACAGAAATTATTTTTGAGACTTGACTTTTTTGTAAAAAATATAAAAACAACATTTTGGAAAAAATAAATTACGCGAAAAAAAATCAAAGGGGTTGTTGTTTTGACGACAAAAACAGAACAATAATTTTTGCGCTTAGCTGGAAGAATTTTTGCAAATAAATGCTACGTCATATGAAAGGTAGCCAGATGTGCAATTTTTAATTGATTTAATTTTTACAACAAAAACAATTATTGAGTCATTTTTTGAGTAAAAAGTCAATCTTTTGACATAATTATAAAACATAGTTACACTGACTTAACGGTGCAGTTCAACCTATTTTTGTGAAGTGATTTTATTGACATTTTGAAGAAAAAATTTTTTAATGAAATATATACATGGACAGCAGAGATATTTGCATCGAGAGACCAAACTTTGATTTTCATGTCGTTTTTTTCTCATTCTTAGGTAACGAAGTTTTATGAAAAAGTCGTTGTACTGAAAATTTCTACAATTTTAAATATACGTGAGTATTTTTGATGTCAAAATAACATAAATTTTTAAAATTAAGATTTATATTAAATTAGATGACATTGCACATTGGAAAAAAATAAAAATACTATTCTAGAGAGATTTTTTTATGCGAGAAGATTCATTGAAAAACAAGCAAAGCATGAACTTTGGAATATTGTTTTTTATATTATTTACGTAAAAAAATTTTTATGTCTCTATGTATTATAGTCTTTTCACAAAAAATATCAACGGTAGTTGAATTTGTAATGAAAATTCATTATTACTTCACGTTTTAACCCTTGAAGAGGACATTTTAATTTTATATCGTTGAAAAGGTAATGGAAAGTACAATAAAACAACGAAAATAATAATAATGACAAAAAGTTAAAGTGCCTGTTGCTGGCATGGTATTAAACTTTGAAATTAAGAATGGCTCAACTTGCTGCAATTTTTTCAAAATTTTTATATTTTTCCCTTAAAAAAGACAAAATAACGTTTCCATTTATAACCTATTTAAGAACGAAAATCGCATTTAAATTTACTGAGCTACGTTTTCTCAAAATAGACCCTATTTTGGCATTCGCTGTGGGTCCGTGAAAAAAAAAATCTTAAGATCTCAAACTCCGGATTTGGTTTTCTAAGCAATAATCAAATCTAAGAATGCAATTTGAGCCAAATCGGAGATGGTCAGCAGGGCGTAAACTTTTTTCTTTGTCGAAATTTTGTGGGACTGAAGCGGAATTCGAAAGTTCGACACAAAAACAAATTTTGATAATTTTTTAAGATTTTTGAAAAAGGTTCAGAGGTCGCTGAAGGTCGTTTTTTCCAAAAAAGTAGTTTTTTAAATTAATACTTAAGCTTTCTACCTAGAATGAGTGCATAACTGAAAAAATGCTCCAAAGATTTTATTTGGAAAGAAAATTATTCAAATTTTATTTTTGTGGGGTTGAAAGAGGAGTTCCAACTGTTTTTGGACAGGAGGGTAAAAAAAATAACATTTTTTATGAAAAATGTTGGTGTTTTTTTATTTTAAACTTAAATTTCTCCAAATTATTGCTTTTATCATAAGATCTTAGTATGCAGTTTTAAATAATATTTATTCTTGAGTAAAAGAAAAAAAACGTTAGTTTATCTTTATTTTTTACCGAAGTAAGGTGCATTTAAAGTTTTGAAAATATGTATTTTTTCAGTAAACTTTTTAGTGTGAGCACAGATTTTATAAAAAGAAGTTATGAAGTCATTGGTATGAGTGTAGCCATATATTACGAGGAGAAAAAGTTTAATTCAAGTAAAAAAAAATTGCAAAAAGTTAATATTTTCATTAAATTTTGTTATTTTTTAACTCTTTTTTTTGCAGCCGTACTCAACTACCTGTGTATATTTGATTTTACCTTTAACAAAAGAAGTCGATTAATTTTTCATAGTTTAGAACTCCGATAAATTTAAATAAGCATCTTGTGACAAATTCAGCTTGCTCTTTAAGTAAATTGTTAGTAAATTTATGCAAATAAAAAAGAGAGACTCATAAAAATATTTTAAAGCAAGAATATGGCTTCAGTAAAAAAGAAAGATATGTGGCATGTTGGAAAAACCATTCCTGCTTTAAAGTCGTTCGACTTTAAGAGAAAAGAGACTATTCGACAACTTTATTTCGAGGTAAAAATCAAATATACACAGGTGATTGAGTACGGCTGCAAAAAAGATTTAAAAAAGCATAAAAATTAATAAAAATATTAACATTTAGCAATTATTTTTGGTTTAAACTACACTTTTTCTTCTCGTGATACATGTCTACACTCATACCAAAGACTTTATAACTACAATTACTAATAAATTTACAGAAAAAAAGATATGTTCTTAAAACTTTAAATGCGCATAACTTCGGTAAAAAAAAAGATAAAGTAACTGACTTTAGACTAAATGTTCTTTAAAGCTGCATGCTAAGATTTTATAAAAAGAGCGAAAATTTGGACAAATTTAAGCTTAAAACAAAAAACAGCACAATTTTTAAAAAACTTTTCTTTTTTGTATCCTCCTGTCCCAAAAACAGTTGCAACCCCTCAAGCCCACGAAAATAAAATTTGAACATTTTTCTTTTCAAATAAAATCGTTGGAATATTTTATTTTTCAGATATGCACTCATTCTTGGTAGAAAGCACAAGTATTAATTTGAAGAACTACTTTTTTGAAAAAAAACCACCTTGAGCCAAATTTTAACGAAAAAAAAAGTTTACACCCTAATGGTCAGTGCAACTGACTGATATCACACTGCAATGTGAAATGGGCTATATTTTGAAAGCAGTTTGTTCCTACTTTGATGAAATTGGTTCAATGCAAAAATTTTTATTACAAATTGTGGTTAGAAAAATTGCTTGAAATTTTTTTTTTAATTTTGTTTGAAAAAACATGCATTGATATTATAGGCATTGTGTTGAATTTTAAAACGTGATGATTTTTTCAGTGCATATATTGATTTTGATCAACATTTTGTACCCGATATTTGTAGGCACTGCTTGAAGCAGACAAATTAACCTGTAACGTTTATCGAATCCCTTAATTTTTGCGATGCAATGACGTTCGTTTTCTTCGCTTCGAATACTCAAAACATACATGAGATGTAAACTGAGGAAAAACTGGAGAAGAAAGGCTAAATGGGTTAGCTCTTCTAATTCTTAACAAGGATGAGGAAGTGACAACGGAAGGAATTTTATGCACTAGCCAGAAATAAAAGAACACCAGACATTATGATATAAAGATTATTTTATATAAAAAAAATTGGAATAAGTCTTAATAGTAATAATTAAAAAAACCCCCGAAATTTTTTTCTGGGAACGCAACTGCACCACCCTAACGAAAGATACTATAATTTTTGGATATGGTGGCAAATGTCAATTTTGCTTTCAAAAATGTCAACTTAACCGATATGATTTTTTCTACTGATTGACAAAAAATTTAAAACATCAAATAAACATACTCCAAAAGCTAAACCAAAGTTTTTCATTCATAAAATGTTACAACCAAAAAACATCGGGTTACAACTTTTGCGTCACCTTGTAACGGGTTACAACTAAAAAACAACGAAAAACTGAGTTTATTCACATCAGAAATTTTAAATATAGTATAAACATATATTGAAACAATATTTTCTAGTTAGATTATAATTCTATAAGTAGATTTTAATTAATGAACTTTAATAAATAAACCTTTGTCGGCCACACGTCGTAGTTTTGTTTGTATCTGTTAGAAAGCACGTTAAACGCCATTTATCGACTTCCTTAATGCACTTCCGGATGCGTAGTGTCAACTGTTTCACATTTTTGACCTTTATACCGTTCTTCTAGACCAACTTTAAGTTCTCCAAAAAAGTCTTCAATTGGTTGGCATTGTGGAAAATTAGTGGGGTTCCTGTCTTTAGACCCAAAATGATAGTTTTTCTGATTAAGAACTTCAATGTCGTTTTTGCATAATGCGAGGAGGCTTTGTCCGGCCAAAAACATAATCATCATCCTTATAGTATTTATGAATAAATGGAAGCAAAATTTTGTCTACACGCAGAGAAAAGACATGGTTGACACATGATTACTGCAATAATATTTTTTTACTAAAATTATTGTATTATTCCTGCAAACACAAATTTTTGCCTTAATAAAGTCATTATTTACTAATGGTGGTACCAAAAAAAACATTATAGTTGAAATCATAACATCATTGAAATCGTCAACATACTATGATTGCCTAAACTATTAGTAGCAACAAAAATGTTGTAGTTCTGTCAATCATGATAAATGTGAATATTATTATAGGGACAAACATATTAGAATTTTGAATGTTTGTCTGAACTATTCTTTGATTGTTGGCAAACGAAGCAGAACATAACCAAAAATCGAAGGAATTTATTGTGTCTGAACAGTTTACAGGAAAAACGTTCACTTCATTCAAACACAATAAGTTTTATCGATTCCTGGCTATGTGCCGTTTCGTTTATCAACTGTTCAATTATTGTGTTTTGTTTTAAATCGTCTTAACCTAAAAACAGCACGCAGAAAAGTGACATTTTCGACTCTAATTGTAGCAAACATATTTCTATTTTACCGTAAATATATTTCGCAATTCTGACCATATTTTTTTTATCACACATGTTGCTATTTTTGTGACAATGCATTAAATGTATCATGTTTTTGAAAGACATTAGTCAAGCGAGCGGTAGTGGCGGCTGTGGCCTACTGGTAGTGTCCGTGGCTCGTAAGCGACAAAGCCGCGGTTCAAACCCCAACTCGGACAGAAAATTTTATCAACAAGATTTTTCAGTTGAGTTAATATTTCTGTTCAGCCCAGACAACGGCAAACCTTTTGAGATATATTAATTAATAGCTGTACAAATTGGAGTGCATGAAAATAAAAAAATAAAAGTATTGTTTGAATAATATTCTGGATCCTAAAAATAAATTCATAATGTAGTTGTTGCAATCATTCTATTTTCGACCCAATAAGAGAATAATGTTTGTTGCAGTAATATTTTGGTTCCTACAAAAAAGTTTCTTTTCTAATTGAAGCTATTGTAATCATTTTATCATGATTAAAGAAAATATTATATGTTTAAGAACATGTTAGCAACAATCATAATCCGAATCATACTTTGATCCTCTTAAAACATGGTTGTTGCAACTATGTTTTTTCTCTGCGTGTAATATTTGTAGATCACTTGATTTATTGCCAGACCAATTGGCTTGAAGTAAGGCTTCGAAATTTCTTTTGTCAGGGACAGCAATGTAAAGCATAACTTCTTGCTCAAAATTTTTCTTGAATTTATAATATATATCAGGAGAGCTTGAAGATCTATCTTTTGTGTCAAATATTTCGTTTTCTGGCTTTTGTGGAGCCTTAGTGTGAAATAGCTCTCGTCACACAAAATAAACGATTTTCCTTTGTAATTTTTGACCATCCATCAGCCGAAATTGAGATGTTTCTAATTGAATTTGATCTTCAGTGCACTCTGGAAACTGCTTTAAGATTTTAAGCTTTTTAATAGATTTTTAAGTCATAATAACCGGTTTTCTTTTAGAACCATGGTTTCTTTCTATTTTTAAGGGGTCGTTCATAAACTACGTTAACAACTTTTAGCACTTTTTTACCCTTCCTTCCCCCTCTATACTTACTGACTATATAAATATAGTGCTTTTATATTCAGACATGTTTAGATAAATAATTCTAGTCTACAAGTTTCGGATCCGATAAACCCATTACCATTACTATATGTACCTTTAACACTGGTTCCAAATCTGTACTCGGTTTCCTTCTATATTGTAAAATTTTCAAGATACAGCTCACCATAAAATAAAAATAATATATTGTATTTTAGAAGAACTATCAACTTGTCCATCAATATATCAACCATTCCATATATCAAAAATTTTCAGATTATCCTACGAAATATTAACAAATATTGCATCTTTTATTTTAGCGGAGTTTAGTAAAAAACTAAACAATTAGTTTTGGAATAAATTTTTAATCTTATTTCAAAAAATTCCCAACATATTTGTGTTTCTTCTAATGTTGGGTAAATTATGGTGGGTAAATTTTTCTCCCTTTTTTGTTTTTATTGACCAATTTTATCGATATATTTGAGCTATTTCAATGTTATTTGGGTTGGTTCTTCAAATGATCTATTGCGGAGAAAGTGTGAAAAAGCTGTAGTAGCTGAACCCTATTGTTATTGCATGTAAAAAAGTTGTTTTTGTCGTAAAACAATACCCTACGGGGAAAAGAACCGGTTCTGAACCTATCACGTGATAGATCCTCAAGGGATAGGGACCGGTCCCAATTCTGCCACCAACATATGAAACCAACCGGCCACTTTTACATGGCGTTGTCATTGACAGGGGTCAATTTCCACCTGCTGCATAACCAGCCTAGAAAAACTGATTTGTGGCCTATCCTATTGAGATCCCACCCACAACTTTCCATATTTTTATGAAATTACACAAAGCTTACATTTTAGTAAAATATTATTTTAATTTAATATATAAGTGCAACTTATGTTCAACGATTTTAAATACAAAAAAATATTTAAAAAAAAATTAAATCCAATGAGTATTTTGATTAACTTAAGAATTAACAACTTGTGTTCAACGACATCATTTTTTGTTTAAATGAACTGATTAATAATCAAACTTGTGAAATGTTTTCAGTTTTTTGTTTAGTATTTTTTCTTGACTAGTCAAGTGCAATTTTTTTAAATCAATTAATTTAAATATAAAAAATAGTTATAAAATAATGAGATCCGGTGAATATTTCGCTTAGGCTAAAAATTAATAACTTGTGTTCAACGACATCAAATTTTTTGTTTAAATGCACTGATTAATAATAAAAATTTTGAAAAGTTTTAATTTTTTGTTTAGTGTTTTCGCAAACGTCATTTATTGCACGCACATGATAATGTTATAATTCAAAGGATAGCCATGGGACAGGTTTTATCAATTCGTGTTGCAAGCTGCCAATGTCTATTACTGCCCAGGATTTTGGCAGATCAATATAAAATCTGAACGTGTGGATGAATTTGTGTTACGCTCGCAACAGCACTGGAAAAAGATTCAACAGGAATTTGAATTCGCTGTCGATGAAAATGCCAGACCAAATACAACAGCAGAGTGCTTGGATAAATTGCCTTCGTTGTTCAAGAAAAATGACATGGTGACCGTTTGCACTGCTTTGACTATTTGAAATGGCGCTGCCTCTGTTATACTGGCCTCCGAGTAGGCTCTTAAGAAATATAATCTTAAGCCCCGGTTGCCTACTCGTATGTGGACATTTTGACAAAATGTTCTGAAGGTGTCTGGCAAGTAGCTAAAATACATCGATCTTATATTGATATTAACGAAGCTTTTGGTGCACAAACTTTGGCCTGCGCCGATGCACTTGGCTTGGACATGGCCATATTAAATGTTAACGGGGCTGCCATTGCTTTGGGTTATTCACTTAGTGCCAGTTTTTGACTTGTAATAGGTCATTTGGTGCACGAGATGCAGCGCAAGAAGCTGAAGTATTCCATTGCCTCTGCTTGTAGGATATGGTCAGGACAGCGCTTTGTTGCTGGAAGTTTTATAAGATGTGGTTTATTTTCTACTTTCTGCTGTTTCTACATTTTTAAGATAGCAAATAAAGGCATACATTTTTTTTACACTCATGAATATTTGCGGTTGATGAGCAAATTTGCATTGACAATTTCCAAAATGTTCTTGGACTTTATCTTTAATTCTAAAACTCTCATTTCTGGGACTGAATAAAATTTATTAAAATTTGCATGAAATTTAAAGATTCAAATAATAAAGGAGGAGGAAAAGTAATGAAATCACAAAAATTAAATAATTGGTTGATTTTGCTCATAACTTTGTTAAATAATTATTCTGTGACGTATGCAAATTTTTTCTTTTCAACTTTGAATTTTCACACAATAAGAATACAGGTTTGAGTTTTAATAGATCTGTCTCCGCTTTTATCATTCAAAATCGGTCCCGTGCCGAGTAAAATGAAGTCTGTCCCGTAACAGGCACAAAAAACCTGTTCCGTGACGAGTTATATCAGACCTATCCTGTGATAACTGTCCATTTGAGCTGTCGCGGGACCAGTCTCTTAAGGGCAATTGACTCTGATTTTCCCGTAGGATAATAACTGAAAATTGCATTTTGTATACTCTTTTATACGACGTATTATTTTTAGAAAAAATTGTTTTCGTTTGACACACAAAGTCTTAAGAAAAATGTAATGATACTCCCTTTGATATTTGTAACGGTTTGAATTTTTTTAACATGTTCTTATAAATATTAAAATATGCTTATGCATCTCTGCGGGGAATAAATTACAAATATTATAAATGTTAACTATACGGTTAACAATTTTGAACTACTTTTTAAAGCAAACTTTGGTTTGAAGCAATTTTTAATCCAAAAAGTACTACTTTTTAATCCAAACATTAGTTTAATTTAGCTGGGTCTCAAACCCACGTTCCTGAAAATGAACTTACTTGCATTCGTAATAATGCAAAAAAGGCGAAACTATGCTAACAATTGTGTTGGATGAGAGGATAATTTATTGGACCAGCACATCAGAGGACGTGTGTTCAAATCACGAACAGGTCAAAACATTTTTTTATTTTACTTAACTTAGCTGGGTTTCGAACCCACGTTTCTGCTGGCTTGCTTACTTACTGCAAGCTTACTTGCAAAATAAGCGTAACTTTCTTAACAACTGAGATGGATGAGTGGATAAGGCGTTAGACCAGCTCAATAGAGGACGTGTGTTCAAATCATGAGCTGGTCACAAAAGTGTTTTATTTTAAGATGATATTCATGTTGCTTTTTTAAACTTTTTCCAGATTGAATACTAATCCTTTTTTGGATTGAAAAATTTTAAACTTTTCCTTGGATTAAAAAGTAATCTTTTTTTGGTGTTTTTTGGTGATGTTTAAAATTTAGTCCAAGATTTTTAACCGTGTAAAAAATCATAAAAATATATTTTTCTTAAAAGACATATTTTCCTCCTTTTATAGCACACTCTTGCAAATCCTTCCTATTTTTAAAGAAAATTCAAACAAAAACTGCAAAAAAAAATTAATTTTAGAAAATATTAACATTTCAGAGTAACAACGGGTTAATGTCAGCTAGTCTTAAATAATATTAAATTTAATTTTTATGAGTTTTGTTTTCAGTCTTTGGTCACGTTACAATATCTTAAACTCTTCCCCTCCCCCTACCGTTACTTATCTTAGTGCATTTCAAAGCCCCTCCCCGCCCCCAAATTTGTAACGTAGTTCATGACGATCCCTAAGGTACTTTGGATAGAATATGTCGTCCTTTTTGACATTCCCTGAACCATAAAATGTTCGCATGTGAACTTTTTCCCTTCTCTAATGCTGCTGATAAAAACGTACAATACACTTTCGGATATGCTGCTGCTGTGAAGCCATTTTAAGGACTAACTTAACAAGTGCGCTGCCATGAGTCATGTGATAAAAAGATAATGCAATAACTCATTTATTTAAAACAAAACAAAAAAAAGCGTGTTGAAACTACAAGCAACTCAAATAAGTGCAGATTTTAAGTTATTTCTTGGCATGAAAATATTGTTTAATGAGTTGATTTACGCAAAGCTTAAGCCCCAACTACAGGTGATAAATTAACTCCAAAACAAGCTTGCCTTTTTCTCTAAATAGAAAATTTTCTTAAGCTTTATTTTATGAACTTGAACTATGATTGATTATTATCACTTTTTCTGCTACCTCGCTCCAGATTCTTCAAGAAAATAATTAAAATCAAATGCCATAAAAACAACTCATTACCATGTTACTTGCCAATTATCAAAAAGCTTGACCTTTACTTCAAGATTTCTTAACTGAAGCATTTAAAAGCAACGCGTTTTGTAAATTTTTCACCTGCAGAATTATTATGGGTTTTTTTTTTAATAAAACTAATAGCGCCCAGCAGAATATAAGCGTCTTCAGCAGCTAAACGCTAAACACTGACCACGATCACAAAACACAACAAAACACTGAAAGCACTGAGGCAAGTGAGGTAACCACACCGATCGAACTAGCGCAACAACGATTGACCTTTTAACTGATTTTTTTTTTAAATTTTTTTGCTAGTTAACTGTGCTACGGCTACTGCTGGATGCTCAAAGTATTGCAAAGCTTAAGACATCGTGATTAAGCCACCGCATTCTTGGCATAATTGTAAAGACTGGTCAATACTATGCAACAGCTTTTGCTTGGCTTAAATGAGTTGACTTTGCAGCGATGATTACCTCATTTGCTTTGAGATTTGAAATAGTTGTTAAAGATATTTGCATTCAATAGTGCCTGAATTTTTTAAGTACTTTTTTTTTTTTGTCAAAACTTTGCCACACTGATCTTCAAGCAGATCGTGTAAACTAACTCGATTTGTGGCTCACACTATTTGTTTTGTTGTTGGCAGCGCAAATGAATGCTGATGAAAATGAATGAAGCTTCAGGTAAGCAGTTGTAATTGCTAAATATGTGCAATATTTCAGTTGAATTAATCAAAAATTACCGACATGCGCGCCAAAACGTTCACACTTCATTCAAAGACCAGTCACAGGCGCAGGCGCACACAAAACACATACACACATCCACACACAGACAGCAAATGCGAGCAAATATAACGCAAGCTCTGGTGCACTTCATCATCTGCTCACCTGTAATTTTCTACAATTTTTTTAAGTATTTTTTTGCGCTTTTTTGTTTATGTTTATGTTATTCTCTTGGTGCTTTTTTCACTACTCCTTGCAACACATTAATATCATGTTTTTATTAATGACTTTAATATGTTTTTGATTAATTGTTGTTGTTGTTGTTCACATCACCACATCACACCAGCGCTTTTTTCATAATTTAATGTCTTCCACATTTTTAACTAAAAAATAAATTATATATAGTATTTTGTTTAAATAGTTATTGCCTTAATTTTTTTATAATTTACTATTGCAAATTTTTCACACTTCCTCAAAATATTTATTTAATTTTAATTTCGCTTGCCGTATCAAGCACCGAATTTCTTCCTGGTGGCAAAGATTTTTGTTCGACCACCGATCCTCGCCGTTAAGCACGTTTGTTGCGATCCGCGCGTTTAGCTGCCAAAAATGCGACTAAACCACGACTAAACCTTTTAAAGACGCTTTTTTGACTGCGCGCACACAAATTGACTCGGAATCGAATGCCTGCGATTCTTTCCGCTTATAAAAAAAAAAAATATCAAAACATAAACAAATTAAAACCAAAGCTCGACGATGATGACGACGACGAAGACTGAGATCAAGACTGGGCCTGGGGGCTGAGTTCGTTACTGCGACTGCGGCATTAATTTCGTTTTCATTTCAAATGCGGTGGCGTTGTGGCAGCTAATCTCCATGTATGTATGCTTGTGTGTGTGTGTTTGAATGTGTGTTATAGGTACAACTTCAAACTATAAGCCATGGTAGTAGCTCGAGGTAGCATGGCTATAACTAGCGTGCTCTTGGCTGGCTCTCAGCTACGCCAGATTGCGGATTTTGCTGCACTCTTCGCCCTGCTATCTGCCATTCGTTACTGGCTCTAGTGCTCTATGTCGCTAGCTCAGTGTGCTAAGTTTATGTATAGCTTAAATGCAACTCTTATGAACCTCAACATTTCAATCCATTACCACAGAGCCACTCTAGTAATAATCATTTATAGGTGAATTTCAGTTAGTAAAGTATTTGTGTTTGTTTATTTTTAACGATCATGCTATTCGCATGCCATAACAACATACTATTTGCATAGTACAAGGCTTTGACTGCTTACTCACTCATCGGCATCGGATTCGATCATGTACTTGTAGTTTATTTGTGCGAACGCTATACTTGGCATTGTTAGTTTGCTGAGAGTAACAAGTAGATGCCATAGAATGCAAATTACTTGAATCAACCAAGTCTAGAACTAAGTTATGGTCAATTTAAAAATCACGATAGATGCACTACATTCGATGTTGTTAATGTTTGGTACTAAAGAAGAAGTAGAGACTCTAAGCTCTGAGTTACTGATGAAAGACTGTAACACGGATATTAAGGTGGATCGAAATAAAACTTTTTTCGACACTCATATCCTGGAAGCTGAATTCCAGTATATCTTAAATCCGAAAGAATACACACAGAAAAAAATCATTGTAAAATCAACTAGAAACATAATGATTTTACATGTTTCCCCTATGATTTTGCTTCATGGAGATTTATAGTAAAATCATTGTGATTTTCATGTAAAAATTGCAACAAATTTTCATGTTAAATCATTATAAAATCATGTAAAATGATTAGGATAGTCATGTTGAATCATTATGTAATCGATTTAAATTATTAGGATGGTCATGTTGAATCAGTATGAAATCATGTAAAATCCTTAGGATGGTCATGTTGAATCATTATGAAATCATTATGGAATCCATCAGAATCCTAACCTCATTTTGAAATAAAAATAACTTTAAGTTGGTTTTATTTAATTTTTTTATTTTAAAATATAAAAAAATACTACCTCAATTTTTCTCTAGTTAAATAATTTTTCTCTAAAAGATACTTCCACTATCATTTCACTTGTATTCACTTTTTCAGCTATTAAAAACTATTTTGATTTTTGCAACGACACCACTCCTCGCGATAAAACTTCTAATGTGCAGAAAATTTGCCAGGAACAACGGAACTTCTTTATCAAACAACAATTTTTTTACATGATGCAATAATGATTTTACTAGATTTCATAATGATTCTACATGATATCGTAATAATTATACATGAAATAATGTTGATTAACTTTTTACATGGTGCAATTTTACTGGATTCCGTAATGATTATACATGAAATCATAATGATTCTACTCTGCAAAACTAGCTAATGCGTGTTTTTTTACATGATTCAACAATGATTTTACATAAAATCATAATGATTTTTATGTTGCTGCCAACATGAAATATGAAATCATGTAAAATGAAATCAACATGCATCACATGATTTTACTATGCAAAATTTTTCTGTGTGTATTGAAATCGGTGTAACCGCGTGCTAGCGGTTTTGGTTTTAAAAAAACCCCTTTTTTCTACAGCTCCAGCTGTACGGAGAAATTCCACGTTGTGAACTAATACAAAAATGTAGGTACCGACTATTCATAATTGTGCACATAATAACAGCACTTTCATTTTACTACACATCGAAGTTTCTTTTTGCCAACTAATGATTGAAATCTTTGGAGCTGACATTGATCAGCCGAAATTAAAACAGGTCATTACGGATATAAAGTGCAATTTAAGCCCTTGCAAGGACTTTGATCGATCATCTTTTGATTGTGTTGTGCGTGCTATTAAATGTTTGAACACAAATGATTAAGAACTAGATCTACAAGTAATGCCGACTCCGAACGGCTCGTGTTCTTAAGAAGCTTTACTTTGCAGTTATTACTCTCTGAGGTTTATTTTATAATAAATATTAATTGCAAAATTTAGTTAAATAAAAATTTTGTCTCAGAAGTGAATTAAGCCCACGGTTCTTAGCATACAGCATGTTTAACGGTTAGCGGAACCTAAATCTTTAACATTGTGCATAAAAAAGTTGTAATGAACTGTGTCGGTGGTAGTCGGATAAAATAATACGTGCTTGAAATGTTGTTATGGTAACAATTTTGTTGTCAAAGTACAAACGTGTGAAAACTCATGATTGAGCAATAATTTACATAAATGCTTGTAAAAACTTTTATTTTCTTTTAATGGATTGTTGTATTCAAACAAAAATTTTAAGGTATAAAATGTGCCAACAGTATCAGTAGTATGGTCGTTATGATCGAATGTAGTTAAAAAACCGTTATTTTTGTTTTTTTTTTTAAACAAATTTAAAGTTTCAAGCTCAATATCTGAAAATTATTTTATGGGTGATAAAAAGTTAGCACTTCAATTTGATTTCATTAAAAATTTTTAATCATATGTCTGAGGTCACAAGGAATAACGACTAAACTCAAAGTATCGTAAAATACGATATTTTAATTCCACGAACTGCGACCTATTTTTTTTAAATATATGAACCGTTACAAACAAAATACATGCAGACATAAGTGAGGGATCGTCCATAAACTACGTTACTGATTTTCCGGTTTTTTTACCCCCCTCCCCCTGCGTTACTTTTCGTAGTGCTTTTCAAAACCCCTCCCCCCCTCCCATAAAGTAACGTGACGTATAAAATTAATTCATTCGAATGATTATATATTTTGACTAGCTCTGACAATTTTCACTAGTATTAGTGACTAGTATGACTTGATACATTAAAGGAACAATTGGAAAAAAATCAATAATTAATATCATCTGTAAAAGCTATTCTATCTGCGATCCAAGATTCGATGCTCTCAATCACTGGGATAGAAGAAGCTGGTAGCTTTGCTGAGGATTCTTCAAAATAGAATTTTTCATCGGATTCTATGTTGACCCATTCAGGTGAATACTCATTGCTAACGCAAAGAAATTCACCTGGTCTTTGACAGAGTACCCTTAAAGGCTGCACCCGAGCTGCACCAAGTTCTGTGCTTTTGTGTAAATGCTTTCTGAAAATTGATTTATTTAAATAGTATTTTTTTATTCCGATTTATTGTAAACGATATAATACAAACTTATGGCAATTCATAGAAGTTGTAAAAACGAAATACAAGCCGCAGGTAGGACACGACCTTGAACCGATTTCTTCTTTCTGAGAAGGACATTACATGTCATACGGTATCTCCTTTGACCAAGAACATTCAGGCCTGAACGTCAAAGCCTGTCGCAAAAGCAAAGACCCAAATTTTTCAGACGTGTGCTGAGATGGTGAAGGAATACCAAAAGGTTCCTGTGTCGAGGGAAAAGGTGGTGGAAGAAATCGTTGAAACAAAAGTTAACCATCAATTTAGACGATCAAACAAAAACATGTAAGGTTAAAAATTTTTGAAATGATTGTGTTATTAATTAGAGGTTTTTCGTCGATTTTTTTAATTTTTGGTAACGTTACAATATCTAAACACCTCCCCCCCTACCGTTACTTATCGTAGTGCATTTCAAAACCCCTCCCCCCCCCTAAATTGGTAACGTAGTTTATGGACGACCCCTGATGATCAATTCTGGGAAAAAAATGGATATCTGCATACTTCTAAAAATTGGCAATAAAGTAAATTCCATATCGGTTTTTTACGATATTTTGAGTTTAGTCATTATTCCTTGTGACCACAGATATATGTCTATAGAAAAGTCGTAACTTACAAAATTATAACATTTGAAGATACACATTTTAAAAATCTTTATTTTCTTTATATATTTAGTATCACTAATTTGCAATACATTGATAAAATTTTGAAAGTGCCTTTTGCATTGTTTAAAAAAAACGCGTATTTAAAAATGTTTTAAAAACTAATTAATTACAAAAAGCATACACTGAAGTCATTCACATACACATCGCATAAGTACTAGATAAGTTTTTTTTTGCAATTTTATTCTGATTCGTGCACTTTTTCAAAAACAAGGCAAAAGACACTCTTAAAATTTTAGTAATGTATCGCAAATTAGTGATACCAAATATTTTAATAAATAAATTTTTTTAAAATGTGCGTCTTCGGAGGTTCAGTGTCCGATTGTTGACACATTTTTCGTAAATTCATATTTTAAAAGCATGATATCTGCAAACCTGTCATTGTTTTTATACATTTTTACGTAATTTTATCAAAAAGTATTTAAATAAGAATTAAGAAAAAATAAATAATTTTTGAAAACTCAAACTTCCAAAAACGGGTTGGGTTTTAAAATCAAAAAAACTTTCCAAAAAGCAAAAAATTTGATACTTTCCAAAAGTTTAAATAATTTTTTCAAACCTTATTCATAGTTAAATAAAAATCAATTTTATTGTACTTAAAAGACCAGTTACTTTTATGTTAAATTATTTGTAAATGAAGTCAATACCTTTCTTAGACGTAAAGATATAAAGGAAATCGTATGCACCTAAAACATGTTTTTTTGAGCGAACCTGAATCGTTTCGAGTGAAACCATGGTCCGTTTTCTTCACTGGCGTACGTCTTCCCTGGTCCTGCTTAAGAATATTTTTGGTTTATTTTTAATTATTAATTTGGATATTAATTAAATAATCTGAAAATTTTAAAAAATCTTTTTTAAAATATACCTAAAAATTTTTAAGTACCTATATTTTTTAATTTTTTCAAAAAACATTCATGAAAATTGCCTTTTTTTCGGCCTGTCTAACCAGACTGGATCCTTAAAATAAATAAAATTTCATTAACTCTTTTCGGTTAAAAATTGGAAAGATCTTAGGCCTTCAGAAATCCCTATGGAAATGAAAAAAATTATTTTTTTTGCCTTTTTTTAGTGTAAGCACATTTTTTATAAAAAAGCTACTATTTCTCTCTGCAATAAGGCACGATCTGAAAAATTCCACTTGCATCCCTGGCTTGAACACATTGAAGACAGATGATAGACAACTGATGGTGAAAATATTGTAGTACAAGCAACGTTCTAGCGAACGTTCACGAGGCACACAAAAAATGTGCCCTTTTATTGTTGAAAAAGCTTTCGACAAATTGCACAATTTCTTGGACAAATTCTATCAATTAAATCAACTTAAATCACAAAAATTCACAACACAATTCCCATTGACAAGTTTTGTTATTTTCTTTGTTTTTGTTCGTAAACAACTGAATTTGACAGCTAAGGTACCCACCACAAGAGAGAATTGTATCTACTAACACTACCTTCTTATATATACCTTGGAGAAATTGAAGTGAATAAAATGGAATAACTTTTGAAATCGAATAAATCCCAAAGTTATTCCAACTTCTCAAGTAAAAAAAGTGAATAAAACGGCCCTTATTATACTATAAATAGTAAAAAGGCTTCAATTTTCTTTTTAGCCGATTTCTGCACTTGATTAGCTTCACTGGTTTCTTTTTGTTTCCGACCTATTTTTAACTCGATCAATTTTGAGATCAATTTTTAACAACGCACACGCCAAAGTCAAAAATGTAAAACTACTAAATAAGTGGAAATTTGAATGCTCGCATTCATAACGGCACTTTTCCGAAAGTATATGTTGCTTTGTTATAAAGTAAAATCAGTTTAAGTTTTGAAAAACATGCTTTGTGTGAATAATTTTGTCCCTACTCACATATGACTTGTTTTACATATTATTAAATTTTCTTGTACATTAACATATTTTTGTAAATTTATTACTGTATTTAGATATGTAATGAAACAACACATACCCAGTAGTTTCAGTCTTAAGGAAATCTCAAATGAATCATGTACGATTTTTCTTGATCCTTGACGAAACATGCTGATTTGGCCATATATTTCATTAACGAAAATTTCATATAAATGTTCCGAATTCGTGCAAGACGCAAAGCAGAAACGCCGGGATTTATCATGCGCGAACCCAATATCGAAATGTTGAGGAAGTTTCGTCAACTAAAAGTAGACAGAAATATACGGAAGTTTCGTCAAAGAACCATAGCGGAGTTTTCCGAAATTTCATTAACGAATGATATACAAAACGTTGGGATTTATCGCGCACGAAAACAATATCGAAATGTTGAGGAAATTTCGTTGACGAAAAATAGAAAAAATGTAGTCAATTTCGTTCACGAATTGATGACCGACAGATATGTTCAGCATTCCATTTTCGAGTAGAAGTGAAATTGAATCAAAATTTAGTTCGCTATTTAGTGGTCTGAATATCACTTTTTTGTCTTGTGTTAATCTATTTATTTAATTTATTAATAAAATAAATAGTATTTACGAAAAAATCTTTAGACCAGCAAATATCGAATTAAATTTTTATTCAATTTCACTTCCACTCGGAAATAGAATGCAGGACATTCTCTCAGCGAAACATTAAAAAATTTCATCAACGAGACTCCTCAACATATCGTAATTGAACACAAAAATTCAACGTTAAGAAATTTTTGTCCTGTGTTATGATAACATGCTGACAATAACATGTTGGCTTCTTTTCAAAATAATTTATTAAAGTTCATACCATAAAATAGTTCATAGAAAATTCAAGTTTTATTTAAAAAATATTTGAAAAAAATTCATTTCCATTTTTATTTCAGCTTAATAAAAATAAAGGTGTTAAAAACATTTGTATTGAGAAAACACATGAATATGAACTATTTAACAAAACAAAACCATAACTGAAAAACTCTTTTAGAAATAACTTAAAGATGTATTATATACATAGATATGGTACAATTATAGATACTATTGAGATATTATCCAGCTAAATAAAAATAAAGTTATTAAATAGATTTGTACTGAGAAACTTGAAGTTGTTTTAATAGAGTGGAAAAAGTAAGGCGCTGACTGCCTGCTTTGTATTATACTAGCTGAACCCGGTGTGCTTCGCTACCCTCCTCGTATAAAATAAAATTAAAAGTATTTATATATTTACAAAAATTTATTTATATAATTTAATTATTGCAATGCTTCGCCTCTTTTTTTGTTGTAAACCAATTAGAATTCAGCACTGAATCGCATGTAATTTGCTTCATGCTCCCACTTTTTGGTTTTAGACCAATCAAAAAGCAGCAATTACACAATCAGCTGTTTCGCAGTCAGTTGTGGGAGAATGAGAATGGGGTTACCCCACTCTCTATTTTAATTAACACGTATTATAAAATCAGCTGTTTTGAAGACAGTGGTGGAAGAAAGAGAATGGGGCTACCCCACTATTTTAATTAATATGTATTTTAAATTTGTGGTAAAGCCGTTAATAAACGTAGTAAAAAAGTAGGTGCAGAAGTATGCATGGTCGAAAAATATTATCATGTAATAAGTATTCCTGAGTCAAAGCTGAACGCTGTGAAAATTTAAGATTGGTTATCAGGTCCAGCCTCCAATATATCGCAAACAAAGGGGCGTTCTCCGCCCACTTTTCTTTTGGTACGTATTTCTATTCATGCCAATACCATATATAGCAAATACTGCCGCCGTTGGTCAAAAAATGCCCAAGATATGACGATTTAAATTTTGGGTTATATGGGCGAGGCCATGCCCCTTCGTCCACTCACAACTTTATATAGTCAAGAATTTATTATTTCGTAAGAATATCCTATTGTGAAAATTTAATGACAATCGGTCCAGTAGTTAAGACCATATTGCGATTTTTAATTTTCCTAAAAAGAGGCGTGGTCCCACCCACTTTTCTCTTGGTACGTATTCCTAATTATGCCAATACCATATGTACCAAATAGCATCAACGTAGGTCAAAAAATGTCCAAAATATGGCGATTTAAATTTTTGGGTTATATGGGCATTGCCACGCCCCTTTGTCCAATAAAAACTTCATATAGCCTATTATTCTTTCCAGAGTCATAGTAAAATGCTGTGAAAGTTTCAGGAAGATCGGTCCAAGGGTTTGGCCTCCTATAAAGCACAAACAAACAAACAAACAGACAGACATACATTCATTTTTATATATATAGATTGAAAGCAGATTAATTATAATTAAACTAAAATCAGGCGAAAAAGGGGGATTTGGTAATAAAAAAAAATCTATGGCTACCTTACCTGTAGATAAAAAGTATATAAAACTTTAGGTAAATATCTGAATTAAAAAAGGGGTGAATTAAAATTAAAAATTGAATTAAAAATTAAAGATAAAAAATGCAGAATAATTCTGAAATCAATTGAATATTATTTTTAATTTTTTTTTTTAAAGGATGCAGTCTTGTAAAATTATCGAAAAAAATATTTTTCTAAGAATGCAGTCGTAAGGGTATTGCAATTACAAAGATTTTGGTGCATTAATTGTCCTTGTGGGATGTATGGTGGGATGTATGGTGGGATGTATAGGAGTAATGTCGAAAAAAGCAGATGTTTTCTGTGAAAAACTTTGTTAAGATAATGGGAGGTGGGCGTGTCCGTGGGCGAATAATGCTCATTTTTGCACACGTTTTTGTTTGCAGTACCAAAAGTAAATGTGCCACGTTTGGGCACTCTATGTGCCTTGTTTGATTTAATGCCAAAAAAATCGGGTTCTTGGACCATAGTGGAATGCTAAGAAAATATGATATTTTCTATTTGGAAGCATGCAGAAAAAATCATGCTATTAATTCTCCAGTATATAATTAGAGCATTATCTAGTTTTGACTTATTACCATCTAAATGTAATATTGATTTTTCTACACCAAAATTAGCTATGAAGTACAGTATTGCTTTATTTATGTTAATATTTCTTTTTAATTTTATTGTACAAATAATTAATTATTTTTGTATAATTCTGCGTAGTCTGTAAAAACTTTGTTCATCGACTGAAACTTAAAAAAATAAATAATAATTTAAAAAAATCTTGTTTAAAGCGTTCAACCGATGTTAAACTGTTGAACGAACAATTTTATAGTTACTTCAATTAAGCTTTAATTTAAAATCAACTATATTTTTCTTAACAGAACAAGTTTATAGTTGTAACAACAAAAATTCTTATGAATTCCTGTGTTCTTTTCATTATCAAAATATCATTGAACCAAATGACTCATTTGAAATGACTCATTTGAAATGAGTCATTTAAAAGAGTTTACTGTTGTATTATCGTGTAAACGCCCTAATCATACCGTCCCTGGTTGGATAATTCTACTTTAAAGTCGAAAGTTGAGTTATCAAACCAGGGAAGCTATGATTAAGGCGTTTACACGATACTACAACAGTAAACACTTTTGAAAGACTCATTTCAAATGAGTCATTTGGTCCAATGTTAACTTATTATTACTTAACTTCTGTGTTCTTAATTTTATAATTATTTTTAAAAGTCATTATTTTCAAATCGTTATCTTAAAAAAATTCCTTAAAAAATCTAAACACCATTCCTGGGCAAACGTAACATGTTCATAACGCTCACGCGTCTTTGCAATATCTTAGTGTCAGCGCGATGATTTTATTATTTCCTGAAATACCAACGCACCTCAAAATCACAGCAGGTTGCCACACAATTGAAAATATCCCACAAATCATGGAAATTGCAATAAAATAAATTGCTACAAAAAATTGCCTATAAAAATCCAACAAAATACAGTGACACAGAAAAAAATCGAATCAATCATTAAACTAGTACTCAAAATAAAGCTAACAAAAGCTTAATTATTGTGACAGTGAATTGATCAGGCATTCAAACTGAGACCATAACAAAAAAAAAAACGTGTACAACAAATGGGCAACATTATAGAAATCTATAAAGAAGTAGTCGATACTAAGCAATGGCAGCAATAATTGTAAGTGTAGCAAATAGTTAAATAAACTGGCAACAAAACAAAAAGCAATATAATAGAAAATAATAGAAAAGTGGGCGCCGATAAGACGCAATGGCGGGGTTGCCACTGACAGCTCTGACTACTTGAGCAGCAAACAAAGAATAGCAACAACTACTATTACTACTACTACTACTACTATTGCATTAACAAAAAATGTTTAGTACTCAAATTGTAGCAACTATTCAAACGCAGTAACTAATGAAGTTTTTCTATGTTTATTTTAAGCTGTGGGCCAAGCCGACCAAGTCTTTGAAAATATTTCAATTTGTGGTCAAACTTGTTTGGAGTGCGTATGTGGAGAGCAGGCAAGCTACGAACAGCAGCCACAAGCAGACTGAAGAAACAGAAAGAAAATAAAATAATATACAATAAAAAACAGTAGCCGATTTAAAACCGTAACCAAAGAAATGGCTGTCATTATCTTGGGATATGCTGGAGCAATGGCAATAAAATGGAAATGAAATGAAAAGTTGTCAAACACAAAAAGAAACAATTATCATCCGTTGGCGGCTATCTTTGAGAATTAGCGATAATTCTATGTTTCAGAAAGTTGAAGAGTACTTGGTCCAAAATTACATAATTTCAAAACTTTTCGGCGGTTTAAAGAGCAAAATTACCATATCACAGAAATTTTAGGCCAACCAAAGTAATGACTGCTTGATTTTGTTACTGCAGCAATTTTCTTATCTTGTTTTACCATCTTTTGTAACTCTTCTGCGAACTTAAAAACAACCACACCAACACCAAATAGTCAGCTTAGTAACCATCAGCACTAAGCCTACGTCACCTACTCCCGGCAGAGGCAGTTAGACAGACAGACAGACTTAATTTTCCAAATTTGTCGTTGCTCTGCCCTGAGTTGTTTGGTTGTCGGCACCCAAATTATTTGATTTTACTATTACATGGCAGCTAATTTTAATGGTTTTCCCCTCGTTTTGCCTTACCACGCAAATTGCAACCGACTTTTGGGTTCATGTTTATATAGAAGAAGAAGAAGCTTTTGCATTCTTCTTTTTCACTTATTGTCTCTTGAAGCTTTTTTTCATCAACCACTTCACTGCATTTGGCCAAAGTTGATTTTTTCATCTTTCCAGTTATGGTTAGTAATGAAGATTTCTGCAAGGTAGCGTTGCCATTTGAAAAAAAGTCAAATCGTACTTTAATTGTGCAGCTTGTATGGCGCACCTTCAATTTTAGCTATTTTATTAGAAGATTTATTGTCGAAAAACAGAGACGTAGTTCGAAAATTGTGGTCTGAAAACCGAAATCTTGAATTCATCAGTGATGTAAAAAAATTTTTAGATATTGCAATATTTTTGGTGGGCTTTAATAGAAACCATGAAATAATGACCCATCATAACCAATAAGAGACAATTATCATAATTTGCAAGCATTTCAAAAGAGAACTTAACAGTATTTTAAAAGTTTAATAAAAAAATTTGGGGAATGCAAATACACTTGGGCCAATTTTTCAGTGCTAGTTACTCTCAGTTTTACCAAAGGTCAAGACAAAGTTTAAGCCAAGCTGCAAGTTTTTTAGTGAATAGTGACCAAAGTTTAAACTAATGTTTAAAGCTTAATATTGGCGGGCTAAACTTTGAACAACTCTCTATATGATTTTTATAGCTTGTTTGTATGCCTAAGTTATGCAAAAATTTTAATTCACTCTTCAAAAGTTAAATAAAAAATAAATTGAGATGCATTCTCACCAGTGTTGCCAACTACTGCTGATCAAAATCCGCATAATTTGACAGAAAAATCCGCTAATTAGTTTTTTAAAAATTTTATTAACATAATTTTCAGCAATTCTATTTTAAACGTAGCGGAAAAGTAAAAATGACTGAATGAACATATCCGATTTGGGTAAATTTTGCAAAGAGATTCACTGACGGAAATAAAAAACTTCATTTGTAGGCAAAAAGTTTGGCGTAATTTTTGGCGGAGTTATAGTGTGCCTGCCCATAATTGACAAAAATCGTCAAAAATTGACCATTATGAATTTTTAAAGTGCGCTCTTCGCACCTCTACTTCGAAACCAGTTACCTCACCGCAAGGGAGCTCCAACCAACAAAATTTACCAAATATTTTTTTATATTAAAGTCCGTTTAATAACTTTTCGTTTTACTTTTCCAACAGTTGATCAAATTTAATATTCGGTTAAGAAGTGTTTAAGATACGAATTTTCGTAAAAATCGACTTTCGACCTTTTTGTCAATTTTGTGCACTCTGTAACTCCGCTAAAAATGACGCCAAACTTTTTTCCTCAAAATTGAGTTTCTTGTTTCCATCAGTGATGCTCCATATAAAATTTGACCAAATTCAGATATAGTCATTCCGTAAGGCCGGTATGTTTAAAATGGAATTGCAGCATGTATAACAAAGTATTAATACATAGTTATTAATAATAAGGTAAAAAAATTGCAAAAAATAAAAATTCCAGTTCCGTTAATAAAAAAAAAAAAACTAAATACCTTAGTTCTTCATTAATGTTCTTGTTTTCATAGATTACATTCGACCCAATTGACATAAGAAAAGATCGAGGCATATCATAGTCGTGGCAGCACTTCTGCTGACCTATTAAGCTGTATCTAGAAAATTAAATTCCTTTAGAAAATTAAATTAATTCCTTTGTTTCCGCTGAACTGTCAAAAACTATTGATAGCAGTCTAAGATGGCCAAGTAAAAGAATCCCAATCAACCATTGTCTAATAGTGTTTGGAGTAAGCTTACCTGCAATGGAATATTGAAAGCCTTTTACAAACATGCTTTGAAAACACTTATCTACGTTATAAATTTACAAGTCGTGTTGTAAAATTGTATCGAAACATAATAAAAGTAAGCTTCTTATGATAATACTTGAAGTAAGTTCACTTGAAGTCAAAATTACAGGGGTTTTCAACAGGGACCGAAAATAACTGTTATTTTACAATTTTCAGATGAAAAAGGCATAACAAAAAAGTTGACGGTGGACTTTTTTGAATAAACCATTAAAATCGTAATGGTAGCAGCTTCGAGACTATTAAACGCCTTTTAAATTTTCGACTGTTACTATAAAAGTTAAATTTAACTGTTATTTTTTGCTTTTTATTTTTTCGGGCAAAAATAACTGTTACTTTTGCCTTTTTTTTTAGGCCAGAAATAACAGTTATTTTGTGCCTTTTATTTTTTCGGACAGAAATATCAGGCAATTTGTATTTTTTCAAAGACCGCTTGACTATATAAAATACTACTAAAACTAAAAAAGTGTTATAGCTCAAAATGTGCGCGCTGCTGAGACAATGAAAATTGCATTAAACATTTTTGTCGTTCAATAGGCCTTTAAAAAAATTCTAATTGCCTGATATTTTTGACCGAAAAAATAAAAGGCACATAATAACTATTATTTTTGACCTAAAAAATAAAAGTCAAAAGTAACAGTTGTTTTTGCCCGAAAAAATAAAAGACATAAAATAACTAGTATTTTTGTCGGAAAAAAATAAAAGTTAAATGATAACTGCTAACATCTGATTTTTTTGATAAAAACCATAACCGGTACGATCCCTGGTTTTCAAAACATGATTGGAAAATGCTTTCAGAGGTAATTGTTTCACAACTTCCACATTATTGTGGAATTTGGAATTCCCCAAGCTCTAAAAATTTCAATTGCAATAAGAAATAAAGTTCCATCACTAACAATTTTGATGTCAGTGCCTTGTGTTCATTGGTCATTCCAACACATGCTTTTAGAATTTCATAATACTTAAATAATTTTTAATATTTTGTTAGCTACACCAATGTGCTTTAATAAAAATTTATATTGAATAGTCCACATAGTTTCATTTATATTCCCTTTTTTTAAGTGGCAATGTGCTTATCGACAGCATATTCTAGATACATTTCCAATAGATTTGGATGTGATGGCCTTTCGTATGGATTAATTTTACTGAAAAGATCAATTTGTGCTCTTATTTAACTGCGAGCACATAAGATTTCTTAAAAACAGGTGTTAAAAGCTTACAGCAACACTTGCTTCCCTTTATTTAATAAATATTTTAATAATATTTTTATAACACTTTTTTCCAGTTTTTTATAAACAGTTGTAAATAACTTACAATAACACTTACTTCCAATTATTTAATAATTATTTTTAATTATATTTTTACAACACTTTTTTCCAATCGCAAAGAAAGTATTATAGAAAGCTTATTTACAGCACTTATATCCAATTGAATTGTAAACGATTGCAATAATATTACAGTAAGGAATATTTTTCCAAGGGTTCCTTTTTGCTTATTCTACAATTACTTGAAAGCATTTTACAACCATTTTTACAAGCTTTTTCCAAGCACAATGCTTACGATTGTAAGCTTACTACAAGCCTATTCTAAGCTTGTTTGGCTGATTGGGATCATATAAATCACAACCAGAACAGAAAGGCCCATCGTAATGGCATCAAGCGTCCGATTCGCAAGCGTCACGAATCAACTTTGTGTATAGACGTAAAGTTCCTAATCAACCAGAGATACGCACGCAAGGGGAACCTTTCCGGAGTCGAGGCCAAGAAACGCTGCGAGGAGCGTTTGGCTGCCCAGGCTGGCAAACCAAAGCCAATCAAGCTATAAACTGTTACTTTCTGATGAAGAAGAAAAACGTTAAAATAAAAAGGGTTTTTTTTAAATGATTTTTAATTTTAGTGCAGTGAAAAGTTGGCCAGTTCCTTAAAAATAAAATTTACAGGTGTATCCTCATATCAAAGTTCTTCAAATCAAAAATCAGTTGTATAAGATACATTACTCCATTTAAAGAGGTTTTTTTTCGACACTGATATATGTTACACAAATCAACAACCACAAATTTTCAAAAAAGACAAAATATCTTCTTTTACTGTTTTAAAAACATTGTTAATGGAAAGCGCTCAGTCATCTTCAAACTAATAAAATTTAAGCTAAATTTAATAAACACTAAGTCCGCCAAAAATTCCGCCAGCGGATTTTTTTATATTTTATCCCGCCAAATGACATCAAAATCCGCTAATTTGGCGGGAAATCCGCTGATCTAGCAACAGTGATTCTCAATTACTTAGTTGGCGCTACAACCGTATGTCGATATTGGACTCATCTGAGAATGTTCACCAGTCATTTATGTCCCTCGCTTCAGTGTTCGCAGCTTAGGGGTTTTCCCTCTAAATTTAGGAATAAAAAGGGGAATGGGATTTTTTAGGGGTTTCATATTTTTAGCGGTTTTTTAATGGACTTTTTGATATTAAGCACTGGATAATCCAATTTACTACGAAGTTTTTGAATTTACTCCGATTTTGCTATGCATTTACTCCTCAATTCTGCCCATTTTCATTCCCTGCTCGTTACCATGGTGTAAAAAAACAAGCTGAACGTGCGTCTATTTTGTACGGAAAAGGTGGTTTTGTATGGTTTCACAACTCAAGTGTTTGATTTTTACAACAAAAATTTAAAATCGCGTTCATCTTGTTTTGAATAAAAACCGAATAAACCCATTTTTTTTTTGTAAATGATAAATCATTTATAACTGAAGATTATAACAAAATGTTGTTAATTGATCTTTTTTTTTGTTTTGAGCGATTCCCAAGTAATTGTAGCGATTTTAGGAGTTTTTGAGTAAAGCTTTAGGGATAAATATTTTTGGAAGCTGGTAACACTGCCTCGCTTGCTGGCGCCAGTTGGAAATTCCAAGCGTCGTCAGGTTGTCCTCTACTTGGTATTTTCAACGAAGATGCGGTCGTCCTCTTTGGCGTTGACAGCAGTTGGGTACCGAATCGAATATTTTCTTCACTGGAGCATCGTCTTTCATGCGCTTAACATGACCTTGCCAGCGAAGCCCCTCGATTTTAATGCGCTTGGCTATGTCGATGTCGGCGTGCAATAAATCTTCTCATAGTGTTCGCACTCAGAAAAAATTTCCAGAAAATATTGAAAAATAGCACCCAATAGTTAGAATACCGGGCTTCATTTAGCGACATGGCCGATTTTCTAATAATGAAATTTCTCGTTAAATTGACACCAGAAGTATGAAACAGTTTAGGAAAATTATCCAACCATTTACGAACTATTTCGCTAAACTGAATAATCTTAGCGCAATTGTGTTGAAATCTTATTGCATTTGAGTAAGATTTTAGAGTAAAGATCCGTTGGATTTCGATTTCTACGTTACTTTACATTACGTCTGTTCAAAGAACAATTAGACATTGAGGTTAGATTCGATTATTGCGCTATTTTATGTTGTTGAACTACGCTTTTTGTTGAGTTTTTGTTATTAATGTGATAGTTTTATGTTTCCACAGCTATGGATGACGAAGATTTAATTGTATTTGTACAGGAACGTGCAATTATTTACGACAAACAATTGCCTGGCTACTGCCTATTATAATTGCTACAACGTTTTCTTACATTACGTCCCGTCACGATGACAGTTGACAACATTACGTTACTTTACATTACGTCTATTATAACTGGGCCTTAAGAGAAACATTTTCTCTTAAAATAATAAATTTTCTACCGCTTGTTAATCATCGGCTATAACTAAGAGAAACATTTTCTCTGAAAATAAGAAATTTTTTATAGAATCCCTGGAAAAATTTTGAAATTTTTGCAAAAAAAAACCTTTTTTAAGATTTTAAACAGCTTTCTGTGAGAAGTCCAATTTTTATACTGACGAAAAACTGCAAACATTGTTATTATTAACATTAAATTAAATTTAAAAATTACCACTATCCAGAGACTTGAACCTCGGCCGCGTGAGTGTAAGTGCATCAGCTTATCCATTCGACCATCGCAGTTATTAAACAATCGTCATTTAATATGAATTTAATATCGTTCGCTTCGTAAATAACTTTGAAGTTTTTTTCTAGAAGTATAAGAAAAGAACCTTTAAAATAAATCACTTATAGTGTCCAAAAACAAAGAAAAACTTACATGTATTTCTTGAAATATCCAAGTATTGTAACTTATATATCTCCAAATTTAAGAAATCACGCTTTTGCAAGCGGACTTGATATCAATACAGTTTTTCTTAAAATTATTTCTGCTTTTATACAATTTTTGAAAATTTAATTGGTAAAAACAAGTCACAACTTGTGTTTAATAATGCTGTAAGATACATTTTTGCGGTTGCAACATCTTCAACTATTTGGATGCTAGAAACTGCATCTTTTTACACAACCTGTTCTACACTCGCACTCCTGATTAGTTATTTGAAAAGCTACAACTTTGTACGTCAACTTGAAATCGGAATCTTTTAACCCCTGATTATAATTTTTTAAACTCGAACAGACTATTTTACGCCATTAAGTATAAAAAGTATTACAACTAAACGCAACTTTAAGCATGTAATCTTCCAACATTTCTCTTAAGTCTCTCTCTTTCTCTAATTCTATGCAAATGTATTTAAAAAAACTAAATTTAATTAAAATTATTTAATCCTTCCTTGTTCTTATTCTTGATTTTGTCGATTTTTTCGATTTTTGTTTTGAATTAATTATAATTTTGATTAGATCTTTCAGTTAAATTGTATTAATTGCATTAAGTTAAATTTTTAATTATTTTTGTTGTTATTGAACACTTGTTATTTTGTTATGTATCTATATTCTTACTGCATTTTAAAGACTCTGTCTTATTTGTGAATATTTTCTTTTAATAAATAAATAAATAAAAATAAATAAATAAAAAACTTGTCTTCAAAACTAAGAAGCTGTTTTGATAACACTACAACGAAATCAACACGTGAGGTCGTTAAATCATGTAAAAATTCTCAACATAAAGGAGAAACATCTATAGAATTTAGAAAACTCATGCCTACACTGAGAAAAAAAAACATACTTTAAAATTGAACAAAAAATTTTAAAACAGAAATTTAACTCATTTGCGTTTCTACAAAACAAAATTTTAAACAAGCGTGTTTAATTTTCAACTATAAACACATTTCTGTTTTTTGTATAATTTTCTCTTATTATTTCTTTCCAATTACAAAAAATATGTCGCTATCAGAGATTGAATTAAAAAATTATGTACAGTAGAATCATTGAAAATTATTGCCAGACAACTAAGACCCCGATTTTGCATATGATTGTTTGCAAATATTTTTGAATTTGTCTTACAAATATTGAACATAAAATAAAATAAAAACTCATTAACTATTTTGATATTAACAATATTTCAAGCAGCAATAAAACGCAACCTTCATCAAATGAAATCAAAAAAAATTTGTTATTCGAGGGGTCCCAGGGGTCGCTAATCAGGAATCTGACTTCGAAAACTCGAAAAAGTTAAAAAATGGCATCGAAAAAATGGTGGGTTATTTTATTTGTTTTTAATTTTAAACATTTGTTTTAAATATTAAAGTTTTTGCATTAAATTTTTCGTTTAAATAAATGTGTTTAAACTTAAAATTTTTACAATAAAAGTATTTTTAAAAACATTGTTTTGAAAACAAAAACTTCTATCTTAAATTAAACTTTAGAAACATTTGTATTTAACTTAAATGAAATTATTTCAAGCTCTATTTCAAAAACAAGTTCGTTTAATATGAACACAATTTAATTTAATTTTAACACATATTTCCCTCAGTGTATGAAATAAAGCCACAGTTTCTTAATTTAAGGAAAGCAGATTGAGTGCGGTACTCGCCATTGACGCAGATTGGTCCATAGATTCTACGAAGGATCTTTTTCTCGAAGGCTCCCAAAGTCATGTGCTCATTGTCCAGGTTTGCGATGCATAAAGTAGGACGCGTGATATTCGTTCGTCGAAAGAGAGCTCTGCTTCTCAATTGCCTACTGAGCCCAAAGTAACACCTGTTGGCAAGAGATATTCTTTGTTTGATCTCAATGCTGGTGTCGTTGGTTGAGTTAATGCTGGATCCCAGATAGACGAAGTCCTTCACAACCTCGAAGGAGGTATTGTCAACTGTAACGTGGGCTCCCAGACGCTGGGACTGTTTGTTTGTTGACACCAAGTATTTCGCCTTATATGCATTCACTGCCAGACCCATTCGACTTGACTGTCTTTCTAATCTGGAAAATGCTGCACTGACTTCGCGCGTATTATGGCCAATGATATCTATGTCATCAGCATACGCAAGCAGCATAACACTCTTGTAGAATATTGTGCCACTACATCTCAGATCAGCAGCTCGGATGATCTTTTCCATCATTAGGTTGAAAAAGTCGCACGATAAGGAATCACCTTGTCTGAAACCTCGTTTGGTAACAAATGGTAGGGAGAGGTCCTTCCCGATTTTAACTGCGCTGCTGGTGTTGCTCAGTGTCATCCTGCAAAGTCGTATTAGTTTTGCAGGAATACCAAATTCAGACATGGTGGAGTACAGGTGCTTCCTTATTGGGCTGTCGAAGGCGGCTTTGTAGTCGACAAAAAGATGGTGGGTGTCGATTTGTTTTTCATGGGTCTTCTCCAAGATTTGTCGTAGCGTAAAGATCTGTAAGGAAATTTTTAATATTTGGATATAATTTCCTACTTTTTAAAATCAACTTCAATGTAAAATTTGTATAACACCATAGATTTATATCTGAAGATAAGTGACTCTTAATTAACTTCAAATCAGATTAGGCATCATCTGCAAAAATCAGCATGAAATTCATTGCAATATTGAGCTGCAAGCAAATAAAATTCTTTCAATAACACTGCATTAGACTGAATCGTTTTTTTTAATTCACTTCTAATAGCATTTTTCTGGTGCTTTAATTCATAAATAAAAAACCTGTGCAAGGAGAAGGTCCACAATTGATTTCTTCAAGTGGCGCCATGCTCTAGAATGTCCGCATATCGTAAAAATGCGATTTTTTCGTAGTTAATAAATATTGATCTCTATAAAAGCGTATGCACTAAAGATCAGTGAAACAATTTTTTTAATTACTAAAGTATATGTAGGCTATGTGAAAAAAAAATCGAAATCATAAAGATATGTACAATTCTATTTTTTGGGACGATATTTTGAACAGATTTTAGGAAAACGTTATCCAAATTCGTGAGAATATCGCAATTTATGAAAGAGTACGCCAACTAAAAAATGTATTTAGTATAAATTGTAGTAGTACTATTCAACACCTTCAATTTAAGGCCTTTTCCACACTTGGTCAACGCAACTCCAACTCAAGTTGCTAGCCTGTGTATTTATACCGGAACCTTCAAATTAAGCAACTTGCACACAACAAGTTCTGAACACGTTCTCAACCTGTTCAACGCAACGCGGCTTTCCGCAATTTTCATCGGCGACTTGTTGCATCAGTTTGTTTGTTTTGTGAATTCAAGTATTTGTAGTAGGCTATATATTAATCAAGGTGAATAAGCCAATTAATTAGTTCCTAATAGAATCTAAAAGAAGAAGAAATAGTTTGCAGGATGAATGAGCAAGTGTTAAATATTAAATTAGTGCAAGAAGTCGAAAAACATCAGTTATTATATAATAACAATTATATGTTGCATGACTTTTGAAGCAAGTCTGAAAGCATTCGGTTTATAATTGCATTGCTTTTCAACTTTTTCGCTGTTGCGTTGAAGTTGTGTTGGAATTGCGTTGACCAAGTGTGGAAAAGGCCTAAGAGTTTTTAAAAGTCTCTAAGTGCTCTGGAATCAAAGTTATAGTATTTTTAAGATTTTGTAATTCTAGACTTTTCAGATCTGCGAACGCTCATTTTTCATATCTGGATATTTCAAATCCAGAGTTAAGTGCGTAGAATGTACGATTTTACATATTTTATCGATTTTAAAGCAATATTTCTGAATTAATATTTTTTAATTTCACTCTTATAGTATTTAGATTATTATGATAATTTATTACACGGTGCTACAGTGGAAATGTACTTTTACTCTTTTTTAAGTGACATAGCCTAGGTTATAGGTCTGGTCGAGTACAATACGAAACCATATTTGAAATTTTTAATACACCCAAAAATTTAATTTAACCGTTAAGAACCAATTTTTTTGTACTTGACACATTACGCAAGCAGCAACTCAGCAATTTTTCAACCGATTTTTGATTTAAAAACGATATAAAAAAATAATAAATCACAAAATCCCTTTTTTTCGTATAAAAGCTTTGTTCAAACAAAAACAAGTAAGCTTTTTGATGGAAAAATATTCCCCTGCTATATTAAAACTAAAAAATTTGCGCTGATATAAAAATGGTAGCTTTTTTAAAAGGAATGCAAACAGGTAACACTAAAAATATGTGTTAAATATGTCTGTGGGACATCCGTTACGCTGGCGATCAATACAAAGAGCGGAACTGGCCTTTATGTGAAAACGGAAGACTGGAGCGAAACAACATTGTTGAGACGCCACTTGTGCTAATCGAGAAAGTATTGCTACCACCGCTTCAGATCCGACGATTGGTGTTTACACATTGACAGAATGCTTACCGCTTTCCATACTTTAAATGTAAGAATGTCTCTAAAAATTCATTTCAGGATAACAATCCCCAGACGAATCTGATGAGCATGGCGAACGTTTCCATCAGGTGACGGCGAGACTTGAGTACTGGTACAATGGTAAACAACTAGATGCTCTCTTCAGAGACATTTGTTGGAATTTACATGAAGAAGTAAGAGAAACAGATGAATCCAACTGAGAAAATAAAAAAATATGTGTGAAAAACTTAGGTTTAGTACCGTTCAGGTCGTTTTAGCGACACAGAAGGCTGGTTAATTGGTTTAATTTTTGATTTCATTTAGCGCCACTATATCGGAGGAATAGTTCTCCATCAAAAAGTTTACTTGTTTTTGTTTGAACAAAGCTTTTATACGAAAAAAAGGGTTTTGTTATATATGAGGTCAATTTGGACTATAAGAGTCGGGTTTCGAGGGTTAAACTGTTTTAAGAAATTACTCTCCAGGTAATTCTTAATGTTTCACTCATCGACATGAAGTCGAAAACGGGCCAAAGAATTAAAAAGCGATATACGCCATTAAATTCAGCGTCCTCGAATTATGCTGAAATGATATGACCCTAGCTTGTTTGCAAAAAGAAGTGACCGATTCATGCACAGTGGAATTTATGGAATTAAAACTTTTCATTTTTTTTACCATGAGTTGCAAATAAAACAAAACGAAAACGCACATTTCTCATTTCATGCCTATTTAAAAACTTTTTTCTGAAAAAAACTCCAAACCTTTTTAATTCCATACAATATTTATAGTAGTTTTCTTGCTGTAAGCTGAAGAGCGGGATGAACTTTAAGCCAAAATGAATCAAGATCTTGACAAATTCTGACTTATAAAGATATGTTGGTCTACAAAATGTCTAAATAAGTTTCAGGTTTTGATAAAATTAATTTTTCGTAATAAAGTCTAATTGTAAATTAATACTGTCGCTTATTAATTTGGGATTTCGGTTTTAATATGGCGGCTTTTCCCATAAATAAACAAATCGGAAAAAACCTAAATACTCGCATTTTGAATTCAAAACGGACAATTTTACAAAAAATAAACTCATTATACAAAATATGCTTACAACAAAACCAAAAAAAAGTGAGATCTTTTACAGAATTTCAAACCATTTTTTTACTAACTAATCAAACGGGAAATACATATAATGGTTGTAAGTGTTTTACGCTTGTAAAGTAATCTTAAGTTTAATCGACACCATAAAAACACGTCGATACTAAAGAAAAGTCACTTAGACGGTAGTAAAAAGTATTTAACTGTTGGAGCAACTGAAAGCAAATCTTAAGAATTTTAGTTGAGACCAGTTGAAGCTAACTTCTCCACTCTCACTTCATACTTAAAACCCTTCATATCTCATCCCTTTTTTTATAATCTCTTAGGGATTGTGCATTTTTATGACCAAAGGCATTATAAATATATTTTTGCGACACAGCATCTTGTGTGGCGATTAAATGTCTTATCAACTATTTGGTAATAAAATAAAAGTACATAGAGACAATATCACGAGCAGACAATATAAGCTTAAGTGTTTGTCGTTGAGTCTGCTAATGAAAGAAAGTTAAATGCTTCAGTAGGACTTGCAACAAAAGCTGACAAATTGTTATCTCAAACTTATCAGCAAGTTAATAAAATGCAAAATCTGGCTTATACCAAGAAGCGAAGCGAGTTCCTTTCACCACAATGGTGGCGGTTGTGGCGGCTGCGGCACTTAGTCGTTACATTGGCAACACTGGCCTGTATATCAGAAAGTGCATTTGCAGCATTTCCAAAGCGCAGCAATGCATCACTTGCTGTCACATGCAGCAAAAAAAAAGAAAAACAAAACAGAACGTAAAATGTGCGTAATGCAACTTGAAGGCTTTAAATACCTTAAGAGCAGTTATATAAGTCGTTGTTGTTGTTGCTGTCATTGTGCTCAAGTGCTCTACAGAAATACCAAAATCAACAAAAATTACAAAAAAAAAAAAATCTTAAACGATATAACAAAAGAAAAGATTCATTACCCTGTCATGCCTTGTGGCAGCAGCAGCAGCACCAAAGAGCACTACTAAATGAAGGAGAGAGAAAAAGTTATTAATAATGAAAATAAATCAATTGCAGCAAAACAATTCATCAAGTGGCGCAAAGAGTTGATCGAGATATAACCACAAATCTCAGCTCACATCTGAATGACTTACCGTACAATCCCCCGCCGCCGCCGCTCACCCACCGACCCCATCGTCTGTGCTTGAATATGTCAATGATTTTGACATAACGCACGGACTGACATGGGAAGGGTTTAATTGACGTTTTGTGTGAGCGGTAGTGTGGCATCAAGCGAGTGTAAAGATAGGATGGAGAATTCATATGGGAAAGTTTAGAAAAGGGTCTGTCAACATTTGACAGCATTACTTCCGGTTTAAAGCTCTCAAAATAAGGTATGGGCACAGGTTTAGATGTCAACCCATACCTTAAAAGGGTTAAAAAAATATTGACAAAGATTTGTTATAAAAGTTCGATACAGTTAATGAGAAAGAAACAGAACATTTATATTAAACATTACCCAGACATAATATTCTAAAACGCAGATACATGATTTAAGTTTTTTTAATATTCTACAAGAATTAGTTGATCGAAGCGTGTAATTTTGAAAAAGATTGAAAACTGTGGAACAGTGCTATCCTAATCCAATATGAATAACTTTTTAATATTAATAACAATAAATTAATTAATTGTGATCAATAGATTATTACATGAGTTTAATAGCGAGCTTTCGATCAAGTAACTTTTAAGAAGGCAACAACAACGACAACAACTCTGTATAGAGTCAATCACTTAGCTGACTACCCTAAAAGAAGACTATCGGTTATTTAACTAAGCAAAAACGGTTTTTCTAAACTGAAATATCGGTTACCTCTTTATACGAAGTTTCGGTTATGCTAGGAGGAGCCTCGGGAAGAAATGAACCGAAACTCGTGTATACGTGTGATCTGGCATCCCTTTCTCACACGTAGCAATTTCCAATATTATTGAAATAGAGCCGTCTCGCTCTCTCTCTAGGTAAGGTTAACATAAATACAGGTTATAGATAACCAAATCTAGCCTAAAACTCAGATATATATATATATATATATACAGGGTCCGCCATCTAACGTTTTTTTTCAACTAGTGCTTATTTCGTGAATGGTAACACTTAGCTCATGTCTGATTTGACACTTAATTAGTTTTATCCTTCCGCTGAACGAATATGGTTGTGTATATGCTTGAACAACGCTGGGAAATATTGCGACATTACTTTGAAAATCATGATGTCGATTTTGCCAAAAAAATCATCTTTTCAGATGAAGCTCATTTTGATCTTGGCGGGTATGTAAACAAGCAAAATTGTCGCATTTGGGGCACAGAAAACCCGCACGCATGCATTGAAAAGCCGCTGCACCCAAAACGAGTCACTGTTTGGTGCGGATTTTGGTCCAGAGGTATAATTGGGCCATTTTTCTTCGAAAATGAGCAAGGAGTGGCCGTTACAGTCAATGGCGATCGTTATCGGGCCATGACTTTTTGTTCACAAAAATTGAAGAGGAGGATATTGGCAACATTTGGTTTCAACAGGATGGCGCTACGTGCCACACAGCCGAAGCTACACTCGATGTTTTGCGCTCTGTTTTTGAAGATCGCATTATCAGCCGCAGAGCTGATGTCGTTTGGCCACCTCGGAGCTGCGATTTGACACCGTTGGACTATTATTTGTGGGGTGCCCTCAAAGATAAGTGTTACGCTGACAAGCCAGAGACAATTGACGCTTTAAAGGACAATATTCGTGAAGCCATTGATGAAATACAGCTGCACAAAATCGATAATGTGCTTAAAAATTGGACCGATCGTATAGGCTACTGCATGGCCAGCCGAGGCAGCCATTTGAAAAAAATTATTTTCTATTATTAACCGGAAGGATTGTACTTTCAATTAAAAAAAGAAATTTGAGAAAATATTTAGTAGTTTTTTTTTATAGAATTTTCAGAAAAAAAGTTATTTGGCGGACCCTGTATATAAAAACCGTTAGACATAACGTTAAAATCAGTTTTATCTAACGTAATTCTTAAAAAATAAAAATGCATGCAATTCTGTGGTGTCTTCAAACAAATGTTTTAAATTTATTATAACATTTTTTTATTGTTGTTGTTGTTATTGTTATTGCTGCTACTGCTAGCCACTTCTGTGCCGACGACTTTGGGAGTGAAATTAGATGTGGCGAATGTTGAAATGCTCACTGCATTCTTGATATTGGCAAGCATGCTTATTGGCTCATCCTTCTTTGATGGGCAGCAGCGTTCCAACAGTTAGCAATTTAAAGATATTCAAATTTTTTATTGCAGAACTTGATTTTTGTTGTTAGCGAAACCTGGAATGGTAAACTACAATGGCGGATATGCAAAAATTGGACATGATTTTTAATAACGATATCTTCTCTTTCTTTCACATGCACTTGCTAAAATTTTCATATTTTTCCTTGTTTCACAATTTTCGACACTGAATGAGATTGAGAATGTGGTTGTAAACAGAAAAATGATTGTGCTTATGTTGGAGTTTCGGTTACCCATTCCTATTTCTTGTAGGGTAGACAGTCTGTTTCGGAAATTGCTACCTTTCCTCTTCAGCAGTCTTGGAGTGATTAAGCTGTGATCAACTTACTGTTACAGTCGTATATGATTTCACACATGTTTGAACAAATTCGTTCGAATTTTACGTTCAAATCGGCTACTTAATCATATGACATTTAAAGCAGTAAGCTATTTATAGATCATAGCCATCAACTCTACCAAGGTAAATTTAAATGAATATAGTCGATACATAGCAAAATTATTTTTTCGCCCGTTACTCCTACAGGGGCATTCCACGGAAAATGGGAAAATGAGTTATTTTCTTAAATTGATATGATTATAATCAATTTATTCTTAACAGTTAGATTTATATGATCTGTAAAAAGTATTTAGAAATAAATAAAAAGTATTTAAATACTTTTTGGATTACAAAAAAAAATTTACGGATTTTATACGGATTTTTACGGATCTTTATTGTTTTTTATTTAAACATTTTTTTCAAATACCCTATTTTACAAATCGCGTTTTTTATTTTTAAAAAAGTGTAATTTCTTTTAAGCGCATTAGTCGTAAATAGCGCCGTTAACATATAAAATGTTCTTCAATTCGTTTCACCACATAAGTGTTCACATTAGGTCTGTTTCCGTACTAAATTCAAGTAATTATAATAAAATAGAGAGTTACATTTAGCATGTTATTCTTCTGTCTTGATCTTCAAAGATTTGTTAAATAACGCTTTAAAGCAAGTTCAAGCTACCTAAATCGAGTACGGAAACAGACATATTACCAAATATATATTATATATATTATAAACAACACTACATGTAAATTTTTAACTTTTGAAAATATACACGCAAACGCCAGGACATGCCAACTACCTTTTCGGTTATTCGAACTTTCGGCATTCTCATTTTTTTGCAATCAGGTTAAATTTTCGCGATGTAAGCTATTTAAAATTAGACCTTTTTTAGCTTTATATCTCTTATTTATGGAGAAAAAGACATCGGAATATCTTTTGAAATAACATAATTTTTTGTTTGCTATTTGAAACTGAACTTTAACAACGATCATCATTAACTTTCAGGCATATACAAGGTCTTGATTTTTTAAATAAGCTGGTGTTGAGAGGCTTCACAGAAAATTCCAAAACTACTTTTACCGAGATTTTGACTTCAAGTCAAAAAAGTTCTTTTAGACCAACTACAAAAAACACGATTTCTTAACCTCTCCTTTAAAAATATACCTTCTTAATATCAGTATGCTCAAGGCATTGTTTTATAAAGCAAAAAGGTTAGAACATATTCCAACAGTATTAATAAAATTGTAAAAAATATATAAATAAACTTTAGTGGATGCAATATTTCTAAAAGTGAAATATGCATTTCTAAAACATTCAATTCAAAATCCAAGAAGATAATATTTTGTTATAAAAATTAGTTATTTCAGTTTATTTATTAAATATTTCTCAATTCAATTCGAACAGGCGTACTCAATGGTGCGGATATTCGGAAGCTTCTGAATGTTGCGAATTTCAAAGATATACTGGTGTTTTAAAGAAAATATTCAAAAATATACAATTTTATTAACCCTACAGTAAAAAACAGCAATAAAAACAGCATACACAAAAGTTAATCAAAAGATCTATCTTTAAATACACAAAATTTAATCAAATAAAATTTTTTTTTTTAATTTTTCAAAAATCGAAAAAATAGTAGTTATCGAAGGCCCACAACCAGACCGGTCTTCAAAGTTGTGGAATTAGTAGTAGTTTGCTGTAAAAAATTTTAAAGAAAATCAGAATAAGCAGTAGAAAATGCAATCTAAATTTTAAAAATCAAAAATTAAGTGTTAATACACTTAAAATAATTTTTTAGAATTTTTTTTTCGAAAATTAAATTGAAAAACTGAGCTTTTATGTAAATGATAATTTTCATTTAAATGAGTTTTAAAAAAATTGCGGGCAAAAAACCACAGAAATATCTGATTTATTGAAAATTTGATATCTTTGGAACGGATGATCAAAAAAATTCCAAAATTTAGGAGGGACGGTTTTTCGATGAGTACTCAAAGATTTCAAAAAATGGCGGAAATCAAAAATAAAAATTTTTAAAACCGTCCGTTTTGGAGTGGAATAGATAAGTTGATGAAAAGTAAAAGTTTGTTGAATATTTACAATAGTATGTTAAACCATATAGTAGTGAAGGACTTTTCCGCGAATAAACATATGTTTTCGAAATGTTCTACTGGATTACCTTCAATGATGTTGGGAATTTAAACATTTCTTCCACGAGAAAAAGGAGTTCTTAAATGTTAACAATATGTATCTATAAACTCTTGGTTTTTTTTTAGTCACTTTTAACTGTTTTAGATCTGCTAAAAGTTTTTGTTGGATTTTATCTTTCGAATCCCACAAAAAATTGTCAGTGCTGCTTTATGATAGTGTTGCTAATAAAAGTCTGTCGATGTTTTAAGAAATTCTGTTTGTTTTGTTTTGTTTGGTTTTTGTGCTCAACCTCGATCCAGTTATTCTTTTTCTACTTGGAAGACCCACTGGCAACATTGTTGACTGTCAACATGCTACACTGGCATGTGTATGACAAAGAGCAGCCATCCTTTTTCCTTTGTTCTTTTACTATGTAAACGTTTGTTATTCTTGTGCATGGTTTATTTCTGTTGCTTGATTTTATATTGCTACTATCTTGTTTCAATGAATTCATTGTTTCAAAGACTCTTTTGCAATTGTTATTTAATACCATGTTGCATAATTTTAGGCGACTTGTTGTTATTTTCAAATAAATGTGAAACAAACAACATAATACGACTTCACTCAACATGTAAATGCCTGGTTTTCTTACCACTCGGCATGTCATTCTCATGGCGGTATGTTTTAGTGCGGTACAACACAATAAGTGGGCGCTTTGGCCACCCAGTTATTGTCTGCATTTATTTTTGCTTTAAAGCCTCTTTAAGGCTGAGCACACAAAGTTGTCCACATAACGTTGTTGTGCCAAATAACTGGGGGCAATACTAAACATGCTCCTGATTAAGTTGGTTATTCTTGTGGTCGTTGGTGTTTTTGTTGTTTTTGATGTCGTTGTTAGTGTTGTGGTTATTACTGTTAAGACCAAACAAAGTCATTATATTCAACAAACCTAAAGCAAAAAATTATTGTCTAGTTTAAGGCGCTGTCAGTAACGCAGGCTTTTTAAAAAAGAAACAATTCTGCTTATTTTAATGAGATTTTAATATTAAATATATACATTGCCAAATTATTATTTAAAATCTTTGAAGAAGAAATAAATTGGCATCAGGTTTTCAATTATCATTGTGAAAAAGTAAATTTTTACAAAAAACCAAGTTTTTCAAATCAAAATTAAACCTAGTTATTGAACTTTTCCTTAATAATATAAATATATTTTGTAGTACTATATACTTTTTAATATAAAACGACAAGCGACGACTCTTATGTCAAAGCTTGGGTGGAATCAATATCGCTTCTGTGTCTAAATCAGATCCTCTGGTTACACCCGAAGATTCTCATCATCCAACACTAGAAATTATTTTAAATTTTCCAAAACCATCTGTGCAGTACTAATATTCTCAACCGCCTATTGAGTTTAACTTTAAAAAACAAACTACGTGATTTTGAAGAATAACTTGTCTAATATAAACTGGAATTCTATTCTTAATATTAATACAAATAGTTTATCTTCTCAGAGTCTTGATGATGCGGTATATGCGTTTAATAGAACGCTCAATGATTGTTTTCTTAAGGCTGTTTCGCAAAGGAAACCCTCTTTGACATCGGGTCCGGTATGGTTCACAAATGAATTAAGAAAAATGAGAAATTTGAAATCTAAACACTATAAAAAATACCAAAAAACACATAACATATGCGACTTTGGATGCTATACCTCGATTAAATACAGTTACCAACAGTTATGCAAACAATCCTATAATATCTTCTTAACAAAAGTAAAATTAAACATCAAATCTGATGCTAAATCCTTCTGGAACTTTGTTAACACAAAACGTAAGATTGATTCCTATCCTTCTTTTATGAAGTATAATTCTGTTGAGTCTGATAATGATAATAGTATTTGCAATCTTTTTGCTGACTTTTGCAAGACGACTTACAGCTCTATTCTGGCAGCTTAACTAAGCTCACCACATTAACAAAATAGTTAATATTAACAATTTGTTAAGGTTTCGTATTCTGCTGCAAATTTAAAAGCTCTTTTCCTTACAATTTTGTTAATAACAGAAAGAGTCTTAACAACGAATGAAATGTATGTGCTTAGGTAGAAAATTGTGAAAATAAAAAAAAAAATACAAATTATAATATAATATAATATTGAGTTTAAATACATTATACTGAAAAATGGAAGAATTTTTTACTTATTTTAAGTGTTGATAATGAAATCTTTCAGTAGCCGTGGCAAATTTTTCAAGCGCTAGCAAAGTCACAAGCTGCACTCGAAGCATATGTTTATATAGCGCATCTCTTCTTTCAATAGGCATTTCGATTTTCACCATGCATGGTGAACTTAAAAAGCTTTTTAAGCTCTTATGTTGTTAATGATTTTTAAGAATACCAACATTTACATAACATAACAATCAACTTAACAAGAGCTCCTTAACTATTTCTTGTTAAGTTAACAACCAGAATAGGGCTGTTATTCATCATCGTCCTATGATTATTTAAGTTATCCTTTCAATATTCAATCTGGGGATATTTATTTCCCAATAATTGACACAAACACAGTCTTTTCATTTTTAAAAAATATTAAAACATCTTATAAAAGTGGTCCTGATAACATACCTTCATGTATATTAAAATACTGCTGTGAAGAATTAGTAACTCCAATCTCTTTACTATTTACTTCATCATTAAAATCCTGCTATTTTCCTGCAGCCTGGAAGCATTCATTTATCATTCCGCTGCATAAATCCAGAAATTGGTCTTTAATTGATAACTACCGTGGCATCGCAAAATTAAGCGCTTTGCCTAAACTTTAATAGGCAAATGTTACATCACGACTATCGCACAGCGTTAAATCTTTAATGCCTCCTTTCCAACATGGATTCCTTTCTGGAAAATCTACTGTTACTAACCTTCTGGAATTTACATCAAAAACTATAGAAAACTTTGGAAAAGGCATGCAAACTGATGTTATTTACACGGATTTTAGCAAAGCTTTTGACGTTGTAAATCACAAACTATTGATCTTAAAATTACATCTTGTTGGTTTTCCTATACCGTTGGCAAAGTGGATTGCATCTTACTTAAGCAATAGAACACAATCTGTTATTTTTAAGCTCAAGAAATGAGTTTCCTGTTACTTCAGGAGTACCTCAAGGAAGTCACCTTGGGCCCCTTATGTTTCTACTTTTTATAAACGATTTGCCATCTGTCATAATGCATTCTAGCATCTTAATGTTTGCTGACGACGTCAAACTCGTCCTTTCTTTTAAAAACGATAATGACGCTGTATTTTTGCAAGCCGACATTGATCATCTTCATAACTGGTGCAAAACGAACCGTATGAACCTCAACATGAAGAAATGCAAGCATATGTCTTTCTCGCGCAAACCACCAATTAAATGTACCTTCAAAATTTGTGGTTATCCATTGGAGTCCTTAGATATTTTCAATGATCTTGCAGTTACAATGGATCCTAAACTACGCTTTAATATCCATGTAAATAAAATAATAAATAGAGCAAATAGTACTTTAGGATTTATTAAACGTTGGGCAAAAGAGTTTAATGATCCATTCATAACGAAAACCTTATTTACTTCCCTAGTGCGGCCTATCTTAGAATACGCTTCAGTTGTTTGGTGCCCACGATACGGTTGTTACATAGACGACATTGAATCAGTGCAGAAACAATTTCTTTTGTTTTGCTTATGCTATCTTTATTGTAATACTGATTTTCACTTACCATCTTATAAATATCGGTTACAACTCTTAAATCTTCCTTCTTAAAAAAATCGGAGAATTATGATAAATGCTTGTTGGATTACAAAACTTTTACATGGTTATGTCAACATTCCATATTTATTGAGTTAAATATATTTTTTAGTATTCCTCTTCGTCCTAGAAGATCTTTTGAGTTACTCCGCATGAACTTTTGTAGAACTAATTATTTGCAAAATGAACCTCTTAGAAGCGCTTGCAGTGATTTTAATTTTGTGTCTGATGTTATATCCTTAAGTGAATCCATGGACTCAATCAAACATAAAATTATAGATTACCTGCAGTACCGACGTTGATTATGTAAAGTTCTTTCAAACATATATCTGATGCATCTGGTGATTTGTAAACACATTATCATTAATATAACAATCTAAATGGATAAATGGATCTAAGCGTAAAATGGAAAATTTTGGTGTATAAACATCTAAATAATCTGAATGGACCTAAACCTGGGATCTCCAATTGCCTCGTATCTTCATGATGATTGTGACTACATTTGTCGACGGTACCGTGGTGTCTTGGTGTCTTTTTACGTCTTGAAACACTACGTTAGATCGATTTGTAATATATTAATATGAGTGGCCGATAAGACCTAGTTTGTCTTGGTGCCTGCGTTCGCAACTGGTTTTCTTTATTTTATGAAAATTGGTTTGGTGAAGTTGACCTAGTTTGTCGAGTAACCACCCTGTCAAGCCAGGATCTCACCGGATTCAGGAAGACAGAACGATATATATTATATATATACCTATTGGAGTGGTGTTTTATTAGGTATGAGACCTTGTTTGTCACACGACTCGGCCGTATACAAAATTTGTTGCTAACTTGACCTTGTTTGTCTTGAAAACGCAACCCTGCTTTGCTGTCTGATATCATCGATTTTGACTTAACTTTTTTCTTTGTTATTTTTTATACTTTAAGAAAATTATATACTTTAAGCAATTTATTAAAACTTTTTAGTTTGTTAATAATACATGATTTCAATCAAAATCATACTCTATATTTTTGGATTGTATTAAATATCTTATTTTATAATTTTAAATTTGCTATAAAACCTGTTAAGGTTTAGCAATCAAGTAAATAAATAAATAAAATCGACTGGCACCATAGCAGAATTTCCCAGGTAGTGTTGACAGTTTTTATGGGAAACATAAGCTGTCAAATAATTTACTCAAAAAGAGCCTGTTCTCACGCGCCTTACGTTAGGCGGAGCATCGGATTAATTTTGACATATACAGATAAGGTGGGAAGTGAGAAGTTGACAAGTTACATAAGGCAGCATTTTCAAAAATTTTAAAAATTTTGCGATTCATTTTGACGTCTATTACTTTGAAGTTTCATTGTTTCTCATTTTCCTCTTGGTTCTATTATGTTTTGGCGCAAATAAATTTTGTTTTGTTGGGTTTTCACTTTTACTAATTTCTAATGTTTTGCGTTGCTGTTTAACTTAAGGCTCACAAAGTAAAGAATTTTCCGAAATTTAACAGCACATTTTATTGACTGTTCTCGGAATTCAAAATAAGGCGGTCTTAAAAAAGTCGGTAGTAAGAACACCTGACAGATGCATAGTGTCAAAATAACGCCATTACTCTGCCGTTGTTAAGGCGAGTGAGAACAGGGTCAAAGAGAGCGCTTTCAATCGGCCATTGTCAATAAGTGAAAACATAAAGCAGCAGGCAACAATCCACCTCTGGCAAGGAGCTTCCTTTTGAGGCACTGAATAGAAGTTAACATCACGAACTGAAAAGCTTTTCGCACAAATTACACACGGTTTTTTTACAACTTTCATGATTTTAAATTTTTGTTGGTTTATTTAAACGCAAACAAACAAAACGCAATTCAAACAAAAATTCTTATTTGATTTTTATGATTTTAGTTTTCGACGCTTGCTTTCTTTTTCGCTTTCTTTCACTAGGCGTGTTTTTGACAGGCTATGTTTTCCTTTTGAAGAGAAAATAAGCAGTTGTCAACACTACCTGGATAATTCTGCCATGGACTGGCACTACTGAATAACTTTGAGAAGTAAAACCAGAAAGATTGGGCAAACGGAAGCCAGCAATAGTGACGAGATCGGGACTGCCTCGTTTTTATTTTCAAATAAATTAAAAAAAATAAAACTGCGAAATAAAATATTTTATTCTAATTTAAAAAAAGAGTTTCAAATGATTGATAACTCGACATAAATAAATAATTTGTCGAATTTGGATAAAGTGAATAAATTTTTGCAAGGCCTGTTCATTGTATGCAGATTGTTTGCATTTTCGAGATTGATTTATTTTTTATAAATGGATGTTTTTGCTTAAATGTTAAAACTTTTTACTTTTTTGCTTCTGATTCTTTGAAATGTCAGTTAACAAAACGTTCACTATTTCGAGCTGATCACTATTTCAGGGGTTCTTTATATTCAGATTTGACTGCATATATATATATGTATATATATTTTCGTGCCCAACAAAATATTTTTTTTTATTTTGACAAATGTCTTTTTTATTTTTATATCTAAAATTTAAGACCAATAACAATAATGAAAATGGAGTTTTTTTAAGAGATATTGATTTTTAATAAGACAATTTTAAGTTAAAGTTTTCATGTATATAGGTAGCTCTAAGAAGTGAGCTATAGACCACCAAATAATAATCAGATGAAAATTAAATTCGGATATGTCATAACAGACAAAATTTGAGGGAACATGTGTTTTGTTTAACCATTTTGCTTGAAAGATAGTGGCTCTAAATTGAATTTAACAGAAAAACTGATTTCCCCCATACAAATCGTATGGGAAAATTAGAAAATGAATTCGCGACCTCTAAACCTTTACCAATTAAGATGCACTTCACAGAGGATGTTTCTAGGGTCAAATCGAAGTGGACAAGCCGCGGACATCAAACACGATTTTTTTTAGGACACCCTAATATATATATATATATTAGGGCGGGTCGATTTAAAAATCGCCCATTGCTCAGTGAAAATCATATTCTAGGGATCAAAATAAGAAACTATGCCCCAACTTTTGACTTTTGTCCCGTAGGGTCAAATTTTGAAAATCCCTCTTTGACCCATTTAGAGTGCCCCAATCGAGTTCAAATCTATGACCTACCCCCACTAACTTTGGTGGGCCGATCCACGTATGCGAGTGGCACACCCCCTGGAACCCCCCTGGAGGGTTTCCCATACTTACATTTAAAAAAATCACAATTTTTGGCACTTTTAAGCGGAGGACCTGTCGTAGGACAGGCTTTTATACTAGAATATATATAATATATCTAACAGATTTAAAAGATAGAGAATGGGAGTTGATAGAAAAGCACTTAAAAGTATCGTATGATAAAGGAAGAAGGCCGCCAAAATATAATAAACGGGAGATGTTAAACGCAATTTTTTATGTGCTACGCACGTGGTCTCAGTGGCGATATATATTCTAGTATATATTCTAGTATATAATATATATATTCTAGTATAAAAGCCTGTCCTACGACAGGTCCTCCGCTTAAAAGTGCCAAAAATTGTGATTTTTTGAAATGTTAGTATATATATATAATAGGCAAAGGATGAATGAAGGCAGATGCTTTTACCCTATTACACAGTAAACTAGTATAAAAGCCCGTCCTATGACTGGTCCTCCGTACATTTCCTTTTTGGAGCCTTTTGCCGAAAGCACTATTTTCTCTTTTTAAAGCTTGATTTTTTATTCACTTGATTTTTGCAAAATACAATTATATATACCACTTTAAATAATATTTTATGTATTGAAGCGGTATTGAAAAATTAGTTCAAGTGTAAGAGCGCCAAAAATCGAGTTTAGTAACAATCATATTTATACACAACTTTACAAACCGTCTTTGCAACCATCATATGCGTGTAGCAACTCAGGTGTCGTTTCGCGGCTGATACAATTATATTCTTTGGTTCAATACATCAAAAGAATTTCATTAAATTCGTCCCAACTTATTTATAAAAGGGTGGAAAAAAATAAGTAGTTACATTAAAAATGTACTATTGTCAAAACCCTATCTTGTCTCTGATAAGTTTCAAATAAATTTTCTGTGCATACTTTCAGGGTGAAAATTTTTTAGGACAATATGTATTGTAAAAGCACTGTAATAATGGCTAAAAACAATTTCAGTTTGACCGATACTGTGCGTGGAGTCGCATGATTGCCTTTTACGTATTACGATTGGTTTCCTTCACTATTACTATCACCTTAAAAAACTAAATCAATATTAATAGATATAAATGAAAACGAAACTGCACAAATTGTTGTTTGATATTTGTATCATACTGACGAGAGAAAGGAGCTGAATTTTCATAAGTGTCTTGTCGCCACAATTTGCGATCATTCTAACCTTTTCATATTGGCCGCTCTTTTAGCTCACTTACAACAACTACAATATTTTCGTGCGAGTTGTAATTCGAATAATTGACTTCGTCGGCGCAACGACAGCAAGAAAACAAATATGAATAACCATTGTTGTTGTTTTGCTTGCGTTAGAAGATATCGAGGTAAAAGCTGAAGTGTGTGAATATTTTTGGTATTTTCTCTTTAATTTCAATACATCCCAGCAAAATTGTTGACAACTACAAATGTGACATGCATTCTTAGGAACACTGCTTCCATAAGACATTCTATATATCCAATTGCGCTTCTTTTAGCTTTATTAAGAAGTGCTTTTAAAGGGCATTCTCATACCCTACTTCTGGCAGACATTCAAATAGCATTTAAATTCCATTTAAGTAAAAAATAGTTTGTATAATTAAAATACAGTAAAAATTCCCTAACTCGAAGTGTCCAGGGACCAGAATTTAACTTCGAGTTACGGAAAATTCGAGTTATAGAATAACATATTATATAAATAATTTTATTTTTGTCGGCGAAGTGATTTCTTTCGAAATTTGTTAGTGGTGGAATGAATATTTTCAACTTCATCATCATCAGATTTATCACTTTCAAATAGTCGTTAAGTCAATAAACATCTTCTTGAATACTGTAAAATGAGCCACACTTACCTTGTAAATTAAAAAAATCTCTTTACTTACACAAATCATAAAATAACAAAATGCACACATCACTTGATACAATAAATTTTATGTCTATCGACGCAAGCTAACAGAGATGCTATACAAATTTTGTTTATGCAGCGCGATGCTCCAACGAAGTCAATTCTTCGAATTACACAACCACACAGAAATATTAAAGTTGTTGTAAGTAAGAGAAATTCGAGTTATTGAGATGAATATGCATGCAAGTATTCCGAATACAAATGAGATTTCGGATCGAGCTGAAGAAAAATTCGAGTTAGGGAAAATCGACGTACTGATATTAAAATATAAGGAAAATGTCTTGAGAAAGCAAAAAGCACAAATAGTACTTCGAAGTAATGGAGAATTTCGAGTTGCGGAAGTTCGAAATAGGGAAGTTTTACTGTATATGTTTTAGATATTTTCAGTGGGATTTTTTAAGCCCCCAACTAAACCGAACCACGTCCCACTTTCAATACCACAATGCCGTGGAAATCGGAAAAAGGAATATTTTTCGTGGGATTTTTTAAGCACCCTAACTCTAAAAACCATTACATTCCATGGAATGCCTTCTTAAAGTTTTCCTTAAAAAAACACCTACTAGAATCCTTTCATTGAAGAGCTCAATGAAATCTTCCATTGACAAAATTCTGGAAGGACTTCTAGAGAAGACTAAGGAAAGCATTCTTCCCAATGACATGCTTATGATAAAAGAACGCCTTCTGGGTATAAAAGCGAATGGGATGGAATTCAAAACATTCCCTTCCAATGTACCTTCTTTTGGAAGGACTTTTTTCTGGGATGTTGTTGAATAGGAAAGCGTAACGCTTGAGTATTTTGTAACGGTTGGGTATTTTTTACCCATGGAAATGCTTACACAAAAAAGATCATATTTCGCAATTCTTAAGAGCTAAGAGTTTACTATTTGTTGTTTAAAAAAAATATAGCGCTATAAATTGTTTTTGAAGCGTGCCAAAAATTTTAACGTAACTTAAACATTTTCAAGGACAAATTTGAAATTTGAAAATTAGAATATTTGCTCTATAAGTAGCCTTAATTAATGGGTCAATTTCACTCGCCCGATTTCACTTTCTATATAATTTTCATACTACGGGCTACATATGATTCTAATCGATTCTAAAGGAGTAACATCCAAAAATTATTCAAACAAATTGCCAAACAAAGTGATAGGTAAATGAATTACAAACATTTAAGCAAAAATTCTACGACTGAAATATCTATTTGGGTGAAGCAGTCAGTCCTTGGTTTTGCCCCACTGTGCGTCATTCAAATCTTGCTCTTTTTTAACATGTGAGGAAAATATCATCAGCATAATATTAGATTAAGGCTTGCTCCATTGTTTTGTTGTTGGCAATGATTCTGCTGAGATCGTCATATGCAATTACAAAAAGCTCTTCCCATAATGGAGAATTATGTGGCATTCCATTGCGTAACAGAAAGCATCTTAGTATGGATTATTAACTCTGCTCCAGAATTTCAGTGAACACAAAAATGTTTTCACATAGCTGTACACCTTTGGATCTACTAAACTTTTTGGAAGCTCTTCAAATCTCAACATTATAGCTATCATTTTTTACCCCAATCCATGTGTCATTCCGAAAATTTTTCTAATTAATGACTTATTTTTAACAGATTTTGTTGATTCAACAGCTTAACACGTCAACCCAACAGAACTGCCCACGGGTTCACGTTCCACTGTCCACGTGGCATCCTGTGCAGCGTGCCTTAAGCATTTAATCCTGCTGGCAAACACAATGGCACAAATTACAGAAAAACAATATAAAATATAATACACAAAAATACATATTGTAATTGATTGCGTGCAGACAAAAAATGATTAATTATTCTTGCTGTCGTCTCGAAAATGCAGATAAAAATACAAAAATATGCTAATACGGGAGCCACGTGTGACATATTTATTGATGAGTTTCTGTGGAAAAAATGATGTTGTTTTTCTCATTTATTCTTGCGCGTTGTTTGAATATTCAACATGTGTAAATAAAATATTTTTTATATTAATATAGCAAGAAAATGAAACAGAAATTATCGTCTAGCGATGGATATACAAATGTATGCAACTTCTGCTTAGCACGCTGAAAATATGCCACACGTTGTGCTCATAACAATGCTGGAAGCAGAAATGATTTATTCACTATTGGCTTGTCAGCGCCTAATTTGCGCTTTTGGTTGTTGTTGTTGTTGCTATTATTGTGCTGCTTCCTTTGACCCTTTGCATGCAGTCCTGCCATTTGATGTTTGCATAAATTTTGCAAATAATATTATTATTAATAGGGTGGACTCCGTCTGGTTCTGTTTGCAGAAGGATTAAGACATTTACACCTTTGCAAAAATTGCTTCGTCCTTGTTATTGCTTGATTTTAGATTTTTTTGTTTGTTTTGCGTCTTTTGCATTTTTGCTTATTGCTATGATGTCTGCTACTGTTGTTCATTAATAATTCTTCGAACAAGCCTAAACGAACAAGAGTAAACAAGACTAAGCAAGGATTTAGGTGAATTTGTTTACTCAGTGATTTTGATGGATGTGCGAATTTATGATAAATTTGCTAAAATTATGCTACGGAGATTTAAGATTTACACTGATACATAACTCACTTGTGCACATGACTGTTACATATTTAGATGCCAGGAATTCTTTCTTTGTCATTAATCATTTTGGTTTGACATACTTGTGCTTAAAGTCAATTGATTCTATGTTTTTTTAGAAATTGAATGTTTTTCTGTAGACTTTAATTGCGTGTAACTGGTTGTATTGTTACTGTACTCTTTTACATGGAAAAACATTTATTTTAGTTTGCCAACAGATGGCAACTCTTGACAACACTTGGCTCGCACTTTGCCACACTTGTGTTCAAGTTTTTACATTGTTGCTTCTTTGCTTTCGGTTGTTGACTTTTTAACAACTTATCCACATGCGCAAAAATGTTGCACTTCAATGTAATAAATGGAAAAAAGGACACAAATAGTTTTTTCTATATTTTTTTCTACATTTCACTGCAACAAAAAAAAAATGGTTTTTTGATGCCTACAAACTTATAAAACATATAAAATCTGATTAAGTAAAAAATTTGATAAAAAAATTAATGTTTTATTCAAGTGACATATTTGCAGTTATGGCAATATTGAATGGCAATTATCCTACACTTGAGGTAATAATCAGCTGTTTACAAGTAAGCAAAGAAATTGTAAAATATAAACCCACTGAACCATATGCGAAGGTTTTGCGTGAAGTTATAGTTTTGAGTACGTTTTCGGGTAGAAATTTTTGTTTTATTTTCTTCGTTTGTATAAGCTTTTATTTAACTTGCTTCGTTCGTATGCATGTATGTATGTATGTATGTATGTATGTCCGTCAAAACTTGCAAGCCATTTTTCGGCAATTTGGTGGTATCCGGTTAAGCTGAAATTTAGCATACATATGTAAGTCCGGTGACAGTGCAATATTATGATTAAATTTTTCGCCACACCCCCTTTTACCGCCCACAAATCAATAAAAATTCTATATCTCTAAAACTACTAGGCCGATTCAGCTGAAATTTTGGCAGTAAATTTCCTTTGAGTAGAGGATATTTAAAGAACATGTTTTGCTACTCCCCCTTTTACCGCCCACAAGTCCATAAAAATGCTATACCTCTAAAACTACGGGGCTGATTCAGTTGAATTTAAACAGTTAAGTTTCTTCAAATAAATCATGGTGTTTATGCAAAACATTTGGCCACAACCCCTTTTACCGCCCACAAATCAATAAAAATCAATAATAATATCTCCAAAACTACGGGGCTGATTCAGCTAAAATTTTGGTAGTTAATTTACTTTAAGTATAGGATGGAAAATGGAGCTTTTAAATATAAATGTATTTGAAAAATTCAAAATTTATATAAGTCCTTAGAACGTATCAATTTACGTACGCTTATATTATGAGGATGAGTAACCAAGAGAGGGGTTCTTCAGCACCTAGGATATACCTACTATATAGTACATGTATGACAAATGTCACTTAAATTTATTTTTTCTTTTTAGTTCACATCTTTTTTAAATAAAAACTTATTTTTCAAATTTTTATTTTTCTAATCAATGTTCTTGCTAGAGAAGATCAAACTCGTGAAAGTTTTTTCCATAAAAAAATTTAATTCTTATGCAAAATTATTATGAAACTTATTTCGAGTCGAAAAATAAACTTTATTTTTTAATTTGAGTAGGAAACAATTACTTATAACTAGACTGCGGATTTTTATGCAGAAATTGTTTTTTCTCAAAATCTTTTTCTCAAACGGTTCTTACCTATATATTTCTATATGATATAGAGTTTACTAAAGTTATTTTTTGTAAGCAAATTATATGCAAGTTATATGCAAGTAATATGCAAACAATATGCAAAGTATATGCAAAAAACTTTCAACTTGAAAAAGTCTTAAATGTCTGTTTTTACTGCAATCAAAACAGTTTTAAGTTATTTTTTTAATATCTAACAACAGCTGCATTATTTTTTTTCTTTTATTCGTGTGTTTTTAAAGAATGTGTGTGAAATAATTTCAATTATTTTTTTTAGAAATATAGGCTGAACCAGTAGGCCACAGATAAGCAACAAGAGAGTGAATGATTTTAAACAGTTATACACATTAACAAATGAGAGCAAAAACAATAACAAATATTATTTAAAAAAATAACTTTGTTAAATTATGATATTAATCTTTCGGTGACAAAATTAAAAAATTATGTTGTATAGACGAAGAGTTATCAAATTTTTTGATATTTTAATCCGTTTTTTTTTCATATAATATATTCATTTTTTGTAATTCTAATTATGAAGAAAAAATATTACAAAATAGAATTACAATAGTATTACAAAACAAAATAATCAAATACTACTTATAAAATCTTAATTTGCATACAATTAAAAATGTCATCTTAGTGAACAAGTATATAAACTATAGCAAAGGTTGTATGCACTAAAGCTTAACCCTTTAAATACTGAAGGGACACATGTGTCCCATTGAGTGTTCTTATTTAACTCAATCGATATCATTCACATATATTAAGGGTATTCACTTCAGTGCTGAAATTTCCGAAATGCGAAAATTTACGAAAACTTCAATGCAATTGTTGTTGTTTTGGTTTTCCGAAGTTTGCTTCAATTTAATTACCTATTGAGTTGATGAAGAAAAGATGCGTTCAGTAACCACAAACAAATCTGTTTAATGAGTGTGAGTCGTTGTGAATATGTTAATTTCGATAAGAAGAAGAGCATTCTGTCGAAAATCTCAAAAAAGCTGTTGCAATGTATGCGAACAAAATTATCATTAATTCTATTGTAGCCAATCACATAATTTAGTTTTGCTACTTCTTTTGGCATTATTTTTCTATTAAAATGCAGAAAGCACAAGTTTTTTTAATATAATTATTTGTTTTGCTAACAAGCCCACTAACGAAATGAATGGTCGCGCTCACTTCAACACGTTGGAAATTTCCGATTTCTGAAATTCCAGCAATGAAGTGAATTATTCCGTAATTTTATTCCGTTATTCGTAGTTGGTATAAAAAAGAAGACTTTATTGCAATTTCATGCCCTAAGGCCATTGACGGAGCTTGTAGCTTTGAAAAAAAAAATCCCTATTAAATGGGTTAGATCAAATTTCAAAGTTCCGAGAAATCTTGCTTCGAAGTTTTCAATCACCATATAAGTTATATGAAAAGGTCTTTAGTTTTCGTGTCATAGTTATTGCTTAGGTATCTCAAGAATCTCCAGATTTTGTGTGGTCATTGTGTTATATGCGTGGAGCATAGCTTCATATACATATAACTCAGCTCTGCCTTAAGTCGACTTAAGCGATTATTGCTTATCGACACGATATATGCAGCATATGCAAGTTGTATGCAAAAGTATGCAAATTGTATGCAAGTTGTATGCAAATTGTACGCAAGTTGTATGCAAATTGTATGCAAGTTGCATGCAGCGTATGCAAGTTGTATGCAACGTATATAAGATATATGCAACGTATGCAAGGTATATGCAACGTATGCAATATATATACCATATGCAGAATGTATGCAATATGCAACACGTATGCAGTTGCATAAAAATCCGCAGTCTATTTATAACTAAATAAATAAATGAATAGAAATGTTACTTTTTCACATTCTTAAATGAGTTAAAAAGAGAATCATGAAATTTTCGCTTTTTTGCAAACTTTTGCGTACGTTGTCGGGTAAGTTTATTTTTAATTTATGTTTTTGAATAAGCAGATCAAAACTATATCATTGGTAATACTGAATTTATTAAATTTGGTTTCCATACAAAAAACTGTTCAATGCCCCCATAAAGTTTTTATTTTAAGTCTGATTTTATGGTTTTCTCATTTCGAATAAATTTAGTTTTGCTAGAAATAATTCGCTGGCGATGGTCCTGGATATATTACTACTTTGTTCAATTTAAGCATATTATTAATTTGCAATAATAAGACAATTAATGACTGCAATTTATGATTATGATGGGACTACATAATGTCACCTAAAATGCAAGAAGACGTAACAAAAAAAAATTCAAAATCGACTTTTCGATTGACTATGATGCACTGTATGTTTAGTGCATTTATACCAAAATACATGTTTAGAAAGTTTTTTGCTTCTCCTATTAAATCATAAAAAGTGTTGTAACGCCTTTCTAACTGCAATTTATTTAACACCCATAGAAAATAAATTTTCCAAAACAACGATAAAATCCATTACCTCACCAATCCTAGTATCACTAATATTAATAAAATCATACTTTTCCTTAAATCTGCAAAACTATACCATAATATATAAATTTTGTTTTCACTGTAAAATTTAATAAAAAACATTTTAAGATATCACGTTTATACTTTATTATAAGACATTGAACTTGTTAATTCATGTATGCATTTATATTAATGTTTTCATAGTTAGATATAAACTGAAGGCCTTAGCAGACATAGCTCTATATACTTTGCTTACAATTTATTGTATGCCTTAGTAAGTAATAAATAAATAAATCATTGAAAAAGATACACTTCTGAGTGTTGACAATGTGATTTTATTTAGTCTGTTTTTTTACACGTTTTTAAACAAAAAAAAAGTTCGTTTTTGAGAGGAAATTTACTGCATTATTCTGTATCACGAAGAAGCACACCAACGAACACACGAGCAGCAATACTTTCTTCCATACAAAGTTGTATTGCTTCTCGTGCCTTTCTCATCGTTGGTGTGCTTCTTCGTGATACAGAATAATGCAGTTAGTCTGGCAAATGAGTTCAAAATGGTTCATTTCTGAGTCCTAAAAAATAACATTGCAATGATTCTTTTTTCAACACGTTTCCGAACAAAAAAATGTACAATTGAAGCATAATCGCGAATAACGTTGTAAACGACATTTTTTTAGTGCTTTTTTTGTGAATACTTGTTAGAATCACTGTCTTATATTATATGGACATTTCCACACAAAAAACTACCGTGACCAAAAAATTAAAGCTTATTAATACTTATTATTTGATTATATTATCTAAGAGAAAAATTTTAATTTAATGTATTTAAGCAATTTACACATTAATTCATTTACCATAATGATCAAATCGTTTCACAAATGCAGTTTTTGTTTTTCGTAAATGTTTAGAAAACGTTTCGTAAGCTTATTTGTTTTAGTAAAAATGAAAGGCATTGGCTAAAGATAATGAAGAAGTGGTTGAGGCAAGGTAAGAAAAAAATATAAAATTTGGTTTTTAATTACTAAATTACATAATTAACTGAACTACAATTAAAAAATTTTAAACGTCCGACACGAAACGTCCGAACAAGTAGAATTATTTACTGTGACCACACTATGCGCTTAATAAAGACGACGTATGACTTGTGAGAAAGCTTGTTAAATTAATAAAAAAAATTGGCTTCCAACATTTTTGTGTGGCTAATAAATTCGCAGATCTAGGCATAGTATGAACTTTGTCCGAAAATGACTTCCGTTCCGTGAAACGTCCGAACGCATATTAAAAATAAAAATTTTGTTCCAAATTTAAGTTGAATAAAAATTCTAAAATATTTTTCTTACTATACCAATAGATAGCAATTTGATAATATACACCTTTCCCAAATATATCTCTGGATCGTATTAAAAATGTTTAAAAGAAGCGTCCGAATGAAACGTCCGACACGCTGGGAATTCCCATATGCAAACAGAACTGAGTAAGCAGCTGACAATTTGGGTATTTTTATCGCATACCCGAAAAAAAAAAATTAATAAAAGTAAATAAAAGTGATTGTAATATGAATAAAAGTGAACAATAACAATTTTGTCGTATACAACGTTATTCACGAGAACGCTTCAATTGATGATTCTTTTTTTAACTAATTTCTGAAGAAAAAAGGTTTGCTTTTGAGAGGCTTTTTAGTCCGACGAATGAGTACAAAAGGGTTCAATTATGGGTGCCAAAAATGAACTTTTCTACCCAAAAAGGTTCACAAATGAATTAAAAAAAATGATAGTTTTGGTACAGTGGGAAAAGTTCTTTGATATAAAAAAAAACTATTGCGTTGGAAACCAGACATATGGCAAATTGTGTAAAAATTCAATTTAAATGCTACTTTGAAAATTTGTTTGAATATTGTAATACTAAATATGTATGTGACAATTTTTCTTAATTTTGACAAACAATTTTATTTGACAGTTTACACCATTTTAGTCCGAAAAGCGTTCCCGTACTACACATTATATCAATATTCTTCACTTATTTTGTGATCGTTTTATATTATGACATCTTTCTAATTTTGTCTCTGTCAAATTAATAAAATAATATTGTTTGTAATAATTTACCTTGTCATTCCAAATAAGGACAAAGAATGATTTCAACTTAATCTTAGTTTGTTCCCAAAACAGTTACAAATTTTATATAGTATACAATAATTGCTTTTCTTGCAAGTTTCTTGTGAGTCCCTTTTTAACACTTCAGGCAAACTGCGATTGACGTCAGAGAATAAATGCTTAAGATCGCAGTCAATTATTAGCTTATATAAAATATAAAACTTACGTACTAAATGCTATCGACCAACTGTCACAAAACTCATGAAGCGTGGGCAAAAGAATACTATGAAGTTGTTACAACAAACTTTTCTGACGTAGGTAGCAGCGTTATGGAACAATAAAATGGACGAAATGAAAATAAAACAATATTAAAGGAACTTGTCGTGTTAAGCATTAAAGCAGGATAAAACTAAATTGAAGAAAAAATAGACAGAATTTCGTAGAACTAAAAAAATATAACTCAGCATTGTATACAGATGTTGGAGGCCTCGCAGCTTCATTGTATTGACGAAATAATTAGTAACGTTATGGTTTCATTAACCACTGGGTATATTCCATTTTAGCAGTTTATTAAACTGATATTTTAAACAACCATTATTTATCTTTAACTTAATATAAGAGCAAGTGTTTGCACAAATCAAAGTCATTGGTTTTTGCTGTTTGTAACAATAGATCTGTTTCCGTACTAACTTCAAGTAAAGTTCGAGTAAAGTTCAAAATGTGAGAATTTACAAAAAAATTATGGAAACAACTTCAAGCAAGTTTCGACAGTTGCTGTTGACAGTTGATTGACAATAAATTGAAGCAATTGAAGAAGCAATTAGAAGAAGAAGATTCGTGCTCGAAGAAATTTTTCAACTAAAATTCAAGCTAGTTTCGGGTAATTGTAATAGAATAGAGAGTGATATTTAGCTTGTCTCTCGAGCTTGAAAATGAGTAAAAAACCACTTTCAAGCAACTTCAAGTTACTTGAAGTGCGTACGAAAACAGACCTAATGTTTTTTAAATATTTTTTTTTAAATGGAACGGGTCACATGTGTAAGAGAAAAACGCACCAAACTTTATTAAAACGGGCACAGCGAGTCTAGAGAGTCGGCTGTGCAAAAAAAGTTAATTTTGTGATAAAAGCTTATGTTAATTTTTTTTCAAATTGTAAGGTAAAATATCGTATACGTATTACTTGTTAAATATTTCGAATTTTACTATCCAGTTTCACACAAATTCCGAGCAGCCTTATAAAAAAATATAAGGTCTGTTTACGTACGTTTCAAGTAATTGCAATTCAAGACATTTTGGTTGTAATTCTTCTCTCTCGAGCTTCAAAAATGTTCAAAAAACCCTTTCAAGCAACTTCAAGTTACTTAAATCGAGTACGGAAACAGACCCATAGCGAAAAGAAATATAAAATGGCTGTTTAAGAAACTAGAAACCTACCTTAAATCAAGCAAATGTTAATGGAGAAGGGTTAGTTAGGCAAAATTAATTTTTTTTGGGGTCAGTGGTTGACCCAAAGCAAATTATTTTTTTTATTGGCTTCCATAGAATTAAATTAAATATTCTGTGGCATGTGCTTAACATGAGCCGCCACTGCGAAAAGTGTGCCGCAACTGATATTCTCAAAAAAAATTTTATAAAAATTGTTCAAAACTGCATAAAATTTAATTAAAAGCATATCAGCAGCAGCAACAACAAGAGAACGCAATTATGTGCGCTTGCGTAACATTGTTTAAACCGCTTCTTTTATGTTTATCAAAACTCCTACCTTCTTCACCCCTTAAAACTGCGTGAACAACAGAAATAAAAACAACAAATACAACAACAACAAAACATGAGCTCTTTTCAGTACATGACAGTTACATACATCATCAATTCTGACAGCTTGACAAGAGTTCATCAATTCTACAGCAACAATGGCAGCAGCACGTTGAGTGGCGGAGCGGCGCGCGCATGCGTGCGTTGCAAAACTAGTTTTGTTTCAATTTGTCACACTTTATATTAAAAAATTAAAAAATGTTTTCATAATGAAAAAATTATTTCCACAAAAGTGCACAAATTGGATGAGGTTGTCACGCAGAGAAAAACTAAACATTAATAACGACAACAATAGAGCACTGCTTATTTCTCTATCAATTAATATTCAATGAAATTTGAGATTTTTTGTAAAATATGTATGTATATGCAAATCAAAGTAAAGCCAAAGGTGCATGAACATAAAACAAAATATTGTTAATGTTTTCGAATTTGCGATACATATAAATTGAGAAATATGAAGAGCGAACACAGCACGAGCTATCCCAGAAGGAAATTGCCCGAGTACTGTGTAGTCTCATGCATGGTTTCATACATCACTTCCGCATCACTACTTTTGTGTAGGAAAACAGAAGTACATGCAGCAATCTACTGCTTGATACTCGAGGTATGCTGAATCTGAGCACAAAGGTTCATTTGACTACTTTCTCGCACTCTTTTAGTGTGAAAAAAGAAGCAATAGAAAATAAATCATTTCGTTATTTTCTTTACATTACTTGTCTTCTTTGTGCATGCTGCTCTTGTTTACATTTTCTTAGACCGTGTCTTTTATGCTGGTGACGTAATGTACCAAAATAGCATTATGAAAAAGTTGTCACACCGCCGTTTTGAAGGTACCATTTGAATCCTCTCACATTGTAGAACTTGATTTCATATGGATTTTTAAAATTTTGATTTTTAAAATTTTGAGCAAAAAATAATTATTTATGCTTTTTAGTTTTTTAGGGCAAAAATAAAAATCAAAATTCGCCTTGATGTATATGATAGCATGTGATATGCCCATGCGAGACGGTATGTTACCACTGCTGCTCATGAATCAATCAATAAAGAAACCAGAACACATTGAAAAATACATGTTCTAATTTTTACGTAAGAATGGGAAGGGGGCAAGAGCTTTTCTTACTTTTGCTGACGAGGGGGACGAAGGGGGTTAAGAATTGCGAAGAATCTGCTTACATTATACTTGAACGGCCCCTTATGAAGAACATAAAAAAATAAAAATCAATATTAACAAGTTATTTTGTGATCCAAAATATGTTGGGCAAACTTTGCATTTTATGTTTGCCTTAAAAAATAAAAATCAAAACACACCAGTTATTTTGTGACCAAAAAATATCGGATAAACTGTACATTTTAGTTTTGCTTTAAAAAATAAAAATCAAAACATATCAGCTATTTTGTGACCAAAAAATATCGGGCAAATTTTTATTTTTATTTTTGCCTTAAAAAAATAAACAGCAGAGATAATTATTATTTTTTGCCTTAAATTTAAAAAGTCACAAGATAATTATTATTTTTTGCTTTTTATTTTAAATGCATTTTTAGTATGTTCTCTGGTTTTAAGCTGTTATTTTTTTTTCAATAGTTTTATTACATAAATGATAGTTTGTTTTTACCTTACAAGATAAATTTTTTAAATAAAAAAAAAAAGCAAATTTTTGAGTTATATTCGACTTAAAATTTTTTAATTAAAAAATGTCTTTTAGTTTTTTCTTTCATTCAAAACCATTTTAAAAAACTGGATTCAGTTTGTATTCCGTTGTAGCTCGGATCTTTGCTTTTCCGCACAACATTGTATCGATAAAGTAGTAAGGTCTACTTATATTCTTTAACACAAAATGAATATGAAATGAATAGGAAATGAATGAAACTTCCGTCCGCATATAATATTAATAATTCTCCTTTATCCCACCTCAACCATTTTAAAGATCTACGTGTTGTCTTTGATACAAAATTTTCTTTTACTGCTAATCTTTATTTTATAATTCCTAAAGCGTATGCTTTATTAGCTTTTATCCGTCGTCAATCAACATAATTTTAGACCCGTACACCTTCAAAACCCTGTATATAAATTTTTTGCAATCTCGATTAGAATACTCATCAATCGTTTGGTACCCATTCTATTCTTCACACAAGTTTCGCATTGAACGGGTACAGAAAGCTTTTACTCGTTATGTTTTACGTACGTTAAATCTTCAAATCTCTCTTCCCTCATCCGATGCTTATATGATATTGTTTCTGGACATGTGAATTGTCCTGAACTTTTGGAGGAAATCAATTTTAGTGTCCCTGCTTAAGTTCTTAGAAGCAATGATATATTTTATATTCCAATATGCCATACAAATTAATAGGGCCTTATTACATTTTAATAATATAAATGCTTTTTGCAGTTTAGATTTTTCTATCTCTAAAGATGCAATGAGGCTTTTACTAAATAGATTTCTTTAAATTAAGTTCGCTATAAATTCATGTTAAATTTGAGTAAATTTTTGTTATTTGATTAAGATATAGTCTTTTAATCTATAAGGAAATATGTTTTAATCTATAAAACAAAACGAATGGTATTGTAGCTTCCCAGTCAAAAAATATGCGATCGCTCAAATGAGGAGCAACAAGGCAGCGCTCTTTTGCTGTTTTATTGAAAGTGAACACATGTGCCCTTGTGCTCCGTTACTTTGTGCTCCATAATTAATGGAAAAAAAAGAATATAAAGTGAGGCATGTGCTTTTTAGGAAACTCTATCATTATTTTCTGTGAAAAAAAAAATATTTTAAATGTTCCTTTCATTCGATTCGCGTCGTTTCAACACCGAGGTCGTGAAGTGCAACCAGCCAAGCATTTTGTCCATCCGCTGATACGTCTGACGCAATTAAAGTTCAGTCTTTAAATAGAATAAAAAACGATTCGTAATTTGTGATGGAGTTATAAATTTCACAATTTGGCCAAAAAGTTTCCTTGCCACCTTAGGGTCTTGAAGAGTCTACTTGAGCTAGGGAAGCCTAGCTTTCGGAGTAAACCTAAATTCCAAAAAAAAATTAAATGTTTCTTTACTGATCCATTTGGATCATTTATTGATCGCTTCTTTTTAGCTCCCATGGGATGTTCAAGGGAGCACTACCGTTCGAACACACAATACACCTAGCTTGGATCAATAAGGAGCATTCCACTGCTCCTCAGGGAGCACTCCCAGATCGCTCATAGGATGATCAACTTTTTTACTGGGTTGGGTTGATTCTTTTCAGCACACAGTTACTTCGAGAAAGTACACAAAAAAAAAAATGTTGTAATATTAAAAAAATGTATGTGCATATTTAAAAAAATCTTTTATTTTTGACTTTGAGGTGTTGTCAAATACAAAAAGAGTGGAAGAGCAAGCACTGTCAAACAAAGAAAAACCGTTCTTATAAAAGACAGTTTTGTTAATACAGTACGACCTCGCTCAACGCAACCAATTAAATTCAAGCCAATTGCGAAATCTGAGGTTATTGCAAAAACCAAGGAAAAATTGTATATTGGCCAATAGACCTATTTCCAAAAAAAAATATGCATTTTCTACACATTCAAATTAAAGTGAATCGAAAAATTTTTGTTCAGAAACATAATTTCATTTTATTCAATTTATTTTTTTAAAAATTGGGAAATTTTGGTCTGCACTTTGTTGCAATTTATACTTTGCGTACAATTTGGGTGTTGAGATTATCGAGGAGTTGCGTGTAGCGAGGGTTGCGTTGAGCGAGGTCGTACTGTATTAAAACAAAACATAAATATTTTTTTGACAATAGGGAGAAAAATCACAATTAAAAGAGTAGTAATACAATGATTGACAACATTGTTTTTATTTGAAAGATGCTTTCTTTATTAATACAAAATAAGTATACAAAGAATTTAACGAGAAGCATATCTTTATAATAACAAGCATGATGTAACTCAGAGAAATGCCATATCTTTATATTAAAGATATTTTTTTTTATGAACAAGAGTCAGGTAATATTAACTAAAATTTTTAAAAGAAATTTAACAATACAACTCTTTTTAATAATACAACAATATTTCTTTGGGTGTAGTAAGTCTGCTCACTTCCCCATGGACTGAGAAGTCCAACTTCTAAGAGTCTAACTTCCAAGTCTAACTTCCAAGTCCAACTTCCAAGAAGTTGATAGACTTGATACTTTGCCTCAAACAATGTGTGTCGAAAATTCTTTGATTCTGAGGCGGCCAAGTGCTGTGTAAATTAATTGAAAGTTGTATTAGAACTTGAAGCGCTTCGTGCTTGCATTGATATTGTAAGCGGCAAATTTCCTTCTGGGATAGATACGAGTAGATGAAGAAAAAAAGTTGAATTATATGAGTATTTTTAACAATTTCTAAATGCTTTTGTATATGTATCTTCAGATGTGGCGAGACAAAAAGCACTCTCTTACTCTCGCTTTCGTAACGCTTAATCAACAGAAACTGCTGGCTTATTGTATGTAGTAGTCAGTCTTGTCATTAACCCTCTTGCGACTAAAAGTATGCAACGTTTTATTTACTGTTTGTTTCCAATATCATCGACATAAAAAATACACTGAAACATAGATGCATACAAATACGTTGTCTAGCACAAAAAATGCAGAAATCTAAACAATTGCATAATTAATCAACGCCACGAAATCCTTTGAATGTGTGCTCAATAAAAACAACTGACTGTGTTATCCTTTATGTATCCGTTGTGTTGTTGTTGGTTGCAGTTGGAAAAATTCAATTGATGTTTTTGTTTTGTTGTTTCTTTTTGTATTGGTTAAAAAACAAGAGTCGCACAAAGAATTTGCATTTATTAAAAAATTTAATGAATAATTATTGTGTATGTTTTTGTTGTTATTGTTAACCCTATTATTACTGGGTGAAACTGCAGTGCAAAATCCAATTCAAAATGAGTCTCAGAGACTCGAGGCAGTATTTATAGGGTTAATGCTGTTATATTGAATGTGAGTAAGGTGTTTTTATTCAGCTGTGTTTGTTATATATAAACTTATATAAACACTGATAAATACGAAAACACACAAATTTTAGTTCAAATCTGTCTTTTCCAGATTTTTATTTTTATTTTTTATTGTTATTGCAACTCAAATATTTCCATGCTGTTTCAACTGTATAGGTCAATATATGGACGTGTTGTGCAAATAATATTTATGTCTCTCTTTTGTTTTGTGCAAATACTTAAACATATTTGCTTTCATCTCCTGTCTTCTAATTCTTATCCCTACACTGAGAAAAGAATTTGTTTTCATTATTGATTGAGATGGCGCCTGTAGAACATTATTAATTGTTTATTAGGTAAGTTTAATCGTATCTCGTTAAACTAGTATATGTCGGTTGAGCGAAAGCAGTTAATTATTTGAATAGTTTTGAATTGCTTACCTAAATATTTCTTTGGCTTTGGAACTGGAAATTGATAATATAAAAAGCCTGCTAAAAAGGATTGTTTACATTCTTCCGAAAAAGGTCAGACGGTAAATAAAGGATATTAACTGAACGTTATGCGGCGTTTGAGAGAGCAAATTCTTCGAAAAAGGCCAGATTTGTGAAAATAAAACTAAAGGCATCACGATAACGCCACATCTTGCAAGGCTATCATTGGCAACAAATTACTCTCAACATTGAGAACGGAAACTCAATAAATACCATCGAAAAACCACCGTATTCACCTGATATGACTTCGGCCTACTTCTTTTCTTTCCAAAACTCAAGTTTCTACTTCGAAGCACCCACTTTCAGTCGAGAGAAGACCAGACACAAAATAGCAAAATCTGAGAAGAAAAAAATTTCGGTTTTTGTATGAGAAAAACATCCTAATCAGAAATTCTGTAATAGTGTTTGGAGTAAGTTTACATACAATCAGCGCCTGTCCAAGAGACTTAGGCGCCCCCGTGCGAGAACGCTCATGCGCCCCATAAATTGTAATATTCTGCATTTTATTAAAAAAAAACTGTTTTCTGTTAGAAACAGAAACAGAAGAAATTAACATTTTGTATATTAAAATTATTTCGTGTTTTATTTGATGGATAATATGGATATGTTATCCCGAGTAAAAACAAAAACATTTTAGCTAAGGTCTAACAGTGGGCGCTCCTGGCCTAGTTTCAAAAATTTCGTTTGCATTAATGTTTGGCCCAACATCGGTAGCACCAGGGTCGTACAGCGGCCAAACATCAACCGAACAGTGATTATTCTACAATGAAAACTAGTAAGGAATTATCTTAGATTGAATTGAATTTAATATGCCCCCACTGCCGTATTTTAAATTATTTGAAGTCTTGAATGTTGTAATATTTTGGTGATGTCACTTTTATTAGTCGCGGTCTTATCCAAATATTTCACATTTGGAAATCATCAGGTTCAAACATTAATTTTTGTTGGAATTTAAAAAGGTTTACTTTTACATTACATCATTTGATCATCATTTTGTATTTTCAGTTTTATTTTTAATGCCAAACATCGAGTGGATAGCTAGAATTTGAAGTCATTAGATTTTTTTTTCGGAATTGAAAGAGATTTCACCGTTTTGGTAAACTCAGTTTGTATGAGAGGGAGACGTGATTTTTATTCGACTTCCACAAATTTCAAATTCAAAGTGCATCTTAGCGGTAAAAGCTTATGTGCTAAATTTGAAGTGATTAGATTAATTTTTGTGGAATTTAAAGAGACTTTACCGTTTTGGTAAACTCACTTTGTATGGGAGGTAGATGTGGTTTCTGTCCTATTTTTACAAAATTTCATTCTCAAAATTGATAGTAATTGTTAAAGCTAACGTACAGAATATGAAGTCATTAGATTAGTTTTTTTTTTTTTGAATTTAGAGAGATTTTATCGTTTTGGTTAAGTCCCTTTTATAAGGGAGGTAGCCGTGGTTTTCATTTGATTTTGCTGATTTTCGAACTTGACTTCCATTTTTTAATAAAAAGCTTATACCATATATTGAAATTCGTATTACAGACAGACGGACAGATGGACAGACGGACATGGCTACATCGACTCAGAAGGTGATGCTGATCAAGAATACATATACTTTTTTATACAGGCCACGTCTCTTTATCGGCGTTACAAACAGAGTGACAAAGTTATATACCCCTATTACGTTTTCTAAACGTGGAGGTGTAATAAGCAGCTTTTTTAACTAAGTTCATACACAAAAAACATTCTTTTGCGCCGCACACAATATGGGCATTGCCGAGAGAGGCTTACTATTGTTTTTGAGCATACGTTTGCTGTTGAACCATGATACAATTATTTGACAAGGTAGCCGCGTAGACTGGCTTTTTTCTCACGAGCGGCGATGGGTAGTTGTCAAAATTAGCTGTTTATGCAATTAATCAAAGAAAAGTGAAAAAATAAGAGACGAATTAAGCATAGCTAGTCAACTGCAACAAACTAAAAACGTTTCAATCAACTTCGCGTATAAATTTAATGAATCAAAGATAAGTTAAAAATAAGCACATTGCTAGTCAACAGCAGCAAACTACAACATTCTTTAGCTGTTTTTGACAACTACCAATCGCCAAAAAACTGTCACGGCTACCTTGTCAAATAATTGTATCATGCTGTTGAACAAGAGCTTTGAAAAATTTGGTGGCATATAACGGGCGTACAGCGGCAGTTCAACTTAATTTTAGCCTTGTATGGCCGTTGCTTCGTCCAACTTTTGACCGATAGGCTTTTTTGGATTATTTTTAGGAAATGTCGCGAAAAAGCGGCGAATGTTTGACAGCTGTTCGCCCGCTAATATTGGTACTCGGGATGTTTTAAATGTTGCAATATTTGAAATTATTTAGTAACAGGCACCTTTTTATGTTCTTGTGGCTAGGCCATTTAATCGCTCTTGTTTTATCGAACTTCGAAGATAATTTTTAGTTATCTTTGCATCAGTTGAAATAAGTTTTTTCTTAATTAAAAATAATTAAAAATTTTTACTGTCAAATTCTGTAATTGCATATAAAATTGTATAACCAATTCCTGTTTCGGTTGCATCAGTTGAAATAAGTTTTTCTAAATTAACCGATACAAACAATTCAATTTATTGGTTAATACAATTCTATATGCTATTACAGAATTTGGCAACAAGTTCTTTATACCTTTGGCTTTAATGCCTTTAAGAACATCGATGACTCGAACAATATTACGACTTTTCACCAAGTCTTTTTAGAAGACATTTTTAGGAAAATAAACCATACAGCTGTGCACTGCTTGAAACTGAAATTAGTTTTCTTTAAAACATTTAGATTTATTAGTGAAAAGAATCAAATATATGTAAATGAGATGAGTCTATTTACTGTTCAGGATTTGTGCACGGCTTTTGAATTATCTTACTGCATTATTCTGTATCACGAACATGCACACCAACGATGAGAAAGATACGAGAAGCAATACAATTTTGTATGGAAGAAAATATTGCTTCTCGTGTCTTTCTCATCGTTGGTGTGCATGTTCGTGATACAGAATAATGCAGTTAATATATAAAAGGCAAGAACGCTGATCCGTGCCCAATATTTCTCAAACTGTTCAGCCTGAAAGTATGCCCATCTTAACACAAAAAAGGCAAGTATTTCCGAACACAGTATTTCTCAAACTGTGATAATTTTTGATAGTAAAGTAATTTTACAAGACATACTGTTCTCACAAATGTTCAGTATGCATAGAAAATATATTTGATACTTATCAGTAACAATATAGGATTTATACAACAGTAAGTTTTTGATCTAACTACCTCTCTTTTTCATCCTTTTATGAAAAATTTATGACGAATTTTATGAAATTCTTTTGATTCGATTTGAGTCGACTGTACCATAAAATATAATTCTATCAGCAGCAAAACGACACCTAAGTTGCTGCGTATATGTTGGTTGCAAGGCCAGTTTGCAAAGTTGTGTATGAATATGATTGCTACCAAACTCGACTTTTAGCACTTTTGCACTTGAACTAATTTTCCAACACTGCTTCAATACATAAAGTGTTATTTAAAGTTTTACATTTGTATTTCTCAAAAATCAATTGAATAAAAAGTCAAGCTTTAAAAAAAGAAAAAATTGCATTCGGCAAATTCTAAAAAGGAAGTGTGCGGAGGACGAGGACGTGTCTTAGGACAGGCTTTTATACACGGTTAGATATCTTGGACTAAATTTTAGTCCCACTAAAATATTACTGCATGTTTTTAAACCTTGCGGTTTCAAATTGAAACTTTTCAAATACTAACTCATATTAAAAACTTTTCTGTACTAGAATTGAAACCAAATGATATATTACAGCATCAATTTTAGCTTTTTGATTTAAATTTTAGCTATTTGGTTTCAATTTTAGTCTTTTTGGTTTCAATTTAAGTACAACTCTGTATTACTTTTTGTTTTTAATACAAATAATACTAAATTCTAGTACATGTGGATACTAAATTTGGATTAAGACCCGTAAAAAGTTGACCTGGCAATGCTGGGACTCAATATTAGGCGACTCGGGTCATATGTTTGTTTATCGCGCTTTTTATGTATAAGCCAATAGCTCTGTGGTTAGAGAAGTGAGTTTGCAAACTCAATGTCGTGTGATCGAATCTCGCGTTGTTTGTTATTTTTTTTTTTTAAATATTTGAATCCAAGCTTTTACTAAATTTGAAACCAAAGCTGTATTAAAACCATTTTTTAGTATTTTGTAAATACTAGATTTGAAACTAGATTTGGTGTAGACTTATATGTAGTACAGAAAAGTTTCAATTTTAGTACAAGATTTCTAACCGTGTACTTGTAATAAAATATCACTCCTCTATTAATTTTTTTTTTTTTAACTTTTTAATAGTAAAAAGAACAATTCCACATTTTTTGAGCGCTTTTTTTATTGAATTTAAAATATATTTAATAACTGTTTGCGCATATGAAAAATTCGTACAACTTTCTATGCATAACTTCGAATTATATCTTTTACACGTTCTCAATAGTTAGTAACTGTTTATAACATGATCGTAAATAACTCTAGTATTTGTAAATAAAATTTACTATAGCGCCCTTGTATAGCTCTCGCCCTCTGGAAGATTCTACTAACAGGAAAAGTATGAATTAATTTTATTTATTTATTTGCATTTATTAAACATAACATTGAACTACATTTAAATTCAACCAACATCAACCAACATAGAAATGAACAAGAACAACAAATTCATCACCAAAAATATCAAAAAAAAAAAAAATTGTGATACATAACAAAATTTGTTCTTAAATAATTGTTATGAAGACGATGAAATGTTTTTAAAGTAACTTTGAAAAATCTATACGAGAATAACCAGAATATTTATTACGATACTTTTGAAACTGTGTTTTTTTTTTGTACATTTTTGTTTTGGTCCTTAAGCGCGATATGCTGGCTGTCTTTTGTCTTCTGCAAAATTTAATTAAGATGCTTTTATTGTATTTAAAAAAAAGGTTTAATAGTTTTTTTGTTTTTTTCAATTTCATTGCACTTTTTTCAATCACTCACTCAGTCCTCAACTTTTTATGTCTAGTATGCATGTCTTGCCAACACCTTTCCCATCTGTGGCTCCGCCCGCTCTTATTCTTTTTCTATTAAGTCTACACGATCACACCATCACTTTTGTCTGTGCATCCACCCATTTCGTAACTGTCTGCCTACTGACACCATCTTGCTGTCTCAAGTAGCTTTATTTGCGCGTTATTTATTTTATTTTTGCATTTTTTCCATTTTTTTATTGCCCTTATGCCAGGGTAATAAAATTGCTGAAAACAATATGTTGCCGCCCTTCTTCAAATTTTGTATAAATTGCAATTTTCAACAGTTTTCAGAGTGGAACATTTTATAGAAAATATAAAAGCAGAAATAATACAGCGAAAGAAAACATGCATAACGAGCGCCGCAACGTATGCAATAATAATACGCGACTTTGTGTTGAAAAAGAAAATGCTTGCATAGGTAAAAAACAAGAATCGTGCTGACTGGTGGCGAAGAAGAATTTGTATAGCGAAGAAGGATTCAGCGGAGGGTAAGATGAAGAAAGGATTAAGCTAAAGGTGAATGCAGGAAATTTTTAAGAACACGAAATATTAAGCTTGTCGAGCTTTGTATAATAAAGTTATCCAAAATATCAATTTATCTCTTTGATAAAGTTGTTTTGAATACAGCGGTGTCGATGATATAACATCGACGAAATCTTTATTTATGCAACTTTTCAAAAAAACATAATAAATGCTTTGAGAACAAAGAATAATAAATAAAAATTCCTTAAATCAATGTCATATTGATAAGGCACAAAACTGTTTTAGATCTAAATCTTTCTGAGTATATCTGTAGCTCGTTTCTGTAAATATCGTGACAAATAGTCACTTTTTCTGACTTCACAGTATTTCATTCCAAAATACTCACTTTTGCGAAAACTAGTGTATCTGCAACTGATAAGCGATTAAATACCCGGTAGGTTATAGTTTTAATGCGAAATTTCGGTTAATTTTAAGGGACAACAACTTCAATATTTTCATGATTGTTGTAATTCGCCGTCATTTTGTGTTTTCAACCAAATCACAACAGTGCGAATGGTTCAGTTGGCTAGATCTTTAGTTTTTATTCATGTATTTTGAATCTTGAGTGGTGCCCCAGATGGAAAACGAGCCCTGCTGCATGTCTGCCGACAACATGTCGCGGAAGAACAGGAGACATGCTCGCCTGCATACCCATTTATATCTTTTTTCTATAGGCATGCCCTAGGAGGACATGTCTGCCAAATAAACTGCCGTAGCAGAAATGCAGCATGCATCTTATGGTATGAATGCAGAAGGTATACATGTCTGCCAAATAAACTGCCCTAGCAGCAATGCTGTATGCATCTCATGGCCATGCATAAGTAGGACCATGTGAACCCCGCTATAGACACAAGTAAAAAACAACAACAATTGAAGGGCTTATTGCAAGAACATGATAAGCCACATAACGAATATTTTGAAATAATCAACTCTAAAGTTTTAAAAAATGTATTTTTGTATGAAGAAATAGAATAGAACCCGAAAAATTTTAAAAATAGACTCGAAAATTAATAAGAAATAGCCAAAATCTCTTGAATGGTTATTGGCAATTCATTGAGTAATGCTTATCACGTTATTGCAATAAGGCCTTTAATTCTAAGAAAAAGGTGTATAGAAAAAAGTGTCATTTTTTGAGATTTCACTCAAGCAAAACTCTCTAGTTTACGAACTAACGCATTACGTTATTCATGCTCCACGAACGAATATTGAGGATCCATATCTCTATAGTGGATTTAAAAAAAAATATATTCCAATGTGCTACTGTGCGTTGGCAAACCAAGCATTATGGTAGTCCTTAAAAATTTTCTAGAAATAAAAAAATCATATTCGTATTCCAATTTATTTTTGTTCAGTGGATTAGCTGATCAAGCGGCGTGAACCTTTTCGTTTGAAGTCTAAAGGCCCAGTTATAATAGACGTAATGTAAAGTAACGTAATGTTGTCAACTGTCATCGCGACGGGACGTAATGTAAGAAAACGTTGTAGCAATTATAATAGACAGTAGCCAGGCAGTTGTTTGTAGTATATAATTGCACGTTCCTGTACAAGTACAATTAAAACTTCGTCATCCATAGCTGTGGATATATAGAACTATCACATTAATAACGAAAACTCTACAAGAAGCGTAGTTCAACAATATAAAATAGCGCAATAATCGAATCTAACCTCAATGTTTAGTTGTTCTTTGAACAGACGTAATGTAAAGTAACGTGGAAATCGAAATCCAATGGATCTTTATGTCCCGTTACATAACGTTACGTTTATTATAATCACTTGTATAAGAAAGTATTGTTTGAAACAATAAGTGAAAGAACACACTGCTCAATTGACATTAGACCACATTACGTTACGTCTATTATAACTGGGCCTTAAGCGCCAACTGAATAAAAGAATTAGAACTCGAGTTCGCGAACTATGAAATGAGGACCAATGATTTCAGTGCACGGACTTGAAAAAAATTTTTAGTGGTAGATTGGACTCAAAAAATGTAGTAGATTGAAATAAAATGTGGCAGATTTGATATTTCATAAACGTACTATATATGATATATTTTTTCATAAATTTCGCAAATTGTATTAACAGTTTTTCAATTAAGATGTATGTTGTTAAATAGCTCTTCATGAGTTTAATTTATAATAATTATAACATCTTGCATATTACCGCAGTTTACCTAAAATTTGTTATTTTTTTCGTGAATTCGGACGTTACTAAAAAAAGAAGTTCTTGTGAGACTAACACTCGAACTTAAAATATTTTTGCGAAATAGTCGATCGCACCTTGAAAGTCTATAGGAAAAAAATTGCAAATAAAATAAGTTAACAAAAAAAGCACACATCATCTCAAATATCTTTTTTTCTAAAGTAACAGTTAATAATTTCATTTTTCCATTGTAGTTAAATTGGGTAATTAACTAATTAAGTAATTGTGTAATTTAGTAATTAAAACCAAATTTCATATATTTTTCTTAAATTGCCTCAACCATTTTTTTATTATCTTTAGCCAATGCGTTCCATTTTTACTAAAATAAAAAGTTTATGAAACATTTACGAAAAAGAAAAACTTCATTTGTGAAACAGTGCATTTAATTTTGTTAAATTTTGTTCGTATAAGCTTATTATATAAAACTTTTATTTTGTTTAAATATTTATCTTCATATAATTTTGTTAATTCACTATTTCGTTAGGGCAGCATTGCAAGAATATATTATCGTAATGTCCTAAGATGTTAAATAAAATAAATAAACAAATAAAGTGCAGGCGATTTAATCATCATGACAAATGAATTGATGTATAAATTGATTAAATTAATAGAATTATAATATTTCTCTTAGATAATGGGTGTTGTGAATACTCCACCCTACAAAAATACTCCACTCCTACTTTTTGACATTTGAGAGGCTTCTCAACTTAGGTGTGAATGAAGCTCAAATTTAAAATCTCTGTTTAAGTGAGTACTCAAGAAAAGTTGAGGGTGGTAACTACGTGCTTTTTCTTGTAAGAAAGTTATATTTTTTCACAAAAATGAATTCAGAAATGTTTAATGAAAGTTTTTTTTTAGGATGAGGAATTTCTCGAAAACAATGTAGAAAAAACAAGAAAATATTATTTTGTAAGTGATGACGAATTTGCTGGTTTGTAGGTGAAGCATCCTTTTGTATTTGAGAAAAGCCAGACGCCTCAAATAAAGCAGAAGAAGAAAGAAGCTTAACTTCAAATAGAAGAACATCGCTTTTGAGAAAAAAAAAACGGGAGATCGGTGTCAAATCGCGACAAAAACGCGTAATATAAACACGGCCTTGCAGCTTAGTCCCATATTAGATAAGCAACCACCCGTGGTGGCTCACCGATTTTTTCGTCTTTTTTTTTTTTTGTAAAGAATACGATTCAAAGCAAACATGAAATTCGATCAAGCCGTTATTACTTTCTGTTCACGCATTGTTGATGAAAGTGAAAGAATAAGTGCGACAAACCAATGCGACAAATTATTTAACCTTTCTCCTCAGTTACCGCGCCCAAGAAGAGCAAAAATGAGAAAATCGGTGAGAGAAATCGGTGGCATATCGCCATGTCTAAAATGGGAAATAAGTTCTTTTTTTCAAATCGTAAGCTAGGACGTAAGGTTTAGAGTTGATCGTGGCTTTTCGGCTAGACTCACTTAAGAATTTTCTTTGACATTATTATCATAGAAACTGTAAGCCAAGGCGTTATGACATGTGCTTACAGGGTAATTAGTTACTGAGCAAGTTATGGCATTAATGACTTATTTTTTCCCTACTGGGTACTTGAATTATGCAATTTTATGTAGATTCAAGTTACATAAGTGGCGACCGTAGCCTAGTGGGTAGAGTGCGTGGCAAACCTCAGAGAGTAAAAATTGTGATGTAAAGCTTCTTGAGAACATAAGCCGTTTGGATCGGCATAAAACACGTAGGTCCAGTTCTCGGTCATTTGTGATCAAACATTTAATAACACGCACAACACAATTGATCAATAGAAGCTAGCTTAAAGTCCTTCCAAGGGCTGAAATGGCCAGTTTATTTATTTATTTTATATTTTTCAAGTTACATAAATCGTATATAATAGTGCATATAAAAATCAAATGCTAATACTAAAAAGTTTTTTTTTAATTAAATGAAAAACAAGCTTGATATAAGAAAATTTAAATCGAAATGACATATTCTTGAATCAGGAAAAATATTTGCTCGATACAAAATAATTATTTCTCTCCGTGTAACTTAACACTCTTTACCTAGAGAACTGCTGAAGCAAAGTTTGGCCACATTTTAGACGGACTTGCAGCACAAACATATTGTCATTGTATCGCTTAAATACTTTTTGAAGAGCTCGCCAGTGATGTGGTTTTCATTTTGCTAAAACTACCTAAAGTATGTGTAATAATCCCGTTTTGTCTCACTTTATCCCTTTAAAAAAATTCAAAGATTAAAATAAGAGATCCAGCGAAAAATCAAACTTCAAAAGAACTAACTTTTGTTTTTATATATCGAGCCATAACCTCCAAGAAAGTGTAACCAACACGAAATCCGAAATTCACTTTAAAGGGCGGGGTAAGGTTCTAAGCGCAAAGAGAGGCATATTTTCATGATTTTTGTTTAAGCGTTTAATAACGTTGGTTCATTTTTTTCATATACACTTTATAGTAAAACATCTGAAGTATCTTTGGAAAAATTTTTAATTAATCTATAGTAATAAAACTCATATTCTGTTTGTTTGTTTGTTTGTTTGGCCTTTATACAAATCTAAACGGCTGAACGAATTTTGCTCAAACGAGGTAAACATATTAAGTGCATCTCAACTTAAAATGTTACATAATTAGTTTTTGCCATGCCCCCTCTGAAATTTTTCAACTAACGGTAATTTTGTTATTATAAAACTTTTTACCACTGAAGAAAAGTACTTAATTTTAAAAATTTCTGTTATTTTGACATCAAAACCATTCACATTTCTTCAAAATTGGAGAAATTTTCAGTACAACGACTTTTTCATAAAACATCGTTGCCTAAGAATGAGAAAACAACGACATGAAAATCAAAGTTTGGTCTTTCGATGCAAATATCTCCGCTGTCCATTAATATATTTCATTCAATTTTTTTTTATTCAAAAGTTCAATAAAATCACTTTACAAAAATAGGTTGAACTGTACTGTTAAGTCAGTGTATATATGTTTTATGATTATGTCAAAAAAGGTCCAAAATATTGACTTTTTACTCAAAAAATGACTCAAAAATTGTTGTTTTTGCAAAAATGAAATAAAAAAAAATTGCACATCTGGCTAATTTTCATATGACATAGCATTTATTTGCAAAAATTCTTCCAGCTAAGCGCAAAAATTATTTTAGTGTTTTTGTCATCAAAACAACAAGGGTTTTTGTATTTTTTCGCGAATTTTTTTTTTCTAAAATGTTGTTTTTATATTTTTTACAAAAAAGTCAAGTCTCAAAAATAATTTATGTGAAAAAATTTCCGCAATATCTCTTTCCAATCAAAAGTTATGGCTGAAAATTTATTATTTCATACCAGACTATAATTAAAAATTAGTTTTGTGTTAAAATTCTCTATATAGTTGTGTGCCTATAGTAATTACGAACATTTTGGATTATATTAAATCTTCCTTATTATTATCTACTTAGTTTTTTGCCTCCCCACCCCCCGCCTTATTCCTGTTAAATTTGTTTTGTTGTGATGGGTTTATTTTTTCTTACTATTGTGTCACAGTTGTCACTTAGTTCTTTATCAATGGTTCTTTATATATACAACTTTATATGTTGTATATATATCACAATTTTATCGAAAAGATGACTGCGAATAAGAGTGCTGTAAAAGTTAATATTTTCATGTAATCAGTTTCAGGTATATGGCGATATAATAAAACATATGCGCATCTGGTCAGCACAATTATTTCATTAATTTTGATCTCTGTGTTAAATTCACAGATAGATGGCGTCACATTTTTAGAACTGTGGGTACTAACTAAACATACACCTTGCGGTGAATAGCTGAATAATGTTTTTTCAAAAGTTTCTTCAAATTTAACCCCGCACGTTTGGGATTACAGATAGGTGGCGCTATTTTCTGCTTACAGAACAATATCTGATGTTCTTTTGCAGCTAGCAGATAAGTTTTGCGAAATATTTTGTGAAAATGCTATTGCTACCAAACTTTTAAAAAGTAAAATAATGCAGTACTGCCAGTTTTTCCAGTCGCAGCGTCATCTAGCGTCATCAACACTTAAAAACATGGAATTGGATCAATTTAAATGTCCAGCTCACTTGCTGGACTTTTTGTTGTTTTTGCTTTGCTTGCAAATGCGATTATATGATCCTTATCTCCAATGAAAAAAACGCAGCTAATAGAAATTTTAGTAGGTACAATCATTTTTAGTACAACGAGTTTTCATAAAACATTGATAGCTAATAATGAGAAAAAAATTATGTGAAAATCAAAGCCAATAACTCCGCTGTTTTTAATATATTTCATTACATTTTTTTTTTTTTTGTTAAAAAATTGAATATGTTTTTTAATATAAATCTTTGTTTAGACGTTAAAATGTCCATACCTCAAGGACGCATTGAGTCCCACCATAATTTTTATTTTGTTGAAAAAGTAATTGTGCTTGCTTTAAGATTAAGTAAATATAAAAATTCTTTTTAATTTTTAAAATATGTTTTTCGTAGCCCTTCTTTGAATTCAATTAGCTCACCGCAAGAGATGGAACACCAACAACAAAAATTTTCCAAAACTTTTTTGGATTAATGCTCGTTCAATTACCTTTCTAACGGTAGCTTACAAATAAAATTCAACATGTTTTTCATTATTCCAGATTTTAAAAAACATTTAATCGAGAAGTGCATGTTAAAATGTTTATATAAATGACTCTCGAGTTACACCGGGTATATCAGCTAGTAATATCAATAAATAAGTCCGTCACAATATTATTAAATATTTTGACATAGCAAAAAATCTAACGCCTTCTCACCCTATTACGGCTTAAAAATCCCGCAAAAAGGCAAAATCCCATCACTGCGGTTAGTCAGCCAACAGTTTTGATGCAACTGCTAGCATGCTCGACACAAATGTTGCTCATACGGAATATGTTGCACCAGTAACAATAAAACATGTTCCAAGTTGCAACATGCTAATACCATACCAAAAATAACGAACTACTACGAAATATTTTGTTTATATGAGTATTATGTGTGTATATGTTGTTTTTATTATTATGGTTATGTTTATAAATATTCATCCTCAAAATATTGCTATTAGAAGGTTATCTTTGAGAAACTTCATGGTTTCTCTACGAAAATTGCTTTAAGACTAACGTAGATAGAGATCTTTAAAAAGAAATCGGAATGAAAAGTCTTTGATTTTGTGAAACAACCTATTTATAACAAGTTTGTGTTTAGAGCTGTGTTTGAAGAAATAGCAGTGGTTACTTTATTTAATAAAAAATTAAATTTCTATTATAATAACTGATTTAAATAAATTATTTTTTTATAAGATATCACTTATGCATTACAAAAAACCTAATGCATTAGATTAAGACAAATGTCAAATTTTCTTGCTAACATTTTGGAGGAGTATTTTTGTTTCATGCGAAAAATATTAGAGGCATCATTAATATCTCGGCATATTGTTTTCTTTTTCTGCATTTTAAAGTGCCCTAAATAATGCTCTAAAATTTTATGCTGGATTGAGATTTCATTATAAAATTCCACCCCTTTCATGTTTTTTTTTTTTTTGCAAAACAATCCAATCAAGTGTGCAAAAATTTTTTAAATATAAAATAAGTCATAAATATTGTTTATGGTGTTCATATCAAAAAATGATTTTAACAAATGGTAAAGCAACTGTCAGGTAAGTTTTCGTGTCAAAGGATGTTGGTTTATACATTGTTGTTGTTGTAGCTGTCATTTTATTGTTGTAGGTTTTGCGAAAATATTAAATGTGCGAGGCAAATATTAACTCAGATCACTATCAATGACAGGACATATCGTAAATAAAGGGTTGAATTGTTGTTGCTCAGCTCATGTATTCAATGGTGGAAATTTAAAGGTTTAATTTGAAGTAGAACTAAAGGGGAATTTAGCACACTTCACTATAGAAATATATTTTTTATAAATAAAAGGTTATTTAAAGAATATTTTGAATTGAACGTTAGCTCAAAATGGTCAAAGAATTTTTGGGATTTAATAGTGAATAATTTTTAAAGCTCAACCTCGTCACATTTTCTATTACAACTGGTTTCTTTGTCAATCCAAACAGCCTAGTAATGTCGCGCATGCGCCCATTTATAACTAAAATACAATGTTATAGAGACAGGTTTCACCCACCCAGCCGACAACACGTTGCGACATTGACTAATTTGTGTTAATTACCAGCAGAAGCCAGCCTTTAGCAATTTTTCTTTTATTTTATTATCTTGGAAGCGGTAATAAAATAAGAATATAATTTTTTTTTTATTATCTCTTATTAATACAGTGGAAACCACCTTCTGGACTTTGTTTCAGCTTACTAGTACAGTAATACCTCGATTTACGTTTTAATTCGTTCCTGAAAAAGTTAACGTAAATCGAAATTCAACTTTTCCATGTTGGTATGAAACTCAGTTTATTTAAGATTAAATCAGAACAAAAAATACAAAGTAAATCAGCAATATTTTTTAAAAATTAATAAAATAAGCAAAACATACACATTAGAAGAAAAAAAAATGTTCAAGAAATAAAGAACCCCGCCCTAACAGCCCTATTCTGGCAAAATAACAATAGTTAACCAGTATTTTCAATATTCCTATGTGTTTGTTTTATTTTTTGTTTTCAAATCAAAATTTGAAACTCAAAAAACAACATTTTTTAATGAAATTTGTCACTATCTGAAAAGCAGCTGACAATTTTTAAAAAAAAATTTATTATTTTTGAGCTTCAAATTTTTTTTTAAATCAAAAAATTACAACAAGCACATAGAAATATTAAAAATACAGGTTAACTTTTGTCATTTTGCCAGAATACGTCTGTAATTGTATGAAAATTGGGTTTCGGTCAAATTTGCTCATATTGCAGGATTTATTAGATCTTGGCATTCTGATTAAAAATAACTATGGGCACAAGGCTTCAAATTCTTTAGCCTAGGTATGTTGGAGCTTGGTACATAAGCTTGAATACCAAAAATCTGTTGTTTGAACAGTAATATGATATCACTGCCGGACTCTGACTTGATGAACTAGATTTTGATGAAATGAGTTTTAAAAATTTATTTATCCGCTTTTGAGGCAAAGACATAGTTTTCTCTGCTTAAAGGTCCTTGTTATATTGCAAGCTGAGGTTAATAGACCTCTTTGTTGATTCAACTTGTTCTTTGTCTTTGTCAAATTCTTCAAAAATACCGGTAGCCATTTTTATGCAGTCAAAGCTTTTGATAATTTTCGCACTGGAAATTGTAATGCTTGTTCAAAATCATCTTGGGTTAAAAGACTCGTCAATGCAAATAGTTCCGAGTTTGTCAACGGTTCATCACCGTGAAGCAGTAGCGTAACTCTATTTTGTACGCTCGCCCGCTTCTAAAAACGTCCTGCTATTTACTTTTAGAGTAAAACTATGTTATTACTAGGTTACTAGAGGCGTAGGAGAAAACCAGAAAGCTCTTGACAAAAAAAAAAGAGAGCACAAAGAGGCTTTTTTAATTCAATGGTCATATGATAATCATCATTTATTACAACAGTTATATTTTAAAAATATCTTATTTTGTAAATAAAGTTATATTTTATTTTAATAGAATTTGTTAAAAAAAGCAATAACGTAAAAAATACTATATATAATATATAATAAAATAAAAATATATATATATACAATATACAAATATAATAAAATTTGTAATATGTTATCACAAAGTAGGTAAAAAAAGAAAACACATTAATTATTTAAAAAAGTAAACAAACTTAAAGTTTGAATTAATGGGATCAATAATTTTTTTTGTTGATAATTTTTAAATGATAAGTTTAAGATGTTTAGTTTAAATGTTTTGTATTTGACGTTACCTGTTAACTAAAAAGTTTGCTAACGTCACAAAATATGACCAACTGAGTGATAAAATTAACATTAGTTGCTGACTTGCTGAAAATATGAAAGCAAACGGGCTAATCGACTCCGACCATAATCGAATTTTTCCAAACAAAGACGACTTTTGCTTAAAATAGTCGGTTTTTTTTGACATCGATTATTGCACCCTGAGAAATCGTATGTACGGGAATTACATTTTATTTCAGAACAAACGTCGCACAGCGTAACGTCCCCATTCTTGGCCAAAAAAGAAGGAGTGATCGTAGATCTATGAAAATTGGTACGAATATCTTTCATGTCAGAATTAAGAAATCTTGAAAAAGTTATAAAAACAGCGTCTTCAGTCTTGTCTCAAAACAGCAAAGTTTGCTACATAAATTTCTTTTCTGATTAATTATAATTTAGTATCTTTATTTGTATTTTTGAGAAGGTATGTTAGCATATAAGAAAAGATTTCTTGTGCATGCCGCAAATTAGAATATATGTATAACAACAAAACCCTTAAGAATTAAAATTAAAAATTAGAATTAAAATGGTATTTAAAATTGAATTGAAATTCAAATTGAAATAGATAACAACAGGTAATAACACATTTATAAGTTAACACATTTATGAGTTATATAACAACAAAACGCTTAAGAATTAAAATTAAAAATTAACTCAGCCTTGGAAAGTACCCCACACAAATTAACTACGTTTTTGTTTATATTTGTAAGCTTTTTTCATTACAGAAAGGAAATTTTAAAAATTGAGTTTTTTTGTGCTTGTAAATTAGTCAAACTTTTGAAAAAATCAACTGCCATACATCAAATATATCTCAAATTTTAACTAAACAGGTCACCATAAAAAATGTATATCTTCCGCATTAGCAAACATTTTTTGGATTTGGTGTAACGCAGTTCTAATGATGTTTTCGTGAAAAACTTATAGTCAATCTTTTCAAAATTATTTTTTAAGCACTTTTTAAAATTGAATATTTAGAAATTTGTAACCCGCTTTTAATGTTTACTTTTATGATAAGCTTTAATATTGTATTTTTAAAAATGCAACTTTAACGGCTTGTCATAACGAAACGATTACTACTATTAAAAAAATTAATTTTGATTTTTTTTACCCAAGATATTTTCTCTTGAAAGCTATAAAAATTTGTAAAACTCAAGCGTCGATATATTATGTTTTTGGCCGCTTTTTTTACACTGTGTGTCGTTCTTCACTTTAGTTATCAATTTCATCAAGGTACTTGAAAGCACCCCTTGCTTAGTTGCGCCCGCCCGCAACGCGGGCTTTGCGGGCCCGCTTTTTACGCCACTGAATCCAAGACTTCATTAACATCAGATTCGCAATTGTCACAAAGTCCAATACGCTGGGCCAAGTTTATGATTTCTGTGTTTAGCTCATTCAGATTTTCTTCGTCTACGCCTTCAGATGTGCATTCATGATGTGCTTTTTTAAACTGAGATCCAATTTTACTCATTTCACTTTTCGAGCTTATATAACACTTTATTTTAGCACAAATTTCGTAATGTAAGTGAACGAGTAGAAACATACATGTAGTACATACAACATATTACCAAACATGCAGATCAACTTGAAAAGGGACTTCCCCGTTTTTATTTCACATTTTCGTTCTTCTAAATAAACAACGTAAATCGAATGACGACGTTTGTCGAGTTTTGAAGGAATAATTTTTCATGACGTAAATCGAGTTTTCAAGAAAAAATTTTTGGCACGACGTAAATCGAGAAAACGTAATTATAGTCAACGTAGAACGAGGTATTACTGTAGATATAAATTATTTCCCTGACAATATTTCAATAGAATTTCAATTTATGCTGAAAATTAATACTATTGCTCTTAATTATGCGTGCACTTGTTCTGTGATTGTTTCGATTTCGCTGTTTGTTTGTAGTCTAGTGAAGCAAACATGTTGCGCCTGCGCAGCAACAGGTGCATTACTTATTGTACTATTTGTTTATTGTAAATGCTTTGTTGTTGGCGTTGCTTGTGGGTGAGATGTTGTGGCTTTGGTTTGTGAAATAAATTGCAGACATTTTTTACAAATTTTTAAAAATCGAAACTTGCAGAATTTTTAAAAAGCTTCTATAATTCATGTGTACATATTAAATAAGCTTGAAAGTATTTGTAAGCCGTTAAAATGTTTTTTAGTCCTTTAACCCTTATGTGAGAGACAACAAAAACACCTTCATTAGAGTGACAAGGTACCCGGGTACCTTCTCATAATTTATATAGAAAAATACCGTGTAAATGCTTTAATATTCAGCTAGATCGATGTCTCGTGAATTTTACTATTTAAAACATTTCAAAAATATATTTGCTAAAATGGTTTTTTATATTTTTTGGCAATATTTGTTTAATAAAAAAATATTAATACTATAACGCGCCGTTTATAGTGCCGACTTTCGACCGAACCGAGCCGAGCTGAAACTCAAAAATTCATTGGGGCAAAAGAGATGCATGACTTGCGTTCTCTATTGCTCCCATGCGATTTTGAGTTTCAGCTCGGATCGGCAAAGCAACAAGTTACCACTATAAACGCGCCCTTAGGCTGCCCGCAGAGTAAACGCCGAAGCAGACATTCAGTCAGGCGCAGGAAAACTATGTGAACAAGAGTGAACATCTCGTTTCTTCGCAGGGCACTCCCTGCGTCTGCCTGCCTGCCTACTTCGGAGCTTACTCTCAGGGCAGCCTTAGTGTTGCTATTTGCAGACATAATTACACAGCTTCTGCGTATTTTCTCGCCTTTGTCGACGTTGTTGTTATTGTCGATGCATCAGAATATTTTTGCAGGCTATCGCTGCTCTAGTACAGGGTAGCCCTTATTCGAAGAGCCCATCTGGCAACACTGTAACTTTCCGCAGTGATGCCAAATCGACTAATGACATACCGCGTTTGAAGCGTCATTCCAGGCAAATGTTTACAATGGAACAGTACACGCCACGCGAACGCTCTAAAATTGTTGAAATTTACATTCAACAAAACAAGTCAATAGTGAAAACTCAACTCAATGAGCGATGAAGCTCATTTTCAGTTGAACGGAACGGTAAACAAACAAAATTGCCGTATTTATGCCACTGAAAATCCACAAGAGATTCAAGAGGTACCTTTTCACGATGCAAAAGTCACTGTTTGGTGCGGCGTTTGTGCTAAAATGCTCATTGGGCCGTTCTTTTTCGAAGATGATAATGGCCACAGAGTTACTGTCAATCAGGAGCGTTATCGCAATTTGATAAACAATTTTTTCATGCCAATCGTTCGTCGAAAGCGTATCAGGCACTACTGGTTTCAACAAGACGGCGCGCCACCACACACAAGCCGCACTACAATCGATTTTTTGAAGCAATTGTTCCCTGGCCGTTTGATGTCAAAAAATGGTGATTTCGATTGGCCGCCAAGATCACCAGATTTAACGCCTCCAGACTTCTTTTTGTGGGGTTATTTGAAATCAAAGGCTTACGTCAACAAGCCAAAGACCCTAGAAGAGCTGAAAACCAACATCCGTCAAGAAATAACCGCCATTCCCATCGAAATGTTGAAGAAAACCATGGAAAATGCTGCAAAACGGGCACAATATGTCGCAGAGGCCAATGGCGACCATTTACGAGATATCATATTCAAGAAATAATGTAAGCAAATCTACTTGAACCCAATTAAATGATATTCATGACGAACAGACACAAAATTGTGGTTTCTTTGATTTATTTAAAAATAAAATGGTTGCGCTTCGAATATGGGCAACCTGTATGGTGCATGATCGTTAAAATGCGTGTAAATTCTTGCGCATGTAATATTCAGTTGAAATCAATTTCTAAAACTGTTGACATCGAAAACATTGTTTTTGTGTTATTTTTTGTATTATTTTGTGAAAATATTTTGTGAAGTGAGAATTAAAATACAACAACCAAAAAGTTGAAGAACATGAACGATATGAATGCTTCAAAAAGATCAAGAGTTTAACGTTTTAAAAAGTATCGAATAAGGACTAGCGGCTTCTGATACCGAAGAAGATTATATTCCACTAATAGACCAGACTGCTTCTGAAGTATCGGATATTGAACAAGATGGTGTAATCGAAATAGAGGGGGATCCATATGAATCGGATAAAAGTGTTGCGATAAAGTTAAGAACTTTTACTCATTCAAAAGATGGAACACAGTGGATACTTGATCCAATACACAAACAAAAACGATTGGTCGAAATATTATGTATTATCGAGGTTGTGCAACAAACTTCACCCAACTATATACAGCTAAAGAAATTTTCAAAACGATTTTATCTTCTGAAATGTGTGATACAATTTTGCGAGAAACAAAAAGAAAGAAGGAAAAGTTACTGAAAACTACAGCAATAAAAGAAAATTATCCAGATGCTAAAAAACGACCAAATGATAAAACATATACTACATACGCCATTCACTAACTCTAAATTAGATGCATATTTTGGTATAATCATTTGTTGTGGTGTAAATTTTTGAATCTTTGGTAAAAAATAAAATTTATAACTCCATTAAAACTAGATTATCTGAGATGCATAGATTTGTGTCAGGTATATCCACCTCTACTAATCTAACTCTTTTTACACACTTTCTGTCCAATAATATGGAAAAAGGTCATCAAGTCGACGTCATATTCACGGATTTCGCAAAGGCTTTCGATAGAGTTCAACACTCTGTTTTGATTAATAAGCTAAGTAGCCTCGGATTCCATTCCTCGCTACTTAGTATATGGTTAGAGAGCTACCTTGTTGGTCGTCAACAATATCTTAAAATTGGTAATAATTTATCTAAATACATTGACAATTATTCTGGGGTACCCCAAGGTAGCCACCTAGGTCCTCTGTTATTTGTTCTGTTTATCAATGATATTCCGAATTATGTTCGCTTTTCTGAGTGCCTGATGTATGCTGATGATGTAAAGATCTTAAGATGTGTGGACTCTCACAGAGACTCCCTATTGCTTCAACGTGACATGGATAGTCTTCAATTTTGGTGCGAGACCAATAAATTGCATTTTAATGTGTCTAAATGTAATGTAATGTCTTTTTCTATGAAGAATCAACTTTTCGAAGGTTCTTACGGTATTAATACGGTATTAATCGAGAGAGTTGACTTGAAGAAAGACTTAGGGGTTTTATTTGAGCGAAAGTTAAGCTTTGTCTAACATTTTGATGCTATTATATCAAAAGCGAATGCGATGATGGTTCTCCGATCCCTTTACCGTGAGAACCATTTTCTTTTCAATTGTAAGGTCGGTTTTAGAGTATAATTGTGTTATCTGGGACCCTCAATATTCTATACATATTAAAAGAATTGAAAATATTCAAAGGTGTTTCACTAGGTTTGCAATTCGCAAGCTCCACTGGGATTTTATGCCTTCCTATGAAGCGCGATGTGCTCTTCTTGGACTAAAGTCTTTGGAGTTCCGACGAAAGTATTTTCTCGCCTTATTTGCTCGGGATGTAGTGATGAATCATATTGATTGTGCACCACTTCTATCTCTTTTCAAATTTTATGCACCTGAAAGAAATTTTAGGCAGAGGCAATTGTTCTATATACCCTACAGAAGAACTAATTATGGCAAATGTGACCCGGTTTACAATATGACCAAAACGCTCAACATTATCTGAAGCTCGATTGAAATCACCCAAAATAGGGTAGCATTTAAAAACGATATCATGCTGAATTAGTTTTATAACCTACGATTAAATTATGTACTTACAGTAACTGTATAACAATAAATGTTAATAGTTGATTGAATAAATAAATAAATAAAAAAATAAATAAACAAATCTAATAGGGAGCATCTGACTGAATTGTGGAAAACAATATGATTTGCCTTCTATTCGTGCTAAATTGTCTCAGGAAAGATTCAAGCGCTTGCTACGCTCCATACGGTTTGACAACAGCTCTACTGCTGTTATTTGAGACATTTGGTAAAAAATTCAGAAGAGTAGATAGCTTATCTTAGTTAAAACAGAATTTCTTCTATTAATTTTTTTATTGTAATACAATTAAACAATTTTTTTTTAGTTTCAAACAAAAAAATATTTTAAATTTTTTAAAAAACAAAAAATAGTTTCGAAGAAGTTTCATACAAAACACAAAAAGCTCCCTGGTACCTCGTCACACCAATAAAGGTGTAAAAATATTTTTGGAAACCCCTCACACAACACAATTTGCTGATTTTGCTGTTATTGTAAAAAAAGTGCAGTTAATAGAAAATTAGGAGCTCTCATGAAGTTTCAGTAGTTAAACTTGGTCAGTAATAAAAAAATTCTTTGTTTTAAAATGCAAAAAGTACCCGGGTACCTCGTCCCTCTCATAAGAGTTAAACGCGTTAACAAAATAACGCATAAAACTTAAATATCAAATTTATTTCAGTATTTTAGGTTTTTCATCATAATAAAAAATGAACTAACTTCCACTAAAACTAGCGTCCACTTTAACTTTTGAGTTTTGTATTGATTTAGTATTGAAAGATATGGTGTCTGTAAATAAAAGAAATCTGCAGCGTATTACAATGATGAATGCCCTCACGATTCTCTCAGTCTATGTGACGTTGAAAATATTGTCTGCTGCCATGATAATACTTTTCACAATTAAATTTATACTGTCGTGAAGAGCTTTATTGTTCACACATCACTTCAGCAGTTATTGTCCTGAAACTATTCTAATGTGCAACTGTGGATGTTATACAAAATAAAGACGCAAACAAGTCACTCCAAATGCAATAAATTGTTGAGTAAATTGACGAAAACTAGGTTAAATTGAAGCTTCTCTCGTTTCGACGATGTATTCCAACAACTTGGTTACGAGAAGCAGCTATTACGTTCAAGATGTGATGGCAAAGAATGATGCTTCTATAGATTGATATGAATATCGTACAAGTAGGTGGCAGCCAAAGTTGTCGATATAATGAAAATGATGACAAAAACACAAACACAAAATGAAATTACTTTTGAAAACTTGCAAAAGTTAGCAACTCAGAAACTCCAACTCTAAACAACTCAACAAAAACAAAAACAACAACAACAGCAACAATAGTTTCAAAGGATATGCGGGTGAAAACTATACCACCCACAACTCACCATCCACCACTCACCAAAACTACTGACCTAGATACGTACACGTTTTGGAGCATCAACAAAAAAAAAATGTATGTAGTTAAAACAATACAAACAAACTGTCGAAAATAAAACAATAAATAAAAATGGCGCCAAACATAATGGTTGGGGCGTTGAATAGCTGGAAGCCATTAAAAGCGGAAAGCAGCTGTGAGTGAAACAAAGCGGGCGGTTTGAATGGTATGTGTAATGAAGAAGAAGAGGAAGGAGCAGGAGATGGATCAGCTGTCTGGCTGACTGTGTCTCTATAGTGGACAACAACAACAACAAAAACATTAATATATTTAAGCACAAAGTGGCGCCAAAAAGCCAAAAGCAACAAGCTGTAAAACGGATACAGATCCTGGATTCTGTACTCAGCAAAATTTATTGATTATTTCATTACTTTTTGTGTTATTTTTTGATTTGTTTATATTTTTTATTTTCATATCATTGTTTTTTTAACTACGCAGTTGAGATGAAAACTTTATGTGCGTAATGTTGTCTAAGTTATAGTTAAATGGAATTAATGTTGTTTTTTGTTGAGCAAATTTAGATGTTTTAGCATGTAAGACATTTGAATAATTAATCATAGACTGTAGACAGGAAGGCGTCGGAGAATATGTAGTTAGTAGCGAGGACATATGCTTGGAAGGTCGGTAACGATATGCGGTTGCGATATTAATATGATACTTACGAAATTGTGTGCGAAGATTTGGGAAGTTCAAGAAAAGTTTTTAGGTGCTAGTTGCGAATCTCAAGTGGATTTTTCTTCAACACGCTTTAAAATTTAATTTTATTTTTTCAACTTGTGTAATTCGAATATACTACATTCTCTCCAAATTTTCAACATTAATTGTAGTAAATAAGTAAGTAGAAAAGGAATTTCAACAATAACTGAAGAAAATGCTTTCTTTATAGACTGATGAAAAAAAGGTAGAGAAATCAAAGAAATCTCATTTAATTTAATAATTTTCAACGACGATTTTGCCCCAATTGATTAATTCCGAATAATAGAGGGTAATCCACTTGTATTGTAGTTAAATGTAAAAGTATTTGATGCAAATACGGTACGTTTTCAATTTAAATATTATGAATACTTTAAATGTAGTGCATCCGCATTTGATTTAAATTTGAGGAAATTAAAAAGGTATTGTAGGTACTTTTTATGTACTTTTTATGTTTACGATTTGAATAATTTGAATCCAGCTCCAAGGACCATGATGAATTGTCATGTCACTAAAGCGTGTGGCTCATAAGTGTAGGGTGTTTTAATTAGTGTGTTATGAGACTCACCTTTCCCCGGCGGGAAATCCCTTTCGCTTATCGAACAGAGAGGGGGCTTTCTCGCAAAGTGGAGCTTTTGCTGACCAGGATGAACTCGCTTATTACCTTTCCGATGATTCTTCCCAGTACGACCAAATAAGAAAAAGGTGATGTTTAATTTTAAATACAATTTAAAGTTTTATTGAGAAAACGGTGGTTGAGCCGAGCACGGTACCTTACTCTCAGGTCGTGTTAAAAAAGAGAGCTTAACCAGCAGAAAAAAAAAATACAATGCAAGTTCAGTTTTAGTTTTAATAAGAAGTACACTTTTGGGCAAAAGTTTGAAAATAGCAAAATAACACGACTTTAAGATAATAAAATGCACTTGCGACGTATACTCAAAAAAACCGTCGCGTCGACAGGAACACTAAATCAATTACAAGATATCACTTGAAAGAATTTATAGTTTTGATGACTTTCCTTTCCTTTCCTTTCATCAGCCATACAATGCAAATGGTCGTTGAGACCATAAATTCTTGCTAGCATTATCTCAAACATAGAAAAGATTTTGAGACGAATCAAAATGGGTTTTCATCAAAATGCTTCAAAATCAAAATGCTTCATTAAGTCATTTCGAAAAATTCGATCCCTCGCTTAAATATGCCCTAACATATAACCAAAAACGGCATTGTTTGAATTTTTTTTTGTTACAATACCTCAATAACCAGATGTGATAGGCCAAATCTGAAATCCAGATTAAGACTACATGAAATTCAACAAAATATTCAATTTTATGTGTCCCTACTGTTTCCAATGCTTTAATAACTTTTTTTAAAACTGAACGCAGACTTTTTGGTTGCTATATTTATTAACCTATTGCTCCCGTTATCTCAAAAATGGAAAGAAAATTCTGGATTTTTGTTTTTGCTTTTAAACATAAGAATGTAAAGAATAAAACGCGAATTAAAAATTCATATTCTTAAAACCGGTAGACGATTTATACGCTTCCAACGATACCTCATTTGCCAAATTATAATAAGTAGTTTAGAAGTAAGAGTGGAACAGATGAACATACATACACACATACCGCTCAAACACATATACCGCTCTTTTGCCTCGCCGTAGTCGGGTAAAAAATAGTTTAATGCTATTATCATTATGCTAATATTAGCGCATTTCATTTAATTAAAAGTGCATTTCAAAAAGTCACACCATTCTTTAATTAAATTTAGCGCGTAGTTAAATTAAATTTGCTTCACCTCAATTTAATTTGGTTTTACTTTAACTTAAGGATTTTTGCATTTAAATCACATGCCAAAGTCCTTTCATATTTGAAACAAAGTACGTTATAATTAAATAAATACATTTGCCATAAATGTCCGTTTAAGGATAATCGTACTAAAGAGCCCCTTTGATTTTTTGGCTCAATGTAGGTTGAATAATTGAATCAAAATTGAAGTTGAAGAAATTAATGAATTTTTTAACACATTTTTTTAACACAACACTAGACTGTATCGACTTGTAAAGGAAAAATCTGACCCCCAATTCCGGTAATAAAATTAAATAGCATATAAAAAATTCTTTCGATTGGTATACTTGTTTTTTGGTCTGAACCAATTTTGGCGTCCCCCGAATTGCATTTTTGTTTCTTTTTGAGCAACTTTTGTACTAGAGACCCATTAATGGTTGATTTAAAAAAAACCAAGCTCATCAATCAATACCTTGGATATAAAAACATAGAACTGCAAATGTTCATCCCATTTGACAAATGCCTTAACGAGATTTGATGGGTTTTTCAAAAAGAATCTGCTAGTTTTTAATGTAATTATAACTTTTTGTTAATTATATGAAAGTTTATTAGCCAGGAACCGAAAATAACACTTATTTCCGAAATTTCTATTCAAAAAGTTAAATGTTAAGAGTAAGTATATTCGATATTTGAATATAGCAATGTGATGCTTGTAAGCTTAGGAATAATAATCTTTAATGATTTAATTTTTTTGAATTTTTTAAAAAAGTTAATAAATAATCGTTATTTTTTGACCACATTTATTTCGATCATAAATAAAAGTTTAAATTTTACTAAAGTTTTTTCTAAATGACCTAAATGAACTATCAAATATTTAGAATTTGTATTTAAATCATATAAAATCAACATTTAAATTTTACTTTTATTTTTTCAATCAAAAGTAAAAGTCATATTTTAATTCTTATATCATCTGCTTGTAGCCACTGTCTCGGTCGTTTGCGAAATGAATGAAAACACAATTTGCAAAGATTAGCAAAAAAGCGATGTCATTTATATAACGAAAAGCAAGTATATGAAGAACGGCAGTAATATTTTTTTCTCTTTCCAAAAATATTACGAATAGGCGTAAATGAATAAAAATTATTAACTATATGATAAATTTAATTATATACATAATTATAATTAATTAAAAATAACTAATAATAATTAATAATAATCAATAATAATTAATAATAATTAATAATAATAAATAAAAATTAATAATAATTAATAATAATTACAAATAATTAATAAAAATTAATAATAATTAATAGTAATTTATAATAATTAATTAATAATTAATAATAGTTAATGAGTAATTAATTAAATATTAACTTAATAAAGTTTTTATTGCTAAAGATCAAAAATAAAAATTATATCTTATTTCAATAGAAAAGTCATTAAGCAACATATTGTTTTTTTTTATATCGAAAAATTTTTTAAATTAAATAAAGGTAAAATTTTAAATTTTATTATTGATTAAAAAAATAAAAGTAAAATTTTAACTTATATTTTGGACCGAAAATAATAAAAGTTAAATTTTAACTTACATTTTTGATCAAAAAATATAAGTCAAATTTTAACTTTCATTTTTGATCGAAATAAAATCGGTCAAAAAATAACGACTATTTGTTGACTTTTTGGAAAAAAATCATAACCGTTACGCACCCTGCTTTTAACACTTTTGGGTTTATTTTAGTTTATGGGAAGTTTTACCTAATTTTGTCAAAATTTTAGGAGTTTTTTAAGTAAGGATTGTGAAAAAAGAGTTAGAGTTATTTGAATAAATATTTTTCATTGTAAAATATATGTATTCAAATTAACAAAAAAAAAATTTCGTGACGTCACTTTCGCGTCACACGTGCGTAGCAGTATAATGAAGCAGTAAAAAAATAAAAAAATGGTGTGCAGGATATCTCGAATTTGGCTTATCTGAAAAAATATTTGGTAAGAGTTTAAACCTAATGTGAGGGGCTGACTAAGATTTTTTCAACAAAATTATTTAGAAACAAAATGGCGGCTATGCAAAGTTAAATAAAAAAGCCTAACATTTTAGGACAAAAGTAGCAGTAGAAATTTTTAGAGGACTTTAAAAAAAAAACTTCAAGTCAGCCCCTCAAAAATATATGTTTTAATTACTCACCAATTTGAAGTAAATCGGTATAATAGTCTTGCACACGAATTTTTAAAAAATCTGTTTCCAGAAAAACGCGTAACGTGGAAGTGACGCAGGGCCGTAATCAGGATGTACCCATGGGGGGCTTGGATGAATTTTTTTTAAACTAAAAAATTAAAATATGCAAGTATTTGCTTTATTTCATTTAAAAGTTAAGTTATTTATGTTTTATATATGTATATTAAGGTGCCTCGACTGGTGCGGGGATAGCTTCATTTGTACCTCTCTAAAAATCAACCTTGGTCTATGTTATAGCGATTCTTAAAATATTTTGGCTGTCACTATAATCGCCAGTGAGCTCTAACGCATTTTGCAAAGACCTCAAAAAAACCATAATTTCTTAAATATTTTAGCTGGTATAAAGTTTGTAAGAACAATTAACTGCCAGAAGTTAAAGGCCGGGAAAACCTCTTCCAATCTTCATAAAAAATTAAAAGTTTTGAAATAGGATTAAAGATTGTTGTTCGTAAATTTTTTTGAATTTTTTTAGAGCTATTTTCACTAAAATTAAGAAAATTTCATTATTTTTAATGCGATCTTCACTTTCAAGATATCTTTGGAAAGGTTTTAATTTTTTATATAAAATTATATTATAAAATAAAAATTGAAAGTTTTCTATATGACCTTGCAATATATTATCTTGATTTTCTATGATTTAAATGGAAATTCTAAATGTTTGATAGTTTAAACCATTCTTGATTTTAAATACAAATTCTAGTTGTTTAATAGTTACGCGCTAAAATACGCTTGCATACGGCGATCACGGCTCGGGCTCGATTCCCACAGTCATCACAAAGATTTCTGATGAAGCCTGTAGCAGGGACGAAATTGCAATAAAATCAGCTAGTGATGTTTTCCTTTTCATATTGAAAAGTTACCTCAGAGGATATTTTTAAGTATATTGAATCAATCGATGAGGATTTTAGCGCTGGACCAGATGGAATTCCTGCCGCAGTGTTAAAACAATGCGGCTCCGTTTTGTGTCAGCCTCTCTCGTTACTTTTTAATAAATCAATTAATGAAAGTAATTTTCCTCTTTTTTGGAAAAAATCTTATATCAGTCCTATTTACAAAAAAGGTTGCAGGAACGACGTCACTAATTATAGGCCTATCGCTAAATTGTCTTCGATTCCTAAACTTTTTGAGCGAATAGTGTACGATCGAGTGAAAATTCACTGTGGGCAAGTCATGACAACTCGTCAGCATGGTTTTGTTACTGGCAGATCCACTGTGTCTAATCTCCTTGATTTCACTACATTCTGCTTAAAATCTATTGATTCTGGTAGCCAGGTCGATTGTATTTACACTGATTTTAGCAAAGCTTTTGATAAATTACCACATAATCTAATTTTATTTAAACTTAAATTAATGGGATTTCCACAATATTTTGTAAACTGGATCAAATCGTATTTGATGGAGCGATCTTATCAAATACGGTTCCGAGGCGTGTTGTCTTCTGAAATTCTGAACCTGAGAATCGGGTGTTCCTCAAGGAAGCCACCTGGGCCCACTTCTGTTTATTTTGGCAATTAATGATGTTACCCACGTCATTAAACACTCTCATTTGCTTATTTATGCAGATGATATGAAAATATACAGAACAATTGATTCTAATGACAATTCAGACCTGCTCCAGTCAGACTTGAACTCCTTTGAGGTTTGGTGTTCTAAAAATAACATGTTTTTAAATCCAGATAAATGCCAAACTATGACCTTTTCGCGTAAAAGGAACAATTTTATTTTTGATTACAAAATTAAAGATACTGCTTTAAGTCGTGTAACTACCGTCAAAGACCTTGGTATATGCATGGATTCTAAATTGTCGTTTAACATGCATATTGATAGAATTTGTAAAAAAGCGTCTTCTATGCTTAGTTTTATAAAACGGTGGGCCAAAGAGTTTGATAGCTTAATAACAACTACAACTCTGTATTATTCAATCGTGCGTCCTCACTTGGAGTACGCAAGTCAAGTATAGTCCCCACATTACAATGTGCATGTTGATCGAATAGAAAGAATTCAAAAACGTTTTGTTCGGTTTGCTCTAAGAGGCTTGAGTGGAACTGACACATTTAACCTTCCTCCATATGAGGATCGTTTAAAATTATTAAAGATGCAATCTTTAAGTGAGAGAAGAAAATCTGCTGATATCGTCTACTTACACCAACTCATAACTGGTGTATTCGACTCTACAGAGCTTCTTTCTTTTATAAATTTTAACACTAACTATAGAAGCAGCAGAAACTCTAACAACTTGATTTATTTACCATTTAGTAGAACAAATTATATGTTAACTGCTCCATTAAATCGCATGAGTACCTTTGTTAACAACTGTAACGTGTTTGATGTTAACTTGTCGAAAGGTCAACTCAAAAGTAGATTGAAAACTAATGTATGATTAGATCTATGTAAGCGCATGGTTAGTTGTTATGTCTTGTGTTGTCCCTGAGCCCAACCCATATTATGGTGGGTAAATTTTGCTCCCTTTTGGTTTTTTATTGGACCACTTTTATCGATATCTTTGAGTTATTTCAATGATATTGGATTGGTTCTTAAAATGATCTATTGCGGAGAAAGTGTGAAAAAGCTGTAGTAGCTGAACTCTATTGTTATTGTTGTTGTTGTTTCTTTGGAAAAAATTCAGTAGAGCACTTAATTGTTCTAGCCTGACCTAAAGCTCAATAAACAATTTTAAACTATCAAACAACTAGAATTTGTATTTAAAATCAAGAAGGATTTAAGCTATCAAACATTAAGATATATTTCATCTTTCCAAAACAGTTTTTAAATCGAAAATCGGTTGAAAAATCGCTGAGTTGCTGATTGCGTAATGTGTCAAGTACCAAAAAATCGGGTTTTTAACGGTTAAACTAAATTTTGGGGGTGTATTAACAATTTCAAATATGGTTTCGTATTGTACTTGACCTGACCTATAACCTAGACTATGTCACTTAAAAAAGTGTAGAAGTACATTTCCACTGTAGCACTGTGTAATTAATTATCATAATAATCTAAATACTATAAGAGTGAAATTCAAAAATATTAATTCAGAAATATTGCCTTCAAATCGATAAACTTGGATCTGAAATATCCAGAGATAAAAAATGAACGATCGCAGATCTGTAAACTCTTGAATTACAAAATCTTAAAGTACTACTAAAACTTATAGTAAATACATCACTTTTTGGCTCACTCTTTCAAAAAATGCGTATTCTCACGAATTTCAAAAATTTTTTCCTAAAATCTGTTCAAAATATCGTCCTGAAAAATAGAATTGTAGCGACAAACTCCAGCTACAAAACCATGGGTGCTGAAATTTATCATTTGGTGGCTGAAGTATACTTTAAAATCTCTCGAATTAGAGAGGTTTTTTCAGAACACATATTTCATTCTTGTTGGCTTTACTGTTATCATCACTACCATCACCTACAACTGCCGATTTTAAGGGTAGTGATGACAGTACTGTACCGATAAATAACGATACTTTAGTTTTTACCATTTTTTTTTAGACGATTCAACTCATAACACAGACTTTTACACGTAAACGCAACTTCTATATATGTATATGACTTGCAACTTGTCTATGACTTGTTAAGTTTTTAGAACGTATAAAAGTGATTCAATGAAATAATTGCTAAAGTGCATTAATTTGTGTTAATATGTCGAACCTCTGGGGGATTTGAACCCCAAAAACACCCTTGTCTACGGCCCTGAAGGGACGTCAAGAAAATCATTTTATTTTTGTAAATTTCAATATTTCTGTAAAACAATATTTACTCAAATATCACTAACCGTTTTTTTTACAATTCTTACTTAAAAAAACTCCTATAATTTCGACAAAATTAGGTAAAATGTCAAAATAAGAACAATTATATTTCATAGATCCTGTAAAGAACTCAAAATTAATTGTTATTTCGAATTTCAGCCTTTTCGAGTGGCATTCCGAAATAGAAAACATGATTCCTTTTCTTCCTTCTGCTCTGACGCCTCCATGACGAGCTTAACATGCCTCTGAGTCTTCTGAAAGTAGCAAGGTAACTGTCGAATTTCGGCATCATCCATCATTTACAGTCCTGGTTTAAAAAAAAAAAAATCGACGGGCCTTGTTACCATCGTTTGTGGTCCAGATTTAACATAGCCCACGCTAACTGAAAGTGATTTTTTCAATTTCTTTTAGTTTTGCTGTTTTCTATTTTGTTTGATCATTGTATTTTCACCTGATGCAAATCCCTTTTAAAAACTCTAAATTATATGCAATATTTATACAACCTTTTGGGTAATATAGTAAATTTGCCTAGAGCACTTAAATCAATTTTAATCGACTCCAAATCAACTTTTTTTTCAATGCTATTTTTGCTGGTTTCTCCTATCTGGAGTGAACGCTGTCGACAAGTAAACATTTTTTTGGAAAATTGACAATAGATCTTTTTTATACTTATGACCACGAATCTAACACTGTGCGAAGTTGCAAAAATTAAAATCATTTTTAATGACAGAAGAAGTGAATACAAGTGAAGTGATAGTGAAAGTAGATGTATCCATAAACTTCGATAAACAAGCTAATATCATATGTGACTCATATTACTATAACAACTTTTTCGTATTACTGTTAGAAGCTGCATTGACTACGAAAGTATCTAAGGAAGATAACTTTGTGCACGTTTTTGAGAAAATAATTTAGTTAGAGGAAAATTGATTTAAGAAAAATATATTTACAAAATAAAGTTTTGTATAATAAGTCGTATTTGTTTTAATATTTTTCAATAAAAAATAAAACTAAATAAAACCAACTTAAAGTTCTTTTTATTTCAAAATGTGGCTAGGATTCAGCTGGATTTCATAATCCTAATGATTTTACATGGTCTCGTAGTAAATTAACACAATAATGATTACATCATAATGATTGTACATGATTTCATTATAATTCAGCATGAAAATATATTGCGATTTTTACATGAAAATCACAATGATCTTACTATAAATCTCTATGAAGCAAAATCATTGGGGAAACATGTAAAGTCATTATGTTTCTAGTTGATTTTACAATGCTTTTTTTTGTGTGCATGCTAAAGTATGTATATTGATCTTCTTTGAGAATATTTTGAAAAACAATAAAATCATTTTCAATTGTAAACATTTGTTTTTTCATTGTTATACCAAAAATATACACAGCAACAACCGTACACTCAAAATAAATTATTGAAATTTTTAGAAATTTTCCCACACCGTTGCATTCAAATCGAAGTGGCACCGCATTGTCAATACAAAAGCAATCCTTGCCATCCTTTTGCTAACGCATTGCTTACAAACACTATCGTCACATGCAGTGCTTCGCAAACAATAAAAACTAACAACCGCCATAGAAATTAATTTTTAAAGTTTCCTCAAACAACCAGCATTCATTCAGATTTCTTAACTTGATTCCTTGTTCTGTCAACAAAGAAATAAACAATTTTTTATTCATGTGTTTCCATGACTTTTATTTACCTTTACCGTCATACTTTCTTGCATTGTTAGCAATGCATGGTTTTAGCTGCTGTTCTTTCTTTGTTGCAATGCCTTTTTACTACAAAACAACTGCCAATACTTCACATTGATGAAAAAAAAATCCACTTAATAGAGTTTAAGATTTTTATGGAGTCAAATTATTGCGGGAAAGTCTCACTCTTTAGCACAATCGTTAGGATATCCGTCATAAAAAATGCACTCACCTTGTAACCTTGACTGTTTCACGGTTTAGTTTTTCCATGGTTACTTAAGTTGCATTGCATTTTTTCGTAGCATTTCCTATAAAAATGAATTTGGAATAACTACATCAGCCTATAACTTGGTATTAAACTGTCACTATAGACTGGCAGAGAACAATTTATGCCCTTTACTAATGAGTTTTTACGGACAATAAGGACCCTGCTTTTGTATTTCCTGCAAAAAACATGGAAAATCCAAACAATTTTGCAATTTATGCAAGTTTATGATAGAGTGCCTAATATTGACCCAGTGGACAGCTACCTAGATACACCACATGCACATATTCAATTACATCATTAGATAGTCCTGCCCGTTGTCGAGTCGCTTTTAAATGCAATCCCCTCCGTAGCGCATTTAACACTTTGTAAGCCACAAAGTATGCAAGCAAAATTGCAACGATTACATTTTTTCCTAGTTCACTGTCCAGATGGTCAGCACAACAAAAACAACAACTTTACAATAGCTGAATGCAAATAATGCATCCGGTTTTAGCATGCAAATTTCGACACTTAGCTATTTTTTTTTTTGTATAATTTATATAATTTTATTTTGCTATCAATGCCTGACAGTTGGCAGATCTGCATAAATTTTGGTATTTTTGTTTTTTTCTATTCAACTTTAATTAATGACTGTGATTTTGTTGGTTTTGTGTATGTTTGTTTCGAATGGTTTTTTGTTTTGTGGAGTGAGCATCACAAATTGCAGCTCAAGGAGCACTACCAAAACAGTAAACGTTCAACAAAGAATGTCCTTTTATTAAACTAGTCATTATTCATTTTTGCAGTATTGCTACCGAGGGATAGAGCGGAGAAGATCTCTTAATTCGATTTCGATTGTTTTATTTATTTATTTATTTTATGCTAAGCCCTAAGGCGCTATTGCATTTCAAAAATAAAACAATTCATTATTAAACTTCATTTATAATTCATTATACATTTTAAATATTCATTTTAGGAATTACAATTTAATTTATAAGAATGAAGACAAATATGATGTTAAGTTGTATATTCCGGATCACATCTTGATAGTAAATAGATCGATTGATTGAGCAGTGCTCACATATAAAGGCTGATAATAACCCAGTAGTTCCAGTCTTGAAGAAATCTCAATTGAATCATGTACGATTTTTCTTGATCCTTGACGAAACATGCTGATTTGGCCATACATTTGATTGACGAAAATTTCATATAAATGTTCCAAATTCGTGCAAGACGCAATGCAGAAACGTCGGTATTTATCATGCATGAACCCAATATCGAAATATTGAGGAAGTTTCGTTAACGATAAGTAGACAAATATATAAAGAAAATTCGTCAAGGAATTAAAATCGAAACGTGCTTCTGGACCGAATTCAACGTCGTGCGATATATTTGCACGTTGTCCAAGCCCACTTCTTTACCATTGCCTTGATGCCACACAGAACCTCACGTTGTAGTGATAATTCGTTCTTTAGTCGTACGTTAAAGTTGTGGAATAGTCTTCCTGCGAGCGAGTGTTTCCCGTCAATTTTGAGCTGTGTAAATTTAAAACAAACCTTCACCGAAACTACTCCATCTTTTCAACCTCTAACTAACTATCACGCATCTTCCAAATAAACATAATGCTCATATATTTATACACACTAAAAAATTTCAAAAATAAATTCACACCGGTGAGCGGATATTTACATTTTTTACACCGAACGGTGTTAATTTACACCGCTTTCTCGGTGTAAAATGACGAACTTATCCGATCGGTGTGAGATAAGAAAAGCAAAGGAGAAAAGCAATATTGAAATCACATTCTCATTGATAAACAAATTAAAAATTTAAATTTCTGAATTGAAATTGTTCAGTTTAATTTTGAAAATCTTGATTTAAGACCTAAATGTAATTTTCGCAACACAAAATAGACCCTAAAAAATTAAATAAGCCCCAAAAAATGTCTATACCTTTTTGGGTGCTATTTTTTAGGGATATGGTAGTGTTTTATTTTGGTAAAAAATTTATTTTATATTATATGCACATATAGTTTTTGGTTTTGATATTTTGAAGTTTTATTTTATAACACATTTACATTTATTATTCGTCTTTACAAATTGAAATATAATTTTATAAAAAAAATTTTTTTTAACATACATTTTTTATCTGTGACTTTTTTTTATGATTATAAATAATAATTAGAATTAAACGTAAAGTATAAAAAATGAAACAAGTAAATATTTGAACAATTTGTCGACACTACAAATACTCCCCCTCCAATTGAACACTTATATAATATGAAAAGAAACTTTCTTTTTAAAAGAATTGTTTGAAGGAGTAGAATTGTGTATTTCTGTTTTTGAATTAGTGTATGCTGGTTTGAGATGATCAATAGAGACAGATTTTATTGTGTTACCGTATTGAATTTGAAATGTTTTCTCGTGTTTAGAAATTACTTTAAAAGGACCTTCAAATGGTTGTTGAAGTCCAGATAAACGATTTATTTTTACAAAAACATATTCACAAGTACTCAGCGATTTTGGAACATAACTTTTGTCATTATTATGATGAAAAATTTTTGAACGAATGTGGGAAAAATGTTCTCTTAATTTTTGAAGAGTATGATCCGTGTTTATATTATCATTATTTGGAACAACTAATTCCCCTGGTAACTTTAAAGATTGACCGTAAACCAACTCTGCAGAAGAACAATTTAAATCTTCTTTTATTGCAGTTCGTAAGCCAAGAAGTATCCAAGGTAAAAGTTCTGACCAATGTACGGAATCTTCTGAACATACAATAGATGTCTTGAGTTGTCGATGAAAACGTTCTATCATCCCGTTTGATTGTGGATGAAATGACGATGTGTGAATTTTGTGTGCACCTAGTAATTTTGTTAATTCACTGAATAATTTTGATGTAAATTGAGTGCCTTGATCGACAGTAATAGTAAGGCCTTTTCCACATGGAGAAATTGAAAACTAATGCAACTGCAACTCAACAGCTTAAAAAGTTTCAAAACACTTAAATTTTAAACTGAACTGCAATTTACGCTTTCAGATGAGGAAGTCACGTCGCAATGCAACTTGGAAAAATTCACAACAACACAAACACTTATTTAATGGAAGCTTTGTTAAATAGATATAAAAAATAAATTGAGGATAAAAAAGGATATTTCTCCACTTCCTGCATTTATTTCATATTTATTAACTGATTAATTATTTTCGTAGCACACAACACATATCGCAAACGTAACAAATCGCCGATTCAAATTGCAGCAAGCCGTGTTGCATGGAACTGGTTGCGAATGTGTTGCCAACTTGTTGAGTACAAGTTGTTTCATGTGAAGGTTTCGGTATAAATACATTGGTTAGCAACTTTTGTTGCAGTTGCATTAGTTTTCAATTTCTCCATGTGGAAAAGGCCTAAGAGGAACACCAAAACGTGGAACATAATTTTGAACGAAAGTATTTGCTACAGTTTGTGCCAAGATATTTTTTAGAGGGTATACTTCTGGCCAACGCGTATTTCTATCTATGATTGTTAGCATATATCGAAAATCATTTGATATAGGTAGTGGTCCCACTAGATCCATATGAATATGTTCAAATCTGCCTGGTGGAATTTCGATTTTTTGGATAGGTGTTTTTGTGTATACATTAATTTTGGATTTTTGACAGTTAATACAACTTGATGACCAATCATTTATTTCTTTTCGCATATTAGGCCAAAAGTATTTTGATCGTATTAATCGTCTAGTGGCTCGTACACCAGGATGAGACAATGAATGAATTTTGTCAAATATACTCTTTCGCATGGAAGTTGGAACGAAGGGTCGTGTAGAGTGACTAGAAATGTCACACCAAATTTTAATATTTAAAATAGGAATTAGAACTTCTTTTAAATTGCATTTAGAATTTGGAGATTTAATTAGAATTTGTAGAGTCTCGTCTGTTTGTTGTTCTTTGTGTAGTGTTTGAAAATTTATATCTTGTGAAGATATCGCGTCAATTTCTGGAATGCGAGAAAGTGTGTCTGCAACTATGTTTTGTTTTCCAGAAATGTATTGTATGTTGTTTGTGAATTGAGCTATGTATTCTAAATGTCGTGTTTGTCGGGGTGATCTATCAGTTTTTGAATTTATAATAAATGTCAATGGTTTGTGATCAGTGTATATAATAAATTGCCTTCCTTCTAAAAAATGTCTAAAATGTTTGACAGCGCGGTAAATTCCTAAAAGTTCTCTATCAAAGGTTGAATACTTTATTTCTGTGGGACTAAGTTTTTGAGAAAAATATGCTAGAGGTTCCCAACTATCTCTTGTGGATTGTTGTAGAACAGCTCCAATAGCGACGTTTGATGCATCCACTGCTAGAGATAATTTTGCATATTTATTGAAATGTGTGAGAAGAGTATTTTTGGCAAAAAGAGAGCGAACTTTCTCAAATGCAATTGCTGATTTTTCAGTCCAAGTTAATTGTTTAGTTTTATATTTGGATGCAGATGTTAGCATTTCGTGCAGAGAACTTAGTTCTGCAGCTAACATCGGGATGTAACTCGGGATGTTAATGATTAGAAAAAAATTAATTAAGTTCATTAATATTATTTAAGTTTAAATTTAAAAGTTAAATTGTTGATTAATTGTTAGTTAAGAGCAAAGTGCATAATAAAATTTAATATATGTGTAATATGCAATGATAATATTTGTAATGATAATATAAATAGTAATAAATAATAAATCATAAATAATATTATTTAAACTTATCTTGCAGTTTGTTGTTGATGTTAGGTTGTTCTTGTTTTGTAGTTGGTAGCGACTTGTATGGTTGGTGCTTCCGTAGACAAACGGCGGTATTTGATGATGATGTTGGTTTTTCACATAAATTTTTGAAGAAGTTGTTGAAATTTACTGTTGTTATTTTTGTGCTTGTTTGTGTTTTTGTTGCTGCTGTTATTGTTGTTTCGACTGGTATTGTCGCTGGTGATGATTTGTTATTGAAGGGGGAAGTTGGTACGTTTTGATAATGTCGCTTCAATTGGATATTTTCGTTTCCGATAATTGTGAACAATACAAATTGGTGGTGTGGGCGTTGAGAAATCTAAGAGTTATTTATAGTTGGACGTGGTAGAGGAAGAATAGCTGTCTTTTATTCAGTCAGCAGAATAATATGCACGTAGGATCGTTGCAGCAAGGTCGTTGCAGGATCGTTGCAGGATCGCCAATTATGGTAGTGTTTTATTTTGGTAAAAAATTTATTTTATATTATATGCACATATAATTTTTGATTTTGATATTTTGAAGTTTTATTTTATAACACATTTACATTTATTATTCGTCTTTACAAATTGAAATATAATTTTATAATAAAAATTTTTTTTATTGTAACATACATTTTTTATCTGTGACTTTTTTTTATGATTATAAATAATAATTAGAATTAAACGTAAAGTATAAAAAATGAAACAAGTAAATATTTTAACAATTTGTCGACACTACAGGGACTATTTCATAAATTTTGTGAAATATGTAACGGTCAGCTTCTTCAACCTTAATGAGCGGTAGCGGTCAGCACGTACTGGCAAGGGTCTAGCTCGTCGACAACCGGGCGGGGTATTTGCTACTTCATTAAGCAAAACCGCTAACAAAAAAAATACTACGTGCTTCTTGATTCCACTCATAAGTTCGTGACTTTGACGTGAGTTCAGTTAGTGGAGCAGTTAGTGAGGCATAATTGCTTATAAATCGACGATACCAACCTACAAGGCCAAGAAAGCTACGCAATTCCCGAACACTTCCAGGTGGTTTTATGTTCATTATAGCTGAAACCTTTTCAGGATCAGGCTTTATTACTCCGTCACCTATGAGGTAACCTAAATAACGCACTTCACGCATGCAAAACTTACATTTTAAAATATTTACGGTCAAACCAGCTTTACGAAGAAGTTGTGCAACTTCAAGTAATAACTCAAGATGTTTTTCGAAATTTTCTGAAACCAACAATAGATCATCTAAATATACAAACACGCAATCCTTTAGATGCGGTGGTACAATGAAATCCATAAGTCTACTCATTGTCATCGGAGCATTACATAACCCGAAAGGCATTACACAAAACCTATAAAGAGGTCGGTTAGGAACTGTAAATGCAGTCATATCACGCGAAGCCTCGTCAAGTTCTATTTGCCAAAAGGCATGCTTTAAGTCCAAGGACGAAATATATTTTGCTTTAGGCAAGCGACTAAAAATACCATTTATTTTCGGCAACGGAAACGCATCCTTGACGGTAACACTATTTAGCTTACGAGAATCGAGACACAACCGCAATTTGTTTTCTTTAGCAATTAAGGTAACTGGACTACTCCAAGAACAATTTTGAGGGGCTGGTTCAATAACACCTAGTTTAAGCATTCTGTCTATTTCTGTATGCAGTTTCTTTTCAATTGCAGGTGATATTGAAAAATATCGCTGTTTAATGGGTTTCGCGTCTGAAAAAATTTCAATTGTGTGCTTAAGAAGAGTGGTTTTTTTGTTAGCGGTTTTGCTTAATGAAGTAGCAAATACCCCGCCCGGTTGTCGACGAGCTAGACCCTTGCCAGTACGTGCTGACCGCTACCGCTCATTAAGGTTGAAGAAGCTGACCGTTACAAATGGCGCCCAACGTGGGGCCTATAAAGGATAAAAGGCATTGAAAATTGGTTTGGTTACAGCCGATCTGATTGAAAAACCTTTAAGAAATTTGCGATTACATCTTGCATTCTGTCCCACAATCTATTAACTTTCACAGCTATTGTATGCTTTTGAACCTGAATTTTATGCGAGCTTTCTGGATTTGCTAGTGTAATTGTATCGACATATTGCCTAGACCGATTGTAAGGGTAAATATTCTTGTGATTTAGCATAACTACAAAAGGTTTGTTTTAATTTTCTTTGGGTTATTTTGTGTTCGCGGGTAATGGAGGTGTTTTAGTCAGTCTGGATTTCGTAAGTTGAGAGCTCCTGACTTAGCGTCCGTAAACTAATACACAATGCGAATTGGTACCCTAGGAAACCACAATTTTTCGAACTTCAAAATATCCCAACACATTTCGTTACCTCATCCACGACTAGTTTTGTTTCTTTAAAATTTTGGGGAGTGTTCGGTTACGGTTTAGGTCAAAGCATATTCTATGATTTTTTTTTATTGATTTATTTACTTTTCGTTTCTTGCTAGACGTATATATTAGACGTTAATTGGTAAATTTTGTAACTGATGGCTGTTAGGCATAGTGGAGAAAATTTACCACACAATTTTTCATTTGGTGACTGTGCAGTTTGCTGTTTAAATTTAGATAATGCCACTAATGTTATCATAACAAAATGTGAGCATTATTTTCATCGTAAATGTATTCAAGACTGGATACAAAAGTCACAAACGTGTCCTCAGTGTCGTCAAAAGTGCACTCGAAATAATTTAACCGACGTTATGAATGTCAACACTGAAGAAGCTTCAGGTACAGAGCAACCACCTTCACAGGGAGCTGTTCCTCGTATTCTCACTTCGCAGCGTGTAACTAGAGCCACTGCACAAACACCAAATCTTCCAAACCTTACACTTACTGATCCAAATTTTAATCCTTCTTCAAGAAATTTATTATTACCTTACGTAGAAAATGAAAGACTGCCGACTAAGGACAACCAAGAAGTACATGATAGAATTTCCACTTTGGAAAAAGGTTTAAATGTAGAGCTTATGACTATTAAAGAAAGTATCCAGAATTTAACAGTACAATTGTCTCAGTTAAATGTGCGACGCGCACAAGAACCAGAATGGCCGCGGGAAGTTTTTCCACCACTCAGACCAACAGATCGAAATCTTAATAATTGTGATTTAAATCTAAATGAGAGACGTTCTGATGACGTTCCTGTGAATGGTTATCGTGCACAGAGTTCGAATCATGGTGATAATTCAGTGAATTCGAATAACTTGCCACGTCAGGCAGTTACAATTTCGGTTGTTAATAACAGCAGCCGAATTGCCCAGTTAATTCAGAGTTGGAATATTTCCTTTACCGGATGTACAACCAAAATGCCTGTAGATAAGTTCATCTACATGGTGACATCCCTTACTAACTATAGTTTAGGTGGTGATTTTGTTACTTTATGTGAGCATTCACATATTCTTTTTAGCGGAGAAGGTTCAAGATGGTACTGGCGATATCGACGCACAGTGCAGCGTATAGAATGGTCTCATTTATGCGAATCCTTACGTTCACATTTTCATGACCATTTATCAGACCTAGATGTTCGAGAATTAATCCGAGATAGGAAACAAAAAGAAAACGAGAGTTTTGATGAATTTTATAACGCTGTCTTATACCTCTGTGACCGACTGAGATATCCTATATCGGATAGAGAATTGTTAGAAATACTTCTTCGGAATTTATGTCCAAAAATTCGAAAAGAGCTATTTTATCTTAATATTTCGTCAGTCGCACATCTTCGTCATTTGATTTTACGACGTGAAACTTTGTTGGATGACCTTGGAAATTCACACTCTCTTTCTACTAGAAAGCGTGTTCACGAAATAGAAACTGAAACGGAGGAAACAGAAGAGTTTAAGTTTCTTGAAAATATTAGCGAATTAAATAAAGTTAGTTGCTGGAATTGTCATCAACAAGGACATCGTTTTGTCGACTGTCTTGAAGAGCGCACTATATTTTGCTATGGTTGTGGTGCTGAAAACGTTTTTAAGCCAAATTGTGTTTTTTGTAAAAGCCAGGGAAACTTAAAGGCGAGCGTAAACAACAACACCCGTTTACGCTCCCAGCTGAATTAAACTTAAGTGCAAAGAAAAGTCTTCCAAATCCTTCCGTGAGTATACAAAAGTTAAAAATTTTACAAAATTCCAATCGTCAATCTTATGTTCAAAAATATATATATATTTTTTCTAAAAAATTTAATTCCCCATTACAAATATTAAATTCTTTGGTTTGGGTCATATTCCATTACAAAATAAAGCCCAATGAAATAAGTCCCAAATAAAATTTGATTGGGGCTTATATCATTTTACAATTCATAAACTCAATGACAATTTAATAAAAATTGTAAAAAACATCTTTTCAAATATTTAAAAATAATACCGTTCGATGTTAAAAAATTATCATTTTGCGTATTATAAATATCCAGGGTTCAAAACAAGCAACCTATCTGATATTTACTTTTTTACACCGATCGGTGTGAAAAAAAAATGCTTCTTCGGAAATTAAATTCTAGCACTTTGACACGGTGTTTTTTAACACTGATCGGTGTAAAAATTCTATAAAAATTTTTAAGTGTGTAAGAAACATCACCTGAGCTTTCACTCTACAAAACAGAAAAAATTATACCAAATTGTCAAAATCAAACGAATTCGACAGCAATGGTGAAAAAGGGCGGGAATGAAAGTATGAAAGAAAATTGTGTATCAACCTATAACAAACATCTTTGTAATAGACACAAATAACGTACCACTTTTAGTTTCGACGCTTCAAGTTGATTTCTCTTAGGAGAACTTTTTTGACCTTGAATCACGCTTTTCTCAAAATCCTGACGTGATGGAGAAATTTGGATGCCAAATTGGGTGCGTGAAATTTCACAACATTTAATGTAGTGATTTTTCAATAAGTTCTTAGAGTGTGGTCAACAAATTAAGCAGAAGTTTTCGGATTTTATGGAAGCCCAAAGGCACCCACATAAAACTTTAGAAAACTTACTTATAAGAAAAGTCTAAGATACGCATTTTAAACGCTTATTCATACGTCGACTTGTCTCTCTTGGGCCTTTGAAGTTGGTTTAACTTTTGAAATATTCAACATATCCTTAGTGTATCGAGTATCTTGACTGCTCGCACTGATGCTTAAAGTGAAAAATCCTTGAACTAATGTTGAAATGCGCTCGTGCAGCAGAGTGCTGAAACTTTAGAAGAGCTCTGATGTTAGGATAAATGATTACTATTAAAGATGCGTGGCGCGTGTCAGCAACAAGCTTCAATCAGTTGGCCAGAACCGTTGACAAGAGCGAAGAGCATTAAAAAAGTTACCCCGTAGTAAAAATCGTGCTTGTGGCAGGATTAATGTAACATATATATGTTGTGACTGCGACTGAAGTTGAGTGTTTTTTCATTTCTTTTTGGTTTGCCTCCACAACGATGTGCAACTCAAGCCGTGTCCTTTAGCAGCAATGTCCAAGCACATTAGTGTCGTTTCACGTAGTAAACAGATGCAATGCTGCAAATATTTCAGGATCAAGTTTTTGAAATTTGTTTTTGTCAACGCCTTGCTTGTGGTTTTATTACTGCTGTCTTTTGTTGCCATTCCGTTGCGATTTTTGTTTCCGGGTGCGAGTAACAATGGAGTTCTTGAAGCGAAGCACACGACGTATTAACGCGTGAGTGATTGAAGTGTCCTTTTCATAGGTTGAAACATTTGCATGCAGCACCACAAAGTAAAGTGGTCGATGATGACCGGTTGCTGAGTGACATTTTCAAATTTTAATCCACTCTTCATTGTGTGCGTGTGTGTGAATGCATTTTAAGTGAAGAGGATTTAAGGGTATTTTCAACTTTTGAATGCGTATTTTAAAGCAGGGTTTATTTGAATGCGGTTATCTGATAGAGGTGTCAAAAGTTAAGAGTTGACAGTCATGATTTTTCATTTTCAACTACACAATTTCCTTCATTTTCTACGCAAACTGCATTTAAAATTTTTTTGAAAATTTTCCAGAAATTTACTATCCATTAGCTATAAGTTTTTATTAGGAAAAACATGAGCAATACAAGTTGACTGCACTTCATAATTGAACGATTTGTAATTCAAACGCATTTATAATCGCTCACTTAATTAGTGGAAAATTGTACATTTTTATTGCTCGCAACAAAATACTGTTGCGATTGTTGCGAAGTTCGTTGAATGTGTGCAACTTTCACTTTGAGCAGCTTGACTAAAAACTGCACAGAAGGTGCGTCAGCTAATTGTAGTCGATGCAGCCGACAAGCAATTCGCTAAAACACCTTCAAGTATACGCCCTCCGCCCACCACACCGCTGCTCATCTAACTTCTGGCTTAACTCATACCTCACACTTAGCTGCAGTTTCAACAAAATTAAATCGAAAACTTAAAAATGCTGCAGAATTGCATTCACACAAGTCTTTAAAGTTCAACATTAATTGCAACTAATTGCAGCAGCAAATAGATATGTACATATATATGTAACAGCAGCAACAAAAACGGCAACGGCAAGTTGTACATTTTTTAGTTTATATCTGTAGCTGTCGATGCTATTGAGTGCGTTCGCTTGATATTTATACAAACCGATAAGCGACCGAGTGCATTTAAAAGTTTTACGCGCCAGTAAAAATGCCTGCATTTCAACAAAATAGCAATAACTTCAACAACAACATTAAAAAAATGTAACAATTGCAACAAAATATTGCAATTAAATGCGAAAAGCGCACAAGAAATTTTGTATTCGTTAACATATGTTGAATATATAATGTGGTATAACTTTTGTATGTAAATATGTCATTATAATCACTTTAGTTACGTTTTTGAGTTAGAGCAATATTTTAAGTAAGAAAAAAAAAATACCCTCATGATGTTTTGCCAAAAAAATCTATTTGTGACTCTGGAAATTAAAAAAAAAAGTGCGAAATGTGATATATGGAAAGGTCAAATGAAAATTGATAAAATATTGGTTTTCAAGAATATATTTCGGTTTATGTTATGTAATTGAAAAAACGTAAAAAACGAGAGAAATTTCATACACATAAAAAATAATGAAAAGTGAAGTTGCGATTTAACTTATTCAATTTTATCTGTAAAAAAAAATGCAATGCTTATAAAATTTGGTGCTACTTTCAGTGCATGGGACCTTAAAATATGAACATAATTGCCGAAAATTTAATATTGAATGTATTATTGTAAAATAAGGATATAATTAGCATAATTCCAAAACAGCGTTTTTTGGAAAAAGTTTTTTCTTTAAGTTGGTAAAGTTGATAACGAAGCATAATTGTTGCAAAGTGTGTTCGGGGACTTAAACACCATTTTTATTCATGGTAATTTAGAAGACTTTTAAAGGCAACGTCCGATAAATCTAAATTTGACTATTTAAACTAACCAATTTGTGTATACAATGTACTTAATGTTGAAAGTTAACAGTCTAATTTAACTTTTTGTAAGACATTTTAAATGTCAAATCTGATTTCTAAATGTCAAAAATTACAAAACTAACAAAAAAAAAATTAGAAAAGAGACATCTTACGAAAATATTTTAACTAAACTTATTTATAGGTCATGAAGAAGGTTTCAATACCTTTTCAACGGCGTATCTATTATTAAAAATGATTAATAAATAAAAGAGAAATTTTTAAGAAAAAATGTTTTTAAGAAGATTTATAATACAGTGTTATTATTGATAACATTTACATTTTACATACAAATGTATAAAAGATGTTCACAAGACAATTCATTTCTGAATAAATTTTGTGATTGCTTTTGTTTCAACTATGAAATAAGAAACAAAGAACTTAAATTAATTAAATAAAAAATAAATTTGCGATACATAAAATAGTTTGATAGGCTTGCCGGTAGAAAATTCAATACTTATTTTAATATTTTGATGCTTCACTTGCCAAATCGATTAACTCCACTTTCTAAACTTTGTTAAGTTTAAATGTCAAAACACTTTATTGACTCCTAGCTCTATATTATTAAAACACATTTTTCTGATAATAAATATTAACACAACTTAATAACAACATTTTTTTACCCATTGAATAATAAATACTTTATTTTATCTGATTAACTCCATACCCTTATTACCGTTTCATATGATTCAAATGACGCATCAGGAATTTTTCTCTACAAGTACTCTAGAAAAATATATCGTTCATATTAAGACAACAGTTACCAGAGGCCGGATTCTGAAAATCGCCTAGCTAAAGCTAAATCTGTATCGCTTAAATGCTAAAAAAATGCTTCGTTCAATTCCTTAGCGATTTCGCTAAAATGCGATTCTGAGTTTCAAATCGCCTAGCTAAAAATGTTGCTTCTACAACTCACCACAGGAAGCGTTGTTTTAGCGATTCTTCTGTCAAAAAATTGATGTGGTTATGGCTGTGTGCCATTTGGAAACTTTTCACTATTGGTTCTATAGGAAAGAAAATGTTGAGTTGAAAAAAATTTCTATCTGTTGTATTTAATTGTCATTTTTTGCTGTGGCAAATGAAACCCGAAAATGTTATCCAATTATGTTTTGACGTCTTCTCAGCGAAAAAAACGAGTTTTTAAGACAGATTTTACTGCCACTACTACTACAAATTATTTTTGTATTCAAAATGATATTATGAGCTACAGGGAATGTAACTGTTTTAAGTTAAATAACTTATAAAACTAAAACTTGTGTAAACACAAAAAATTTGTAAGAAATTACAATTTTTATTCATGACTATTTTGTTGTATGTATTTTATCTAATTAGCTTAGAGATGGATAAATTGAAAACCTGTTTTAAAATTATATGTTTAGATTTTACTCCACTTATAAAATATACTGTAGTAAAAAAAGTCAGTGTTAAAGTTTTCTTGTCAACTGGACCTAAAAATCCTTAACCTTAACTATACGCGAGGATAAAAATTGCACTATACATAAAGGTTGCCATACCCGAAATACACTTACTGCCAAATTTTGAGCTCAATCGACTGTAATACGAAAGAAAATATTGACTTATACTCAGTCGATCAAGCAGCTAACCATAAAACATCCTTGAACACGTATTAACTCTTTATCGGCCATATTTATAAATATTTAAAAAGTATATTCAATGTATTAGTTTTGCAAGTTGAATGCAGTAAAGAAAAAACTTAATACATTGCGTATATCAGAAGTAATGAACTTCCAAATTTAACATAAATATTTATTTTAAACTCTTTAGCTCCTAAGACTGGCCTAGTTTTAAAATTCTTAAAAAAGAATTGTAGCAGTTTTTATTGACACTAAATAAATAAAAGACGGCTGAAGTGACTCCATGCTTTTTAATTGCTCCTCAAGCCTGCATTTTTAGCCTAAAAATAAATATTTTCTAAATATTAAAAGCAAAGCAAAATCCTCTTTTTATACGGAAACATAAATAAAACTACTTTTTTCAGAAAAACTACACAGCAAAACACTGATACTAACAATTTTGTAAGGGTAAAGCACAACCCTTTTGCTTCACTCAAAAATTCTTGTGCCGGTTGTCAAAATTTCTACTAGTCCCCGGGGCTACATGAAGTTTTGACAATAACACTCACCTCACTGATATCAAAAATTCTACTTCCGACTGTCAAAAATTCATCATCCGAGTGAAAAGTTTTCGAAAACTTTTTAAAGTTTCTTTCGAACCTTAATTAAATTAATATAATAATTAAAATAAGCTTCTTTCTTATTTTTAAAATACTAACGGCACCAATATCTAAATAAAAAGTGCAAAATAAAAACATTCAGTTATTTGAAAAAATTTTAAATAAACTTAAGTTAACATACTTAAAAATTTGTGGTTAATTTTTAAGTATATTTACACGAGTACTTTATGATTTTTCATTAAATATTCTCGTGTTGTCATAGAATAAAACTATGTAAAAACTAGTAAGGATTTATTTTGACTGGTTCAACTTTAAATACCGAAACAGTCGTGGCTTATTGGAGGCTTAGGTTTCATTCAATTCTTCAAAATTTTGCACTCAGAGTACATTTTACATATTAAAAATTAGGTGCAAAATTTCTTGTCAATTAATGACTTAATTGCAAACTAACTGCATTATTCCGTATAATGTAGAAGCACACCAATGATAAGAAAGACACAAGAAGCAATACTTTCTTCCATATAGAATTGTTTTGCTTCAAGTGTCTTTCTTATCGTTGGTGTGCTTCTTCGTGATACAGAATAATCACATAAGAGTGTGTCACAACAATTTTAGCTTATTTGTAAACTACCAATTCATTTAATAAATTTTTATAAAGTTTTAAGAGATGAAACCTTTTTCTAAAAGCATGTTATATGATAACAAAAAGGGTATTCACGAACGAAAGGGTATTCAGTGCACTTGAGGACTTCTGCACTATACAAAATCAAAATATTAAAATCAAAAATCTGCGCAAGTGCTTTTCTAATGCAGCTTAAAACTTGAAGATTTGAGCAGTTGTGCACTTGTGTGCATTGAAAAATTTGACAGCTTGGAAAAAGTGTTAGTGGTTTGTTCACGAAAACCTAACTGCACAACTGCAGAAGTCCTCAACTGCACAGGCAAGTGCACTGAAACGTGAATACCTCTAACATTAATACAACTGATAAATACAAACAGCAAGTTTTCGGAAAAGTGCTTTAAATTGGTATATTTTTCTTTGAAAACATTCAAAAGAGACAAAGCATTAATTTTTCTTAATAAATATATCAAAAATTACGATTTTAATTAGCGCAGCAATCGCTAAAAATTACGCTATGACAGCTTTAATTTTATTCTTCGTTAAAAGCTCGTTCAGTCTCTAAATTTTTAGCATGAAAATAAGCGATGGAGTTTTTCAGAATAGCAATATCGCTAAAAACTATAAATTTAGCTTTAGCGGTGGAGATTTAGCTTTAGCGTTTTTCAGAATCCGCCCTCAGGATACTAAAAAATTGCCTGAAAATTCGTTGGATACAATTAGAAAAGTCGAGACCACACCTCGTAAAATTCAAAATTCAATCAACGAAGATTAAGAATTTAATTCCATTAATACATTAATACAATAAAATATGTAGAAAAATCAGACAAAATGTGGACCAACCTTTATTGTATCCAACTGGCCGAACTGTGACAAGAGAAAAGAGGAAAGATATGAGCTGCTCAGAGCACAAGTGGCGTAAGTCCATTTTTGGTAGTTTTGAGAAAATCGAACATTTAGAAAAATTCTTATGATAAATTCCAAGTATGAAGAACTCAGTTTTGCTTATAAGCTAGGTGAAGAGCATAAGTGAGCATCGTAAAAATTAACGAAATTATACCAAAAAATTATGCAGAATATTGCATATTAGTACAAAAATTTGATTTTGCGCCACTGGTCCACTGAAAATTTTTTTATATTTCTCGATTCCGCTATAGGAATCTAATGGTAGATATTTTTTAAGAAATTTTTGATGAGGAATGATATTGTTTTCACCTAAAAGTTGGACAAAACCACTTTTTAGAGATTATTAAGTGAGATATAAGTGGAATGGACTTACACCAATTTTCCTCTGGAAATTTTTTAAAATTTCTCCTTTTCGCTGTAAAAATCTAATGGGAGATATTTTTAAGAATATTTTGATGAGGAATGGCAGCATTTTGACCTAGATATTACACAAAATCATCCCTCAGCGGTTATTTTTGATCATCTTCGATTATCGAGAACGGATTATCTGAGTTTTTTGGAGTAAAGGTAAATTTTCGAAAAGGTATATATCACAACTTCCTTTATAATGAAGATGATAACATAAGGGTGAATTTTTCCAACATCTAGGTAAAAATACTGCCATTCCTTAACAAAAAATTTTTAAAAATATCTCCCATTAGATTTTACAGCGGAAAGGGGAATTTTTTAAAAAATTTTCAGAGGAAAAGTGGCATAAGCCTATTAATTTTATATATCCCTAAATAATGAAGATAATCGCTAAAAGGTGGTTTTGTCTAATTTATAGGTACAATGCTGCCATTCTTCATCAAAAATTCTTAAAAGTATCTCTCATTAGATTTTTATAGCGGAAAGGAGAAATTTTAAAAAATTTTCAGAGAACCAGTGGCGCAAGTCCAAATTTTTGTACTAATATGCAATATTCTGCATCATTTTTTGGTATTATTTAGTTTATTTCATACAATATGAGTAGCTTCATTTATGCTTTTCGCCTAGCTTACAAGCAAAATTGAATTCTTCATACTTGGAATTTATCATAATTCTTCATAATTTTTCTAAATGTTAGATTTTCTCAAAACTACCAAAACGGACTTACGGCACTTGTGCTCTGAAAAAGTAATGTAATTAATCAGAGCAATAACAAAGTATTGCATTTTATTTAGAGATTACGTAAGCTAGGAGTTTCTAGCCCGTACTCGTAAAAAGGTTACATTTTCCTCTTCACTTCTACGTACTGAACTCAATTTCCCTAAAAAATGGACTTACGCCATTTGTGCTCTGAACAGCTCATTTGATGGACTTGTTGAAATTCGTTTCTCCTATTAAACATAATTATTATAAGCATCTAAGAACAAATCAAACCTGACGGGAACTCAAAATTAGCTGACGAAGAATCAGCTATTGGTGATGAATCAGTTTAAACAATGTAATACTACTCAAAACAGCAATTGTTAATGTTTGCTAAAATCTATATGAAAAACTTGTATAATGATGTTTTCCTACAATAAAAAAAACATATAAATTTAAGACTGAATTTGATTTAATCATTTCCTTTCACTTGCCAAATCGATTCACTCCCTTAACCCATTTTCGGCGGCTCCTTAACTACCGGGCCAAATAGATGAAACTTCGTTAAGAGTCTATACGAGGTGTGTTCACAAAGTACTCGGAATTTTCGTTTTTTCAAAAAAAATATTTATTTATTCGTCTACATCACTGTGGTCCCCTTCAAAGTATTTCCCCCCAGATATAATACACTTATGCCAGCGTTTTCTCCAATCTTCGAAGCACTCTTGATATTCACTTTTTGATATGTCCTTGAGCACTCTCAGCGATTCGGCCTTTATTTCTTCAATCGAGGAAAAACGCCGTCTTTTCATGGGTCCCTTCATTTTTGGGAACAGGAAAAAGTCACACGGAGCCATATCTGGTGAATATGGAGGTTGGGGCATGACTACGGTATTGTTTTTGGCCAAAAAATTACGAACAAGCAACGACGAGTGAGCAGGTGCGTTATCGTGGTGCAAAAGCCATGAATTGTTTTTCTATAAATCGGAGCGTTTTTTTCGGATTGCTTCACGCAAACGTCGCATAACTCCAAGGTAATACTCCTTATTAACCGTGCTTTTTTTTGCTCTTGGTGACGTTGGATGCTTCCAGGTGGACGATTGTGCTTTGGTTTCGTCATCATAACCGTACATCCATGTTTCATCACTAGTTATGACCCTTTCAAGCAAACTTGGATTGTCGATGACGTCATTTAACAGCTCCTGAGCGATGTTCATGCGATTGTTTTTTTGGTCAAAATTCAACAGTTTTGGAATAAATTTTGCTGCCACTCGTTTCATGCCCAAACATTTGAAAAAATGTTATAACATGAGCCAATCGATATGCCAACTTCATCAAAAACTTCTCTAATTGTGATTCGGCGATCGTTCATAACCATTTTTTCCACTTTTTTCACATTTTCATCGATTATTGACGTGCTGGGTCGACCGGAGCGTTCGTCATCTTCAACGTCTTCGCGGCCATCTTGGAAACGCTTATACCACTCGTAAACTCTTGTTTTTTTCATAGCAGGCTCACCATAGGCTTTTTGTAATATTTTACACACTTTGTTACTCTTAATTTAATTTTTTACGCAAAATTTAAAACAAATTCTATGACTCTTCAATTCTTCCATTGTTTAAACAAGCAAAAATCGCCGAGCTCATAAAAACACGTCGAACCTTAGCGACTACCACAGACAAAGTAAACATTGAATATAGCGGAAAATTTCATCATACTTTAGGAGCATGTATACCAACACAATAAAAAACAATTTTGACAATCGGACTCTCCAGACCCGCGAAGTTTAAAAATTCCGGGTACTTTTTGAACACACCTCGTATATGGCCCAAACTTTATCTGGCAAAATTTAAAATTTTTACCTCCACAGGTAAGGCTGGGCGGCCTGATGCATTTTTGCACCACTAGCTGCATAACATTCCTTCACAGCCGTACCTGCCCATTTTAAAACAGCAAACGGGCTCTGCATTTATTTTGACATAAAATTTAAGACTTATAACAGTTACTATTGAAAAGCCATTTTCGATATTGCGATTTGAAATATTTTTCCGAAATTTTAAAAAATTAAAAAAAAATAAACCCAAAAATTGGGACGAGCCTGGGCGTAAAATCCAAGCAAACGACCAAATCGACTCACACCAAAAAGAATGTATATTGTCAAAGGTCCATACTAACACATTCTCTACAGTGCCAGGTAATATCACTTTCGCGCTCACCTGGAGAAAATTCGCAAGTTACTGATACTAAAATGCACCAGTAGCTGGAAATGGGCTAATCACGAAAAAAATTTTAGTTATAATAGTAATAATAACGATACATTCAATCGCTTACTCTTATTATCTTATTGGATAAAAGATACATCCGTAAAAATACAGTCCACATCGTTTATTTCAATTTATAATTTAACAGGAATTTAATAAATTTATGTAAACTACTTTCTCATTTTTCTTAAAATTTTATTTTAAGGAGTCGATCGATTTGGCAATTGAAGCATCGATTTATTATTTAATATTGACGGGTTTGGTAATATTGACAGGAATTTAATAAATTTATATAAACTACTTTCTCATTTTTCTCAACATTTTGTTTTGAGGAGTTAATCGATTTGGCAATTGAAGCATCCATTTATTAATATTGACGGGTTTGATAGTAAAAAAATAATTTATGTGTTGCAATGTAAATTTTTAAGCTTATCTCGGAAGTTTTTTTCTATGTTATGATTTTACACACTCGAAAATTTTTTCCCTGAAAACGTATAACCTAACATTTTTAATATATGGATTTTTTTCTTTTAAAATTTGGATTCCATGGTTCTGTGAAATAATATTCGAAAGTTTATAAAATAAATTATCTAAGCTAATCGCTTCATCCTTGCTGATAGCGTTAAAAAGGTTTCTTTTCGCTCGCTACTGCGCACAGTGTAGCGAGGCGGCCAAAAATAGCTCATGGAAAAAGTCGTAAATTTGGATTTTAAAGTATGCTTATTTTTAGAACAGAGTCTTAGTTACACGAATCCAATAGGATTTTACGATATCTTTACATTTGTGGAAGTTATGCTGTTTAAATGTTGCCATAAAAATTTAACGAAATTTCACTTTTAACAGATATGTACAGAATATTTTCTAATATCGCTGCAACTCTAGTACAACTTATAAGCAAAACTTTAAAAGAGATATATTTCTTAAGTTGTAGTGAAAAAAAGTGAGATAAATAAAGTAATAAAAAAAAATTTCCAATACGAGAATAAAAGTTCAAAAAATCAGAAAAAAATCAAAAGTTTTATATACGATTAAAAAATTCCTCATTTTTGTTTTCTTTTTTATTTTTAAGTATGTTTTAAAACAACTCTTTCTGAACACATTTCTATAGATTTTTGCTGGGAGAAGTTAAAGTTAAAGGTTTTATCCCATTTTTCCTAGAGAATTTTTTGGCGAATATGAGCATATTTATATGGAAAAAAGACATTTTTACAAAGTTTCAAAAGCAATAAAAAATCCTCATTTGTGTTTGTTTTTTTTAATTTTTAAGTATGTACTATAACAACTCTTACTAAACACATTTCTTAAGATTTTTGCTGGGAGAAATTAAAATTAAAGATTTTGTGACATTTTTCCTAGAGCATTTTCCTATGTTTTAGCGAAAATATGCACTAGACTAGCATTTTTCAAGAAATTTTCGGAAATGAAAATTATGACAAGTTAAAAACATGACGTAAAAAACATTTGAATATTAATTTATTGTAATTTTTACAAATTTGAATTTTTAAGATTTTATTTTGCTAAATAAGAAAAAACAAATAAAAGTTTTTCAAAAATTCAAATATCACAACTCTGGTAATTTTTATCCGATTTTTATGTTTTCTAGCTCATCTTAAGGGACAATTTATTACCAAACTAAATGCTTACTAGTTTTATGCACAAAATAAGCCTTTATGTGCAAAATGATAAAAATATATATCCTTTTCTTGAAATACAAACAGAGTCAGAACTTGAAGATGAAGATGAAAATATGGAAAATAGTATACTTGTGAAAGTATTGATTTCACTGAATTCGTTTAATCTGATTCATCATCAAATTAATTGTATTAGTAAAAATTTAAGCAAATAAAGTAATTTTTTTATATTGTAATATATGTAGATATAATTGCTTATCAAAATTTTATGAATTGAATTTGATAAATAAAATTATTTTTTTTTTATTTAAAATAATGGCAATATTTATTAAAAGGCAAAAAATGATGAAGGTTTCTTAATTTGGTTGTTATAGGTAACTTTTAAAATAGGCATGGCTAATTTGTCACAGAATTTAACAAGTATTTTTGATTTTTTCCTGTTAGCATACACAAATATATATAGGAATTGCTTAAGAGAAGTGAAAATAATAAAGTTAAATTTCTTTATGTGTGCGCTGGGTGTGTCCTTCTAACACAAATATCTGTACCAAAATGTATTGTTATTAATTGCTTTTTACGGATTCTACGGGGAATTTTCAATTCAGGATATATGAGCGGTGGGCGTATCCTTTCCCCGATTTAATTATAATTTCACACATTTATTTAAGTTGACATAATAGTTTTGTCGAATTTATTGTAACTGGTTTATTATTGCGGATTTTGTACCAAATTTTCGTTTATGGATATATGGGATGATGGCATATCCTTTATCCGATTTAAGCCAAAATTGAAATTTTTCATAATTTAAGCAATATATTCATCTGTACCAAATTTCAACTCTGTACGAAAACGCTTTCTATTTTTGGCCACCTGCTGTATGAGCTCGCGACACTGTGCGGCGTTGCTTCTGTAGAGCCGCTTTTTCGATTTCGGTTAATAGTTTCATCCGCTTCTGGACGTTCCATTGAATATTGCAGTCAAAGTATTTTCTGACTAATTTTGGCCCTCGTCGAAATTAATTGTGTAATTTGAATTTGAATCGAAAATGTTTTTAAAACATTTATTTGCGTGGTCCTTGATTTGTTGACACTTCGTACAAATTTCTTTATAATGAGCCATGTCTTCGTTTCGTTTTGTCATGGCAAAAATGCGATCTAAGTTGATGTTGTTACAAAATGAATAGACATCATCAACTGGTCTGTTTAAATATATTTTTATGGTAGAATCTTTAGCCGAAATTAATGCTCCTTTATATAATTTATTTTGATGAAACTTGTGGTCTGTAAAATAAAAAAGTTTCTCCTCTCTAAAACTAAATCGAAAATTTTTTGAAATGCGTTCATAAAATGTTATCATCTGCATTTCTTCTGTTTCCATGAAATCGAAAACAAAATTATTTTTGTAAAATCACGATGATCTTCGCCCATAACTAAATAGCTGGAACTTATTCGCTAGGATTGCCTCAATGCAACAGGTATGGATTGCAACGCATATTTCTTGTCGTTTTATAAATTCATCATCACTGACAATGGTCTGAAGAGTTTTTGCATCGCTATATAAGTTCTAAAGATCGGATAGAGATCGAATAAATATATGTCCTGCTAAGTCTCCAATACTTTTTGGATGAAAATTTCCATTTTGCAATTGAAAATTTTGGAAATCGGAAGCTATTGGGTGGTATGCTGCATTTTTAAAATTTAATGTTTTTGCTATGCATTTTATTCGATAAATAAAGTTATTTGAATGTTGATTAAAAATTTCAATTGTGTCTTTTGTTGATATATTTTTTGCAGCATGAACAAAGCAATCTTTCAAAATTAAATAAGTCCGCATAATTTCCATTCAAATATTTTATTCTCTCTGTCTGAAGAACTTTGTTGTAAGTCAAAGAAGTCGCAGCACAGTCAGCTAGACACATACTTTGTTTATTATTTTATCTATTATTATAATATTATTTTATCTATATATATAAAAATGGTGTAAAAAATGTATAGTAAAACATCAATTGAGAATGGCTGGGCCGATTTGTCTAAAATTTTTTTTCAGTTGTTTATAATTGCCAGGAGAAGGTTTTTACGAAGGAAAATTTTGGAAAAACCCTCCGGGAAAGTCCGATAGGTGGCGTTGGGGTGGACTTATATCGAAAATTTGAATTTATGGACCAATTTAACTGAAATTCAGAATGTATGTTTGTTTAATCATAAGAAAATAATTTGTGTATAAATGGACCCGATAGGTGGCGCTGGGGTGGACTTATATCGAAAATTTGAATTTATGGACCAATTTAACTGAAATTCAGAATGTATGTTTGTTTAATCATAAGAAAATAATTTGTGTATAAATGGACCCGATAGGTGGCGCTGGGGTGGACTTATATCGAAAATTTGAATTTATGGACCAATTTAACTGAAATTCAGAATGTATGTTTGTTTAATCATAAGAAAATAATTTGTGTATAAATGGACACGGTAGGTGGCGCTGGGGTGGACTTATTTCGAAAATTCAATGGCGTGAAAAGTGATTTTGGTATTGCCACAATTTTGAAATGCAATCCTGGTACGAGGGGGGTAGCGAAGCACACCGGGTTCAGCTAGTTTATTATATTTTTATTTTGTTTATTATATTATTTTTTTATTTAACCATTTTTATGCTCAAACGCTTCTGAGTAAAATACCAAATTAACGAATGTTAATTGAAATATGTATATCATAAATATTTATAAAACTTTAAGTATACTTTTTATAGTATGTATTTAGATATTTAATCAATCCTTGATCACTTCCTTATGATCCTTAAAGAAATAACAGCTCACACGTTCTTTTTTGCTCATGTTTTCAACATCCTGTAATAAAGTTATTTAAAAAGTACATGATTTATTGTAGGGAGTTCTCGAAGTGACATTATATCTTTTACTAATTTTATTTCATAATATTTTCTACAATTAATTTTGATGTCTTCATAAAATTTCAAAATACCATTTAAAATGGGTTCAAATGCAATTTAAAAACACCTACAGGCTGCGTAACAAATTCAAATGAAGACAACAACGAAGACTTATTGACAAAAGAACACAAAAAAATAACGCCTTCAACATTATTCTGCACTTCCTTCTCATTTCGGGATATCCTTGGGCGCACTTCTAAGCAATTAATTAATGAAGTGTCGAGTAGCAGGACGAAACCGAGCGGTTGGCATTGCGTGCATGACATTAATATACACTGCTGAGCATGCACATATCCGAGGGCTATCCTTAGTGTTTAAAGGACATTTTCTGGTTTCTTTTTTCGTAAAGCAATTAACAGCTGTTTAAATTATCATATATAAATTAAGAAAGCACCCAAGGCAAAAAATTTGGACGCGTGTCACAAACGAAAAAAAAAAACAGAAAAAGGAAATTTTAAGGAAGAAACTACAAAGCAAATGTGTTGAATGAAGCAACAGCATAGCTTATCACTGAAGTGCATCACTTTCTTTTTTAAATGCAAGCGCTAAAGGTTACCAACGCTTTACTACCTGTAAAGGGCAGATATTTTAATTGTCTTTATGTAAGGCAAACAAATTTGTTGTAATTTAAACAATTTACGCCTCCAATTGAGATGTGGAAATATAAAAAATTTTTAGAAGTTCCTTCTGAGCAATTTGATAAAATGTTGGCTGAAGTTTAAGACATGTATAACATTTGACATTTAAGCAATTGACTTGGACACAGTTTGAACTTGGCTCAAAGGGACCTGTTTTGACGTAGTATTACGTCTTACAGCGCGGTTTGTATGGGGGTCATTTTCACGAATTTTTTCAAAGTAATATTTGACACTTTGGGGTATACCTACAGCCTTTAATATTCATCGTACAAAGAAAAAAAAATACCAAAATATCAGTTTTAGTGGGAATAAAACGAATATCTAATAAAATAGCAAAATCTAAGAAGATGAAAAATTCATATATTCGTATGAGTAATGCACAAGCTGCTTAGCTGCAGTAGTTGCTTATGCTGTTTTTAAGGTTGTTGTTGTTGTGTTTGCTTGTGTGGTTCGTTATTACGTAGTTCGTTGTTGTGCTGCTTTTGTTGTTGTTGTTTTTATTAATATGTATGTAAAACATACTTATATAAATACACATGAGTTGCTATTTTTTCCCAGATAGCCAATCGGCTTGGTTGAAAACGGTGTGCTCTTCTAAAAGCACTGAAGCGGACCGTTTCATTGTCAGCAAACTATGCATTGTGTGTTTCATATAAGCGTGCCATTTATTAAGTTGTATATTAATGTTGATTTTCTACGATTTATAAACAAATTCTAAATGTTTGATAGTTTAAATCATTCTTGATTTTAAATACAAATTCTAGTTGTTTGATAGTTTAAAATCGTTTATTGAGCTTTTGGTCAGGTTAGAACAATTAATTGCTCTAACGAATTTTTTTCAAAGAAACAACACTTTCAACATGAAAAGAAAAAAAACATCACTAGCTGATTAATTAGTTAGCTGATTGATTAACATCAAGGAACACGCAAGCGCAGATCTTATCTGCTTACATTCGCTTGTACACTGAAGCTTTGATCGTTCTGTGGGTGAGATGAATACAAATTTTACTGCACAAACACAATCTCAAGTGTGCAAAGCTGCCCGACACTGATTTAAACTATCAAACAATTAGAATTTATATTAAAATCATAGAAAATCAACACAAAAAAAAGGCACAGTTTCGATAGTATCGTAAGTATAGACGTAGAATTCCTTTTTATATAGTAATAGAGAAAAATTCTGTTTTTTTCATTCATATTTTTAAAAACTATTTAAAAACATTTCATCTTCTAAATAAAAATTATTCAAAAACGAATTTGTTGTTGTTGTTGCCTTCTTCAAACTTACTTGATCTAAAAAGCTCTCAATTAAATTCATGTTTAAATTTGTTTTTATTGTCTATCTATTGTCATTTCTATAGAATTTTTCTCTATTACTATATAAAAAGGAATTCTACGTCCATACTTACGATACTATCGAAACTGTGCCTTTTTATTAAGAAAGTGTTATGGCGTTTTTTCTTCTCATTTGCAAATGCAACATTTTTTCTGCCCTCTTTCTGCTCTCTTTAGGAATTCTGAATATATTCTACTTTTGAGGCCAAAATTTTCGCGAAACAAACACGATTTAATTTTAGAGGTCACTATTTTTTTTTTCAGCAATGCAGAGTTTCCAAAAATTTCACAAAAAATGCAGCATTTTTTCGAGAAACGAAGACACCATAAGAAAAAACAATTGAAAAATTTCACTTTAAAAACATCACATAATCGATCACATTCCAAGCAAAGCTCTTTTCTAATCCAAACGTATTTGATGTCGATTCTTTTGGAATTTTCAATTATATCAAAGTCTATCAGATAACATGACAATATCTAAGACAAAAACAACAACACCAACAACAACAGCTTCATACCATGAATCGCATGACTTAATAAGCAAAAACGCAATCAAATCCAAAGAAACACTTCAAGCTTTTACTACCGTTTGACAAACACTTTAAATTGATTCACTTCACCAACCACGCCTTTAACACCCATATGACGCAAATACATACTTACGCAGCATTACATAATGTCCTAATGTAACGAGAAGCTTAACGTGACATCGATCGCATGCGAAATAAATATCAAAAATTCGCACAGAGTTTAATAAACAAACGTCACTCCGAGGCAAGTGTCAGTTTTCAAAGAGAGAGGGAGAGTGAGACTCGTGAATGTAATAGCTTGGCAGTGGGCGGTGGGAGTGGATATGTGTGTATATTATTGCAAAAAATAAAAAAAAAACCAATTTTCTTCTACATACAAACACTTCAAAGACACGCGAACAACATTTAACAACTTCTAAATGTATGTATATTTGGCAATTGAAATTTGGAGTTGTCATCGCGTTACTTCGGCATGTTTGTGCGAATGAATTCACAGCTAGATAAACATTGAAAAATCGTATGTTGCCAACTGTCATTGGTGCTGCCGGCTGCTGTCAATAAAAATCCGTTTGACCCACTGAAACAAAGATAACACGAAAGAACTGTCAGCGACGGACAAACAAAACATACGCCTTTGACAAAACATACCCAGACATGAGCTGGCTGCCCGTCGTCATCATCGTCGTCGACAATGGAATTTATAAAGTCGGCATTTTTGACGCCATACGGTTCCTTTGATTAACATGCTGTGAAAATGAGTTTATAGTAAAATTAGTCTTAAACAAATTCAACCCCGCAATTAGGGTTAGGCTTAGAGTCAGAGTAGGTCAAAAGTCACTCAGTCAAGTTATTCGGTCAGTTTATTATGAGAGAACAGCTGTTGTGCAAGGATTATCGACAGCCATTCATTTTGCTGTCTGTCGATTTAAATGAAGCATTGGAGCAAATGCACAACCGACAGCAACATTATCCTAACTAAATATGATAAAAGCACAAAAGGACAATGGCAACAATATCGTACTTTTCCGAAGATTCAATTTTAATTTTATAGACAAATAAAGTATGAGCTACAAGGGCGTCCGCAGGATTTCTTCTAGAGGGGGACGGCAAAGACAAAAAGGTGTCTAGAATGTGTATAAAGAAAATGTCCCCTATATAATTCTACTTTCCACACACTACACCGGGTGACACAAACCTGTACACGAAAATCCAATATATTTTAAAGATGTGGTAAAAATCTTTCTCGTATTATGCACGAAATATTTCCAAATTTCATTTTATATTTTTGCCAAGTAATACATTTCAATAATTTTTTGCAAAAGCAAATATTCTTAGTTTTTAAGTAAATTAAATAATGTGAGGTCTCATTTATTTTTAAATGAAATTGTATGAATAACTTTTGAGCCCCCAAGTATTCAACTTTCCAAATAAGAATACAAAAGTTTGCCAATATTAAAGAATATTTTAGTTTTGCTGAAAAACTGATAAAAACAAACAAGATTTTTTGGTCAATTTTTTTCAACTTTGGAGGTCTATAACTTCTTAGCCAATTGGGAGCGTCCTGAAATTTTTCAGATTTGGATTGAAGAAGTCAAAATCCATGTAATCCGCAAAAATTAAAAAGAGTTTTCGCTATTCTTGAAATGTTCCCCGTAGGCCCTATCAGAGGAGGGCAGAAGGGGCTCAAGCCCCAGCCCCCGCATCTGAAGGGGCCCCGCAAATTAAGAATATCATATAAGAACAAATTAAACAAAAATGTTTAGATGAAAAAATTCCTACTGGACTTTTAAATGTAGAAATGTAGTATAGGAATTCCATTCAAATTTACTTGTAACCGACCGATGAAAATTGAGTCTGACATAGAAAAATATTATGGAGTCAACGTTTTTTTAGCAATTATTGATTCAATTTTTTATGGTCTAAGAAATCGATTTGAAACTCTTGAAATTCGTTTTGATTCCTCTGTCAATGTAATAAACTGAGCTGCGAAGACTGCAATCAGCAGTATAAACATTTCAGAAAACGTTCTTGAAAGATAATAATAATAATAATAAAAATATCGCGTGAGAAAATTATATTTCTCAAAAGAATACACTCAGTCAAATTTAAGAAGAATTGCAAGCTAAGGAATCTATTTCAGAAAATATATCATCTTTTTATATTACGGCGCATGCATGCCTATATTAGAGTGGTCCCTATTTGTTTTCAAAGGTAATGAATAACGGAACGGAGTTTTACTTCTTTACAAAACAGAAGTAAATTGGGAAATATTCATAGCAGAATATTGATATTAAAACGTGCCACAAGTGATTTTAAAGTTGAAAATCTTATTTATATGGGCAGAAGTCGTCTTTTTTTAAAAATTTAAAGAAAATTGGTACGCATCACGTTTTCCAATTAGTTTTTCTTCACAATGAGTTATTAAACATGAAAATTTGACATAAACTACCAGAGTTGCAATATATTAACCTTGAAAAAAATCGCGAAAATCCAAATTAGACGGTGTTTCAATAAAATATAGTGGTAATATTTTTTAAATTGATTTTTTTAAAAATCCTTACAGTGGCATTGACAAATCCTAAGAACTTGACTTCTTTCAAAAATCCTTAAAGTGGACTTTCTGGCATATTGAACACACAAAAAAATCTTGTCCTTGCGGCGGCAAAAGTTTCTCTTTCACAAAATGTCTTTAAAGCGCTAATTACAACTACTTTGACTAAAACACCATTTTTCAAAATATTTTGCTACTAAAAATAAGATATTGATATTAAAATTAAGTCATGGCCACGACACATTATGGTAACAAGGTAAGGGTGGCATATTTTTTGAAACCTAGTGTGGACTTATACTGTGGTAAGTCCGCCTCTGGGCCGACCATTTGACAAAATCCTTTAAATGTCCTTTCCATGCCGTAATAATATTGAACAATTTTTTTGTAAAAAACATTTCGTGTATACATTTAATAATTTTTTTAAAGAGGTTAGGGGGCCCCTCACAATCGAGTACGGAAACATACCTATTATATGAAAGATTTAAAAAATTTATTTATTTTTTTAATTTAGAACGTATCATAAATTAGATTAGTTTTGGGTTCCATACAATACCTAAACATATTCCAGAACCGCCCTGAAAGGCTTGATTCTGTTTCCTGGATGTTCTATAAGCATGTGACGCGAAAAAGTCCACAAAATTCCAAACCGGGTGGGCGCCGCTAAAAACGTAAATTTTAAGTTAAAGGATGTTTAAATCTTAATTCCTTTTTTCATTTGTCATAAAAAAACTTTTGATTAAAACAAACTCATGTGTCAAATCTTTTGCTTAATCTGAATATGTTAAAAGATTATTTTCAAAAATTAAACCTTTACCCAAAATTAGTCTACTTTATTCAAAACTTTCTAATTTTTCTTTCAATTTTGAATTTGAAGCTTTAAACTAAGTTTAGGAAAAATTAAAAAATTATTTGAATTTGATCATATTTATGAAATAAAAACGATTTTTTAAACCAACTTTTGGGAAAACATTATTTTTGTATAAAATTTATTTTTCTTTGTTTTCTGATTGTTTCAATGACTTTAAGACAAAAATTTGCTTGCTATCAAAGTTTATATGCGTTATTGGCTTACGTGCCCCTTGCCACCTATTGCTCTGGAGAATGATATTCGACTTATCATTCCTTAACATTCGTCAATTACTCTCACGATTTACTAATGGTTTCGTACTATTTTCGAATTAAAAGTAATATTAATAGATCAAAATCATTCGTAGGTTGACGAACGCATTATTCATAGAATGTATAGTACGAAGTATTAGTTGAGTTTAAAAAATTCACAAACGAAATCGTTCAGCCTGGTTGATTTAACAAATGCCAAATAGAAGGAAATGTATGATTGCAATGTGGCCGTAGCCTAGTGGAAGCGTACGTGGCCCGTAAGCTGAAGAACCACGGTTCAAAGCCCAGCTAAGACAGAATGTTTTTTTTTCGTTATTATGTATTAGTATCATTCGTAAAGGCAACAACTGTATTCGTACTGTATACATTTGTTTTTGTACGAATACAAATAAGATATTCGTTACATGTACCAAACAACGTCTATTCTACGAATACTATTCGTGACTAAAAACTACGAATAAAATTCGTAGAATGGACGCAGTTATTAGTAATAATTATATGCAAATTTTTTTAGTATAACAATACGTATTGAAAAGTGCCTGTGAAACAAGGGTTAATGAAAGAAATGGTATCGTAACTTATCACAGCGACGGGTAGAACATACTTCATAAAAATTAATGTTTAAGCTCAGCTTTATTTTTAAATAAACCTAAAAAAAGTTTGACTGTGTCTCTTTAAAATATATTTACATACACAATCAAAACATCTGAAGTCAGAAAAGCCTCCACTGGGAAAAAGAATCAATTGTGTATGAGAAAAGAATCAATTCTCTATTCCAATTATTGATTCTAGAATTGATTATTTTTAACATAGTAATATCCTACAAAAAGTAGTACATTCTTTTCTGCCTTCCACTTGAATCACTGCTGAAATCGATTCTATTATTCGCTTATTAAATGGATTCTTTTAAATGAAAAAAGTATGCATTTTTCGGATATGAGAAAAGTATGAATCCCTAAAAAGCCCTTTTGGAATAGATATATATGAATGAATTCCATAATACATAGGTTTGTATGGCAGAGTTGAAAATGTTTTATTCTTTTTTAAATAATAAATTAAAAATTATATTATAAGAATTCACATAACAGAGAGAATTATTAGGTAATTAGAAAGAATAATAATACTACAGTGCAAAAAAATGTTAATGTTTATGATGTAGGATGCTTCCTCAATTTTGCTTCAAATGTATCTTTATATAATTTACATTTGGACTTGCGTATAGCTTTCTTAATATCTTTTCTGAACTGTTCTTGGTTGTATCCTTCCTTGCAAAGGCAATCTGCATTTAAAAAAAAACATTAAAAATTATTTAAACAAGTAAAGAGTGATGGTTTTTCATAACCTACTAAACAATACGTTATTAAAATTTTCGAGGCTTCTGAAGCAGTTTTTCCTTTAAAGCCCCCAAAATTGAATTCTACAAGCACTGTGTCTACTTCATTTCCGAAAGCTTGAAATGAAGAAGAAGAATATGTAAAGAATATGTTATTAAAAAACAAGAATAATTATATAGAAAGCTACTTACTCTTTAATTCGTTTGCATACTTCACTAAATTAGAAATTTCTGATGTAAATTTTTCAATTAACGCAATTTACAATGACACTTTTTTGCTGGCAAATGCAATAGAAACACGTGAATGGAAAACAACAGAACAATCATTTTTCAAAAATATCTGCAACAACAAAAACAAAACAACAACAAACAGAAAATATAAATCATAACAGATTGATTCTTGTTTCGCTTATAAATAATAGCAGAATTTGTTTCAGAATCAATTCGTTTTTCACTTACCATAAAAGCAAGCAAGGAATCTAACAACGTTTACTTTTTTATAATTTATTATACACTTCATAATCAATTCCTGCTGCATTAAAAATGAATCAGTAAATGTTTTGTGTATTGATTCCAATTCATAGGTTTTGCTTAAAATTTATATATTCTTTGGAATACATTCTAAAATGCAAGCAAAATAATCCATTCATTTTACGATTTTTTTAAGAATTAATTCTCATTTTCCCGGTGCGCCGTAATTTACAAAAAAATTAAAAATCGACTTTTTGATTAAAAATGCACCTTATCAAAATACATGTTCCTGCAAAATGTCACACTTCTACAACTAAAAACGACGTTTTTATTAATAAAGTTCTAAAATCTCTTACTTTTAGCGCAACTTCCAATTTATAAATTTTTTTGCTTCTCTTGTATCATTTTTTAATTGAAACTTACGGCCTTTTTTAATTTAATATGAATATACATAAAGAAATTTACAGCCAAGGGAGGGTAAGTGCCCTCTTACCTGAGGAAGCCCATGATTAGCGTAGTTCAATTTTCTATTGGATATACACATATTTCTCGTAAGTTTTCTTAGCTATTCCTAAAATGAACCCCATAATATTCAAAGTAAGTAATGTCACATTTTCAAACATTTGTGAACTCGAAAAACATTGAAAAAGAAAAAACAGAAGTTATGAATAATACTTTTTTCATTTAAACCTTTCAGTTTTTCTCAACAACAACAGAGAAACTGAAGTTCCACATTTAACTTTACAAAAACTATTCATCTATGGACAGCGGAATTTGGGTTAGAGGCTAAACAGATCATTAAAATTATGCACCAGTTGTGAAGATTCAAACGCAAATGCAGCACTGTACAACACTTGACATAAGAATTGCATTTTATTCAAGCAAAATTAAGCTGATGATTGGGAATTTTATCTTATCTCATAAAGAAGGCACACGAGTTCAAGTTGTAGGCATTCCCATGCCATAACAGATCAGAAAGAAAACAACTATTCAAGTCGCATAGAACCAAAAAAAAAAAAAAAAAACAAGAAGGAATCACCACAAAGTAAATTTCAAAAGGCATGCCGATAATTTTGAGGAAATTCCACATTTTTTACCTTATTTAATAACACAAATTCCGTTTTTATTTTTTTAAAAAAACAGAACCTAATCTTATCCAAAGTACTATAACCACAATTGATGTACAGCTTTATGAAAATTGCTTAATTAAAATTTTTAGAAAATCCTCACAAAAAGGCAGTATGGAAAAAGTAAAAAGTTCATGCTTAAACTACTCACAAACTGCAGTCTCAGTTGAGAATACCGAAAAAGTTGTAATTGAAAAGCATCATGGCATGGCAAGGATACGCAAGGAACGTACTGCGAACGTTTTGCTCCCTCCTACTTTAAGTTGCTGACTCTTATCGGCTTTAATCTTGCTGCGTTAATCTTCTTGCCTTAAAAACAGAGAGCCATTTTTGTCGTTAGCATTTTATTTTTTGCTTTAATTATTTAGTTGTTTGTTTACCAGTAAAAATGCCAAAAGCAATAAAACTTTTCCAAGCTGTCCATCCATTCCGAGGTTTTGTTGTTGGGATGCAGGCTCGGTGGTGTTGGTTGGCGTTTACTGCCTGGATGAGTTGCTGACGCTGTCGTTGTTGGTTTTACGTTCCAAGATAAGATCAGATAAGTAGAAAAAGTTGCAAAGTGTAAATGGGATCGGTTAAGAACATAATTAAACGAAATATTTGGGAGTCTTGTATATTAAAGTAGTTATGTATTACATTGTATTGTGAGGATTGAAAAATTTAAGCAGATTTTTTTGAATGAGTTAATCAAATGCAACTTTTTAATGCAAAAAGCACAAAACTTTTACTTTTACATACGCAAGTGCTTAAGGCAGTATTCTAGTCCAGAAAATTAAATAATTGATGTATCCAAGATTATCTCCCTAAATTTTAAAAGTTAAAGCCATTTTAGTGTTGTCAGTAGACTGTCTGAAACTTTACTTAAACACTTTTAACGCATTTTTCTCGAAACTACTTTTTACGAATCATTTGTCATAAAACCTCGAGTTCTAATTAATCGGTATTCTTGAAATCTACCACGAATATTTTTAATATATCCTTTTATGGCAGGAAGTAACAACTTTTACTTTTTTAAAATTCGCAAAAGTTGAAAAATAACTGAAAAAATCTACCTATTTTTTAAGTATCCGCCATTTTGCGAGAATTTTTTTTTAATTTTTCCTTGCTCCTGCCGCACATTGAGCTTTTTTCGATTTTAGGCTGACATTTGCATTATCTCAGAAACTATAAAAGCAAGGGCCTTGAAATTGCACAAATGAGTTTTAGCCTAAATTAAGTAACAGCACAATAAATAAGAATTCCAAGTCAACCTTCCATACAAACCATATTTTTTTTAATACAAACCCGCATAAAATTGATTATTTATGTTTTTAAAGACTAGATTTAGTTTATTTAACTTTACTTAAACGTCATTCTAAAAATATTTCAAATCGGATAACTTTAAGATATATCTTCTATACAACAATATTACCAAATTAACGAAATTAAAAATTTTTTTAATAAAATGGTTGCTAATACAAAATAAGGTCACTACTTGTTTTAAATTATGAATTCTATTTTATTTTTCTTTAAATTTAAAAGTACCTACAAATTGACTTGGAAATCAGTGCATTTTAGTGCAAAATGTGATTTTTAAGACTTTATCAAATAAAGTGGTTTTTCTTAATAGCAGCTAGATGCAGCAGGTTTTTACAGAAGCAGAAGGTAGAAGTACGGTTTTTATGATAGTTATAGCCTTCGACTTAAATAATGCTTAATTAGCTAGATATTTTCTACAAAATTGTACTTCGATTTTCATTCCTTGAAAAATGTCATATTTCAACGATTTTTCTATTTTTATTTATTAACTTTTTTATTGTATTTTAATGGCGATTAAGACAAAAAAGTTCAAAAAACAAAACCTTGATGTATACTTTGTGTTCGAAGCTATTATTGTTTAAACTTCACTTTAGTTTTTAGGGTTTTATTGAGCTTATTTTTGTTAAAAAGGTTTCAACTTTGAAAAATATTTTTTATAAAATTTAAGAAAAAAAAAACCCAAACATCGTCCTAAAATTAAAAAAACGCACTTTGTGCAGTAATGATATTTGTACTGATAAAGAGTCTACCTTTTTTTTCATTTTCATATGACCGGAATGTGTAGGAATATGGCAAGAGGGACACGGTTAAAAATTATTTGTTTTTTAAATTTAATTTTTTTTTTAAATTCTTAAAATATGAAAGTGATAAAAACTTGGAATTTAAAATTATTAATTGTGAAGTAAAGTTTTTGACAGTATTAATTTTTAGACTTGGCAGAATCAGGAAATAAAAACATATGGTACAAGAAGTAGACGACATCTATATCTTTACTATGTACTATACATAGTTGAAGTACAAAATTTCTATTACGATATGAGACGATTATTCGAAAAAAAATTTTTAATTTCATATTTCATATTATTTCATATATGGGTATTTTCCTTTAAAAATTTTAATAATAAGTAAATTAAATTAAATATTTCAAAAATGCGCAGTATGAAATATGTCTTGATAAATGGCTGTTATACAACTTACTTACTTAGTTGGCGCTAAGAAATGGCTGTTATAATGTCTTAAAAAGTCTTAAATTTCAACTAAATTAACGCTATTAAATATTCTGGATTTTGATCCAGTTATTTTAAAAATATTCGGTTTAAAGTAAATTTTTCTTTACTAGAAGCTGTAGAAGTGCTCACTTCGAATCCGAGGTCGATGTGGAGGTTCCAACAATATAAGAAGTTTTGCTTAGTTTAATCAGCTGTATCATTAAAATAGTTAAATTTGAAACATAATATATGTTTAAAATAATTTTTCTATGAAACATTTTCCTTTTATTTAATCCGTGTCAATACCTTTTCCAACTTTTTTCGGAACATATTCGATTCGATATGAACTGAAGTATTTTAAGAGTATAATTTGAAACAATTATGGTTTTACATTACAAGCTGGACTAACAAAATTGTAATGGAGCTTTTAGGACCTGCTCAAAAAAAAAATAATATCAATTCGTGTTCCAATCTGTTTTGTGAATATAAGAACTCAACCTTTGTTTGAGACAACATTATTTGTACACTTTTACATACGGTGACCATCCGTACTCTTTTAGAGAGGACAGTCCTCTTTTTTAGCCTCGTGTCCTTGTTAAAAATGTTGTCCTTATCTTGTCCTCATTTCTTTAAATTGTCCGCTTTAGTACTATTTTTAAGTTTTAATTATTTTTAGTTTTAAGTTTGCATGTTAATGTAGAAACACCACTTTATTTTTTTTTTGTGAAAGGTTCTTCACAGCTGTTTCTTTTGAGCTTGTATTTTTTTTTTTGGTAAATTTGCAGGTTTTTCACGTTTATAAAAATTTTAAAGATTTTATACAAAACGATTTTAAAATCGAAGTTATCGGCCTTTTTATATTTATTTTATAATTGTATTTCGTATGCTTTCGTAGGCTGTAAAAATTAAAATTTTCTTTTTTTATATTTATTTTTTGATATTTCGTTTAACATTTTAAGTCAAGACCAGTACTTGTCTTGACAAACAAACAAAAAGGTACTTGTTATAAAGAATAACGTTCGTCAACTTATTTAACGCCAGCGATTGTTAACGATTTTTAACAATGTATTTACTTTTTTTTTAAAAGTCAAGAAATAATTATTATCTCTTACCGATTTTATTTCGATTAAAAAAAAGTTAAAATTTGACTTTTATTTTTTGATCAAAAATAAAAGTTTAAATTTGACTGTTATTTTTTGATCAAAAATAAGTGTTAAAGTTTGACTTTTATTTCTTTGATCATAAATAAAAGTAAAAATATCATAAAGAATAACAGTGATTGTTAATGATTTTTAACAATGTATTTAGATCAGGGACCGTAACAGTTATGTTCTTTTCAAAAAAGTCAACAAATAATCGTTATTTTTTATCGATTTTATTTCGTTAAAAAATAAAAGTTAAAATTTGACTATTATTGTTTTGATCAAAAATAAGAGTTAAAATTTGGATTTTATTTCTTCGATCAAAAATAAAAGTAAAAATTTTACTTTTCGATCAAAAATAAAGATTTCAAATCTTACAATACTATATCTTATTAACTATAGTAATAGTTTCAATTTTTAAAACAATTAAAAGAGCCAATGTTTTATTCATTTACACATATATTGGTAACATTTTTGCACAGAAAAAAAAAACATTGCTATCAATATTCATATCGTTGCATTGCATCGCTTAGTTGCTTATCATTGCTTATTCTGTTTTCATTTATTTCGCAATCGATTGGGACCGACTGCAAGCAGATGATATAGGAATTAAAATATTACTTTTACTTTTGATCGAAAAAATACAAGTACAATTTTAACTTATAAAATAAGTTAAAGAATAATAAGAAATAAAATTTTAACTTATATTTTTGATCGAAAAAATAAAAGTCAAATTTTAACTTTTATTTTGATCAATAAAATAAAAGTCAAATTTCAAGTTTTATATTTGATCAAAAAAAAATAAAAGTCAAATTTTAACTTTTATTTTTTATCGAAATAAAATTGGCCAAAAAATAACGATTATTTATTGACTTTTTTTAAAAAAAAAAAGAAAAATTAAAATGATTAAAGATTATTATTCCTTAGCTAACAAGCACACATTGTTTTATTCAAATATCGAATAGACTAATTCTTTCCATCTGACTTTTTGAATAGAAATTTGGAAAATAACTGTTATTTTCGGTACCTGATTTAGATTGTTCGAAACCCAATTGTATCCAAACTGCGGCGGAGTCTTTTCCAATACACATAGAAGTCATTATTGTTAAAAATTTTTCATTATCTTACATTTACACTGTAAGAGTAGAACAGTTCAAAGAGATCTGTGAGGATGTCGATTTTGAAGACAAAAAAAATTTGGGTTATAGCAAAACACGCTGGCTTTTGTTAAAGCCTGAATTAGAACAAATTTTGAAGTTGTTCGTGCTATTAAAAGTATTATAAAAAGAGAAGTAACAAGCTTTTATGAAACATGTATTGACTATTTGAGCCAACAATGAGATACAGCTTCTAAGGACATTGAGCATTTTGAATGAGTCTTTCTACGCATTTATATGAGTCCAGCAAAACACGCTGGCTTTTGTTAAAGCCTGAATTAGAACAAATTTTGAAGTTGTTCGTGCTATTAAAAGTATTATAAAAAGAGAAGTAACAAGCTTTTATGAAACATGTATTGACTATTTGAGCCAACAATGAGATACAGCTTCTAAGGACATTGAGCATTTTGAATGAGTCTTTTTACGCATTTACATGAGTCCCATGCTGGCAATCTATTGAAAAGAGTTTAGCTTACATAAAAAAATTGAAGGGATGATATATTGATTAATAATAAAGATTTATTTGATAAAGTATTTTATATTGAAAATCATGCAGATATAAGAACAAATGAATATAAGAGAAACCTCAACAGGCTCGAAATGGGCAAAAAATTGTAGTAACTTTTTTAAAAAAATATATAAAATGTAAAAATATATTTAAGCTTATTGAGTTTATTTTAAGTCTACCGTCTTCTAATGAGCCAACAGAAAGAGTATTTTCTTAAGAAATAATATTTGAACATCAAAGAACTGGCAGTAAAAAGTAACCACTTTAGAATTCATATTAATTACTAAGAATAACTTCCAAAAGAACTGCACAGAGTGCTTAGCCAAAAATAAAAAATTTGCTTTATAAACAATGTTTATAAGCACATGTTAAAATGTGCATACAGTGTTTTTTATGCTAATATTTTAATTTTTTTTTTAAGACTAAGCAAGCAAATTTTTTATTTTTTTTTTAATGTTTATTAAACATACATAAAACATTGAGCTACTGTCATTCAACATTCATACATGTTTTTTGATCAAAGAAACGCTTAAGACATTGTTTGTTTCAATGATCTCATTTAATTTCTATACAATTAATATTTTTAATAAAAATATCTAAGAAAATTTTCTCTAATATTTTATAATGAAAAATTTAAATATTTTTAAATAAATTATTATTTTATAAAAAATGTATGTGTTTTGCTACTATGTTTTGCATATTGTAGTTTTTGTGTGTCTTTTTTTGTTTTGGTTTGAAAGTACTTTTCTGCGTACTTTTAATGTGCTTGCAAATCTTTATGATACTAGTAATTTTTCGTAGTTTTATATTGGAGGACAAAAATTTGGAAACCAAAATCAAATAAGACAAGTCTAGAACAAAAATTAAAAAATGTAATATTTTTTTAAATGATCAAAGAACTAGGGCATGCGCTTTATATAACAACGTTTGGTACTTGACCTAAAAGGAAAGGGATAGATTATTAGAGGAAGAATTGATTGAAACCATACGTGAATTATTGATTAGGCGGAACAAACGTGAAAGACAATTTAAATTGCTTATAACTGAGGCTAGTGTAAATTAGATATGAAGAAGATTAAACAAATATTTGCTTTGCTTTGCATTCCTTCATATTTTTTAATGAAAAGATCTGTATTTTTTTCAATAAAACAATTGCTTCAATCCAATGTACGACCTATTGTTTTCAATCTCCACAGTCATCATTTTGATACTGACTCATGTTCAAAATAGTCCCCATGAGTTTCATTTCTCCTTGATAAAAGCTCAGTCGATATTTTTTTAGTACTATTAACTGCATACATTATTTCAGCTCTACTTTAGTATTTATTCCAAAGTTTGATAATTTTTCTCTACAAAGACGCCTTGAAGTCTGCCATAAGAATATATGAGTCCATTATCACTAATGACAATATTTTTCTAGCAAGATTTACTATAAAAGGTCAGCCAACATACTACATTTAGCAAAACTAAGTCGCAGCTGTTTAGACTATTTACGCTTTGGAAAAATAACAAGAAAAGAAAAACCATGTATAAAATGCAAGATTGCAAAATATTAGAAAAAAAAAAAACTAATTGCATAATTAAATTGAAAATTGCTAGTATAAGAATTTTTTGCATACACTATAAATATCAATTATTTATACATATATAGTATACAAAATCAATATTTATGCAGTATAGTATAGATTTTTCAGCCGCCACTTGTTGCGGCATTATTATGCACAACAAAAGCAGCTACGTTTATCTTAAAAGCTGTAAGGAAAAAAAAAATAAAGAATAAATATTTTAATAACAACAATAATTTTAATCTTTTACAACAGTCAAGCCAGACGTATAGAGCTGATTTTAGTAATCTTTTATATGCCGTGCCAAACAGTTACATTTATAAAGTGAGTGAGGTTTCTTTTTGAAAGTGTTCCGATTTTTTATTTTTGTAAGATCTTATATTCGCGCTTAAAAAACCATTACTTCACCTTTCCCTAGAAGCTAAATGTGTCAAAAACGAAATGTCTTCCTATAAGACTCTCTACGATACCGACTGTTATAGCGATTTCTATACCGATCTCGAACCCTGTCAACATGGTTCTTTCCATAAAGTGCTTAAATATTGGCGCAATACATCGCGTGCTGCGACTCTACGGAAAAGTGTCAGTTTTACGGATTACAACAAGCTGCGCAGCCGTATTAGTTACACGCGTTTAGACAACTATGACGAACAGGAAATAGATATATTGAGGTAAGTGTTAGTGAATATGTCGGCGAGCAGTGAACAAACAATGACCTATGTGAATCATGTTTCAATGAGCTGCGATTTGATAGCTTATCGTCGCAGTGATTAATGAGTAATGCGCTATTTTAAAGAAATACACTTAAATTGCATGATATAAAAATTCAATTATTGAAAATTTTAGTTTTAATTTTTTTAGTAAAAGTCAGATTTAGTGAATGTTTAAAAGAAAGATTTAAAAATTCTTAACACACAAGTGCCCCTAGAAAAAAAAATCACACTTGTTATCCTTCGGGTCAAAAACTGACCCAGGCAAATTTTATTAATTTTTTATTGGGAAAATGAAAAAAGTAAGTAAAGTTATTTAATATAGTTTCTGCAGAAAGTCGTTTTAGCTGTTGTTTTTCCTTAAATTAAGGAAAGGTGTGTCGTTTAGTTTCAAAACGGTGTCTACTCTAAAAATTAAAAAATTTCGAAAAGTGATTGCATAAAGTTTGGCGGATGAAAACTTATATGAAGTAAATGTAATTTTATTTGTTTAAACAGTTCTTTTCCGTCAAAAATGATATCAAGAAAGCATACTTAGAAGCAAAACGATTTCGGTACCATTTTCTCCCGTGTTTCTCAACCAATTTTTTTTTTAAATCAATCAGAGCAAAAAGAAGGAGTGCAACGAATATTTTTTTGACCTTTGACCTGATATATGAGCATTGAAAAATATTTCTTAAATAAAATCTACACTATAAGAGATGGAAGAACATGGTGTAAGAGGAAATTTTAGACATTGCTAAAATGTACAAAATATATGCCAGATACTTCGCGCTAGCTCTTACGGATACCCTACAATAAGCATTTTTTTCCCACGGAGATAATTATTTTGCTTGAATCAAGCAAATGTTTTGCTTAAAAGCAAATCAGCAAAATTTTGCTGAATCATGGTGTTATTTTAGAAAAAGATTTCTAAATTGAAATCACTCCTCATGTACCTAGGAAAAAGCTTAATTGAAAACTTAATTCAAGCAAATATTTGCTAAGTCATTGTAAGCTCATCAAATAGGTAATTTTTACTAAACTCTTGCAAATATTTGCTTAGTTATTATAAACTTAAATAGCGAATATTTTCTTAATTCAAGCAAATTTCTTCCAAACCCACGAGCAAACGTTTATTCTTAATGAGGAAAATTAGGCGACGATTGGTTAACAACTGCCATGGTCGAGTGGATAAGCCCATGCCTTTACACTCACGCGGCCGAGGCTCAAATCTCCAGACGGAATTTTTCAATTTAATTTAATGCTAATAATTATTTCACTTCAAAAATATGCTAGATTTCAGCAAAAAGGAATCAACATTTTCTATTCCAATTTATAATTACTTAGCAAATATTTGTCTGAACTAAGTAGAAATTTGTTTTTGCAGTTTATAATAACGTAGCAAAATTTTGCTTGAATTTGATCAAAATTTTAATTAGTTATTATAAACTGGAAGAGCAAATTTTGATTAATTTTTGCTGAAATCTAGCATAATTTGGAAGTGGCTGATATTCAAGTGCAAGTTTTTCTTAACCGCAATACAAATTTAGCAAAAAGTTTTCTCCGTGTAAGTAACATGTTCGAATTTTACATTGGGATTGATTGAAATTTCATACAAAAATTTAATTTTAAAGAATTCCCGGTATTTTGACATCAAACTTATGACGATATCTCAAAAACTGTAACTTTTCTCAGTACAACGTATTTTTGTATCAAAAGTCGTTGGTTGACAAAAATAACGGTTTTCGCAAGCCTTTTTAGTAATATTTTCCACAAATAGTATGTTTCGTTATTATGACATCAAAATTTTTTGCAATATCTCGAAAATTGTATATTTTCTTAGTAGAACACATTTTCTAGAATCGCCTCAGAATGAGAAAAAAACGATTGAAATTTCAAGTTCTGATTTTGCAAGCAAATATCTCAGACATCGATTTCCATCAAATTGTCTAAAAGTTCAATAATATAACTTTGGAGAAATAAGAAAAGATTTACCGTTACCTCACCAATGCAATGTTTTATATTAAGGGTTTTCACAAGCTCACGTATTGTCGAATTTTGTATTGTGTTTACATAAAAAAACACAAAAACTGTGAACATACCCTTATACTATGGACACACATATGGTATCGATACCATAGTATTGAAACCATTATGGGTATACCATATGTATGTCACTATATACTAGCTATAAGCCAGCTAACGAAGCTAGTATCGCACCTCATTCATGGTTTACGAAACACAACAATTTTTCATGGTTTCGCCATACTAACATACCTTTTTTTGACTTACAACCCGGATATTACTATAGTTCAACTGATATCAGCGCCTTTTTCTAATAGCGACAAGAAATCTAATTACATAAAAGCCAGGAAATTTAAAATTTTTCATTTAAAAAAAAATTTAATTCAAAGTAAATGACAAAAAAAACAGCTCACTTGAATTAATTTTTATTTAAATTTTTTCTTTTCTTCTTAAAATAATAATTTTGTTTAAATGTAAATAATTTTTTGAAGCAATTGTCAAACAAAACTATATCGATATGTGTGTCACTACTTTCATACCACATAGTTTAAAATCGTTCATGGTTTCAATACTATAGTATCAATACCATATGTGTGTCCTTAGTACTAGGGTATATTTTGTTGTACGTCGTTTTTATACAGCTGACTGAAGAAACCGACAAGTGACCGAAGAAAATTAATTTTTTAAAACTAGTTATTATTAAATTTTGCCTCACACAATAAAACATGTACGCGATAACAACAAACTCGTTACAAGAAAAGCGCTAGTGAAATACGACAAGCAGTAAACATACCAAACGCAGTCGTAATGTCGTAAATTAGTTTTATGTGGAAGGACACTACAAAAATTTTACAACTGCTGTGAAAAAAAACCACAATGCAACAATACGACAGCTTGTGAAACCCCTAATTGTTTTCAAAAAACCTCTGCAATATTAAATTTTGGCTCCAAAAATAGACCAAAAGTTGTTTTTGTTTAAATTTTTGTTCTTCAAATTTTCTATTTTCTCAATCTTTTATATGCCATATCATTTATTTGCAAAAATTGCTTAATTTTAAAAGTTAATTGTAAGTCAATAAACCGTTTCTATCATCCAAAATCATGAGCTAACCCCTATGATTTTTTTAATGAAAATTAATTTTTTTCAAAATGTTGCTCTAGAAAAAAGGAGTGCACTGAATATTTTTTATAACAAGGTTTGTTCTTGACCTGAAATATAAGCTCTAAAGAAGAGTTTTTTTAATAAAACCTAAACTATTAGGGAAGAAGATAATGGTGTATAAGGTAATTTTAGACATTGCTAAAATGAACTAAAAACATTGGAAAGATTTTTCGCTATTTCTTACGGAATCCAACTTCATTCATCGGTTTCATTAGAAAAGTAAAGGTAATTCCCAATTTTTATGAAAACTATAAGTTTTTGACATTAATTTTGTATCGAATCAGCAAAGAATATATGCGAAAAGAAGGTCAAATTTCGACCACTGGCGAACTCTAGTAAATACCACTAAAAGTAGAAATTGAAATATGCATAAAAAAGTTTTTTTTCGAACTACTACAGTGCTGTTACTTATTTTTCAACCGATCGATTTCGTTAAAATTTTACAAAGTAAGGTTTTATGAGGAATTTTATTTTGGTATCAGATTTCCAAAAGAACGAATTATTGTAGGGGCTTAATATTTAAAAACTACAAAAAAGTCAAAATGGGGGGGGGGTACGTTTTCTTTCACAGAGAACAAAAATATGTCTCTAGAATACATTTTTCTAACTCTTATAGGGGAAATTTGTTAAAATATAATTTCATCAAATCGGCCCATTCTATTGCTTAAAATATGGTCTTATGGTCTTGCATCATACTATTGCATTTTCAAAATGGTAGAGTATATTTTTACTCTACACTATCAAAATATGCAGGGATGCATTTACTACGCTATTGCAAATATGCAACACTAAAACCCATAGTTTATATTTACTATGGATTTACAACACTAAATTGCTGATAATAAAAAAGTTATGGCAAAAACACTGAAATGGAAAATAAGCATATACAAAAAATAATTAAAAGAATTAATTGTGCTTTAAAGCTTTTTTTTCGACTAATTTTGATTTTAATCAATCAGCTGTGGTTTTCATGTGTTGCAATCGTTGCACAGTGCTCTATATTTTGAGTTTACGGAGACAAAAGTCTGCAACTTAATAACTGCTTATGCAACTAAAAAAAATTTAATGCACATAAGATTGATATGCAAAAGCAATACCGGGACCACAACACGGTTAAAAATCTTGGCATAAATTTAAAACTTTTCTGTACTTTATATATGACCAGCTTTGGTTTCAAATCTAGTATTTGCCAAATACTAAAAAATCGTTTTAATACAACTTTGGCTTAAAACTAAGTACAAGCTTGGATTGAGATATATAAAAAAAATTAAACAAACACAAGGAGTTTTGAACCAGGGACATCCAGTTTGTAAGCTCACTGCGTTACCAATGCGCTATGTGAAGCAAAAGCAATAAACAAGCATATGAGCCTAATAGCCTAAAATTGAGTTTCAGCATTGCAATATTTCTTTGGTTTAAAATTTAGTACAGAAAAATTTTAATAATGGGTAAGTATTGGTGAAAGTTTAAATTTTTTAACCTCAAGGTTAAAAAGTATGCAGTAGTATTTAAGCTGGACGAAAATTTATTCCAAGATTTTTAACCGTGAAATGAAGTTACATAAGACCTTTCTTTCCTCCTTTAAACCCATAAGTAAAGCAACACAAATATTTAGTCTAGTAAAACATTCCTTTTATAGAGAATAATAATATTTTAAAAAATATTTAAGATATTCTTAAATAAAAGAGTTACACTGATAATGATATTTAATTGATAAGGCCTACATAAATTTAGTATTTTCTAAAAAAAATAATTCCAATATACATCCAATTCCAAAATATCGTTATTGATTTTAAATTTAAATTGTTACAAAAATTGACTACTTAAACATGCTTCAAAAAGTATTAAAGTATATATATATTTATGACATTAGATTACAGAATTAAAAAAAGAGAAATAGTATTATTTAAATTTATCTATATTTACAGAAATACTTTGTAAAAAATTATTCTTGACATTTTATATTTATTTTTAAATCAAAATTGTGGATAACTATGATGGCTTAGTGGTGACAAATTAATGATGAATTAGATAATAAATATCGATGCCTAAAAGGCAGAACATCGTAACCAACATTCCTACGAAATAAGTTTTATTTCATATTCAGGATTGTGTTATATTTTGGCTTGTCCTCAGAAAATATTTTTTATTATATTTCATTCTATATCTTTTTAACGACAAGAAATATTTCATAGTAGCTATCTAACAATTCCCATGAGCAAGCAAAAGCTCGATGATTGATTAAGCAAGTGCTTTAATTTCGTTGATGAGTTTTTTTACAGGTATTTAAATTTCATTATGACTATTATTAAGTATACATTTTTTGCTTAACCACAACGCTTATTTTAAAAAAAAAGTTTAATTATACTCCTTTGTCTTATCAATTTTTTAAATAGAAGAGCAAAAAAAAGTTGAACTTGCTTCTATAGCTCTGTTCTGTAACTTTTCTCACCGCAGTTCTCACAAGATTTTCTTACTTTGACGTCATTTTGACGTCATTCACACTTGCACTGTCTCTGTAATAAAATGAGAAAAATCAGTGACTCGTCTCGCTGAAGGAATTCGTAAAGACTCGTCTCGAATTCTACTTCTGAAGGAATTCGTAAGACGACGTGTTTCTGTAAACTAAAATATGCGACTCAATTCGATTGAAGTTTACACTATGTTCTAACTTGGTGAGAAACATTTTTGCTTGTTTGTGCAACAATCATACTCAATGAAGTTGTGAATATAAATGTATCCATGTTACAAATACTTCTACCGGGTACAAGGTATCAATTTTAATTTTTTTCATGTAGATTGTAAATATATTATTAACAAAATATTACATGTACTAAAATGTAAGCCTATTAACTTAAATATTTCATGAATGGGATTTATTCCATGATAAAATTTGTATAATTGCATTACACAACCACATTAAAAGAATGCTCGGATCGCAATGTGTAGATAAGGTTTGTGCATTTAATATCAACATCACTAAGTGTCAAATTGTTTACCATCAAAACAAGTAATTGTCAGCATAAATAGCATAAACATGTATATTTGCGCCATATTCATAAATTAAGCACAAATAATATTTATATTTGTTTGTATTTGATGTTTATAGAAGAACTTCAGGCAATTTCTCACAAAGTTTTCTGTCACTAGTTGCAATTTCATATATTCCCTTTCACTTGTGTATCTTTTTATCAGTTACAGAAACACTAGTTTTCGCAAAAGTGAGTATTTTGGAATGAAACTATGTGACGTCAGAAAAAGTGACTATTTGTCGCAAGTCTGAACCGAGCTACTGGTATAATCTGTGTTCAGGAACTGTTAGATTATGAATTTTAGCTTTGACAGTGCATATTTTAATATTTCATTCTCACAATTGATAACTGTCGATTTCAGAAAATATTTTTCGCAAGCAAAGTATAATACATCTTCTTGTGTTTTTCGGCGACGAGGTTCTACTGGGACGTTGCTCCCTTGAAAGCGAAAAATATATGCCATCGGCGTATAATGGTACATAATTTTTATCAATACTAAAAAAAAATCTCTAAATACTTTAAAACAGTTGGATTGGAAACAGTACAATTTTATTTTTTTTTTTAAATAACTGTCAAAAGCAGATGCTCTTTATACATTTTTTTAAATTTCAGTGCATTTCGAAAAGTATTTTCTCTACTACACTAAAATTGATATGGTTAAGAAAACCTTCAAAATAAAAAAAAAACTTACCACCAGATATGATATCCATATTGAAAAAATAGTTAAATTTAGTAACACTCTTTTAAATGGGCTTTAATTTAAATAATATTTTTTGTAAATAAAGTGAAGCTTTAATGTAAATAATATTTTTTGTTATTCTTTTTTATATTGAAATGTGAACTTTGTGGCGTTATAAAGACAGCACGTGCAAAAGTTTTTGACTTTCGTACACGAAAATGTTGTTTTGAATATTCATTTTGACAACAAACTTTATTTGACATAAAAACCATTACTTTAATTTTTCGACTTTTGTCCCCCTCATTTGTTCTACATCAAACACTGTGCGTTGTTGCAAGGTAAACCGAAAAAGACCGTTGACAATTGATAGCAAATTTTTACAAATGCACAAATTTGCAATCTCAAATACACAAGATTGTGAATTCCCCTATAATATAATATAACATATTCACTGTGCATTTCAACTGTGCACTAGGACTCCAAAAATTAAACCTTCACTAAGGAATGCATACATGTATGTATATAATAGTAGGTCTGTTTCCGTACTCACACTGTGTGACTTGAGAGTCGCTATTTTCTGTTTCCGTACTTTTTGTGTAAGAAATGGGAGAAGAAGAACAAGCATAAAATCGCTCTCTCGAGCACAGAATGTGCACAGAGAGTGCTAGAACTCAAGACTTCGAGTAAATTAAGAACAAGCATCAATAAGAAGAAGCATCAAGAAGAACAAGCAAATGCCAAATGTTTGTTTATGTTTTTCACAAATATTCACAAATTGTGCTGCTAAAAATAAATTTACAAAGTGCAGTTTCTTTTGATCTTCCAATTTTTAGCTATAAATAAATTATTTAAAGTAATTTTATAACTTAAAACATAGCTTAAAAGATTTTATAGCTTAAAAAAATTTACTTCACAAACAATTTCAATTGGCGCTATTTACGTTTGACTCGTCTGCTGTCAGAATCAGCTGTTTTGTGCTCGAAACTTGCTAGAAGCTGTTTCCGTACTTTTGCTAATATTCTCAAATTTCATTTTTACTCTCTCAGTTCGAGCTTATCAGAAGTTACACAAATCTTACACAGTGTAGAGTACGGAAACAGACCTAGTGTTAGCAACAGTCATTAAAATTTTGGCAGACAAATCAAACCACTGCCACGCCCATCATTGATACACTTCGCCGCTAGATGGGGTGGAAGCGTAACACGGCAGCCGTTGCCTTCATTCATTGCCTTGCCTGGACAGCGATCGCGCCTGCAGTCGACAGGCTGGTGAAAAACGATCGACAACTAGCGATTAGTTCAAAAACTGACTGCAACAACGGGGTAGCAACAGCGCGCTTAAGTGGCGCACAGCAGGCGCCTTAACGAGAATTGGCGCAACTTTGCTGAGAGCATAAAAAATTGGAATGAATTAAATTTTTTAGCTGTCATTTAAAGATCTCCGCAAGGCACCTGATTTTTTATTTATTCAAGTCTCAATGTTGGTGTATATTTTTCTATCTTATGTTGTAAGCAACGTTATCTACACCAACAACAACATCGTCATCATAATCATCTGCTGTGTTTCTTTGCATAGTTGTTGCTTGGAATCTGTTTGTTGTGTTGCTGCTGCTGCTGCTACTGTTGTTGCTTATCGGGAGCAGACATTTGCTGGGGCCAACAATCACTGGAGCTTCATGTTGCAACATATGCAGATCGGCACATGTTTGCCTAGTTCATGTTTGCATGCTCCATAAACCTAGCTATTAACAGGAGGCACAACAACAACCACTGAACTCACGAGGCTGTGCTACTCCAGGCGGCTTCACTTCAAACAGTAGCTGCGTGTTTTAAAAATGCAGCCGTCAGCGCATGCGTGCGGTTTTTGCTCGTTATTTTTTTAGTTTTATTTGAACATTTTTTTTTTGTTTTACTCTTATCACATGCTTATATTTGCCACTTATTATCGCCATCGGTATAAATTGCAATTTTATTGCAGAGTCTTATGGAAAAATAAAGTCCCGAGGAGCAACAAGTAATTGAATCAATAGTTGTGCCACCTCCACACAGCACATTGATTTTGTTGACTTGGCGATTTAAAGCGATTTCGTACGATTTCGGTGCCACTTCAACGGCCTGGCCGTAACAAGCTGGCTTATTAATGGGTTGTTTATGATGGCCGCCGGAGTATTGCGTGCAAATTGCTGGCAATCAGCTGAGTGCTTTTTTGTTTTTTTCGCTGTGGAGGTTGCCAGCAGCCTGCAATTCCGCGCGCTATTATGGCCAACATGTGTTTCGCATGTACATGAAGTGTTTGTGGTTTTTTTTATTGGGTGGGTTGAGGGAATAGGTTTTTTTTTGCTGGGAAACAGTAGAAGAATGTGAGCGATGTGCCAATTTTTCACTTCCTTTAAGTTGGTTTGTTTGTTGTGCTATATTAATTTTTTTTTGGGAAGCTGATTTTTTATCTTTTACAAATACGAAGCAAACATTAAGTGAAATTAAGAAAACGTGGGCAAATAAAAAATAGAGTTGTTATAAGATAAGTGATTTATACTTATTTAAAGAAGACAAAAACGAATTGAATGCCGTGGTTAAGTGTTAAGGTCAAGTGTGACGAACAAAATTTTGACGTATTTTCATTAATTTTTTTCTAATAAGAAAAAAAAATGCGATCGTTTTGAAATTTGAACATGTTTTTATTGATGTCTTGAAGTGTGCAAAAAACTTTTTTTACTACATTTTATATTAATGTTTATAATTATTTCTGTGGTCACAAGGAATAACGACTAAACTCAAAGTATCGTAAAAACGATATTTTAATTGCACAAACTTCGACCCATTTTTTTTTAATATATGAACCGTTACAAACAAAATACATGCATACATAAGTGCTCGCTTTTTTACGATATTTTTAGTTTAGTTATTATTCCTTGTGACCACAGATTTATCTGAAAGTTGAGTCCTCGAAAAAGAGGTTAGTTGTTAATAAATAAAAAATGGCGGACTTGTAAAAAAAGTTGTGTAAATCGACTTTTTTTATTTGTTTAAAAAACTTAACTTATTATTATTTAGGTTAGGTTCAAACGAGACACACCTAGGCCAATGAAGCCTATTGTGATACCAAGGGTTAATTTTTTCCTATGTCTAAACCAGTTTGAGCTGTTGACTAAGCCTAGACTTATCAAGTTATTATTTAAAAAATGATTGTTTTAAAGGTTCCAGACCTTGCTAAGTATGTATGTATAACATAACGGGTAAAATTTTAACCCAAATCTTAGTCAGTGCATCCTCACAGTTTCGAAAACGTAGTTTCAAGAAAAACGTGTTTGACGTTTTTATAGCACTTTCATATGCTTGGTTTTCACTATGCCATTTTTACGACGATACCAAAGCTTATCACTTAAAATATCAACTTAATAAAACTCTAGAACATTCTCTGCATAGCTCCATTTAATAATTTATTTGTTTTTAATTTTCCAAGACTGTTAAAGTTAGAAAAAATGTCAACATGTTGTTATTTTTAATTTGATTGACAACAACTGACCACTGAAAATGACATAGTGAAAACCAAGCAATACACACTACGGCGCGCTCTCTTCTTTTAGCTGTAATTTTAAAAATATTTTAAATTTCGGTCTGAAACTTTTGGAGTATATTTTTAAGATATTTTTATTGCGAAGAATATAAAAATAAAAATTAATTTTTAGAATCCGTCACATTGCACTATAGGTCGAATGACCTGTTTTTCTGGACAAAACTATTAAGCTCCGAAATAGAATACTTTAACAATATAAAATTATTTGTTAATGTACAGAATTGAAGGACTTATTGCAAGAACATGATAAGCCACATAAAAAATATTTTTAAATAACCGACTCTTAAGTTTTGAAAAAGTGTATTTTTATATGAAGAAATGGAATGGAACACTTTTACAAATAGGTTAGAAAATTAATAAGAAATAGCCAAAATCTCTTCAGTGGTTGTTAGAAACGCATTGTGTAATGTATTTAGCCTAAATAATTGATTTTTAAGATCATGACTTATCACGTTATTGCAATAAGCCCTTCAACTGTAACAGATAATTAAAAAAATTTAAAAAATTTAAAAAAAAATCGCTTCTAGAAGCGATTAACCTTATAAAACCACACCATTGCTTTATGTTTTTAAAATTGTAGTTTTAAGCAAAATGTGTTTGTGTTTCCAAATAATAAATCAATGAATTACAATATATCATTGAAAATGGTTCATTAGTTTTATGATCTATTAAATTATTAAATGAATTAAATTGCGATCTTTAGATCAAGAAGGTTTTTAAAAAGGCAACAACAACAACAACAACTATGTATAGAGTCAATAACTTAGCTGACTAGACCTCCTCCTTTTCAGTAGCCTTTGAGTCATTAAGCTGTGATCAACTCACTGTTTAAATTTGCATATGATTTCACATATTTAGGAATTCATTCATTTGAATTATATAGAACAAAATGAACGTTCAATTGGCTACAAATCATATGACATTTTAAAGCAGTAGGCTATTTATAGATCACCGCCAACAACTCTACCAATGTTGCCATCTGTTCTAGTTGCTTCTTTATTTATGATATGATATGATTAGCAGCCATATAATTCAAATGGATGATTTCCTAAATCTGCAAATTCATATACAAATTTGAACAGTGAGTTGATCACAGCTTAATCACTCAAAGACTATTGAAGATGAAAATGTAGCGATTTCCTCAACAGAGTGTCTAGTCAGCTAAGCGATTGACTCTATACAGAGTTGTTGTTGTTGCCTTCTTAAAAACTTACCTGATCTAATGCTCGCAACTTAATTCATGTAATATCATTGAAAATTTTGTAAAATAAAAAAAAAATAACCCCTTAAAGAAACTTTTAATATATTATTTTCAACAATAGTTTTTTGAAAAATATATTTTTGCAATTAAATATCACAACTGTCTACTTCATTATCTAAGTCCACGTTGTCTTCTTAGAAATCTTCATAAATATGAATGTCATCCTTTTCATCTTCTTTATCATTAGCTCTATCTTCATCTTTTTTATGTTCTGCATCAGGATAACATTTCAGCATTTCCAATACTTCAGGCGGATACCGACTTCCCGATATCTCAGCTGAATGCGATTTTTGAGGTTGGCTGGAAACTAGTTCTTGTTTTTATATTTTAATCACCATTTTACTATTTAACCACGATGCAATATATTTCTGAAAGAACTCAAATTTCGGGAACATTTCGACCATATTTGTTTGGAATTTTTGCAGAAATTTGCAACCTAATAGCTTATTTGAGAAGTAATCTGATTTGAATTCATATTTCCTTCAATTTTTTGAAAACTGTTACCGAAAACGTCGGTTTGCTTTTGCCATGGGTCATGTTGTATTTTCCAGATTTCAAATAAGACTGAATTTTGAAACTCGTATGTATCTAGAAAAAAAAAACCAATTTCTCATTAAGCCACAATTTTCGCACGTTAAATCTTGCAATACTGCAATTCAATAATTTACATTGTCAGTATATCAGCAAAACATATGCAAAATTTTTCTGCAAAATGGATAACATATGTATAAAATTTTTTTGAAATGTGGCGTTAATTTATTTTAAGAATAAAAAATGCTTGACAATTGTATAACTCTACACTAAAAAAATTTTATGTGTAAATATTACTAATAACTGCGTTCATTCTAAGAATGTTATTCGATGTTTTTAACCACAAATAGGATTCGTAAAATTGACTTAGTTTCGTATTCGTACAAAAACAAATGTATATTGAAGGAATAAATTTCTTACATTTACGAATGATCCTAATATATAATTACGAAAAAAAACATTCTGTCTGAGCGAGGGTTTGAACCGAGGTTCTTTAGTTTGCGGGCCAATTAAACTTCCAGTAGGCTATGGACACCTTGCAATCATACATTTCCTTATATTCGATAATTGTTCGACAAATTAGGCTGATCGATTTTAGTTCAGTTAGACAAATTAACTCAACTAATGCTTCGTACATTATACGAATTATGCGTTCGGTCAAACAACGAATGAATTTTTTCTACTAATATTATTTTTAATTCGTAAACCAGTAGTATGAAACCATTAGTAAATACTATGAGTGTAATGGGAAAAAATTTTTAAAGTTATTCGTACGAGAAATTTTCGAATGTAATTATTTATATGTACACAATAATTCGTGCAATGCACTCATACAAATTGTTTTATCTTATTTTACGAATATCATTAGTATATAAAACGAATAAATTCGTAAATACTACCACAGGTGTAAGTAACACTTAACTAATGAGTTCGTAAAAACATTACGATTCAAATACTTCGTATATTTTACTAATATTCGTATAATATACGAATATTTTTGCCACGAATGTCATTCTTAGCCATTTTAGTATAAAATCTTTTGAGTGTTAAAATATGTATGTGGGAATTTCCACAAAAAAGTCTACGGGGCCAAAATATTAAGACTTATTAGGGCAGTTCACGATCTTGTTGCATCGTTGCAAATGCAAAATAAACAGCTTTTACAAAAACAAAAAGCATTCGTTGCAAAAGCTTTTCAATGCTTTTTTTTTTGTTAAAGCTGTTTATTTTGCATTTGCAACGATGCAACAAGATCATGAACTGCCCGATTGAAAACTTATTCTTTTAAGATATTATCTAAGAGAAACCTTTTCATTTTATTAATTTAAGCAATTTATGCATAAATTCATTTACCATGATGATCAAATCATTTACACTATTTCACAAATGTAGTTTTTCTGTTTTGTAAATGTTTAGTAAATGTTTCGTAGACTTTTTTGTTTTAGTAAAAAAGGAAGGCATTGGCTAAAGATAGTGAAAAAATGATTGAGGCAAGGAAAGAAAAATATAATAAATTTGTTTTTTGATTACTAAATTGCATAGTTGCTTAACTCCCTAAGTACTTGATCTCTTGGAAAATAAGCCTATTTTATTTCAAATCCTTTTAAAAAAGTTGCAAAAAAGAAGTATTGCCCAATTCAGAGAAAATTTGTACTCCAAGTCAAAAATCACTTGTGTTTTTTGTAACGTAACGCCAGCACATATTTTTGCTTATATGTTTAAATCCTTAGGGCCGATTGTGGTTATTATTTTACTTAATATAGTGCTACTTGATTACTACGTAAATAAAAAACCTTTTTAAAAAATTTTACTTTCTAATTCTTTTTTCTTATATTTTTTCGTTTAATCGAATTAATAAAACAGCATCACATTATTTTGCAATTCAAATGTATTGACGATTTTATCTAGAAAAACTGCCAACGAGCAATTTTTTACCATTCTTGGCGCCAAAGTTAAGTAGGAATATGTTTTTTGAATAAAACCAGTTTTATTTGAATGAAAAACAATAATTGTTTAAACTGTTCTAAAAATTTAACCACTTGTAAAAATTTTTCGGTGATGACATTGTAATGCAGAACTGTAAGCGGGGTGTCACAAAGTCTTGCTTGAGCTCAAATTATTTTCTTTTCATTGTTCAAGCAACAGTTTGACTTTATTCGTCTGTGTAAAAACATCGTGTTTTCTTGCATTAAATTTTACAGTGAAGTGTGTTTGTGATACTTGATGATTGATTTATGTGTTTTAGCCAGAACAAAGTTTTATGCATAAAATAACTAAATGTTATTAAATATAAATTGTGAAATACTCGATAAATGTTAATAAATTGGTTCATTAAATTGCAAAAATTATTGTGAAAATAATTTGTGGCGTCATTTGCTTTTGTTTGCTTCTTTTCGGTGCGTTTTTCGTTTTCGTTGTGTTTTTGGCGTAGAGAGGATTTTCTTTCAAATTATTTGTGTTCCTTCCAGTTTAGTGCGTCATTTTTTGTTCTCTTCTATATTGTGCATACCTACTCCTATCGTCGCTTACTGTGTAAGGTAGATGTCATCAGTGTTTAAACGGCCATGCCCGAACAAATGTAATTGAGAAGTGTAAACAGAATTCGGAAGCCTCGCAGCTACTTTGTATTTAAGAAATAATTGGTTACGTCATGTGTCCATTTACGTTTCTGCCACAAAAATGTACATTCGGTGTCGAGTTCAGTAGCTTACACAGCTATAACAGTCAGTCATATCGTGTTCGAGATATTTGACAAAAACAAACGATCACTGCCGGGCACTCGTCAGCAGCAAAACAAATCATGTGCATGTTTTGTTTTTAAGTAACATGATTTGCTTTGCTTGTTCCAACCAAAGACTCGAAAAAGAAATGGATGAATCGAACGCAACAAATCATTTACAAATGATCATTCTTGTTTTTTTTTTGGAATTAAAAAATTTTATGTGTAGACCATATAGTAGACCATATAATTTTTTGGTTTCGAATCTGAGGTCAGATCTTAACAAAATTGTATATGACACTAAGGTGGCCCGAATTGTGTTTTCTTGTATATGGGCTGGCAGTGTTTAAGGGTCGCTGATTTCGAATCTTATGTTAGAACTTCAAAAAGTGTTTTGACACTAGGGTGAACTCTAAAAATTAATTTTTTTTTATCTATACTCTTTAAAGATGCACTGGTCGCTGAATTCGAATCTGATGTAGGAATTTCAAAAAGTTTTTTTACACTAAGGTGGACGTTAGAAATATGTTTTCTACGCTTTGTATATTTGCTAGCATTATTAACGGTTTGAATCTGATTTTGAATCTTATGTTGGAAGTTTAAAAAGTGTTTTGACTTTAGGGTGGACCCTAGAAATGTGATTTTTTATTTCAGAAACAGAAAATGATTTTTTTCAAAAATTAAGTATATTTTTGGAAAAAACAACATTTTCCAAATGTCGGAGCACATTTTGGACAACTTCAATAGGCTGTTTAATGCGTGTTCTGTAGAAATAATAATTTTTTTATATTTTAAGCTTTTTGTTGCAACCCTAGTGTTTGCCCCAGCTTCTAAATCGCAAAATAAAGGTGGAAAATCCAACTGTGAAATAAATTTTGGAATTTGCAAATTCTGATAATGGATTTGGCATTAGCGATTCATTTTTACCTAGTGCTTGCCACAGCTTCGAAATCAAGAACAAAAAAATTTTAAGCTCATGTACGAAGAGTATAAAACAAAAGGACACATTTTTAGGATCCACCCTAATATCAAAAAGCTTTTTGAAATTCTGACATCAGATTTTTAAAATCTTAATACCCTCAATTTATGTGCCTAATGCAGCGCTGGGCGCCCGATTCCTCACTGAGCGCTCTCTGAGCGTAACTTTTTACATGCACACAAAACTCATAACAGAAGAGAATATAATTCAGTCGTTCGCTGACGGTGAAGCTGTGAAAACCTATGTCGGAAATTTTATGTACACTCCTAAAAAACAAACTTTTAGGTTTGTAGATTCATAATACTTATGCAAATATTTTGTATTTCATAGAATTTTATATTATTCGTATATATTAAGGTTTAATATAACTCATACATATTGCCTTTCAAGATTCTTTGCATTCTTTTTTTTTTAGATTATTTGTATTCATTAATTTTCTGATACTTAATCTTATGAGGTTTTTATTATAATTTTACTGATTCGTATATATTAGGATTTAATAATATTAAAACAAAAACAAAACACTTAAAAACAATGTTTGACTCTAAATCGGAATGCGATTTATGTTCTGCAGAGAACCTTTCTTGTGAAGCAGAATGTGTAATTTGCCACTGCAGGCAAACAAATATAATTTATTTACTTAAAAGAAAATGCTGGAGAAATAATGATATAGAAGAAATAGCAACAATACCAATGACTAAAAATAAAAAATAAACACATATTACAGTATGTGTGGAGGAATAACCATACAAACTTGCAAATCTAGATAATTTTGACAACTATTTCGCTCAGTGTGCGCTATTCGAGAGCGCACCAACACTAATAAGACAAAATAAAATTTTACTGTGTTAGAATGCCCAGCCCTGGCCTAATGTTATGTTGCTGTGCACATAAAATTCGAGTCATGTATTTATGATGTATTCATATTTTCCGAATAATTCATTCATTTGAATGGTTTCTGAATGCTTGACTGAACTTTTATGTTTAATTTGTTCGCAACAAATGTAACATATCAATCATTCGTTTCCAAACGAATGTCTTGAAACTCGGTTTAAGACTACCGGTGCAGAGGTCTAACTCATACACACTTAAATTATTATAATACTTTTCTCGATATGTTATTTATTTACGTTTCTTTTTCTTTTCGATTTCAACAACTTTCTTAAGAAGTACAATTATATATTATTATATATTGTTATTTTTGTTTTTTTCCAAAATTTATGAAAGGTGTAGGAATAATTTTTTTAAGCACTGTTAGTCAACGACAACAGTAAAAAATATGTTTCGGCTTCGTGGACTTCGTTACTTTTTTGTAAACATTTTTCAACAATTTCCCATGACACCAAGCAAGACAAAAAGAGTTGGAAAAAAAATGAACTGCAGCTGATAACAGAGAGGAAAAAATTTGCACTCGAAGACAGACAAAAAGACAGATAGTTCGAAGAACAGACTGCTCAAATGGGAGGATAGATAAGCAAAATAATATCAGTGGAATTGAAGAGAAAAAATGAAAAAAACCATATCATACCAGAACATAAAAAAAGCAACTGCAACAAAAAACTCAAAAACAAAAAGATAACATTCATAGCAAAAAGTCAAAGAAAAGAGTGGATCCCAAAACTACACGGAAAAAATGCTCCAATTTAGCAACAACAACAACAGCAAAAACAACAAAAACAATTGATTCAACTAAACCAAAACATGTTAAGTGAGAGTTTGACCAAGAACCCAACTCAGAAACAACAATAGCATCAAAACAAAAACAATATTTAAAAACAAAAATACATATTAAAAAAACAACACTAACATCACTAACAACACTAACTATATGTAATCAGCGCAAAGAGGAGCCAAAAACTGAGTAAAACCAGAGTCTGTGTGGAGCCTAAAATGTTTGAGTACGCAAACGAAGCTTTCCAGCTTCCACTTATTGGAAGTTGGGGAGCAAGTGGAGCGCTCTCGTTCTCTCTCTTGCGCACTTAAAACAATGTGTGTTTTTATGCACTCAGTTTTTCAGTTTTTTAAATAGCGGCTTTTTAGTGCATGGAGCGTGGAACTGTATTTGGAGTTGTTGTAGATGCTGTTGTAATTCTTGTTATTAATGTTTTTGATTTCTGAATATAACAAACTGTTGCAGTGAAGAAATTGTTAATGAATAGAAAATTAATGCAGTTTAAATGTTGTAAGTTTGATGCTACTTTTATCAATATTATTTATCTCTTCTTTTGCACTCATACTCGAAAAAATACTCGAAATTAAAAAGAAAATTTAATAACACATTACAATTATTGTTTGTAATGGAAATTTATAGATTGTAATTTTAATTGCGTCTTTGTTCTAAAATGGTTTTGGCATTGAAAAAACACTGGCCGCAAAAAAAAATGTCACAGCCTATCACAACAAATGCTGTGTTACCAAGCGACGCTGTGTTACCAAGCGAAGGGGGAGACTCAGACGCCCGGCATGCCTTGCTTTTGTTTACATTTTCAATGCTTTGCGCTCTCTTCATGCATTTGTTATTTTTTATTTGTTGTAATTAAATTGGAGCTGTTTGAGTGGCTTTGCTGTGAGCTTCAAGTTTGCGCGCTCTCAAGCGCACTCTCTCTCTCTCTCATGTTAGGCTCCCCTCAATTGTTTATGCTTACTTTGATTTTTGTTGTTTGCTTACGATGGCGCACAGTGGAATGTTTGGCCTATTTAGACGCAATTAAATTATCGTAATTTTAAATTTAGGCTATAGAGTGGCATATCTTCCTTATGTGTAAAGTTCGCACAGATAGTCTGTGTGAAACCAAAGTTACGAAGATTTGTATGGGAAACTTTGCCTTTTTGCTTCCCTGCACCACGATTTCCCACATTTTCTAAAATGACATAACTCCTGAACGAATAGTATTTCACAGCAATCTTGGACCACTTTTTGCAAACGCCACAGTATTTCTTTAAATTGTATGTAATATATATTTAATATATAAAGTTTTAGTTCTTCTTCATTTTTTCTTCAAGCTGTTTTTAAGGGACACAATTTGCAATTGCTGTTTATGTATTTATAAATCTATTGCTATAATTAATTGCTACGTAGTATTCCAAATGTAAGTATTTAACTAAAAAAATAATTAATTTAAAAAAAAAAATAAAGTACAGAGCGTAAAAGTAAGTAAGTTATAACTAACGTTAAAACCTATACTTACTTTGTACTTGTACTTACTTTGTCCTTAGTCCAAAATTCAAAAATAAAATGTCGATTTCGAATGACGAAATAAAATAAGATTCGCGAAAGTTTCAAATTTAGTGTTGTATATGAAGTGTGTACAATAAAGCCCAAAATAAAGAATAAACTATCTCACAAAATTTGAAAACTTAATAAATAAAAAGATAATTTTATCCAAAAGTACTGTAGACAGCAAAACTGGTGTTAGAATTACTTAAGGTCCCTAAGTAGAGGCCGAAGGTTGCCTACTAAAGAGAGACAACTAAATACATTTAGTTTTTTTTCACTAAATTTGGAATTTGACATATAAAATTATTTGCACTAGTACGGAGTGTTAAAATCAAGCTTGCAATGCATAATTTTTAAAGTTTTCCATAATTTTATCTCCTAACCCATTCGAGACCGACATTTTATTTTTATATTTTTAAACTAAAGAGGCCCTAATACATTTAATAAAATAAGAAAAAAAATTATTTACGCGTGGGCCGTAAACTGCAATTATTCATTTATTTGCAAAAAATAATATAAAATACAGCTGAATCGAATTTTGCAATTGTTTAAAGACAAGACCTGCCATTTTAAACAACATTTCCAGCTTAGACAAATACGATTTTAAGCAAAAAAAAAAAAAGAACACAGTGAGGGCGAAGAATAATATCTTTTCTTTAATCTCTGTAAACATTTGAATGAGATTTTTTTATTTTTAGGTTTATTTAACTACTTAACTAATATAATTAAACTACTAAAAATTAAATTACTAAAAATAGCATAATTTTTAACTTTTTGTTATGCTTTTGTTTGTTTTCAAATAAATATGTATGAACTGCTGATATATAAAATTAATATTTTGGTTTTTTATATGAAGACTTTTTGGTTTTAAATAAATTGCATACAGAAAACACTTTGCGGAGAACAAAAAGATAGCGCAACAATACTTAAGTAGTGTATAGTAGTAAATAATATCAAGGATAAATCAAAAATTTTTTCTAACTTACTTATACTTAGTTTTAAAAATTATACTAATACTTACTTTTCAGTGTTCTATGTAGCAAATATACTTATTTTTTAATAACAAGAGTGGTAACTTTAGCAATAACAAAAGTAGCTAAATATTATCTTAGTTAAAATATCAAAGTATTGCTGTTCTGTTGTTGTCTTTTTCTTATAGAAATGCAATGAGCAGCATAAGGTTATTGAACTGCACATTTTACAATTTTTGCAAATTAACCAGCAGCGGATTTGCCAGTGGCTACCATAGAACTAATACAGAATAAATTACCAGGTAAGGAAGCATTACTTTTTTCAAAAAGTAATGCCTCTGCATATAGCAGAAGTAATTAACTCATACCTCATTACCTGTAATGTAGCATACAAGGAAAAGTAATACAGTGATTTTTATAACTTAATACAAGTAGTATGTTACTCCATAACTTCTAGGTAATGCTGAAGGGAGGCGATCACTTACCTCCTGTCTCATTCAATGTTAAATGTTAGGCCTTTTATGCATAGTAAGATAATATAGTCGGAAGTAGTGGTCATTACAAGGTAATTGATGCTTCATATATTCTGAATATATTCCATCCGCTACTGGGTAACTGTTCACTCAATTGTTTTTATTTTTTTAAGCACATATTAATGCTTGTTTACACAATTCAATCTGTAATTATTTCTTTTGTTGAGGTGAAAGAGTTACATTTAGTTTGTAAATAATATTAATTTTTTCAAGTGATTACTAATAAATAAAGCTTTAGTGAAATGAAATGTAAACAGGTGGTTTTGGCTCGAAATGAGTTCTTTGAAGAGTGCTGCACTATTCCTCAAAGTGAAAGACTAGATATATTGGTGCAGTATATTTATAGGAAATCAACTAATTCTGTGGATGATATTGACATGGTGAACATTTTGACAACAAGAGTATCCAAGTTTATCTCAAGTTTTAACGATAAATTTGATAAAGCCGGAAGTCGTAAGAAAGGGAATGACTTATATTTGACTTACTAATTTCTATTTTTGATTATGATTAACTGCAATGCATGTTTGTTGCAGTTTTATATAGCATTGCCAACGTTTGTTTCAACTGCCTGATAATATTATCTTAGAGGATGACGATAATATTGTAGAGGAGCAACCTACCAAAATATGGAGACCAGAAAAATCATTCCAAATCTGTGGTGAGCGAACAAAAAGTTTGAATATTGCTTCAATAGAAAAAACCAACTAACATATAAATAGTTAAAGAAAGAAAAAACTGTTAAAATAAAATTAAAACAAAAACATTCCAACAAGAGCAAAGAAATAACTTTTTACCTTTTTTTTTTTTTTTGGATTCGCCCGGAGGTATGAAATCTTCCAAAGATACGTATACCCGTCCTATACGCATGCACGATTTACATTCTAAAATCTGCCCGAATCAGCCGGGACAGACAGAATGCACCTACGTACTAAAACATACCCCCTATTGGCAATTAGGATTTTCCACGAAGCACATTAATTGGCTTTTCAGCGGAATTTAAAAATTGAATATATATAAAACGCGTATTTAAGTATATTTGATTCTATATAAATAAGCAACATCGAATTAAATAATAGTAATTATCAATTTAAGGTACCCGAAAAACAATCCAAAACACTAAACTCATTTTAACTGGTTTGCGGCCATTGTCCAACCCAAGGACCTACGTGGAAATGAGATAAATCTCATAACCGCCAAATCAAAATCCCAATTAGTTGGATATGCATTTGGGCCAACGCAGGCATAAACTTGTGTGGAAAAGAGATATACTCTGGCACACTTATCCAGGTGATAGTGTGAGTTCAGTCTAATTTCAAATCAGGAAACCACGTGAGCACGTAAATCCCAATTCGATTAAAAATTAAAATATTGAATAATTAATAAGTAAGTTTTAAAAACGATTCATATTTGATGGTGCTTACTTTAAAAAACATAATATCGAGACAAAAAAGAGAAACAGAACAATCTCAATTACCAATATTACATTGTTATAAAACTGCGTTAGGTATAATAGGATGAAGTTAAATTGATTTAAGTATTTAAATGTAATATAATTTTCCGTTTTAAGACGTCTACCGAATCAGAAAAATTAATCATGTTGAAGTTATCATTGAAATCACTGCACATACATCGTAAAGGTTCATGAAGAGCGTAATTAGAACTGCACTGACTCAACTTGAAAAACAGAATATGTCTAGTTCCTCTCCTTGGGATGTTAAAATTTAGAGCTGAGATGAGATATTCCGAATTAATCTCGCCACGAAGTAATTTATACTGAAACATGACATTAAGCATAATTCTTCTGCTTCTTAGGGAAGGTAGTAAAATAATTTTAAGGCGTATTTCATACGATGGAAGCATATTCTATTGCGTCGATGTAGACATTATATTGTGGGTTCCATACAACTGATGCATATTCAAGAATTGGCCTTACGAGAGAGGTATATAATAATTTAGTAGTAAAGGGATCACTGAATTCTTTATCCCATCTTTTAAAGAAACCAAGGACTCCTCTTGCCTTATTTATCACCATATTAACGTGGAGATTGAAGCGAAGTTTTGAATCCATAATAACACCAAGATCGAGAAAACTGGAAACTATTTCTAAGTTAGTGTTATTTATAGTGTAGTTTATGTTACTAGCAGATCTTCGCAACTACTTTAAAGCCTTACTTTTCTTTGCAATAAAATTTTCCAACCGTTTTTGTTTTTACAACTGAAATTGTTGAACTCATTAGACAAAAATCAATATTGAAATGAACAACGGACGATTTGTACGAAGAAATATTTAACAAAAATACTGAAAATGTCTAATTTAAAAAAAAACTTTAATATTATTGCGTAGTTATTACGAAGCACTATAATAAGAAAAAACAATGGCAACAATCAACTCCAAGGATTTTAAGATATAAGCAAAAATATGTGCTGGCGTTACGTTACAAAAAACAAAAGTGATTTTTGACTTGGATTACAACATTTAAAACATTTTTTGAATTGGGCAAGACTCTTTATATACAACTTTTTTTAAAAGGGCTTAAAATAACAAAAGTTTAGTTTCCAAGTAATCAAATTTAAAAAACTTATCTGTTTTTTTTATTAGGTTTTTCAATCTGGCTTACTTAAATTTCAATTGTAATTCAATTGTTTAATTAAGTAATTAGGTAGCTAAGTAATTATTTAATTTAGTTATTAAAAAACAAATTTTATATAATGTTCTTTCTTTGCCTCAACTATTATGTCATTATCCTTAGCCAATGCGTTCCATTTTTACTAAAACAAAAAAGCTTACGAAACATTTACTACACATTTACCAAAAAGAGAAACTACATTTGTGAAACAGTGCGAATGATTTGACCTTCAAAGTTAACGGAATTTATGTATAAATTGCTTAAATTACAAAAATTAAAATGCTTTTCTTAGATTAAATCATAAAATAATAAGTTTTTAATAAGTTTTAATTTTTTGGTCACGGTAGACTTTTCTGATGGTCTCTGGTTGCGGTAGAGGAAAATTAAATTGAAATTTCCTGTATTAATGTGAAAAATTATAGTAAACAAAAGTAAAATAATTTTTAAAGGAATTTTTACGATAAATCATAATTTTTTAATAAAAATAAAATTTTTCTATAAAATTCACTTTAAGCTTAAAAATTCACTTTAAACCACCAAATAGTTCTATTTGTAACACTAATTTTTACAAGTGTTGCATATCGTTGGAAAGGGCATGAAGCTATATTTCTAAAACGTCATTGCAAAAAGCTGTCCACTTAAAAAAACTTTCGTAGCAAGAGCATTTTTAGTGAAACAACCTTCGGAAAACACAAAATTAGCCCATTACTCTCCAGGGTGTCAAAATAGACCCCTACTACAAATATATTTTTTGCTTGTTTTTTCGCATTCTCTATTGTTTAAAATCATTAAATAATTTTTTTTTCCGTCTAACTTGTCTAAGGACGGTTCACTGTATGGCGCTTCCAGTGCGATGGACTCCACTCCACTCTGATTTGTTATGGCTTACTTGCTTTTGTTGTTTTGTTGTTTTTGTTAGCTCGCTTCGGCGCTCGTTGCAGTGCAAGAATCTCGCCGCATGGTGCTTCGGAGTGTTTGTTGCCATCGAACAGTTTCGCGTTAATGATACAAGCGAGTAGGTGGCTGTTTAGACGCCTGCTTAGCATAGCGTGCGCTCGTTAAGACAACTGCTCTTTTAGGCAACGCGTTGGAAACTAATCGCGGGATTTTAAAAATAAAAGTTTTAATTTATAATTACATACATATGTATCAAAAATAAATATAAATTTATTTCACAAAAATAAATTGCTAAGGAAATATTTAGAAATAATGTAAGCTAAAAATGTGTTAAATGAGTGAGATATATAAAAAGTTTAACATTGATTTAGCGCGAAATAGAAATGTTTTAATTGTGGGTGAAAATGTACACATTTTAAGCATTTCAGTTACATTTCAGAAGAAAATATATAAAAAAAAATATGTTTAAGATATACAAAATTGTGAAAAAAATCGTTATGAATTTTTTTGAAAAAAAAGTTCAAAATCCAAGCACCTGTTTCTGAAAACATAAACAATATACGTATACAATATTTTTTTAATATGCCTTACGCTTTTAGCCTTGAAAGAATTTTCCCAGTAAATGTGTAAAACTTTTTTTCACACTTAAAATTTAGTGGTTATTTATTATTATATTCATGAAACTAAGAAAATGTTTATGCTGAATTTCTAAATAGCAAACACCTAAAAAAAAAATTAAAATTCTATGCATAAAAATCTATATACAAATGATTTGAAAAGAAATAATTTTTTTGATTTGCTACAACTCGCGACACTTTCTTTGTAGTGTTGCCCTAAAAATGTGTTTCTTAAATAGTTTATCGCCATATTTTATTTAAAATGCATCACGTGCGCTTGACTGCACGTTTTAAATAACAACCAGCAAAACAAAACAACAACAAACAAAATAATTTAAAGATACCTAAAAAATTTTACATGATAAAATTTCATTGTAAAAGTTTCACCATGAAAGTGTTTGTTGCTGCACACAAAAATAAAAAAAAAAAAAACGAAAATTGTAAAATCAAAAAATAAACTTTGTGGTTAGAATGCCAATTAAAAATAACAACAACAATATAACAACACAAGCTGTTGCAATGCTACAAAAAGGCTACTAAAAGAAAGTGTTTTTGGTGAAATTTATTTACCATCTGAGAATAATGCAGCGGCTTAAAAGCAAAAACAAAAAATTTAGTGACCATCGAAGCTTGATTGACGTCATTTAGGCGCAACCCAATTTATGGCATCGCGGTAGCTGTTTCTACAATCATTCATGACAAGTGTATCAAGTGTTGATTGGCAGTATTGCCAGAAAAATAAAACTTTAAAAAACTGCACTTTTTTTGTCCAGCCCACGCTTGTGCCATGCATTGAAATTTTATTTTGATTCTCTTCTCAAACCCGTTTTTCACTGCAAAAACAATTTTGTTTACATTTTTTGACAGCTGCTTATCTTGATGTGTTTTTTAGCTCTTGCTGATGCTGTTGATGTTATTTTAGCGAAGTGTGTGCCCGCACAAAACAAAAGCAACAACATAAAAAAAAAACATCAACAACATTTTGTGTCAATGTACAAATTTTGATGAGGCATTAAAAAAAAAACTATATGTTATTAGTTCAAAAATGCTGTCGCCTTTAAATTTAAAACAATTAATTCTCCGAAATCTTTAAATGCGATGCTGTCATAAAATTTAAAAAAAATCATATTTAACTCTTACGATACCAATACGAACATGAAGGACTAGTAAGAACACTTGCTCAAAATTAAAATTTTCACCGTCTCAGAACTTTTTTTTTCTATCACATCAGATACATTCAATATACCACCAAACGGGCTGAAAGGTTTCATTCATGGCCTTATATTGTAAAACGAACGCAGTCACTTGCGTTAGAATTTTTATCTGGCAATATGCTTTAACCTTAATCGGTTCTTTGTGTAAATTTTACACACTTTTCAACTTCAAGCTGATATTTCTTTACTATAAGTTTATCAAATCGAGCTAGGATTTTGGCTCAATGTAAAAATCGTATGGAAAATTTATGTTGTCGAGGTTTTTTCCACTAGGTGTCGCTGCTACCCTACAGAAAAATTTCCTTAATAGGTTCTAGTGTGTACAATTTACACACCATAATCTAGGCGCGCCTATGTCACTGTTCTTCTGATTTATTGTAAATTTTTGTTTCGATATTTTCCTAATTTTTAATTTTTTTAAACTAGCTGAAACATGACTCGTTACTACCACGCCCCCTTTTCCGACGCCCATAAAATGTTATGAGTGGAACGGCACGTGTAAATTGTGGTCGAATACCGAATTCCGAGGCTGTGCGATCTATATTTGCAAAGCTATTCGATATAGCAAATTTGGGTTGTTTGTGCCACGCCCTCTTTAATAATGCAAAAACCATCCTTGGTGTGCGTTAAATAACTTCCTAAAGTTTCACGAAACCGATTTCCGATGCTGTGCGACCTATTATTCCAAAACTATTCGATATCGAAAATTTGGGGGTATATTTGAGGTGCCACGCCCCTTTTTAAAATCAGCACCATACTTCAAAAGAATGTTTTCAAGACTTTGCTACCATTTCTCTCAAAATTTCATAAAAATTTGTTCAGCGGTTTCGGAGTCTTTACGTGATATACACACATACATATATTAATTTTTTTATAAAGATATATGGGCGGAAAAAGTAGGCGAGGCAACATTTATATATATATAGTGATCGCTACTTGGTCTCATTGCACCTACACTCGCGCTCAAAAAAAAAAAGCCGAGTTAATAATTTTATAACTAATAGTAGGTCTGTTTCCGTACTCACACTGTGTGACTTGTGAGTAGCTATTTTCTGTTTCCGTACTTTCTGTGTAAGAAATGGGAAAAGAACAACAAGCATAAAATCGCTCTCTCGAGCACAGAATGTGCTATATTAGTAATTATTTGAAGTAATTTTATAACTTAAAATATAGCTTAATAGATTTAATAGCTAAAAAAAATTTACTTCACAAACAAAATTACGACAAATTCAATTGGCGCTATTTACGTTTGACTCGTCTGCTGTCAGAATCAGCTGTTTTGTGATCGAAACTTGCTAGAAGCTGTTTCCGTACTTTTGCTAATATTCTCAAATTTAATTTTTACTCTCTCAGTTCGAGCTTACCAGAAGTTACACAAATCTTTCACAGTGTAGAGTACGAAAACACACCTATTATTTTTCTTGAATTATAACACAGTGTGCCAAAACCATAAAAAAACAAGCAAATCCAAACTTTATAGAAATTCTCAAAGAAGGACATGTTGAGAGTCCATCGCACTTGATTTGACCTCTCAAGGTCACCACAATTTTTTTCGAATTATTTTTAAAGTTGAAGTGTTCAAATTTTGTTGTGCCGACATTAATTGCATTTTTATAGCCATTTGGCCTATTGGAAATGAAAAATAAAATTAATTTTTTTTTTCAATAGAATTTAGTGTAAAATAAGACTATGTAAAGAGATTTGATGAAATAGGAGAGTTTGTACGGTAGCAAACATTAATTACATAGTTTTTGACAAAAAAAAAATTAAAATTGCCGCCATTTAGCAAATTCTTAACCGGTTTCGATGTTCTTAATTTAAATAGAAAGGCAATTTTACGTGGAACTAATTTTTGTGAAAATGCAAATGGCATTAATGGAATATTATTTAATTAAAATTTATAGAAACATTTTTTTTAGGTTATGGTTACTTAACACTTCTTTTTGTATTCTATCGAATATCTTTTTACACAGCCCTATTTTACATCAAATTCTATTGAAAAAGTGAATTTTATTTTTCATTTTCCATAGGCCAAATGGCTTTAAAAATGCAATTAATGTCGGCACAACAAATTTCGAACACTTCAACTTTAAAAATAAGTTGAAAAAATTGTGATGACCTTGAGAGGTCAAATCAAGTGCGATGGACTCTCAACATGTCCTTCTTTAAGAATTTCTATAAAGTTTGGATGTGCTTGTTTTTTTATGGTCTTGGCATGCTGTGTAATAAGTCAAGAAAGAATATTAGTTATAAAATTAATAACTCGGCTTTTTTTTTTTTGAGCGCGAGTCTACATAAAAACTTTCATTATCAAAACGTGAACATTTCAGAAACTAGCACGATTTCGAAAAAGTGGGCGTAGATATATTGCAACCATAGTAATCATATGAACTAAACCACCAAATTTTAGTTTTATTCTATCAAAACCATCTTATATAAAGAAATTCCATTAATTTTTTTGGCGGTAAAAGTGGGCGTGGCAACATTTATAAATAGAGTTCACTATCAAAATTTGTACAACTCAGGAATTGGCATGATTTCGAAAAAGTAGGTGTAGATAAAGTTCGATCACGCCCATTTTTTGTACAGTTGCTTATAGTTACCATCTAAACAATATTTTCATTTCTTACCATCAAAAACCGTACGATTTATACCATTCTTTATGGTTTGTGGGCGATAGCATAAATTTAGGTTGTATGGGAGGTACCACGCCCCCTTGTCCAATCGACACCAAACTCTCACTCACCAGGAGCACTCTCAAGATGGTGTTTCAATTTCCCTAAAAATTTCATAAAGATCAGTTCAGCGGTTTTTGAGTATATACGTGATATACATACAAACCCACATACATACATCCACTTTTATGCATATAGATTTTATTCTCGATTAATCGATTTGAAAATATTTTTTTTGTAACATAACATACTCTGAGGCAAGGTTGCCAGCAATTCGGAACAATTCCCACGAAAATTACCTTTTTCCCAAAGTAACATAAATTAAATACCACCAAAATTCCCATGCTAAAGGTAAATAAAAACAATACCCACAGAAATTAAAAAATACCAAAAAAAAATCCCATGATCATTAAAAATTACCACAAAAATACCACGCGTTTTAAAAATATCACCAAAAATCAAATATGCATTTAAAAATCCCACAAGAAATCCCATACGTATGGGATACGTATACCCATATATACGTATATAAAATACCACGAAAAATCAATCAAAATATTTTTTAATTTTTTTTTTTGGAATTTTAAAACAATTTTTGTAAGCTTAACACTTGCATGCAGAAATGTAGAATTTTCAGAAAAGGTCAGAATTTTGTTCAGAAAATAATGCGCTATTAGTTTTTATGCAATTTTGTGATGTCAACTTGTTCTTAAAACAAATATGCAATTTAACCGTTTATACTAAAGGTAAGTTCGAAGAAATTTACAGCGTAAACTTATACCTAGCCTTACTCTTCTAAATATATACTTCGATCATGGAAGACTATGATTAAGATTCTGCTTAATAAAAGTAAAAAAAAAATTTTAAGAAAAAATTTCCAAATTCCCATGCAATTAAAAAATACCACGCTGAATTCAAACGCCAATGAAAAAATATCACGCTGAATTAAAAAATACGATGGGAATTCCCAAAAAAAAAAAATTCCCAAGATCAATTAAAAATTACCACGAATGGGATTTTTCCCACAATACTGGCAACCTTGCTCTGAGGTCGTGTACTGCAAACTTGACTCTCTGTTCGGGTAGAAAAACTGAAAAACAAATGTTCGGGTACGTGATATAATGTTAAAACAAAACATAAGAAATGGAACAATTCGAATAAAAAAACAAGTTAAGTAAATCTATTTATTTTTTCCTTTTTCCAATTTGCCTTTTTTTAATTTTTTTAATGCCACAAAATCCGAGCCCTAGTAATAGTACTATAACTACAAAAGTAAAAATTTTTTAATTATACGGATAACTTTTTAATATTTTTTAAAAAATTCATTTTCTAGATACTCGTACATTTTTATTACAAAAACGGGTGGTTTTAAATTAACGTGGATACAAATACTCTTACCACAAAGTTTTTTCTATTTATTTTATTTCAGAGCTAACTTGAATATATATACCAAAGAAAGTTTTTTTTCTGCAAAATTTTGTGCAAATTTTTAAAATAAATTTCATTAAAAATTTAAATCGACTATAAACTATTTTTTCATACTTTGCTGGTAAATAATTTCCAAATAAATAAAGCCATTGTTGATGAAATTAGATACATGACTTACCATGAAAGGGCGATTTTTCATTTTATTTGTTGGGCCATTTTTCAGGCGAACGCCTCTGTTTGATTAAACAAATGAATATTTTTTTATCTTATAAATGATAATCTGTGCTCTTTTCTAGTACTTGACTTGTTTAGACGATACTAAAATATACTAAAATTTTGTAAACTGTTCTGAAAATAAGAAGAAAATGATTAGCATTAAAGGTTAAGACTATTTACTAGTTATGTTTAACTTATTTCAGGCTCTTCTTCGTGACCTTTTTCCCGAGAAGCTAGCTCAACTAAACTTTAACTTAATTTCTTCTAATCCTACCCAGCATATAACGATATAGTAATTATTTTTGCTATTCCCATATCATCTGATATTCTTTTCTCTAATCCTTGGCATGATTTATTTTCTTTTTCCTCCGTCTTTTTTGCCATAAATAAACGCAAAATTTTTCTAATTTAAATATTAATTTGCTTATTTGATCTTACGAGTATTCGCACTCCTGCGTCAGCTGGCATAGAATATAAAGCATCAAATGAACAAATAAAAATATAATAAAAAAGAAGTAAGATTAAAGTTTATTTTATGTCGCAGGCCAAACCAGCTGACAGACGCAAGGATTATGATAAGGCGCTGTTGGTGATGTAAGACCAGGCAAACAATCAGAGGGACACAAAAAAAAACATAACCAAGAAACAAAAATGAGAAAAATGTTATTCTCTGTACAAATTTGCATTTTAAGTGATGTCAAACAAAAGTTACAACAAAAAGTGCTTAGAGAAAACTGGCGACAATCATAAATTTTTTAATTCGCACAAGAAAACCTTTTATTAATAAAACCCGAACCTTGTTTTCAAAATTTCAAACAAAGTTTATTTGGGCTGAATTTGGTTGAATTGAATGCTTTCACAATAATTCAGCTTTTGCTGTCCTACTCAGAAAATAATAGGGTGGGACACAAAATCTCGTCGACCTACAACAATTTGTTGGGCGACGTAACGACTGTGTGTCGCTTAATATTGTCGAAATGTCTGTAGGTCGTTTGACTGAGCAGAGCTTTAAATGAAAATAAAAAAAATAAAAAGAAAATAAAAAATTCCATTCACTTAAGAACAGGTTTTTGCTTTATCAGCGCAATTGTCGGCTCATCCCAGCAAATCGTTTGTTGGTCCACCCTCTAGCTTATATTTTGTTTTTTCTTCTTTTTTTTTATTCTTTTTTCACACACAGTTTAACAGAGGATGTTGTTCGTTTTCACACAGTTTTGCTTGGCATTTTTATATTTTTGCTGCTTACAAACATTTCCGTTGCGTTAGGTTAGACACATTTTTTTCCCGATCCAACCCACCCTAACGAGGCCATCATTACTGATTTAATAAAGGCAGGTAAAGTGGTTGTGATGAGTTGAGGTGGAGTGGGTGGTGTAGATGGTGGTGTCAACAATATCAGATATTTTTTGATGAACATAATCAACAAGTCGGATTGAATTGAATGGAAAAATTTGAAGGCCAGTCAGGTTAATGCTTTTAAATTGAAACTGTTGAATTGTATCAGAATATGAACTCGTATAAACACTAACGACTCGTATCTTAAGGTATTGCAGTTAAGATTTCTGTTAAAATGCATTGCAACATTGAGTTGCAGTTAATGTTTGTGTATGCGAACGCAAACATTATTACTATTAAACTCTAAAATTAACAAGAACTGAATCATTCTGCAGCTATTCACTCTGTGTCTATGAATTTTGTCTTTGGATTTACCATAAAATTAACTGGATCTCGCTTGCGTCGGTAACAAACACTATCTTAAATACTGTCTTAATATTTTGTCTCGCATGTATGATATACAGTAGCGTAAAAAACCTTTGGAAAAGCAATGCGAGAAATAGTGTAACTGGTTGGATATTCAAGGAAAAATGTATTTACTGCAATTTATGCAGTCTCCAAACTAAAAACAAGGGGAAAACACAAAAAACTACAACAGACTTTCACAAGTAGTTGGTACGAAAATGGAATCAAAACCCATTTCGAACCTCAGAACAACTTAAGAATGATTTAAATGCAACATTTGCAAGCCGCACAAGCAGAAATCGTTTCAATGAAGCAGGATTAATGGGTAGAAATTCAAGAAAAGTTCCTTATTTGAGTCCTAAAAGCATCAAAGAAGGACTTGTTTTTGCGTAAATAATAATAAAAAATAAAAATATTTTTGACTTTTTTTTTCTTGTACCTCAAGGGTATTTTTTAAAATGAAATTTCCGTGCCTCAAAAAGTCAGAAGTTAAACGTCCACCAAAACAAATCAAAATCAATTTCTTAAAAACAAATTATATTTGCAACCTATAGAGCAGCGATGCCCAGCGCCTAACTCTTTCCACTCTTTTACAACAACTTCAATATTTTCATGATTGTTGTAATTCGCCGAATTCAGTTTGCAATTTCAGCCTGGATTCTTAACGTTATTGTTTCTGTTTTTTCGAATCATCGATAGCTGTTCTATGTTTTCGTGTTGTTTTTGTTGTTCTTTGGCACCATCGATCGCCGCTGTTTTGCACTGTTTTTGGCATTCGCATTGTAGACGTTAACAGCATGCGTCGTACTCTTTATATTTTTCGTTGTGCGAATACACATTGAGAAAAAGTTATTGAATATTTGCATGTGGGTACTTTTCTTTATAGCATTATAATAAATAATTTTTAAACGGGTTATTATACCCTTGAAAAATGGCAAGAAAAAAAATTTGCGCAAAACTGGGAGTATCCCTATTTTTTCATAGATAATGAAAGATTACAAATATTTTAATCGTAATAATATAACAGTTTAATAAAACATTAAGATAATAAAAAACATAAAAAATATAAAAAATTAAGGTTAAAGCAAGTAAAAATTATTATAAGAATAAAAAAATGCATAATAATAATAAATTCATAAAAAAAACATAAAAAAGGTATTAAAAAATAAAAAAAAAATAAAAACTATAAAACAAAAAACAAAAACAGGATATCTGAAAACCTCCACGCGGTTAAAGCTGGGTAAATCAGAATGCATTTTGACTGCCTAAACACTGAAACATTTGGAATAACTTGATTCATTATTTTTACAGTGTACATATACATAAATTCGATGTCGCGGACTCTGCCAGCACTCGTGTTATTGGTAATTCGTCACTGCATCCAGATTTTAAACATTTTTGATGTTGTTGCTTTTTGTTGTTGTTGTTTTTGCACTCTTCAAATAATTTTCGTGGGCAGCGCTGCTCTAGAGCATCAAAAAGATAACTATATTTATATGACTTTTGAGTTTTTCCACATATTGGCAAAGGAATCAAAAAAAAGTAAAAATTCATAATACTAGCATTTTCCAGAAAAGTCATAAGTATTTAATTTTTTTAAAAATAATAAATTTTTGAATTTAAGTAACTTCAAAAAATTTGGAGTAACTTCAAATTTGATGCTTTTTCTCGCAAAACACTATAAAATTGTAATTTTTTGAAGACACTTAAAAATACAAAAACGTACAAATCACTAAAATTGTATGTCAATTTTATTTAGTATAGAATTTTATCTAAAAGAAAATTTAAATTTCTCCGACCTCCTCCGACTCTTAAAAATATTTAGTTTTTCCAAACTATCTATTTGCCTAAATCACCTATCAAGTTAAAAATCAATATAGGTCCAAGGGAGGGACCCCTAGGATCAAATCGATTTCGACCATTTTCAGCACACATCTATTAACTCCATTTGACTACCCTTCTGCAAGTTTTTGTTAAGGTCGGCTAACCTTTGGTTGTACCTTCCATAGAAAATCATGTAAAAAATTAATATAGGTCCAAGGCAGCTACCCGTAGGGTTTAACCTTTTTCGACCATCTATTCAGCACACATCTATTACTCTTTTTGACTACCCTTTAAACGAATTTTTGTTAAGATCTGCTAACCTGTGTGTGTAGCTCCCATACAAAATCACGTAAAAAATTAATATAGGTCCAAGGGAGCTACTTTCAACCAAGGCTCTGGCCGATTTCAAAAATTTTTTAAATTTTTCTTAGTTGGCTTAATCTGACCAAGCTTACAAAATTGCACTGTCATAGACTGCTTTTATTTTTGTCCAACTTTTGTATGGAATCAAAGTACTGTGAGGCGGCAAAGTTACCATTTGGCGTAGGTTCTATTTTCTTGATTAAAGATACCATTTGTGCTATGAACAACGTTATAATACTTGATGTTACTGGAGGAAATGTCTTTAACCCTTAACTGGTACACCTCAAAAAAATTACACTAGCAGTACATCTGTTCCCAGGGACCACATTAACTAAAATGCTAAAAAACCACAAAATTTATTAAGAAATGCAGGTTGTTTTTTTTCAAAAACGTCTAAAATAAAGTTTTTTCTTCCTATTAAAAAAAAAATTTTTTTATTATATTGAATAAATTGAATTGAATCGAATTGAATTGAATTATTAGAAAAATATTCTCTTTTATTTTTTGTTGTGGTCCCACAGATCAGGAGTACCAGTTAGGGGTTAATAGGGGATAACTTTCTCCTCGGATCTTTAGCCAATTTAATACCTGTGGGAGTTATAAAGCGTCAAATCGGAGTGTATGGCTAATAATAAAGAAGAGTTGTGGAATAAAATCAAGGAAGCATGTTATTCCATACCGATGGATGCTTGTGCCAATTTGGTTAATTCTATGGGATGAAGTTGTCAGAAGTCGTTTTAAATAAAGGATCAACAACAAAATACTAGGTTGATAACTTTTGGGCTCTAGAAAAGTTAAATTTTAAGGCCATATACAAAAGACTTGAACAAATTTTTAACTTGTTTCTGTAATTTTTTAGGCAGAATTAACAAAAAGATTGGACTTTTCTTTCACTTTCAGCGAATAAATTTGTTCAAAATTATGAAATACGTTAGGAAAAAAAAACATAAGTACGTACTTTTCCCCCCCCCCCCCATAATTTAAGTTAATAAATTCTTGTTAAACAAACTGTTGAACAATATTAACGATTGTATTATTTTTGCCGCTACTGCATAGCTTTTACTTTCAAGCTTTTTCTGTTATTCTTGCTTCGTATTATTTTATTGTGCTTTGCTTACAGTTATTAGTATACTTTTCCACTACTACCCTTTAATTTGGCTCTCGATTTGTGTCTGGCGGAAATGTTTTTAAGTCAATTTTAAATAAATGTTTTAATGTAAACGCGTACGTCAGCGAGTTGTTGCTTGCATCGTTAAAAGTTGTGGAAATTTTATTTTACCCTTAGTTTTCTTTTCTGCACCCCCTAACATTTATTAAATTATTTATTTTATCATTTATTCAACTCCATCGCTGAAACATGCTTCTCATACACGCTCTTTTAACAGCAGCAGGTTTTGAAAGTTAAACTTTAAAATATTTAATTTTAATACTTCTGTTGCTCTAAAAAAGACCATTCAGCCGTAGTTAGATGAAGAGCAGGTGTGAGTTTACTGTTATGTTTGCTTTGAAATGATGTAAAAAGCTCTAATTCTTTAAAATTGTAAATTGTGGTAACTGTTTCTGAATGCATCTACATCTACCTCTACCTCTACCTCTACCTCTACCTCTACGTCTACCTCTACCTCTACCTCTACCTCTACCTCTACCTCTACCTCTACCTCTACCTCTACCTCTACCTCTACCTCTACCTCTACCTCTACCTCTACCTCTACCTCTACCTCTACCTCTACCTCTACCTCTACCTCTACCTCTACCTCTACCTCTACCTCTACCTCTACCTCTACCTCTACCTCTACCTCTACCTCTACCTCTACCTCTACCTCTACCTCTACCTCTACCTCTACCTCTACCTCTACCTCTACCTCTTACTCTACCTCTACCTCTACCTTTACCTCTACCTCTACCTCTACCTCTACCTCTACCTCTACCTCTACCTCTACCTCTACCTCTACCTCTACCTCTACCTCTACCTCTACCTCTACCTCTACCTCTACCTCTACCTCTACCTCTACCTCTACCTCTACCTCTACCTCTACCTCTACCTCTACCTCTACCTCTACCTCTACCTCTACCTCTACCTCTACCTCTACCTCTACCTCTACCTCTACCTCTACCTCTACCTCTACCTCTACCTCTACCTCTACCTCTACCTCTACCTCTACCTCTACCTCTACCTCTACCTCTACCTCTACCTCTACCTCTACCTCTACCTCTACCTCTACCTCTACCTCTACCTCTACCTCTACCTCTACCTCTACCTCTACCTCTACCTCTACCTCTACCTCTACCTCTACCTCTACCTCTACCTCTACCTCTACCTCTACCTCTACCTCTACCTCTACCTCTACCTCTACCTCTACCTCTACCTCTACCTCTACCTCTACCTCTACCTGTACCTCTACCTCTAGCTCTAGCTCTAGCTCTAGCTCTAGCTCTACCTCTAACTCTAACTCTAACTTTACCTCTACCACTATCACTAACACTATTACTACCTCTACCTCCATATCTATCTCTACGTCCTTGTCAATTTCTTTCTCCATCACTGTATAGTCTTAAACCTTAAACTCTTGTATTAACAATTTTGTCTTCACATTTTGTCTCACATGCATGATATCCAAAACTCTTTGTTCACACAAATTGATAATCATTTATAAAACCATAGCTAACTAGTTATTAATGTTTTGGACCATTTTCGTCAATTTTTTATTTCTTATTCCGCATGTTATTTAATTAATTCATTAATCATATCTTTACTTCCAGTCAATTCAACTGATTTGATAGTGTTCAGTGTTTATCGCGATGATTTCATATATGATTTGTTTATAAAATTTATTAGTAAAAATTTGATAATCTTTGAATCACATGATGTCAACGTCTTTATTTTAATTGACACTTTTAAAAAATGCTTTAACACGTAGAAAAAAAACATTTGTTTTACACCTTCCAAAACCTCTGAACATGCTTTTGTAGATAAGCTTTATTGTTATCTTTAAAGATAATATGTAAACGAAAAAGCAATCGTTTGATTTTTGATATTTGATAATTGTTGATAAATAATTAAACATTTTGCATATGTACACAGTAAAAAATATGAGGATACATTTTATACTATTTGGTGTACATATAAATCCAAACCAAAAATGTTTTAAAATTTATACCATCAAATCTTATAAAGTTTGCCAGACCATTTTTCTCGTCAGACCAATCGAAACCACTTTTTTTTTAAATTTCCCGATTTCGGTGAATTTTTTACTTTCGAACCAGAATATATTTTGATTTACCAGAATATATTTTGATCCATATAGAATTTCAAATTAAATTTGTTTTATTATTTTTATAATATTGAGTGGTATAAAATTCATGAATTATTTGGAATAATAAAGTTTATACCACAAAAATGTTATAAAAAAGATAAAATTTACCCTCAAATTTTTTACTGTGTAAAGAAAATAGAAATCAAAGCCATTTTATAAGCTCAAGGTTTGTTTTTATCAGCTATTTTTTTTAAATACTCCGCAGCAATTTCAAGTTCTTATAACTTAAGTTAATGAACAGTCATCTTATAACAATTAACCTTTAAAGGCCAATTTTTCAGTGCGAGTTTTAACTCTAGTCTAATTAAACCGAGCTTCACCAACCAAAAATGGATGTTTAAAATCGGTTTAATTAGATATTTTAGCATTCGTTGATGTATAATTAACTCAAATTATCATATAATGAGTTTATTTTTTGCCTACACCGAGTTTAAACGTCCAATTTTGGTGAGTTAAGCTCGGCTTAATTTGACTAGAGTTTAAGCTCGCAATAAAAAATTGGCCCTTAGTGGCGACGTGAACCCTTTTTCGCACTACCAGTGACGTGGGGTCTCACAGACTCCTTTACTTCATTGTCTGGTTATTCAGTAAACACTAATCAATCTTTTAAAAAAACTACAAACGTTGATTTATAGAAGTAAAATTAAAAGAATAAATGTCTAAACAATAGACTTTTCTTTTTATTTTTAAATTTCAATAAAAAAGCAACATTTAAGGAACTTTGCAGTCTTCAAGTGTTTCTTGGTAATCGCGGCTCGGGAGGGGACTGTGAGACTAAACGTCACCACTTAAAGGTTACAAATTAGTGAAATAATGAAAAGAATAATTAACATTTTAGTTTGGAGTGAACACCGATTCAGACAGGCAGGCAAACAGGCCTGCGAAGAAACGAGAAAGAAATAAAGCCAACCTGTATTTTATCTCGCGTCTTCACACAGTTTACCTGCGCCTATCTGCCTGTCTGTCTGAATCGTCGTTCACTCTGTGCGCGACCTTAGGTTTTACTGAAATTTCAATTGAAATTTTGAATCAAACCAAAAGTTAAAAATAATTTCTCATCAATGTTTTTTATGTAACATCCAAGACTATTCCACACAAGAACCACACAAATATAAAAGGTACCCTTCTTCTTTTCTCAACAACGTAAATTTTGCCGACTCTATAAGTCATTTAAGTTTTTCTTATAGCGTTATGTGATTCTATACCAGCTCATTTTTGATGACATAAACTTGAATCCTTTTCGGAAAACCAACAGTTTTTCGTTTTTGTCTAGACTCTAGAATATGTTTTCAAACGAAAAGTTCAAGGTGCATATTTTTCACATTTCTGCAAATCTAGCAATAAACGAAGAAAGTAAAGTATAGGAAAAAAAAGGTTATATGCACAATAAAAGTTTAACGAAGCACATTGAATTCGATAAACAGAAAAAAACAATCGAGGAATGGTGGATTATTGGGTTCAATTGACTTCATTAAAAAAGTTTTGCAGACCAAGCTTGGTGAGAGAGCTGTTGCCAACTTGCTATAACATGATGAACAACATTTTATTGGAAATTTTAACATTTCTCTTGTGGGTTGAGAACAAGAGAAAAATTTGCAACATGCTTATAATGCAACATCTTTTATAATTCTACAAACGCCTGGCAACCTTGTAATTATTGCACTTGTTACACTAAAATTGTTAGGTACTAAATTGGCTACAAATCCGCCTTGCTACGTGCTCGTCACATTTTTTACAGCTACCTGTTTCCCCGTCTCTTCATTTTCCCCCACACACACAATTTAGTGTAAATGAACTCGAAATAAAATTTCACCCGACTTCATCTCGTGGTCGTATTCGGCGGTATTCAGTGCACTAGTATCTGAACACAGCATCCAGCTAGTAAAGCCCATGACTGTGACCGTTGAAGTGCCAAGCCAAGTCGAGTCAACGCAAAACCGTTGGCTTCCGATTCCGTTGGTTGTTCAAACCGATTCCGCTCAGCACCTGGCATTGAGGTAGGCTGAGGAATGGCTGCGATGCACGTTGAAGATGCTCTAATTTACCAGTTTTTGTTTTCTGTGCTACGCTCTGCTCTGCATACTTAATTATTTTTATTTTTCCTCTTCACTGCTTCTTGGCTTCTTCGCTCCTTATCTTACTATCTTTAGTATATGTATCTCAGTGTTTTTTGTTTATTTCTCGCACGAGTGCGAGCTGCGAACCCAGACATTAAACACGCGAATTTAATTTATCGCATATAACCGTGAGGGCCACACTTCCCCACCCCCTTTCCAATGCTACCACTATATTCACTGTGTGTAATTTTCGCGTGGCAACACGTCAGAGAGTCCCGGAAGACTGTTGCTTGGTGTTCTTCTCTCTTATTATTCTTTAAGCTGTTCATGTTGTGGTCAAAATGTTGCTGCTTTTATGGGCATCAATAATTCATAAATCAAGCACGGTATAACCGGCAATTTGGACATTTTTATGTGATGAGATTTCTCAGGAGATTTTATTGGATAACATTTTTTAACGAAGCAGAATTGGAAAGAATTTTTTTGCAGTAACCAAGCAGTTTTGAGCATTTAAAGGATGGTTCAAATTGTGGCCATCGAAAACGAACTGTATAGATTTTGAAATCTTTAAAGAATTTTCATTGATATATTTTTTTAATTTACATAGCAATAAATGTCAAAATATGACAACAAAAAAACGTGAATTTTAAACAAAAAGTTACGAAATCTGATACACAAAAACCAGTAAAAATTAAACAGAAAATAATTTACAGTGGCCTCAAGATCAACATCCTGTGATCTTTCAAACATTATAACAACAAAAAAATGTGACAACCTTAGAAATGGTAAAACCAAACGTTGCAATCGACAACAGTGTGAGGCAGCGCAGAATCAGAGATCTTATTATTGATAAGAGATAATCACAAAAATCAACAACTACATCAACAGCTGTGAACTTGTCAGCTACAACTTCACAGCATCGCTTCATCCAAAGTACTATACTTCAAGCCAAATATAACAACAACAAACACCAAAAATGCTCAAAATTCACATGTTAGAGCAAATCGTCACCAGCGAATCGGTGCACGACGATAGCAAGGATATTTCACCAAAGCACAGCAACAAAACAATGGCGGCAGCTGCTGCAGCAGCAACATCATGCTCATCATCAACATCGTCATCGCCGTTGCATCAAACTCAACAGCAGCAGCAACAAGGAGCTGCTACTGTTGCATCGCATCGCCCGTTAACGGGCAAATCAGCTAGTCAAGGATCATCACCAGCAGGGTATGTTTTATAATTTTTGATGTTGTTTTTGGTGCTGTTTTTTATAATACTGCCAGTATTTGCTATCTTGTTTCTGGCATTTGTTTTCACCAATATTTGTGTTTCGCTAAGATAAAGGTAGTGCATATTAATAGAAATTCAAATATCAACAGTTGACCCAAAAGAGCTTTCGGCAACTCATTTACTTTTATTGCTAAAGTTTAACTATTCTCAAAACATGTTCCTTCAATTCAGTAAAAAAAGATTATAGAGTCAATCTATTTGAAATAATCTTAGTATTTAAAAGAGGGTAACACGGAATCTTATGATTTCAACTCATTTTAGACTTTTTATTCAACAATATTTCCTATTGAAATTCAGAAAAGATCAACACAAAGACAGCAATTTATTTGAAATACAGAAAAGATCAATTGAAGGTAAGAAATTTGAGTCGAAATCCAAAAAAGATCAATGAAATTCAGAAAATATTACTAAGATTGAGATAAACAAAATTAATGATCCATATTTTGAATATAGTAACTATGGGTTTGTTATGGTTTGGCAGTCTGTTAGTAATGGTATGGTATTGATATGTGATCAACGAGTTATAGAATAAATTTTAATTTTTTAATATCATTTTTTTCTTCTATCATTAATCTTTTTTCTACCTTTACTAATATTAAATTGATCTGTTCTAAATATCAAATGGAGTTTCAGCATTTCTATTGATCTTCTTTGAATATATAATTTGCTAGTTTTTAATTTCAAGTGGAACTTCTAAATTTTAATATAGGTTTTCAGAATTTCAAGTGATCTCTTCTGATTTTCACATTAAATTTCGAGATAGTAATGGTTTTTTTCTGAAATTTAAATTAAGTTTCTGAATTTCGATTGATCTTTTCTGAATTGACAGCTTTAATTTCTGAATTTAATTAATCTTTTCTGAGCTTAAATTGAAAAGGGAAGAACTCTCTCATCGCTAGATGTATCAATAAACAAGTCTTATATACCATTGAGTATTTCAGAAAGCTAAAATCACCCTTTTGCTATATGTAACATTTTCCTCAAGAAGAAACGAATGTCTTCAACCCGAATATCAGTTTTAAAAATTAGTATCTTGTTAACGATTTAACATAATAAAACATAGCTCGCTAGAAGACTCAAAACACAAACTTAACGGGGAAATAATGTCTAAGTCAATAAAACCAATAACTGAAGGGCTTATTGCAAGAACATGATAAGCCACATAAAAAATATTTTGAAATAATCGACGCTAAAGTTTAGAAAAAATGTATTTTTGTGTGAAGAAATGGAATTAAACACGAAAACTTTTACAAATAAGCCCTTCAATTTAAAACTACACTGTTGAAGTCAGAGCTGGGTACTTTGCAATTACAATTACTTTGCAATTACAATTACTTTGCAATTACAATTACAGTAATCGTAATCTTTAAAAATTAACGATAACAATTACTGTAATTGTAGTGTAAAAAAATTAGTATTACGATATACTCGAAAATTGCAATCACGAATACTGTAATTGTAACAGAAATATCTATTGATTACAATTTCAGTTATCGTTATCAATGAAAAGTTACAGTTAAAATTGCTGTAATAGTAATCATTACTTACTATGCAAGTTATATCATAAATAATGAATGTGTTCTTTGTGAATTGCATCATGATTTATGCAGAAATTCAATTACAAAAAGAATGATTACGATTACGATACTGATTACGATTACTGTAATTTTTTGATTAGGACTACAGTAATTGTAATTGTAATTTTTTTAGTAATTACGATTACTGAAATTGTAATTAAAAATATTTCAATTATGATAGCAGTAATTGTAATCTTAGTTTTTAAAGTTTACAATTATAATTTGTAATTGAAAATGTAATTTATATGTAATCAATTACGAAAGCAATCGATTATATTCCAGCTCTGGTTGTACTTCAATTTTTGTTCTGCGGTAAGACCAACCTTTTCGGATTTGGGGGAGTCCTCTGAGTATAACTGTATCCTTGGTTTAACTAGTTTGCCGCAAAATTTAAAAAAAAATAGTTTTATTCAAATGGTCGTTTTTGAGCTATTCTTAGCATATTTCCACAGCTATTCATTAAGATATCTCGCGAACCGGTTTCACGATCTTGACAAGCAATAAAGAAGATGAAAGGCAATAAAATGTTACATCTACCATTCCTAAGTTTTCGATCTGCCTTTTAGTTTTTGAGTATTTATTCAAATTGTCCAGATATTTTGGGGTTTTTTAAGAAAAGTTTACATTAATTTCTTGGTACGACTATTTTGTTTTTCCAAAATTATAAGATTTTTAAAAAGCATCCTTAAAGTTTACATCCAAAATAGTTTTAGTATGGGCTTACAGTTTACACTTATAATAAGTGCATTTTATGTATTCCCTTTTCAAAACAAGGCCTAATTTAAAATATTTTTCTTGGCCTTACAAGCGTCATTTGAAATACTTTTTGGCCAAACAGCGGTCATTTTTACATAATCTTTGCTATACAACGGCCGTAAAGCGGCCGAACACCGATTTGTCTACAATGAAAATTGGCAGCTTTTCAATTGGAACTTCATGCGAAAATAAATTATATACAGTTGCGAACGAAATAATAGCAGTACTCTTATATTCAGACATGTTTGGATAAATAATACTAGTCTACAAATATCGTATCTGGTAAACCCATTATCATTCCTATATGTACTTTCAACGCTAGTTTCAAATCTGTTCTTAGTTTCCTCCTATATTGTAAAATTTTCAGGATACAGGGTGTTTAGTATTATTGATCTAGAATCTAAACTACTCACCATAAAATAAAAAATAATATTTTGTATTTTAAAAAAAAAATCAACTCTTTAATCAATACATCAACAACTATCGTGTCATGTGCGGTAGCGTAGCAAAAATTTTGAGATTATCTAACGAAGTATCAACAAATTTTGTATCTTTTGTTTTAGCGGAGTTGTAATCGTCCAAATATAAAATGTCTGTTTGTCATGTAAAAATGCACTTAATCAACAGTTTTTCTAAATTCTAACTTTGGACGGATTACAGCTCCGCTAAAACAAAAGATACAATATTTGTTGATATTTCATTGGATAATCAAAAAATGTTTGCTGCTCTACCGTACATGGCACGATAGTGACTAATATATTGATTCAAAAGTTGATATTTTTTCTAAAATACAAAATATTATTTTTTATTTTATGATGAGTAGTTTAGATTCTAGACGCAAATATAAAAAAAAACTTTTAAAAAATTTTACATTTTTAATCCATTTCTTCAAAATATTTTCATACAAATCGTCCGTAACGCCAGTTTGGAAATGCCCATATGTATTTTTAACATGGTTCAAACTAAGGAGAAAATATTATAAATTATCTCCACACGCAAGTGTCGATACTATCAACAACAGCATCGCCGAGTAAGACTTGCTTTTGTTGTTGCGCATGCGTTTGCTGTAGACTAAGCGCTCCGTAAAGTTTGGTGGCATTCAACGGGCGTTCAGCGGCCGTACAACGGCCGAGCAACTTTATTAAGGCCTTGTCCGGCCGTTTTTCGGTCCAAATTTCGGCCGCTAGGCTTTTCGGATTATTTGTAGGCCATGTTCGACCCTTGTACTGCCGTGTGGCCCATGTTCGACCGCTGATCGACCGTTGTTCGCCCGCTTATATTTTTACTCGGTCGTGGTTGTAGGTGCTTATCCTTTTGTGCTATATCTACATCAATCATTTGCCTAAACGACCCCACTGCTGTGCGGATTGCAGGAATTGCTTCGGCATTTGTTGGTGCAACTGGATTGACCGATCGTGGGTGTTCGTGAAGCGTGGTAAAATTCCATGTTTGCGTTGTTGTAGTAGTTTTTGCCCCTTATGCGACCATTTATTTATTTCAACAGTTATAAATTTAGTTTTTCAGTGGAAGATAGAAGCTTTTCCAATAAAAAATGAGTGATTGCTGACACAAATTTATTCAGTTCAGTTGATGAATTTAAAAATTATAATGGTAAAATAAAAACAATAAAGGAAATGTAAGCTAATTGAATTTGAACATAATTCATAGGTTTGTTACAAATTATTACAAATTGTTACAAGTTGTTACTAGTTAAGCGTTCACGTACTAGAAAAACTTGCAATGAGAGAGGAAAGCAAGAGCCTAAAAAAGTGAGAGAAAAAAGTAGCTACAAGTTTCTGCTAGTGAAATTATTTACCTACAAGAATTTGCAGCTACCGAAATAAATTGTTTGTCAAAAAAAAAAAAAAACAACCAATCTATTTAAATAAATGGAAAAAAAATATTTCTGATGATTTTATTTTGTCATTTTTTTTTTATATTTGTTTCACGATGATTTAAGTTCATTTTGGATGGCTTAGTTGTATTTTTTTGTAATAATTTTAAATATTTGAGAAAAAAAATGAATTTAAATAACTTTTTGGGGTTTCAAATAAACTGTTCACGCTTTTCTGTTCACGTCCTTTTTGTCCTTTTTTTTCTCTTTTGTGACAATATTTTTCTCAATTATTTTTTTTCTCTCTCCCTGCAAGTTTTAACAAGTAAAGAACGTGAACAAACCTATTTTATTGAGGTAATAATATTAGAAAATGTATATTTTTTAAAGTGATATTAAAGTTTAAAAAATTAATTACTATTACTTTCGGAAAAAACGAGAGATGTAGTGGAATGTCATTTGGCATCGTCTGCCAAAAGGGAATCCAACAAGGATTATAGCGGTAAGGTACTTCAGGGTTTTTACTATAGTGGGTTGTATAGGAGGTGGGCGTTTCCGTGGGTGAATTCCAAAAATATTCAATTCTACAAATTCTTGGATATTGGAACGTTAACATCCAATTATCCCATATCTAAACTTATTTGGATATAAACTTTTAAAACGCCGACATACGCGCAACTTTTTTTTTGTTTCTTCTAACAGGGTCTTTTCACAAAATCTAATAATTTTGGAAAAACTGAAAAATTGTGGTACCGTGAAATTAATTTGTATTTTTCTTCCAAAAAACCATAATTTCTGGATAATTTTGAATAATTACACTAAAACTAAAAGTCGGATCGAAAAGTGGCTTAGAAATGGTAGACGTAAAATCGTATTACCTTTCATATTCTTTATTCCTTGTCAATATCGTACTACTGATTCGCGAGATATTTAAATTAATAGTTGTGCAAATAGGCTTGGAAAAGCTCAAAATAGGCCATTTGGGAAAAATTAATTTTTTAAATTTTGCTCCAATCTAGCTAAACCAAGGACACAGTTGACTCCTCTAAATACGAAAAACTTGGCCTAGTCGCAAAACCAAAAATATCGTGTCAAAAACTACGACAGTGCTGTCAACAACGCCGTAGATATGGGGGCTTCAGGAACCCCCCTTGGCAATCCAGTATATTTTGATATATTAAATAGAAACATAAATATTCCAAATTACTAATCCGAGGAATCGGAGGGAATTCTTTGTATTTCAAAGCCTTAAATTAATGAGAGATCTTTCGTATTGAAAAAATCTTTATTTCAATCTAGTAGGATAAGGTCGTGTGAAAGTCAGCCCTGAACCCGTCTTTATTTTTTAATTATTACATTATCGCTTATGTAAAAAAGTATAATTATAATCTAACTGATTTGTTTGGTGTAACTTCAAAGACTTAACGGCTGATTTCAAATTGTGGAAGAATTACAAGGTTCATCATCTGGAGGCTTGGATGATCTACCAACAACATCATCCTCATTCTATTAAGCTTGATGAAAAGGCGTAGGTAATTTTTAAGCAAAATCAGTCTGACATAGACAGATACACTTACAAGTTTCCTATCTCGGAAAGGAAAAATAGGAAGTTATCTTTTCAGAAGAACTGGTTTAGTGAGAACCGATGGCTCGCGTATTCAGAAGATAAAGTTGGAGCGTTTTGCTCAGTATGTGTTTTCTTTGGAAAGCAGGTTGGAGGTAGAGTTGACTGGAAATTGAGCAGCTAGTTACAAAGCCCTTTATAAATTAGAAAGATGCCAAAGAAGTATCTTCACAAATTAAACAAACACCACAAAAATTAAATTATTTTCGTAGATCAGTTTCTAAAATTATATACATATCATGATGTCAAAAAAATTTACTCTCAAAATAAACAATTGGCTTAGGATCAGAGCGAAACTTGTGTCTCTTATTCAATCAATAACACTTTACGGTAGATAAATAAATAAATGAGGATAAATAAATTTAGAATAAATAAACTTTTATTAACTCTTTTAACTTCGGTTGTTGAAATCGGTTAAGAAATTTGGAAAGTACTTAGACTTCAGAAATCCCTAGAGAAAATGTAAAACTAAATATTTTTTGGCTCGAGTAAATTTCCACCTCCCCCCCTTATAAAATACCTATCTACGGCGTTGGTTATCAATAAACGTTGAGGACTTTTAGCGTGTTTTGTATTTTGTACTCACTTAAATCGGCTGGTTTGTGGGCTCAATTCCAAGATAAGTCTAGCAATATCAGTTTCACTTTCAGTAAAAGTTTCTCTGCAGTACACTGGCACTCATTAAAATATTTAAAAAAAAAATTACTCCAAATGGAAGTTAGGAAATAATGCTCATTACTTACTAATGTTATTATACTTCAATTACTCATTTATGTTGTCAGCTCAACTCTCGCTTTTAATGGCATTATTTTATAAACTGTATTTTAATCGATTGCTAAAGATCAATAGCCACAATAAACCAATAGTTAATTGAAGATAAATCATGAGTTTGTAGTTAAGGTAAATCATTTAAGTAATATGATGACGAAAGCATCACTGCATAGCAAATTATTTGCCTGTTAACAAGCTTGTGGACAAGGCCAGCAAATGAGATCAGCAAATAAAGTGTTGAGAGTTGAACATGCGCATTTAAAAATCAGTTACAATATTAACAACAACAACACCAGCGTATTATATTGTTTTCCCCAACTGCAGTCAAGCAAAGTGCAGCACTTCAACAGCTGTTGCTGCACATGCGCACGCTGCTGCAGGCCATTCACAGAGTTTTCAGAGCGCGTACAACGAACCAAACGACTAATCAAACTAATCAATGGAATTTCTCAAGTGGAATGTTGTTGTTGTTATTATTTTTATTATTGTTGTGCATGACTATTGGTAATTTTTTATTTAAATAAAAATGAATTAAGTGCAAACTCTGACGTGCTTTGACATTTTTTAATAGCCTTAATTTTTTTTGCACATTATTTAATATTAATGACTTCTAATTTTAACTCTCACTTGAAAAAAAGCAAAAGTATATTAACAACTACACCAATAATAATAATTCAAACAAAAACAACAATGACTGCATAAGCTTTTGTAGTCAAAACATTTAACCCAGATTTCAAAAGAATAGCAATTATTATGGCACCAAAAAAATATTTCCCATTAAATTGTCTTAAGAATATTCGTTCGCGCAATCGTCCGTCCGTCCGTCCGTATGTCTGTCTGCCAGCATGTCTGTGTTTATTTGTTAGCCAGCTTCATTACATTGTTGTTGTATATGGATTTTTAGTTTAAAAAGAAAAAATGACTACAGCTAATTTTAAGTGTTAGTGAAAATGTACGAGCAACTCTTGCAATTAGTTGCAGACTTAATTACAATCCATGCTGGTGGTAATTATCTTAATTATTGACTAGAAAATTTAAAACAATGCTAGCAGCAAGACTCAAAACGCCAGAGAAGTATTAAAATCGTGGCTCAGAAAGTGAGTGCAGAAATTTTATGTTGAAGTTTTTTAAGTTTATAAACCCATTTAGACTTAGAATTTAAAAAAACAATATTGCTTTCGATGTGACTTCAAAGAAATAAAATTAAAATTAAGTATGTCATACATATAAAACCTCAAAATTTCTGCAAACCATGAGTTTTTAAAGACTTTTTTATGACTCATTTGTAGGAGCCTGAGCCCTCATAAGGAGCTCTTATAAGTTTCAAAAAAGAAAAGTTTTTCCGTTGAAAGTGGTTGAAAGTGGTGAGCTCTTTAAGAGCTCAAATAAGAATACAAAATGATACTTTTTTGACTCTCAAAAGTAGTTTATTCGGACTCCTAATTGTCTCTTTTAAGAATCTTATATTGGCGTTTTAAGAATCATATAAGACTCTTCAAAGTTTCAGAAAAGTGCTAGTTTTCCTTTGAAAATGGTTGCTCTCATGAGGCATCAATATGAATCTGAAAGACTTTTTTATAATTCCTATTTTTTCTATATTTTTCTTCATAAAAAAAATCATAAAAGTGCTGAAAATGAGCTTCTTTTTTTTAATTTAGTCACTTTTTATGATTTTTTTATGAAGAAAAAAAAGTGTGAGAGAATGCGGATTACTCCTTAAAATTTTTCCGCTCTTCCTGTGCTGAAATATAGTTGTAAGCATATTACGATTACCGAACCGAATGAAATATTTTAAATTTAAAGTGAATGAACAGTATTTTAAAGCATGCTTTTATTCTTTAAATTTCTACCCCGAAAATGCTCTTAATACGGATGTTTTTGTTTGTTTTTTTTTTTTTGATTTTGTTTTTTTTTTAAATACAGAAAATACACATAAAATTTCATATTCGGGAGGCTCAAAACTGAAATACTCCAAAAACAATCTGAAATATGTTTTTTCAGGAGTGTACGTTATGAAACAACAAAAAATATATTTTTAAAACTCATAAATAAAAGGGAACTCATAAAATCCTCTTTAATAAGGCTCTTTTCAGAGTCAGAATTATGAGCGCTCCGAACTTGGTTTAAATGGAAGTAGCCCAAATATAATAACAACTCTTAAAATATATAACCTCAACTTTTTACAAACTATGATGTTATAAGCCAGTTCTGATTACAGATTGAGATTCTTTATGTTCAGATTAATTATCATAAAAAAGTAAAGGAGTTTTAACTTTTTAAATATAAATTTAATATTTTTTTATTTTCATTTGGTCTTTTCTGCATTTCAACTAATTTTCTTTTAACTTTTTAAATGGGCATTTCCATCGTAACTCACGCGACATGCGAACGACATAAAGTTTATGTCATTAATGTATAAAAATTTCTTATGTACATATGTCTTACAAGAAATATTAATAGTATGATCCAAAAGTGTCGTTTCTGTAACTAACTATGAATGGCAGTGGTAAATATGGACGTAACTCCCGCGACAAAAAAAGGAAGTGTGTTTTACAAGCAAGTTTAGATTCTAAAAACTCAGCGAATTTTCCCACACAATTTGTTTTTGTTTTAATTTTTAAAAATTAGGACAACAGTGAAGTTTCGTAATAAACCCACTTTGCCTATGGACTTGGCTTATTTAACAAAAGTTTACAAAAAAAGTTTAAACAAAAAAGTTTACCTAAAATTTACTAAACATTTACGAAAAAGGAAACTACATTTGTGAAACAGTGCGGACGATTTGATCATCATGGTTAATGAATTTATGTAGAAATTTCTTAAATTATTAAAATTAAAATATTTTTCTTAAATAATATCATAAAATAAAAAGTTTTTATTAAGTTTTAGTTTTTTGGTCACGGTAGACTTTTCTGTGGAAATGCCCAAATATGAAATTAAATTTCTCATTCAATTGTTCTTTTTTTTAATTCGAAATGGAATTTCTTAGTTTCAATTGATCTTCTATGAATTTCAATTGATATCTTCTGATCAAAAATTGAATAACTATGGTAAAATAAAAACAACATGAAAACTTAAATTTATAAGAGTGCACTCACAAAATTTTTTTTTAATTTGTGTGTTGTTTGAATGGCCCAAAAAATTGCTCAGTAAATTTTATTCAAAAATATTATTGTATTTTTTAAGCCAATATAAATGTAAATATTTTAATTATATAATTAATTGCGATCTATCCTTTACATTTTTACATGATTTTAATTGTGAACTTTTTAGATCAAGTAAGTTTGAAGAAGGCAACAAAGCTAAATATTTTAATATGTTGTGGAAGTTTTTTTACTATTACTTTTCAATTGCAATTTTTAAAAGTAAAACTAAAAATTAAATTATTTCCGGACGTTTCGTCGCTTGTCTGGTGACATCTTCAGTGGATATTTTTTTATATTTTCCTTAGTTTTAAAATTTTATTGTTAATACAGGAAAATTTCTAATTCAATGTGAAAACATGAAAATTAACAATCTTTACTCTCAGTGTCGGTTTTTTAGTTGCTCAGGGGATTGTCTCCGGTTGTGGGACATCCTTCGTATCGTTTGACAGATAGCAAATATCGTGAACTTAAGTTCACTATCTTTTTACACGGTTTATACGTTCCTAAAAGTGCATCTACACTATATGTTTCATACATATGACACGTCAAATTACAAATAGTTTTTAGCTACAGATAGTGTGGAACATATGAAACTGTGGTTTTGAAATGTCGTTTGTGTTTGCGTCTGTACATTTTTGAATTAGAACCGTCTCTAATTTCGTATGTTTTTCCATCTGTACAAAATGTCAGTTTGATAAATTGTTTTTGTGAAAATGGAAGAAAAGGTAAATTTTAAGATATTTATTCAATAAATTGATTTATAATGAATTTATTCTTAGTTTGAATGGCCACACCTTAGAGCTTTACGGTTTGCAAAAATTTCAAAAGATTTTTTATTTTCAAATGACGTTTCAGATAATGTGGAGACAAAAGAAAGAAGCTGTCTGACAAAAACTTAATTTTGACACACAGATAAAATTCGGTACGTAATTTTTTTGACATGTCATCTGCATGAAATATATAGTCTGGGACACCTTTAAGTAAACAGTGTAAAAAAAATTCGTGTAAAAAAATACAAGCTACATATGGTAAATTTAGGGATGTGTTCCAAAACTTGGAAAAATTGTGTAAATTGAAAAACTTTTACATTTTTGTAAAAAAGTAAAGATTTCAATATAACCTACAATTATATTCTACAAAAACAATAGGGGTATTCACGATGTGGTGTATTTGCCCTTGTTTTGTGTATTTTTGATAAATATGATATTTGTAGTAAATTTTGTAAAATTACAAAAACAAAATGCACAGTGATCAAAATACAACCCTGCTGCAAAAATACAACGTTAGACACCCATTGTATTCTTTGTAAATTTCGTTGTTTTTTAGATCAGCTGATCGCAAAAGCATTTCTACTCAGCATGGGGGAAGCTACAGGCTACGCTGTGAGTTTTTTTAATAAAAATTAATATAAATTAGTGTTTCGCTGAAATTTTTGTTTGATTTTTTTTTGTTTTTAAAAAAAAAATGGTCAAAGAACCAACACATGCGACTTATACAAACATCGTTTGGTTTTTTCTGAAAGGAAATGGATAGATTATTAGAAGAATAATTGATTGGAACCATACGTCAATTACCTTTTGGGCAGAACAAACGTGAGAGAGAATTTTAATTACTTATAACCGAGGCTAGTGTTATCTCGGCAAGCATTTCCAGCCCTCAGTTGTTCATGTCTTTTAGTTCCACATTTTCCAGAATTTAGCTGTGAAATTTTTGTTTCATGAATTCTTAAATGTAGTAAAGAACAAGGAAACCGAAAAAGCCATGTCCGAACCCGGATTTGAAGCGGGGACCTATGAGTTGGTAGTCTAGTGCACTTTTCAACAGACTAAAAAGAGCGACAACCTTTAGCTACATTGTGATTTGAACTAATATTTAAAAACAAAAAGATATGCAAAAATCAGCTGCTTTTAAGAATACAACACTTTTGTTAAGGTTCGTTCACAACAAGTTTTAAGTATTGTAAATTTTGTAAAAATTAATCACAAATACACCATATCTTGAAAACCCCTCATGTATTTTTATTTATAAAACCAAAAGAAGTAAGAGTACAACGTAAGAAAAGTTTATAGAAATCTGCTGTTACCCGAAACTTGTAATCGTAAACCAGTGTTGGGCAAGTAGTTGATGTCTGTACCACAAACGTGTGGGCATAAACCGATCATATTTGAATACAGCATGCAATTTTGGTGAATAAAAATTTTTTTTCAATAGTGTAAAACCGAAAAATTCGTGTAAATTTTTTTTGGTGAAACGTATTCTTTTAAAATCGTGCAAAAAAAGACAGTGTGAAAAAAGACTTGAGTTGTCAAACTTATAGTTTGACAGAACTCAGTTATTTTGCTAACACCGAAGTGAATACAATGCTTGCTGTGAGCATTGAAAAAAAAAATCGAAAAATTCAACACAATAGTAACGTTTGAATTTTGTGAGAGTGCGGTAAATTGTGAATTAATTTATAAAGAAACTTCCCTAACTCGAAGTGTCAAGGGACCAGAATTTAACGTCGAGTTACTGAAAATTCGAGTTATAGAATAAAATATTATGTAAATAATTTAATTTTTGTCTGCGAAGTGATTTCTTTCGAAAATTGTTGGCAGTGAAATATCTTCAACTTTATCATCAGCAGATTTATCACTTTCATATAGTCCTGTAGTCAGTAAGCATCTTCTTGAATACTGTAAATTTAGCCACACTTACCTATACTTACACAAAATATATACCAAAAAAATACACACAGCACAAGATACAATAGGGCTATTCCCAGTTACGGGCAAATAGCTTTGCAAATGTATGCCCTACCAAATATTTGCCATCAACTGTGAGCACACTTTTTAGAACACTGTTGCAAACAAAACTCACAGCTGTTTTGGAGGAAAAAAAAAACAACACGAACAGTATTTGTGGTGTTTTTCATTACTATTTATCAAAGTGCATTATTTATCACAGTCAGTTCCATATCAGAGTCTGTTAATTTTGTTTTATTAGCGGCGTTTGGTTAAAATATGACAGCTGATTGATTGGCAAACAAGTTTTGCCCATGCTCGACTGTTTGCAATGCGATTTTAGTGTTGCAAATTTGACACAGTCGGGCAAATGCAAATCTGTACATTTTGTTGTTGTGTTGAAAATATTTGCCATCATATTTTGCAAATGCCACGATGCCACGCTATTTGCCCGTAATCGGGAATAGCCCTAATAACTTTTATATCTTTCGACGCAAGCTGACAAAGATACTATACAAATTTTTTCATGCTTTCGCAGCGCGATGCTCCGACGAAGTCAATTCATCGAATTACAAAAAACACAGAATTATTGAAGTTGTTGTAAGTGAGAGAAATTCCAGTTATGGAGATGAATATGCGTGAAAGTCTTCCTAATACAAATGAGATTTCGGTTCGAGTTGAAGAAAAATTCGAGTTAGGGTAATTCGACTTATAGATATCACAATATAAGGAAAGTGTCTTGAGAAAGCAAAAAGCACAAATACTACTTCGAGTTATGGAGAATTTCGAGTTAGAGAAGTTTCACTGTATTATGCATAATTTATGCAGTATTTTCCTTGTATTTTTTGATGAAACATAAATTTCTGGCTTATTATGTTCACCACACAATTTTTACTGTCACTTTCGAAATGGCTACCATTCTCAGTTGTGGGACAGAATATATAACTGGTTGTGGGACAATTTTGTTTTTTTCATTAAAAGTATGCGTTTGACTTACAAACTGTCAAATATCATCGTTTGTGCCAACATGTCATTTTTTAGTTGTGCTTTCTTGCATATTTACGCATTTTTAGCCATGACAACTCCAGAAAAGTCAACCGAATTAAATGCGCTTGTAAAAGCCATTAAGGAACCTTTAGTCGAGAAAAAGCGCATTAGAGCAGTTAGGGGTATTGCAACAATAGCAAGCAAGCACATAGGGAAAAGTGTTGTATGCTGCTGCAAGCAACGCATGGGTGGCAATTACAGCTGAGTGCACCTCAATGCATTAGAATGCCTGCTCTAACCTATGTAATTCCAAACTGCACAAACGTAGTGGCCCATTTGAGCGATATTTCATTGGTAGAAGATAGTGTTTTGATGGATTTTATTTGCGAATGTAGCCATTCTCTGTTGGTTTTTGTGCCATTGAAGGCTTTTTAAATGAATAGATTTTATTATTTTTCGTATTGTTGGTGGTTTTCTTCATATTTTCCCAATTAGTGGATTTTTTATGGTATCCCACAACTGGGTACAAATTATTTTTTGGCTAAAAATGAACCCTTCATCAAGTTGGTCGTAAAGTTTTTCTGGTTGACTAAATCAATATAGTTACTTCAGCAATTTAGCTTATTTCATCAGCTTTCCATAGCTATGCATATGTCCACATATTATACACTTGATCCAAAGTTATGAGCTCAAAACCTAAAGTGTCCCATAACCGGAGACACTACCTTACATATTTTTATATAAATTTCAACTACATTTAAAAAGTAAATTTTTATATTTAAAGTTCTGACATCAAACTCAAAACCCGGAAACTCGTGTCCGATTTTATACTAAGTTGTCAACAAATACTCTAAAGTATCCGCTATTTTGAATCTTAAAATAGTGACTTTACATTCGAAATGGACAACCCCAAAAATACATTCTCTTTAAGGTACAATGAGCTTATGGAATATTTGGTAACCATTTTTATTCGCCATTTGGAATTGTAATATTCTGAAATCAAATTGGCGCTCCAAGAAACCTCTTTAATAGCTTCTTAGATTTGTGTAGAGAACAACTAGTCGATAAATCCAGATTGCATTTCGAAAATATACTATTTTCAAGTATTTATACAACTATTATTAATGATAACTCACATATTTTCACCACTGTTAAAACATAGCGATCAAAAGCTGTCAGGAAATAATTATAAACAAAAGAGTGCTGAACGAATTTTCACGATGAGTTGATTCGCGATTTATAATTTTTTGTTTCAAAAAGAAAAATTTTAAAATTTTAATGTGTTATAAGTATTTTTTTAAAATATAACCATGTCTCAAATTTGATTGTTGGTACCGAGCAAATAATGGTTCATCGGATAAATCTACCCATTTAACAACAGCAATGACATTTTTAATTGTAATTTCCTCAAAATAATTCGATAATATTCCATTTTTAACGTTTCATTAAAAAATTATCCTGGAAAATTTAAAAAAGGAGCTAGTACTACCATTCGTATAAAACCTCTTCGTATAAGACGTATAGAAGTAAAGACGTATAGACCTTTTTAAGACATTGGGTTTTCAAGTGTTCCAAAAAAAAAAACTCACATATCCTTGCGTATGTGAGTAGATATTTATGCAGGCAAAGATTTAGTTTTTCTGTTGCTGTTGTGTGTGCCACTTTATCTTGGGGCTAAGCCCTTAAAGCACATGCAAATACCAGGCTAAAAGCTTTTTTAGCCATTGTCTTATATGCTTTGTACATCCATTAACACTTGGTCACATATATTTTTTATATTGGGCATATATATTTAATACCTTTCAAAACAACACATTTTTGAAACGCACATTTTTTGTTAAAATAACAACATAAAAGTAACACACAACCGTCTAAAAACTCTTAAAATCAATGTGAGTAAAATAAATCAACTTGAATTAAATACATGCTAAACTCGCATAATATCAACATAAACCACAACATCAAAAGCAAGATTAATTTAGAAAGAATCTCATTATTTAAACATGAGATTTTGTCTTATTTCCATAGCTTAAGCTTTTAAGGCCATAAAAACCAAAGAAGACTTTGTGCAAATCAGCGCAAAAATTATTGCAGAAAAGAAAAAAATTTAGAAAATATTTAACGGCAATTGTAAACAGCTATGTAGATATAATTTGCTTGTTTAATTTAAAGTAAGCACAGTTTGTGGGCATTTTGCAAAATTTAAATTCAATACTTCACTTTTAGATATCTCTTTTGAAAGACAACTTTTGGGATTTAAAACTGAAAAATATTACATAGTTTATATTAACGTTACTATTTTCGATCTAACAAAATACTTTAACAAAAGTCTTACTTGATTAAAAAGTGATTTGTGCTTTAAAATCTGCTCGTCATTTTTTCAATGTTATAGAAGCTTTAACTAAATAAATTAAAAACAGTAGAAAAAACTTCATGATTTCCTTTGTTTCAACGGTACCTTGACGCAGGTAACAACATGTAACAAGTTTTGTAATTTAACGAAACAACAACAAATACAACCAAAGAATAGCAATAGATCTGTTTCCGTACCAACTTCAAGTAATTGTAATAGAATAGAGGTTGACATTTTGCCTGCTATTCTTCACTCTCCCCAGCAGGAAATGGTCATGAATAGGTGTATGTTTTATAGCCCTATTCTGGAAAAGTGACAATTTTCACATAGTTTTTTTAAAATTTCCATGTGTTTGTTGTAATTTTTTGATTTCAAAACAAAATTTGAAGCTCAAAACACGAAATTTTTAATGAAGTTGTCACTATCTGAAAAGCACGTGACAATTTCCACCAAAATGTATTAGTGTTGAGCTTCAAATTTTGTTTTAAAATCAAAAAAGTACAACAGAAACATAGAAATTTTAAAAATACTGGGTAACAACTGGACTATACATTCCAGAACGCTTAATTTTTTAAACTGCAATGTCATGGGAAAAATCATGTATCCTTTTTGCATTCTCAAAGAATGCATAAAACAATACATCTTTTTATCATGAATAAAATTTTTGCGCAAAAACAATGCACTTTTCCTTACATGACTAGAGATTGTATAAAAATATCGTAATTTTTAGCATATATTAAAGATTTTTGTTGTATAACTTACTTTTTTTTATTATTTGACGTAACATTTCTTGGTGTTACTTTTACATTGTAATTAAAAATCAATGAGAAAGCTTGTTGTGTGCTGTTTTTTTTCATTTTGAACCGCAACTTTCAAATATATTAGGCGGTGTATCGCTATCAACCTCTGCATTAAGGATGCTGCAATGTTCCTCCACATTTTTCAAATTGTATTCTTCTTCAATGTCAGACAAGCGTTCCCAAGCCTCCTGCTGTACATTTTTTGTTAATCACAAAATAAATTAAGTAATTAAATAATTTTTACGTACAAAATTTGCAACAGCCAAATTTAATTTCGATCGTCGCCAATAAGAGATCCTGGATGACCCAATTCAGCTCGAATCAAAATTCTCAGAGAAGTTCCCACTATTCCTGCTCAAGCTCCAAAAATAAAGTAGAGGGTTCCAATATCTTTATGGTTTGTGGAGAACAGCCATCGTTTCGATTAAATGGCTGAAACAAGGCGAAAGACTGTAAATCTTTTTAAAAAAAAATTGCATTCTAAGATACTGTACTTGGTCATGTATCTTTTTTGCTCTCTTTTGTCGACGAAGAATTCATGCATTCTTAAATTCATTCATTCCACACATTCCTCCTGGGTCGAGCTTCAAAAATTTGTAAAATAATGCTTTCAAGCAACTTCAAGTTACTTGAATCGAATGCGGAAACAGACCTAATGAAAGCACTTACAAAGTCAAAATACAAATAAAACAAATGCTAACAATGGAAGCTGCGTTACTTTTGAATAAATTAACACCACTTTGCACAATTTTACTAGAGCTCCCCTGTTAATATCTAGTCTTTTGTCGACTGCCTAAACTTATGCTAATTGTTTTAAGTAACAATGTTTCAATGTTTAATTTTGCATAAACAATAATAAACTATTTTTGTGTTTTATTTTATCTGCTCCAACTCTACTATTTTACGCTTTGCTTCGTTTTGACTTGTATTACAAAATGTATCCATGTTTTGCCATTCATTGTCTGCAGCTCCCAATTTGTAGATGTTTATTGTTGTCTCTAAATTGTTTTAGCCAACAAGCAATGTCGAACAATGGGTTTGGCTACTACATAATAACCATTTTTACTAACCTGTTTTATAGTTTGTTTTTTTTTTTTTGTGATAATATTTAAACCATTAAAAATTTAAGCAAATTCAGAAAAAGAAAGTTTTAAATGTATCAAACTAAAACAAACGGAACGATGAACAGTCAAACTGGACAAACGAGCTATTGAAAACCATTCAAAATGGGTTAAATAGTTATTAAATTTTTTGTTCCAATTTTATTGCTAAAAGTCTAACATAATAATGGCTATGAATTCAAACGATTTCATTGAAAAGGCTAACACATATAATCAATTATGTATTTTTACGGAAAATTTATCATATATATAAAAAATCAGGAAAAAATACCATGCATCATATAAAAGGAAGTAAGTATCAAGCATAATTATGATAAATGAATGTTTGTTGTAGGCATTTTTGTTTTGCCGCTTATAACAATATATGGGTATTTTTTACATGCCCGTAGCCAGGATTAACCCAAAGAGCACTTTGATTAAAATAGGGCCGTGCGATTAATCGAGTAAATAATTTTATGATTAATCCAATTCGTTTGTTTCACCTAATCAATAATTCACGTATGGTTTCAATCAATTCCTCTAAATAATCTATCCCTTTCCTTTCAAGTCAAAGACCAAACCTTGTTTGTATAAGGCGCACGCCTTGGTTCTCTGATCTTTTTTATATTAAAATAAAATCAGAGAATGAACCCGTGCGATTAATCGAGTAAATAATTTTATGATTAATCCAATTCGAAATTAACTGATTAATCTGAAAGGATTAATCTGAAAGGGTTAATCTGAAAGGATTAATCAGTTAATTTCGAATTGGATTAATCATAAAATTATTTACTCGATTAATCACACGGGTGCATTCTCTGATTTTATTTTTATATAAAAAAGATCAAAGAACCAAGGCACGCGCCTTATACAAACAAGGTTTGGTCTTTGACCTGAAGGGAAAGGGATAGATTATTAAGAGGAATTGATTAGAACCATACGTGAATTATTGATTTGGCGAAACAAACGTGAAATACAATTTGAATTGCTTTTAACCGATGCTAGTGTTATGCCTTAACTTCGGCAAACATTTCCAGCCCTCAGTTGTTTCTGTCCTTTAATTTCACATTTTCCACAATGTAGTTGTGGATTTTTAGTTTTCCATAATTCTTAAATGTAGGAAAGAACAAAGAAAGTGAAAAGAACCATGCCCGAGCCCGGATGAGAACCAGGGACCTCTGAGTTGATAGTCTAGCGCTCTCTTCACTAGCCTACAAAGGCCGACAAACCGCTGATTAATCGATTTATCAGAATTCCGGTTAATCATTTGAGTGGAAGCCTGATTAATCCAAATTTGATTATTTTAAATTTGCATTATTTAACATTTGCATTATTTAACAGCGAATGCTAATGTTAATACAATATTATTCATATGATGTTCTTCTGTATTGCAGCCATTTACTACATATTTTACACCTGGCTGAAAAATTTCCTGCCGAGAAAGTAAAATTTTCTATGATTTGTTGGTGCACTATTTTAAAAATTGCATTATTATTCTTGACGTTTTATTTTATTTATTTTAAATTAAAACAAGCATTTCAAATAAATTTAATCAAAATTAGTCTTTTTCTGAATAAAAAAAATTATAATTAATCAGAAAAATTACTGATCAAAAAGCTCTTATAAATCAGAAAACTGATTAATCGATTGATCAGTTAATCTTAAATCTAACTAATCAAAAAATTAATCACTCGATTAACCACCCGGCCCTAATTAAAAACAAATATCGATAGTTTTTATATCGAAAAATCAAAATAGGTATTTTTTATATGTACATTAAGTTTCTGCTCGAGACAGTCTAAAAGCTAATATTGCCCTGTACTCATGCAAAAAGGTGGTGGGTAGCAGGTGGAGTTTACATCAAAGTGTTACTCATTGGCTATATAGGGGTCGTCCATAAACTACGTTACTGATTTTCCGGTTTCCCCCCCCCTTTCCCTGCGTTACTTTTCGTAGTGCTTTTCAAAACCCCTCCCCCTCCCATAAAGTAACGTGACGTATGAAATTAATCCATTCGAATGATTATATATTTTGACTAGCTCTGACAATTTTCACAATAATTAATATCAGCTGTAAAAGCTATTCCATCTGCGATTCAAGATTCGATGCTCTCAATCACTGGGATAGAAGAAGCTGGTAGCTTTGCTGAGGATTCTTCAAAATAGAATTTTTCATCGGATTCTATGTCGACCCATTCAGGTGAATCCTCATTTCTTACGAAAAGAAATTCACCTGGTCTTTGACAGAGTACCCTTAAAGGCTGCACCCGAGCTGTACCAAGTTCTGTGTTTTTGTGTTAATGCTTTCTGAAAATTGATTTATTTAAATAGTATTTTTTATTCCGATTTATTGTAAACGATATAATACAAACTTATGGCAATTCATAGAAGTTTTAAAAACGAAATACAAGCCGCAGGTAGGACACGACCTTGAAATAATTTCTTCTTTCTGAGAAGGACAGTACATGTCATACGGTATCTCCTTTGATCAAGAACATTCAGGCCTTAACGTCAAAGCCTGTCGCAAAAGCAAAGACCCAAATTTTTCAGACGTGTGCTGAGATGGTGAAGGAATACCAAAAGGTTCCTGTGTCGAGGGAAAAGGTGGTGGAAGAAATCGTTGAAACAAAAGTTAACCATCAATTTAGACGATCAAACATAAACATGTAAGGTTAAAAATTTTTGAAATGATTGTGTTATTAATTAGAGGTTTTTCGTCGATTTTTTTAATTTTTGGTAACGTTACAATATCTAAACACCTCCCCCCTACCGTTACTTATCGTAGTGCATTTAAAAACCCCTCCCCCTCCCCTAAATTGGTAACGTAGTTTATGGACGAGCCCATACAGCAGTTTTAAGGCTAATCTTGCTATATGGTGCTATCGTCTGGTGGCAAGCACACGACTAACAGATTCACCTTAAAATTCTCCGTACAATTCAGAGATCAGTTGAACTGTGTATCAGTGGAGCACTAAGAACCACTCCTACAGACGCATTAGACATTACGCTCTACCTTACACTACTCCCAGTCGAAAGAAGGTACGCTAGGGCACTCTAGCATTAGAAAATTTCTCCCTCCTATACCTAGGTTCATCGGTTACATCACACAAAAACTATCCTTTGAACGGAAGTTCGATGTATCCATCCCCTCCAACAATGCCCTCCTTGATCCAACAATGCCATCAGTGTTACCGTGACGACTCTAAAAAAGTATCCATGAAAAGGTCAAAAAAGTATCCAAAAGTATCCGCTTTTAAAAAAAAAGTATCCACGTATCAATATCCGAAAACCAATAATATTTTCATTTTTTTTAACACAAAAATACAATTTTAATATTTTTAAACAATGGATGGGGTTTATTTTTAAGCATCATTTTTCATTCATCACAAACAATCAATTTTTTAAGCTTCCATAAAAAATTTTTTATTTCATTTTAAGGCTAACAAATATTTTTATTAAAATATAATAATAAGAAATAAAACATGTATAATAATGTTAAAAAAGAAAATGAATGTCAGTACTTCTGTCTTTTATATGCGTTGCTCTTTTGCCCTCTAATTACATTTGCAATGAGCGTACGTGCCAAGATCACATTCTTCCGCTACATACGCTTGTGCTCCTTGTAGTATACCATTCATGGCAGCCGCACCACTGTAACCCTGCCGAACATATCATCACAATCTATGCCGAAACCCTTAAATTGTTTATGATCTGAAAGCTTGAAACTTTTTACGCTGTTGCGTTGTAATTGCCTTAATGCATTGTATTTTAATACTTTCTCTATCATAAGGGGGGTTTTAACCCCGAAGACTCCACCTTGTCTACATGCCTGTCTTTTTATTTTTATGTTAAATGAAATTTGCAAACATTTTTACTTTAAGTCAAATATTTAAAAGCATGCAACCTCTTTTTAATATGCTTAACTAGTGTTTGTTGCTTACCAAAAACAACACCATTATCAACAACTTGCCTACAAAAATAGTTTTACAACAACTATACAATGCATTGTACTTGTAAGCAACTCCATATCTAATTTGTGACAACTTTCGTGTCTATCGAATTTAAACTTAGGAAATTTAAAACGAAGAAAAAGTACGCCAGATTCTTCCATTAGATATCTCTAAAATTCATAAGGTTTTATTTTCATTCCCAACTTAAATGGTGCCATAGTTATTATTACGAAAACTACTCACGTAAGGCATCATCGACTACGAAAAAAAAAAAAAAGTAAATTAAGTAGTCGATATATATTTCCCAATTGCATATGCTTGTTTTGCATGCCAAGCACGTTTGTCAAGATTGAACCAGTCTGCACCTACAAGGGTAATGAGTAGAAAAGGAATAAACTCGGATGAGTCAGAGGCTATTTAGGTACGTGTGGTACCGTTAAAGTTAAAACAACATTGATTTCGAGACAAAAAAAAAATGTTACATATAAGAACAAAAGTAAAAAATATATTGTACATATTCCATATTTTTAATTTTATTATCTAAATTGAGTCGATACTTATCAAAGTCGCCTAAGTCCATCAGGGTAAATTTAGAGGTTAAAAAAATAAATATTTTTGGGAAAAGGAGGAAAATATCGTTATTTTTCTTTGTTTGGTAAAAAACCACGAAACTAAGTGCGTACAGATCAGGGTTGATATTTTCGGTACAATTGTACTTTTTTGGTACAATTTTATATTTTTCCTACTTTCCTACTACCAAAGCGTTTTCAGTAGATTTTATTTCACTCTAAAATAAACAAAGAAATTTAGCACTATTAAGTAAGCAAACGATTAAAAAGAATTAAAAAATTTATCTAGTTCTGAACTTTGGTACACTGTAAAATACATAAAAATTATTTTAAAGAGTCGATTTTCCCCAATTTATATAAAATTCTTTCAATTTCTCATTCGACTTATTAAGCAAAATATATTTTAAAATGTAGTGAACTAAATGCCACAATATTGATATCAGTAGTTTCAGAAGTAATATATCAAATAAAAAATTTCTAAAATTTGACTGAAAGATTTTCCCATTAATTTCTTTCGTTACCTGAACATAGAAAAGCCTTGACTAACATTTAAAAAAAAATTTCGACTGGATTGTGTCAGACTTAGGGTGGATGGAGTGTTGACTAAAAGACATCTGCGAAGAACCTGATTTAAAAGAATATTAGTGGCCTTTCTATTTTAAGGTAATGAAAGAAATTTGCACGTTTATAGAAATTTTTGTTTTTTAATTATAAAAAGCCTCTAAACTTCATGTTAATATGATTTTTTGTGTTTTTTTTTTGTGATTATAAAAAAATTTGTGATTAATTAAAAATAAAGAAAAACATTTGTAAATTTTTATATGATTTATTAACTGAATTGTTAAAAACACATTCACTTTAATTTAAATAAAAACTAGCAAGGAATTATCTTCGACTGGGTCAATGTTTAGAAACCCTACAGTATATTCTTAGTTATCCATGTTTTTAAAGTTTAGTGATAGATTCGTATAGATTACAGTTATAGTGTTCATCCAATTTTACGAAAACTCAAATGCAGTACACGTTTAAATATATGGAAGATATATTATCTGTTAAATATGCTGTTAATAGACACATTTTTGTATAATTTATATAAGTTATACTACTTTGATGACGTTAATGTTTTAATGTTAATGTTGTATGGTGGAGATGCGTACTGCGACCTAAATGAGATCTATTGTACCTCCTTCTCAAAGCTCCGCTGGGTTTGCGGATTACAGAATTTCCTCCAGCCCTATTTCTCTAATGAATTTGAGAATATTCTTAGGTTCAACGGATGAAACCTGCTCTAGACTCAGCTCATAGTTCCCCAGTGCTAGTTTACGTCTGCGAGCCACGGCGTCGCAGTTTGTAAGTAGGTGTATTGGAGCCTCCTCTGCTTTTTCAAAGAAACGGCAGTTACTATCGGTCTCTATGCCCAATTTCATGGTGGTATTTGAGTTTACAGTGTCTTGTAAGGAACCCCGCTAGAATCCTTAGATTCTCGGTTTGCCTAAACTTATGCACAATTTTGCTCTCCGAGTGTTAAAATCTCTGAGGAGCAATTTGGATTGTCTTAGCTTTGGGAGGCTTTTCCAAAGGTTTGAACGTTTATGCCTCTCCTCCCTTCTTAGTACTTCTTTTATAGAATGTGTGCCCAGTCCGCAGAATGGTTCTGGTCCTATAAATTTTGTCGCTGCACCCTGTCGCGCTAGATGGCTAAATCGGCTTAGGAGGTGATGCTGATCAAGAATATATACACTTTTCTATACCTGCCACGCCTCCTTATCAGCGTTACAAATGGAGTGACAAAGTTAACGCAGTAAACAACATTTATTCCATACTTTTTTTTTCATTTAGTACAATTTTTTCTAAACTTCTATACCAAAATGAAAAACCCTGAATCAGGAATCAACCCTGGTACAGATCATAGATGGTTTAGTTATTTTCTGCTAATCATTTGGCTTTATTTTCTGGACAGCTTTAACAATAGAACAAAATTTTTCCGATTTTTCGTGGTTGTTTTGTGTTAAATGGCACAGTTACAAAAAAATTGTGCGTTGACGTTGAATAACCTGATCGTTGTGAAATTTTTACTAGAAGTGTAAACCTTTTGGAAATTTCAAGTTCGGGTATTTTTACGAAAATCCAAAATTTACAAAATCACGACTGGCTAAGATATAGTCTTTAGCTATTTTATGCAAAAACTTACAAAAAGCCAAATTGGGGTAAAAAGCTGTTGAAACTTGGATTTTTTTCAAAAACTTTCAAAGTGGTTGTTGAAATCTAGCATTTCGAATGCAAAAAAAATAAAAATCGAAAAATCCATATTTCTCATTAAAAATTACTTCAAAGTTTAAAAAATATTTAAAATAAATATTAATCATTTTAGTTAGAAAACTTTTTGGAATTCCAGTGATGCTAATGCTAAAATTTAGTGTGATGGTAAAATTTAGAGCAAAAAATATTCAAAAAACCCCAAAAACTAAGTAGAAAAATTGAATCAAGAACGAGATGCGTACCAACTTTTTTAAAATTTGCTCTTAAAAAAGTTACTCGGATTTTTTTTTTTGAAATAAATAATTTTTTTATTTTTTTGAAAAAAAAATAAATCAGATTTTCAACTTAAGGATCGCATGCAACACGTTAAAATATCAATTTTTTTTCTGAAAATTTTACAGTTTACTTCCGTTTTCTAAAAAAACAAAAATCCGATCCGTAATTAAAGAAAAAAAGATTTTGACCTATATAAATAAGGACCCCTCTTATATAAATTAAAACTTATTAAAAACTTATTATCTTATGATTTTAATTTTAATTTTTTTATTGAAGCAGTTTATACATGAATTCAGTTACGTTTAAAGTCAAATTGTCCGCACTGTTTCACAAATGTTGTTCTTCCTTTTCGTAGCTGTTTAGTAAATGTTCCGTAAGCTTTTTTGTTTTAGTAAAAAGGTTGAGGCAAGGAAAGGACAATATACTAAATGTGTTTTTTAATTACTAAATTACATAATTACTTAACTACTTAATTACCCAATTCACCAGCAGCGGAAATTTTAGTAAGGGGTCGTTCTTAAGCTACGTTACCGATTTTTCAAAACCCTACCCCTCCTTGATAAAGTAACGTGACATATGATATAAAAAATTAATTGATTTAAACCTATTTTATTATTTTACAAAATAGCCCCAGAATTTTCACTAGTATTACTGACTATATAAATACATATGACATATGACATAAATTAAAGGTACAATATAAAAAAAAATAATAATTATTTATATCATCATTTAAAGCTATTCCATCTTCGATCCAAGAGTCGATGCTCTCAATCACTGGGATCGAGACGGTAAAAACTTTGTTGAGGATTTTTCAAATTCTTCATTAGATCCATTCAAGTGTATCCTGAATTCTAATGCAATGAAATTCACATGATCTTTGAGAGATTTAATAAGTCGATTTAAACGTTGTTTGTTTTCTTTTATGCTTATAATCAGTGGACTTGCTCTTTTAAATGCATAAAGTTATACATATAATAAAACTGAAAAAAAGATCTGTGCATTTAATGTTATTTGGAAATTTTTCAGCGCTGAATATTTTAAAGTATGTGAATTTCAAAAATATAATTTTCTGTACGCGCATCACGTGAAAATTTCCGGATATATTTTTCTTGAACTTGACATTTAGGTTCCTTTCGTCTGTGGTCGGGACATAGGTTAGTTTTTATCACAGTATTCTTTTAAAAATAACCTCTCTTTCATCTTTCAACTTAAAAAAAAGGAAAATGAAAACAATAAAAGTCTTGGAAGAGGATAAAGTTAAGTTGCTTACCCTAAGTAGCAACCTTGTATGAAATTCTCTTATAAAACTTTATAAATTCAAAAAAGCTCACTGTTGACACTAAGTTTTTCATATATATGTCTATAGTCCATTCACACTTGACATATATGATGATATGATGGGCCTATTAAAATACATCGGAGATGAAAAAATTAAGAAGAAGGAAAAATAAATGCATGATGATTAAATTTTAATCATCATGCAACTTTATATGAAGTAGTTTAAAAATGTCTAATCCCTAGGTAGAATCTATCTATACACTATCTGATACTGAAAGTTTTTAAGAACATAAGAAGTATAAACTATAATACTACACATCTAAATCAGCATACTCACGCATTCGGTACTAGAAACAGAAATAACTTAGTTGTGGCGAGATGCAGTCGAGAGATCACAAAACAACGCTACTTATGTGCAGGTTCTAGGGCATATAATAATTTACCAGAACTAATAAAAAATGATAATAAAGTTAAAAAATGCTCCATTGGTTTGACACCAAAAACATTCTCATATTTTGAAAACTATAGAAAGTCCTTGCGCAGCAAAGTTTTGAAGAAATTTTTAATCTTATGTCAAAAGAGGCCCAACAAATTTCCGTTTCTTCCAAAAACGGTGCAAAAGTTGTTTTTGTCGTTAAAACAATAATTGCATTTTGTATACTCTTTTATATGACGTATCATTTTTAAGAAAAAACTGTTTCTGTTTTACACAAAATATGATGCTGTATTAAGAAAAATGTAATGATAACCTCTTTGATTTTTGTAACGATTTGGATTTTTTTAACATGTTGTTTTTATAAGTATTAAAAAAATCCTTAGCCTTCAAGAATAATTTCTGGCTGTTTTCGTATGCAGAACCTTATCTGCGGGAAACAAATTACATCTATTATCAATTTTAACTACTCAAATCATAGAAATATATTTTTCTTAACATTAACATCCAGAGTAACAACGGGTTAATATCAGCTAGTCTTAAATAATACAGGGTACGACAGGGTCGTGAATGTTAACACTTAGCTCATGTCTGATTTGACACATAATTAGTTTTATCCTTCCGCTGAACGAATATGGTTGTGTATACGCTTGAACAACGCTGGGAAATATTGCGACATTACTTTGAAAATCATGATGCCGATTTTGCCAAAAAAATCATCTTTTCAGATGAAGCTCATTTTGATCTTGGCGGGTATGTAAACAAGCAAAATTGTCGCATTTGGGGCACAGAAAACCCGCACGCATGCATTGAAAAGTCGCTGCATCCAAAACGAGTCACTGCTTGGAGCGGATTTTGGTCCAGAGGCATAATTGGGCCATTTTTCTTCGAAAATGAGCACGGAGTGGCCGTTACAGTCAATGGCGATCGTTATCGGGCCATGTTGAACAAATTTTTGTTCACAAAAATTGAAGAGGAGGATATTGGCAACATTTGGTTTCAACAAGACGGCGCTACGTGCCACACATCCGAAACTACACTCGATGTTTTGCGCCCTGTTTTTGAAGATTGTATTATCAGCCGCAGAGCTGATGTCGTTTCCCACCTCGGAGCTGCGATTTGACACCGTTGGACTATTATTTGTGGGGTGCCCTCAAAGATAAGTGTTACGCCGACAAGCCAGAGACAATTGACGCTTTAAAGGACAATATTCGTGAAGCCATTGGTGAAATACAGCTGCACACAATCGATAATGTGCTTAAAAATTGGACCGATCGTGTAGGCTACTGCATGGCCAGCCGAGGCAGCCATTTGAATGAAATTATTTTCCATTAATAACCGGAAGGATTGTATTTTCAAACAAAAAAAGAAATTTAAGAAAATATTCTGTAGTTTTTTTTTATAGAATTTTCAAAAAAAAAAAGTTATTTGGCGGACCCGTTATTAAATTTATTTTTTTTTTAGTTTTTTTTTCAATTTTTTTCACTTCTTCGGGCCGAAGTCTTGCCCAATTCAGAAAGTTTGGCAAATTTTGTAATTCAAGTCAAAAATCACTTCCGTTTTGTGCAACGCAACGCCAGCACATATTTTTGCTTATATCTTTTAAACCTTAGGGTCGCTTGTTGTTATTGTTTCAATTAAATACAGTGCTACTTAATTACTATGCAAATATAAGAAAAACTTTTTAAAAATTAGACATTCTCATTCTATTTTTTTAATATTTCTTTGTACAAATCGTCCGTAACGCCAGTTTGGAAATGTCCATATATCTCCTTTTTATAAAGTCGAAACTCTTTGTGTTATTGTAAGCCTTTTTCTAAAGATTAATCTTTTATGTTTGACACAGCTTTCGCTTGGCGCCAAGTTGTCATACATAAATGTTTACACTTTCAATGTTCCAAATTGTATCCATAAATAGCCACATAAATATTTATGTTCTACATAAATCAAAACCAAGAACAACAGCAATAAGCTACAGCATAAAAAACTGCATCCAAAGCAGCAGCAAAACGGTTCGAACGAAAGAGTAATAAAAATCCCTAAAAACAAATGATTTCTGTTTCAGCAAAAACAAAAAAAATAATGCTTAACTATAAATCTCCTGACTCACTCGAGGAAACATCATATCTGTATCGGTTTCTGTGTTTTGTTTTGTTGTAACATTCTAGTGGCATAAATTTCGAAATTCCCGTATAAATGAAATCTTTAATTTATGTTTTGAGTAAACTGTTTTTGAAATTTACCTTTAAAAGTACCAACTTATTTCTCTAAAGTGTATATTCGGAAAGTTGTAGGTTGCATTTTAAGAGTGCAGAGACATGCTTCAGTTATTTTATGATTTTTTTTTTAAAATGTTATTTTGCATTAAATCTTTTGACTGAAATTTTTTGGAAATTTTATATACTATAATTAATTCAAGATGCGGTTCGAACTAAAGGTTTTTTATAGTATTTGTATTATTTTCAAAAGTTTTTCTTTTTAGTTTGCGATATTGTGTTTCTCAGTATGTGCAACTATTTATTTTTATTATCTAATTATTCCATCTGGTTCAAATTAATTTTTTTTATTTCCTTACAACTGATCTTGAAGTTTTGTCAACTAATAAAATCTTTATAGCTATTTTATTGCATTATTTTGAAAATATTCAAAACCGATGTAAATTGTGTTTTTGTGCTAGTTATTAGTGCTTTACGAAATATTTACTTATGTTTTTAAATATCTGTGTCAAATTTCCAGCTTTTTAACTTATCTTTTTATAATATAATTTAATCTTTTATTCGATATTTAATCCGTTTTATCTTACGGAATGTTTTTATAACACAGCCAAAATTAATTTTTGAATTGGTATTTTATGCAAAACTACCTGTTTCAGTTATCATAACTTTTGTAATTGCTTATATAATACATATCGATGCTTTGAACGATTTGTGTGACTAAACACACAAAAAAATTTTTGTTAAAGACATTGTTAATTGCTTAGAAATATAACGTATTTGCATCAAGTTCTTCAAACACAAACATTTTTATCTAAACAAAAAGCTTTTCAATTAAATATTAAAATAAAATACTAAATTTTAGCAGGGGGCTGATACCTGTTTTTTTTTTCTTGTGCCTAATATTCAATAAACCTACTCCGATGACCGCTTACTGTATAAGCTAAATGCACTTGTGTTCAAGCGGCCAGATCTGAACAACTGCAAATGGAGACCGTGCAGCTTGATTATAGTACTGGAATATTAATTAATGGAAATATCTTCAAACTAGCTTTCTTAGTTCTCTTTTATTTTAAAATTTAAACAATAATTTAACATTAGGGGTATTCACACTGACTGGGATAGTTGGGTATCGGTAGATTGATTACTCCTGATTATTGCGAGTACCCTAAATTGCAATTGAGTACTTTGTAGAATAGTCTTGAGCAGTGCTACATGTTTGTTTAATCTCCCCGGCACATGCAGCTGATGAGAGATGAATGACAGCTCGAATAGAGTTGCCACAAAATTATTTTTTGTCATTTTATGTGTGCATAATTTAGGCCATTTTTGAGGGCGTAAAAAATTTTTTTATATACGATTATTTTTTATAGTGAACTTCGCAGCATTTTATAATTAACCAGTCCCGGGCAGACGTTGTCCTGCCACAGACCGCCTTACTGCCATATAAGAATTTTCATGCCAATCGGAAAAAAATAATTTTATGTATCAGAACTGGCATAACTGTAGTGCGACCAAGCCCATTTTCAGTTCATGTTCCGAAAGTAACCATATGAACTAAATAACCAAATTTTAGTTTAATGCTACCCAAACCGTATGAAATAAAGCATTTTTATTGATTTGTCGGCGGTAAAAGGGGGTGTGGCATTTTTTACTAACCGAGATACAAACCTTAATAACCGATATTATAAACTTTGTGGCCTTAGGTGTTGCCGTTACTGAGATCTCAAGAGACACCGCACGAACGATTTTATATATAAATAGAAGGGCAGTAAAAGTAGGCGTGGCAACATTTATGTATATAGTGACCACGACTTGGTCTTATAGCGCATATACACCATGTTTTATTATAAAAACATGCACAACTCAGGAATTATAATGATATATGAAAAGTAGGCGTGGTTATAGTTCGACCACTCCCAGATTTTGTTGAGTTGCCGATAGTAACCATACGAACACAATTACAAACTTTTAGTCCAATACAACCGAATTTGTCTGAAATATAGCTTTTTTATTCATTTGTGGGCGGTAATAGGGGGTGTGACAATTTTTTTTTTTACTATCCGATAGATTAGCCTTGACAAAAGATGTTGTAAATTTGATGCCCTTAGGTCAATTATTGCCTATTTTTGCAAAAGGTGGTAACACATGGGAAAAGTACTCAATTTGGCAAGAAATCAATCTACCCAAACAAGTGAGGTTGTCAACTAGAGAAGATTGGTAGGTTGGTGCTTGGGTATCATGGAACTTTACAGAAACAAAATGTATGGCATTTGCCAATCTACCAAAGTACATACGTCAGTGTGAATACCCCTATTGCGTAAATGTAACAACCTAAACATTTAAGGCCGCATAAAATAAAATTAAAAATTGGCTTGGCTGAATTTCCTTCTCGATTATTTATTCACGATGTGGTGTATTTGTAATATGTATTCCCAAAATCTGTATAAATAAAGTGTCTACATGCATGTGTGCTCTTAATATAAATATTTATCTTCCAACTACCTCTTGGTGGTTCACACTCATTTTTACCGCCCTTCAATCAGTAAAAATGCTACATATCAGAAGTTTTTGATGATAGAAGCCTAAAATTTGGGCACTTGGTGCATATGATAACAGTTAACATCTTTACTAAAAATGGTCACGATAGCACTATACAGTACTCGTATCTATATGTCATTTCTAATTATTATTAACACAATTATTTAGGGTCAAGGGCGAACCAAGGACCAAAATAGATAGTAACAGTTTAACCTACAAAATGGAGTCCTTGGTAAAATTTGCTAAAATTAGTGTTGCCACATAATTTAAAATGTTTAGTTTAGCGTTATATTAATTCGAATGCACTTTCCCAATTACTATATTGGAATAGCGTTAATGTTGTTGCGTCACCACAATCCATAGAACTCTAGGATATGTGTAAAAAACTTTTTAGAACTTATTTAAAAAAATAAATCAACTATGAATTCCAAACAAAATTTTCAACTTTTATATTTCGTAAAAACAATAGTTTTGGTAGTTGTAAAAAATAAAAAAGAAACAACTGATTTTCGTAACATTTCTAAGCCTATTAAAAACCAATTAAAAATCTTTTTGTGTGAATATTGCAAATATTTCTTGTTATTATTACTTAGATTTTTAATTTTTTGATTTTGAAAGTTGGCAGCACTTTTCGTGCCACATGCAACAACGTTATTTAATGTGTATTGATCCCAAATATGCACTACTACGCAATTGTTTTTTTTTTAAGTTCATTCATTCATTGGCACAAGCTGTTCGAAGAAGTGGTTTTGTGATGACGTTTGCAAGCCACGATGCACATTGGGGAAACATAGGTTAAACGCTCGCAATTGAGGTAAGTGCAAGGTTGTGAAAATCAACTCTTTTCATAATATTCAAACATATCCAGTGTATAAAAAATTCGTTTTGCATGTTATTTCATCAAAGGAGTTGCGGCCAGCAGCTAGTTCAAGGTAGCTTATTGTTATATATTTCTCTTTTCTAAAAAAGTCTTGTAAGCAATGCATGTCGGCCTTTGCGGTCTAGTGAAGAGTGCGCTAGACCAGCGTTTCTTAACCTGGGGTCCGCGAGTATATATATGGGGGTCCGCCGTCTAACCTATGGACATTTGAATTAATAATTTTTTTTTTAATTAATGATTATAGCAGAAATTTGCATACAATAAACCCACGACACTTCAGGTCAAAAATAAATTACACATCAACGAAGACTGCGCTGTATTCATCGCACAGTATGCAACCATCATTTTTTTTTTAATAATTCTGTTGGCAGCGCCAATAAACATGCTAATCATTTCAATAACTTTGAATGGAATCTACAAGGAAGAGATAACAACATCTTCCAAGTTTTTTTTTATTTTTTTATTTATTTATATTTACAATTTATCCATAGTGTAATGAGCAAATGTCATAATCTATTATAAACATTTCAATTTACACATGCAGATTTTTACTCCATTGAGTAAAATCACTATAAAAATTATTTAATAAGAATAAATTATGTATTTATTTATTATATTTAAGAATACTTTCTAGTATTCATTTCCTGTATGGTAAGTCCAGTACATGGAGCCGTTTGAGTCTTCTTATCTCTTCTGAGTCGTGTAGATATATAGCAGTAACATTGGAGTGGTGGCTGAGTCTGTTTATATACCTCTCGGCATATTTTTAATTTCTTCGATAACTGTAGGCATGTTTAGGTCGTTATGAATCGTATAATTTGCCAGAAACCATGGGGCATCAATTATCATCCTTAATGTTTTTGATTGGAACCTTTGGAGCACTGCTTTATTTGATTTAGAGGCTGTATCCCACAGCTGTATTCCATAAGTCCACGCAGGTTTTATTATGGTTTTATAAGTTCTTATTTTGTTGTCCAAACTTAGTTGAGATTTATGTCCTAGTAACCACTAAAGCTTTTTGGTTTTATTGTTGACTTGCAGTCGTTTTTTTTTATGTGTTCTTGCCAGGTCAGTCGTATATCTAGATGTAATCCGAGATATTTAATGGTATTACTGGATGGAATAATATTTTCATTGATCTTGACAGGTGTGCAGTCACCTTTTCGGAGTGTACAAGTTATATGTTTTGATTTGTTTGAATTAATTTTTATATTCCATCTGTTAAACCAGTTCTGAAGATTTAGCAGTTCTTGTTGAATCAGATGCTATGCTTCCATTGATGATTCAGATGAGGCCAATACTGCAGTGTCATCTGCATATGTTGCAACTAGTACATTATTACATAGAGGCATATCCGATGTGAATAAAGTATAAAAACAGGACCTAAGACACTTCCTTGTGGCACTCCTGAGCAAATTGGAGTTATTTTTGAATTCTGGTGACCATAATTTACGATAAAAGTGCGGTTAGATAGATACGACTTGATAGTTAAATTGTACGGGGTGAAAGTTTCTTAAGTTTATTTAACAGTCCGGTGTGCCATACTTTACAAAAGCTTGCTGAACATCTAAAAATACTGCGGAACAGTATCTAAATCTAAATCCAATCTAAAGCGTCTCTTACAAAATGAACGATTCTATGGCATTGTTCTGGTGTACCGTGTTTGTGCCTGGACCTAAATTGATGTTCTGGTATGATGCCCTTACTCTCAATTATCGGTAACATTCTTTTCAAAAATATTCTTTCAATTTTTTTTGAAAACACCGCCAGTAAACTTATTGGCCTATAAGACGCTATTTCGTTTTCGGGCATATTATGTTTCGGAACCATGATTATTTTGGCACATTTCCACTGTGTTGGAAAGTGATTCATTCTTAGAATTGCGTTATAAATATAGGTTAAGAACAAAATGCCTTTTTTGGAATTATTTTAACAAGCTTTGCACTTATGTCATCGTAGCCTGGAGACTTATTATTTTTGATTATTTTTATTTCACTCATTACCTCAGCAGGTGTTATATGTTTAACTGGGAGCATCATTTGACATGCTACGTCAATAAAATGTTGAAGGTAAAATAGAAACTATGATAAAAAAACTTGAACTTTGGACAAATCGTACAATTAAAAAAAGCTATAATCATTTTCCTACACTGGTAGCGTTTTTGGAATCCTCTGGTGGAGAAATGTTGCCAACGCAAGTAGAAGAGGAAATGATTAAACACCTCCGCGGTTTGACGTCTTCTTTTCGGGATTATTTTCCAGAACCCGACAGAAATAAAAAACTGGATAGCAGACCCTCTCAACGCAGATGTTTTTAGATGAAATCGGCTTGACGACGGTACAGGAAAATCAATTAATAGAAATATCATGTGATAATTTGAAAGCATAGTCTTTATCAAGTTTTTGGGTAAATTTAAAAAATGTTTATAAAGAAATATCAGAAGAAGCACTAAAATATTTACTGCTTTTGTCGTCCACATGCCTCTGTGAAAAGGCATTATCTGCTCTTGTATACACCAAAAACAAATACAGAAACAGATTACAATTGGAATCAGATTTGAGATTACAACTAAGTAAAAACATCAACCCAAATATTACTTATTTAGTTTCAAAAAAGCAGCACCAACCTTCACATTAATACAGAATTTTTAATTTTTATAAAAATGCAATTTTTTTTCAGTACTAAAATAATTTGTCCATAATTTATTAATGTGTTTTAATTAATATGGGCCTTGAACTTGTGTGTGATTTTCTAGGGGTCCGCGGAGTGAAAAAGGTTAAGAAACGCTGCGCTAGACTATCAACTCAGAGGTCCCCAGTTCGAATCCGGGTTCGTGCATGGTTTTTTCGCATTCTTTGTTCTTTACTACATTTAAGAATTATTGAAAGAAAAAATCCACAGCTAAATTGTGGAAACTGTGGAATTTAAAAGGACAGAAACCATTGAGGGCTAAAAATGGTTGCCGAGGTTATGGCATAACACTAGCCTCGGTTATAAGCAATTCAATTTGTCTTTCACGTTTGCTCCGCCTAATAGATAATTCACGTATGGTTCCAACCAATTCTACCTATAATAATATATCCCTTTCCGTTCAGGTCAAAGAACAAACGTTGTTTGTAAAAGGCGCATGCCTTGGTTATTAGCTCTTTTTTTTTAAAAAACAAATAAAAACTAAATAAAATATTTAAAATATATTTTAATATATTTAAAATATTCATATAAATAATGTTGCATTAAAATTTTGTTTAAATTGTTATTATTTACGATGGAAAACAATGGATCGATCAAAAATTTTTAAATTGAAGAGTGTTTTTAGAAAATTATATATGTATTTCCAATGGGTAAAAAATATTCTGGTCTTACCCACATCCAGAAAATACTAATTTTTTAATAAGATGGATTTTTAATTTAAAAGGTGGTGATAACTGATGTTGTCTGCAGCAACCTTAATTTTTTTAATTTAAAAATATCTCCAGTTAGCAATTTTTGGGATGTGAATCAAATATGGTTGTATGTTTTTGTTTCGTACAAAAACTAAAATAAAATTATCAAACCGTTACAAAGTTGAAATTACTAATCCACTCACACCTTTAACCTTTATACTAACGATCTAGTCACTTTTTGGCAATCTGGAAGAAGGGGCACTAGGCGTAACATAATGGATACATTTTTACATGAATAAGCAACACAAAAAATAAACACTTAAAAATTTGAAATACGGGCAGTGTAAAGATTTATCATTTCTGATACCGCAATTTTTTAATCGTAATTTGTAACATTTGGGGAGGGCCCTAAATGTGCTTAACTTTTTCTGAGTAAGAAGTATCATTAACATTATTTATATCACGGATGTGATATAAGTTTGATCAGTTTGATGTGATACAAAATTACTAAACAACATTTGCGAAAAATTACATTGAAAAATGACATTGAAGCGTATTCGTATAAACTTACCCTCTACTGATCACACTAAAACGTTCCTCAAAAATTGGTTCTTTTTGGAAAAAAATTATAATACACTTTATAATGTAGTAATGTATCATTTTGTAAATACGTTAATTATTAATTATTTACGTTTATTTCCCGCCTTTGTGTGATTTCAGCTAAATTTGCCTACTTGAAAAATACACTTTTTAAAAAATTACTGAAAAACTTCTTTAAAGCACTGATAAAATTGTTAAGATCAACTTTAAGGTAAATACTATTACAGTGTGCAGCTATAAAAAACGCATTTTTTTATTAATTCTTTTTACCTAGTACTATTAATTTTAATAATTAAAATTTTTTACATAATGAAGAATTATTCATTAAGAAATAAAAAAATTTTTTTTTTGCCTTAATAGTTGTTGTAAATTTTCTACAGGGCGTTGAAGTTAACGTGTTTAAAAAATTGTTGCAATCGGCTTCTCGTTTCCAGCATTTACAAAGCGTCTGAAAGTAAAAAATCAAAGTGTATTCCTGAGTTAAGGGTTGTAGTTGAACACTCAACCTACGCAAAAAAAAATAAAGTATAAAAAAATGGCATGCATTAAAAAAAAAAATGTACAAAAACACCTTTTTTGCCATACAAAAAAAATATAAAAGTTTTTTTGCTTTTTATAGGTGTAGTGCTTTACAGAGTCTATAAGGATCACAATGAATCAAGATTTATCGAAATCGATCAAGTAGAACTCCAGATATCTTTGGAGCCAATTCGAAAAACCTTGTTTCGAGAAAAACGCGATTAAAGATTTATCTATTCTTGAATATCACGCGACATACGAATATAATATATGTTATAACTTTTTTCTATTTGATTTTTTTTTTCTAAAATTTTGTAAACTTATTCTTAAGACCTTACAGAACCATATTCCAACTGTAAGGTCAGGTAAGATTTTTATTTTTTTACACACTGTAATAGTACTTTAACAATGTTTTAAACAGTTTTCTTTTATATACGAAAATAAAAATTATTAAAAATGTTTTTATATGATTTCATAATTTATTTCAATCATGTCAAAACAATATGAATCCATTCTTAGAATGAATCTTCCTATATGTATTTATTATAAGAACATGAATGGCCTTATTTTGTTAAACGAACGAAGTCACTTGCGTTAGATTTTTTTTTCTGGCAATATAGTTATTTTAAGGGATAGTTTTAGTGCGAGAGCGAGGGTTTGTTCTAATTCATATGGACATGGAACTGCCAGACAAAAAATTCCAAGTGAGGTGATTGCGTGCGTTTTACAAAATAAGGCATAAAATAATTTTTGTCTGATTCTCTGACGTAGTACAGTTCTTCAAAAGTCATAAATTCCGGCTGTAGGGTATCAGGCTCTGGAGAAGTTAAACAAAAAAAGCTATATCCTAGAAAATGTTGACAAAAGTATTCCAAATTCCTATGGATGCGCTATCGAAAAAAAACAGGCGAAGCTATCGTTTTTCCTATGTTTTCCCCAATGTGCGATATTTGTGTGGATCACTTGATTGCTGGCTGCAAGTGAGCCAATACTATAACAGTGTTCATTTGTTGTTGTAATTAAATATAACCACTTAAATTAGCTAAGCTTTGGCTGCGCTGTGATTTTCTTCTTTGATAGCCAGTTGGTGTTGTTGTCGGATTGGTAAGCAAGGTCTTGAGTTGGTTTTTGGCTAATGAAGTTATAACAATAATTTTCTGAGCTGTTATATTTCAATAAACTGAAAAATGTTGCGAAGAAAAACGCGCTCTAATTAACAGTTGAGCCATGATTGTTTGGCTTAATTAAGTAACGCGTTTTGCTGCATTAAAGCACACGTTTTGACAAGCAGCTGACGTACCGTCCTTACTATAGTTGTTGTAGGTCTGAGCTTTACGTTTTACGTATTGCGTATTGCGTAAATCTTGTCTTATTTAGTATTGTTTGCTTCATGCTGCGTATTTTGTGCGAATATAAATGAAAAAGCTGTGTGTATGTGTGTGTTGGAGACCATGTTGACAGCCTGGCTGGGCTGAATATGTTTACCTGAAGGCTTTAAGCTGCCAGACACACAGACTGGCGTTTAGACAGACGCTTAACCATTCACACAGTGACCAACATGGGTTGAGTTGGTTTTAGTTTTCTGGCTTATTTATTCGCCTCACTTTATTTGTCAGTTAAGCTGGTTTATTAATTCCGGCCTTTAATTTAAACACATTTTGCAAAAACAAAAAATAATATGTCTCAACTTACGGACCATGTTGATAATATTTTGACAAATTGTTTCTAATAAATGTTGGATTAAGTAAGCTTTTGACTTTTAATGTAAAAGTTACTGTGAAGTTACGTGCTTACACATTTTATCAGCTGTGTTTACCACCCACTTGGTAAATTTTTAGCTGAGCTGCGGAAATTTTAATTAAAAATTTATATGTTTGTCTGAATGCGTTGATTAAATGTCTGACTCTCATTATGATCAATTAAAGTGACGTGTTGGCTGGTTGCTTTTGAGGCTGTGCAGCACAACTTCGGGCCATTGATTTTGCTCCCAGTTCATTTCACAAACAACACGAAAAGAAAAACAGAAAAAGAAGAAAATGCAATTATAGCAGGAAGCAAATGAAGTGACAGCTAAATTAAGTTTAAATGTCAAATGAAAGCTTCCTCAGTTCAATTCAAAGAGCGAAAAGTGAAAACAGTTCAAGAAATTAGTCAAAAGGATTCAAGGGAGAAAAGAAATAAGAGCAACTAAGAAAAAACTGATTGCTTTTTGAAAACAGTTTACATTTCGTGTTGTTGTAACAAATATTACATCTTTTTTTATATAACTTTTTACACTATAAATAGCAACAAAAAGTAGACTCAAACGAGTGTTTAACTGCGTTCTATGGGAACATTTCCTAGTGGGTAGCTTTCGCATTTGAAATACAGTTGAAAAAACTAGCTCTTTTTCAGTAAACAATTTCAGCAATTCTTGCATTATGTATGAAAATAACAAAAATTATTTTGTTTGTATTTCACTTTGATGCTCTTCTGATGATGCAGCTGCTGTCAGCAGGTCCTTATATTTACATCAATCAAGTAAACTGAATCACTCACAGTGGGGCAAATCGCTATTGTGCCACCCAAATTGATTTTCTGTTCACAGGATTTGAGCTAGCGGAGCAATTTTTTTACATTTAATGTTATTTTTTAATGTTGTATCCATCTGATTGGCCAAATTTTCGATTATTTTCTATTTTCACAAAATTATATGTAATAAAAAGTATAAATAAAAACAGAATCTGCACTGACAGAAATAATTTTCTTGTGTTGAGATGTTATTTAGCTTGATTCTAGATATATCAAATTAATTATAATTTGCATGAATCAAGCATTTTAAACTATTAGAAAAAACTTTAAAGTTTTCTATATAACCTTGTTATATATAAAATCAAAATATTAGAAAAACTTTTTTGCTGTTAGTATTCAATTCTATTATTCACTATTAATTACGATTTCTTGAATCTAGATCAAATGCATGTAAGCAATAAGGCTTTATATAACAGGGTACTTGTTTTTTAAGTTAATATAAGTACTGACCTTTACTAACCGTAGTTCTTTGTTGAGAAAAACTTCATAATTTCACGTTGAAGAATTGAAGTTTTTAAATATTTTAAAAAATATTATAATTGAGATACTACAAGGAACTTGATTTCGGTTCACACTTAGCATAAAATAAAAATCATGTAAGTTTGGATCCCAAAACTAAACGGTTTTGGTAATATATAAATATGAAATAAAAAAAAGTTTTCCAAACCAACGGAGTACTATGGTTAAAGCAATGACCTTCACGACTGATTTGTAAAAGATACAAGATTGAAAATAATTTGGTCTAAGAAAAACTCGTAAAACAAAATAGAATCCATGAAATATGCAAAAAAAAAGGAATAATAAAAGAAAATGTTTACTTGAATTTATTAGATCTACTCTCCACTTCTTCAGAAATCTTATTGTCAAGCAAAATAATTGAATTGAATCAATTATAGATACGCCTCACAGTGCACTATGATGCAAGAACCCGATTTTTGTGGGATTAAATTATTGATATGGGTTCATTAGTTCTTTCTGATGATGATGTCTTACAAGATTTGCTCACTCTAGACATTAATAAAGGAACTGGTCCTGATAATATTCCCCCAATATTTCTAAAAAACTGCGCAGCTGTGCTAGCCCAGCCATTAGCGCTTTTATTTAATTTATCTTTAAAGACAGGGCAGCTTTTGAATATTTGGAAAGAATCCATTATATATCCCTATCCATAAGTCTGGCTCTAGGCAAAATGTAGCGAACTATCGACCGATATCAAAATTGCCCTTGATCCCTAAATTATTTGAGTCTATTGTCAAAAAACACATTTATGCTAGGATTAAAAACTCTATCTCTGAATTCCAACACGGTTTTGTTAGTGGTAAATCTACTTCTACAAACCTAACACTGTTCTCTCACTTCATTAAAACTGAAATGGAAAAAGGCAATCAAATTGACGTCATTTTTACTGATTTCGCCAAAGCCTTTGATAGAGTTCAGCACTCCATTATGGTTAAAAAACTTTCCCTAATGGGGTTTCATTCCTCTTTGTTATCCTGGCTGAGAAATTACCTTTCTGATAGATATCAAGTTGTCCGTATTGGTAACTGCTACTCAAAATCTATTACCAACCATTCTGGTGTGCCCCAAGGAAGCTACCTTGGACCTCTATTGTTTGTCTTGTTCATCAACGATCTCCCAAACTTTTTACAGCATACTGTTTGATGTATGCTGATGATGTTAAACTGTTTAATTCGGTTTCTTCACCTTCCGACAATCGACTTCTTCAAATTGATTTAAACAATATGATTAAATGGTGTTCAGTTAATAGACTTTATTTAAATGTTGCCAAATTCAACATTATGTCTTTTTATATGAAAAAAGAACCAAATTTTTCTAATTACTCAATCGCAAATAGTGGTCTTTCACGTGTCGAGTCTACATCTGATCTGGGAATTCTATTTGATAGAAAAATTTCTTTTTCCAACCATTAAGATTGCATAATTACTAAGGCTAATGCAATGATGGGTTTTTTGAGGCGTAATTCGAAGGAATTTAAGGATCCATATACCCTTAGAACGTTATTTTTATCTTTAGTAAGGTCTATCTTGGAATATGGATGTGTTATCTGTGATCCATATTACGAGGTAGATTCTTTGCGATTGGAAAGAATACAAAAACGATTCACTCGTTACATAATGTTTAAATTAAATTGGAATTTTATGCCAACGTACGTATCCAGGTGTGCTCTTCTAGGTCTTAATACCTTAGCCTCCAGACGTAAATTTTTTCTTGTTATTTTTGTTCGCGATATAATTATGTCACATATAGACTGCGCTACACTCCTCGCTCTTTTAAGAATATATGCACCTGAGAGATATTTTAGGCAAAGAGATTTTTTTACATTCCGTATCATAGGACAAACTATGGCCGTAATGATCCTATTAATAATATGTGCTTAGCGTTCAATTCCATAAATGCTCAAATAGATCTCACTCTGAATAGACAAACTTTTAAACAAAATTTATTAAGAATTGTTTAAAATGAATTTATAAAAGTGTAATATTCTTTAATATAATTATGTTTACATTTTTTAGTTTTATATCATATTGTTTTTATAATTTATATGTTATTACTCAAACTGTCAAACGATTGTTGATAGTTAAAATAGAAATAAATAAATAAATCAAACAAGACACATAGAGTGCCCAAACTTTGCACATTTACTTTTGATACTGCAAACAAAGACGTGTGCAAAAATTAGCATCATCCACTCACGGACACGCCCACCTGCCACAGAAAAGATCTGGTTTTCACTTGTTTTCTCAGAAAATATTTGGTTTTTTCGTCATAACTCGGACGTCATAACAAGGACGATTTATACACCAAAATGTTTGCAATTTCAATACCCACATGACTACATTCTCTGAAAAAATATTTTTTTTCAATAATTTTACATAGTTTTACGTCATTTTCGTTGATTTTCCACTTTTTTTGATTCTTCGTCATAACTCCCAAACCATTCATCATAAATGGACGACATAAGCACTAAAATGTTTGTAAAGCCTCTGTCTACAATACTGAATCCTTAAAAAAATATTAATAATAATATTCAATTGATTTTATGTGTCCCTTTTTCCTGAATTTTTTATCTTTAGTGGATCTGAAAATATACCGATATATCAAGTTGCTGCAAATTTCTGCAGGAAAATCAATCAGCGCCACAAAGTGTACAAGTCAGCATTTCACCACATGTATAAAACTTTGACAATACCTAGCAATATCATTACTTTTTTCTACGAAAGACAAACACGATTCTTAAACTAAATCAAAAATGCCTGCACATTATATAGTCTATCCTTAAAAATGACAAGATATACAAAACAATTTTATTATACTTTATGACAAACTTACTTTGATGTTGGTTTTCCATACAGAAATTTGGTTTCTTATTTGTAAATTTTGAAAATATTTAAAAGGGGTTGATGCGAAACGCAGTTGCGATGATGCGAAAATGCAAGATTGCGAACTTTCGCATCACTCCAACAACAAACACATTAGAAGCAATTTCGCAACTCTTCTTGAATTTCGCACTACCCAAACCTATTGCGAGAACGCACAAGCAGTGATGCTAAGCGGCTGATTCATGTTTTGGTTGTTATAAAACATAGTTGCCACCTGGGTAAAACTTTAAAAAGCTTAAGTTTATACGTTGATGCTAAAAACTTTTTGTGATTTTGAAATGAGGTGGCAATATATTTACTGTTCATTCGACATATTATTTATATTGCATAAATAAGTTGCAATATTGATGTTCACGGTTAAGTGTACAAAATATCTTACAATTTTTCACTTTTGCAGTTCGCAACAACCCGTGAATACCCCTAAGGTTTTGTGACACTTTTATTTTATACACATCAATCAAAAAACATAGGTATGGAAAAAAAAGTCATAAATTTGTAAAAGTAAGTAACTATGCAAATTTATAGTAATGAGTCTTAATTATTTGAATTTTAAAGGATTATTTGATATCTTTCCATTTGTGATAGTTATGGTCTTAATATACTTAATGCCTTGAAAATTTTACGAAATTTCAGTTTTTATAGTTAAGTATTTAATATTTTCCAAATCCCAAAAATTTTAGTAAAATTCATATACGAAACCTTAGCAAAATTATGTTTTACAAGTTCTTGCTAAAAACACAACTTTATTTATATAAATAAAAAATTCATATACCACAAAAATGTCTTAAAAATTAAAAAATCTAAATTTCTATATACAATTAAAGAATAAAACATTTTTTTTTTTAATTATGTCTTAAAACATGGTTTTTTTAACACATTCCCAAAATTTGGTCTCAGACTTCATTACAACAAGGATTTTATGATCACTTTTCTAATGCATTTTTTGACGAAAATGCGCAAATTTATATGAAATATAACAAATTTATCATAAAGTTGCGACGCAATCAAACAAAATTGACATTTTTTTTGTTTTTTTATTTTTATTTTTAAGTATCTCTTAAAAAAACTCTTTCTCAACACATTCTTAAACTTTGAGAAGTCGACAATAAAAACTAAGGATTTTATGACCTTGTTCCCTGGAGCATTTTTTGATGAAAACGCACAAAATAAAAACATTTTTGTATTTTTGCTTTTTTAATATGTCATAAAATATGCATTTCTTAACACATTCCCATTTGGTCTCAGACTTCTTTCAAATAAGGATTTTATGACCTCTTTTCTTAAGCATGTTTTAACAAAAATGAGCACCATTTGTGTACCAAAAAATACATGATAAGATGAAATTCCAAATTTACAACAAAAAAAGGGCTCAATTTAAAGGCATTATTGTGCAAAGACAATAATACATGTTTCTTGAATTTTTTTTAATTAAATAATACAAAAATCAATGTCCTAAAAATTCTCATATTTTTAATATATATGCATCTTCTTCTTGCTTGGTTGTGTCGAAAAAAAGTTGTTTTCAGCCAAGGCAAATATTATCGACTTATATGCATCTGATTCCATCATAGCTCATCTTAAATGGCTTGTTAGGCTTTTGACTATAACATTCACTTGAATTATATAGTTTGGTTACAATTTACTCTTCCTAATTTTACTCTGTCATTTTCAACCATTAAGATCTCCGTGGGTAAGAATTGTAGTAAAGGTTAAATAAATAAAAAAAAGCTTAAATATGTAAAAATATTAATTGTATTGCTTTAGAAGCTAGTCATAAAGAGTTTATAAAAATTAGCTTAATATAGATCTATTCCGTGGGTTACTGCTTTCATCAGATCCTTTTATATCTTCTCTTAGAAAATATTAACAAAAAACCAGAAAATGATAATGAAATCAATGAATTGAAATAAAGATCATGTTACCAATGATTACAATATTGATTTTATTTCTGATCTCAATTTCTCTGACTTTGTGTCGAGTGACTCCACGAATTTTTCTGATGACAGTCAATAGTTTTCTCTGTTATTTTCTGTAATTCTTAAGACTTATGTAAAATTTAAACAAACCCATGTATTAAAATAAAAATATTAAAATATAATAAAAATACTTTTTAATTAAAAAACTTAATTGCGTGGATGAAAAACGTGGACAATCTGATTAAAACAATTATATGATAAATAGGTGAAACCAGTTTAAAAAAAAACAAGTTAATTTCCTTTCTTTTACTTTCTACAACTGGAGATATTGCACTTTTATTCTCCATGTTGTATGGGAGGTAGGCAAAGGACGTGGCAGATCTTGTAGAAATTTTTATACGGTAATTATGTAAGTAAGGTCAATAAAAAATTGTGCCTTATGCTTTCTACACCTGCAGATATTGTACTTTTATTCTTCACTTTGTATTGGAGGTGGGGAAAGAGCGTGGCATATCTTGATGAAATTTGTATAAGATAATTATGTGAATCTTCTCAGCAAACATTAAGGTTTGAGAATGATTTAAGAATGATTTGACATCAAATGTATTTCTCAAATGTCAAATTTTTGATATCGATTTGATATTGATTTGAGAATAATAGCATTCCGAACAAAAAGGAGACTTTATTCTTAAATTGAAAAATAGGTTTATACTCAAATTGATATTAAACGTTGTTCTCAAACCTATATCAAATGCTATTTTCAAACTGTAATTATGAACTATGAATGTCAAAATGTAATCTAAAAATGTAATTTTTTATTATTATCCGTTTATTTCATCTTAATTATTTACATTTTTAAAAATGCTAACTACAACACACTTTACGTTCAACTTATATAAAAAAGATGACAAGGTAATTTAATTAACAAATCAAAATAAAAATATTAAGTATAAATTATATTAACATGATCAAAATATTTAAGTTTGGTACATTTGCACATCAATATTTTATATTTATTTCAGGCATAACAAAACACGCCTACTAATGATATAAGAAAAAATAAAATATTAAAAATACAATTAAAGCAGCTGAAACTTTCTCATGAATTCAATTCAAAAACTTAAAAACCAAATATAATCATTTTTGTAAATTTTACTTACAGTTTTCACTGAATTTATTACAATTTTTTGTATTTTTGCCAAGAGTAGCTTGTTTTTGCGCTATTTTGTGATGTGCAAAACGTACCATTAACTTATGGATTCGTTAATGGTGCATGATATTTCAATGCCAAATTATGTCAAATCAACCTTAAATCGAACTCAAATCTTAAAATCAAACATGAATTCTCGATTTGAATACGATTTGAGAATCACATTTGAAATCAAATTTGAGAAAAAAAATTCTCAAACCTTTGACTTGTGTTTGCTGGGTTGTGAATACAAAAATAGTTAATTTCCTTTCTAGTACTTTTTACAACTCGAGCTATTGCCCTTTTATTTTTAATTTTGTACGGGAGGTGAGCAAAGGGCTTGACAGATCTTGATGAACATTTTACATGATACTTATGTGAATGTAGTTAATAAAAAAATAGTTCACTTTTGTTCTAATAATTTTTACAACTCGAGATGTTGCACTTAAATTGTTTATTTTGTATAGGAGGTGGGCGAAGGGCGTGACCAATCTTGATGAAAATTCGTGCAGCAGTTTATATTTATTAAATAATGACACATGCTTAATTTCATGTACCTACGATAATTCCTTCTATTTTTGTCCCTTATCCCACAGAACTCGTTACATTGTGTGCCGTAACTAATCAGTTTTTTAATGACATCCGTTTAAATTTTTTTTTTTTCAAATTACGAAAGTACAAGTAGCGTTAAAATATGAAAAATGAAAATATAGATATTTTCCAAAAAATTGAGCAGAATCCTGAAACACGTGTTAACTAAAGTTGTTCAAAGATGCAGACAAAATTTTTTTAAATCCTGTGCTATGCATTTTTGTTCTGCACAATTTTTTAAGATCGTGAAGATAGATTCGTCAACCCGACGCTAACTTAGCGAAGACTCAAACCAATACTTCTGATCCACAAAAAGTAAAATTCATACTTTTCGCAAAGAACGAATTTAACTTTTGGGAGTAAATCAAATTCGTTATATTTGCAGAGTACGAGTTAAAGTTTTGATTCGAATATAGCTTTTGGCAAGAATTTAAAATTATACTATTGCACAGAACGAATTTAACTCTAGGTATGATTTTAAGTCATGGCACCAACTTCTTATAAACAAATCCTTTTATCAAAACTATGAACGAAATGTATTGCATACTAGTCGATAGGTAATTAAACCATCTTTCCATTAATATATGTATTTTAAGTGCACAATTAAAACTTTAGTCATAAACATTTTTAAAAAAGTAGTGAAACTGGTGTTCAGGGTACTAAGTTTCAATGCAAAAATTCTCAAAATCTGTGCGAAGAAGTTTCACTACTTTTAAAAAAATATTTATTGCAAAAGTCTTAATTGAGCACTTATAAGCTATAGAACCTTGTAAAGGTGGTTTAATCACCTGATTTTGCATGGAAACTTAGTACCATAAACGCCAGTTTTACTACTTTTTTAAAAATGTTTATGACAAAAGTCTTAATTGTGCACTTATAAGACATATATTGCTGGAAAGGTGGTTTAATTACCTATCGAATAGTATGCAATACATTTCGTTCATAGTTTTGATAAAAGGATTTGTGAATTTAAAATTTTTGTCAAAAGCTATATACGAATCAAAAGTTAAATTCGTACTGTGCAAAAAGAACAAATTTAATTTCCCCCCCCCCCCCCCCAAAAGTTAAATTCGTACTTTGCGAAAAGTATAAATTTTACTTTTTGTGGATCAAAAGCATTGGTTTGAGTCTTTGCTAAGTTAGCGTCGGATTGACTAATTTATCTTCACGCATTTCAATATTTTTTAAAGTTGACTAAATTAGTTTGAAAAACTTTTTTTTAATTTTATTGACTTTTGACACCACACAAATTTTGAAAAATAAAAAATAAAAAATCCGGCTCTAGAAATTGATATATAGTTAAAATATAAATATTCAAAGAACCATCAATAGCACTAATCTCTTCCACCAATTGGTTTAATTTTAATTGGGCAAACTTTGTTATTAGTGATATATGAATTTGTTAAAAAAAAATACATAGCTAGATGGATAAATAAAACTGAGCATTTTAAAATAATAAATGTTTCGTTAGCCCAAATTCTACGACCAGAAAAACAATTTATGTGGAAGAGTAGGGCTTCGGTCCACTGTGTAATTGTATAGCCCCATGAAGTTGCAACAAACAAAATGCGTAGGGTGCTAAAAAATTTCAAAGTCGTTTAGGAGCGAAAATTATTATATATCGGGTGTTAGAGTAAAGTGTTAAGTAAACTGAAGTGGCAACAACTTTTGATGTTGCCATGCTATTTAAAGATTTGAACAGCTCTTAAAAGAACAGAAAGATGTTACTTAAAGGAAAGTTTTTGCATTTAAAGTTTTTGTAAATTGAACAACAACTCCATTTGAAACAAAAGAATACTACATTATATGTATACCAATCTATATGAAGGGCTTATTGCTATAACGTGATAACCCACATGATCTAAAAAATCAATTTTTTAGGCTGAATACATTTCTCAATGTATTGCCAACAACCACTGCAGGGATTTTTGGCTATTTGTTATTAATTTTCTAAGCTTTTTGTAAAAGTTTCCGTGTTCAATTCCGTTTCTTCATACAAAAAGATATTTTTTAAAAATTTAAGAGTTGATTACTTCAAAATATTTTTTATGTGACTTATCATGTTCTTGCAATAAGCCCTTCATATATATATAATAAAACTGTAAAAATAAATAATATGTACACTGAATATTTATTCGTTTTTTTTTGCGCAGCATATTTTTAAGGTTTTTGATTTCAAAAATTAAATTTTTTTTAAATTAAAAACTTAAAAACTTAATTTAAAAACTCAAAATAATATCCCCAAAAAAAATAATTGTACAAAATACATTTCTATTAATTTTCTTTTTTTTTTTCATACCAGCTTTTCTACTCCTTCTTTATATCTTACTGCCAAATCTGCTGTTTTAGATAGCCTCACTTCCCATGCTGTTTTCTTTAATTTAAATATATGTTTGTGACAGCAAAATTAAAAGTCACGCTTATAGTAAAATAAAATTATTTTCTTGTACAGAATTAATGTTTCCCCACGTGTTAGGGAATTGTTTGCTAAGACAGCTAATTTAAATGTTCGCCCGAAAACCAAAACCAAACCTGGATAGGATACTTTATTCAGTGCTGACATCTTCTTTGGTACGCTTCACATTACCGAACAAATTCCTTTGTGCATTGCGTGGGATATATGTGCGTACACTCATCCTCCCCTCATACCTCCTACTAGATTTCTTGTAATAACATCTTGTCAAGAAAATTCTCAAAAATTATTAAAGGACATGCTTTTGAATGTGATGGAATGTGAAACGTGATTTTCTACATATTTATGCTTTTATTGAGTTAGGTGGAGAGAAGTTGGTACAAAATTATTGCAGGATAGGGTTAAAAATTGTTTTGGAGTTAAGCTCTTAAACACGTGCGACCCATCAAGGTTAGCTTAGGCATAGAACGGAGCAGTACTTATATATTCTTACATTTCAAAATATAAGACATTAAATAAAAAGAGTAAGACTGCGTTAAAGTGGTCGTAACCGTTTAGCAGGTTTTGCTAAAAAATATTAAAGATACTTTTAGTTAAAAAGGAAGAGATGGTTAACATAACATAAATTAAAAACCAATATGATTTAAAACTTTAAAAAAATAACTTAAAAATATATTGTAATTAATCAAGAATTGTCAGAAATTACTCAAGAAAAGGTTTTATTTACTATATTTCTGAAGAAAACTCTTATCAGACCCAACAAAGACCTATTTATTTTTACTAAATATTTTCAGATACCTAAACAAATGATTAATTTGACTGAAAATTTTGTTAACCCTTACAAGCATTGTGGAACTTGCATGGTACTTTTTTAATTATAAAACCTGTTTTTTAAACATTTCTCTTGAAATTTTTTATTCCTAATACAAACCAAATCCAAAATAAAAGAAAATGAAAGCCTTACTATTCTTACCAACTATATAAAATTGATATAATTCTTACCAATTATATATATGTGACCTTCTCCGAGAAAAGGGACCTAGTGTGTCAAAAAACGGGTTTGGACTCAAGAGTGGATTCTGGTACCTAAAAGGGTGTAGAATAAGATGAAATGAGTTAGATTTCACCCAATCATAACTAACCATACCAAATCGCACATCCCAACTGAAGGTGTGTTCACAGTGATAATGCGTTATGAAACTTTAAATGCGTTTCTCTCAAAACTTCATTTTCACACATTAGGTCCCTTTTCTCGGAGAAGGTCACATATTGATTTTTTTTTAATTTTTTATAAGGAGTCATTAGCAGCTTTTTATAAATATCTTAAAAAATACCTTGTATACTGGACCGAATTTTTTAAACTGAGAGTTTTTGGGAGCGCTGATTCATACCTCATTTCCAATCGGTCATGGGTACATTTATGGTGATGGTCATGGCTTACTAAAAGTGAGACTATGAGATCAGTAACCATTACGTTATAAAGTAAAGTTATAGGTAATAATAATTCTGTTCTGCAATTTTAATTTTGAAGTCGTGCCAGCAGCAGTAAAAATCGGTGAAGCGGTCTGCATTTGTTGCTGTTTTTGTTTGTGTTTACGATCACGAGCAAAAAACACAACAAAGCATATAAAGTTTTGTATATTAAAAATTTAAAAAATTTTTTTTTCGATATGTCATTCGATTGAGATGGTGTCAAAAATAGGTTAGTTTTGGTGATACGCTCTAATGAACATATTAGGTACGTTTCCGTACTCGATTCAAGTAACTTGAAGTTGCTTGAAAGCGTTTTTTTACACATTTTTGAAGCTCGAGAGAGCAGAATAACATGCACAATGTCACTCTCCATTAAATTACAATTACTTGAAGTTAGTACGGAAGCAGACCTATTATCTATCGTTCAATAAAATGATAACTAAAACTGGAATATTTGTAACGTAAACTTCACATTTTGTATGCTTTCAAAATGATAAACTATAAAAACGGACTGTTTATTAATTTGCCATAAAAAATAACAAAAATATCAGCTGTATTCAATACCAAACAACACTTTTTAATTAACAAAACAACTATAAAGCTTTAATTATTTGTAGACCAGCAACTGCTTAAAACGAATGGCTACATGTAACAATTGTTGTTTGTTTCTCTTTTAACCCCATCAAAAGTTCATTTAAGTCAAACAACAGTCACTACATGCCAACATGATTGTTTTCATTTTAGTACCATAAAATTATTGTTATGCTTTTTTAACTATTTTTTTTGTTTATAGACAAAAGAAAGACACTTAAGCGGCTTTGCAAAAGCCGCAAAACTGTCAAGTCAACAATTGCGCATGTGTAGCCAGCTGAGTATCTCAAAGCATGTATCATGCTCTAGGGGCGGAATTTTGAACATAATTATTTTTGCACTTTATTGCTTTTTATCTGCCACTTAAATATCACATCTTGAGTACATGCTCAACCTATCTTTCAGATAAATAGGAATGTTCCAATGAAAAAACTACGTGAGTGATTTAATAAACTGCGGGCAACAATGAGGAAATTATTAAAAATAAAAAAATACCCGAAACCAAGAAACCAATAGAAGCGGCAAAGTTCAAATAGCTCAAGTGTCAGAAGAGTTGAAAAAATGCTGACTTGCCAGAGTTTATTGAGCCATTTGTGACATTTCCCATATCCCGCTTTCTCCCCCATTCACTATTCACCGCTATTGATGTAGGTAAAAAAAAATGTACTACTGAAGACAATAAATTTGGAAATGACAACGAAAATAAGTTCAAAGTTCTGAGCGGCAATTAAATTAACGCTGACAGCTGACATTAAGCGAAAATGGAGAACAAGATGAAGAAGAAGAAACAGCAACATCATCAGCAGAGCAGAAGACGAATCAGAAGTTGTGGTGTGATGTAGTGTGAGGCTTTAATTTCCCCATTGATTTGATTTTTCCTGCCCGTTCCATGGATTATCTTTTAACTCTCGCATTAACACGCGCGTTGATGGCACACAACTTTCTTAATTAAACAAATTCGTTGATGGATTAACATGAGACGATGCTTGAATAAAGCTTTTCATTCGAGGCAACACTTGGTACGGATTAACTGATTTTATTTATAGAGTTGAGCGGAATTTCGTAAAACATGCATTATAATAAACTTTCGGAATTTACAACATTGATTACGTCTATCAATATGCGAGAAAGAACGATTTTAAGAAAATTGAATTTTGTTGAGTTTTTCGATTATCTAAATGGATGAGTATAGAGTTTTGTCACATAGAGCCGAATTAACACTTTTATTATGCTTTTGCGTAGTATTTGTTATCTTAATTTGTCATTAAGTACTAACTTGTGATTTAAGTTTTGGATATGAATTTCATTATTATGATTGTAAACTGAATGAAGTTTTGTTTTTGTGATTTTGTATAAGATGAAGTAAGTTGTGTCGGTAGTAGAAGTTAAAGCGCGCTTGCCTGCCACCCAAGGATACTATGTTCGAATCACAGCCTAAGCTTTTTACCTTTTTTATATCAATGTTGCCAACTGAAAAAACCGAAACTTATTTAAATGAATATATGTATATAAATATATCTTAAGTAATGATTTCATTTGCCTTTTATACATTTACCAAAAATATTTTGAACACACCAATTTTGCTGAACAAAGTTATAAGTCGTTTTTGCACATAAAGTTTATACATAGTATGTATGTATGTTGCTACTGCAGCAACCCAGCAGGGAAGCAAGCGCTCCATTAGCTCATCTGAAGCACTCCAAAAAAACAGTAGTGCGCTTCATTCTCCTTGTGTATAGCGCATTTTTTAGCATAGCCATGTCATCAGATGTATGCGCTCCGCTCCGTCCCCGTTGCCCGTTGTTCGGCTACCGCCGAGCGCTTTGTTCTACTTGTATTTGATATAAAAACGTAGCAAGAACCGAGTGCTTTGTTCTGCTTGAAGTTGGAATAATAATGCAGCGAGAACCGAGCGCTTTGATCTCCTGGTAGTTGATATAAAAATTTAACGAGAGCCGAGAACTTTGTTTCCTTTAAAGTTTATATCGTCGGCTTAATTCTAATACGATGTAAGTCAAAATTATGCAGGCAAAGAAAACTGTTTATTATTTATATGAAGTTCATATGATAATGTATTGTTTCAAATGTTCTACCACCTTTTTTTTCATACAAACCTTAAAAAGCAAAAAACAGACATAGATGTAGTTTTGACCAATATACCTAAACCGCTAATGAACGTTATTTTGCCCAATTTTGACTTACATCCTTTTATAAATAGGGCGACGATACAAAAATTATGTATGGATTTTTATACATTTAATTTGGTTTTTCATTTACAGTTTTTGAAATTAATTTTTCTTTGACACTAAAATCTAATACTTTTTTTCAAGTGCAACGTTATCGTTACGGAAAGTGCTACACCCTCTAGGAAATGAAAACATTCCCGGATATAAACAGGAAACATTTCATGGAATGAAGGAAACATTCCCTTCCGTTGGACACTCCATTTCTTTTTTTACGGAGGGAAACATTCCTCTCCGCTGTGTTAAAAATGAATGTGGAATCATTCCTCTCCGCTGTCTTAAAAATTGAATTGAAAGCAGTCATCTCGCCTGTTCTAAAAATTAATGTGTAAACATTCCTCTCCCTAGTTATGAAAATGCCCGGCCAGGATTCGAACCCGGGACCCACGAGCGACAGTCAAGCGCCTACCACTAGAAGACTATCGAATTCTTTAATAAGCGGCTAGGAAACAATTATATTAATATTTTATGTTGTCATTGTTGCTTGACAATAAGTAAAAGCTTCCACATGCATTCTTAAAGAAGCGGTTTGGAAACAACATAAATACAAAACAACCCTTTAGCTTCCGAAAGATAAGGTGGGGAATGTTTTGTTATCACTTTTAGATGGAAACCTTCTGATTTTTCCTGGAGTGCAAATATAGCGCTAAACAAACACCACTATTTGCAAGGAGAATAAAGCGCTCTTTACGTGCATACAAGTAATACAAGTAATGCGCTTTGAAATTTTTTGCTGGGAAGCGAGTCAAACTTTAAAAGTATGATCCTTCATTGAAAATTTACTCTTCCCGATGCTAGTTTTTTTCTAAAAACAAACATAGTTTGGTCATAAATTATTTATCCCCCTTTTCTTATCACTTGTTTTAAAGTATTTTTGGTAATATTTTTCAAAATATCGTCTATACCTTGTTATTGTGATATTTAAAGAACTTAATGGGCTCTTCAGAAAAGTATTCCCCATAAAAAAAGATCGGACTCTATGAAAAAAAAACTTTTCAAAATTCGTCACTCTCCGATAAAATTAGCGTAAGAATTATTTTTGCACTTGCAGGAAATTTTATGGACAAAAAATTAAACAGTGTTGAATTAATATCTGAATTACTGAATTTTAGTTTTCTCTATGACCTTTTATTTATTATGTTCATTTTCTATGATTTAAATTGAAATTCTAAATGTTTGATAGTTTAAATCATTTTTGATTTTAAATACAAATTCTGTTTAAATTACTGAATTTTTGTTAATGATTATTTCTACTTAATTTTTTACTTAATTTCTAATTGAAGTTTTTGCCATTGGAACCGAAACGTGATGTTATGCTGTGAGAAGTAAGTCATTGCTTGCACTCAAAGAAACTGTATCGGGGACAAATATTTATCTATGATTTGATTATTTGGTGGAGAAAGAAACGAAAACACGAACAAGAAAATATACCCCTAAACTTTCTGGATAACAGAGAAATCAGTCTCCAATCAGTCCATAAATAACAAGTACACAGCGATCAACAACTTAAGCAGGCCGGTAGGTTATGTTTCTTTACTCCCTGAACGAGTTCCGTAAACCACCGCACTTGAAGAAGAGTTCCCATTTAAAGAATCGAAGCCTTGGAAGCATTAGATCCATAAACACTCTTCTATGCTCAAAAAGTATAATTCTTTTTATTGCGCTACCACTTCTGATTTTTTGAACCCAAAAATTAAATATAAACAGAACCTTTTCATCTTTTTTCCGTAAAGGAAAGACAGAATATGAAAACCATTTCAGAGAACACGGGGAACAGATCTTCCCTGAAGAATCTAAAAAAGAAAAGAGCATGGCTGTGCGAACAATCGTCCAAGTTACAATAGCCCAGAAGTACGAAAATGAACGATCGCCCCAAAAAAACGACTAAAATTTTTGGGCGATTATTCATTTTTTTTTTGAGCGATTGTTCATAGTGAAAATTTCAAAGAATGAATAATTGATATTGTTGAATGATTTTTCATCGAATTTTTTGGCGATTATTCATTTCATGATTTGGGAAGTTTGCAGTTTTGGGCGACTGTCCATCACTTTTTTGGGCGATTGTACGTAATAAGCAAACGCCCAAGCGTTATTCACACAGCCGTATTAGTCTTTGCGACTATTCGCCCAAGTTACAATTGCCCAAATTGTTAAATAAATAATCGCTGTTCGTTTTGAGTTTGGGCGATTGTTCATAATTAATGTTCGCCCAAATTTTGAAGAATGAATAATTGCCCATAAAAATTTTTTGGCTGATTGTTCATTTCGTTATGTCTTATTCGAAAAGGACATTATGGTCGTAAAATAATTTGCCTTTGTACGGAATTTTTAAAACTACATTTTGTACAAGGGCAAATTTTTTTGGGTGATTGTTCAGTTTGGGCGAATATTCTCACAGACTAATATGGCTGTGCGAAAAATCGCCCAAGTTGCAATCGCCCAAAAGTACGTTCGTTTTGTTTTTTTGGTGCGATTGTTCATAATGAACAAACGCTCAAATTTCAAATAATGAACAATCGATCGACGATTGTACATTATGAACAAACGCCCAAATTTTTTGGGCGATTATTCATTACACGTTTTGGGCGAATGTTTGCAGTTTTGGGTGGTTGTTCATCACTTTTTTGGGCGATTGTACATTATGAACAAACGCCCAATTTTTTTTTTGGGTGATTGTTTATTTTTGGGTTTGGGTGATTAAAACTTGGCGATTATTCGCACAGACAAAGGGCATGAAAGCCGGAGTCTACCGCAGTTTACAATAAATATTTTTTTCAAATAAACTATTACACTACTCTTGGGTCTTTCAAGCGGAGAACTGATATTTTGTGATTCGGTGATTGAATAAAAATTTATTTTCAGAAAACTCAAAAAACAATATATACAAAGATGTCAATATCTAGATATATAAACAAATGCAAAGTAGAAAGAGTTACAGTAAATTAAATCTTATCTTCAACACCCCCACTAGATTTAAGTTCTGTTAACCCCATTAAATTACAGCAATGGATATGTTTTTGAGTAGGTAATCCCTTCGTCATTATATCAGCAACCATATCCTCAGTCCGTAGGTATTCTATTTTCAACTTCTTTTCATTAATTAGATCTCGCAGGAAATGATGCCTAATGTCGATATGTTTAGAACGATAAGTTAATTGCGCTTTTGTTATCGCAGTGTAAAATCAAATATGGCTTAGGCTCGTACAACTCTGCTAACAATGACTTCACCCAGAGTGCTTCTTGTGATGAAGCTGCCAGTGCCATGTACTCTGCTTCAGTAGTTGAGAGTGAAACTGTGGGTTGTTTTCTTGAATTCCATGAAACACTTCCACCCTGAAACTTGAAGACGTAACCAGTTGTTTATTTTCTTTCATCTATGTCGCTAGCCCAATCTGTGTCAGAAAAGCCTTCCAAACGACCATGAGAATCGTGCTAAAACTCAAACTTGTATCTGCTGGTATCTTTCATGTACCTCAATACTCTTTTTAGCGCAATCCAATGGGCTTTCCCAGGGTTGTTGTTAAATCTTGATAACACCCCCACTGCAAAAGATAAGTCAGGTCTACTTATTTGAGCGGCATACATTATGCTTCCAACCAGTTCTTGATATGGAATATTTTCCATATATTCCTTCTCGTAATCGCTTTTTGGACACAACTCTTTCGAAGTTTTTGATTATATACAAAGGTGTAGACACTGCATTTGAATCGTCCATACTAAAATTTTTCAGAACATCCTTGATGTAGCGCTCCTGGTCAATCCATAAATTTCCTTGTTTTCGGTCTCGCGTGACTTGAACTCCAAGCACATATTTTGCTTCGCCAATATCTTTCATTTTGAAGTTTTTTGTCAAGTCCCCTTTTAGCTTCTTCTTGTTGCTTTGGTTGTTGGTCAGAATCAGAATATCGTCCACATAGATGGCCACATAATTTATTTCTTCGTCTTTCAATTTGAAGTAAATGCATGGATCAGTTCTTGATTGTGTCAGTCCTATCGACTTTAAGGTTTTGTCAAGCTTTTTGTTCCAAATTCTGCTTGCTTGCTTTAGGCCATAAAGAGATTTCTTTAAAAGACAAACTTTATCTTTGTCTGCAACAAATTCATCGGGGACCCTCATATATATTTCTTCTTCTAGTTCACTCTGCAAGAAAGCTGTCGCCACGTCCATTTGATCTATGTCGAGATCAAACCTTACTGCCAGACTGAGAAGCAACCGTATTGAGCCGTATCGCACAACTAGTGAGAACGTCTCTTCGTAGTCGACCCCATAGCGTTGTGAGTACCCTTTGACAACAAGCCTTGCCTTGTACCTTTCAACGTTACCTTCTGCGTCCCGTTTCGTTTTGAAAGTCCACTTGCAATTGATCGGCTTCATTCCTTTCGGCAAGTCTACGAGTTCCCATGTATTATTTTCTTCTCCACTCACTATTTTTTTACTAGCCATTGCTTCTTGGACTGTTTTTGGATCTTCATCTAATGCAATGTAGGACACGAAACCATCTCTCACAACAGGTTTCTTTGACCTTGATGATCTTCTTAGCTCTTTTTGGGGTGCGATTCCAACATCAGTACATTCATCTGCTACGCAAAACTCGTCTCCTGAGTAGAAATTTTCTTCACTTTATGACAATTCCTTCTCCACTGGGAAGTGTTCATCACTATTTGATCCACTTTCTATTGAGTTATCACTATTTTCCTCCAGGGACATTGATATATCTAGGATAAAAATCTTTGTGTACTGTACACAAGCTGCAATAAAACCAATCTATAGCAAAACTATCAAATCAAGCCTAAGAACTATCGTCAAGCTTCCCTAAGAATCAGTCATCATCAAGAAAAACGAAATTGCAGATAATTGGCCAGGTTTAGGTCTGAAGTTGATCTATTCGTATGACGTAAACGTTTTCGTATGACTTCGCCATACTGTACAGTTCAACCAATCCGGCGCTACCTAACCTAGGTACATCCATTTGTTTTTAGTTTTGATATGCATACAAACGTAGGTAATCACAATAAAACAATAGACCCCCCATGATTGCAACCGCAACCCTTTTGCCTAACCTGAGTTAAGTTATAAACTAATATGAGCAGTATTTGAAAAAGAGTGTCCCAATATTTTGTTATTTATGAAAGACATAGACATTTCACCAGAAAAGTCTACCGTGTCCAAAAATTAAAACTTATTAAAATCATAATACGTTATGATATTATCTTAGAGAAGCATTTAAATTTTATTATGTAAAACAATTTATGCATAAATTCTTTTACGTGATGATCAAATCGTCTCCACTGTTTCAAAAATACAGTTTTTCTCTTACGTAAATATAGTAAATGTTTCGTATACTTTCTTGTTTTACTAAAAATGGAAGGCATTGGCTAAAGATAATAAAAAAATGGTTAAGGCAAGGAAAGGACAATATATCAAATTTGTTTTTTAGTTACAAAATTACATAACTACTTAACAATCTTATTAGTTAATTGCCCAATGAACTACAATGGAAACTTAAGTAACACCAGTACTTAACTATAATGGAGTACTATTGAACTACAATGGTAACGCCATTGTCCCAATTAATCGCCAATTTAAGTAACGCCAGTAACTTCACGTCAGATCAAAAAAGCCGAATAAAAAGAAAACCAGAAAATGTTTTTAAATTTGATCACTTGGAAAATAAACTTATGTCATTTTAAATCCTTTGAAAGAAAGTTGTGTACAAAAAGTCTTGTCCAATTCAGAAAGTTTTGCTATATACAAATACAAATATATACAAATTCATTGCAATAGAAGAATTTCCATATCAATACTCTTAAATTACAGTATGTTTATACCAATAAACGTCAATTAGCTTCTAAGTTATTATATCTAAATATCAAGAGACAAATAAAATAGTTCTTTATCAAGTCAGAAACATTTAAATGAAATCGGTTTTATATTTATTTAAATAAATACTTTCATCTCGAACAATTAAGTGTTAATTACATAAATTGTTTTGCCTTGATTTCCATAATCTGTCTCGCTTCCATGGCAACCCACGCGCTACTCTCAAATTCTTTTCTGAATCTCGTAAAACGTTGAATGGCTTAGCATTATTTTCACTGTTCTTTCCAAGACATTAAATCGCAACTTCAAAGACAAGCCAAATCAAAGCCACAAATCTACTTACTGTTATTCGTGTGCTTCAGATAACGTTAATAAAGCCACAGAATTCCTGCCAACCTTTGGCCTATCTTCAGCTGAAGCCACAGCAACCGGTAATTGTTGGTGCACAACAGAACAGCTAAACGCTCAATGGAATTCTTGATGTTATTTTGGTTTTTTCCACCATATTTTTTAGCCATTTAAATAAAATTTTAAATTAATAACTACAATGTTGTTGCTGGTTCTTGGCTACATTTTGCTGCTTTTTGACTTGCATTAACATAAATTACAGTTTTTGTTAACCGCTTTTCTTTCAACAGGTTGTTTGCTACAACTGGATTGTTGTTGATGGTTTCTGTTGTTGTTTGGCTCACTGCCAGTAGTTGTTGCAATTTCTAGTGTTATTCGTCTTATGTCATACAATTGAATTTGTTGCTGACCCATTGAATAATTGACAGCTTGACGGTCTGGTTACGTGTTTACCCGACATCTTGATTTGATCCAAATCGCTTGTAATTCTTTACTTATTGCATACAAAAAAAAATTATTTTCCTTTTGTTAAGACATAATTTCCACGTTTTTATGCGTACTCAAAAATGCCAATCGATAAAAACAACATTAGTTTTACTGACCATACAAAAATACTATATATTAAGAGCATATGCGCTTGTGGCTGGCTTTTAAATTACAGTTTCTAGCTTCAAATCTTAATGCAATTTTTTTATAAATCAAACTTAACTTTGAGCATATGGTTCAAGTTGCAAATGAAGTGTAAAAAATTTCATTTTATTTTTAATTAAATTTTTAATGTACAAAAATAAAGTTTTAGTTTAATTTATAAATAAAGTACTTATTACTCAATAAATTAATTTAGATACTAAGTATACTAAATTTCTGAAATATAGAATGATTATATAATTTTTTTTCTGCTTAATGTTTATCAATTTTTAAGGCTTGATTAACCTTTTGCTCATAGCTGTAATTGCAACAAAAATATAAGATTAAGTTGTCTAAACCAGTGGTTCTGGACAGTTTTTGACTCCCTTTGTGTCTTTTTTCCCTTTGTTGTGATTTATATAATTAGTTTTTATTTAAAAAATTAATATTTAATACAAATTTAGATAAAGCTATTAACACTCAAATAAAATTATTATAAAAAATTAGATCATTTCTATAAAACATATTTTAGTAAACTTTTTAAAAACAACTCATAACATTAAAATAACAAAATAAAAAATATGAAAGAAAAAATGTAAAAAAAACAATTCAAAAAAACTTTATAAAAATATTTTTTCTAAATGACCTTTTGATTTGATTGTGACTTGATTTTATATGATTTAAATACAAGTTCTAAATGTTTGATAGTTTAAATCATACTTGATTTTAAAAACAAGTTCTAGTTGTTTGATAGTTTAAAATCGTTTATTGAGCTTTAGGTCAAAGTTAGAACAATTAATTGTTCTAACAATTAATTGTTCTAACAATTTTTCTAACAATTAATTGTTCTAACGAATCTTACCAAAGAAACAACAACAACGTTTTTTCAATATGAAAAGGAAAAAATCACTTGCTTAAAGTGATTGTTGACACATCTTTTGATCAACTATTTTTTTTATAATTGCACTTGATTGATTAGAAGTGCACATCTGAGATCGTTTCCGACATTAAGTCTTGACCTATTTTTTGTTTTTATAATTAATAAAGCTGAGTAGCTTGACTCACATAAATACACTGTAACTTCCCTAACTCGAACTTCCGTAACTCGAACTTCTCCATAACTCGAAGTAGTGTTTGTGCTTTTTGCTTTCTCAAGACATTTTCCTTATGTTTTGCTATCTATAAGTCAAATTTCCCTAACTCGAATTTTTATCTCATTTTTATCCTAAATCTCATTTGTATTAGGAAAACTCATGCAATTTCATCTCCATAACTCGAATTTCTCTCACTTACAAAAACTTCAATATTTCTATGTTTGTTGTAATTCGATAATTTGACTTCGTCGGAGCATCGCATTTAAAAAATGTGCATGGCATTTTTGTTAGCTTGCGTCGAAAAATATAAAAGTTATTGTATCTTGTGCTGTGTATATTTTGTTTGGTATATGTTTTGTGTAACTACCCAATAACTACCCAAACGGATTCGTTTCGAATTCGAGGTGAACCCGAGACTTCGTGTACTTAGTTCGAAAACGAAATTCGTTCTCGTTTCGTTTTCGAATCCGCGAGCGGAAGAAATTCACACTTCGTTTTCAAAACGAGATTATTAGAATAATCGAATCGTTTTAGAAACGAGATTTTTGAAATAATCGGATGTTTTCGAATTGGTTTTTTTAAAATTCTCAGATATTCTCAAATTACTTATCATGAAAATTATACATTTTTTTACTAATATGAAGATAAATATATACATATATATGTGAATATGTATATATAAAGATGTACGTTTATTTTAATTTATATATTTATTTTTAAAAATTTTTGAAGTATAAGGTCATTGCAGCTTCCACATTTTTTTTTTTTGGACAAATTAAGTTAAGGACATCAAATTAAGTTTACAAAACGAAAAACTTAAAACAAATTCTTTACATTTTGCTTAAAACTAAATAAAAAAAAATAAGTTAGAAAACTATCAGCCTGATTCTGAATAAAAACTTCCCGGAAGTTGGAAAAAACAGTTTCCGTTTTTAAGATAAAGTTGAAAAATTTTTTTGAAATTTTAAATGCAAATCAACCGACAATATTCATGAATGTAAAAATGTGATGTCTTTCTCTACTATCTTAAAAACGGAAAATCCCTTTTGCAACTCCCGGGGAAATTTAATTCAGAAAATAAAATATTCGCTTTTTTAATATTCTCGACTTCATCTCGAATTCGAATCGAAAGCGAAAACTCGGATCCGAGATCTGTGGTCCGCTCTGTGGTTTGTTGGGTACCCTAAAAGCCAAACGAATTCGAATCGAACTCGTAACGAATCCGCATTTTCAGACATTGTAATCGTTAACGGTTATCGTTTTCGAATACGAGAACGGGAAAAAATCACCACTCGTTAACGAGTCCGAGAATACGATTCGTTAACGAGTCCATGAAAACGATTCATTAACGAGTCCGAGAAAACGATTCTTTAACAAATTCGAGAATACGATTTGAAAACAATTCGTTAATTAAAAATATCGAATCCTTCTCGTACTGCCTAAAACATAAGATATTTGCCAACTTTTTTTGCAAAAAAAAAAACAATTTTTTGGGATTTTAAACAGCATCTTATGAGAACTATGATTTTTGTACTGGCGAAAACTGCAAACATTACTATAATTAACACTAAATAATATTGAAAAATTACCACCATCTGGAGATTTGAATCTCGGCCGCGTGATTGTAAGTCCATGAGATTATCTATTCGACCATAGCAGTTGTTAAGTAATCGTCGCTTAATTTGCTTCAATAAGAATAAGAGCTAGTCTATGGCCTATGGTCGTGGGTTCAAACCCCAACCGGGACAAAACAAAAAATTTTTTGTTGTGCTGTTTTAAATTATAGGTTTGTTGTACAAAATTTTTTTTACGAAAGTCCGAAATGTTATTTTTTATAAATTTTTTTATAAACCTTTTTTAAAGTTAAAAAATTTTTTCCTTAAAACATGTTATAATAACAGCGAACTAAAATGTTACAAGGAAATGAAAAAACGAATTCGAGATCTCGGACTCGTAAACGAGCTTGAAATAAACACGAGATATCGAATCCATACAAATTTATATGAAAACACTTAAAAATGTTCATATACGAATTATAAAAATTGTTGATTTTATATGATTTAAGTACAAATTCTAAATGTTTGATAGTTTAAATCATACCTAAATCAAGTATGATTTTATATTTTCATATTTTCATAATTAAATCAAGTATGATTTAAACTACCAAAAATTTAGAATTTGTATTTAAATCATATAAAATCAACACAATAAATAACAAGGTCATTTAGAAAAACCTTTCATTATAAAAAATTTTTCATTTAAATTAACGTTTTTTTAGAAGCTAACAATTAAAAAATAGTTTTTTATTAAAACAACATTTATTCATATCAAAAATTTGGTTTTGTTATGAATTCGAAACAAACACGAGATCTCGGATTCGTAAACGAACTCGAAATGAGTACAAGATCTCGGATCCATACAAAATTATGCAAAAAGACTTAAACTGTTTTCATACAAATTTCTTCATGCAAAATTATATTAAAAGACTTAGAAATTTTTCACGTAAAAATTATGAAATTTATTTTTATTTTCATTAACGTATTTTTAGCAGCTAACAATGAAAAAATACTTTTTATTCTAAAAATTTTATATTTTTATATAAAAAAGTCGTTTATGTAAAAAAGTCGAGCTCAAACACGAGATTTCGGATCCATACAAAAAGACTTAGATTTTTTTCAAATAATTTATTTCATAGAAAATTTTATAAAAATACTTAGAATTTTTTCATATAAAAATTGTAAAAATTTTTTTATTTTAATTGACATATTTTAGCAGCTAACAACGAAAAAAGAGTTTTTATTAAAAATAAATATCTTCATATAAAAAAGTCGGAGTTTTAAACGAGCTCGAAACGAACACGAGATCTCGCATCCATACAAAATTATATGAAAACAATTTTGAAATTGTTTTTATTTGTATTTACGTATTTTTTGCAGATAAAAATTAAAACCAAGTTTTTATTCAAATAAAATATTTTCAAAATTATATGAAAAGGCTTAGAATAAATTTCTTCAAAGAAAATTCTATGAAAACACTTGAATTTTTTTTATTTTAATTGACGTATTTTTGGTAGCTAACAATGATAAAATCGTTTTTATGAAAATGAAATATATCCATATAAAAAATTTGTTATGAATACGAAACAAACACAAGATCTCGGATACGCCATCTCGAAGTAGTAAATGCGATTCGTTAACGAGTCCGAGAATACGACTCGAGAACGAATCGTTAATTAAAAATATCAAAGCTTTCTCGACCGCCTATTTTATATGAAAATATTTTATTTAAATAAAAACAATTTTTTCATTGTTAGCTGCTAAATATAACGTCAATTTACCCATTGCGACCAGGTACCATTTTTGCTTTGAAGAACTAGCCTCAAAAATACAAATTATTTATAACATATTTCCAAACATATTTTTTTACATTACCCTCAAAATAAAAAAATATGTTTTGAATGATTTTTGTTTTAGTTTACAATAATCTAAGCTCAATTTTTATATCTAAATGGGTTTGAATTGCTTTGAAAAAATTGTTCAGTTTTTGTACCCATGCGAGTACAGTGGGTACAAATGGGCTAAAGTAAATTACATAATTTTGTATGGATCCGAGATCTCGTGTTCGTTTACGAGTTCGACTTTTTTATATGAAAACAAAGAATTTTTTCATAAAAAATTTTTTCATTGTTAGAGCTGCTAAAAATACTTCAATTTAAATCAAAAACAAATTTCACAATTTTTTACATGAAAAATTTCTAAGTGTTTTTATATAATTTTCTTTGAAGGAATTTATATGAAAAAATTCTAAGTCTTTTTATTTAATTTTGTATAAATAAATTAATGAAATTTTTTTTTTATTATCATTTTATTTAGTGTTTATTTTAATGTATATTATTTTTTCTGAAAAATTTTTCTCTGAAGGAAAAAACACTTAGAAAAATTTATGGATCCGAGATCTCGTGGTCGTTTCGAGTTCGTTTACGAGTCTAAGATTGCGGGTCCGAAATCTCGGACTCTTTAACGAGCTCGTTTACAAATCGTTCTTCGTTTGGTGTTTATTGGGTAAAGAGATTTTTTGAATTTGCAAGGTAAATATGGCTCATTTTACAGTATTCAAGAAGATTCTTATTGACTCAACCACTATATGAAAGTTATAAATCTAAATAAATGATGAAGTTGAAGATATTCCACCGCCAACAATTTTCGAAAGAAATCACTTTGCAGACAAAAATGAAATTATTTATATAATATTTTATTCTATTGCTCGAATTTTCCGTAAATCGTAAATTCTGGTCCCTTGACACTTCGAGTTAGGGAAGTTTCACTGTATGTGTAGAAAAACTCAACTCAAAGGCGTAATGCCTCTTCCCTAACCAGAGAATAAATTAAGTGGTATTTTAACAAAAATTTCTCACAACTTATAAGAGAAAACTGATTTTCGGCATAAGAATCACACTGCAGCTCTAATGCCTCATCTTGAATGCTTTTAGGAAATAGCAAAACTTCAACAATAAATGGGTCACGAACCAACATAGATTTTCCAGTTTTCTGACGAAATTTTAGGAAAATATCGTTTAAATTCCTCATAAAGAAGAGAGTTAAGGAGAGTTAATCAGAAGATTCTTTGCTGAAAATTTCTAGCGCCCCACCTGGAAATGGTTCAACCCCAGGGGGAGCGTAGCCATTTGTTGTGAATCACTGTTCTAAACATTAATTTTTGTTTTTGATACTTAAACATTCCGTACTTATCTAAATTTCGAAACATTTCTTATTAATTTTCCCAGATATTATTTTCTGTGCCCTCAACCGAAAAATGTACCAAAATACTTAATAGTTTTTTATGTTTTAAAAATTCGGTGTTAATTCAATGGTATATATGAATTCTAAATTCTAATATTCTCTTTTTCAATTATTTTTACATTCTAGAATCTAGATGAAGATTTTTTTGTTTATGTAGAGAAATAACGTGTGGGAACAATGTGCCAACGATACCTTTGATAGTTTTATTCGAACAGATAGGTTCCTTTACTTCACGTTCAGAACCAAAGTCATTGTGCCCATTTCTATTCCGATACCGAATTTCATTACATTTCATTCATTACATTCCATTCCATTATTTTCGGAAAAAATTCTGTTTTTCAAATTAAAAAATGTTAATTTCTTAGAAAGGTATTCGTGAGAGAAATGATCAAGTTTAAATAGCTCGTTCACAGATTTAAAAGAAAATGTAATTTTTTTTTTAAAAAAAGCAACAAAAGTCATGCATTTTTTTGCATTTTAAAATTGTCCAATTTTAGTGGTAAATTGAATTCAGTATAAATCTTATATTTAAACTTTTTTTATTGGTTTTTTTAATTACAATAAATGTTTATTTGTTTTTAGTTCAGATTTTATAATAATATGATTTGTTTTTAAAATATTTACATATCATTGGTATGCTTAAAAGAAAAAAAAAATTTTGAATTTGCGTGGAGCATTTCTTTATTAGCACACTTTGCCGCAGCAGGTTCATTGGTGTCTATTCAAAGATTAGAATGTTTTCTTATATTCATGAAAAAAAGCAGCTGCCAATATTTGCCACTTAGTGAAAAATAATAATTTTTCCTTAAGGGTAATTTTATGTTAATTTTTCAAAAAGTGTTCTATAACTCCTAAATTAGAAGACATAGAGCAAAACGCATTTCGACGTTGAAGTATTTTGCTTAAGGACAATGTTATAGCGATCATTTTAATGCATAAATCGTCATTGTCCGACGTGTAGTTTTATGGCGAATTTTACGTCAAAAAACGAAAAACAAAATTCACCAAAAAAGACATATGAAAATAAAATATTATTTTAACATTTTTTCCAAGGATGCAGTCTTGTAGGTAGAGGTTAAGCAATAATTTTGATGTATAAATCGTCATTTTATTTAAAAAAAAATAAAAAACGAAAAGTATTTCACCAAAAGTGAAATTTTGTAACTTGAAATTGAACTTTAAATTGAATTGAAGGTCACATTATTTAAAAATAATTTACTTTTTAAGAACACAGTCATGTGGGTATAGTAATTACAAACAATTTGGTGTATAAATCGTCCTTGCAGGATGTATAGTTTGGGAGTTATGACGAAAAAAACACATGTTTTTTACAGATTGTAATTCACACAATTTTTTTAAGAAAAACGGTGTGATAATTTTAAATTTTTATAAAAAAAATTAATACTTGTTGCTTTCTAAGTCTGCTAAAAAAATTTTCCAATATCTCAACTGTGTCAAAAATTACAGACTTTTTCCAAAAAACTACCTTTTTGACCACTGTGCGCCATCTCGATTTTGTCGAAAAATCCACAAAAAAAAACCACTAAATCTTTTCACCAGGTAGCTCTGGATCTGGATATGATTTCAGTGTATAATTAAATTTATTTTGAAATAGAAACAACAAACTACATACTTCTGGCTCACCAACAGAGCACATTATACCTACCTTGCATATGTCCAGCAAAAAAAAAACGCAACGCGACTCTTACATTCTTAATAAAAAAAGAAACCACTGTTAAGTTCTCACACACGTGTTGCCAAAAAAGGATAGCAAAGGTTTTTAGTGCTCACTTGAAAGTAAAAAAAAATATTAAGCTTGAGAACACAACTATTGTAACGCCTCTAAAACGCTTCATCATGATGTGAGAGCATTTAAAAAAATATCAAGGATAACAACAATAGCCCCCAGCAATCAACCCTTCTAGGCCGGATATCAAAAGCAGGTTCCTTTTCGCCTTGCCTAATTGCTGTGGCTCTCGCTAACGTGCGCAGCAAAAAAAACACAAAAAGGATTCTACGCTTTATTTCTTTTGTAATTCAAGTGCGCGGCATTCATAATCGTTACTTTGCCAAGATTTGTGTGCGAATGTCCTTAGAAGCATCCTGTCGCGCCGCTAAGCACAATTTGAGTCAACATAATTGCTCTTGTGCACATGTGTGTAAATCAGAGTGGATGCCTTTGCCTTTGGCTGCAAATCTAGAGAGTTCTTTTGGCAAATTTGCATATAAAACCGGAAGCTGTTGGCAGCGTCTAAAAAGTATAAACTGCTATAAAGCGGAAGTAGGCGCTATATTTGCATTTTAAGCAGTTCATAAAAACAAATCAACAGATTATATCACTAACAACAACGGGAATTTTCAAGTTTTCTTTTTTATGCCGCAGAAAGTACTCACAGACGGGGTTAAAAAATTTCAGCAGCGTTTTGGGCATAAATTTTGGTATAATTTTAATGTTTTAGCGTTTTTGCATTGTTGAGCGTACAAAAAAAAAACAGACTATTTTGCCAGGTTACGACACTTGAAGACCAACTTCAAGGTCATTGCTTGTTACGCTTTCTGCTCACTAACAACATTTGCGCCTTAACTGGTAGCTTTTATTAGCCATTAATAAAATTTAATATTATAAAACACTGAAAAATATTAAATTTAGCTTTCATTTTCTATACAGAAAAAAGCCAAATGCTCTTTTATTGAAACGTGCTTCGATGAAGTTAGAGGAGAAACTCTGAAGCGCACACAAAGAATTCAAAGCAGCTGCAAGCCCAAAGCTGGTTACTTTTGCTGCAAACAAAGCTGAAAAAAGCTCATTATGACAGCTTGGTTTGGTAATTGCGCACTCGCTGGCATACCACTTTAGGCAACGCTGTGGTTATTTTGACCATTTCTCGCTATTTTGGTGCGGTTCGCTTGATGGCCAATTTTATGGCGAATTTCGAGCTTATGTCATTGCTTTGGTGCAGTCAACCAGTGTGCGCAACTGGTTTGATTTTCAAACCACCTCAACGATGTTTCCTTATACTATATGTAACTATAATGTATTTTTTCTGTGTTATTTTTCTTTACTTTTTATTTATTTTTTTTAAATCTTGACAACAATTTGTCTTTGACACTTAAACTTTCCTTTTTTTCCACAAAAAACTGTTACTTTTTCCTGCTTAGCTGTAAGCCATCACTACTCGTGGGTTGCCAGCTTTTTAGCAAACACTTTTGTAACCTTCAATTATCGCTTAACATCTAAATGTCATCATCTAGCTTTGAGTATACACTATTTTCTTTTTTTACCCTGAAAATTCACTCTGACTGTTTTATTCCTGCCACACTGCCACGAATGTGTGCCCTCTACGCCTGCAGCAGCTTAGCAATCAATAATTCATTTTTACTGTTTCTAAATCAGTGGATAAATAATAGCAGCAACAATTTGCCTTACACATGTTGCCATGCCTCCATCTTCACCTTTATATATGATATTTTTCTACTCCTGGAGGGAGTTTCTCCATCATTCGTTGTGCTGCTTTCAACACTTCGTGTACACTCACACATATTTGATTATTTGTCTTCATCGTCATCCTCATCAAGGCAATCATCAAGGGAACACCCTCAATTTTATTTTATATGTCTTGTATGTATGTATGAATATTTTTGTAGTGCATACACATATGTATGTCTGCTTGTCCTTTCCGACGATTCCCAGAGGGCTCTCCCTGGTGCTGAACTTGTTATTGCATTGCTGCCACCATCGAAATCATTGGAATTTTCCCGATTTATATCAATTTATGAAAAATAAGCTTTAGATTTATCTTTGGTTCTATAAAATTTAATGCAAATGTAAATGTCGATGCATATGTTGATTTTTTTTTCTATTGTGAAATGTTTGTGTTGTAGGAGGATCTTTAAAAAACCGACTCTTTTTGGTGCATCTTTGAGAGAAAAAAATTCGTTTTATTTAGAAGTAAGGTGAGCATATCTTCAGCAGTCCAACTGATTTTTTTCTTATTTTTAAATTATCCTTTTTTATTTAATCTCCCTTTTATGTAGATTATCCTGTTTTAAAGGAAATTTTAAATAGTTTTTGCATATTATATAATAAAATATAATCTCGATTCAACTTTCTAAAGTTATCTGCTTTGCTTACATATATATATCATATGTAAATTCAATGTTCTTTTTCATTAGTAGCTATACAAGATCTACAGATTTTAAAAATTTTCAAAACTATTACCAAACTTTTTTGCGAAATATCTTTTTTAAGCCTTTACTTTCAAAGTTTGTCAAACTTAAAAAAAAAAATTCAAATACAAAAACTGAGATGTACTCGAAGACAAAAAACGAGTTCAAGTACTCGTACTCAAAACTTCTTTGATGCGACTTAAATGAACTTACTAAAGACCTCTTAGAGCTAGTTTTTCAGTGCTGGCTTAAGCCCTAGTTAACAGTAGTTTAGTTAATCGTAGATTAAAGTTAGGCAGAGTGTAACTATACAATCAGTTTTTCAGTGCTTGGTTACGTAACCAGAAGTTTTGTTCGTAATTGATATGGCAACGCCATTAAACGTCAAAAATGTTTGAGTTTTATAGATTATTTTAAGCAGTTGGTGCTGATTTTAACAACTTTGTATAACGGTATTAAAATGAGTAGCACCGATTTTCCGCTAAGGAAATTGAGTTTTTGATTGCATCCGACTTGGAAAGTCGAAATCTTTGAAAAAATTCCTTTTCTTAATACATATTAAAAATAATCGGTCGTGAACGTACACTTCTCACTCCTCTTAAAACTGTTAAAATATATATTTGGCAGCAATTCTAATATTTTCTTCGTCTGAATGAATTTCAATTAATCTTTTATTTGACTTTTGTAGTGTGAATTAAAAATTTTGCATAAATTAAGCAAACAAATCATCCGTCAAAATCATATGGCAAGTTGAGCAAAATTTAACCCACCAATATTGTGCGTTTAACCTTAGTTTTAACTTTGATCAATATTCACTGAAAAACTTGCACCTTGGTTTAAACTTTGTTTTCGGACAATTTTCTAATCTCAAGAATTTTTCTAGTAAAAAGTATAGCCACCTCACTAGGGGGCAGGAAGAAATCCTTTCCTCCGTAGTGGAGCAAAGTTCTCTCGGACCTTAGGAAAAGTGTCAGGAGAATTTTCAACTTGTGTCATAAGGCAGTGTTTTTGGCAACCATACAGAGACATCCTCAAAACCTGCTAGAAAGCAATCCGAGACGCAAATAAACATTCTTGGCAGGAATATACCCAATCAATCGATAAGATCAAAGACTCGGCCAGACTAAGCAGAATTCTGTCCATAGAAAGCACTAGCCCATCTTTCATTTGGAAAGAAGATGGTACGTGGACAGAATCTACCAATGAATCACTAGAACAATCACTCAACACGAACTTCTCCGGCTGCAGGAGCAGCTACAATGGAACCTTAGGTTTAGAATCATCCACTGTTGCGGTTCCTACAGGATTCTTTATCTCAATCGAAAGTGTTATATGGACCTTAAACAGTTTCTCTCCATACAAATCGCCAGACCCCGACGGCATTCTACCAATAATGTTGCAGAAACTACAAGATGTAGTAGCACCTATCCTACTTTCTATCATCACAATTTGCCTCCGGCTTAACTACACTCCAAGGAGCTAGAAAAGAATTATGGTAATATTTATACCCAAGGCTGGGAGGTGAGGTCATGACTCAGCCAAGGATTTCAGACCAATAAGCCTCACATCATTCGTGCTGAAAACCCTAGAATGTATACTAGATATTTATCTTAGGGACGTCCTAGAGAGTACTATCACATCCAACGCCCAGCACGCATACCTCAAGGCAAGATCCACAAATACCGCCTTACACGAGGTTGTCACTACTATTGAAAAATCCATCTTCTTTGAACAATCTACTATTGCGGCTTTCTTCGATATCGAAGGTGCATTTAACAATTTACACACCAAGGCCATCTTTGATTCCCTGACCAACCTTGGTGTGCAAACACCGGTCAGGAACTCGATAGTCTCAATACGCAGTAACAGAATTCAGGCAGACCTGGGTGGTTGTCAACTAACGAGATTTGTCAGTAGGGGTACTCCGCAGGAAGGAGTGATCTCCCCCTTACTCTGGCTCATCGCCATGAACGAAGTTCTTAATACACTAAATTGCAATAGGGTCAAAGAAGTGGCTTATGCGGATGACGTGGTTGTAATGGTTTCAGGACTGTTCCCTTCTACGCTCAGTGCGTATTCATTCTCTGCCAGGTGCGGCCTAGGAGTTTACCCTAGCAAGAAGGAACTGATGTTATTCTCCCCAAAACCGAAGTGCTAGAATTTGTCCTTCCAAAGCTAAACAAACAACCTCTTACACTATCCAGCAGCGCAAAATATCTAGGTGTCATTCTAGATTCTACGGTGAGCTGGAAAACCAAGGGTCAAGAAGGCCTGCATAGCCTACGCCTGCAAAAAGACCTTTGGTGGAAATGGGGTCTTAAACCGAAAATTCTCTTATGGCTATAAACAGCAGAAGTGCGTTCTATCTTGGCATATGGTGCATTAGTATGGTGGCCTGCACTGAATAAAGCATACAGCACAACAAAACTAGCTAGGATCCAGAAATCTGCGTGCATAGGTATCACGGGGGGTATTCGCTCATGTCCTACTGACGCACTTAACGTCTTGACGTACTTACTTCCAATAGATCTACACATTAAGCTATCTACAACATTATTCTTAATCCGCTACCTCCGGAACTGATTCCTAGAAACACGGACTATAACACACCCAAACTCCACTTCACGAAATCCTTGATAACCAAGTTCCCCACCAGGGTGGAGTGGCGCAATGGGGGACCTGATCTAGCCTTCGATGTGTCCTTTTACACTGTCGGCTCCAAGATGGAGTGCGGAGAGGGAGCTGGCATATACTCTGAGAAACTGGGGGTCGTGGACGCCTTTCGTCTGCCAAACTCAGCCAGCTTCTTCCAGGCCGAGCTTTTAGCGATAAAAGAAGCTTGTCGCGCCTTAAGTAGAGCCAACACGAATCACCTCAATGCAGCTATTCTAATGGATAGCATAGCCGCCCTTAAAGCTTTAGCTGCGATCAGTACCAACTCCAAACTGGTAAGGCAGTGTATGAATAACTGGCCCGGATAAGTCACTAACTTAACATTACCATAATCTAGGTTCCCGGCCATAGGAACATATATGGTAATTAAAAGGCGAATGAACTTGTTAGGCGGAGTTCCTCCCTTGACGTTTCAAAAGCGGAACCAGTCGAAGTTCCACTGAACACCGTTAAGGGAGGAGTTCACTCTTACTACTTGGCCTTAGCCGGACTTTCATGGAGAGGACTACCAACCTGCAAGACATCAGGAAACTTATGGCCCCTTTACAACATATGTAGAACTCAGGAGATGCTCTCCAAACCCCGAAATGACATAGCCAGAATCACGGCTATTATTACGGGTCACTGGTGCATCGGAGTACACGCCGAAAAAATTTGACTACCCTTCAACACCCACTGTCGCAGCTGCGATGAACGAAATGAAAAAGGAACACTAACACACTTTCTATGCACCTGCCCGGCCCTGGTCAGGTCTAGACTAAGAGCGCTAGGCAAGCCCTTCCTTAGCAATGTAGAGGAACTTTCAATCGTTCATTAACCGCACCGGATGGTTATAACCTAACAGTGCGTTACTCCCTCTATGTACAGGAACACGAGGTTATGGTATCAAAACGGCTCACTAGAGCTACTTGGATCCTACTTGTATGTAGCATTTCCATCTAAACCAGTGGCCGTCAAGAATTATATATTCAAGATTCCACCTTGCGCATGTCCGCTCTCTTTGTGAGCATGTGCATGTGATGTCAGAAGTGCAAGAGAAAAGAGAGTCAAACTGACTGAAAAAAACGTAGTAAAAAATTTTTAATAGGGGTATTCGATTTAAAAATCTCCTCATTTTCTTATAAAATCTTGGTTTTGTAAAAGAAATAATTTTAAATCAAAAAAACAACGCTTGTACTATATTAATATTTTTCATTACTATCTTTGATAAAAGTTTTATATATTATTGGGGTGTTGACTTCCGTGTTGACCCCTTCACAAAAAATAGCTATGTTGCTCGATTTATTTTGAGAGCAGTTTGACTGTTTCTTTGTGTGTATTTCGTTTGTTTCCCAATCAGCCAATCAGATTCATTTGCTTAGTTTCGTTTGTTGTTTATGTGATATTTTTGTTTGGATGTATTTTCACTTATGACGTAGACCTGCGCAGAAGATTGCCATTTCTGCGCACTTAAGGCGTGATCTTCTTTATATTGTTCTTGAGTGGCCTTCACCATGGTGCCTTAAGAGCTCTCTCGTTTCGCACGTATTCTTACGCTCTCTAGCTCAATCGCTATTGAGATAGCAACGAGAGCGCTTTTTATGGCACTCCACAGCGAGAAATTTAATGTATAAATATGGCAAATGAAATTGTGTATGACAAATATTTTATGATTTCAAAGAATGCAAAGGATTGAAGAAAGGTTAGTGAAAAGAGATAATGAATAGTCTTATAAGGATGTTCAGGAATTATATGTTGTAGAAATGCAAAGAATTTGTAAAGAGAAAAAGCAATTTCTTTTGCATAAAGTAAAGAATTGGATTTCTGAAATTGAAGAAAACTTGGTTGAAAACAATGCCCAAAACATACAAAATAAATTGAAAATTACTTATGTTAATTAATTAGTTTGAAATGCTTGAATTTTAGTGGAATTTTTTTAGTGCACAATTTTATCTGCTCACCAATACAGGCTCATTCTTATTTTTGACAGGCACTGATCTAAACCAACCAACCATAGCCACATCAATACATATTAATTTGTCAGTTTTTTAAGATTATTGATTGAGTCGGAAATTATGGCAATCATTGTTTTTTAAGTAAAAAAAAAATGTTATTCAAAGGAACAATGAAATTCTTAAAACTTCAATAAATATTCATTTCAAAAAGTTATTCATTAAAAACACAAAATATTTTTATCTTACAAACCAGAACGACATGTTTACACAAAAACTTGTAATTTCAAGTTCTACTTGTCTTAACTTTGTCCTTTCGTTAATATTAACACAATCCAGCATATGCAACAATTTTGGACAACGATCAACGGACACTCGATTTCAGATGTTGACAAAATTTTTAGACAACTTTCTTTTAACATTTACATTTTGTTAATATCTGAATTATATATAATTATTTTTTTATGCTTTTTGCGGTAGTCTGCAAAACAAACAAAAGATATTGTGTTTTTTAATAAACACTAATAGAAGTAATTTAAAAATAATAATTATTATAATAGGCATATAATTAAAATAAAGCCGCTATTACAACAGCAGCATAGCTATAAAAATAAAAAATAACAAATGTAATGGGTAACAGCAACAAATGTTCGTTCATTGCACCGTAAACAAAGTATTGAAAACGTTGTTTGCTACTAAAAAATGATCATGGAAATGCATAGTAATAATAATAACGATAACACAACAAAACAACAGCTCCATTTTAATAATTTGGTGCACACATTTGCAAGTGCTTATTAAAAAAATGTAGTTTTTAAATTAATTCTTTTTAATGCAATTTTAATAACAACAATACTTGTGCTTAATATTCGTACGCAGATTGTAAACAATTTAACTTCACTTTGTATATGTTTGTGTGTGTGATTATGTGGCCCAACAGTTGCACGATTTCTTCTCTTTCAACGATCTTGATATTGAACGATGTAAAATTGTATTTCTTAGTTTTAATTTTTTATTTTATTTCTTTACATATTGCACAAATGCTTTCTTATACTTTTTTTGAACACTTGTACAAGGCACAGATATAGATATTAGATATCTTGATTACTCGGTAATCACTTGGAAATTTGACACAGTTCTCAGTTTTGTTCAGAATATTTCATTCAATTTGAGTCGCTACCAGCGATTTGAAGCCGAATTGCACGAGATCACAACCAAAACAACAACTCACATATTCATTGTTTCAACCATTTGTCATTGTTTGCATTGTTTGAATTGTTGTTTTGTTTTTACTTAATTGTTTATTTGTGCACGTGTTCAAAATTGTAGGGTAGTAATTTCGATTTTAAGATTTTTTGTTTCTTTCCAATTTGACTTAAAATCCTTCCACTTCCGGGTGTGGCACAGCTGTTGCAACAGGCCTGCCAACCTATTTTTGAGTGCATAGCTTTAAATTTTTGTGAGATTTCATATGAAGAAAATATAAATATTTTCCAAAAAGACTTGTATTTTGTTGAATTTTGGTATTCATTGAAATAAGTAAATTCTCGAAGTATTTTTTCATTAAACGTGACCATAACGAGCGCTACCGGCTACTAGCGCATTTCGAACGCCTAGAAAGTCAAAATATTGCGCAATGCAACACATTTTCATTCAATTCTAGGTCGAGTTTGTCGTTTTGAAAATATAACAACAGCTTTTCGTAACAAAAACGGCCTATTTTGTTATAACAAAAGATCAAAATAGCGAATTCATGTTTCTGGCAACTCCCACACAACACCCATCACTTAAACACACTTTCCCCCCCCCCCACTCTTTTTCGCTCTCTTTCTAAAACTCACTATAGGCCCATCATTAGGTCTTTTTCCAACTGAAAATTCTTATCTACCCTCTAAAAAAAGAGGAACATTTCGCTGGGCAAAAGAATGATAAAGTGAAAAACTATGTTAAGAATACATAACTACAAAAAAAAAAAAAAAAAACTAAGTAGGAATATTTTACAGCAATTTCGAGCAACAAGATTGCCTCCGGTCGAATTACAAGTTGTTGTTGTTGTTGTGGTTGTTGTTGCCGATGTAATTTTTGTTGGCACACTCTACTTTTTGTTGTTGCAACAACACTACAACAAAGGCAAAACTATCCGAAAGCATGCAAACCGCTTGAGCACTAGGCAAACACAAACAGACAAAACGACGCTAGAGTTGCCAACGCGCGCGCAATATATTTAATTAAATAGAACGAATGGGCAAAGTAAAAAATACCAGCAACAACAAGAACAACAACAATACCAATCATGAAACGAGCGTGTAAATTACCAGCTTAGTGCATTGCGCCGACAAGTGCCACGCTTACTACAGCGTACAGTGTGAAGAGCTGCCACATTGTTGAGTTTTTTTCTTTCGATCACAATAGTTTTTTTGTTAGTTTATTTTTCCCTTTCAAATAATTGCATTCATGCATTTTTTTTTTTATTATTATTTATTTTGTGAACATGCACAAAAATTTAAATATCTACCGTAACGAATAAATTAAACGAATACTTTGCATGCAAATCATAAAATTATAAAAAGGAAGTTGCTAAAATAGGAAATGGCATAATTTGGCGGATACTTAATAAAATTGCAATAAAACACCAGACAATGTTGCATATTTTTGTGTTTCTATTTTTTTGCAAGTTTATTGTATAGAGTTTCGCTTTCTTTTAAAATGACATTTACCAATTTTTATCATGTTAGTTGTATCTGGAACATTTTTACAAAAAATTTTTTATAATGACGAAATGGAATTTTATTTTTTTAAAAAATACATCTTTTATTCTGCATCCTAATTCAAAATCAAAATTAAAATGCAATTGATTTACGGTCTGGATTTTAATTGAACCGCAATATGATACAGTTAAAAACACTAGAAAGGTATTCATATTTTACAAACTTTGTAAGTAAGGTCCCTTCGCCAAATAAGGCCCAAGCCTTAATAAGGCCCGATTTCTAATACGCACATTTATTGCATTCCCTGCAAAATGATTTTTTGCACGTTTAAACATGTTCATATCTGCATCACGATGCAAAAAAATTACTTCGATTGCGCATTTGTGAAGCGAGTGACATTCGAACGAAGTCAGCGGTAGCGTGAACAACGTGGTTGATGTAGTATTGTGCTCGCAGTAAAAGTCCGTTATTCTACGAATTAACTATAGCTTATGTCCAGCTTTGAATTAAAAATCAAGAAAGGTATTTTAACGAAAACAAAAAGGTTAATTGATCAAATCTAACTGTGGTGTATGCCGAGAAAAACATGATTAATGAAATTATATTGAGAGCGCCTAAAAAGGCCCAAACATTTCTTTTCTTTCCGGCTTTCTTTTTCCGATCTCATATCCACACCTAAATCTACCTGGCAGAAAAAAACTACGAAAAAGAAAGCCCTCAACTATAAAGGTCAGCAAATTACCAAAATTTTCTTTAAAAAGCCAGAGTAACTTTATTTTAATTTTCAAAATGAACTTTTTGCAATAAAAGCATTTTTTCGAAAAAGTTTTTATAAAAATAGCTATGAATAGCATTTATGTTTAGTATAAATGTTTATTTATGTTTAGTATAAATTTGTAATAACAATATGTGTTCTTATTTTATTATTTTCTGACTGTTATGTTTCTAAAACCGTTATATATTGGGCCTTATTTAGACATGGTGGTCCTAATATGGCAAAAATCAGACCTTTTTAAAACCTTCTGAGCTGGATACATTGTGACGAGGCAAAACAGGCGCCAGTTTTGCCGCACATGTCACTGTCATAAGCGAACACGACAACAAAACAATAAAACTAAACAGCAACAATAATATGAAGACAACCAGAACATCAAAACGAAACAACAACATGAATACAATCAACAGCAACAATCACTACATACATACATTTCACAATATACGTATTTTCTTTTATTTTAAATAATTTTAATATATATAAGATGAATTAATTTTATTGTTAAGTTCTTGAAGCAACAAATGAATTTCTTCTTTACTTTATTTATTTCAAATATAAATAACTTTAAATTATATTAAATTGCATAAAATAAGACAAATACTATATAATTCTAATTTTGAACAACGCACCCTGTGCCAACATAAATGTTTAAGAGTTATTTGTATATAAGGCATGAGCAACATTTGATTAAGCGCCAACGGGACCGCGAGTACTTCGATGGGTGACCAGCAACACTACTGAGCGGTGTCAACATGTTACCAAAAACATGAGTACGAATAGCTAACAGCGAAACAGTCAAGCTACCAACAATTAGCAACATTTGATTAAGCGCCAACGGGACCGCGAGTACTTCGATGGGTGACCAGCAACACGATAAGCATGTTTCCAAGAAAAACCACTGAGCGTTACCAACATGGCAACGAGAGCATGAGTAGCAGATCATGGCAACACCAATGAGCGGTGTCAACATGTTAACGAAGACATGAGTATAACTAACAGCAATGCTGCTACGTTAGCTGAAGGTATACAATAAATTTGATGATGAGAAGACAGGCAGTAGCTGGCAGACAGTTGAAACAAGCGGTTGAGTGCACTGCAGTTGCTGACAGACAAGTGAGCCGAGCGATTGAGGTTACTGGAGTTGTTGACGAACCACCAAAGCGAGCGGAAGTACAAAAGGGAGTAGCTGCCGAACCATATCAAGATAGAGGATATAGAGGAAGACACACTAAAGTAAGATTGTGTTAAAGTGATTGAGTTATTTAGACAAGTGGCGAGGATAACAGGCGAGACAAAGACTGAGGACGAACCTTACTCCTAATCAAGGGACAACAGGTGTCAGTTTAGTGAGGCATAGCGTCAGCTCGCAAGAGACAACTGGTTTAGCTTTGGAGGCGCAGCGTCAGCTCGCAAGGGACAACTGGTTTAGCTTTGGAGGCGCAGCGTCAGCTCGCAAGGGACAATTGGTTTAGCTTTGGAGGCGCAGCGTCAGCTCGCAAGGGACAATTGGTTTAGCTTTGGAGGCGCAGCGTCAGCTCGCAAGGGACAACTGGTTTTAGCTTTGGAGGCGCAGCGTCAGCTCGCAAGGGACAACTGGTTTAGCTTTGGAGGCGCAGCGTCAGCTCGCAAGGGACAATTGGTTCAGTTTAGTGAGGCATAGCGTCAGCTCGCAAGGGACAACTGGTTATAGCTTTGGAGGCGCAGCGTCAGCTCGCAAGGGACAACGGGTGTCAGTTTATTAAGGCATAACGTCGGTTCTCAAGGGGCATCATCCTAGCTGGGAGCGCAGTATCAGAGTGTAAAGGGAAGAGTAGTACTAGTAACGCACCGGCTGGACAAAAGGACTGTAATCAAGACGCCAGAGTTTCCGCCCACTCAGCACGCCAACGCCCATTAAAATTAATCACCACCGAATTGCTCACTATATATCGCCTTACTATTATTATTACTTAGTTTATACGTAAAATTGTAAGAAATCAAACTTAAAACGTTAAATAAAAGCTTTACTTGGAAGAACCTGAAACAAATAAATCTAATTTTTGTGACGAATCCTGGACACGACTGAGAATACCTCAGCTATAGAGCCGGAAGACCGGCAGCTTCGTTACATGGCGCCCGAGCAGGGACCCTTCCAAATATAGTAAAGTGAGCAATTGTGCAGTGATTTAAAAGTGGTCGACTGGCACACAAAAAAAAAAAGATAACAGCAACATAGATTGTGATAAGCAAACAGAAAAAAAAAAGGATATTTGCAACGTTGGAGAAGTGTATTAGAAGAATAATCTAAATTGTCAAGAAAAGAAAAAACCCAGAAAAGACGATAACAGAAGAATTTGCAGAACTTACGAGAATCAAAGAAATTCATCATGGTTAAGACCACGTGGGTGTACTCGCTTCGACGAGAAGATCTCTTGAGCTACGCTGAGGAATTTAAATTTGATGCAGAAGGCTCGGTAGAAGAGCTGCGGAAACGGTTCGCAGCCCAGATCAATGAAAATAGTTACGAACCGGAGCAGGAGGAACGGTTGGCCGAACTGGAGGTCAAACACCGCCGAGGGTGTTCACCGGCGCCAGTAACATCTAACGAGACAAACAAAACGCCAGCCATAACGATAACGAAATCTTTCCAAGAAGCGCAAGGCACACATAGAGAGACGAAAGAGGAAGAAGCAAGGGCAGCCGGGATGTCGAACTACCAGACGCGGCCACAACCATATGCTGACGCCCAGAGAGGTGGGCTACGCCCGTCATTTTACAGCGACACCATAGATCGAGTGAAGAAGTGGTCAGTGAGTTTCAACGGGACGGAAGACGCTCTAGCCTTCATTGAGCGAGTCGAGGAGCTGGTGGAGGTATATGATCTGAATATAGATTTGTTGCCACGGTGCATGCCTGAGTTGCTATACGAACAAGCACTCCACTGGTACCGCAACAATAACGCACACTGGAACAACTGGCAGAACTTCAAGACCGACTTTCTGGAATTCTTCTTGCCAGCTAGATTTTTAGAGCGGCTGGAAGACGAAATACGCCGCCGACAACAATTTGCAGGCGAGAAATTTAAAGACTTCGTCATAGCCATCCAGAATCTGATGCGGCATGGTAATCTCAACAAGGAGCAACAATTAGAGCGGATCTATAGGAATAGCTGCCACGAGCTTCAATTATATGTGAAGAGAAGTGAGTTCTCAAGCCTAGGGGAGCTTATAAATTTGGCAGGCGACTTCGAAGACTTGAAGCGATCGAACAACAACCACCATCATTCAGAGGTTCAGATGAGAGAGGCAGGTAGCCGGCAGTCGACACAAGTCTCATACATCGATCCACACACAGCTTGCCGACGCTGCGGACAGAACGGTCATTTAGCGCGCAACTGCCGAAACCAAGGTGTAAGTTTCTGCTGGGAATGTGGAAAAAGAAATATTCGGACTTACGACTGCTGCCGTCGAAGACAGGGAAACGACGGAAGGCCCCCTCTACGTCGAGGAGAGTGGAGGCCCAATTTTGTGGAGTCTCGACAGAATTAGACGGTCTTCGAGCAGAAGAGGGCCGCATAGTGGCCACAGTAGCACTCGATGACGTCTGGATGGAGGCTACTTTGGACACAGGGGCGACAAGGAGCTTCATCAGCCAATATTATGCAGACAAGCTGCGGACTACGTTAAAAATCAGGCCTACCAAAACGCAGATTAGTTTGGCTGATGGAAGCAGACAAGAAGTTACAGAGGCGTTAGAAGCGGAAGTATCCCTGGGTGAGAACTATGTGCGGTTGGCGATACTCATCCTTCCTGAAGTGTTGGACGATTTGATCCTTGGGATGGATTTTCTGTACGGCATCGGGACATCAATACGATGTGGGGATTTTTCCCTAGATCTGCCAAGAGTACCAAGGGCACAGGAGCACACAAAAGTTTTGAATTGCGTCGCAGCAGCACCTGCGTCATCAACTGCCGTCGCAGCAGCACCTGCGTCATCAACTGCCGTCGCAGCAGCACCTGCGTCATCAACTGCCGTCGCAGCCGCACCTGCGTCATCAACTGCCGTCGCAGCAGCACCTGCGTCATCAACTGCCGTCGCAGCCGCACCTGCGTCATCAACTGCCGTCGCAGCCGCACCTGCGTCATCAACTGCCGTCGCAGCAGCACCTGCGTCATCAACTGCCGTCGCAGCCGCACCTGCGTCATCAACTGCCGTCGCAGCAGCACCTGCGTCATCAACTGCCGTCGCAGCCGCACCTGCGTCATCAACTGCCGTCGCAGCAGCACCTGCGTCATCAACTGCCGTCGCAGCAGCACCTGCGTCATCAACTGCCGTCGCAGCAGCACCTGCGTCATCAACTGCCACCGCAGCAACACCTGTGTCATCAACTGCCGAAGAAAGCGTTACCACAAGGAAAGAAGTCAACAGGAAAAGAACAAGAAGAAGAGGTCGCAGAGAAAATAAGTCGAAAGCCGCAAAAGTCGCAGCGGCACCTGCGTCATCAACTGCCGTCGCAGCAGCACCTGCAGTACCAACTGTGAGACTAAAGTCAGCTACACCTGCACTAAAAATTGTGCAACAAAGTAATATCGCACAACACACGAAAATTAAACCAGACATTGAAAATTTTGAAGTTAAAACCTTTTTGGAGAAAGAGCTGAAAAGTTTTGAGGCAATCCAGGGAGTTTCGAATATCGCCATGCACCGCATCGTGATGCGCGACGAAAGTCCAATCAAGCAGAGATATTTTCCCAAAAATCCAGCCATGCAACGTATAATCGACACCGAAATAGATGAGTTGCTCGAGAAAAGGTGTATAGAGCCTTCGCGAAGCCCCCACAGCGCACCCATAGTGCTAGTAAAGAAAAAAACTGGACAATGGCGGTTATGCGTGGACTACCGCCAGTTGAATGCGAGGTCTATACCAGACGCTTACCCCCTCCCGAGAACCAATCACATTTTGGATAGGCTCAAAAATGCAAAGTTCATAAGCAGCATCGATTTAAAGAACGGGTATTGGCAGATACCCATGGAGGAAAACAGCAAGCAATACACGGCATTTACCGTTCCGGGTCGAGGACTTTATCAATGGCGCGTGATGCCATTTGGCCTCCATTCCGCACCGGCCACCTTCCAACGGGCCTTAGACACAGTCATTGGAACAGACATGGAACCACACGCATTTGCTTATCTTGACGATATAGTCGTCACCGGGACTACGTTGGAGCAACATATGGAAAACCTGAGGGAAGTATTTCGTCGACTGAAAGAAGCCAATCTGCGCATCAACCCAGAGAAGTGCGAGTTTTTTAAGAAGAAAATAAAATATCTCGGCCACGTGGTTAGTGAAGAAGGCATCCACACGGACCCAGATAAGATTGCAGCCATAAAAGAATTGAGGCCCCCCGAAACCGTTCGCGAGTTACGAAGATGTCTCGGCATCGCCTCGTGGTACCGACGGTTCGTACCAGAATTCTCCAAAGTCGTTCATCCGCTTACCGCATTACTACGAAAAGGGAAGCATTTCAAGTGGGGAGCTGAGCAGCAAGCAGCGTTTGATGATCTAAAGAAAAGACTTACAGAGGCACCTGTCCTCGGATGCCCAGATTTTAGTCAAAAATTTACTCTTCAGACCGACGCCTGCGATTATGGCTTAGGAGCTGTCCTCACGCAGAATATAGATGGTACAGAGAGAGTTATCGCATACGCAAGTCGCCATTTAAACAAAGCCGAAGTGAACTACTCAGCGACAGAAAAGGAGTGCCTAGCAATTGTGTGGGCGATACGCAAAATGAGACCTTATCTGGAAGGCTATGCATTTACTGTCATAACCGATCATCTCTCACTCAAATGGATGAACTCTATCGAGAGCCCGTCAGGTCGAATAGCGCGATGGACACTTGAATTGCAGCAATACACATATGATGTAAAGTATCGGAAGGGTACACAGAATGTTGTCGCCGACGCTCTTTCTAGACAACCCCTTGAGGCTACTTGCAGCTGCGCTGTAGAACAAAGTGATCAGAAGAAATGTGCATGGTACGAACGACGCATAAACGAAGTCAAGACAAGTCCGGACCAACACCCAGAGTACATTGTTGAAAACGGAAAATTGTACCGCCATTTTCCCCGAACGGTTGGTGACGAAGATAGTGCGCCATGGAAATTGTGCGTACCCAGTTATCTAAGAAATCGCGTTATGATGGAAAACCACGATGCTCCTACCGCTGGCCACTTAGGAATACGCAAAACTATAGCCAGAGTAGCAAACAAGTATTACTGGCCAGGTATGTTTCGTAGCATAAGTCAGTACGTCAGAGGATGCAAAAGTTGCCAAAGTTATAAAGTGAGCCAACAACAACCAGCAGGAAAGATGCTTACCCACCTTGCAGAGGAACCCTGGGCTACCGTTTGTGCCGATTTTGTGGGCCCACTGCCAAGATCAAAACACGGGAATACAATGTTAATCGTGTTTGTCGACAAGTTCTCCAAATGGACAGAAATGATGCCACTTCGGAAGGCAACAAGCGACCAACTGATAAAAGCGTTTAGAGAACGAATTTTGGCAAGATTTGGAGTGCCCAAAGTATTAATTACAGACAATGGAGTTCAATTTACGAGTCATAGTTTTCAACGTTTTTTACAAGATCTCGGAGTACAGCAAAGGTACACAGCACCATACACACCACAGGAGAACCCTACAGAGCGTACAAATAGGACCATAAAGACAATGATAGCGCAATTTACAGAAGAAAACCAGAACACGTGGGACGAGCTACTTCCCGAACTAACTCTCGCCTATAACACTGCCGAATCGGAATCCACCGGTTACAGCCCTGCGTTCATTGTTCAAGGACGAGAACCACGTCTTCCCAGAACACTTTTCGACGAATTTACCACTGGAACCGGCCAAGAAGCGATTACCCCTAGCGAACATGCAGCACGGCTACAAGGAGTGTTTAAGATTGCTAGAAGAAACATGGAGCAAGCCGCACAATCGCAAGCTAGACATTACAACTTAAGGCGCAGAACATGGAAACCAGAACTGGGCCAATTGGTGTGGGTGAAACAACACCACCTGTCAAAAGCAGCGGACCAATTTGCAGCAAAATTGGCACCTCGATTTGACGGCCCATATAAAGTAGAAGCATTTGTGTCCCCGGTCATCGTCCAGATAAGAAAGCCTGGTCAGAAGCGTACCCGCACTGCCCACCTTGCCGAACTTAAACCATACCACACCGTTTGACGCATGGTACCAGATCCGAATCTCCCGCAGCGGAGTAGTAACAACAAGCGTCGAACCTCCTGCGAAGTAAGGGGGGAATGTGACGAGGCAAAACAGGCGCCAGTTTTGCCGCACATGTCACTGTCATAAGCGAACACGACAACAAAACAATAAAACTAAACAGCAACAATAATATGAAGACAACCAGAACATCAAAACGAAACAACAACATGAATACAATCAACAGCAACAATCACTACATACATACATTTCACAATATACGTATTTTCTTTTATTTTAAATAATTTTAATATATATAAGATGAATTAATTTTATTGTTAAGTTCTTGAAGCAACAAATGAATTTCTTCTTTACTTTATTTATTTCAAATATAAATAACTTTAAATTATATTAAATTGCATAAAATAAGACAAATACTATATAATTCTAATTTTGAACAACGCACCCTGTGCCAACATAAATGTTTAAGAGTTATTTGTATATAAGGCATGAGCAACATTTGATTAAGCGCCAACGGGACCGCGAGTACTTCGATGGGTGACCAGCAACACTACTGAGCGGTGTCAACATGTTACCAAAAACATGAGTACGAATAGCTAACAGCGAAACAGTCAAGCTACCAACAATTAGCAACATTTGATTAAGCGCCAACGGGACCGCGAGTACTTCGATGGGTGACCAGCAACACGATAAGCATGTTTCCAAGAAAAACCACTGAGCGTTACCAACATGGCAACGAGAGCATGAGTAGCAGATCATGGCAACACCAATGAGCGGTGTCAACATGTTAACGAAGACATGAGTATAACTAACAGCAATGCTGCTACGTTAGCTGAAGGTATACAATAAATTTGATGATGAGAAGACAGGCAGTAGCTGGCAGACAGTTGAAACAAGCGGTTGAGTGCACTGCAGTTGCTGACAGACAAGTGAGCCGAGCGATTGAGGTTACTGGAGTTGTTGACGAACCACCAAAGCGAGCGGAAGTACAAAAGGGAGTAGCTGCCGAACCATATCAAGATAGAGGATATAGAGGAAGACACACTAAAGTAAGATTGTGTTAAAGTGATTGAGTTATTTAGACAAGTGGCGAGGATAACAGGCGAGACAAAGACTGAGGACGAACCTTACTCCTAATCAAGGGACAACAGGTGTCAGTTTAGTGAGGCATAGCGTCAGCTCGCAAGAGACAACTGGTTTAGCTTTGGAGGCGCAGCGTCAGCTCGCAAGGGACAACTGGTTTAGCTTTGGAGGCGCAGCGTCAGCTCGCAAGGGACAATTGGTTTAGCTTTGGAGGCGCAGCGTCAGCTCGCAAGGGACAATTGGTTTAGCTTTGGAGGCGCAGCGTCAGCTCGCAAGGGACAACTGGTTTTAGCTTTGGAGGCGCAGCGTCAGCTCGCAAGGGACAACTGGTTTAGCTTTGGAGGCGCAGCGTCAGCTCGCAAGGGACAATTGGTTCAGTTTAGTGAGGCATAGCGTCAGCTCGCAAGGGACAACTGGTTATAGCTTTGGAGGCGCAGCGTCAGCTCGCAAGGGACAACGGGTGTCAGTTTATTAAGGCATAACGTCGGTTCTCAAGGGGCATCATCCTAGCTGGGAGCGCAGTATCAGAGTGTAAAGGGAAGAGTAGTACTAGTAACGCACCGGCTGGACAAAAGGACTGTAATCAAGACGCCAGAGTTTCCGCCCACTCAGCACGCCAACGCCCATTAAAATTAATCACCACCGAATTGCTCACTATATATCGCCTTACTATTATTATTACTTAGTTTATACGTAAAATTGTAAGAAATCAAACTTAAAACGTTAAATAAAAGCTTTACTTGGAAGAACCTGAAACAAATAAATCTAATTTTTGTGACGAATCCTGGACACGACTGAGAATACCTCAGCTATAGAGCCGGAAGACCGGCAGCTTCGTTACAACATTTTTTACTTTTTCATGCTTTATTTTTATGTTTTTGAAAAAAGAATTGAATAAACAAAAATACAAAATTGCAAAAATAAGTTTAAAAAAAACCCGTTTCTCTTCTGTCTGGTAAAAACCGTTAGGTTGGCCTTATTTGGGTAACTTACCTTAGTTATGTCAAATCGACATGGTCAAGTTCATATCATATTTTCGAAAAAAATATTCTCAGTTGGCACATTTCAGAAAAATATATAAGAATTAAAACTTTTGTTATAATAAAGGGTCCCCCAAATAACTTTTTTTTTTTAAAATTCTATAAAAAAACTGCTTGATATTTTCTCAAATTTCTTTTTTTATTTGAAAGTACAATCCGTCCGGTTAATAATGGAAAATAATTTCATTCAAATGGCTGCCTCGGCTGGCCATGCAGTAGCCTGCACGATCGGTCCAATTTTTAAGCACATTATCGATTGTGTGCAGCTGTATTTCACCAATGGCTTCACGAATATTGTCCTTTAAAGCGTCAATTGTTTCCGGCTTGTCGGCGTAACACTTATCTTTGAGGGCACCAAACAAATAATAGTCCAACGGTGTCAAATCGCAGCTCCGAGGTGGCCAAACGACATCAGCTCTGCGGCTGATAATGCAATCTTCAAAAACAGGGCGCAAAACATCGAGTGTAGCTTCGGCTGTGTGGCACGTAGCGCTGTCCTGTTGAAACCAAATGTTGCCAATATCCTCCTCTTCAATTTTTGTGAACAAAAATTCGTTCAACATGGCCCGATAACGATCGCCATTGACTGTAACGGCCACTCCTTGCTCATTTTCGAAGAAAAATGGCCCAATTATGCCTCTGGACCAAAATCCGCACCAAACAGTGACTCGTTTTGGGTGCAGCGGCTTTTCAATGTATGCGTTCGGGTTTTTTGTGCCCCAAATGCGACAATTTTGCTTGTTTACATACCCGCCAAGATCAAAATGAGCTTCATCTGAAAAGATGATTTTTTTGGCAAAATCGGAAGCGAAAACGCATTGGATGGTCAGTTGGCTTCAACTCCTGAACCAATTGGACTTTGTATGGCGTCATATCAAGGTCTTTACGCAAAATTCGTCTCAATGATGTCTCCGAAATGTTCAATTGCTGAGAACGACGGTGAATTGATGTTGATAGCGCTTCACGCACACTTTCTGCCACAGCAGCAATATTCTCGGGTGTACGCACTGCTTTTGGCTTTCCACGCTTTGGTTTATCAATGAGGATGCCAGTTTCTTTCACTTTTTTCACAAGATAACGATCATACGGAGCTGACGGTGCTTCTCTTCTTCCAAAATCCGTACGCAATTTTCGCACACATTCTGCAACATTACTATGATGTCAAGTAATGTCGCAATATTTCCCAGCGTTGTTCAAGCGTATACACAACCATATTCGTTCAGCGGAAAAATAAAACTAATTATTTGTCAAATCAGACATGAGCTAAGTGTTACCATTCACGAAATAAGCACTAGTTGAAAAAAAAACGTTAAATGGCGGACCCTTTACAAGGTGTCGCAAAGTTAATCACCCCATCGGAAGATGTTATAGTTTTAGCAAATGGCGTCGTACGTCAATCATATTTGACATTTGTGAACTAGACAGCTGCAGTATACAAACAGACAAGCAATAGAGCAAGTGTGAATTACTGTCAAGCCATCCTCAATCTCAACAACGAAAAGGACGATTATGTGCCAAAAATCATCATGAGTGACGAGGCGCACTTCCACTTAAGCGGTTACTTCAATAAACAAAACCTTCGTTTCTGGTGCACTGACAATCCGCGTGTGATGCACGAAGAGTCATTACATCCACTCAAAGCCACTGTGTGGTGCGGCTTTGACGCAGGAGTGACCCAATACGGTCACTGTTACTGGCGAATGCTACAGGGCCATGATTAACGACTTCTTACTGCCGAAATTGGATGAGCGGGGCTTGGAAAAAATGTGGTTTCAACAAGACAGTGCACAGTGTAACGAGTGCGGCCAAAAATAACTTAAGATAAACAATTAATCATAATTAAGTAAGTATAAATATGCAGAATCATAGCTTAAAGTATTAATATTTTTATTGTAAAAAACTCTGTGATATCTTTTCAGTTACGGGAATGCCACTCTTCCAAAGTTCAATTGAAAATATGATAAGTTTTTTTATTTTTACAGTTTAACACTGTATATTTTTTAATAAGACGTAAATTTAAGTAATAAAAGTATGCAAAAAATTAACGTATATTTATTTCATATGTTTTTGTAAAAAAAATTAATTAAAAGCAAACATACAAATAATTTTATACAACTAAATATAATTTGTATTTGTATTTATTTAAGGATAAATTAGTACTGCAAGATACTAAAAGATCTTCAAGAAGTACAACGGCGAAACATAAATAATCAACTTATAGCATATGATAATTATATACTTAAACAATAAAGAATTTATAGTTTCGAACAAAACTAAAAATAAAAATAGACAGTACATGATCAACAGATGACACTTGTAAAATTAAAAAGATAAATAAATTTATAATTATTTTTTTTTTCAAAGTATTTGTAACATATATATTGCAATAATTAAATGATCAAAGAATAAAAAGTTAAATAGTTTACTTTTAGACTTTAATTAGATTATTTTAGTCGTTTGAGAAATATAACAAAACAGATAGCTTGAATATGTTCGTACTAGCGATTGATTTAATATTAACTGGTAGTGAATTCCATAGTTTAATGGCATTGACGAAGAAAAGACGCTTAGATTGTAAACAATTGAATTTAGGTATGATAAGATTCCCAGTTCGGTTGGAAACAGAGAAGCGCAATTTTTAAAAATGTTATGATGGAGTCCTGTAGGGACTAATGAGCTTATGCAGAAAAATACAATTTCTTGCTTTCAGATAGTTAATTAAAGATATTGGTCTCAGAAATCTAAAAAAACGAAAACTTTGAGAAACAATAAAAAGAAAACAGCATTTTTGTTTTTTTTTTTTTAATTTTAATATGTCTTATAACAACTCTTTCTCAATATATTCCTGAAATTTTGTTTGCCGAAACTCAACAATAACGACTTTACGCCTACTTTTCTGCAGCATGCTTTGGACAAAATGAGCAATTTTATATAAAAAAATAACAAATTTTTCACAAAGTTCAAAAACCAAAATAAGAAAAACTGCACCTTTTTTTAATATACAGGGTTGCCAATATTCGAAGCGCCCATTTTATTTTTAAATAAATCAAAGAAACCACAATTTTTTGTCTGTTCGTCATGAATATCATTTAATTGGGTTGAAGTAGATTTGCTTACATTATTTCTTGAATATGATATCTCGTAAATGGTCGCCATTGGCCTCTACGACATATTGTGCCCGTTTTGCAGCATTTTCCATGGTTTTCTTCAACATTTCGATGGGAATGGCGGTTATTTCTTGACGGATGTTGGTTTTCAGCTCTTCTAGGGTCTTTGGCTTGTTGACATAAACCTTTGATTTCAAATAACCCCACAAAAAGAAGTCTGGAGGCGTTAAATCTGGTGATCTTGGCGGCCAATCGAAATCACCATTTTTTGACATCAAACGGCCAGGGAACAATTGCTTCAAAAAATCGATTGTAGTGCGGCTTGTGTGTGGTGGTGCGCCGTCTTGTTGAAACCAGTAGTGCCTGATACGCTTTCGACGAACGATTGGCATGAACAAATTGTTTATCATATCGCGATAACGCTCCTGATTGACAGTAACTCTGTGGCCATTATCATCTTCGAAAAAGAACGGCCCAATGAGCATTTTAGCACAAACGCCGCACCAAACAGTGACTTTTGCATCGTGAAGAGGTACCTCTTGAATCTCTTGTGGATTTTCAGTGGCATAAATACGGCAATTTTGTTTGTTTACCGTTCCGTTCAACTGAAAATGAGCTTCATCGCTCATTGAGTTGAGTTTTCACTATTGACTTGTTTTGTTGAATGTAAATTTCAACAATTTTAGAGCGTTCGCGTGGCGTGTACTGTTCCATTGTAAACATTTGCTTGGAATGACGCTTCAAACGCGGTATGTCATTAGTCGATTTGGCATCACTGCGGAAAGTTACAGTGTTGCCAGATGGGCGCTTCGAATATTGGCAACCATGTATTTGTAAATGTCTATTGACAATATTCTCTAAAAAAAATTTTGTTTGCCAAAACTCAATTATAACGACTTTACGCCCACTTTTGTGAAGCATGTTTTGGCTAAAATGAGCAATTTTATTTGAAACAATAACAAAATTTTCACAAAGTTCAAAACATAAAATAAGAAAAACGGCATTTTTGTTTTTTTTTTATATTTTAATATATCTATTATGAATATTTTCTCAACATGTTCCCAAATTTTGCCTTGCCGAAATTCAATTATAACGACTTTAGGCCCAGTTTTGTGGAGCATTCGTTGCCGAAAATAAACAATTTTATATGAAAAAAACTATTGAACAAAAAAAAAACCAACTTTAAAACCACTACAAAGTAAAAAATAGTTTTAAATTACTTTTCACATTAATTCTTGGTCATTTTGAAAATTTTATTGTTATAATTTTTTTCTATTTTGTATTATTATCATTAATATATTAGTTTCTCCATGAATAAGAAACCTATAAAGCCGGAGTGTTTATTTTATAAAAGTCTGATTATATAAGCGCCCACTTTAAAGGTTTTTTATTCATGAAGAAATTAATAAGAAACGGGCAACTCCGCGTCTAATATCTCTATCTATTGACAAAAAATTGTGGCAATCGGACAAGTACTTTATAAGTTATCGATACATACATTTAAAAAAAAAAAAAAACCAATCAACCAACTTGAGAACTTCCTTCTTTTTGAAGTCGGTAAAAAATAAAGCCAATTTTCACAAGCTTTCAAATAAAAAAAAATATATTGTTTTCAATTAAACTTTCAAATAAAACACTTCCTTTATATAGCCCTAATATTTTACAGATTTTACAGTTGTAAAATTGTACAGATTATAGGATAATGTTTTTCGGTACCTTACCAGATTACTGATTTCAGTTATATCGGGCGTGCCAGTCAGCTTTGATTCATTATCACATTAGCTATTTTTAATAACAAAAGAACAATGGTAGCAAATTTTAATGATCTGGGATATTTTTTTTAGTATTCATACCAGATTATTGATTTCGGTTATATAGGAGGTGGGCGTTAGTCAGCCGATTTAGTTTAATTTCAAATTAAATTTTTACAGCTGCAAAATAACTATATGCACCAAGTTTTACTGATCTAGGATAATTTTTTGTGGAGCTATTCCAGATTACTGATTTTGATTATGTGGTAGATGGGCGCGGCATTCTTTCAATTCGAAAGAAATTTTGTAAAAATAATTCCTCTACCACAAAACTCATTTTCACAAAATTTCATGATCCTTGAGCAACTCCTTCTATTTTTGGCCACCGCTATATGGGCGAGCTACACTGTGCGGGCACTGTACGGTGCACGAGTCACAATTGCCCTTTTCGCACTCATCAAATCGTTTGTCAAATCAAATAGAACAACGTTTGAATTCCGTGGAAACTTCACGTTGTTCTATTGTATTTGACAAACGATTTGCTAAGCGCTTTGAAATGTGAAATAGAATCTCCCGTTTTGGCGATTTGGCATGGCCAGCAAGATCACCCGATTTCACCCAGACTTCTTTCTTTGGGGCTACTTGAAGTCGCGGGCTTATGCTAACAAGCCTCAGGCAAGCGCAGACCTTAAGGAGAATATTCGAAAGGAATGAGAACATTTATCACCGAAAATCTTGCGGAAAGTTATGGAAAATGCGTTAAAACGAACACAAATGTGTTTCAGTACTGGTGGCAGCCACTTGGCGGATATCATCTTTTCTACTTAACAGAAAAAAATTTTAAAGATCCAAATAAAGATTTACCTCACTTAAAATCATTTTTTTTTTATTTAGTACAAAAGTTTCTCAAAAACAAAATTGGATGATTAACTTTGCGCTAAACCATTTTTTTACCCTAAAACCAGGGTATGATATGTTGGCATCCCTGGAATCCCAAAATTTTTTCTAACAAAAATTATTAAAATTTTATTATTACAATGTTTTTTTAAATTATTGAAGTCATTTAAATGAGAAGCATAGTTTTTTTGATTTATTTTATAATATTTTTGTCTCCAAAATGCCAGAAACTGGCACTTTGAGAATTTTTGGAAAAAAAGTCAAGTTTCAATAGCTATAACTTAACAAAATAGCTTGAAACTATAATTAATCGGTTTCTCGGTGATTTTTTCAAAACTTGAATTTTTACATTTTTCAAATTTTTTTCCTAAAAATATCCAAACTCGAAATTTCCAAAAAGATGCACTTCTAACAAAAACATTTTTTAAAAATTTTAGTGCTTATTTAAGGTAATTTTTTATATCTATTTTAAATAAAGTTTCAGAAAATATTTCCACAACATTTTAATAAAATTTTTTTCAAATTTGGATTTTTGTGATTTTTTTAATACAACAATGGTAAAATGAGATTTTTTCGATAAGTAACAAATCACAACTCTGTTAGTTTTTGTGTAATTTGCATATTTGATAGCACATTTTGAAGAAAAATTACACCAAAAACGGAGTGCCTATGAATTTTTTTAAAAAAATTTGCACTTCCAAAAAAAATTTTTTTTTTTATTTACTTGATTGCTAAACCTTAACAGGTTTTATAGCAAATTTAAAATTATAAAATAAGATATTTAATACAATTCAAAAATATAAGGTATAATTTTGATTGAAATCATGTATTATTAACAAACTAAAAAGTTTTAATAAATTGCTTAAAGTATATAATTTTATTAAAGTATAAAAAATAACACAAAAAAAAAAGTTAAGTCAAAATCGATAATATCAGACAGCAAAGCAGGGTTGCGTTTTCAAGACAAACAAGGTCAAGTTAGCAACAATTTTTGTATACGGCGGAGTCGTGTGACGAACAAGGTCTCATACCTAATAAAACACCACTCCAATAGGTATATATATAATATATATCGTTCTGTCTTCCTGAATCCGGTGAGATCCTGGCTTGACAGGGTGGTTACTCGACAAACTAGGTCAACTTCACCAAACCAATTTTCATAAAATAAAGAAAACCAGTTGCGAACGCAGGCACCAAGACAAACTAGGTCTTATCGGCCACTCATATTAATATATTACAAATCGATCTAACGTAGTGTTTCAAGAGGTAAAAAGGCACCACGGTTCCGTCGGCAAATGTATTCACAATCGTCATGAAGATAAGAGGCAATTGAAGATCCCAGGTTTAGGTCCATTCAGATTATTTAGATGTTTATACAACAAAATTTTCCATTTTACGCTTAGGTCCATTTATCCATTTAGATTGTTATATTAATGATAATGTGTTTACTAATCACCAGATGCATCAGATCTATGTTTGAAAGAACTTTACATAATCAACGTCGGTACTGCAGGTAATCTATAATTTTATGTTTGATTGAGTCCATGGATTCACTTAAGGATATAACATCAGATACAAAATTAAAATCACCGCAAGCGCTTCTAAGAGGTTCATTTTGCAAATAATTAGTTCAACAAAAGTTCATGTGGAGTAACTCAAAAGATCTTCTAGGACGAAGAGGAATATTAAAATATACTTTACTCCATAAATATGGACTGTTGACATATCCATGTAAAAGTTTTGTAATCTAACAAGCATTTATCATAATTCTCCGATTTTTTTAAGAAGGAAGATTTAAGAGTTGTAACCGATATACATTATTATTATTGGGATTTTTTTGAAAAAGGAGTACTTTTTTCCCATACACCCAGAAAAAAAATCTGTTAATTTTGCCAAATTTTAACTTTAGTTGAAATTTCAGGTTAAAATTTGCCAACATGAATCGTCAGATTAAGATTACCACTTGTCATCCAGGTCAATGTAACCTGTTTTTCTGGTTTAATAAAATTGACAAATGTGGAACCAGTATTGGTGATTAAATTGAATTGAATCAGATTTATTTAACCAAATGCCAGATTTAAATGTTTTTACCTCAATTACCTTTATGCAGATTTTGAAATTTTCCAACAATCACATTGAGACAAACAAAATGAAGACTTAAAAAACACCCTTTTTTCACCAGCGGTGGTCAGAGGGAGAGCTAGAGCAAATGAATCATGGGTACTTTATTTTTTTAGCCGAAATGACCACAGAATTAAATAAAATTAAAAACTTAAAGACAGGTTCATTTTACCTTCCTTATCTCGCGGTACCCTTTGTTATAAATTTTGCATCACTAGAACAGAATTTGACAGCTGGCAGGTTGTTTTGTTCGCTACAAGCCTACCACATTTTTATCGCTATTTTCTACATGTATTTTTGTAAGCCAGAGTTGTCAGGTGAAAGTAGCGTGGATCAGGTTAATACGATGGGGTTGACTCTCCTAACCAAATTCGCCAGAAAAAAATAATCTGGATCAGGTAAGAGTATTTTTACCTGAGTGTATAATTCTGATTTTCAAACTTAAAGTTCGCAAGTGGCACGTTTAAATATCAATATATTTTTCTCTAAATTACACAGTCTACTTTTGTTCTGTAAAGGAACAAAACCCCAATCCGTAAGTCGGTACTTTCCCAGAAAAAAAAAACTAGGATCACTCTACAGTCAGGAAAAAATACTCTTACCTGATCCAGATTATTTTTACCTGACGAATTTGGTAAGAAGAATCAACAGCATCGTATTTACCTGATCTAAGTTACTTTCACCTCACGGATCTGGTTTACAAAAATATATGTAGAAAATAGAAAAAAAACATGGTGGCTTATAGCGGAAAAACTTCTAGCTGTGAAATTTTGTTCTTATGATGCAGAATTATAATAAAAAGTACCTCGGGATAAGGTAGTTGAAATGAAACTTTCCTTAAGTTTTCAATTCTTAGTCTGTGGCATTTAGGCTAAAATAAAATGCCCATGATTCATTTGCTCTAGCTCTCTCTCTGGACCCCCCTTTGGGGCAAAAAGGGTGTTTTTTTAATCTTAATTTTGTTTCTCGTTATGTGATTGTTGAAAAATTCCAACATTGCATTTAGGTGATTGAGGTCAAAACATTTAAACCAAACATTTGGTTAAATAAACCTGATTCAATTCGATTTAACTACATATATATGCTGGGTAACATTCGTTTAAAATAACCAAATTTGTCAGTTTCATTAAACCACAAAGACAGGTTAAATAAACTTGAATAGTATGTAGTAATCGTAACCTGACAATTCATGTTGGTAAATTTTAACCTGAAATTTAGTTGAAATTTGATTAAAGTAACCAGAATTTTTTTCTGAGTGTACTATGTAGTGAGGAGTAGAGTAAATACCTTTTTAAAAGTGAATAATTCTATACATGTAAAATAAAACTATTCTATAACATACTCTAACAAATTATATTTATTAATAAAAACACATTTCTAGACTGCACTTAAATTTATTTGCATTCCCACAAAAATTACTGTCCATCTAGAATGCAAAAAAAAAAAAAAAAATCTGAACACTTGAACATCAACGCTCCACTGAATAAAGTTTGTTGGTTTGGAACACTTTTAGCTGTTGCTATCTGAGCAAAGCAACAACGACGACGAGACACCAGCAAAAGTATGCGGTTTCATTTTCAGCTGCAGTTATGAAAAAAAGTTTTTCGTAATTTTCCACAAAAAAATAAGTGTACAAATAAACAACTCACCAATTTGGTGCACTTCTATATGCCGAGCTTATATGGTGGGGAGTAAGGGGAGATATGGAGCGGCAGTGCGGTCTAACTTGGGCCATGCGGAACATGAGCCCGGAAATCATTCTCAAACTCAACGTTATAAACTTAAAGGGCCTCAACAATAGTCATTTAATGTCGACTCTAAATTTAATGTAAGCTTTTTGAGAACCAAATCTATAGAAATAATGTAAGAAAAGCTTACACCAAATTTAGAGTAGATATTAAATCGACTATTGGTAAGGCCCAAAAAATTCTGCAAAGGTGGATGATAATAATTTCAAAACCGGGAATATGGAAAGTTTTTGCCACTTCAGTTACAAATTTTAAAGCAACAAACTTTCGTTTTCATTAAGTTTTCAAACGGATTGTGAAATAAAAGGGGTTGAATATTTTTCGTACTACAAATAGAACATAAGATTAGAATCCATTTTTTTGGGAAAAGCTAAGTTATACATGTATTCATTTTCAGAATGGTGTTAATATTTCAGCAACACTTATTTAATTCTCGTTTATTTTTAGATATATATTTTTAAAGGTATAATTTTGTTTAATAACTGCACTTAGATCCTTATATATTCTTTCGTTACTAACCTGTTTTTCTCTCTCTCTTATCTTTGCAGGTATGTACGAAAAATGCTTCCAAGATAATAAGTAGTAAGTAGTTGGAGAGAACAGACAAGGAAAAACATCTTACTTTACCTGTGCATAACTTTTTTATTACTTATGTTAAAATTTATAAATTCAGATTTTATTTAGAACAATTCTAAAATATGCTTTTCACCTTTTTTTTTAAAAAAAAACTGCTCATAAATACAGCCCCCATCGGTAATTCCGATAGCTATTTGAATCGGCTAAGCACATAACTTGTAAATATTAAAACTCACGCAGCTGATCGCCTATTAAAATGCAGCATATTAAATAACTTCACATATATTTCAATAGGAATATAAAAGCTTCGTTTTAGCACTTAAATTATAACTTAGCTACAGCAATCAAAGCTAGCCAAGCTATCATATGAAGCTCATGTGCTGCACGCATTTATAGACTTGCTCAAATTAATAGAAGAAAAAAAATTTAATTTAAAAAAAATGCAATTCAAAAGAAAAACGAAAGACCTTTCTTCTGCATTATTTATTCGATGACTTCTTATAACTGCTGCTCTAGTTATAAGAAGTATAGTTATACGCACGCCACACCAAACATGCTTAAATACAATTCAACTCAGCTCAATCTTGCTCCAGTCCACACCACACCCCAGACATTCTATAGCAATCTGTGAAGCCTCTTATAGAATCATGCTTATAGAATCAGCCATCTTTACACCATCGACCAACACTTTGTGTGGCCATCTGCCCCTTTCTTTGCTCAATGTTATTGAATTTTTCTTTTTGCCCACCTTTTCTGCTGATAAATTGAAAGAATTTGGCTTGAATGACTCGAATAAGGTACAAATTTCATTATAACTTAGAGGACAAAACAGACATACGTACGTACATACATATAAAATTCCAATTTATGGCATGGATAAAATATTTAATGAGATATTTTTACACTTAATTTTTTTGCGTATTTGTGTATGAAAAATGTTTGTGATATGCAAAGAATACGCATATTTTATAAATTCAATATGAACTTCGGTAACTTAGTTATGGATAAATAAAAACATCACCAACTTAGTGTTAGTATATATGTATGTATAAGGACTTTCAATCCCGAAGGGTTTTGGCAAATCCCGGGATTTTTGGATATGAAATATGAATACCGATTACCAAAGTGATTACCAACCGATTACCAAAGTGATAACCAACCGATTACCAAAACGATTACCAACCTATTACCAAAACGATTACCAAGCGATTACTAAAGCTATTACCAACTGATTACCGATTACCGGCTTCTAAAGCAATTGCCAACTTATGACCGAATACTAAAGCGATTACCAACTGATTACTTAGTCCACTAGCGACTACCCGAAGCTGCATAATTAAGAGTTTATAATAAGGATAACGTATTCAATAAAATAACTTTGTGAATTACTGTAAACCCTGCGTCTTTTATTTTCAAAATAATTTGTGAGAGTTAGTGGACCTTTTCACAGGACCCTGGGGCGGCTGAGTTTTACCTCCGCCTTAGATAAAACCAGGTCACAAATTTCGGGATATCGGTATATGAAATTCGTGATTCCGGAATAGCGGAATTTTTCGGGATCCCGGAATTTTTCGGCATCCCGAAATGCCTAAATTTTAATATATGGCTTTAACCTGTATTAAAAGCAAGATCCGTTTATAACTCTTCCTCTTCATTTCTGTGTTTTGGCAATAAGTATTGTATATTATTTTTTTTTATTTCCTCATTTTTAAAAAAGAATTACAAACGCAATAGTTATTTATACTTTAAATATCAAAAACACTCAAAAGTTTAAAAGACAACACCAAGACAAAATCTAATGCAGACAATCTAATGCGTTACGAGACAGCTGTAATGTACAAAGAATCTAAGGAAAAAATTCATCAAAAGTTAGAAGATAACTTCGAATTCTGAAATCCCATTTTTTATTTTCAGGGGAAACACTTGTAAATTTTATCATTGAAAAGAATACATTACCTGATTAAATCAGTCCAAAAATAAAAATTAAATTATAAAATAACGATTATGATAAAATAACGATGATGGTTTTTAAAAAAAAATGCAAAACCTTTACGGTCCTTAATTAAATATATTTGCTAAATTTTTAAGTATTTAAATTATATAATAAATTTAATAAATAAAAAAATTATAAATTTTTATATATCAGAAAAGATAATCATTTATTTCACAATGAAAATGAAAAATATTTAAAAATATCAAACAATATTTCACTGCATTATAAACTTAAAAATATAAACGGGACAAGTAGAAAAGAAATGGAATAAATTTTCTTATTTATTTTCATCTTTAACCAAAAGACCAACATAGCTGTATCGAACAAAATCAACATAAACGGAAATAATTAAAGCAAAACAAACAACATTAGTTTATCTTTAAATAAAATTTTAAAAGAAATTAAAACTTCATATTCTAATAAATTAGTTAGCTGTTATTAAAAAGTATGAAGTGAATAAAAAACTACTTTTATAGTAAAAAAACTGTAGTATAGAAAATAAACTATTGCTAATTAAAAAAGGTCATGAAGGTTAAACAGCTTAGTAACCAAAGTCTTTTCCGATCACAATAAAAAAAACTACAAAATTTACTTTCAAAGAGTGTAGAGAGAGATAATAAAAGAAAAGGGTGATTTCGATACTAAAGAAAAACTATAGTTTGCATTGCAGTTGCATTTGTATTTGGTAAAAATTTTATATTTTCTTGTGAATAAAAGTCCCGGGACTTATGGTTGTAATCCCGAAATTCCATGACTAGAAATTGGTTCAGAATCCTGGGATTTCGAGATTCGGGATCCCGGGATTGAAAGCCCTAGTGTGTATGTATGTGCAGTCAGTATTTCAGTGATACATTAAAATTTAATTGATATTGAACTAGCAGATGTAATATAAGGGATTAAAAAAGTAATATTTTATGTTCTTTAGTGAACAAGATTTTAGTCTCAGGTGATAATGTGGAAGAATAAAATCTTTCAATAGAATTCAATGGTTAAAAATACTAGTATGTATATCGTGGCTTGATGGTAATACGTTAAGAGGCTAATTTGAGGGAACGTTATATTCGTAGCTGACCCTGGCTCACATTTATGTAATGCTAATTGGTCTTGACTTGAAAACGCAGAATCAAGAGAAGAATCAATCCTACATCTCAGAAATTGCAAATGCTCAAATGCCCTTTGGTTCCTCCTAAAATCAACGATTTGAAAAAGAACGCGATTGGACCTAAACTTAAATTTAGTCACAATTGCTTACAAGCATATGCGCCGTGGGTAATATACTCAAACAAATTAAAAGGTGCACTTTGCTTTTACTGTGTCGGTTTTCCACCTAAAAACGTTCAAGTAGTTTTAGGATCGATCACTCGCTATAAAGCCTTTCACAAAATATAAAAATGTCCATGAGTATTCTGGAAGCCACGCTTCAAGTCAGTGGCACATAGAATTAGCAAAAGCAGCTCACGCATTCATGACCGACCTGCTTGTTGATGTCTGCTCACAAGAAATTACTGGAACCAAATTGAAAAGTTTGGTCTTCGTTTATTTCGGTTATAATTTTGTGTGGATCCCACGACTTGCCGATTCGTGGAAAAGATCAATCCTCCAATCGTCCAGTTGATTAAATAATTCTTGGCGTAAAAATTAAAATAAGCTTACAAATCATCCAGCAACTTCCAGCAAAAAATTCGGTTTGAGAAATGTTGGAGAGCCCACTTAAGCCCGATATTCACAAAATAAAAAGGGGTTTTACATGACGCCATCGGTTTCAAGTAAAATTTTTACGACTTTTTTCAGCTGTAATCTGTATTTGTGAAACGTATTTTTAATGATATGTTAAAATCAATCTTGGCCTATGTAACCTTTATGTATTGGGACTTCCATACCAAATAAATAAATAATTAAAATCAATTTATGTGTCTAATGCACTTTCATTTCAAATTTAGAAAATTAATATAAAATTATTACAGATTGTAGCGAAGTTTAAGTTTTCTTTACAAGAAAGATCGCTAAGTATAAAATTGCGATTGTATGAAAAAATATCGCAAAAAGTTTTACTTGAGACCGATGCACAGTGCACTTTTTTTAATTTAAGGATGACATTTGGGGTTTTTTTTTTTTTGTTAAATTTTATAAAAAAATATTTTAAGCCGTCAGATTATAAAACATGCATAACGAATGTGGACTAAATACTTGATGTATTTTATGTTTTTTTTTTATAAAATTCGTCAAAGTTAAAACTTTTTTAACAAAAATAAGCTCAATAAAGCCTAAAGTATAAAGTCAATTTTAAACAATAAAAACTTCGAGCACAAAGTATATTTCAAGGTTTTGTTTTCTTTATAAAATTCTTCAAAGTTAAAACTTTTTTAACAAAAATAAGCCCAATAAAGCCATAAGTATAAAGTCAATTTTAAACAATAAAAACTTCGAGCACAAAGTATATTTCAAGGTTTTGTTTTTTTGGACTTTTTAATGTTATGTAAAATACAATAAAAATGTTAGTAAATAAAAATAGAAAAATCGTTGAAATATGACTGTAAATTTTTCAGGAATGAAAATTTAAGTAAAATTTAGTTGTAAATATCTAGCTTATTTAGCATTATTAAAATCGAAGGCTACAACTATCAGAAAATATCGTACTTCTACCTTCGGTTTCTGTAAAAACGTACTGTATCTAGCTGCTATTAAGAAAAACCACTTAATTTGAAAAAAGTCTTACAAATCAAATTTTGCCCTAAAATGCACTGATTTCCAAGACAATTTGTAGGTACTCTGAAATGTAAGGAAAAATAAAATAGAATTCATTATTTAAAACAAGTTGTGACCTTATTTTGTATTAGCAACCATTTAAAAAAAAAAAATTAATTTCGTAATTTGGTAATTTGGTAATATTGTTTTATAGTCATCAGATTTGAAATATTTTTAGCATTACGTTTAAGTGAAGTTAAATAAACTAAATTCACTCTTTAAAAGCATAAATAAGCAATTTTATGCGGGTTTTTTATTTAAAAAAAAAATGTTTTGTATAGGAGGTAGGCGATGCAGTAGATCTAGAATTCTAATTTTTTGTGCTGTTACTTAATTTAGGCTAAAACTCATTTGTACAAAATTTCATGGCCCTAGTTTTTTTTTTGGTTTTGAGATAATGTAAATGTCATCCTTAAATCGAAAAGAGTGCACTGCGCGATGGGGTCATGTAAGACCCAATTTTTTTTTGTGAATTTTGCAAAAACAATTGCAAATTTTTGCTGAACTCGATATTTTTTGAACGATTTAATTTAATTTAAGCGAGGTATTAGAAAAATACTTGAGCACTCTATGACGCATTTTTCCATATCAATAAATATTGTGGCTCGTTTCTCTCACGACGTTCAGCCTTCGTTGTGCTTTACATAAGGATGTAGTAATTGTAATTAAAGCAATGATAATTAAAAAACGCATAGGGTTATATAGTACCTCTTGGTCTTAATGGGTTAAAGTGGGCACAAAAATTTAGTGCAAGAGAAAAAAGAGCAGCTGAATGATTAAATTATAAATGACTTTGCTGAAGATTTGCCCCGATGAATACTGATTTCCGATTTTGTTAAATCGCATTTAATTCAATAAAGTTTCGAATTTAATTTTATATTTTTCTCAATAAAGCCAATATTTAAAAAAATTATTTTTCTTAATATATGCAAAGATATATAAACAATGAAAAATCCGGTAAAAATTATTTAACATAAAAGAAATTCCCAATCTATTGCAAATAATATGCGTAACTACTCGTCATAAGGAATTGATGGACATTTATTTTGTTCTTCTTCATTGAGTTTTGCTCATTTTCTTTTGCTTTGATATCAATTTGCACGATTGCATTATTCTCTGTGCATTACTTTAGCTTTTTTTTATGTTACTATTTTCTGTTTTTATGAACTGCTTTCTTTTTATTTTTGTTTTGACACGCTTAGATTGCGTTCGTTATTGAATAATATTCTGGTTTACGTTAGTTGGTAACGTGATAGACTTGATTTTTTTTTATTTCTGTTGCTATTATTGCTATTGTTGCAAATTTATTGTCTGCTTGATGTTGCTTTCAGTTCCTGTGACGTAAAAATCAATATCTTTTTCTCCTAGACTTTTCTTATTTTTATTAGGGTTTTTCTTTTTTTTTCTTAAGTAGATACCTGACGGTAATTTTCTACTGCTGTTAGTTATTTTTATCGCATTTTTCAACATTCATTGTTAACTTGGTTGTTGTTATAGTTTTGGTTTGTGTTTTGTTCTTCTATGTGCTTGGCTACAATTTACAATTTACTTGTTGCGTTTTATGGCAGCTTCTTGCTCGCCGACTACCGGCAACATTGGTACGGCCACTTCCGCAATGGCAACAACAACAACCACAGCTCATCTTAACGTGGCACAATATTCTATGTTACTGGGTCGTTGGCGCATGTTGTACTTAAAGGCGTTGCCACTTTTCTGCAATTTGGGCGGTTATTTCTCACTCTTGCTTATGGTGTTGTTGTTTCAATGTTAAAACTGTAAGTTCAAATCTTTTTTTCATATTTTTCATTAAGATGTTATTGAAAAATGTATTTATAATTTAATAAATTTTAAAATGATTGTAACAGCTTGCCAATTTTATCCTTTTTTATAATCCTTTTTTTTACTCTAAACTTAATGAAACGTACCTGTCATTTTATAAGACGCTTTCTACATCAGCGCCAACTGCTAAAATGTGTCATATTAAAAACACATTTACGCAAAGGTAATTTTCTCTAAAAGCACAACCCTAACTTGATAGTCAGAAAATGTTCATCACTAACATGTGTCACTGTGTCACTATCCCACACTCACACGCACATCCACTTTACAACTATGGAGTGGATGGTTTCTACTGTTTCCGCATCATTAGCATTTGGCTACATTATCTAAGTGCTGCCAATTAAATTAAGATGCATAGTATTGTATAGCTATAGTGTTGGGTAACGGTTGAGAGGTTTCAATTATAAGTGCATTTTTTTACACAAGGCTATACTTTCTATAACCCTTCTTTAAATAGAAAAATTTCATTCAATAACAAAAATAGTTGAAAGTTAAAAAATTTTATTAACACACATATTCGATGACAGGTGTGATCAATAAAAGTGACAAAATTGTTGTTCATCGTAGTTTTGCTTTTCTGCACTTTTTTCTTTCGCTACTTTTTGCACTTTTTATCATACCCCTAAGGAAGTTATGCAATTTATCACTTACAAGCACTTAAATACGCCCCACCCAAGTGACAAAATATTGCCAAATATTTTATATAAAGCACGAAAATCTTGACATATTTTATGATTTTTTTTTTTTTTTGTTACTACTATTTTCACTGAAATTCACACGGTTTTTTTCCTTATCTTCTTCACGTTATGATTTGTGTGCACATTTGATGCTTGACTTTTTGAACTCCACCGTTCACGCCCACTGGCAATGACGGCAACACAATTTGTCAAAAGTGCAGCAGAAAATGCTACTTTTTATGATGCTCATGAGATAAAAATGCAAAGAAATCAAAAAGTCATTTTAAGCATTTCTTTCAGCTATTTGTGCAGTCAAATGTGCAAGAATATTTTATCAAGTTGCCGAACATTGAACTGATTGTGGAGCTGAGAAAAATTGTGTCATTTTTTTATGGCTGCGCATTTTTATGGGATGTGAATTGAAAATTGCACATTGACATTGTTGCTTTGTTGTAGATTTGGCAGAGCTGGAAGCAGGAAACTGGATTGGAAGTGTGAAATCTTGAGGCGAAAATACTTTTTTTTTCCATTCATAGAAACAAACATTTTTAAAAAATTTTTTTTCAATATTATTACATATATTTGTCATACGTGTAGCGAAAACTAAGTGTTAAAAAAATTTCACATGCACAACTTTTAATACTCTTTTTTCTTTGGCGCGCATTTACTTCATTGTGTGCTGATGGCCACCATTTTTGTCATGCCAGACAATGTTGCCACACTGTCGTTAAAAAATCCTTCCCCAACAACTTTGTTTGCGCTTAACAGTAGTTGACAAAAGTTGGGTGTTTTTTGTAGCAAACTCCCTGCAGTTTTGTTGGTAACAACTAAAAAAATATTTAATGTAGGTTTTGACTCACATTGTTGTTGTTGACACATAAAAACCCACATTTATTCGTAGCCATTTTATATGCTCCACGTTTAACGAGTAGTTGGCAATTTGTGCTTCTTTTTAGGTAGAATATTGCAAGAGGTTTTTCGCCTTTTGTTTGAATGGCACGTTTTTGAATATATTATGTTATTTTTTTAAGCGTTTGGTTTTTGAAAATTGAAAATAAAACCAAAAAATTGCAACAGTGACTGAAATATTTATTTAGAGCAATACTTTAATGCCTGCTTTTTACTTTTTAAAGATTATTCATGAAAATGTTGGTCGCGGCTACGCCTGAAGTGGTTCATCCGTAAGCTCCAATTTTAGCATACTTTTTCAGCATTTCGGCCGGTATCTCACCAATTTCAGCTGTAATGTTGTCTTTCAGGGCTGCATTTGTGGCTGTCTTGTCCCTGTACACAAGAGATTTCACGTAGCCCCACAAAAAATAGTGTAGTGGGGCCAAACTGCATGATCTTCGCAGCCAAAGGACTGCTCCAAAACGAAAAATTAATTGCTCATTACACTCGCCTCTGAATAGGTCCATGGTATTGTATGGCAAGTGATACCGTCTTGTTGAAACCACATGTCAACCAAGTCCAATTTTTTTATTTTAAGTAAAAAAGTCGGTAATCATCGCACAGTACCTTGCTCCATTGACTTGCGGATGCGATTTTCATTATTTTTGAAAAAATACGGTCTAGTGATGCCGCCAGCTTACAAACCGCATCAAACAGTGCATTTTTCAGGCTGCATTGGCAGCTCATGAACTGCCTCTGGCTGCTGTTCAGACCAAATTCGGCAATTCTGTTTGTTGACGTATCCATTGAGCCAAAAATGAGCTTCGTCGCTGAAGACAATTTTTCGATAAAAAGTTGATCTTCATCCAACTTTTTTAAGGCCCATTTACCAAACGAACGACGTTGTGGTTGATCAACCGGCTTCAGTTCTTGCACCAGCTATATTTTGTATGGTTTCATACCGATGTCCTTACGTAAAATGTTCCAGGTGGTCGAATAACACAAGCCGAATTGTTGTTCGCTCCCACAGAGCACGAATTTTGATTATAAAATGCAACAATTGGCAAATGCTGATCGTTTTTCAGACTAATTATGGTCAAATGGCAAAAGCATGGTCAAATGGAAGACGCGTGAAGTGTCAAAAAAATTACACTAAAAAACAAAAATCAAAAAAATTACTTTTTGTTGCAAGAATAGTTAAATTACCGTACTGGTACCATTCTTTACTTAGGCTTTCCTATTTTTCTTGGCCTTACCTTACCTTACCTTACCTTGCCTTACCTTATCCTACCTTACCTTACCTACCCTTACCTTGCCTTACCTTACCTTACCTTACTTTACCTAATCTTGCCTTGCCTTGCCTTGTCTTGTCTTACCTTACCTTACCTTACCTTACCTCCTTACCTTACCTTACCTTACCTTACCTTACCTTACCTTACCTTACCTTACCTTACCTTACCTTACCTTACCTTACCTTACCTTACCTTACCTTACCTTACCTTACCTTACCTTACCTTACCTTACCTTACCTTACCTTACCTTACCTTACCTTACCTTACCTTACCTTACCTTACCTTACCTTACCTTACCTTACCTTACCTTACCTTACCTTACCTTACCTTACCTTACCTTACCTTACCTTACCTTACCTTACCTTACCTTACCTTACCTTACCTTACCTTACCTTACCTTACCTTACCTTACCTTACCTTACCTTACCTTACCTTACCTTACCTTACCTTACCTTACCTTACCTTACCTTACCTTACCTTACCTTACCTTACCTTACCTTACCTTACCTTACCTTACCTTACCTTACCTTCATTAACTCTGCTCATTGAATATTAGAATTTAAATTAGAACGAACTAAGAAACTGAACCTTTTAAAGCTGAACCGTTTAACCCACATTTTCATTAATAAATTTGTTAGTAGAAATTATTTTGCTGTATAATTTATTTTCGATACATGTCTATATGTATATAATAAAGTAACGTCGCAGGTTACAAACTTCAATTAATTATCTCATCAATTTATCATTTACAACAACATCCTGATGTTACCTTTTTTGGTAGTTGTTGTTACAAAATCTAATTTATTGCAATCTACGGTCGTGATGGTCTTAATGCTTCGAAGTTCACGTCGTCCTATGGCTACGTTTACTTAATCCTTTTTTCCTCTTTTATTTTCTGCCGTATGTAAAGTTCTTGGTCAGGTTCGGTGTTTTTTTTTTAATATTCAAAATTTTCTTTAGATTTTTTTTTTCGATATCACACTTATTGACGTCACAGATGTTGACGTCAATAGTCTGAATGGTTAAAGGGCCTTTTTAGGTTGAATATCCAGTGACTTCAAGTTAATCAAATATTCATCATCTGAGGCAACAAACGCTATTATGATCTATTTTATTCATAAACCTGAAAGTTTTTATAAGATATTCAACTCAACCGCAGTTTAATGAGTCATCGTGTGAAAATATTACCTTTACAAAAGGTAAATGTATTTCAAATTATTTGCACTAAGAAAAAAGTGATTATATTTAAATTATTTCTAAAAAAAAGCATGTTTATTTAAAATTGTCGTGGTAGAAATTGCAGCACCAGCTTGAAATTGTCTTAGCAATTATGTAAAAATTACAGTAAAAACTAAGTAAAACTTTAAACGGAAAAACCCTAACATTTAATCGATAACGCAGGCGTTCCTACCTTTTTAGCAGATGAATTTCTTTTGTTGTATCTTCTGACCTTTTTGTATTATTTTTTTTCTTTTCTTTTCTTTAGACTAAACCAAATTATTGTGCTTTTGTGTGTTGTGTATACCTTCACAATATTATTTAGTTCGTACTTAAAAACTTTTTGTTACATGACATCCTTTATTAAAAATAACTAAGAAACCCAAAAAAAATAAATTGTTCAAATATCTGCAAAATACACTTCATATACCTCAAAGGTAATGTAAAAGATTATGCTCACCATTTCTAAGAAATTTGAAAAGCACAGCCTGTTAACAACAGTTAATGTTTTTCTTTCAATAAAGTTATGTGGACAAGGCAACCCTTTTATCACCTCAATGTTTAAACAGTCATTTAAGTTCTTTTTATGGCTTCATAATAATATTTCTTGGCAAAACCTTTTCTTTTGAAAATCAAACTCAACAAAACGGTATAGAAATGCTTTTTGATAACAACAAAATACATATATATATATGTATTTATATACGTGAAATGGCTTATATACAAATATTCTTGAAATCAAAATCGTTTTACATAATTTACTAAGCAACAATTGGCAATAAAAAATTTTAAATGGGCACATGAAAAATAAAAATTAGAAGTGATAAAGCGTGTTTTGCACATATGTATGTAGTTTTTATAAAGCAGTATTTAAATTATAGCGCCTTGTCTTATCAGCGCAAATTACGCCCACTTTTTATTTCAATAATTAATAATTAAAGAATTGTTATGACTTTATCGCTTTTATCGCTTTTGTTTTTAATGAAATTTTGTCTTTTAATAAAAATATTTCAAGAATAAATTTCGTTTCCCTTCTTTTTAGCTTATCAATTTAATTCTACAGCAAAGTTTGCAAAAATCATGACAAATTTCACGTCATAGGTGTCGAAAAGGTGGTTCTGCTTGATTAATATTCTGTCGGAAGACTTATTAAATAAAATTTGGGTAGTAAATTTTTGCAAATTTAAGCTTATCTGCAATATTAAGAAAATTTTCTATGTTTCAATAGAATTCAAGACCTCAAATTTTTTAATTTTAACTGAACTATTCTGAATTTTAAAATAAAATATCTAAATATCAATTGTTCTGCTCTAAATTTTAATTAATCTCTTTGTATATAAATTATCCTTTTTGAATTTCAAATGGAGTTTCTGAGAGGATTCAATCGATCTTTTTGAACTTACAGTTGCAAATGGAGTAGTTTGAAATGATATTCAAGCAGTATTTTTTGGCGTTTTTCATTAATTTATGATCCAGATAAAGTCATTGAAAAGTTTTTTAAAATAAAATTGAATAAATATTTTATTGGAGTTGGACGCGTTTTGCTGAAAAGTGTAGTGAAATCGTTAGTAATCTTTGAAAAGTTCATTTCAAATTTGGAAAATTTTATTTTATATCATTGACTGGTTGGTGACCATGGTTAGGTCACGTTAAGGTGGCGGCAGGTCTCAAGACCAGCCCACTTAGACCATTGTTGGTTCGTTGCGATACCACAGAATGGAAGAAGGGAGTAATCAAGTGAAACTTTTATGTAGGATGTTCTTAATGTGGCAGAAGCTGTAGAAACATGTGATATTAAATCTGAAGCACGTGTTATGAATTGGCCTCAGTCAAATCAAGACACTAAACATTTCTCTCCACAAACTTTTCCTACCACCACCAACTACATCTATTCGTCGTAAATTGACGTGTTTTAAAGTTTCTTTGATTAGAAATAAGGAAAGAAAGGGTTATAGCCCGGCCCGGCCAGGATTCGTACTCGGGACCACTGTGCGACAGTCAAGCGCGCTACCACTATACTATCGAAGCCGCCGGTTGGTGACCATACGAAGCATATTTTTTTGAGACTTGTAACCCCAATAACCTCTATTTATACCTTACTTATTTCGTAAAACTTTCATAAAAACAGTTCAAGTTAAATAAAATTGGTCACAGTTGGGCCATCATGTCAGAATTCTGAAATATTTTAAGTTATATATACGATAATTACTTTGTATGTCACTTTTAAGGATATGTATAGGACGCACACAGTTTTAAAGAACACTTTTTTCCAACTGTATCATCATTTATTAGTAGTTACATAGTTAGTTTGTAGAAGGCCCATGTGCACCGCGACCCATAGCATCTATTGTGCATGCTCTTGATAAGCTCTCCAGATTTAGTCTTTTAATAAATTTTAGCACTGTTTCTGGCTTGGTGTTCCAAATTGTTGATGAAGGCACTACTGACCTCCGAAGTGGAGACGTCTTAGTCTGTAGATTGCCTTACATTCGCATAGAATGTATTCTGTAGTTTGTTCCTCCTCCTTGCAAAGTCTCCAGACATCGGATACGGATAGACCCATCTTTTAAGATGGAATCTGGGTGAACAGTGACCTGTGAAATAGCTAGTTAAAATTATAAGATCTGCTTTGGTAAGCTTGAGTAAATTTTTCGATTTAGCTTTCCTTAGTTAAAAATTCCTAAGCTTGCCTCTGTTGACTAGTATCGTTCCAGTAGCACTGAAATTGTTTTTCCCCATATTCTAATTTAGCCAGGCTACAGAATGTTTCTGGTCCAGTAAGAGTTCGAGATGCTCCTCTTTTGTCCAGACAATCTGTCCTTTCGTTGCCTTCGAATCCTTCGTGACCTGGAACCCACCATAATTATATTTCATTGTTTTGTCCCAACGTATTTAATAATTCGACACAATACGAAACTAGTCTTGATTCAAGCTCGAAGGCTTGTAGGGCCTTTAAGGCCGCTTGATTATCTGAAAGTATGTAGTTATGTGCTCCCTTGGATTTCCTACGGAGACATTCCCTGACACATACTTCAATGGCAAATACCTCCTCCTGGAATATGGTCGGCGTGTATTTCATTGGAAGAGCTTTTTGGAAATTGGGACCGTATATCTACGCTCCATCTACGCTCCCGTTGCTCCATTTTCAAGTTTTGACCCATCAGTTTACCATATCTGTGAGCCGGGATCAACAATAGAACTATCACTCCTCCACAGTAGCCTTTTGGGTACAACGACTCTGTAACGTTTCGAGAAGTATACCTTCGGCAGCATCCTGTCTGGGATTTTTAGAAAGGGGTCATTTTCGAAGGTTTTAAGTATGTTCATGTGAACCGTAAAATCCCCTGGCTTATAATCACCCATTTTCTTCATTCTTAGTGCGTCCTTTCGATATTGATCTTTAAAGGGTATAGCCCAATTATTTCACACAGCTTCAGATGGGCACGTTCTCATTGCCCCAGTTATATAATGCACGCCATTCTTTCCAACTTTAGTTGGACCTTGGGTCACCATGCAAGTGCCGCATATAGCTCTAACAATGGTTGCAATAAAGTTACTCACAACGAAAGTCGGGCAGGCATTTCTAAGCACTTTCGCATGGGTTTCAGAAATGAAAAGATGTGAAGAAAATTGCAATATATATTTTTTCAAAACGTTATTTTGTGGTGAACAAATGAAAACAAAAACTATTTGAATTAAGATTATGAGCTTTAGATCAAGTGAGTTTTCAAGAAGGCAACAACAACAACAACAACAACTCTGTATAGAGTCAATCACTTAGCTGACTAGACAGTCTGTTTCGGAAATCGCTACATATTCCTCATCAGTAGTCTTTGAGTGATTAAGCTGTGATCAACTCACTGTTTAAACTAGCATATGAATGTACAGATCCTCTAATTCATTCTCATGAATTGTATGGCTGCTAATCATATGACACTTCAAAGCAGGAGGCCATTTGAGATCACCGCCATTAACTCTATCAAGGGTTGCCATCTGTTCTAGTTGCTTCTTCATTTATTTCAATATTCATTGGTGTTCGATTGTTTGTCGAAATGCACCATAGAAATGAAACGAGTTTTTGCTTCGCCAGAAGCTAGTGTTCTAACTGAAAGGTGGCTATTTTCACAACCAAATGTTCAATTACACATGACTTTGACCGAAAAATCGATCAATTATTAGATTATTTAATTAATTTGACATTAATTAAACTTATTTGGCCGTGCTCTGCCATAGTTAAGTTAATTAGTTTTTATGATCTATTGAATAATTACATGAATTAAGATTATGAGCTTTAGATCAAGTGAGTTTTCAAGAAGGCAACAACAACAACAACAACAACTCTGTATATAGTCAATCACTTAGCTGACTAGACAGTCTGTTTCGGAAATCGCTACATATTCCTCATCAGTAGTCTTTGAGTGATTAAGCTGTGATCAACTCACTGTTTAAACTAGCATATGAATGTGTAGATCCTCTAATTCATTCTCATAAAAAACATAATTTAAAAATTAGAACATAACTGTGAAATATATATAAATCGAAGCAAACCTATAAAAACGAGCTGACATTGAAAGTCGGGCAAGTGAAGAAAATAAGAAAATCGTGGTTCTTAAACCTTTTTTCCTACTTTTCCTACTGTTGCAATAACTTCAGTCAAACGCAAAACTTAAAAAATAAACATTTCTCGAAAAGTGAATCAATCAACACTGGCATAAAAGCAGCTCGTGATAGATCATTATTTGAAAGAGAAATCCGAGCAACAAATTTCACAAATCGTCTTAAAAAGTAAATCAATAGTGCACGATATAATCAAGCGTTATATACAAGAAAAGAGAACATGCAATAAAAAACGTACAGTAGCTAAAAATAAACTTAGGTCCAAAGATGAAAGGTATGTTTTAAGAGAAATAATAAAAGACCCATTTTTATCTGCACTAAAACTATAGATAATGTTAAAACTCAATTTGAAAAAGAGTGTACACTCAGAAACAATTTGAAGAGTTTTGAAAAAAAATTGTTTAAATTCAGTAGTAGCACGAAAAAAGCACTGTACAGGGTTGCCCATATTCGACGGACCCATGTTTTTATTAAAAAATCAAAGAAAAAAATAAAAATTTGGCGGTTGGCAATCTTAATCATTTAATTTGTTCCAAGTAAATTTGTTTACATCAATTTTTGAATATGATATCTCTCAAATGGCCGCCTCTGGCGTTGATGGCGTATTGTGCCCTTTTTGCAGCATTTTCCATCGTTTTCGCCAACATTTCGGCCGGAATAGCGGCTATTTCTTCACGAATGTTGTCCTTGAGCTCTTCTACGGTCCTTGGCTTGTTAACGTAAACCTTTGACTTCAAATATCCCCACAAGAAGAAGTCAGGCGGCGTCAAATCGGGCGAACGCGGTGGCCAGTCCAAATCACCACTTTTCGACATCAAACGGCCCGGAAACAAATTCTTCAGAAAATCGATTGTTATGCGACTTGTGTGCGGTGGAGCGCCGTCTTGTTGAAACCAGAATTGCCTCATACGCTTTCGACGAATAATTGGCATCACAAAATTGGTCATCATGTCGCGATAACGCTCCTGGTTGATGGTAACAGCATGGCCATTTTCATTTTGGAAGAAAAACGGCCCAATGACCGTTTTCGCACTAACGCCGCACCAAACTGTGACTTTTTCGTCATGAAGAGGCACTTCTTGAATCTCCTAAGGATTTTCAGTGGCGTAAATACGGCAATTTTGCTTATTTACGGTCCCATTCAATGTGAAATGGGCTTCATCGGACATGATAATTTTGTTCCAAAATTCCTCGTCATCTTCGGCCATTTCGAAGACTCTTTGGGCCCATTCCAATCGACGAGGCTTGTCCGCAGGCAACAATCTTTGCGTCAATTGAATTTTGTATGGGAACAAATGCAAATCAACGCGAATAATCCGTTGTAAAGTGGACCGAGCCATGCCCAACTGCTGAGAACGGCGTTTTTGGGATGTTCTTGGGGACCTCTCAACACTGGCTCGTACGGCAGCGATATTCTCGGCCGATCGCCTTGGTCGACTTTTATTTGGCCTCTTCGGATTAGAAAGAGCCTCACCAGTTGAAAATTTTTCGTATAAATGCTTAATGGTGTTCTTAGAAGGCGCACTTCATTTTTTAATCTTTTAAAAGCACGTTGAGTTTTCACAATTGACTTCTTCTGTTGAATGTAAATTTCAACTATTTCAGAGCGCTCGCGTGGCGTGTATTGTTCCATTGTAAAAATCTGCTTGGACTGACGCTTCAAACGCGGTATGTCATTAAGCGATCTGACATCTCTGTCAAAAGTTATGGCGTTGCCAGATGGGTCCGTCGAATATGGGCAACCCTGTATTAGCAAGAAAAATATAAAAGAACGACCCAATTTCGTGCATGAGGAAATGACCAAAGACTTTTCATTTTGGAGCAAAGTTAATAAAACAGAATACACTAGGATCTTACGCACTTTTAAACAATAAACATTTATTACAGGTTTTTTTAACCGATAAGAGTTTATTTAGTTTATATGGTTCAGATGGAAAGCGCAAACCGAATGAAGAATTTTGCAATACAAATTTTAAACATACGGTTAAGCATGGTAGAGCATCAGTCATGGCTTGGGGCCTCGTCTGATGTTGCAAGTATTAATTTTATTGAAGGTATTATAGACTAAAATATGTTCCTTGACATTCTCATGGCGCACGTAAAAGAAAGTGCAGGTAAATAAGGAATTGCAGGCAATTTTGAGTTTTACCAAGGCAATGACCCGAAACATACGACGCTTTTAGTGAAGAATTGTGTACTTGATATTTGTCCAAATGTCATAAAAACAACCTTACAAAGCCCAGATAAAAATGTTATAGAACATCTATGGAATGAACTTGAACCCAGAGTGCAGTATCAGAGATGGGCAACTAAAGATCTATTAAAAAGTGTCCTAAGTGAAGAGTGGAATCAGATTGGAGCTGATGTTTATAAAAAGTTAGTTGCACCCATGCCAAAAATGCTGCAGGCAGTCATAATAGAAATAAGATTTGCAACAATATATTTAACTCTTAGTTTTAGCATTGAATTCCCTATCTGCCCGACTTTCAATGTGAGCTCGTTTTTAAGGCTTTGATTTGATTTAATTTTGTTTTATCGTTATGTTCTAGTTCTTCAACTATGTTTCTGTTTAATTTTGCTCACCAATAAATAGCGTTTTGAAAAAATATTTACTCCAAGTTTCTTCTTACATTTTCATTTCTAAAACCAATGTGAAAGTGCTAAGAAATGCCTGCCCGACTTTCGTTGTGAGCCACTGTATATCATTTTCGGTTTGAGGCCCCATATTTTGCCATAGAGGCGTTGACTTGCAAAAAGGGCAATTGCCTGTCTGTCAATTGCCTGTAATTGAATCTTACAGCCCTATTCTGGCAAAGTGACAATTGTTATCCAGTATTTTGAAAATTTCTATGTGCTTGTTGTAATTTTTTGATTTCAAATCAAAATTTTAAGCTCAAAAATAATAAATTTTGATGAAAATTGTCACCTGCTCTTCAGATAGTCACGATTTCATTAAAAAATTTTGTTTTTTGAGCTTCAAATTTTGTTTTGGAATCAAAAACTTACAAAAAAACACATAGAAATTTTCAAAATACTGAGTAACATTTGTCACTTTGCTAGAATAGGGCTCTAAAAGGGTGTTCCAATGAAGTTGCTTGCCAAGAATCACTCCTAAGTACTTAACCTCATTTGAAAAATCGGCGCCTTTTCCATCCAGGGTAGGCCTTATCAGATTTAGACTCCTTTTTCTAGAGAAAGGTACCAGAATTGTTTTGTCAGGAATTATGCTTAACCCTTTTTCCTTCAACCAATTACCCGCATTACCTCTGGTGTCAAAAACCTGATTGTTGAGACTTGCGAAAAGTTCGTCCACGACTAAGGTTCACAAAAGAGGTGAAAGTAACCCTCCTTGTGGGCATCTTCTAGTTGCAGTGATTGTGTTACGAACTCTACGTTATAATTCTGCTGTAGGGCCCTTGAATATTAATGAAGGCACATATCGCTGTTTGTTTTGCCTCAAAAGCCTTTTAGATTCTGCTGATTAGGCTGTGTATTGCGGTGACGCACGACCTTAACCTATGTCCATTCGCGAGGAATATGGCGTAATGAAAGACTGTATTTAATAATCCGAGTGAGTGGAGTGACAATGCCTTGCTGTAATTGGCACGGGTAGATTTCGTCAGGAGATTTATATGGGCTAAATTTGGATATGGCCCAACGTACACTATCGGACGTAAAAAGATTGCCTGGAAGTTTTTTTTTATCATCTTTCACTGAGTCGTATGCTGCCCCAGTATCAGATGGGGTGTCCTCTTGAAATACACATCCCGGAAAATGGGTCTGTGGTAAAAGACAATTTGTTTCGTCCGTGTTTCTAGTGTGGCTTCTTCCATCATGTCTATAGGGTATAGTCTATGTGGCTGCTGATAGACTTTACCCTCCAGTGGCAGTAAACCCTCCACGTGGCTCTCGTTGATCTTCTCAGCTCAGTTTTGTATTTGATTAAAGCATGCTTATATTAGGTCCACTGTCCCGTTTGCTTAGCTTTATTGTTAAGATTTCTAACGTTTTTCCTAATCTTTCAAAGCTCCTTATTCCACGAAGGCACTTCCCTACGGGACTTGATAGTCATCAGCTTTCGTAGAATGCTAGCGTTAGGTTGATTTTTAGTTGTTTTACCTTAAATTCAAGCTCTTCCCAGTGACAACGTGTTGGGTTGAGTGATTTAGATCAAGGTCTATTCTATGCCTAAATATTTCTCATTTTTGTATTTTTCGGGTTTCTGAAAGAATGGCAGGCCTGGCAAATATTAGTATATGTTTCATTAAAATTATGCTGCTGAATAATCATTTTGAATGTATCCTTCCAAAATTATGACTATTTTAATGACACAAAAGTCCTCGCTGTATACCAAAAAATAAAAAATTTACGAAAGAATAATTTTTTCGAAGCTTAGTTGCTTAAAAGTATTGCAATAATTTCCTGTATATTCAATTCATCAAACCGATCTTGATTAACAATTGATTTTGAATAATTTCCTAAAATCACTGATAACGAATTTTTCCTTAAAAATCTAAAGAAAAAATGGGTCGCCAGGGCTTAAAGAAATGTTTCACTGTTGATATTTTTTTTAATCTTTGGGCAGTTTTCAAATGAGTTCACTGATTTTAACTGCTTCGGTTAAAAAAGTGAGCAAACTTCTTTCAAATAATCTAATATATTTTTATTGTTTTAAAATCAATTTCAATCTCATTTTTTTTTAAATTAAAAAAAAAACACAAAAACTTGCAACCACAACCTCATGCAGCACAAAACCACTGCATTCATGCATGCCGAGATATGTACATTAAAAATTCATTAAAACTCGAAATTAGAAAATCAGATACTGCAAGATGAAAATTAAATTAGAAAATTTCTAAAAACAACAACAAAAAACTCGACAATTAAAATCTCTGCATAAATTTACATAACAAAACAAACATAATTTCGTCCTTCCTACGGCATATCCCTGTATATAAATAAAAGTTGGTTTGTCTGTATGTCGCTTGTTAGATTTGTCGGGCGACAGAGACTGATGAAAAGATAACAAATTAAATACAATCAATGTCACAGACACACAATCCGAATACACTGCAGTAGAAGAGAAGGTGGCAAGCTGCATTGAATGGCAAATTAATAAAATTCTACTGTCATTATATTTTAAGGTACACTCCAGTTTTGCTTGAGTTGGCCACCCCTGTCTTCAGGGGTAGCCGTCAGAGCAAAATCAAAATAACCATAATTGTAATCCGAGACTTAACCGCGATGAGATCTGCATAATTTTAGGCGACAAATTATTTTATCAACGCCGTTTCTATTTTTTTTTTTATTTCTAAGTTAAAATGTTTTTATTTTAATATGCAAAGATCGTAGTGCAGTCAGTCAACAAGGATTTTAATAGTTTTTCTATTTATCTATTTGTTATATGATTCTACTGTTTCTTTATTGCTTAAACGACGTCGATATCATTGTAATCTTTTTGTTTGTTTTCTTTAAACGTTTCTATTGAATCCTTTTTATATAATTTTAACTCCCTTAATTTATTGATTTTAGCTTGAACATAGTTCGAAAACTTAAAGCTTCTTTGCCGTACGAACAAAGCCATAGATAAACAAAAGCTAAGCCTTGCTTCACATGCAGTGCATCTTTCTATCTGCCTGCTATCTGTCTGTCTGTCTGGCATATCCTTTGGCAACTTCATGAAATCTCAACTTTATACTACTTTATTATTCATGTCCTCAGCACACAGAGCTGCAGCAACAGCAACGTATTCATAACAATAAAAACGGCAACGTCATCTTAAGCTGCTCCAGCTGTTCTTCTTCTATACAAACGCTGCGCTCCTCCGACATCTAGTTGGTGAAGGCTGCCAGAGCTGCCAACAACTTTTTACTATTTCTACGCTGCAGTAGCTTGACTATGTCTTCAGCGCCAACTTGGAGCTGCCTACTAGTTGTTATGTTGTTGTAATTGTTATTACTGTTATTGTTGTTTTTCTGTCTTAACAAAATGTTTGCCTAACATTTTAAAGTCTTCCTTTTGAATTTCTCGCCATTTGTTTCCTCTGGCCTTCATACTCCCTTCTGCTCCATCGTCTTCTTGCATACTTTTTTTTCTGTTGCCTCTATATTATTTTTCTTTTCTGCTGTCTTCATTCATCCCTATATTTATTTCAATTTTCTCTCTGCAGCAATTGCCAAAGCGGCATTGGTGATGATGGGTTAAAAAAGAGAACCCCTAAAGTGTCAACACTTACGGCAGTGTTGCATTTTCTACTTGCCACAATGTTGCTGATGAACTTTATGAATAGGGCTTCTGCTGTAGCGCCTCCACTGACGACAAAGCAGACTCCAACTCCTTCTGTCATTTCTAAAGAAGCCTTAGTTGACACTTCCTACGCTCCGCAACAGTACTGGTTGACAATTTCTTTTGAATTTGTGGCGTAGAATTCTTTATAATTTAATTTTGTACAAGAAAAAATATGTTTATGGATTTTTCTTTTCTTTTGCCTGCCTCTTTTCTTGATGCATGCTTAACTCGGCTGTAAGGTTTCAACGCTAAAGAAAAGGCTTTAACCACGCTAGATATGATTTTATCCTTCAACGAACTGAATTATTTTTTGTTCTTCGTAAATTCCTTGTAGAAACTTATTGATGTATTTGATAAAAATCACAAATCTTTTTCAAGTTCTGAAGCAAATTTAAACTAAAGTTAATCTTACTACTGATATATGTGTAAATTTACTGTGATATATATACATGTATGTACAAAAGCTTACAACTTTAAATTAATTCTATTTCACTTCAAATTCAGCATTTGATTATAAGATAAATAAAAGATAAACATAAAACATTTTTCAAAAATCGATCAATGTTAAAATTTTGAATTTTGTACATCTGGCAATCAAAAAAATATAAATCAGATAAGAGCTTTAATTCTCAATCAGAGAGGCATAAGCTCCCGTCCCCTGATGTTGGGGCGTAAGCCACTTCTTGGGCGTTCACAAAACAATTACAAAAGCTCTATGAAATTAAAAAATTATTCCAGACACAGTCGTATTTGAAATAATAAGAACAACCAAACTAAAAATTAAAATTGTAAGAATGATAAGAGTACCAACTAAAAGTACTAAAAAGGATACTCATACTTTTCATCTAACACTATCGGTGGGTGCGTCAAGTTTAAAAACACTTGCTCGAAAAAATGCAAACAAAATTAAAATCATAAAATGTTAACTTGTCATTCAGTGAGTTGGTTTTGTCTTTCAAAAAGTGTTGCCATCTAAAAAGTGAAGTTAAAGTGAGCGAGAAATTATAAAATCATTTGAAAATGCGAAAGAGAAAACATTGCTATCTTTGCCAAAGAAATTTAATAAAGGTAGTTTTCTCTTCTGAAGGTTGAACGTTTACCCTGTATAAGGGAAAATCATTATGCTTCTGATACATAGCATGATCACAAAAACAAAATATTGGTCGCCACAATCCGAAAGCCGGGGTAGGTGCAAGAAGTTTTTTAAAGCTGTTTTCCCATAACTTCAAGGCATATCAGAATTGAGTTAAATTTTCCTTGAGTAGGTGCAAAAAGTTTTTAAACTTGGTTTCCATAACGTCTAGTCATATCAGAATTGAGTTAAACCTTCCAATAGCGACTTTCAGCAGTCAGTAAACGGCACCAGCACCATATTCTTAAAAATAAAATAAAAATTAGGTGGCAGCCCTATCCATCATATTGAATTTTAAAATTCTGACTTCAGATTCGAAATCAACGACCTTAAGGGGTCGTTAAATGATATTCAAAACTCTTAAAAATACATATAAGGTGGCAACCCTATTATACAAAAATTACATAATCTTGAAATTCTGACAACGGATTCGGATTCAGCGACTCATTTTTAGCTTGTGTTCGCGCCGGCACCGAATTCGTAAAAATAAAAAGAATGAGGTGGCAATCCTATACACCATTCTGAATTTTTTAAATGCTGACTTCAGACTTGAAATCAGATAGCCCTAACACTGTTAAATGATATTTAAAACTCTTAAAATGCAATTTACTAGGTGGCAATGCTGTGTTAAAAATTTAAGTGGCAGCCCTAACCTCCATCTCAAACTTTAAAACTGTGACATTAGATTCGAAATCAAATCCGTTGTCAGAATTTCAAAACTACAAGAATTCGTAAAAATAAAAAAAATCTAGATGGCAACTCTATCCGCCATCTTGAATTTTAAATTTTAACATCACTTCCGAAGTCTGCTACCCCTTCAAACTGCCAACCACGGAGTCCACAGAACCCTTAAAAGTCCTAATACGCTTAAGCTTTACCTACACAAGCTCATTCAAGTTTTTCGATACTTCCCAATCAGCCATTAGGAAATAGTGATTGGATTAAGCTTACATGTAATGCAAAAACCAAGCCTTTTATAAGCACCCTTGTAAAACACTTGCGTAGGTAATAAATTTCCAAGTTGCTTTGTAGAATTATTGCGTAAAAAATAAAAAGTAAGTGTTGTACAATAATACTTGGAAAAACTTGCTTTAAGTAAGTGTTTTCCAATCATACTTGGAAAATGTTAGCCAAGGTAATAATTTTGCAACTGTTCAAATTTGCGATTGCTGTTAACTGTTGGCCTGTGTAGTCTAGTGAAGAGTTCGCTAGACTATCAACCCAGACGTCCCCGGTTCGAGTCCGGGTTCGGTCGTGGTTCTTTACACTTTCTTTGCTCTTTACTACATTTAATAATTATGGAAACTAAACATAGAAATCCACGACTTTATTGTGGAAAATATTGAATTTGAAGGATAAGAACTACAACTGAGGGCTTAAAATGCAACAAGGCAAATTTTCTTGAAGGCAAGTCGAGTTTGACAGTGGGAAATGAGGACGGGTACAGCACTCGTACCGGTGAATTGTCTTTTTTTATTCGTATTTGTCAATTTAAGATGGCTGCGCATTGTTTGGTAAATATATTTATACATAAAAGTTAGATATTGAAATACTAATTACCAATTGTTAAGACACACTTGAAAAGATTTATTCAAATACTAATTTCCAATTGTAAAGAAACACTTGGAAAAAGCTTATTCAAATACTAATTTCCAATTGCAAAGAAACACTTGGATTAAGCTTATTCAAATACTAATTTCCAATTGTAAAGAAACACTTGGATTAAGCTTATTCAATTACTAATTTCCAATTGTAAAGAAACACTGGAAAAAGTTTATTCAAATACTAATTTCCAATTGTACAGAAACACTTGGATTAAGCTTATAGTAAGGAATATTTTTCCAAGGGATCGTTTTCGTTTATTCTACAATAACTTGTAAGCATTTCCCGATAGTAATCGTAAGCTTTTTCCAAGCTTAATTTTTACGATTTTAAGCTTGTTTAAAGCTTATTCCAAGCTTGTTTGGCTGATTGGGTTGCTTTAATTTGGATACTTCAAGCTTTTCAAGCTTTTTAAACTTTTCAAGCTTTTGAAGGAAGGCTTCAAGTTTTCCTTTACTTGGGACTTTGTACCGTTCGCTTGTAAGCTAGCAATTTTGCAAGTCGCAAGCTGTCGTGGGCTTATTTATATTCAAGCGAACTTGAACTTGTATTTTAAGCAAGTACTTGAAATAGACTTCAAGTAGGCTTGAGCAATTCTTTGATGGGTACACCACTATACACCAGAATTTAAGGAATCAGCAAAAGAGTGGGTAGGTTCCAGTCGAAGTGCACTGCACCAAAGCGAACGAAGACTCAACAAACGGTCGGAAAATTGTCTGCGTCTGTTTTTTGGGTTTCAAGAGGCATCTTGTTCATCAACTATTTGAGAAAAGGAAAAACAATAAACAACGACTATTACTGCAAATTGTTGGACCGATTAAAGAACGAAATCTCAAAGAAATGGCCTCATTAATCGAAGAAAAAAATCATCCTTTTGCAAGACAATGCTTTAGCTCATAAATCAATTGAAACCACTCAATTTTCAACTGATGAACTGCTTCCTCATCCTCCATATTCTCCAGATTTTGCCCGCAGCAACTATTATCTTTTCCCAAACATAAAAAGGTGGCTCCAGGTAAGGAGATTTGCGACAAATTAGCGGGTTGAATTGGATACTGAAGCGTATTTCGGAGAACTTTAACAAGGTATCTTAAACAAGGTATCTTAAACAAGGTATCTTAAACAAGGATAAATGTCATGGAAATGTTAGAAAATCGTTGGAATAATTGTATCGAGCTGCAAGGGCACTATGTGGAATAATATACAATATTTTGGCAAAATCTTTGTAAGCCCGGAAGCATCTTGAACGCCCTAGTATAATAAAAACTGGAAAAACATATGAAAATGGCTGCATGTTTTTTTAAATCTAATAAGGATTCACTTTTAAGATTTTTTCCAAATAACAACAGTTCTTTGAAAAATTTTAAACCAACTTTACTTCTTAAAGTTTATTCAGTTGTGTGCCAGTTTCTGGGGCTAATACTGTTTTAAAAAATTTCAAAAATTTAATTGTTCATTTCAGATGTTTAAGGTTTTAATTGGCACATTTTTTTTATCTGAACAGACATTGCAAATTTTCTTCGAAGTTTTCTCAAAGAACTTGACTTGCTCTCTTATTATCAATTTTTGTTTTATTTTTTTTTTTTTGCTTTCTCGCTCTCTTAACATCTACCACTACATAGTTTGCTGGACAAAAAAGTGTGAAAAGTCTGCCTCCTGTTGGCCACTTTGGCGCATCGTTAATGTCGCGTTTTTGTATGCTTTTTCCTGTTAATTTGTAGACATGCGGCTTTTGCTGCAGTTATAGGCAAAAAATGTTTCAACAAAAAACTCAGCAGCAAAAAGTTTAATAAAAAATTACTCAGACTTGCTTGCATTTTTCCCTAACAATCGCAAAACTGTGCTCACGCCCTGTCCACCCTTTTTTTCCGACCCACTTATAATAGGCGCAAATTTTTTACTTTAGTGCTCTGTGTTTGACTATCAATGCAGCAAGCTATACGGCAGGCAGCTAGCTAGTGTAACTTGCTACCAAAGGACTAAAGCGAATACGCCAGAGCAAACAGAGAATGTTGCAGGACAGACAGAATGGCCAGACAGACACCAAAGAGCTAGTCTAGCAACCAGCCTGTCAGGAAGATGGTATTGAAAACGGAAACAGCACAAAATGCAAAAATTTTCCTGCACTCCTGCTGTCTGTCGGTGTTTGTGTGTGAGTATTACGGGTATGTGAGTGTTACGGGTGTGTGAGTGCACGGGTGTGTCTCATTCCTCCGACAGTGTTGCCAGCTGTTTGCTTTTATATGCGTTTGTTTTTCTACATTTATAACTCTGTCTATTCTCATTCTGCATGTAGATATCTCTATGCAAGTATTTGTTTGCGGGTGCGGGTGTGTGTGAGTGTGTGAGTGTGTGTGTGTGTGTGTGTGTGTGTAAATTAGCAAATGAATGGTTGAATGCATGAGGCAACAACGGGTTAACGCACTTTTACCGTTGAATGCAACAACGACACGGAAAGTACTTCTAGTGACATGTTAGAAAGTGATTGCGGTGGAATGTAGAAGCAGCCGATGGCAGGTCAGGATGCAGCTCATGTATCAGTGGTTAGAAATATTTAACTTGGTGAGTTGGTTGAGCTGGTTGTAAAAAAGACTTTGTATATACCCATAACCCAGATGGAGTTATTTTTGTAAAATAAAGTGTTCATTACATGTTTGTGAAATATTGAGTTATTGAAACATTTTTAACTAATTGGCAAAATAATTTTTTATCAATCATAACAAAATATTGATCTATTCTAATTGAGTTTTGCAATTTCAAATAATTGGATTGCAAAAATATTGTAACCTTAAATTTAAAAAAGAGCTGAAAACAAACCCTGTGTCAAAAACCGTAATCCATTAATTACGCGTTTTTGCAATTTACACACATACCTCCAATTATTATAGAACCACTAATAAAATTATGAATACCTACTACCCATCAAACCAACCACAAAATTCTAAAAAAATATGTAAATTTTTAATTTTTTTTTTTTTATCTTTGCTTCGCTTTTACTATTTAACGCAATCCCTTCCGGTACTTGAGGAATAGTAATTTTGAAAAAACCATAAAAAAGTGTAAGGATCGTATATTTAAAAAATTGTCACCCTAAAGAGCAAATTTGACAACCAAAAAAATACAAAAACAAGTATAAAAAAATAATAAAAAAACTACCCGCTATACGCTAATAAATGCGCAATTTAGATGCAGTGTGATCGCGTTTCAAGGATAGCATTTTTTGTTTAGCACCTCATAAAAAGTGTGACTACCAGCGAAGAGCGCATAAAAAACACCCCTTTCCAGGCGCTAAGAAAGATAAGCACTTGAAAAACTAATAAATAAATTAAGGGACTATAAAGAAAAACCAAACGCAGAAAAAAAATTAATCAAGATCTTTAAAAAAGTGTTTTAAGAGAAATTTACATAATAACTATTATGTCAAAATTTGACATTTGATTTTGAAAACCAAGCATTTTGAGTAGTTTTTCCGAAGACCCCAAACAAGAATTTACAAAACAAGACTACGATGAGAACGAAAGTTAAAGATACCATAAAAAAGCTATAAAAAAAGAAATATGACAAACAGATAGTTAGACAAAAGCTATAAGTCAATGCTAGCTTAAAAGGTAACCAAGACCAGTAAAAGAAAATATTTTGGATGGATAATAGAAAAGAATTATAAGAAAAATATGCAAAAGAAGTGGTGAAAAAGAACACAAGGCAGATGATGAATGCATTAAGTTAACATAAAAATGTAAACGCGGGTATTTTAAATAACCGATTCAACGGTAGCTGATGAAGTTATAAAAAGGTTTTTATTGGATTTTAAAGCATCTTAAGACCTTAAGTGGGTTAAATTTGGTTTAACAATTTAATGGGTAGCTGAAAATGCGTTGGTTTTATACATGATGAAGAAACTTGTTAACGAAATTGTTAAGAAGATTATTTATTCATCTCTTTGAGCTTGAAGTTGTTGTTGCTTTTTAATTATATGGGTTTTCGTCAGCTCAGCAGCACTTTAAAAATGTAAGATTTATTGATAAATCTGTTGTTATCACAAAAATGTTATCAAAGGGAAAGGAAAATGTACACGGAGAAAACTGTTTGCTAAATTTGTATTGTGGTTGAGCAAAACTTGCGCTTGATTCTCAGCCACTTTCAAATTATGCTATTTATTAGCAAAAACTAATCAAAATGTGCTATTCCATAAATTATTTTGAGTTATTATAAATTGGAATAGCAAATTCTGATTAGTCTTTGCTGAAATCAAGCATATTTTTTAAGTGAAATAATTATTAACATTAAATTAAATTGAAAAATTGCCACCATCTGGAGATTTGAACCTCGGCCGCGTGAGTGTAAGTGCATGGGCTTATCTTTTCGACCATCGCAGTTGTTAACCAATCGTCGCCAAGTTTTCTTCAATAAGATTAAACGTGTGCTAGTGTGTTTAGAAGAAATTTTTTTAATTTAGTAAAAGTTTGCTATTTGAGCTTATAAAAACTTAGCAAATATTTGCTTGAATTAAGTAGAAATTTGATTTTGCAGTTGATAATAACTTGCTTGAATTTAACCAAAATTTTGGTTTTTCCTAAATAAATGAGGAGTGACTACAATTAAGCAATCTTTTTCTACATTCACACCGTTATTGAGCAAAGTTTTGCTGATTTGCTTTTAAGCAAAATGTTTGCTTGATTCAAGCAAAATAACAATCTCCGTGTAAAAGTTTTATTTATTTAAATTAAATAGTAAACAATTATAAATTGTATTTATAAGCTCCAAGAAGTAATAATTGCAGTAATTTAAAAGATATTTTATCGTATTTAAATATTCAAATGCTAAGATTTAAAATAGAACCGATTTGAAGAATCTGAAATCAAGATTTAAACTATAAAAGTTTGAACTTGAGTGAAACAATCAATAATCGTAGAATCGAGAATTGCCAAAATGAAATGGCTATTTCTGAAAAAAAATGCTAATGTTTTCAAAAATTCTACAAGCTTTAAAGCTTAAAAATACTTTGCTCCCGGTTTGGTTTTTATGGTGTTCACCACTTAACATTTTTTTTTTTAAATAGAGATAGGAAAAATTAACCCTTGGTATCACAATGGGCCTCATTGGCCTAAGTGTGCCTCGTTTGAGACAGCCACACTAACCTTACCTAACATAATCGCCCTTATTCTTGAACCCGCGCTCGCTCTCAAAACGACATCGAATCAAAATTGTTACATTCTTGAAACTTTCAATTTCGACGTAGAGATCTGCAGTGATTGTTCATGTCAATTATTGAGCAAATGTCGTCAAATAAATATTTAAATTTTTGATCGTCGAAATGATCTTCGACGACAATTCATTGGTGAAAGTGAGCTCTCGACGACGACATTTACTCGACGCGGATTCAAGAATAAGAGGGAATATTTTTATTTCGGTTTAAAAAAGTAACACTTAATATTTTGAAATCCACTAAAACCCATTATATGAGCAAAATTAGGTAGAAAGTTTTTTATAAAAAAAAAATACTTACAGCCCTATTCTGGCAAATTAACAATTGTTAACCAGTATTTTTTATGTTTCTATATTTTTGTTGTTTTCAAAACCAAGGTATATTCAACATGGTAGTGTCTTCACAGAGAGGTGGGTACCGTAGCTGTTAAACATAAGAACAGCGTAAAACACAATTAATAAAAGCTTAGAAAAAACTGTCGAATGTGTATTTTATGTGTTTGTGAAATTAATATAGTTTTCATGTTTGTGCGTGTTGAAAGTTTTTTTTTTCGTGAAGCTATCATTAAATAACTGTTGCGAAATATTTTAAACTGTTCGCAAGTATTTTAATGACTTTTCTTTTCAACTCTTTTTGCTCCTATAAACATGAAATAAGACGCCGGATAGTCTGTTGATTTGTACTGCCCCAGAAAGTTTTCTAGATCCAACGGAATCATTCTTGCCAAGGACCACGCTTCTGTGCAGTTGAGCATCGTCAATGTTGATGCAGAAACCGGCCGCATGACCGTTGGTTCCAAGACCTATGCCATCTGCGGCGAAATCAGACGTATGGGTGAATCCTATAATTGCTTTGTGCGTTTGGCCAAGAAGGACTGATTAGTAAGAACTTCTAAAGTTGTTAACAATATTTATTTTTTAAATCTATTTAAATAAATCAATTTAAAACACAACATAATTCTATTTATTGACAAGTTATTGACAACTTTTGTTATTTGATTTTCTTTTGTTCGTAAACAACTGATTTTGACAGCTCAGGTACCCATAAAAAGAGAGAATTTTATCTACTAACACTACCTTCCTTTATATACCTTGTTCAAAACAAAATTTGAAGCTCAAAAAACAAAATTTTTGAATGAAATTGTCCATAAGTGAAAAGCAATTGACAATTTTTATCAAAATTTATTATTTTTTAGCTTAAAATTTTGTTTTGAAATCAAAAAATTACAACAAACACATAGAAATATTCAAAATACTGGTTAACAATTGTTAATTTGCCAGAATTGGGCTGTAAGTCTTTGGTATGCAAAACAAAACATTTCAAAAGCTTCAACAAGGCCCAAAAATGCTTTAGAACAGTAGTGGTCAAACTATATACTAGCACATTTTGTGAATGTATTCTTATTCTTATTCTTATTTAAAGCTTTATTCTGTGATATAAAAATACCCATCCAGTAAGCAAAACAAACTCATAAATTGTCTCAGAGTGCAAATTTAAAAATAATTTTAGAATTTTTCATTTAAATGTGAAATGTGAATTTATTTATTTATTTATTTATTTATTTATTTATTTATTCATTCATTCATCAACAGATTAAAGTATCCTCACTGACTACTAGACTTAAAGTATTAACAGTTAACAATAAAATAATAAAAATAGTTAGTTATTCAAAATATTGCTTATACTATGCAAATAAGAACATAAGTGATTTCTGAAAGCATCTCTGCTTAAACCTGGATAGAAATCAACATGTATGCAGACTGAATTCGCCAGTTTTAAACAACGTGTTATTGGTTCATTACAAGTGTAGTTTACTCTGCGATATGGTATATGAATTAAAGATCTCGTGAGGGAATGCGAAAACTAATCTGAAGAAGCAATTCAGGACAATTAATGCTACTACATATTATATCCCTTACAAACATGACGGCAAAATATTTACGACGCATCTTCAAAGTGAGAATACCGAGAAGTAGACATTAGGGTGGTTACAAGTTGTATGGGAATTTTTTTTTTGTTACTATCTTTCGCAGTACCCCCCTAAAATGTGCCAATAGACTAGAAAATATGATTTACAAAGTTTAAGCCCAATCCGATAATGCTAACACGTGCCGGATTGAGGTTCAAGTTTGCAAAGTAAAGTAATAAACCTTAAATTTAAAAAAAATACTAAAAATTAACGAGTCAACTTATTCCAAGTTTTAAAGTGTGAGTTTATTGAGTACATAAACAAAAGTATTTAAGGTAAAAAAGAGGTTGATCAACCAATAGTTGTAGCTTTGGTGTCGATTTTAATTTTTAGTTACTTTTTGAAAAAAAGCCAAGTTGGCTTATTTTACTTTTTCTAATTTTTCGACTCTTAAAAAAATTTTCTAAAAATTTGTTCTGTGGAAATCTCATTTGTAGCAAAATTGTGAAGATTTATTGCCCAAAAACTACAAAATAGGTTGAGGGGTTCACAAGATACACGCCTTCTAACATGCGTAATTGAAATTTTTTATGTCAACTCGTAGTGTCCGTCTGTCCGCGTGTCTGAAAGGCTTTGGATCGATTTTTAACCCTTTTCCCGCGATCCAATCGAGCTGAACCTTTGCAGGCAGACTCGTTGAGATGATTAAGGAAAAAAAAAATTAAAATAAAAAAAAAAAATTTTTTTTGGTTGCAACTAATACTACCCTACTATTGGTAGTTACAAATTATATGGGTTTTTTTTTTTTGTTACGATCTTTCTCGAGTATCATATATATAGCTTTTATAGTCAAAAACTATATTTTTTACGGGTTGGTTTTTTTAAATAATAATATTATTATTTATATTGTTAAATATTACATCATAAAATTATAATTAGTATATAAATTTACAATTTAAGGTGGTAATGGTCTAGATATTGTAGCTTTGGAAGAGTCCGGAAAAATATGTCTACATTCAGATACGACTTGTAATAAAAACTGTCGTTGTTCTTCATCTTTTGTTAGTGATGAATTGAAGTCTGAGATTAATTTCACTCCTCTCTCAGCTGTGTCATTTACTACTCTTAGACCCGTCACTATTTTTTTAGCTTGTAAAAAACTTTCGTTTTCACACCATACATCGGGATCAGTATTAAAAAAATCTGTATTAATTGAAAATCTCTTAAAAAATTTTAGAGTCCGAGAAGAAACAAAATAATCAAGTTCTTTGTCCAATAAATAATCAAGTTCTTGAAAATTAAGTTTGGCTTTAACATCCCTGTCATCAGAATTAAATCCGTCGTTTTCTACTTCGGATTTTAATTTTTCTACCATTCATGTTTTGATATTTTTTTCCAAAGTATCATCGAAAAATGAGAAAGCAACCTGCTCCGAATTGAGATACCACAGATGGTTAATAAATTTATACAATGCCTTATCTGCAACTTCTTCATCAATTACTCTATATTGTACCAACGATTTGACTAATTGTAGATCTTGGTTGGGGGCAAGGGTGGGCTTGTGAGCATTAAACCATGCTTTTATATAAATATTTATTATAAATAAACATATATCTTTAATACCCTTCAACTCTGTATCGGTTAATGGAAATTGATCCCTGAAAAGATATATTTTAAGACAATAAATACCCTTGGCCATCCATCTGGCGTGATGAATAGCACAAAATGATGAAACAAAACCGAAAGCACGAAAAGTACATAAAAATCGTAACAAAAAAAAACCCATATAATTTGTAACTACCAATAGTAGGGTAGTATTAGTTGCAACCAAAAAAAAATTATTTTTTTTTTTATTTTAATTTTTTTTTTTCCTTAATCGTCTCAACGAGTCTGCCTGCAAAGGTTCAGCTCGATTGGATCACGGGAAAAGGGTTAAAAATCGATCCAAAGCCTTTCAGACACGCGGACAGACGGACACTACGAGTTGACATAAAAAATTTCAATTACGCATGTTAGAAGGCGTGTATCTTGTGAACCCCTCAACCTATTTTGTAGTTTTTGGGCAATAAATCTTCACAATTTTGCTACAAATGAGATTTCCACAGAACAAATTTTTAGAAAATTTTTTTAAGAGTCGAAAAATTAGAAAAAGTAAAATAAGCCAACTTGGCTTTTTTTCAAAAAGTAACTAAAAATTAAAATCGACACCAAAGCTACAACTATTGGTTGATCAACCTCTTTTTTACCTTAAATACTTTTGTTTATGTACTCAATAAACTCACACTTTAAAACTTGGAATAAGTTGACTCGTTAATTTTTAGTATTTTTTTTAAATTTAAGGTTTATTACTTTACTTTGCAAACTTGAACCTCAATCCGGCACGTGTTAGCATTATCGGATTGGGCTTAAACTTTGTAAATCATATTTTCTAGTCTATTGGCACATTTTAGGGGGGAACTGTAAAAAGTGATTTCTTGTAACCACCCTAGTAGACATCTTACTTTATAAGCCGGCATTTCTATATTCCAATTTAATCGTCCGATTGCCAATCTCGTGAATCGTCTTTGAACTCGTTCAATTCTATCAGAGTGCACTGCGTAAAAAGGATCCCATATAATGCAGCAGTATTCTAATACTGATTTCACAAAAGCATTATATAATGAAATTAAAGAAAAAGGTTCGTTAAATTCCTTTGAGTTTCTAGCAATGAAACCCAGCATGGAATTGGCTTTAGAGATCATATAATCAATGTGCCTAGATAAACTAAGCTTATGATCAAGAATTACTCCTAGATCTTTCATTTCCGTTATTCGTGATAAAGTTATATCGCCAAGCTTAAACGGGTAAAATAACGGATTAGAGTTTCTGTGAAAAGTCAAACATTGACATTTTGCAATATTAAGCGGTAATAAGTTATCTCGACACCAAGTAGATAGTCTCTTTACATCTGACTCAAGATCCGCGCATTCGGATGTCAACTTCAAACGAGCAAAAATTTTTATGTCGTCAGCGTACATCAAATACTGAGAAAATTTAAGAATTTTAGGTATTTCATTAACAAATAATAAAAACAGAAGAGGTCCTAAATGACTGCCTTGAGGAACGCCTGAAGTAACCCGGATAACTTCTGAAAGCACATTGTTAATGCGAACATATTGCGTCCGTCCGGTTAGATAGGACTTAAGCCATTTTAAAATATTTGAATGAAAGCCAATTCTTTCCAGTTTGCTTATTAGTAGGTTATGGTGAACCCTATCGAACGCTTTAGAAAAGTCAGTGAAAATAACATCACACTGGTAACCTTTTTCAAAGCTATTTAGGACGTAATTACAAAAAATAGTAAGGTTAGTAACAGTTGACTTACCGGCCACGAAACCATGTTGGAATGGAGATATAGCCTCTTTTACAAAAAAAGTGAGCCTGTTGTAGACCAATTTCTCAAACAATTTGGGAATCGACGAGATTTTACAAATCGGACGATAGTTCGATACATCGTTCTTGGACCCTGATTTGTAAATTGGTAGTATAAATGAAATTTTCCATTCGGACAGAAACTCACCATTTTTGAGCGATTGATTAAAAACTAAAGTAAGAGGAAGGGCTAATGCTTCTGCACATTTTTTTAAAAGAATTGGTGGAAAACCATCAATTCCAGGCTGTTTATCGGTGTTTAAATGACTCAAACCTTCAAAAACTTCCAACACACTTAGCTGAAAACTTCCTATGTTGCTTGAAGAGTCTATTAATTCTAAATTATTTAAGGTTGGATTAGAAGTGGGAGAGGTATAAACAGATTTAAAAAATTTGGCGAAAAGGTTGCAAATTGTGGGGAGATCGGAGGTAGTATTGCCAAGATAACTAATAGTATTTGGAATACCAGCAGATTTTTTTTTACTGTTTATAAACTGCCAAAAGCTTTTACTGTTATTAGTTTTTAATTTAGACTCTTCCTGAAGTATATAAATTTTATACAAAAATTTATTCAAATGATCAAATTGTTTTTGAAGGCTTCGATATTTATCATAAAGCTCCATATTATGTGGGTTTTTATTAAATTCATTAAAAAGTGAATGATATGATAACTCCTTCAATGAAATATCATATTGCTTAATTGGAAGGTAGTCTCGTTTTTAATGCCTTAATGAGCCTACTTTTCTATCATAGTTTTTTCATTATAGAAAGAGATCTTGAATTGGGTTGAGATTAAATTGGAATATATTTTTGAAATTATCCATGGTTCAAGCAACACCTTCAATTGACACTTATTAAAACTAATTCTCCAAATACCTTAACAAAAAAAATATTTTCCACCATACTTAAGATAATTCGAAGACTTAAGTCTGACCTAAATCGCCTAATTTCTAGACTTAACTTCAACTTAAGTAAGGCTATCAACTTAAGTTTTGATTGTGAAACTGGCCCTAAATTAAACTAGCTGCTTACTCAAAGCATTACTCAGTGCTTACCAATTTTCCCATTGTCACTACATGTTTTACGTTAACTTCAAGCAAAATACACTCAAACTTCTTGCAACATGTTGATAACATTTGTTTGAGCCAACTCCAACATGTTGCATTGTGCTTCTAACAAAACTCAAGCCAAGCATGATATACAAAAAGCCGGCTTGAAAGCAACAACAGCAGAAGCCAAATAAACGACTAACCAAGACCATACAACACGCCAGTGATGTGACTTTCAGCTAGTCAAAAATCCCAAAAGCATGTGTACAAATCCCGATTTGCTCCACTTTACACAACAAAAAGACCCTAAAATCTCGCGAAAAACACCACTAAAATATGCGTAAGAATAAAGTTGTTTATTTTATTATCAAATTTTTTTAGCAAAAACAGTTGACTGTATTTACATGGTGGCCCAAAAGATTCTGTACGCCACATAATTGTCTAAAAAATTTTAATGAAATTTTATCAGAATTAAAGTTTTTTCCTAAATGACCTCTATGTTTATTATGTTGACTTTATATGATTTAAATACAAATTCTAAATGTTTGATAGTTTAAATCATACTTGATTTTAAATACAAATTCTAGTTGTTTGACAGTTTAAAATCGTTTATCGAGCTTAAGGTCAAAGTTAGAAACAATTAATTGTTCTAACGAATTTTTCTAAAGAAACAACAACAACCACAAAGTTTTTTCAATATGAAAGGAAAAAAAACCACTAGCAAATTGATTTTATTGTACAATTTCTGCGTGCTAAACGCGTCATCAGAAATCTTTGTGATTGCCCGTGCAAGCGCGTAGACGCACTGCACCATCGGGGCGATGAGATTTTGAAGCTTCAATTTCTCATTTTTTCCCTTAATTTCATAATGCCACATTTGTTGTTGTATTTCTGTTTTACTTTAGTTTCTATGCCTATATTATATGTAGTCCAACAGCCTGCTGGAATTCTGCACTAACAAAGCATGTTTACTGAAGTTGTTTTTAGAATTTTTGCTGATTTTGTTTTTCAGCTGTTTCCGTTTGGTCGAGCTCTACCATTTGATTAAAGTTTTTTCCTAAATGACCTCTATGTTTATTATGTTGACTTTATATGATTTAAATACAAATTCTAAATGTTTGATAGTTTAAATCATACTTGATTTTAAATACAAATTCTAGTTGTTTGACAGTTTAAAATCGTTTATCGAGCTTAAGGTCAAAGTTAGAAACAATTAATTGTTCTAACGAATTTTTCTACAGAAACAACAACAACCACAAAGTTTTTTCAATATGAAAGGAAAAAAAAAAAAACCACTAGCAAATTGATTTTATTGTACAATTTCTGCGTGCTAAACGCGTCATCAGAAATCTTTGTGATTGCCCGTGCAAGCGCGTAGACGCACTGCACCATCGGGGCGATGAGATTTTGAAGCTTCAATTTCTCATTTTTTCCCTTAATTTCATAATGCCACATTTGTTGTTGTATTTCTGTTTTACTTTAGTTTCTATGCCTATATTATATGTAGTCCAACAGCCTGCTGGAATTCTGCACTAACAAAGCATGTTTACTGAAGTTGTTTTTAGAATTTTTGCTGATTTTGTTTTTCAGCTGTTTCCGTTTGGTCGAGCTCTACCATTTGATTAAAGTTTTTTCCTAAATGACCTCTATGTTTATTATGTTGACTTTATATGATTTAAATACAAATTCTAAATGTTTGATAGTTTAAATCATACTTGATTTTAAATACAAATTCTAGTTGTTTGACAGTTTAAAATCGTTTATCGAGCTTAAGGTCAAAGTTAGAAACAATTAATTGTTCTAACGAATTTTTCTAAAGAAACAACAACAACCACAAAGTTTTTTCAATATGAAAGGAAAAAAAAAAAAACCACTAGCAAATTGATTTTATTGTACAATTTCTGCGTGCTAAACGCGTCATCAGAAATCTTTGTGATTGCCCGTGCAAGCGCGTAGACGCACTGCACCATCGGGGCGATGAGATTTTGAAGCTTCAATTTCTCATTTTTTCCCTTAATTTCATAATGCCACATTTGTTGTTGTATTTCTGTTTTACTTTAGTTTCTATGCCTATATTATATGTAGTCCAACAGCCTGCTGGAATTCTGCACTAACAAAGCATGTTTACTGAAGTTGTTTTTAGAATTTTTGCTGATTTTGTTTTTCAGCTGTTTCCGTTTGGTCGAGCTCTACCATTTGATTAAAGTTTTTTCCTAAATGACCTCTATGTTTATTATGTTGACTTTATATGATTTAAATACAAATTCTAAATGTTTGATAGTTTAAATCATACTTGATTTTAAATACAAATTCTAGTTGTTTGACAGTTACAAAAAACTTTAATCAAATGGTAGAGCTCGACCAAACGGAAACAGCTGAAAAACAAAATCAGCAAAAATTCTAAAAACAACTTCAGTAAACATGCTTTGTTAGTGCAGAATTCCAGCAGGCTGTTGGACTACATATAATATAGGCATAGAAACTAAAGTAAAACAGAAATACAACAACAAATGTGGCATTATGAAATTAAGGGAAAAAATGAGAAATTGAAGCTTCAAAATCTCATCGCCCCGATGGTGCAGTGCGTCTACGCGCTTGCACGGGCAATCACAAAGATTTCTGATGACGCGTTTAGCACGCAGAAATTGTACAATAAAATCAATTTGCTAGTGGTTTTTTTTTTTCCTTTCATATTGAAAAAACTTTGTGGTTGTTGTTGTTTCTTTAGAAAAATTCGTTAGAACAATTAATTGTTTCTAACTTTGACCTTAAGCTCGATAAACGATTTTAAACTGTCAAACAACTAGAATTTGTATTTAAAATCAAGTATGATTTAAACTATCAAACATTTAGAATTTGTATTTAAATCATATAAAGTCAACATAATAAACATAGAGGTCATTTAGGAAAAAACTTTAATCAAATGGTAGAGCTCGACCAAACGGAAACAGCTGAAAAACAAAATCAGCAAAAATTCTAAAAACAACTTCAGTAAACATGCTTTGTTAGTGCAGAATTCCAGCAGGCTGTTGGACTACATATAATATAGGCATAGAAACTAAAGTAAAACAGAAATACAACAACAAATGTGGCATTATGAAATTAAGGGAAAAAATGAGAAATTGAAGCTTCAAAATCTCATCGCCCCGATGGTGCAGTGCGTCTACGCGCTTGCACGGGCAATCACAAAGATTTCTGATGACGCGTTTAGCACGCAGAAATTGTACAATAAAATCAATTTGCTAGTGGTTTTTTTTTTTTTCCTTTCATATTGAAAAAACTTTGTGGTTGTTGTTGTTTCTTTAGAAAAATTCGTTAGAACAATTAATTGTTTCTAACTTTGACCTTAAGCTCGATAAACGATTTTAAACTGTCAAACAACTAGAATTTGTATTTAAAATCAAGTATGATTTAAACTATCAAACATTTAGAATTTGTATTTAAATCATATAAAGTCAACATAATAAACATAGAGGTCATTTAGGAAAAAACTTTAATCAAATGGTAGAGCTCGACCAAACGGAAACAGCTGAAAAACAAAATCAGCAAAAATTCTAAAAACAACTTCAGTAAACATGCTTTGTTAGTGCAGAATTCCAGCAGGCTGTTGGACTACATATAATATAGGCATAGAAACTAAAGTAAAACAGAAATACAACAACAAATGTGGCATTATGAAATTAAGGGAAAAAATGAGAAATTGAAGCTTCAAAATCTCATCGCCCCGATGGTGCAGTGCGTCTACGCGCTTGCACGGGCAATCACAAAGATTTCTGATGACGCGTTTAGCACGCAGAAATTGTACAATAAAATCAATTTGCTAGTGGTTTTTTTTTTTTTTCCTTTCATATTGAAAAAACTTTGTGGTTGTTGTTGTTTCTTTAGAAAAATTCGTTAGAACAATTAATTGTTTCTAACTTTGACCTTAAGCTCGATAAACGATTTTAAACTGTCAAACAACTAGAATTTGTATTTAAAATCAAGTATGATTTAAACTATCAAACATTTAGAATTTGTATTTAAATCATATAAAGTCAACATAATAAACATAGAGGTCATTTAGGAAAAAACTTTAATCAAATGGTAGAGCTCGACCAAACGGAAACAGCTGAAAAACAAAATCAGCAAAAATTCTAAAAACAACTTCAGTAAACATGCTTTGTTAGTGCAGAATTCCAGCAGGCTGTTGGACTACATATAATATAGGCATAGAAACTAAAGTAAAACAGAAATACAACAACAAATGTGGCATTATGAAATTAAGGGAAAAAAATGAGAAATTGAAGCTTCAAAATCTCATCGCCCCGATGGTGCAGTGCGTCTACGCGCTTGCACGGGCAATCACAAAGATTTCTGATGACGCGTTTAGCACGCAGAAATTGTACAATAAAATCAATTTGCTAGTGGTTTTTTTTCCTTTCATATTGAAAAAACTTTGTGGTTGTTGTTGTTTCTTTAGAAAAATTCGTTAGAACAATTAATTGTTTCTAACTTTGACCTTAAGCTCGATAAACGATTTTAAACTGTCAAACAACTAGAATTTGTATTTAAAATCAAGTATGATTTAAACTATCAAACATTTAGAATTTGTATTTAAATCATATAAAGTCAACATAATAAACATAGAGGTCATTTAGGAAAAAACTTTAATCAAATGGTAGAGCTCGACCAAACGGAAACAGCTGAAAAACAAAATCAGCAAAAATTCTAAAAACAACTTCAGTAAACATGCTTTGTTAGTGCAGAATTCCAGCAGGCTGTTGGACTACATATAATATAGGCATAGAAACTAAAGTAAAACAGAAATACAACAACAAATGTGGCATTATGAAATTAAGGGAAAAAATGAGAAATTGAAGCTTCAAAATCTCATCGCCCCGATGGTGCAGTGCGTCTACGCGCTTGCACGGGCAATCACAAAGATTTCTGATGACGCGTTTAGCACGCAGAAATTGTACAATAAAATCAATTTGCTAGTGGTTTTTTTTCCTTTCATATTGAAAAAACTTTGTGGTTGTTGTTGTTTCTTTAGAAAAATTCGTTAGAACAATTAATTGTTTCTAACTTTGACCTTAAGCTCGATAAACGATTTTAAACTGTCAAACAACTAGAATTTGTATTTAAAATCAAGTATGATTTAAACTATCAAACATTTAGAATTTGTATTTAAATCATATAAAGTCAACATTTTATCAGAATTTGTTTGTATGTGCGAATTACTACAATTTAATATTTTTTATTAAGCCCGCCGCTTATGTGGCAAACTTTTATTCTGGTTCTGAAGCTTTTACATAAAACACTCACGTCTTTGTCGGTGATCGAGTTCCACTCCTGTTTAACTCTGGAATCTAATTGTTGTTTAATTTTTGGTTTTTAATTTGTTTCCTAGTATTTCTGTATCCTAGCGAAAAGATGTTCAACTGGATTCAATTCGGGAAAATTTCCATCCCAATCAGTCCAAACCTCTTTAGAAAAGCATTTTGCTACTTTTACGCTATCTTTGAAGGTGTGACACCTTGCTCCATTTTGGATTATATTGGAATTTGTAAATTTTAAGTTATTAAATTCGGAGAATCATTCCCTTCAGATGTATTTAAATACAGCGTGATTGGCTTTAAACGAACATTGCGCTATTTTTTACAGTACATAAACTTTCAGACTAACCTGGAAACAGAGCTGGGTCAAAAAGTACTTATTACAATTCAATTCCAATTCCTTGGAATTAGGAATTAGAAATTAGCACTCTCAATTCCTTAGGAATGTAATTGGAAAAAATCGTCAATTCCTTTACAGGAATTGGATTGATAATTGAAAACCTCAATTCCTTGGAATGGAATTGCAAAAAATGGTCAATTCCATTACAGGAACTGTAATTGGTAATTGAACACCTCAATTCCCCAGGAATGGAATTGAAAAAATGGTCAATTCCATTACATGAATTGTAACTGGAAATTGCAAACTTCAATTCCTCATGCATGGAATTGAAAAAAATCGTAAATATTATTACAGGAATTGTAATTTAAAGTTAAAATTTCAATAACTTTTTCATTAACTCAAAACTACTTCATTATGTATTAGAAAACTTCATTTGACTCCCACTGTTAGTCGGTTAGTGAAATATTTACAAACAAATGTATTATCGAAAATACCAATTTTTTTAATTCAATACCACATTTTGAGTTAAAACAAAATATATAGCTGCTACGCTTCCTGGTTCAATCCCGCCGACTTTTTGCAAGGTGATTGGTACACAACTTCTACACCACTGTAAAAAATTGCATTAATCTACAAACAAAGCGATGCTTTCCAATTCTGCTCTAAATAAAATAGGATTGAGGCGTTCAATTACCAATTACAATTCCCGTAATGGAATTTACATTGTTTTTAATTTCATTCCTTAGGAATTGAAATGGTTAATTACCCATTATAATTCCTGTAATGGAATTGACAATTTTTCCATTTCTATTCCGAGGAATTGAGGTGTTCACTTTCCAAATACAATTTCTGTAATAGAATTGACGATTTTTCCAATTTCATTCCTGAGGATTTGCGATGTCCAATTACCAATTACAATTCCTGTAATGTAATTGAGAAGTTTTTCCAATTATATTCCTCGGGAATTCAGATGTACAATTACTAATTCCTAATACCAAGGAATTGGAATTGAGGTTCAATTAAAATGTAAAGGAATCATTACAACCCAGCTCTGCCTGTAAATGTATCTGCAAGACATAAAATATTTTAAAAAAATCTTATTTCTTGTATAATAGCTAATTTATATATCAAATAGAATGTATTTAACAACTTCTTCCTTTAGAAGAAAAAACTGCTTCTTTTTAAGATTTCTTGTTTTATCAAAATTAAGTTATTATTTTATGCTCTTTTTATAACTCAATGCCTTTCTTTTATTATATGCTTTATGCGCCAAAAGTATTATGGATGTTCTCCGATAAATCCTGGCTCTAGACGTAACAGTCCTTTCGAAAAAGTCAATATTTGCATACATATTATAAAATATATAGTATATTGGGAAAGGGCTTCAAGATATTATTTGGAGCTTCTGGATTAAACTCAACGTCGTGCGATGCATTTGGTAGGGGATGAAAAAATTTTTTTACCCATTACCTAGATAATTCATTTTTAAGGCGCACGGTAAAATTGTGGAATAGTCTCCATGCGAGCGTGTTTCGGGCAGTTTTGAGCTGTGCAAATTTAAAATAAAAATGCTGCTGTCGTCCGAAAACGAATGGTTTAATCCAGAAATAAGGTTGGCGATAGAACTTAACCCTGACGGACGAAATACCGTCAACTACGACATGTATGAAGCTGAATAAAATTTGGATCTGAAGTGATGCCAAGCATTTCTTTTAATACTTCAAAACGTTCAGATGCTGAAAAATCCCAAAAAATTACTAAAATCCCTCTTTCCTTTTAGAAATATAAAATCCCGCAATATGGGCAAATTCCCGTCAAACCACATCACTGCAACACGCATGCGCAACATTCTGTGCGATCGTGGAGCAACGTAAACAAAAGACAGGGGTGGGTTTTTCATAGCCTTCAATAGGCGCACAATGCTTTGTGTCTATTCTCAATGTCGTAACGACGCAAAACTGACAGCAACAAATTTGAACAAAATTTAGTCGTGTTGTTTTTGTCGTTTGTACAAGTTGTTGAAGCGCATAAAGTATTTGGTTACCATTAAGAATTTTACGTAAAAACGAGTATTTTCGTAATGCTCAGGAAAAGTGAATTTTAATAAATGAAATTTTTGTTAAATACAAATTTTGAAAAAAGTTTAATTTTACATTAATTTGTAAATTTTATAAAATTGATACTTTAAGAATTTTAGGATAAAGTGAAACTTTAAAGAATTTTACATAAAAGTGAGGAGCATTTTATAGCAAAATATGACAACTTCACAACAAAGCAAAAGAATTTCCAACAAAGTGAAAATTTGAAAAATGTTTCTCACGCTTACTTGATAATAAAATTTTTGTTAAAATCTACCTGAGACATATTATCCTCCCTCAACAAAGGCTAACCAAACTTACACATACATTAACGAAAATCAGTAACACTCATCATATATTGGATTACACGCAAACAGCATAATAAGATACCTGATTTTTCCGAAACGAAAGAAAGAAATCTTAAATCTATGCCTGACTTTTATCCACAACTACCTGTTAAGGATCCTTTGGCCACTTTAAGTGACACCTTAACAAATACCAGCAAAACAAATTCAACCAGAAAATACAAACAAAACAAAACGAAAACACGTCACACAGTGACCGAAATGAAGTATCTAAGCGGAGGACACAAGGAATCCTACACCATGGTTGCACGCAAGAGATACATGAAAAAATTGCTGTACGTATGAACTTTATCTATTATCTATTTCTATAACAGATGAGAAAAAAATGAGCAGTTTTACGAAATGTCTCAATAAAATAAAAAATCGACCTAAATGACGAAAAAACTCTCTCCCATTAATAAAAAAACTTGCGTCACTGGTGAAAGAATAGTCATTTCTTTAAACATCTTATTAAAAATCAAAGAAATTAGGTATCTCAGTTTGACCTAGTAAAAGTTAGATCATACAAAATTTGCATAAGTTTTATAAAGTCATCAAATGTTGCTCTCATTGATGCGAACAAAAAAGCGTTTATTTCTGTATACAAGCTTAAAAACATAAAGTTTGTTTTACTTAGCATAAATTTTCATTCAACTTATATAAATTAGCCCATTCAAACGCAAAGGTCTTTGTTCTTCTTTGCATAAAATTCTCTTAATGCTAATCAGCGATCAGTGTCAACGTGAGACAAAAGAATTACAAACAGAAAGACAAAAGACCACAACAGAGTCAATTCAAAAACACTGACTTAGAAACTAGGAAGTGGCTTCGAAAATAATAGAACACCAGCACAGTCTGTGATTAACAGTAGATTACAGGACAAGAAAAAAAGCAGCGCCTACAACAAATGTCTTACTAGTTATTGTAAAACCGATCGATCTACGTAGACAAAAAGTCATAAAATTAAATACTTATATATCTTACGCTGAACGTTTAAGCGGGCGTTTCTTACTTCTGTCGTTCAATCAATTTCAGCTGCGATCGATCGATCTTTAAATTGATCTTTCAGTAGCATATTGCAAAAAAAACAAACAAAACAGCATAGACAGCTTTTTTTTAAAGCTGCTCAATTTACGATTGCGTTCTCAACATTTATAGATTGTTTGCGTCGGCGCGCTTGCGCAAGCAGATCGTCTAACTTTGATCAATTGTAATGAGGCTTAGAAAATCAGCAAATTTTTTGAGATATCAAAACGATTTTAGCTTTGAATTGGCGATCGTTAGTCACATAGATATATATAACCCTAATTAGTTGGCTTCTTGTCGTTTTTTCCTCAACTAAAAATATGCTATAAAACTTGCATGCTACCAAACTAAGCCTGCATTATTTTTGGGTCTTGCATAATGCGTTTATGAAGCAGCTTAAGCTTTAGCTTAGAACCAATTCTTGTTTTAATTATTAGTATGATGACAGCATTTTATAAGTGGCCAATTGACAGAGGTGGGCAATTACTGCAGGCGTGCCGCTGCAAAGATCACCATTGATGATAGCGTCCCAATAGAAGCTGTTGAGCAGCGAGTGGGTTTTATTGGCTTACTTCTTTTGTTGTGTTTGATTTTTAATGAAGTGAAGTTTTACTTTGCAATGTTGAGCAAAATTATATAAAGGTTTTTTCATATCAAAACAGAAAAATGTAATTTTTTTCATTTCATTTCTAAAGCTTTCATTCTTAAGCTCATTGAAAACTATGCAAAATACAATAACATGAAATGGAATTTTTTAAATAACGAAAATATTTACAAAAAATATTGAGTAAAAATTGTTAATATGAAATTATTTTTATAAAAATTATAATAACGTATTGAAAATTATTTTTAAAGTATTTGAAAGAGGCGCTCCAGTTTAATCAAAACGTTACTCGAACGGGATAAATTACAAAATGACATAAAAGTACTTTAGTATATAAAATTATTTATTGTGATCTAACTGTTTTTAAAACTTTGGGGATTTTTTAAACGTTCGTATCATATCTTTTGTCGATATTCCTTATTGTTTGGAAGCAAGTTTCGAAGAAATTAAATCGAGAACTTAATTTTGTGAAACGTGATCTTGAACTTGAGTGACTTTATATTGAGTGACTCTATATCTTAAGGGTACCTTTATGTAATATTAGCGATTCTGAAGGCGTGGCGTTTTCATGAAGCGAAGCGAGACGAGTAGGACCATTTTACTTCCAGAATAAAATGATCTGTAGTCATCTGAAAAAAAATGTATATTTGTAATGTAAAAACTTATGCCGAGGTAGTGACTTCGAGTTTTTGTAAAAATGTTTGTTTGTAAGAAAATAACTTGTCTTCAAAGTTGATTATTTAAAAAAACTTTTTAACAAAAAAAAAAACCAACTTCAAAACCACTACAAAAAAAATAATTATGGTGATTTTATATGATTTAAATACAAATTCTAAATGTTTGATAGTTTGAATCATACTTGATTTTAAATACAAATTCTAGTTGTTTCATTGTTTAAAATCGTTTATTGAGCTTTAGGTCAAAGTTAGTTAAACTATCAAACAACTAGAATTTGTATTTAAAATCAAGTATGATTTAAACTATCAAACATTTGGAATTTGTATTTAAATCATATAAAATCAAAATAATAAGTAACAAGGTCATTTAGAAAAAACTTTCACATTAATTCTTGGTCAAATTTGATAATTCATTTATATATATTATTAAATTGGAAATCCTATCATTATAATTTTTTTCTTTCTATTTTGTGTTATTACCATAAAAATAATAACTTCTCCATGAATATAAAACCTTTAAAGCCGAAGCGTTTATTTTATAAAAATGTGATTAAATTATCGCCGACTTTAAAGGTTTTATATTCATGGAGTAATTAATAAATTTATGATAATAATTCAAAATAGAGACAGAATTATAATAATAAGTTTTCCTATTTAATAATATATATAAAAAATTATTTTATTTGACCAAGAGTTAATGTGAAAAGTAATTTAAAATTATTTTGTACTTCGTAGTGGTTTTGACTTTGGTTTCTTCTTTTTTTTTTTTTTTTTTTTGTTAAAAAGTTGTTATAACTTCCGTTTTAGAGATAATAACAATATTGCCCATTCTTGTAACAAATTTTGGTACCCTAATGTCAATATTCGAGAAACAGTGTTTTTCTTATAGTAACACGACCTTTGAAAAATTCCGCCTATTTTCTTGATTGTGTTTTGTTATAATTCTACTTATTCTTGTACCAAATTTCCGTACCCAAATGTCAATATTATTTGAGTTACAGTGTTCTTCTAAGACGTCCACGCCCTTTGTCGCATAACTCCCACTTTTTTGGCCATAATTTGTAGTATTTGTGCCGACCCCTATACTAAATTTCAGTACCCTAGAGTCAATATTAATAGAGATACAGTGTTTTTCTAAAAGTGACACGCCCTTTGTCTATTACCGCCCACTTTCTTCATAGTGTCTTGTAATAATTCTTCACATTCTTGTTATCAATTGTATTACCCTAGTGTCCATATTATTCGAGATATAGTGTCTTTCTAATACTGCCACGCCCTTTTCTCCAATAACGCCCAATTTCTTGACCGTAATTTGTAATAATTGTTCCTACCCCTCTACCAATTTCCAGTACCCTAGTGTCATTATTAACATTTACAGTATTTTCATTTTATTGCCACGCTCTTTTGTCCAAGAATGCCCACTTTCTTGACCGTAAATGTTTATAATTATGCCTACCCCGTACCTAATTTCAGTATCCTAGTGTCAATACTATTCGATATACAAAGTTTTTCTAATATTGCCACGCCCCTTTGTCAAATACCAACCCTTTTTTAGACGGCCACCTCCGCGCTCAATGTCTCTATCTGTTGACTAAAAATGGCGGCAATCGCACAAGTACCTTAGGAGTTATCGGTGTACATACATTTAAAAAAAAATCAACTAACTTGAGAACCTCCTCCTTTTTGAAGTTGGTTAAAAAAAGTGGGTGTAAATTTGAGTACATAAATATTGTAAATCGAGCTGTAAATTTATTTTGTGGCTCATTTTTAAAAAAAGGACGAATTCACTACCTCAGCGTAAGTGTTTTATTTATACAAATATATTTTTTTTCAGATGATGACAGATCATGTTATTCTGTAGGCAAATCTTCTCGCATCGCTTCATGACAACGTCACGCACACGCAAATGATGTCACAACAAAATTTTTTTATGTACTTTCATAACACTATGCTACACCACTTTTGTGATAGGTATGCCACTATTTTTTTTTTCTTAAAGATTTCGGCCCGCTGAACACAAAAATCGAAATAAAAAATTTGTCTATGGATAGGTTTTCGAGATATATATTTTTGAATTTTTGACCCGATTTTTCTGGATATAGCTCCATACATTTTACCATATCTTCAGTTTTAATTGACCAATTTGGTTATATGAATATAAAATTAAAGAAAAATAAATTTACTTAAAATTTGGTTCATCAATTTTGCTAATCTTTTGAGCAGTTTCCGCACAATCGAAAGAAATATAAACAGAGAAATCATTTTTATTCAGTTAAAAATAAAATCGAAAAATCCTTAAAAAAAATTAGCAAAGTATAAGACACTGAAATATGCACAGTTTATCATTGTATACATGAAGATGACTTTATAAGGAAAAGAATGAGCTATTGATGAAGAAAATATATGGAAAAATAACTAATTTAGAGACAACAAGGCAAAGGTACCAAAAATTGAATTTTTTTCGTTTTTTTAATTTTATTTAAAATAATTAATTTTATATCTTGCAAAATAAATGTTTAGGTCAAATTTTGTTAAAATAATGGTAAATATGTATTTTAAAAGTGATTTCGGCTCCTTTTTTGTCTGGTATAATTTTCAGAATTTGTTTGTCTAATGAGAAACTTTATATAATCGCCCATCATGTTCACATTCCAGGATCCCTGATATCGTCGCTCCATTAATTTCATTTGTTGATGAAATCGTTCACTGTGTTCGTTACTGACGTTATCAAGGTTTTGAGGGAAAAAATCCAAGTAGGAATTTAAGCAAAAATAGCAATCAGTAATATGGCACACTGGTTTTCTTCAAATCATTGTCTTCTCGAATTTCTTGTGCCTTCTAAGAAAAAAAAATCACTGTTATAAATATATTATTACAATACTTAAAAAATGCATATCTAAAGCTGGAAGACCATTCCGTAAAAATTGATTGACACGTAAGGCATAGCAAACTTGGTGCTCACAGTTGATCAATACTTATGGGTGCCATTCCAAAGTACTATCCATATTTTTTTTTAGGTTATGAGTAAATATATGTTTTTTTATTAGTGATATATTCGGCGCATACGTAACAAAAATTGTGGGGATAGATATTGCACAAAAAAACTCGCGATCTCTTGCTCATTTTTAAAGTTTACGGACAGTTAAATTATGCAAATCAAACTCTGTACGGCAGCGGATATATAAGCAAACTTCAAATTGTTTGAAAGTTGTTTTGATGTAAAAAGCATTGGCGTGTTGGGTAAGTCGATAACTATCGACTATCGATGACAAAAAAAGAGCCGAAATCACTTTTAAAATATACATTTACCATTACTTTAATAAAATTTGACCTAAACATTAACTTTACAAAAAAAATTAAATGATTTTAAATATAATTAAAAAACGGAAAAAATTAAAGTTTTGGTACCTTCATCTAGTTGTCTCTAACTTCGTTATTCTTGGATAAATTTACTTCATTAGTGGCACATTATTTTCCTTAAAGAGCCATCTTCATGCATAAAATGATAAACTGTGCATATTTTTGTTAATTTTTTTAAGGATTTTTCTACTTTATTTTTCACTAAAAAAAATATTTCTTGTTTTATATTTCTTTCGATTGTGCGGAAACTACTAACCAGATTAGCAAAATCGATGAATCAAGTTTGAATTAAATTTATTTTTCTTTAATTTGATATTTATTAAAACAAAATCGGTCAATTAAAACTGAAGATATGGTAAAATGTATGGATCTATATCCAAAAAAAAATCGGGTCAAAAATTCAAAAATATATATCTTGAAAACCTATCCATAGGATTGGTATCTATCTATTGCAATTTTATTGCAATTTTCGTGTTCAACGGGCCGAAATCTATAAGAAAAAAATATAGTGACATACTGATCACAGAAATTTTTTCCATTTTGACACATGGTGTAAATTTTTAATTCAATAAAAAAACTTTATATCAATATCTCTGACCATTTTTTTGTAGTATTCCTTAGTTCAGAATCGCTTATATTACATAAAGGTACCCTTACAGTTGTTTCTCATAAAATAATAAAATTTTCATTTTATTTGTAAATTTTAAAAATTTTAAACAGTATTTTATTTTTTGCATAAAATAGTTCAAAGTAGCTCGACAAAGTAAATAACGATAAAAACTATCATTAATTAATAACTAAAGTCGGCCTCTGTAGTCTAGTGGAGAGTGCGCTAGACTATCAACCCAGAGGTCCCTGGTACGAATCCGGGTTCGGGCATGGTTCTTTTCACTTTCTTTGTAAGTTCCTACATTTAAGAATTATGGAAAACCTAAAATCCACAACTAAATTGTGGAAAATGTGGAATTAAAGGACAGGAACAACTAAGAGCTGGAAGTGCTTGCTGAGGTTAAAGCATAACGCTAGCCTCGGTTAAAAGCAATTCAACTTGACTTTCGCGGTTGTTTCGCCGAATCAATAATCCACGTATGGTTCCAATCAATTCCTCTAAATAATTCATCCCTTTCCTTTCAGGTCAAAGACCAAACCTTGTTTGTATAAGGCGCATGCCCTGGTTCTTTGATCTTTTTTTTAAAAAAAAAAATTATATTGAAGTAAATTTTTAAAACTTCTGTTTTATATTTTTAGAAATAATTTAAAAAAAGACCTTGAATAACTATTTTATTTTTTAAAAACTGTTGTTCCAAAATTTATTTATTTTTTAAAGTTTAAAAATTGTAATAATAACGATCTCGACCTTTTTTTTCGTAAAATTCTTACATTCTTACAAGCTGGTTGAGCCAAAGAATGAAGTTTTTTTATTCATAATGTTCCAAATATACTTTTTTCAATAGGTTTTCTTTTGAGTTCTACTGAAATGAAAAAAATTAATTCCTTTTTTCAGTTTTTTTCTTCCACAAAATGTATCTAATTTAAAGTGGTTTTTTTAACAATGAAAGAAAACTCGACTGACACTTGATACTTTCCACAATGTGCGTTTTTTACTCCTTTTGTATCATTTTTTTTTCTATGCCTTTCAAACAAACAACCCCCAAGAGCAGGGCTGCTCCGTCGCCTAAACGCGAGCTAATCCTTTTTTTTTTGTCCTTTCATTTAATATCAATAGCATCATCGTTTTACTTACAACAAAAATAATGACTTGCTGCCACACTTTTTCAGTTTTTTTTTTGTCTCAGAGCTGCTGCCTCTGCACTCGTTTGCTCTATTTGCCAAAATTTAAACATTGCCAATTCTCCCCTCCTGACAACCTATTTTTCCTGTGCCGCAACAGCAATAATAAAAACAAACAATGCAGCTGTGTGAGTGTGTTTTGTGTTGTACTGTGTATTTTATTTACGTAAGGCACTCTGTAAATATCAATGAAATTAAATAAAAATAGCTTAAAAATTGTTTTGAGGACGGATCTTTAGCTGTTTTTTGTGTTTATGTGTTGCTACCGTTTTTTTGCAAGCGTTTATAATGTTTTTAATTAGACCATCTATGTTATTTATTTAAACTTGTAAAATTTTATGAATTCCAAAAATTTTTGGCACTTACAAAAATATGAATTTATAAAAAGATGTTGCACAATTTCTTAATATTATGCCTTCATCTTGACTATTGGATTGGTTATTAAAATTTCACTTTAAAAGAAAATATTATTTTATGACCATTATGCTATTTTATGCAATTTGCATATATTTTGCAGCATCTAAAAGATGCCTGGTTTGCACACTTTTGCACATTTACCGATTCTTCTTCATCTGCTTGCTGTTATTCTTCAGTTCTGTACGCAAAGTGCTTGTTTTTTCATGCTGTACACACGTTTTCTTTATGCAAATATCCTTTTTTTTAAACCTCACTGTAACAACACCCTTTTTGCACTGACCCACTCGGCAATAATAGCGCGCTTTTGCATTTGACAGTTTATTGTGCAATTTATGCACTCTTGTTCTCTCTTTCTCTCTCTTTCCTTTTCTGGGCTGTTTTCCGTTTTTTTTATTTTCCTGGCTCTTAGATAATTTATGATCCACAACTCAAGAGCGCGTGTCAAAAAAATTTGCATATTTGATTTAAACATATTTTTAGGAGCAATTCATCGGTTGAAGTGTCGTGCAAAATTTTAATTTATTCATGCAATTTTAAAGCATTTTTTCAGTTTCCAGAATAATATAAAAGAAAATTGCAAAAATATGCAATTCGGTTCTTTGTTGCACTACGTATAACAACACTCAATTGTTGCTGTATGTTTATTTATTTGACATATGTCAAAAAAGGCGTGTTTTTGAGCGCACTCTTAATGAGCTAATTAAATTTGAGGTTTTTTCGGTTGTAAATTATTTTGGTGCATTGTTTTTTTTTTTCTACCTAACTTTGACTGTAACGTTTGTAACTGACAGTTGTCAGCTGTCATTTGCTGTCACCTAGCTGGTGCTGTTGAAAATTTAAATTTAGCTATTTTTGCAATAAACGCAGCTTTTAATATTAATTGAAGAAAAAATCAGTTTTGATTTAAAAGGCTGTTTAAGCGGTTCTTTTGCTATATTCAAAGCCCACATTAAATGTCAAAAGCGTAACCAAAAAAAAATTGCATTAAAATTGCGCATTGGTAGCCTTCTTTAAAGTGTGGCGATTAGTTTTGCACCCACGCCGCCGGTCTGAAAAAAAATTGAGCTGTAATCACTTGACTTAAGACGTGATCTTATGCTTAATGAGGTTTTCGTTGTTTTTGTCGTAATTGCATTAGCTAAGTTGGACAATTAGTATGCAATTTATTTTTGAGTTTTGTTTTCTTTTCATTCTTGGTATTGCTTGCCACTTTTGTCAGCCATAAAAGTTCACTTTTACTCAGCAACATAAGAACGGAAATTATTAGCAATCGGATGTTCAATCAACATCACATCATGTCATGATAGGTGGTAATTCTTCGCAACGCTCTCCTCATCAGCGATTCTAGGTGGCAGCCTTTGGCCATGGCTATAACAAATGATGACTAACTAAATGTTGCAGACAAAGCGTCAAAATGTGGCTCATTAAAATGCAACTCACGCCACTACTCTCAAGCTGCAACTGTTGCTTGGACGTGTTGCGATGTCTTCTGTTAAGTATTTTATTTAAGTGAAATTGACGTAAAAGGGAAAAAGTACAAGTTTTTCTTGTGTTTTTTTTTTTTTTTTCTAGAAGCAACTTTTGTTATTTAGGTACTTAGGTCAGTGTTGCCATTTTTTTGCTTACATTTCTGAATTGATGTATTTTGAATTTATTTGATGTATAAGTTTGCCAGTTTTCTATAAATCTACACTTTCGTCTTGTCACTACTTTTTTTTCTTAATTACTTCTATATTATACTCCATCTCGATTTCAAAGATTTACTTTATAATAAATATAATGGTTTAAATTAGGTTTAAGAAAATCTTTAATTTGTCTAATCCTAAAAATATTATTCCAACTTGTACATTAAACGAGCTAAGTTTTTATCGTACTGTAAATAAATAAATAAATAAAAATCTCATATCAAGGAAAAGCAAAAAAAAAATGTTTACGATTACATAAATTAATTTGAAAACCCAAAGATTATTTAAATGACTTGGCAACATTTATGCAGCTGCAGGTTGGTTTAAGAGCACGCTCTCCCTCCCTATTTGAACAAATAGAAACTAGCAATTTTACTCAGTTTGCTCGATTTGCTGAATTGACTCAATTTTGAGCATAAAGATCTGTTAAACATATTTCTGTGGTCACAAGGAGTAACGACTAAACTCAATGTATCGTAAAAACCGATATTTTAATTGCACGAACTACGACCCACTTTTTTGAAATTATGAACCGTTGCAAACAAAATATGTGCAGACATAAGTGATGATCAATTCTGGGCAAAAAATGCATATCTGCATTCTTCCCAAAAATTAGCAATAAAGTAAATTCCATATCTCTTTTTTACGATATTTTGAGTTTAGTCATTATTCCTTGTGACCACAGATTTGACTTCAAATTTCCGCAATTACGAGGCCACTGTCACGCAATCTTAAAAAGAAATCCTTAAAAAAGACTTGTTCCATCATAGCTTTTCCTATGACCAATACAATCAAAAACAGACCTGTAAAAAAAAGTACAAGTACAAGTATAAGTACAAGTACCTAGATACTTAAAAAATAAGTTCTAAGTATAAGTACTTCCATACTTATACTTGAAATTTTCAAGTACAATTACTGTACTTTGAAGTATTTCTCAAGAACTTTGTTAAGTACTTGGTGAATTTTGTACAACATTATTTCAAAAAATAAAAATGCATGACTTTGTTAAAGATTTCAGCAAATTCTTATTATTTTTTTGTAAAGTCAGCTGCGCAGTCGCGTCTTATAGTACCTGGATTAATATACCTTGGCTGCTTCTATTCTGCATTTTTTTGTTTATTTTAGTGCTTGTTGTACTGAGGCGCTGCTACAAGGTTAGAAATCTTGTACTAAAATTAAAACTTTTCTGTACTATATATAAGTCTACACCAGCTTTGGTTTCAAATCTAGTATCTGCAAAATACTAAAAAATGGTTTTAATATACCATTGTTGTAAAATCTAGTAAAGGCTTGGATTAAAATTTTAAAAATAAAAAAAAATATCAAAAATCGTGAGATTCGTACCCACGACATCAAGTTTGTGAGCTTACTACTATAACCTCTAAGCTATTTACAAACATATGAACAATATTGCCTTAATTAAGTCTCAGCATTGTCAGGCTAACTTTTTATTCGTCCAAATTAAAATTTAGTATCCAATGTACTAAATTTATACTAAAATTGCATTAAAAACAAAAAGTAATTTAGAATTATTCTTAAATTTAAACCAAAAAGCTAAATGAACGCTGTAATATTTCTATGGTTTAAATATAAGTACAGAAAAGTTTTAATTATGAGTTAGTATTTGCAAATTTTAAACCACAAGGTTTAAAAATATGCAGTAATATTTTAGTGGAACTAAAATTTAGTCCAATATTTTTAAGCGTGTACTTAAAATAATTTTAATTTTAATGTTGCCAAAATCACCAAATACTTAACAAAGTACATGAGAAATACTTGAAAGTACAGTACTTGTACTTGAAAATTTCAACTATAAGTATGGAAATACTTGTACTTTGTACTTATTTTTATGTACCTAGGTACTTGTACTTACACGGTACTGAATAAAGTGTATACTTAGTACTTCACAGGTCTGATTAAAAATTACTCACTTCGATAAAAAAATTAATTTTACTCAGACAAAAACAAAATAACACATGCATCTACGTTTAAAAATTTAAGTCTGATCAATATTCAATCCGGGTTTAAGTTCACGAAAAAAAGCTTTTCTGAGCTTGACGACCTGTCAAGAACAAGAGTCAAATGTCTTACAAGCTTAATCAAGAGCTCAATGTGGTTCCACTCGGTCTGAAGGCCAAGTGTGCAGCGGTATCACAATGGACCTTATTGGTCTAAGTGAGCCGTGGTACGTGGGTATGGTTTGAGCACGTACAGTGGCTACCGTCTCAACCTAACCTAACCTAACTATTAATCGAATATATAGAAAATAAGGTTTGTTTGTTTACTCGTATTTTATGCGCTGCAACACCGTTCATCTGATTGCGAGAAAACTGTGTCAACCTATTGCTTGCATTTGCGGGAATAACATAAGCATAATACAATAGGCATTAGACAAGGAGGCGTAGCACTTCCCATACAAGGCACATTTGCGATATGCAATAGCTTTGGATATATAGGTCGCAAGGCCTCGGAATTCAGAAGTCCACCACAATTTAATCATGCCGTTCCCCTGATAACATTTTATGAGCTTTGAACAAGGGGGCGTGGCACCTCCCATATAACCCAAATTCGAGATATCGAATAGCTTTGGAATTATAGGTAGCACAGCCTCGTATTCGATCTCAATTTGCACGTGCAGTTTCAATGGTAGCATTTTGTGGGCGTTGGACAAAGAGGCGTTGGAAAATTTTCTATAACTATAACTCACACATCAATGAAACTCTTTACGAACTTACTATTTAAACTTTGTCAAGTTATTGCTTGAACTCGCGCGTGTATAAAAAGAAAATAATAGTGACCAAGAAAATAAAAATATTGATCCGTAAATACATACATACATACATGTGAGTGAGATTGATTAGCACTTATTAAACATGATATTTACACAATTATTTCTTCTGTGGCAGCAACGCGCAGGATTTTATTAAGTTAAGAATAGGAATGGATTTGTTGCGTTGATTTTCATAGAGTTTATTTCTTTACCAAACTATTAAATTATATCGGATATTGTTCAAAAATAAAAAGAAATATGTTCCTATATGAAATATATAAATTTTTTTTAGTACTCAACGATTTTTAAACGACTGTGATAGATTATTGTGAGGCAAAGCTCGTTTCATATATTTCGATTCAGAGATTAACTGTCGGCCATGAAACTCTATTTTTTATGGATTAGTTTTGTCATCTTCTATAATTTAAATACAAAATAAAAACTGTAAGAACTATTTTGTTACGCTATAAAAAAGCCCGACTTTGATTTACATCAAATAAATGTTAAAGAAATGCTGTATTTTTCGGCCTAAGAAACTAAGGACTTAACTTAAAACGACCTAACTTAACGATTCTGAATAATTTTCCCCAGGGAATCGGAAAAGGGAGTTTTCATTTTTAAGATAGCAGATAAAGACATCACATTTTTTTTTTGTTTACACTTATCAGTATTGATGGTTGATGAACAAAAAAAAATTGTATTAAAAATTTTCAAAATGTGCTTGAACTTTATTTTAAAAATGAAAAATCCCTTTTCCGATTCCCCGGGAAAAATTGTTCGAAATCGGGCTGAATAAGTTAACTTTAGACAAGATAGATTCCCAAGTACAAATATAAACGGGCAAACAGTGTTCGATTAGTAGTCGAACATGGACCGTACGGCCGTAAAAGGGCGTAAAAACAACCCAAAAAGCCTAGAGGCCAAAATTTTGATCGAATAATGGCCGTACAAGGCCAAAATTAAGTTCTACGGCCGCTGAACGCCCCTTGTATGCCACCAAACTTTTCAAAGCTCTTAGTCAACAGCAAACGTATGAGCAACTACAAAAGGAAGCCTAACTTTCTAAAGCGATGGGGAATTTTTCGGTATCGAGTATTTTGTATTTGGTACACAAAAATACTCGTTATCGATACTCAATACCAAAAAAGACTTGATACTTTTTGTTTTTCTCTATATTATATACAGCTACAGATGGCTTGCAACCACATTCGCCTATTCGGCATGAAGAAAATAAATGCTTATCAAATTTCAGTTTTTGCACATCTTTTAAATGCTCTCGATTCTAGGAAAACAACTATTTTTCAAAATTTATTTCTCGAATTTTCAATTTACTAACGCAACTACTAACTATACCATATTTCATTTATAGGATTACCTTTTAACTTTATGTATTAAAACAAGTTTCTGCTTACCAGTTTGATTTTATGAAGTTTATCAAAGCGTCAGTAAATGCATCATCGAATGATACCGTATTCTGATTTGTTAACTCAGGCTCAATTGCCTTAGTCAATGGAATTAATATCCCATATCATACCTTGAGAAAATATTTCATATTCGAACATATCTGAACAAATTTAATTTTATCGAAACGATTGCGAAATTATGTTGGTTTTTAGAAAAGTATTGAGTAAAAAACATCGATTATCAAAGTATACTCGATACCAAAGTATTCGATGCCAAAAAGACTCGAGTTTACCCATCACAAATAGTATCGCCATTTGTGTGTGGTGCAAAAGAATTTGTTGGTGTATGAAGTTAGTTGTTGGAATGCAAGGTCTCTACACATGTATATATTGCCCCAAACAACATATTGTTTCGATGAAACATTGATGATGGAATGTATCTTTATGTATCTAAACTTTATGTATCTTTATTTAATAATGATTTATGTACGAACAATTAGTTTCAAATATCTTTATTTTAACACATTTTAAATATTAGTTCATTAATTTGTACCAAGTTAAACATACATTTATATAATTTATTTCTGCACGAAGTTCCAATTGAAAATATGCTCGTATTTATTGTAAAATATTCACTGCTCGACCGATGCTCCGCCGCTGTTCGGCCGATGTACGACCCTAGTACGGCCGCTGTTTTGTCAATAAGTCCTGCAAACGACCCTTGTACGACTGAGAACAATATTAAAAATTAGGCCTTGTTGCAGTGTACATAAATGAAACAAATAGTAAGTTTTTAGTAACTTGTGTAAAAAGTGTCTAAAAGTATGCAATGAACATGGTTTTACCAATCGTTTTTATACATATAAATACTTACGACTCTATACTGCTATAGAATATTATAGACAATTATATATTTTGTAAAAACTCATTATATGTTCTTCAACTTTTTTATCAAAATTTATCAACATTTGCTGTGTATATATCTATTTCTTATGGCTCTTTAATGTGACCACCTGAAGCTGTCACCCACAAACACTTAGACTCCAAACACACTTGAAATCTATCCTATAAAAATCGTTCTACTGCTGTTTGTGTTGCATCAACAAATGTTAAAAAATGTCACACTTAACCCAATAAAAATTCGAAAAAAATCTCCTCAAAACATGCAGCTTAGCTAATGCATGCAAATAATTTACTTAAGTCAAACTTAAGTGGTTTCTGTGCAGCATGCAGCAATCGACAAAAAAAAACAAAAAATTCCCACATGCAGACCAAAAAATACTGTCACTTTCGTTGACAGACCAACAGACAACCAAAGATGAAAGACTGACTGACATACAGTACGAAAGCTATGCCATGCCATGCCACCAGAACACCAACCAGCAACAATAAAATCTCAAAATTCCAAAAACTATGCATTATTTTCTACTCATGTCTACTCTTGCATAAGAAAAAAGACACGCAAAAAAAAAAACCACGCAACCAACCAACCATATTTGGTAATCTTGTGACTGGCAATTCAACACACATGTGTTTTATGACACATTTCTGTGTAGGTCCAGACAAAAACAAAAACAACGAAAGGAAGTGACAAATTTTTCAACACTTTCAAGACATATTTTTATCGGAAGCATTGTATATTTTTTGCTCTCAACTATTTGTAAAAAGTATACATTTTTATTATATCCGCTCACGTCAAATATGTATATCAAGCTAACACATTTTCCGTTCAGTTCAGTTTTTATGTCATATCTTTATGAATATTAAATGCGTAGCTGGCATTGAGTGCATCTTTTTTCTACAGTTTCGTACTAAGTTTTATTAATATTCTTATTTACAAAATTCATGTCAAAGGTCAAGTGCGTAAAAAGTGCAATTCAAGTGCCGGCCAGGAAGTTATCTCAAAGACATTTTTGCTCTTACGAAAAGAAACTCCTTAACTTACACCGGAAATTTGCTTTTAATGCTTCCTCTCTTATTGAAAACGTAGAAAGCAAATTTATTGTTACTAGCTGCTTGGCTGACTAGATATTATTTGTGTAAAAGTAGCTTTGTTTCTTAGGATATTTTTTCCTCTTTGATTTGCTGAACTTTTGGATTTCATTTATTGAGGAAAGAAGTGTTCAAAAGAAGGTCACTTGAAATTTTTTTCTAAGTTTTCTTCTAATTTTTTTTTTTAATTATTTGTGAGAGTTAATAGTATTTTTTAGTTTTAGTATTTTAAATTAAATTAACTTCAGGAAAATGTAAAGTCATCACTTTATTTTGCTTACAAAATCGAAAAGATAAATGTGAGAATACTTGTTCTCGTTTAAGAACAGCTATATGTTTTTGAATTAAAAGTTAGAATAAGTTGTGCTTTTAAGTCGTTTTGGGCTTTTGATAAATTAAATACAAGGCTTTATTTAAATCAGTAAAAGCAACAATTTCATTAACAGAAAAATTATAATAATAATAAAAAATTACTAGTTGCACCACACAATTAAGAAAAAAATCAGTTAACACCAAATACAATCCTATTTAAGAAATTTTATAGAAGATATTAAGCCAAATGTCAACATCCTCATGGTCATTAAAACATTTCCTCATCAAGAAACGAAGCTCAAATTTAAGCTTGGTGCTTCACCTTTCAACAATGCAACAAAGGTTAATAGAAATCCTTATATTTGATTTAATATAATTGCCCAAAACGACTAAAAATTAAAAATATATATACAAAAAAACTACTTGTAACTTTTAATCTAAAAACATAATTTAATACAAAAACTGTCCTATGAATTTTTACTTCATTGTGCATTCTTACTTTTATTATATTAATTTTAAGACCAATAACAATAATAACAATGGAATACTCTACAAGATATTAATTTTTTAAAAAATGATTGTACGTTAAAAAATTCATTTATGTAGGTTGCTCTAAGAAATGAGCCGCAGACCACCAAATAATTATCAGATGAAAATGAAATTTGGATATGTCATAAAAGACAAAATTTGAGGGGCACGTCTTTCTTATAACCATTTTTTTTTGTAAATATAATGGCTCTAAATTCAATTCAGCATCAAAAATTATTTTCCCCATACAAATCGTAAGGAAAAATAAGAAAATAAATTCGCGACCTGTAAACCTTTACCAATTGAGAAGCGCTTTACAGGGGGTGTTCCTTATGTCAAGTGTAAGTAGAAAAACCGCGGACATCAAAAACGACATTTATTTTGAGCCACCCTAATAAACATCAAAACTTAAAACCTTTAAAAAAAATTAAAAATTTAATTTAAGGCTACACAAAAACACTAACCAGAGCTGTAAAATCTGCGTTCATATTCAAAATTTAAGTACAACTTAATAATGGCATAAAAATGTATTCAATTAATGCAAAATTTATTTATAAATAAAATTTTTAATTCACATTCATTTTTAAAAAAAATGATTAATTATTAATTTTAATTATTCATTTTCGTTATTCAGAGCAATAAAGAATTATTTTTATTCATTTGAATGATATTTCCAAAGAATGCAATTCGCAAAGAATTTCAGAATTTGAAATTATTCTTTTTTAATCATTATTAATTTTTTATAAGTTATTACTTTTTTATTCATTATTAATTTTTTGTTCATTATTAATTTTTTATTTATTGCTTATTTTTTATTTATTATTAATTTTTTATTCATAATTTATTTTTTATTAATTATTCACGTGTTATTCATTATTCATTTTTTATTCATTATTCATTTTTAATTCATTATTCATTTTTCATTCATTATTAATTCTGTTTTCATTATTTTCATTATTTTTAATCATTATTAATTTGTTATTCATTATTCATTTTAATTCATTATTCATTTGTTATTTATTATTCACTTGTTATTATTTATTCATTTTTCATTCATTATTAGTATTTTATTCATTATTTCTTTTTCATTCATTATTCACTTGGTATTCATTATTCATTTCTTATTCATTATAAATTTTTTTCATTATTCTTTTTTTATTCATTAATCCTTTTTATTCATTATTCATTTGTTTTTCATAATTAATTTTTTATTCATTATTAGTTTTTTATTTATTATTAAGTTTTTATTCGTTATTAATTTTTATTCGTTATTAATTTTTTATTCATTTTGAATCCATTATTCGTTTTAATTATTAATTTTTTATTCTATTCACCATTCATTTTTTTATTATTTATTTCTTATTCATTGTTCATTTTATATTAATTATTAATTTTTCATTCATTGCTCATTTTTTATTCATTTGTTATTTATTATTCCTTTTTTATTCATTATTCATTTGTTATTCATAATTAATTATTTATTCATTCTTCATTTTTTATTCATTATTAATTCTTTTCACACTTCATTTTTATTTATTATTTATTTGTTATTAATTTTTTATTCATTTTTCACTTGTTATTCATTACACATTATTTATTCATTGTTCATTTTTTATTTTTTATTAATTTTTTATTCATTATTCATTTTTATTCATTATTCATTTTTATTTATTATTCATTTTTATACATTATTCATTTATTATTCATCATTCCTATCTTATTTATTATTTCTATCTTATTCAGTATTCATTTGCTACTCATAATTCATCTATTATTCATTATTCATTTTGTATTCATTATTCATTTTTTATTATTATCATTATAATTATATTATATTATTATATTATCATTTTTTATCATCATTCACGTTATTCACAATTAATTTTTTTTTCATTATTAATTTTTTATATATTGTACATTTCTTATTCATTATTCATTTTGCATTCATTACTCATTTTTTATTCATTATTCATTTGTTATTTATTTTTACTTTTTATTATTTTATTAATTAATTATCAATAACAATAGAATAATGAATAATATTCTATTGTTATTCATAATTAATTTGTTATTCATTATAAATTTTTTATTCATTATTCACTTGTTAGTCATTATTCATTTTTTATTCATTATTAATTTTTTATTCATTATTCACTATTTATTCATTGTTAATTTTTTATTCATCATTCATTTTTTATTCATTATTCATTTTTTAATAATTTTTTATTTATGGCTTAGGACTAGAATGAATAAAAAATTAATAAAAAATTAGAAATGAATAATGAATTAAAAATTAATAATGAATAAAAATTTTATAACGAATAAAAAATGAATAATGAATAAAAAATTAATAATGAATAAAAATTAATAATGTATAAAGAATGAATAATGAATAACCAATTAATAATGAATAAGAAATTATTAACGAATAAAAAATTTATAATGAATTAAAAATTAGTAATGAATAACAAGTGAATAATGAATAAAAAATGAATAATGAATAAAAAACTAATAATGAATATAACAAATGAATAATGAATAAAAAATTAATAGTAAATAAGAAATGAATAATGAATAAAGAAAGAATAATTGAAAATCCTGAAGTTATTTGTGAATTGCACTCTTTGTGAATAGCATTCAAATAAATAAAAATATTTATTCATTATTCTGAATAACGGAAATGAATAACACTGTGCAACACACTTTTCTAACGGAAAAGCGCATAACACAGGATGATAATACTAGTGCATAGTAAGATAGCCCTAAAAGGAATTTGCAAAGTTAGCTCGCTTTTAAAAAATATAGGCATTAAAAGTTTGCCTCTTGCAGAGTATTTTTTAAAAATAAAGTGCTCATTAAGGCGTATCGAATTACAATTTTTTTCGAATTTCACAAGAGGTCTCAAAAGTGGTGGTCATGGTGGCATGGTGGCATGGTGGTCAAGATCTACAAAAAAAAAATAAAAAGAAGAAAAAGGATGTGTTCCTCTTACACAAGGACAAAATTGTTTTTTGAGAAAAAAATAGTAAAAAATAACGATCTATAATTGCTTTGATTTTTGTAAGAAAAACTACATATATCTTAGAGCAACATTAAATACAGACTTTAACTAAGAATATCTCGCCAAACAAAATGCAACTCTCGATTTCTACCCTCATTGTCCTGTGTGAGAGATACTCGAATCCAAAGGTACACTCGAAATAGCACAGAACTTTTGATTGTTATCTGATTGTCTAAATGTTGGTGTTATTGATTGAAGTGTTTACGTTTTCTTTAAATTTGGCGAATTAAATATTAGCATATTTTTTGCAAATGCATTTTCTTGTTTTCGAGAAATTTATTTTAAATGCAATTTTATAAGTTTTTTAAAAAAATTAATATAATGTTTTAGATATTTTTGGCATCAGAAGTGGTACCGAAGATAATTTTGTAAATTTGGATTCTTGAAATATTTCTGAGCGAAACACTTTCTGAAAGTATTTTTTTAAAACACCAGGTTAAGACCACGATACTTTTTGTGTGTTTCGATTTTTTAAAAAAATTTTTGTGCTTAGTATGAAATTAATTATTTCGTCAAAGCACCTCACCTCATCATTTGCCAAAATGTTAAACTAAAATTTTGAGTTTCTGAGCCTGCCATTCGATAAGTCTCAATTGATTTAACAATTGCTTTTAAGATGTATTTTTAGAAAAAAGTAATAACCTTAAAGGAAAAGATATCTGAAGAATTCAAAAAGCGAAAATTATTTTACCACTTCTCATGCCTGAGATATAAAGCCTTATATTAATTTTTTTCAAAAAGTTAAAAAATTGCGTTCAAGTATGCTTTTCTCAAAAAACACTAAATGCATAGGCAAAAAATGTGCAAATTTAAAATACACCAAATATAAGGAAAACGTAAACACTTTAATAAATACCAATTAAATTAACACAATCAGATAACAATCAAAAGTTCTGTGCTATTTCTAGTGTACGTTAAGATTCGAATATCCTTCACACAGGACACTGTGAGTAAAAATCAAGAGTGGCATCTTGTTTGGCGAGATATTGTTAAAGTCTATATTTACTTTTGCTTTAAGACAAATGTTGTTTTTCTTACAAAAATCAAAGCATTTATGGATCGTTAATTTTTACTGTTTTTCTCAAAAAACAACTTTGTCCTTGCGGGAGAGGGAGACATCCTTTTTTTGGGAGACCACCCTATGGAACTTTGGAGACCTCTTAGAATGATAAATTAAAAAAAGAATTTTTAATTCGATACGCCCTTATGAGCACTTAATTTTTAAAAAATACTCTGCAAGAGGCAAACTTTCAATGCCTATATCTTTTAAAAGCGAGCTAACTTTGCAAAACCCTTTTAGGGTTTTGTTGGTCTAGATCAGTACCATCGATCAGTGTTGGTCGCTTTTTCGTTAGATTCCGTGACTCTTGAATTGTCGCATAGTGTAATTAATCATTTTTTTTTAAATGAATGTGAATTAAAAATTGTATTTGTAAATCAATTTTGCATTCATTGAGTGCATTCTTATTTCGTTACTCATTGATTCACTTTTTTGTGAACAAAATCAGATTTAATGCATTCTTTTATAGCTCCGACACGCACCCACCTTCTACTTCCATGTTTCGATACCGAAAAATTTCAAAATACTCAAAAATGATAAAGAGTGGACCTTACTAACTTTTTTTATCAATAGACAAGTCTTATAGACTTTTCTACGATATTTTGCATATTTAACCGTTGAGTTTTCTGTGAAAAATTGTTGTAAGCACGCTCACGAACCTCAGAAGGAAGTTGTATTTTAATATCTTGTATCATAATCCGATTGTGTTATTGCATTTAATTTAACGGCTTTAGATTAAGTCGTAAAGTTTACTGAAGAATGTACAATATTGGTAAAATACTGGGTATTAGTCATTTATACAATTTCTTTTACATTATGTTCTGTAAACCTAAAATTATCGATTATTCAATGCATTATTGTATATTGATAAATTACTAATTACGAGAGAGCATATGAAATATAATGCTTTCCGCGAGTAGTTACGCTTATCAAAGTTCAACTTCTAATTGATGTATCTTTTAATCGGTAACATACGCGACGATCCCGTTTGTGGGAAATCTTTCTATGAGTATTGGAGAATCGATAAGATGAAATTTTTTTTATTATTCTTGCACGGTGCGAGTATATTTATAAAAGCTATTGCGTAAATTGCAATATTTGTAAATTTCCAGACGATATTTCTGACGGTTATAAGTTAAAAACTATGGAAAGCGCGATAATAAAATTTGGCGTATCGATTCTTCGGGCTGTCATGAACCTCATATAAAATTTATTTCAATAATACGCAAGGGTCCCATTATTTCGTAAATGCAACTCCGCAATTCGTTTTTCAGGTATTGGAATAATTTCGATCGAATCAATGTTTATATCAACATTCGATCTACAAACTTGATACGCTAATATGCAGAGTACCGTAGAATAGCCCATATATCTTCTCAATCGTATCTATAGAAAAGGTACCTGCTTTCATAAAGCTGCAATAACTTCATTTTTAATTTATAGAAATTTTTTTATTTGTTCTCAAAAGTCGACATACTATATTTTATGCAAATAACGTGAGCTTGTAACTTTTAGCTGCTGCTCTACAGCTGTCTTTAATAAATTCTAAATTCCTAGATGAATATTTTCTAGTCTTACTTCAAACATTCTACTCTCTCCACGGCAAGCTCCATTTTGCCTTGAGACAATTTCATTACCTTAATTCTTATTTATTATGCGTGAAAATAACAACATTTTCCTATGTTTTCCCACATTTTTTACCCAAAAAAGTTGAAATATTCCAAGTTTTTCTATTAATTCCTTTTTTCCTTTCTGAGGTCAGCTTAAAAAATACATTTGCGGATAATTTACGAACACCTTTCTAGCTTGATTGCTCCCTTTTCCACTGTTGATTGATGCAGCATTTCTATCTTCTACTCTAACTTACACTTTCAAAAAGCAAAGAAAAATACAGAAAAACGTTGCAATTTGCTTTTGAACTAGTTGTTTATAAAACGTTGTTTGTCCTTAGGATAATTTTTACTTGATTTTTTATTGTCCTTAAAAATTGCTCGCCGTGAAAACAAGTTTTAGATTTTTCGTTAAGATATTCACTTCAGCACAGAAGGATTCCGCATGTAGCGGAGTAGCCTTACAAGGTTTTTTTTTCCCTAGGTGGCTTTTATTACATGTTTGCATTTTCGTTTTCTTTCTTTATGGAGTAAAAAAACTCGTTTTCTTTTGCGTGCCACGGATATCGAAAAGAAAAGGGTTACCGCAAAAGAGTTTAATACAGCGTAGCCAGACATTATTTAAACTACGCAACAACTTTTCAGGAAGAAAAAAAAACAAACAATACGCTACTCAAGCTTCCAATCGCGCAGCACTAATTTAATGACATTCGCGACTTTACGCTAGCTTAAGCCAAAATTTAATACCAAGAATAGAAGAACGCTTTGGAAAACTCCGAGTTTTTCTGAAGGACCACCCCTTTTCTTATTCATATTCTAAGATATTAATTTTAATACTTTTCTCTTCGAGGGTTGCTTATATCTCTTCAATATTATCTGCAGTTCTTAATGTATTGTAATTTTCATCTGAATATGAAAAAACTTTCTCACACTTGCTTGCTAAAAGTGTCACTTAGGGCTCAATTCACAGCTCGTTTTCTGCAAACATCATTTATTATGCTATGCTTAGCGAGCTGTCACTTTGTCAGTTGCACTATTGACAAGTAGTTAATTGCGACAAAGGCACAAAAAAAACCTTAACATTCATTGATCACAGCATGTTCATTAAATTCCAAAATTTTTAGAAAAATAATCGTATTTCAGTAAGAGAATGTGTATAGAAATGATTTTCAGTTAAATAATATGTAAGCAAATAAATAACATTTACAAATAGTATCCTGTCGCTTTTCCGCGTTTTCCACCTTAAATAGAGTTGTATTCGTATATTAAAATATAGGGTAACTTTTTTACTAAACATGAATTTAATAAACCTTTTAATTAGGCTTGATTTGCGCTGTTACACTCATGATACTCTCACACACACTCACACTCTGACACAATTATCCTTTTTCTCTGCCATTGTGCCTTTGACTCGTTGTCCTTATCAAGCGCAGGACATCAACACTTTTAGCAGCATTCGCATGAAGTGCACGCAAACATGTCACAGCAGGACATTCTGTTACAGTCAGGACTCAAGTCGAAGGAAGCAGCAATTTTTATCACTGAACTAGTTTTCTGTTTTGTTGTTGTTGCTGTTGTACTTTACTGACCTTTTATTAACTGTGAGAGTTCAACACCTTTTCTTGTTTTCTCATGTTTTCTAACCTTTCTCTATGACATTTCAGGACATTATTTGGTGTTATTTAAGTAGAAGAACTATCATAGATTGAGTTAGAATTTCTTAACTCATTGCATGTCTGTTTGAATGACTTTTAAGGATTTTTTTTAAAAGGGATATGCGTCAAAGTCAACTGCTAAGCTTATTGTTGTAGCTTTGAATATCATTAATTTCTTTTTAATTGACGTGCTCGAAGGACTTAAGTGAGCTCATTGAAGACATTTAGAGAAAAATATCATAGTTTAAATTCTCAATTATATTTATACTCATATTCATATTTACATTAATTTTTACCTTATGATCAAAAAGTATCCGAAATTTTGCATTCAAACAAACCGAGCTTAAAATATTTTCAAAATCTTTTCTTAAAGGTTGGTGCATATTTGTTTGGTTAAATATATGTTTGAGCAAAACCTAAAAATCCATGACATATTCTATCCAAAATGAAGACTTTCTTGACTGTTGATCGGATTTAATGCCGTGGTGTGGTCCACTACAAATTTCTTCCGTCAGGCCATCCAGTAAATAAGGACCTGTGGAAAACATGGAAGTCAGTTTGGATTTCAACGTCCTTTTGCATAATTTTTAGTGTATTTTGTACAGTAAAAAAAAAATCGAAGTACGTAAAAGAAAGAGGAATATTTAAGAATATTACAAATGCCCTAATGAGGATTATAAATTTCTGGGTTCATCCAAAAATTCTAAATGCGTCTGTTGCAGACGTTATGTTACTTTTTCGTACTATCTTATTTATGTTAACAAAAAAAAAATATTCTTTTGTTGCAGCATTTTTTTTATTTCTGTATTTCATATTTAATATGCTGTATATGCCATTTTAATGGTAGGATCATAAAATAGGCAGCAAAATAATGATTTGATATCTCACTAGCTATTTTTTTAAACTTAACCAGTTTTGGGATAAGAAAAAAAACATATATTTTTTTAATTAAAGTTCATTATTAGCTTTCTTTACAAAACTAATTCAATTCAAGAAAAAAATAAACCCGAACAGTTAAATGTAAAAAACCTTGCATCTCGTTGCGGACAGTACAAACCGTGTGCCCATCTGTACTTAACATTATTTATATCTTTTGAATGTCCATCCAAGGCTTTTTTTATATTTAATTTTATAAAATGAAATATTTTTCAAGTTTCTATCAGAACGGAGCACACATATGTAGCAAATTTTGTCCTTGGTATAAATTTTTTCGGATTTACCCATAAAAAAGGTTGATCATCAAATATGTGCGTATGACATGATTTTGTTCCTGACTTGCCTGCACAATAAAGTATAGCAGTGAGGGGACTGTCGATCGAAGTGAAAACCTATACATAAAGTACTTGAATTCCCGGCAGACATTGTCCTGGCACGGACCGCCTTATTACTATATACGAACTTTCATGCTAATCGGAAAAAACATTTTTATATTTTCACATTCTTCCCGTATGATTATTTCTTTCAAAATATTTTATATTAAGATAGTGTTTTTATTTCATAACTATACGCAAACTATATTATTACATTTAAATTTAATATTGTTGATACAAGTCGGCCTTTATAGTCTAGTGCGCTAGTAGTCTAGAGAGTGCGCGAGACTATTAACCAAGAGGTCCCTATTTCGAATCCGGGTTCGGGCACGGTTCTTTTCACTTTCTTTGTTGTTTCCTACATTTAAGAGTTATGGAAAAACTAAAAATTCCCAACTAAATTGTGGAAAATATGAAACAACTAAGGGCTGGAAATGCTTGCCGAGGTTAAGGCATAACACTAGCATCGGTTAAAAGCAATTCAAATTGTATTTCACGTTTGTTTCGCCAAATCAATAATTCACGTATGGTTCTAATCAATTCCTCTTAATAATCTATCCCTTTCCCTTCAGGTCAAAGACCAAACCTTGTTTGTATAAGGCGCATGCCTTGGTTCTTTGATCTTTTTAAAAAAAAATAATACAGGGAGCACTACGTTTTAGTTGATATATCAACTCCAGCGCCATCTAGAAAGGTCTAACTAACCTAACACAAAAAAATAGCAGAGTTCGCTCTGAGATCAGAAAACACCCGCATGCCAGCAGTGAGGCTGAATCAGTGCAAAACCAACACCATTTTCTAACAATAACTGTCCAAAATTGACTGCATATGCTCCCTAACAATTGTATTGCAAAATTTGTATGCTCATTAATGTCTAGAACTCTGACACTCAGCTATGCTTGTGCAAATTGGGCAATCCACCGATAACAATAAATACGTCGATGGCAATCCCCTGAAAGAGCAATTTCGGCAACGTAATGCATTTTTACATTTAGTCTCACCATGTTACTCCAAGAGCAAAGCCAACCTCCTTAACCACCTGAGCCCCTGGCAATGACACAGGTAGAGCAGCCTGTACCACCGGAAGAGCGGTCACCAATGCGCTACTCTGAATGTCTACAACAGGAGACGAACTTTCTTTCATTGCCTGAACAGCTCCAGACGTTCATACAGGCGCTCATTTTCGAGATTGAACAACCACAGTAAACGCCAGGGAATGCTCACCTCTCATTCCACATTCGAGAGCTACTTTTAATAGTTCATCCGAAATTTATTAAATTTTTCTGACATTAACCCCACAGCTTTCTTACCTTTCTTGTTCACAGCCTTCTCCGACAATTCTGGAAGCTTTGACGAAGAGTTCACATCGTCTTTTGCTTTTGGGGTCTTACCTAACTTTGAACCAGCAGAGTTAGACCGGACCAATCCAGGAACTCCTTTTACAGCCTCTCCCTTTCCAACCGAACTATTGGACTTTTCCAGCTTCAGAGCCTTTACATTCCGACGTTCCATCTCTTTGAGGGTCTTTTAAGGGGCACCTTTTGCTTGAAAACTACCAGCACTAACACCCACACCAACATCTCCTACTTTTGAGCCCGTACTAATGCCGGACTCTCCCACACCTGAACGAAACCCGGGTCCACATTAATCATCAACTAACACTAAGTAACTTTACACCCATACCAATACTAATTAAAGGTTTTCCTGAAGCAGGAACAGTAGACCGGATTGAAATTTAGATTCCACCATTCGGGTTCTCAAAAAATAGAGGAACTCATTAAAATGATTTCTACATACTTCTTTTTAAATCGCAAAAAATCCGCCGAAGCAATTTTGATTCCCCAGAAGGTCCTTTTTTGTAAAAACATGTTTTTTGTTTGTAATCTTTAATTTATCTCAGGTAAAATGTTAAATTTCTAACACATTTTTTTTAAAGCCGCTGTAAATGACACATTTTTCATTAGATTTACGTAGAATTGTTTGTTTTTTTTTTAAACTGAACCAAAGCTCAGGGGATGGCCCTATAAATGTGTAAGCATTGTGTTGATTCGGAAGATGGGTGATAGTTAGTTGGAGGGTGTCGGATAGATGGAGTAGTGTCGGTGAAGATTTGTTGGAAAGGTATTAAGTTCTTCTTTCTTTTTGTACATCGCTTAAATCAAAGCTGTATGCGAAAACTGACAGAACGTTAGATATTGGCTTTAGAAATCTGATTAAATGATACATTTCTTACTCATACAAATATATAATTATAATAAATTTTGACGTGATTCCAACTTTGTGTACGTTTCACGAGATTGTAAAGAACACAGCTTTGATTAAAGCGATATACAGAAGGAAAGAAGAACTTAATACCATTCCAACAATAACAATTCCACGTAAACCTAATGACAAATATGTCTTTTACAGCAGCTTTAAAAAATGTGTTTTTAAAAAAAGCACAAAATTTCATTTTTGGTGGTCAATAAGAGTTATAATGAAACATAATTTTAAAAACTTTTTCATGTCAAAATGTTGGTATGAGTAAGAACTTTAACATTTCAGCAGATGTGGGTATGCGTTCTGTGAAAAATAAAAGTTACAAGGAAAAAATATTTTTTTTTACTAAAAAGGACCGTTAGAAGAATCAAAATTTCTTCGGCGGAGAATCAAAAAAAAAATATGCAAAAATAATTTTAATGAGTTCCTCTAACTTTTGAGACCCCGAACAGCTAAAGTTTTTTTCTCCATACAAGAACAAGAAAGAAATTTATGAGTTGTTATTAATATAAGATTTAAGTAAGTTAACCATTTTAATGTTTCATGTTGTACTATTAAAGAGCATAGCTCTTACTGTACTTATACTTACAACTATACGAATAAATTGAATTGAATAAAGAACGATCCGACCTAAGGAACAGCCTTGCCTGCACACTTGTCGGGGTCGCCTTTAGGCGGCATATTGTGCTCACCCTGCACAAAGTGAAAAGCAATCACCAAAAATCACTACAATAAGAACTCAACACAATTCAGAGACGTAAGTGCATCAATTAGACCGTGACAACTTTCACAAAGGGAAAAGGCCAACAGTTTGAGAGTCACTCCAACCAGCAGTTCAAAAGTAACTGGAGTAACAGTTTGAAAGTCGCTGGAGTAACAGTTTAAAAAGCACTGAAATAAATCGAATCCGAAAAAGTTTGAGAAGCACTGGATTAACTACACAATCTAAGTTGTAGAAGCAATTTAATAATCAGTGTCAAGCTTATTGGCGAAAGCTACTCGCTGTCTCTATTGATGACGAATGCTACTCGCTGCCTTGATGACGAAAGTTACTCGCTGGAATGATGACGCAAACCAAAGATTTACCCTCTACCACAAATCGGTCAATGCGCCTTAAGAAGTTTTCACTTCAAAAATTCGCCAAAAAAAATACTCGATAGATTTGCTTACAATTTCCACAAGATATTTCCAAGACTATATTAGTTGAAATAAAAAAAAATTATTTCAAAGATAGAGGTGGCCTTAGTCTTAACTTTCTAAAAATATTAGATATGTAGAAACAACTTTAAATGTTTGTCACTGACATGATTCTTCAATAACGTTTCAATTTTAGGACTAGTTTTCAGTTTGGACTTTATAAAGAAACTGTTTGCAAAAACGCAAAAACCACTGACTTATACGTATTTGCATTTTCCTAAATTCGGGTCAGATTTGGTATTTTCTTATCTTCTAAAAAATAGTTACATACAATCAGCCCTATCATGATTAATTTTTAACGCGGAATCAGAAAAGGGAAATTTAATTTTTATGGTAAAGCTCAAGAACATTTTGGAAATTTTTAATGCAAATTTGTAGATATACAGTTGATGAGAAAATTTGCATTGAAAATTTCCAAAATGCTCTTGAGCTTTGTTTTAAAAATGAAAACTCCCTTTTCCGATTCCGCTTGGAAAATTATTCATGATAGGGCTAAATATATTTAACTTTTGAAGTTCGCCAAAATTTGAGCAATTAATTTATTAACGGATTATTACCGTTTTTATTTCATTAAAGCATTAAGGGTACTTTTTGATGAGAAGGTACACATGTGGACAGTAAAATAGGTGTAAAAAAAAATTCCCAATATAACCATGAAATTTAAATATTAAAATGCCTACAAGAAGAATTACTTATTTTTTTATCTGGCAGCACTGTTTTCATGCGAAAATAGGAGTTCCCGTTAGTTTAAATGCTAACTGACGAAAAATACGATGAATTTCTTTGTTTAGCTAGCAATTTTGTGTGGACAATAAAATAGGTGCATTGCGTTTAATATCACAAAAAAGCATTTTCGAACGTAATTTAATATTAAAAAATAAACTTCAAGGTAATTTTATGTTATTTTGAATAAAATAATTTTAGTTTAAGACAATTTGTTTATCAAAAAAACGTAATAGATGGGTCGTGGACATCACTGTAGCGCAGAAGAGAGAAGACTTGTGCAGGATCTTCGCAAACAAGGGCACACTTACAAATTTATTGCCAAATCATTAGGAAGATCTGAAAACTTTGTGACAAATGCTCTAAAGCCTAAAAAAATGGCTGAGGGGCGTGGAGCATCGAAGAAAACTTCTTCAGTTGCGGATAACCGCATTGTAACTTTGGCTAAACGTGATCCTTTTATGTCGTCTAAGGCAATTGCAGCCGAAATAGGTAATATTGTCACATCCCGAACAGTACGTCGCAGATTGGTGAGTGCAAAATTACCCGGAAGGATAGCTCGAAAAGTTCCTTTGCTAAGAACGGCAAATTTAAAGAAGAGGAAAAATTTTGCTTTGGCACATAAATCCTGGAGCGGTCTTGAAGGCGTAAAGAAGTGGCGAAACATTCTTTGGAGTGATGAAACCAAAATAAATTTGTTCGGTAATGATGCTGAGAGAAATGTTCGACGACCCAAAGGCAAAGAATTCCATGTTAGATTTACAAAAAAAACAGTGAAGCATGGAGGTGGCAACATAATGGTGTGGGGCTGCTTCTCGTGGCAAGGGGTAGGTCCAATACACCGGATTGAAAGCACTATGGACAGATTCGTTTACAAGGATTTATTAGAGAGCGTCATGCTACCTTACTCTGAAGAGAACATGCCTATTTTGTGGAAATTTCAGCAGGATAATGATCCGAAACATTCATCCAACTTCGTAAGAGCATGGTTCACAGAACAAAATTTGAACGTTATGGAGTGGCCAAGTCAATCCCCTGACCTAAACCCAATTGAGAACCTTTGGGGTGAGCTTAAACGACAAATTTCTAAGCAACCTTGCAAAAACAAAGCTCAATTATGGACAAATATTGAAAAAGCCTGGTATAATATCCCAGTAGAGACTTGTCGTAAGCTGATCAACTCCATGCCCAAGAGAATCGAGGCAGTACTAAAAAATAATGGTGGACATACCGGCTACTAAGTACTAATAACATTTTCTATTAAAAACTATGCACCTCGTATATAAAGTTCCTGTATTATTTTAAAATTTTTAACTTACACCTATTTTACTGTCCAACTAAAAATTGACAAGTACCTTGAAGTAATGATTTATAAGTTATTTTTTTGTTGTTGATTGCATACTTAAGGTTTTTTCTTTTACAATAAACATTATTTTTTTATATTCTTAAGTCAAAAATATTATAAAATAACTAAAACTATGAAACTACCGTTCTTTTGTGTAAAAACATAGCATACACCTATTTTACTGTCCACATGTGTATATATATTTTCGTATTCATATTTATATTTATATCCATATTTATATTCATATTCATTTTCATATTCGTACTCATTTTCATATTCCCATCCATATTCATATTCATATCCATATCCATATCCATATCCATATCCATATCCATATCCATATCCATATCCATATCCATATCCATATCCATATCCATATCCATATCCATATCCATATCCATATCCATACTCATATCCATATCCATATTCATATCCATATTCATATTCATTTTCATATGAAACTCTTATCTCTCATCTTGTGTCTCTCTCTATCCCTTGTAAAATATTGTATATTTCATCTGAATTTTAGCATTATTTTTAGAAACTAATCTTGTTTAACAAAAATAAGTGTTGCTGTTACTTTCTGTAAATTTCCGCCCTTCGGTTTTTATGAATCCCCCTGCTCATTGTGTAAATTAAAAAATTATTTCCTTTTGTAACCAATTCTTTGCAACGGTTACCTTCCCTCCCCCCAGAACATCTTTTCGCAGCTTCAGCTCATTTCCTGTCATTGTCAGTGTTTTGTTTTGGTTTCGCATTTTCACAGCGTTGCGGAAGTTGACGCTTCTCACTCACTCTGCTTCTTGCCTTAAGACCAGCTCAAGTCTTTCCTATGCTATGCTGCAAAGAAGACTTAATTATCACTTTGGGACTGTTTTTCAATATCAGGACCACAAATCACTTCCGTTCTGGCAAAGCAGGGACGGTTTTATTCCCCGGTGTAGTTTATTTGTCTGTCTAGATAAAGTTCTGTTTTTATGTTTTTCATCCCTCCCCCCTTTCAACTTATTTTGTTGTGTTTTGCGCACAAATTGTTAATAGCGGACAAAAATATCTCTCAATGGTTTATCAGCTACATCATTCCCACGCACTTCAACGTTAAAGTCAGAACTTCTTCGTGTTTGTTGCGCATGCCAAGCATAACTTAGGCGCATAGAAGCTACAGAAAAACTGCACAACAGCTATAAAAAAACAACAGCACTGGTAAAAAACCCACAAAAGTTCAGTAAATGCCGGCTTTCAACACTTTAAGCTTAGAGTAAAATAAAACAAAAAACAAAAGAAAGTGGGCTAGCATAAAATTTACATAACATTGAGTTAGTTATACAAAATAAAGCCTCGCTGGTAGGCATCACTGAAAAACGGGAAATTATTCTCTCTTTTTTTTTCTTACCCGGGTTACAATGTGGTTACTGTCTTTTAAAGATAAATGGTGCATATTTTTGACTTAATATATTGTTATAGGCCTTAAAAGCATGGTTTTTTATACTTCCAACAAGTTTGAAACCAGTGTAAAAGTGCAAAAAATACCCCCTTTACTTATTCTTCTTCTAACTTTTGGTATAGCCTCAGCCCACGCTCTTAAAGTTTTTAGGCTCTTTCTGAAGAATTAATTAAAAACCATAAATTTATCTCATAAATGTCACTGCTGCTTATGAAAATAAACTGTCAAATAAGGCTTCATAATATTTTTCAATTGAAAATGTCAACAATAGCATGTAATTTTCCTATACACATCAATAATAACAAGAACAGCAACAACAACAAAAGCATTGCCACTGTACATTTCTAAGAAAATATTTTCTATAATATAATAGAAAATATTTCTTTAATATTTTCATAAACATCTAACTAAAAAAGTCATAAATCATGCTCTCTCTCATATGTGAAGGGAAGTTCTCAAATGCTTCACTGCTTAAAATATTCATAAATTTCATTCATTTATGTGAAATGTTTAATCACATAACAGATTCTATTACTGATGAAAATTGAAATCAAAGCAAAATCTTAACAAAAGTTTTAAAAAACTTTTAGTACTTATGAAAGAACAACTTAACAACTGAGTGAAATTCAATAACTATGCAAAGTACGGTCTTAAAAACTTTTTATGTCTTTGCATTTAAAATCTAGTTATTTATGATCGTCAGAATGGTAATAAAATACAGCAATTATTATAATTATTTTTAATTAAAAAGTTTTCTGCTATAGTATTTAAAAACTAAGTCGCATCTTCGTTTTGGGAAATTTTATTTCTACAATTTAATATCACTGTTACTTTGTTTATGCGTGGCTATAACTTTTTAATTTCGTGTGTCGTGGTAGTGATTTTCAAGGTCATTGCAACATTTTAAATGTGTTTTCGAAAGAAAAGAAAACCAAATGTTTATGTGTCTCGCAATCAGTTGCCGACATATTTCTTGGGAAAATTTTAAATTTTTAAACTTATTTAGGTATGGTTTTGGGTTGAAATAATTTTGATGCTAATAAAATATGTAACTTTTTACGTTTTTCGCATTTAGACACCAGACATATTCTTTCGAGATTTTGCTTTGGGTTTTTCTTTTATAGAAAATGTTTTTCTTCTAAATCATACGATATTTTTACGATATTTATTTAACAAAAGTTGTTGACATATAAGATATAATCTTTTGCATGCCGCTATGAACATTGGAGATAACAACATAAAGTTACATAAAAAATAACATAAAATTAAATAAAAAACTAAGAATTAATTACAAACTATTTTGATTTTTAATTAATAAAATAAAAAATAGTAAAAATTAAACAATTACACAGACTTTAACATAGGATATAGATGTATAATTAAAAAGTAAAAGGTAAAGTACAGGCGAGAAAGGAAAAAATAGAGAAAGTTAAGAGAAGCATTCAAAAGTTAAATACCTAAATTTATTATGATTGGAAATACTTTTAATATTGTAAGGCAATGAATTCCACGATCTTATGCCGCTGACGAAAACCAATCTACTGGATCTACGAAGCTATATCTAGGGATCATAAGGTTCATGCTTCTGCTTGACCTACAGAACTCTATCTTTTCAAAAAGGTATGACGGTTTTTGTGTGTAAATGATCCGGTGTAGAAAAATAGTGTGTCTAGCTTCAAGGTAGCTTTGTAGGTCACAACCAAGTAATTTTTTACTGTGGGTAGATATAAGATCAAACCTTTCTAAGCCATATACATACCGGGCTGCATTATTGAAGGCGACTAAAAGCTTATGCAATAACCGAGAATCGAGTACATGGTATACGACTTCCGATTACTGGCATCAACAGTTACAATACCAGTTCTTTTCCTAGTTTCTTGGTGTCATAGTTCCTAGTTCCTTGGTGACTAAGCTTGGTGTCATCCGCAGATTTCGAAGGACATAGTAAACTTTTTTTATGCAAGAATTGATTTGATCACAGCAGGATAGAGAAGAGTTTATTTGAAATCCAAGAGTGGTGACCTTATAAACTAGTTCAAGCTTTACGTTGTTAAGAAGAATTGGAGGCAGGTCTTCATTGCTAATGGTTTTTTTTTAAATTAACAATACATACGATTTTAAGGGATGATTCAGCATGAGCATGTTATATACAGCCCATTTTGATATCACGGTTGAGTCCTCATTGACTCTAGCGCATAAATCTTCAATTAGGCTAATGGGCCTGAATAGGTAAAGTTGGAGGTTATCAGCGTACGCATGCATTGTGACGTGGTGGCACTTGCTAAATATGTCATTTATGAACATGGTGAATTACTACGGACCAAGTACTGGGCCTTGAGGTACTCCACTAGATGTGCCCCTTAACAAAGATACTTTTTTTCCCACCCGAACTCTTTGAGACCTACCTATCAAATAGCTTTTTAAGAGACGGACTGCAAATTTAGAAAACCAAAAATGTTGACAAAGTTTTCTGCAAAGGATAGAGTATCTGACGGTATCGAAAGCTTTAGAGAAATTTAGTAAGCACAGCAGTACTCTCATGTCATCAAGTACTTTGACCACAGCAGAAGAGCAGCTGTGTCCAGGACGAAAACCAGACTGAAGGTTCGACATGAGATTGAATAGGCTCATGTGGTGGGATATCTGCTCGGCCATGAGCACCTCACACACTTTGGATACCGAGGACAGATGACTTATTGAGCGGAAATCACAAGGGCCGCAAGCTTTTTTTGCTACAGGAATACTAGTCGCTACCTTCCAAGCCCGTTTGAACGCAATGTAGTAAAGCAATGGTTAATTATTTGGGTAAGTGGGCTAAGGACATACAGTAACACTAGCTGATATACCCGGTGTATAGTAAGTAACATTCTTGGTTTAGATGTCTTTTATCAGAAAAATATCGTTTTTTATAGAAACATGTCAGTTGCTTAAAATTTCCAAGAAATTAACACCAAAAAACTTTCGTACCTGAAACACACAAAAAGTATTAATTTTATTTTTTGGTGAAAAAGAAAAAATATCAAAAAATTCAATCAAAAATGAATTTGCTGGCTTTGATAGTTGGTCGGTTAGTCGGTTATGTTACAAAAGATTGCATTCATTTTGGTTTTTTTTTTAAAAATTTTGATTAATTGTCCATCTAGTCGTGTTTCAATCTTTCTCATTTTCGTTTGCCTTCTAATTTTTATTATTTTTCAAAAAAAACCTTAACGAATTTCTATATTTCGCAAAAAAAATTTGTTAAAAATATTTGTTGTTGAAAAAATATTCGAAAACAAAACTGGCTTCTTTAATGTTCTTTCATATGGTATGCATAAATGTAGGGTTGATTTAAAGTTTTTATCGTAAAAATTTAAAAACATTTTATACGATCGAAAAATCAAGCCAAACTATCATAAAAATTTTAGATTTATTTTTTGTTTAGTTTTATTCATTTTGTATTTTTGTAATTTTGTTTGCATAAAAAGTAATGGTGTAGTCAAGGAATCATGAGAATTTCTCAATTCGTTTCTGAGTTATACTCTCAAATACCCCTTTAAACACTGCCACAGCAACAACAGTGCCACCTAACGAATCAAACTTTCAAACAAAACCGGGTCTGCAGACCCAGCCACATACACACACCAAATTTAATATATTGGTCCAGTCGCTTAGGAGGAGTTCAATGACAAAGCGATGTACAGAAAAATTTTATATATAAAGATAAGCTTAACAAACCTAATGGAAATATCGATGTAGAGGTAGTAACAAAATAGTCGTTCAAATGGTTAGGATCTATTCTACAGGCTTCGCTGTCTTTGTTTCAAATTCCAATACCTTTTAGGTTTCTCCACATCTATTTTGAAGGAAGAGCAGGGTTCAGTCAGGACTTGAAAAAGTTTGACTTGGAAAGTCTAACAGCAGATAAAGCTTCATTCCTGGCTCTTCTGAGCTCATCCAAATTGAACGCTGTGATGTTACGCTTCCATTTACGATAGGTCTTTGACCGATTTTTTTAATTTACTTAAACAGTCTGCGTAAACCAGGTGCAAACATTATTTAGGACGCGGCGCCTACGTAAGGGAACATGTAAGTCAAAAAGAGTATTAATTTTCTCAGTAAAAAAGTTAAGCTTATCGTCAACTGAGATTAAAAACCTAAAATCACGATATGAAAAGTATAAGTGACAGGTACAACAGGTGCAAGGCAGATATTACGCGCACAGAAGAGAAAGTCGTGATCAGATACAAACGAAATTTTATCAAAAAGCAAAGTAGACGAAGCATCAGATACCATAAAAATATCTAGCAGGCTCGGCAGAGAATGGTTTGAAAACCTAGTGGGCATAAAAAGGTTAACAACAGTAAGTTGTTCGGCAACTTCGTAAATACGGTCGAGAAAGCTGTTAGAAAGATTGTCCTGTTGAAGTAGATGAATGTTAAAGTCTCCAGATATAACAAAGTGTTCATAATCAATAGCACTATTAAATAATAACGTGAAAAAGGTATCCAAGTTGCAGTTGTAGTTCGGATTATAAACGCATGAAATAAATACTTGAAAACCTTTGCCTAAAATTTCAATGTTTAAAAATTCTATGTCAGATTGGCTAGAGTTACCTTAGAGATTAACATTTAGATATTCCTGTGTCACCTCTCATGTCTTGTCTGTCGTTTGGAAAAAGTTTGAAATTTTTCAGGTTTAGATAGGAGTCATTTATGTCCTCATGAAACCAAGTATCCGAGACACATTACATCAACAGAAGATTCCACAAAAACATGTCGCAAGTAATGTAGTTTAATAGTTTATAGTTTATTGATATTAGCATATAGGATTGATTCTTTTAAATGCAACAATACAATAATTTACAACAGAAACTCAAAGTAACAATTTAAATAAATAACAACAGATTCATAGGAAAACTTAGTGCTAGATAAAATTTTAAGTTAAATGATTTCATTGTGAGAAATTAAAGTTAGACGGTTAAGCTAGAAGTTAAAGTATAGAGTATATGTAAGAAATAAATAATGAGAAAGTTTGAAAAAAAATAGTTAGGAGAAATAGTCATAGATGAGGCGCTTAAAGGTTGTTTTGTTTTCAATGCGTTTAATACTATTTGGAAGGGTATTTCAAAGTCTAATTGCACTAATGAAAAACAGTCTACTAGATTCACTGTATTTGAAGGGGGGGAACTCGAAAAAAAAGGCTTCTGGCGGACCTGCAGAATTTAAGTTTTTCAAATAGATAGTAAGGACTTTTTGAATATATAAGTCGATGAAGGAAAATACAGTTTCTTGCATTGAGAAAGCTTATAATACCGCAGCCAAGAACGCGATTACTGTGTGTTGATATATGATCAAACCTTCGGATACCGTAAACATATCGAGCTGCGTTGTTATATGCCACTAATAGCTTATGTGATGACCTCGAATCGAGCTTGCTATATACAACTTCAGAGTAGGTTATTATGGGCACGACTAATTGTACTATCAGTCTTCTTCTCGTTTCTGTTGAAATAAATTTTGCAGTTTTTCTTAGGTTACGTAAGGAATAATAAACTTTACTTACCACACTGTTGATATGGTCTTCGCACGTAAGTGAAGAATTCATAATAAAACCGAGATTAGTTACTTTGCTAACAAGGCTAAGTTTAGTTCCATTAAGGAAGATATGAGGCAGTTAAGTAAATGGGTATCTATATTTCATAACAGGTAACACATGAGATTTTTTGGGGTTTAAGCAGAAGTTGTTTTCACTGGCCCATTTGGCGATTTCTAGCAGGTCATCGTTTACTCTGGCACATAAATCTTCAATGAGACCTGAAGGTCGGGAAAGATACATTTGCAAGTCATCTGCGTACACGTGCATTGAGACATCTTTGCAGACCGAAAAAATGTCGTTTAAGAACATTTTAAAGAGTAGCGGCCCAAGTACTGATCCTTGGGGTACTCCACTACTAATTCGCCTGATCCCTGAAAATACATTCCCTATTTTAACTCTCTGCGTCCTCCCTTCTAAGTAACTTTTCAGCAGTTTTACAGCAGTATCTGAAAAGTTGAAGAACATTTTTAACTTCCTGCATAGCAAGAGGTGACTGACACTATCAAACGCTTTCGAGAAATCCAACAAACAAACCAAGGTGATCTGTTCCCTGTCAAACGGAGTTCTTATATCATCTAGAATTTTTACGACTGCGGTAGAACAGCTATGTCCAGGACGAAATCCAGACTGCAAGGGAGAGAGTAAATTCTGTTCAAGGAGATATTTAGAAATTTGTTCCGCCATTAGAGATTCAAGAACTTTTGAAATTGAGGATAGCAGACTTATGGGTCGAAAATCACTAGGGATGGCAGCTGTAGTTTTTTCTCCTATTGGAATTATTGTCGCGACTTTCCAAATGGAAGGGAATGTAGAACTTGTTAGACAGTGATTAAGAATGTGCACAAGGGAACTAATAACGTAAGGAAGTATGAGTTTAATAAACCTAATATCTATTCCATCTTCACCGACAGCATTCGATTTAATCTTTAAGATACACCTTACAACATCAGATTCATCAACTGCAGTGAACTCAAACTTCTGAAACATATTAGCGGTATTCGGACTAATAGACGGATAAGAGATTTGGCCATTGGGGCTTTCTGCAAAGAACGAATTTAGAGCATCTGGATCTAATTGACACCCTGCAATTTTGTTCTTATATCCTATTCCGATCGCCTTTAAGTTATTCCAAAGTTTCTTTGCAGGTTGTGACGAACTTAGCCTTGATGAAAAGGTCATTTAAACTTTTAGCATTAAAATGCACGATTCTTAAACCTGCATGCTGCCTTCACATAACTTCAATCACTGTCTTGTGATTGTCATTATCGTCAAAAACAGTATTATTTACAACAGGCATATTAAAAGAATAAAGATAATAATATTAATAATAAACTGAAAAAGTGATAAGCAAGGCTCGGAGTTTGATGACCTAAAAAAATGACAAAAGTTAACTAAAAACTGCAGAAAATGACCTAAAAACTGACAAAAATTACATAAAAAATGCAAACAATTGCATAAAAAAAAAACCAAAAAAATTAAGCATTAAAAACAAAACATTGCTATATTAAAATTTATTTTATACTAGCATATCCTAAGTTTTTATCTAACACTTGTTTCATTTTTCTACATACCCTTTCGTCAGTTTCACCACGCGCAGAGCTTTTTTTTTCATCGAAGTCTATAAACAAAGCTACTCCTTTGTCGAGAGTTAATGTTTTTGATTGAAGGGACTCTGGTGTTAGAAGAATATGTTTAAAAATTTGCATTTTGACATTTTTTAGTACGAAAAAAAAAACAAAAAATTATTTAAAAATTGCACAAAAATTACCTAAAAAACCGAAAAATGCTCTAAAAATTAAAAACGTCCAAAATTGACAATAAAATGACTTAAAAATCTCTAGAAATGACCAAAAAATGCCCTCAATCTTGTAAAAATGACATGAAAACTAAAAACGATGAAAAATGTCCTAAAAACTTTTCATATTTGGAATTTGGGAAACATAAATGGACGTTTTAATAAGCAGGAAATGTCTTAGAAGCAGCAGAAAAAATATGACATGTCATCGAAATCTTAGCCCTGGTGATAAGTTTTGCGGTCAAAAAATAATTTGTGAGTTTTTGGGAATCAAATAATTTTTAAAAATTTTTGAATTTAAAGAAAGTAGCTAATTTGAGCTCAAAACTGAAAATGTTCTCTCTAAGAACTTTATCCAAAAGAAACTGCATACATAGTTTTGCTTGTAAAGCAATGGTTTTTATTTTCACTTCAAAGTTGTTTTTATTACAATAAAATGTATTTCCATTAAATTTTCGTTTAAATTTTTAAAATAGATTTATTATCTTAATATACACTGAATTTTGTGTTTATACCCTTTACTAAATTTTTCACAACTTCTTTTGAAACGGAACTGCTTGCCTTAAGCCAATTATATTAACCCATTAACCACGGTTGGGTAGTTTTTACCCATGAAAATGCTTCTGCAGAATTCATCATATTTCGAGATTAGTAACAGCTAAGTGTTTAATTTTTTGTTTGTTACTTTAAAAGAACATAGAGCTATAAATTGTTTTTGGAGTGTGCCAAGAAATTTTTACGTAAACTACTACATTTTCAAGGTCAAAAGTGACTAAGTTTAAAAATCAGAAAATTTGTGTTTTCTGATTTCATATGTAAAAAATTTTATACATAAAATATATATAAAATGTAAAATCTATCTTAGCAAACTAACTAACTATAGCTGCTATTGGTAGAAAATTCCTGATATAAAACTGTGCTGTCGTTGCAGAAGGAATTTGTGTCCATTTAGAGCGCTTTAACGACGGTAGGGTATTTTTATACCCAACTCATATCTCGACGGTGAAATATACAAAGTTGAAAATTTGTGTGGTAGTTCCTGTTATCAATTCAAGAAAGCACAAGCAATTTGAAAGAAAGCCGCGGTTAATGGGTTAAATACTTTGATGTCACCGGCAGCTCGACCATCCTTCATTTAGTGCCGTTTGACAATGTCTCAATACCTTTCTTTACCGAACGAAGTTCTCAAGCGTTCCCTTATTTGTTATTTTCTTTTAGCAAATTCAATATAGGAACGGACAAACTGTGCAGTGGCTAAATCAGGCCAAAGTGTTGTTGACACATTGTGGTTTTTATAAAATGGTATAAGGAGACAAATGAGACACTTCCTTTTTTGTAAATTTATGCTAATATAGTGTCATTTGTGAAAAATTAGGTCCGGAAATCCTAAAAAACTTCAAAAAAATCCTAAGTTCGGAAGCGCATACAGCTTACCAGGTGAGGACTTTTGCGCCAAAATTTGCAATTCCAATTGTTGAAATTGTTTAGTCAGCAATACCACCTTTCTTTTTTGTGTAGAATTGAGGACCTGGTAATGTTTCTGAGGGAATTTTCACAAAGGTTTTATCGCCCATAATAATGCACTGAACATTATCTTGAAGCTAAACGTCTTTCAATTTCCGAATCCTTCCTTTCTCTACTTTCACTTGTCTTTCACTTTATTGGGTGACTTTTTGTTTTTTGTACGTTCTAAGGTTATGTCTTTGTTTCACTATTTGTATCATGATAACACTAGTTCTAGCTTTTTTTGCCGAATTTCACACATACATTGAATTATTTTTGTTTTTTAAAGTAAGTAAGGATCTATTGGACATTTTTTCTTCTACTTTTTGACAGATCTTTGAGCAAACAGGTATCTTCGACCTTTACAACGAACGTCTATTATTTTTGACACTAGTTATACTAGTTTTATTCCTTTTGGCTAGCTTTCTGTAAGAAATTTATTTTTCAGTGCAGTAATTGTGCACAATTTTCTTACGCGTGCTCTTCGATTTGAGGCATCGCAAAAACTAAGATAAAAATAAAGGAGAAAAAAGGAACAATGTAAGTAGAATTGATTATATTTTCTAACTTGGCTTACTATTTTGCAATTAAGCATCTACACTGCGAGGAATATTGAATTGAAAGTGTGCAGTTTCTTCTCGATACACTCCTTACTTCTAACTTAATTGGAAAAAGTTTTCTTTTAAAGTAGAAACATTTTTTTAATTTATTTTCTCTCTGGTTTATTCATGTTATTTGTTATAAAAAAAAATTTTATAACAAACGTATACATTTTTGCGCTTGTGCTCAATTTTTCAACGCTACTCTTGAAACAAAAAACACTGCGACACTTTTCATCATCTGGCAACAACACACTCAACACGAATATCCTTTTCCCATAACTGTCATCATGTTGTTCCTAAGGGTGCACTTTTGTGTTGTAGGTGTTAATTTATTAGTGTCAACGAGCAGCAGTGAAGAAGTAGTACCCAGACGTGAGGAGATGTGAGGAAAAATGAAATGTTTTTTTCTTACACTATTAAAAACAGCAGGAATAGCATGACCATAGTTATTTCAACAACAACAACAACTAAACTTAAGCAAATAAAAACATTAAGTACTAGAGAAAACTTAGTCCAAAACTGCATTTTCTATGGATGTTGTGCCTGTAATAATAACAGCTGTCCTTGTGTACTATAGTTGTAAACAAATATATGATATAACGATGACTATTTAGAGGATGTTGAAACAAAAAAAAATGTTCTGGAATGCAGAAAATAGGCAATTATTATGAACGATAATGTTAAAAGAGACTTGTTGTTTTACTTAATATTTATACAGACGGACAGACATAGATAATATTATATAGACAGATCGTTATGACAGTTTGTCAACACAGCAACAGCTGATTTTGTTATGTTGTGTCACTTCACAAAGAATCACGTGAGGGGCAATTCTTTTTGTAGATAAGAACAGGCACTAAATATATTTGTTTTGTCTTAGAATTTAAAAAGCTGGTATTTTAACTTTCTAATCTAATTATTACATTCTGCTTTATAACTTTATAACCACAATATTTCACTCCCTCAATATAGCTTTTGACATTTCTTTGCATTCTTATTTGCTACCTTCTTCATTTCTGTGTTGTTTTTCTCTTTCTTAGTTTGAAAACTCAAGAGCGCGTATTTCCGTTTCTTTGTCAACGACCGCAACCGCAATTCTTAACTAGGGAAACCATAAGTAGTTTGGGTTTTTTCTGCTTTGCCATTTTTCATATTTTTTTTTTTTTTTGTTTTTTTTTTGTTATTGTTACGGCTGTTGCTCTTGTTACTTAAATTATTGCAATATCTAACTATTGCAGCGTTCATGATCGAGTACGTTTCTTAAGTCAAAAACAAGCCAACACTTGAATGTGCAAAATAACATGCATGCAATTCAAGATTTGATTGATTGACTTCTTTTCTACGAGCCCTAAGAACCATTCTTAGCAACCTCTTCTTGTTCTCGAATTATTTGAATTACACTCCTCAAAACAAGAATTGTTCCGCTCGAATAAGTTGTGACTGTTTTGTATATTAGGCAAAATATTTTCTAAGAGTATAATCAGCTTGTATGAAATGCGAAAAATCTCTTGAGATTTCAAAGATCCTTTAGATTTCAAAAATTGTTTCTATCATAATGAGAAAGAATTCAAGAGAATCATGTAACCACTATTGATTTTTTGATATGTACAGAAAATTAAAAACAGATGAATTGAAATTAAAATGGATCTGAAAATCGAAATTGCAATTAAAATGAAAGTTTCAGGCCTGTTTTGTAGCACAAATGAAAAGTTATCAAAAATAATTTTTATTGTTTCAAAATTACTTGGAAGTGGATCCAGCTCTTTCGGAAGAATTTTGTATTTGTTCTTACTTTTTTTAATGATAATCAGGCACGGAAACACTGAATGAAAACAAATACTATATGCTCTAGACATTGTTTCTTTAAGTAAAGAATTCAGGGTAGAGGTAACGAATATTTTATGCAACCCTTGCAAAAGAAAAGATTTAACAAAATCGAAAATGATTCAAATCTTACGCTCGTATAGGAATACGGTTTGATACAATAAAAGATACAGAAAGTAATACCCTTACCCCATGGAGAAATCCATCATTGCCATTCATTTAGAAATAATCTTTGAAGAAAGGTTGAATTGAAAGTTACATTCTAGATATAAATCTTTGGACAAAATCTATGTTTCATGAATAAAAATTGCATCCTAGTCCAGCAGTTACGAAATTATTTCAATTAGATACCATAGCATTCTTATGGTAAAAGTCATGCAATTTTGGTTCAGTAGCCTCGGCTGCAAATGCAGCTGAATGCAAATGAAAATATTATAGTTTAATTTCATTACCTAGTCAATTTAACATGCATCGTCTCGGGGACGTTTCTCGGGATGCTTCTTTTCATCAGAATTATTCTGATAATATCATGGAACGCTTAACTGTCTCATTGTGTAAATGCACCAAAACTAACAATTCAAAAAGAGGAACCTTTGACTGAAGGAGCCTGGCAACTCTACCTGAAGATCCATGAGCACTGTTTTTACGAGGTTGCGAGTTACCAAAAAATAATCCATTTTCAAGCAGAGGTGAATCCTTTTAGTTAATAAGAAATGTTTTCCCTCTGGTTAGTGAGCAGCATATAGCTTTAGCTAGCGAACCCGACCTGCAGAAATTAAAAACAGTTGCTCTGCCTTGCGAGAGAGAGTTACGAGCGAAATTGAATTGAAATTGAATTAAAATTTAACAGAAATTAAACTGAAATTGAATTGAAATTGAATTGAAATTGAATTGAAATTGAATTGAAATTGAATTGAAATTGAATTGAAATTGAATTGAAATTGAATTGAAATTGAATTGAAATTGAATTGAAATTGAATTGAAATTGAATTGAAATTGAATTGAAATTGAATTGAAATTGAATTGAAATTGAATTGAAATTGAATTGAAATTGAATTGAAATTGAATTGAAATTGAATTGAAATTGAATTGAAATTGAATTGAAATTGAATTGAAATTGAATTGAAATTGAATTGAAATTGAATTGAAATTGAATTGAAATTGAATTGAAATTGAATTGAAATTGAATTGAAATTGAATTGAAATTGAATTGAAATTGAATTGAAATTGAATTGAAATTGAATTGAAATTGAATTGAAATTGAATTGAAATTAAATTGAAATTGAATTGAAATTGAATTGAAATTGAATTGAAATTGGATTGAAATTGAATTGAAATTGAATTGAATTGAAATTGAATTTCTTTTTTCAAATTTTTTCATCTTTATTGAAATATAATTAGAATTTTTTTTACTATAGCTTATTTCCCCGCGAAGCCTTAGGCTTGAATGCAAGGGTATATACAAGGTATATTCAGGTATAATTGAAATTGAATTGAAATTGAATTGAAATTGAATTAATATTGAATTGAAATTGAATTAAGATTAAATTGAAATTGAATTGAAATTGAATTGATATTGAATTGAAATTGAATTGAAATTGAATTGAAATTGAATTGAAATTGAATTTAAGTTGAATTGAAATTGAATTGAAATTGAATTGAAATTGAATTGAAATTGAATTGAAATTGAATTGAAATTGAATTGAAATTGAATTGATATTGAATTGAAATTGAATTGAAATTGAATTGAAATTGAATTGAAATTGAATTGAAATTGAATTGAAATTGAATTGAAATTGAATTGAAATTGAATTGAAATTGAATTTAAATTGAATTGAAATTGAATTGAAATTGAATTGAAATTGAATTGATATTGAATTGAAATTGAATTGAAATTGAATTGATATTGAATTGAAATTGAATTGAAATTGAATTGAAATTGAATTGAAATTGAATTGAAATTGAATTGAAATTGAATTGAAATTGAATTGAAATTGAATTGAAATTGAATTGAAATTGAATTGAAATTGAATTGAAATTGAATTGAAATTGAATTGAAATTGAATTGAAATTGAATTGAAATTGAATTGAAATTGAATTGAAATTGAATTGAAATTGAATTGAAATTGAATTGAAATTGCATTGAAATTGAATTGAAATTGAATTGAAATTGAATTGAAATTTAAATGAAATTGAATTGAAATTGAATTGAAATTGAATTGAGATTGAATTGAAATTGAATTGAAATGGATTTTAAATTGAATTGAAATTGATTTGAAATTGAATTGAAATTAAATTGAAATTGAATTGAAATTGAATTGAAATTGAATTGAAAGTGAATTGAAATTGAATTGAAATTGAATTGAAATTGAATTGAAATTGAATTGAAATTGAATTGAAATTGAATTGAAATTGAATTGAAATTGAATTGAAATTGAATTGAAATTGAATTGAAATTGAATTGAAATTGAATTGAAATTGAATTGAAATTGAATTGAAATTGAATTGAAATTGAATTGAAATTGAATTGAAATTGAATTGAAATTGAATTGAAATTGAATTGAAATTGAATTGAAATTGAATTGAAATTGAATTGAAATTGAATTGAAATTAAATTGAAATTGAATTGAAATTGAATTGAAATTGAATTGAAATTGGATTGAAATTGAATTGAAATTGAATTGAATTGAAATTGAATTTCTTTTTTCAAATTTTTTCATCTTTATTGAAATATAATTAGAATTTTTTTACTATAGCTTATTTCCCCGCGAAGCCTTAGGCTTGAATGCAAGGGTATATACAAGGTATATTCAGGTATAATTGAAATTGAATTGAAATTGAATTGAAATTGAATTAATATTGAATTGAAATTGAATTAAGATTAAATTGAAATTGAATTGAAATTGAATTGATATTGAATTGAAATTGAATTGAAATTGAATTGAAATTGAATTGAAATTGAATTTAAATTGAATTGAAATTGAATTGAAATTGAATTGAAATTGAATTGAAATTGAATTGAAATTGAATTGAAATTGAATTGATATTGAATTGAAATTGAATTGAAATTGAATTGAAATTGAATTGAAATTGAATTGAAATTGAATTGAAATTGAATTGAAATTGAATTGAAATTGAATTGAAATTGAATTGAAATTGAATTGAAATTGAATTTAAATTGAATTGAAATTGAATTGAAATTGAATTGAAATTGAATTGATATTGAATTGAAATTGAATTGAAATTGAATTGATATTGAATTGAAATTGAATTGAAATTGAATTGAAATTGAATTGAAATTGAATTGAAATTGAATTGAAATTGAATTGAAATTGAATTGAAATTGAATTGAAATTGAATTGAAATTGAATTGAAATTGAATTGAAATTGAATTGAAATTGAATTGAAATTGAATTGAAATTGAATTGAAATTGAAATTGAATTGAAATTGAATTGAAATTGAATTGAAATTGAATTGAAATTGAATTGAAATTGAATTGAAATTGAATTGAAATTGAATTGAAATTGAATTGAAATTGAATTGAAATTGAATTGAAATTGAATTGAAATTGCATTGAAATTGAATTGAAATTGAATTGAAATTGAATTGAAATTTAAATGAAATTGAATTGAAATTGAATTGAAATTGAATTGAGATTGAATTGAAATTGAATTGAAATGGATTTTAAATTGAATTGAAATTGATTTGAAATTGAATTGAAATTAAATTGAAATTGAATTGAAATTGAATTGAAATTGAATTGAAAGTGAATTGAAATTGAATTGAAATTGAATTGAAATTGAATTGAAATTGAATTGAAATTGAATTGAAATTGAATTGAAATTGAATTGAAATTGAATTGAAATTGAATTGAAATTGAATTGAAATTGAATTGAAATTGAATTGAAATTGAATTGAAATTGAATTGAAATTGAATTGAAATTGAATTGAAATTGAATTGAAATTGAATTGAAATTGAATTGAAATTGAATTGAAATTGAATTGAAATTGAATTGAAATTGAATTGAAATTGAATTGAAATTGAATTGAAATTGAATTGAAATTGAATTGAAATTGAATTGAAATTGAATTGAAATTGAATTAAAATTGAAATTGAATTGAAATTGAATTGAAATTGAATTTAAATTGAATTGAAATTGAATTGAAACTGAATTGAAATTTAATTAAAATGGAATTGAAAGTTAATTGAAATTGAATTGAAATTAAATTGAAATTGAATTGAAATTTAATTGAAATTGAATTGAAATTGAATTGAAATTTAATTGAAATTGAATTGAAATTGAATTGAAATTGAATTGAAATTGAATTGAAATTGAATTGAAATTGAATTGAAATTGAATTGAAATTGAATTGAAATTGAATTGAAATTGAATTGAAATTGAATTGAAATTGAATTGAAATTGAATTAAAATTGAATTGAAATTGAATTGAAATTGAATTGAAATTGAAATGAAATTTAATTGAAATTTAATTGAAATTTAATTAAAATTGAATTGAAATTTAATTAAAATTTAATTGAAATTGAATTGAAATTGAATTGAAATTGAATTGAAATTGAATTGAAATTGAATTGAAATTGAATTGAAATTGAATTGAAATTGAATTGAAATTGAATTGAAATTGAATTGAAATTGAATTGAAATTGAATTGAAATTGAATTGAAATTGAATTGAAATTGAATTGAAATTGAATTGAAATTGAATTGAAATTGAATTGAAATTGAATTGAAATTGAATTGAAATTGAATTGAAATTGAATTGAAATTGAATTGAAATTGAATTGAAATTGATTTGAAATTGAATTAAAAATTAATTGAAATTGAATTGAAATTGAATTGATATTGAATTGAAATTGAATTGAAATTAAATTGAAACTGAATTGAAATTGAATTGAAATTGAATTGAAGTTGATTTGAAATTGAATTGAAGTTGAATTAAAATTTAAATAAAAATTAAATTGAATTGAAATGGAAATTTAATAATAATTGAATTGAAATGGAATTGAATTTGAATTATTGAATAAATAGATTTATATCTTAAAAGTTTACAGAAAGCTTCATTCGGTATAACTTTAGATTGCACATTTCTAACTTTGTTTTATCTTCTTCACTTCTTTACAGACGGCAACATGCTTTTATGGCGCCCAATCAAAAGGGTGGCGATCTACGCAGTGGCGGTAGCGTTACGCACAGTCCGGAACGGTTGCGTGGTGCCACACATGATCTCTTCGAACTGCTGGAGCGTGTTCAATGCTCACGTTTAGATGATCAGCGTTGCGTGTTGCCAGCGTATTTTTCACAGGTACGTTTAGCAATATTTTAAGTTAAAATTATTTTTTCTAAAGCAATAAAAATAATATTTACGGCAACTTAAACGAAATTAAAACATTTTCTTTTAAGTGCCAAATAAAACAAAACAAAAACTTTAAACATTTAAAGCCACAAATTTTTTGTGGGTGTCGTTAAACAGCAGCATCAGTTTTTGAAGCATGAATGGACGCCACATTTTTATGACATCCCGACTTTTGCTCAACTGTCAGTAATCTGTCATAAAAACTGCCACAAAACAATAAGTCTACAACATCAATAAGAACTACACCACCCTTCCTGATTGACCTACAACAATGCAAAGTATGTTGTTATTGTTGCTTCGTGTGCTGATGCTTCACTCGTGTACATCGAGTAATCATGATGTCAGGACATATAATGTAGATTTTTTTGTTTTTGTGGTTCTTCTTTTTCTACAACAACCTATACAACCACATAAAAATCTTCGATAAAATAAAGAACTTACAAAAATGGTTCATATAACTAAGAAAGACGGTCTGAGTGAATACATATGTGTGTGTGTCTGTGTGTGTGGGTGTTTGTGACACAGACTTATTTGCACAGACTAACTCGCCAAAGACAGTTGGCTAGCTGATGTCACCGCATGCTGCGAATAACTTTTGTAGAGCTTTATTGTGTCGACAACATGGATAAAGTTGTTCTAATTTTGGACCAAATCTTTAAGGCTTAGAGAGATTTTTATCTTTATTATCGAAGGTCTGTGTACCGTTTGCGCTATAAATGCATGGCTTTTATGAACACCTGTCTGTCTCAGAGTGTATTAAAGAGTCAGGGTTAAGTTTTAATGCCCACATTGGCAACAGTTGCAATATTATGATAAGACATGACCTTTACGTTACAAAAACTTTATTCAGAAATATTTTAGCTTCTTCTGCATGATTGTTCTTTTCAGCTAAAACTTAAAATACCTTTAGTTCTGAATGGGTTAAAATTTCAACACCGTAGAGAAATATCAGTCATCCTGGCTTATGTAATAAAAAATTAGCTCAAAACTCATTTCCGGCGCGTGCTCTTGCTTGTTTCATCGATTTCTTATCTATCGTTTTACTTTCTGACACCCGCCTTTGTCATCGTTTTTGTTACAAAATGTCGCTTATTTATTTTCTGTTTCTTAATTTTTTATTGTCGTGTTTTTCCTCTTAGCGTCTTAAAATATCAACTTCCGCTTGTTTATTTTCACTTCCACCAAAAAGTTTCCACACCCAGAAGAACAAAAACGAATTTTAACCTTAGGTAAAACTTAACGTAAAAGAGGGAAGTTAGGGGCAAAAATCCACCATACAACAAATAAGAAAACTTTTTCTGTTGCTCATTTTATTTTTATGCTCTTTTTTGCACTTCATTTCTTTTCCTTTTTGGCAAATTAACAGTTAACAAGCTGATTATATAAAAACAAAATAGCGCACTTTAGACGCCTTAATTAATTTTAGGCAACAAATTGAACAAGGACGACTTCCTTCCGTTCGTTTTTTTTCTCTCCCTTTTTTGTGCTCACTACATGGCTGAATTCTGCCGGGATTTTTAGTAAATACACATAATAAAGTAATGACAACATGGTATTGCAAATTTACACGACATTAAAAAAAAGAAAAAAAAACATTAGTAAATTTGCTGAAACTCATTTGGCATCGTTTTGAACTACTGTTCAATCAAACGCGGAAGCTTAACAGCTCTCTGAAAGAGTTCAATAAAGCTTCTAAGCTTCACCATCTAAGGTAAGCTTAGCTGACTTGGCGATTACTGTTCTGCAAGCCACTGGTTGCGGCATCTGCGACGTCCACCCACAGCCATTCACACCGATGATTGTCTTCAACCATTTCGCGTGCTGACATCGCTCTTTTTTTCACCTGTTGCCTGCCCCTGACTGACCAACTGCTTTTCCACACTGACATTGACACCTTTTTTGTAATTTTTTCACATTTATTTTTAATTTATGTCTTTTTGACTCAATTTTATAGTGGCTAAACCAACCTGAGCTGTTTGCTTTCATCATTTGCTCTAACAAACCACAACACAAACAACTGCTTGCCACACAATGATTTTGAATTTTTCGCTGAATGGAGTTGGCTGTTCTTTTGCAAAAGCATTGGCAGTTTTTATACGTGTTGCTGTTGTTGTTGTTGTTGCTTGTGGAAACTATCGTTATTGTCAAATAAATTAGTCGCTAATTACCGACAACCGGTACAACAAGCATAAATAACACAATATGTGTTGTACCGGTGCGAGTTTGCGCACCAGACATTCAATCAAATAAAATTTATTGAGATTTTATTGCTCAATCTTGACTTTGTTCAAAGTAGTGCCTATCTTGCAGAGCTGTAAAAGAATGCATTAATTTGTGATTTAAAATCATTTAATTCCCAATCAATGATTTAAAAAATTGATTGCATTCATTTTTTCAAATCATTGATTGTGATTTAGAATTTAAAATCTCAATCAATGATTTGAAAAAATGATTGCATTCTTTTTTCAAATCATTGATTATGATTTAAAATTTCAAGTCCCAATCAATGATTTGAAAAAAAGAATGCAAGCATTTTTTCAAATCATTAATTGAGATTTTAAATTTTAAATCACAATCAATGATTTGAAAAATGAATGCAATCAATTTTTTAAATCATTGATTGGGAATTAAATGATTTAAAATCATAAATGAATGCATTCATTCATTTAAATCATTTTTTTTTTTTATTTAATTTAAAATATTTTGTTAGAAATGACAAAATTCCACTTTTTAAGGCCTGCAGATTTTCACAACGCTTTCGTCAGAGCAGTACTCTGTTCCGCTGCGTGAAATTATTGCAACATGTTTCTGAGCAACATTTTTTCACGACAATTTAATTGTACTGCCTGTTTATTACTACGTTAACCACTGTGCTATTGCGCAATACGAAATAAAAGAAATAAACATGCATATGAACCGAATAGCCTAATATTGAGTTTCAGCATTGCAATATTTTTTTGGTTTAAATTTTAGTACAGAAAAATTTTAGTTATGGATTAGTATTTATGAAAGTTTAAATTTTAAACCGCAAGGTTAAAAAATATGCAGTATACTTTGAGCTGTACGAAAATTTATTCCAAGATTTTTAACCGTGTATAAGGAATTGAAATATTAAAAGAGTAAGCTAAACATGTGAAAGAGCGCGAGAGCGAAGCGAACAATAAATAACAAAATAAAATTAAAAAGCTTTTAAAAAATTATTTTTGCTAGCAAGTAACAAAGATAAACTGTTAAACAAATAATATTAGTCTATGAATTTCCAATACTTGTTCAACAGAGATATCAATACTTTTGATAAAAAGATATGTTGCAGAAAAACATGGACCCCCTCTATAAAATGTGTTTTCTCATCTTGTCCTAAGGACTCAATCGAAGCCGGATTGAAGCATTGATCCAAACACACTGCTTAATAAAAACTATCTTACTTACTTCACACTGATATTTTAAAACATTATGTTATTGAGATTACAGTGACTGTTTTCAATGATTTAAATAAATGAATGAAATATCGTGAATGCAGTCAATAATTTCCAACCAAGGATTTGAAAAAATGATTGCATTTTTTCAATTGCAATGATTGCATTCATTTTTTTCAAATCATTGATTGGGACTTGAAATTTTAAATCACAATCAATGATTTGAAAAAATGAATGCAATCACTTTTTCAAATCATTGATTTGGACTAGAAATTTCAAATCACAATCAATGATTTGAAAAAATGAATGCAATCATTTTTTTAAATCATTGATTGTGATTTGAAATTTCAAATCACATTTAATGATTTGGAAAAATGATTGCATTCATTTTGAATATAAATCACATGATTTAAAATCACAAATGATTGCATTCTTTTACAGCTCTGCTATCTTGTTACCACACCATTTCCCACTGTTACTCAGAAAAGGTAAACTGAAAAATCCATTTAATATTCAGAAAAAATAAATTGAAATTTAGAAATTATTTATTGAATTCAGAAAAGATCAAAGGCAACTTAAATTCCATTTAAAATAACAAGCACAAAAGACATACAATGGAGATTATATTATAGTGGAAATGGTGTAATGATTATGGTAATGGAAATGGAATTGGAAATGGAAATGGTTATGATAATAATAATGGGTATTGATTAATAACGCATGCTTACACGGTCTAGAGAAGACGGAAGTCTTCTAGTTGTGGATCTATCATCATCTATCATGGATCTTATATCATATCAAGTTGTGGAGAATATGTAAAAACAGTTATTTTTCTGTTAATTGGACCATATCATTTTAACGCATTTACCAATTTCAAATGCTTTTGAAGTTGACTGTGGATTTGAATTCAGCGCGCGAAAATATATATAATTAGAACTACTTTCTGTATAACCAATAACACTTTATAACCAATAACACTTTAGGGACATTAAAAAAACACACGAAAATGCCGAGACACGTCAACTTATTTTTTGGTCGGAGAATTAGTGGCATACTCAGTTTTTTCCAATCAGATCAAATTTGCGATTGAAATTTAGTCACTTTTAAACCCGTTTTCAGCTATATTTTCCTTATTTTTGGAAATCACAAGTTTTTACGTTAGAGGTTTTTTTAAAAAGACAATAAAAAGTTATAAAATAAAAAGTAAAAACTATAAAAATGTTTTTAAATAAAGTTCAAAATAAGGTAAAATATATAAAATCTGAATGTCTCCAAATTTTGATCTGATATGGAAAAACTGAATATGCCAATAAATTCTACGACCGAAAATTAAGTTCACGTGTCTTGGCGTTTTTTTGTGTTTTTTCTAAAGTTGAAAATTTACCTACAGTGTAAGCTATAAAGTGGCTATTAAAAGTGGCCTCAGACGATACGACTTTTCACACGACTTGGCTAAGTTGTAGTGTCGTAGGACAAATCACATAAGAAAACACAAGTCCCTAATTAAACTAAAAAAATTATGAGTCAAAAAATACGTTTTATTCTTATAAAATTCAACTTTCAAGGCAATTTTCTCAAAAAAACACTAACCTTTTTACTATTTTTGATGACCCAGTTTTCTTCCTTGGACAATTTTCAATACATCCGCTATACATTGGATTAACTGCAGAGCAAAACATATAAATTTTATATACATAATAATATAAAAGAAAAAAACAAAGTCGCAGTGCTTGCATTTACTACCCCAGTGCAATTTTAATGGAAGTAAGATTGGAAGATTGCCTCTGTAGATAAAACCGTTGCTCTGAGTCATAACTTATTGGGAACGGATTTATAAAAAATTGTACAAGGAAAACAATTGGGTAACTTTTTAAATTGTGAATTCTTTCCAAAAAATTATTAAATTTGGTAATCGGTGTAGAGATATGCTAGTTATGGATTAAAGCATGATTACACCTATTTATTTTGTTTTTGCCTCCTAGCCCCCTAGAGGGGCATTTGCGACCACCCCCACCCGTACGATTTTTTTAACGTCTCATTACGAAGCATCACCCCCCGGATTAAAACCCTCTACGTCTGGGACACACTGTATATCCATTAATATTTAAACTTTGTTTATGCGACCTAACATAAAAAAGGGTACAAAAAATTCAAATTTTGCCCAAAATACTTGACTTTAGACATAACGATTAACTTTTATGTTTTAATAAAAATTTGCATTTTTTGTTTCAGACTTTCCATAGCTGAGAAATCATGCCGACCAATTGTAAACAGGGCCGTATCTCGGTTGCGTATCTCGGCTATATATACGTTACAAAAATAATTTTGTATACCATAATATGTACACATTAATATATAAAATAAGAAGATTGTCAAAATAAATTTTCGATAAAATTCCGAAAAAGAATTTTTAAAAATATGCCCAAAAGAACGAGACAGCCCCTTTAATGAAATTCTGAATTTCACTTAGACTTTTCTAAACATCAATTGATCTTTTTGGATAATCAAATGGAATTTTTTAATTTCAATTGATTTCTTCTGACTTTTTTAAAGGAACTTTTCTTAATTTTAATTGATGTTTAAAATGTGTTTAAATATTTGATTAAACTAGTATCGCTTGTTGCCGGAATTCGACTAACTTTCTGAAATTTCAATCGGTTTTTTCTCATTCTGAGGCGATGGCCTTGCTTTAAGAAAATGTGTTGTACTAAGAAAATCTAAAGTTTTAAATTATCGCAATAATATTAATATTAAAATAGCAGAAACTTTTTTAAAAATATTATCTGTAAAAACATTACCCAAAAAGAATAGCTTTCGTGGACCGTTATTTTTCACAACCAGGGCTTTTAATACAAAAATACGTTTCTGTTTTTATAGGCTTTTTTGGGGTACTAACAAAGGCTAAGTTTTCGAGATATCGTCATAAATTTGATGTCAAAATAAAGGGAATTTTTCAGAATTTAATATTTGTTAGAAATTTCACCATCACAATATATATTCACACATTTACATAAAAAAATGCTTATTGTAGGGTATCCGTAAAAGATAGCGAAAAATGTGTTTTGTACATTGTATTAATGTCTAAAATTTCCTCTTACACCATGTTCTTCCATTTCTTATAGTTTAGGTTTTACTTCAGAAATATTGTTTAAATACTCATATTTCAGGTCAAAGGTCACAAAAATATTCGGTGAACTCTTTCTCCCTACTTTAATTTATTTCAAAAAAAATTATCAAAATCGGTTCAAAAACACGGAAGAACTGTTTCTCCTACGTAACGAAATGGCTTAAAACATAGATTTGTATATATAACTTTGGAGAAGTTTGAAATAATCAAAAAATTTTTTACAGAAATTATTTTTTAAGCTGTAGAACATTTTAAAAAATATAAAAACAACACTTTGAAAAATTTAATTTTCATCAAAAAAATCATGGGAAATCATCAAAAAAGCGCATGATTTTCGATGATAGGGAACTGTTTTTTTTAATTATGTGTCAAAATGAAGCAATTTTTGCAAATAACTGATATTTCATAAAAAGAGTGTGAAAAAAGAAAATTTTATAAGAAAAAAAAATTACAACAAAAATAGTTTGGTCTATTTTTTTGAGCAAAAACAAAATATTTTATAGGTTTATTTAAAATCATATAAAACATTGAACTAGTGAGATAACGGTAAATATTTTCTTTTTTCTTCAAAGTCATTTAATTGATCTTTCAGACAAAGAAAATTTGTTGAAAATCGTTTAAAAAATGGCTGAGATATTTGTTTGCAAAGTCAAAACTTGAAATTTTAATAGTTTTTTTTTTCATTCTGAGGCGATGATCTTGCTTCAAGGAAATTACTGAGAAGATATAAATTTTTCGAGATATTTAAATAATTTTAATGTCATTTTTAGAGGATTTTTTTAACATACTATCCTTGGAAAATATTACCAAGAAAGCTTTCCTATACCGTTATATTCCTCAACCAACGACTTTTCATGCAAAAATACGTTGTACTGAGAAAATGTTTAGTTTTCAAGATATCGCTATAATTTTTATGTCAAAATAAAATAAATTTTTCAGACTTTACTATTTGTAAGAAATTTCACCATCGCAACATATATTCACTCTTGTTGTGAATCTTTGCAAAATGGCTTAGCTCACTGTGGGTTATCATCATAATAAAATAGACCCAAGATTCATTTTTAGGGGGGTACAAATGGAACTTTTTTCAAGATGCCTAGTCTCGTAAAAAACAATATTTTTAAAATTAAATAGATTTGGCAGACCATTGAATTCAAAAAAATAAACAAAATTATTAAATTTCAATTTCGCGGGCTGAATTCTCCCACAAATTAAACCGTTATTAAGTAAATAAGTACACAGTTGAATAAGAGTTGAATAAGAGTTGAATAAGCGTATAATTTTGCTTCTGAATTGATTAATTTTTTTTTGTTTGTTTTTCCATCAAAATGTGTATAAAAATCAATAAGTGAAATTTAAAAAAATTTGCCTCAAAAATCACTCTTTTGGGTGGCAGCCACTCAGTTTTTACAATTTCGAAAAATTTGTTCGTCTTTCGATATCTTCAAATATGCTTTATTCAGAATCTGCCTTCGGAGGTAGGATCTGAGATACTTTCGCACAGTCTAATGTATATGGAAAGCCTTATGAAGTTTTTATAGTCCAAGAACTTAAAATTTCCATACAAAACTTTAGTACTAAACTATAAAATTTGTTCTACAAAAATGAGCAGTATGACGTCCTTTTTCAGAAATATACAGTGATTGCTTTGTCACAATTAAAAAGTCTAAATTGGTTTGTTAAATTCTTTTCATTTGGACACAAGTGTATGATATTTTGCCCTAAAACTCTGCTATTATTCTTTTCAACACTTTACTGTGCTTCCTTGAATGAGTGCATCAGGTTCAAACTAAACTTCACCAAAGAAAATTAGTATATAACTCTTATAAGACCTATGTCAGAAATTACATTCTTACAGAATAATTTTTCCCATAAACTCTAAATTACTCAAAAGCCGCAGACAGTGGTAAAATTTGGATACTTCACTTGAGTTTAAGCGACTTTTAGTTACCCTAAAGAAATTGTTTTTCAGCTTGCAGAAATACATACAGTGAAACCTCTACTAACGGACACCTCTCTTAAGCGGACACTTCTCTTGAGCGGACAGTTTTTCCACGACCAAGTTTTTCGTCCGCTTTTTCGAACAAATTAACCTCTCTTAAGCGGACCCTCTCTTGAGCGGACGCGGACAGTATATTTTCGTCTAATTGGGCGAAAAACCTCTGTTAGGCGCACGCGAACCTCCCTCAAGCGGACACAAACGTCAGTTGAACGGACGCGAACCTCTGTTGGACGGACGCGATCCTCTCACGCGGACACATACGTCTGTTGAACGGACACGCGAGCCTCTCTCAAGCGGACACGAGCGAGAAAAGTAACTGACAAAATGTGTGTAAACATACAGATATGAAATTGGGGATTCCCCTCACAAAGCGCTTCGTTTGCTATACCCCCACGTTTAAAAAACGTAATGGGGGTATATTAATTTTGTCACTCCGTTTGTAACGCCGATAAGGAGGCGTGGCCGGTATAGAAAAGTATATATATTCCAGATCAGCATCACCTTCTAAGTCGATTCAGCCATGTCCGTCTGTCCGTCTGTGTCCACGATAGCAGCCGTAATTTTTGAGCTATCATAACGAAATTCAAAATATAAGCTTTTTATAAAAAAAAGAAGGTCAAGTTCGAATCTTAGCAAAATCGGATGAAAACCACGCCTACTTCACATACAAAGTGACTTAACCAAAACGGTAAGATCTCTTTAAATTCCACAAAAATCAATTTAATGACTTCAAATTTCGCACAGTTTCTTAAATATTTAATATTTATTTTGAGTATTAAATTTGTAAAAATCAGATGAAAACCACACCTACCTCCCATACAAAGTGACTTAACCAAAACGGGAAAATCGCTTTAAATATATTTAACAGTTTGCTTAAGACTTTATATATACTCTAATTCGGCCGTGGGGTATTTTAACTCTGGCCTAGTGGAAGATAATTCCTTACTATTTTTTTTCATTTGCCTTGCCATCGCTTCACTGAGCTATAGAACGTTGCAGTGAATAGACATACGAGATGGCGAACCCATATGCAAAATCCTTTTTATTTAAAGAAAAACAAAAAGCTTACGTCAATCGACGATTTCCGAATTTCATAAGTCATGAATTACACATGTAAAATATTGAAGTTTGTCAATTACATACTATTTTTCATGATATGAACTGTATTTTTTTATTTTAAACACATATGCGTTTAAAGAACATAATATATTGCGAGATTTTGTTAAATACATAAATACAATAAATGTATTTTGCATTGAAAAAAATTTCCTTTAACATTTGCTCATTAATGTATAACAAAATTTAAAGATATAAAACTCAGCCTCTCTATTAAGTGGACACCTCTATTGGGCGGACAAAAATGGGCTGACGGTGAGTGTCCGTCAGAGAGAGGTTTCACTGTACATATAATCAGCCTAGCCAAAAAAACATTTTAATGTCGACTCTAGATTTAGTGTAAGCTTTTTGATAACAAATTCTATAGAAATAATGTCAGAAAAGCTCACACAAAATTTAGAGTCTACATTAAAATCTTGTTGGTTAGGATGAATGTCTCAGCTCTGAGTTACTAAAGCGTTGAAGTAAAGAGCACAAATTCACTTTCATTCTTACTTTATCTTTCGCTTTATAGACGAAAGTTCATAAAATTTGGAAAGTGAGTAAAAAATATTAATCCATGCTAACTAAACACTAGGCCTGCATAAGGGTTAATTCATATTCATTTACCAATTGAATTATTCTGTATTATTTTTCCACAATATTCAACAGCGAGTGGAGCAGCAGCGTCACTAAACGGTGAATAGCATGAACATAAGTATACTGTTGTTGAGGTTGTCGTCTTTGCTTTAATCTCAACAACGTTGTAGTTCTCTGGTTTTGGTATGTGCTGTGTTGTTTTCATGTTGCTTGCTTTGTTAGTCAATAGAGGCGCTGCTTTTAACCCTACGATGACTTAGCGAATGCTTGCCCAACTAAATATGTTATTCAAACAAATCTTACAAGTGGCAACAAAGTCTCTAGTATAATGAAAAATTTTATTACATTTTGGAATTTTTTATGTGTTTTTATTAATAAAGATTTAGATAAGGGCAAAGTTATTTTTAATAGCTGCATTTTCATATTAAATTTTTTAATCCGCAATCGGAGGTCTTAAGTTTTAGCTTAAAACGTTGTATAAATCTAACTTTTACTTAGAAACAGTTTCAGTCCATTTTATTATTCAACACTAATATATTAGAAATTGCATTTAAGTGTTTGCAGTTTTGACGCTTTAAAAAATATTCTTCAGGAAAAAAGTGAAAAAAATTTGAATCTCGGAAGACAGACCTTCTCTTTTGTGTACTTTGATATGAGTTACAAAGTCGCGAATACTTTTTGAACAAATCTTTATATCAAATCTTTTAACTTATATTTTAAGGCTTATCTTTCGTGTTAAGAAACAACAAACTTGATTTAAATTTGATCAAACTACTTAAGTTTGAATAGTATTTCGAAATTTTACATCTGTTAATAAAAGTCTAGTCCACTGATACAAAGCCTTGAGCTGCTTATCGTCCAAGTTATGCTAAAATGAATAGTTACGCAGTTCAGGCTTCAAATTGATTTATTTAACATCCTGTTTCCTTTATTTAATATAAAAAGTTTAATGCTTAAAATACGCTATATATTTGGTTTTCAATTTAGATACGCTTGTCTAGAACTTGAAGATATTGATTGCATTTGTAGTTGTTTGAGAAATTTTAAGTGCTGTCATTTCAGATAGTTTTTGTTTGCTTTTTTCTTAAGCCTGTTTTTGTTATTGTTAGCAATTTATTTTCTTTGTTTGGGACTATTTTTTGGTATGTTTTTTTAGTCTCTGTCAGCGCTGGAGGTCCTGATTTAAATGACTGCTAAATTGAAAATCTATTTGTTAGCATGTCAAATGAGTTCAACATTTTGTGAATAAAATAAAAAAGGAAACATAGCCACCAAAATGCACAAAATAATATAACCTTGTAAGAGCTGAGTAAAAGCAAACGGAAGTGAGTGTGTGTGCATGTGTGTGTGTGTCGCCATGTTGTCGCATTGACAATAAATTAAATTAGCGTTGATTTGTTTACGTATTTTTGAATTTCGTTTGTTTTCTTGTCATTTAGTTAGTTTTATTTTATCGTAATTTTTGTAATTTCATTTTGATTTATTTTTACTTTCTATTGAGAAGAGCCAGCCGGCAATCAATGAAATAATGCACTAAAAAGCTCAAAGAAAAAGAGCTTAGTTATATTGTGGTAGCCATTTGAAGAATTTGATAAGGGTTTGTTAAACGACGATGTTGAGAAAAGGAAAAGTTTAAAGGTTATTTTATAACCCTGCAAAACTTTTAAGTTGAACAAGTTAAAAAAACAAAACTTTTTTATGTGAAAATGGTTTATTATTTCACTTTCTTATGGGACATTGCTTTCTAAGATTTGAAGGTAACAAATTTTGAAAGTTGAAGGTTTTTTATAATACAGTTTACATCAAATAATCATTAACTAAGAATAAGTTTTATTAAAAGCTTTAATTTCGACTTTTTCCGTCAAATATCTAAGGCACAGAAATTTCAATATGAAGAAGAAATCGGATTTATGACAAAAGTTTAAGCGAAGTTGTTTTCTTAGAACTTGTTAGCTTTTAAGAAGAATTAAGGCGTAAGTCTCAGTAAATAAAACAAGTTATTTACTGCAAGAAATTTTTAAATATTTAAATGAGTAACATTATTTGCGATTTTCTTCGATACGATATGATTAAAAATAGGGGTATTCACGATTAAGTGCACTTGCCTGTGCAGTTGAGGAGTTGTGCACTTTACAAAAACAAAATACACGCACGTCAAAAATCTGCACAAGTGTTTTTCTACTATTACCTTAAACTTGAGGACTTAAACAGCTGTGCAATTGTATGTATTAAAAAATTTTGACAGCTTTGAAATAGTGATGGTAGTGTGTTCACGAAAACCTAACTGCACAACTGCACTGGCAAGTGAACTGAATCGTGAATACCCCTATTGTTTCATTGGCTTTTAAAAACTATCTATCATTCATCATTCAATTTGAGGATAAGCCATGATTCATAATTCATAAAAATTTATAACTGTTAATCTATAATTAATTATTCATAATTTATCATTCAGCATTCATGTTTCATCACTTATTTTTCATGCATAACTATTTCTGGTTTCTGATACATGGTTGATGATTGATTTGATCATTATTGAATGATGGTTAATGATTGAAAACAATGTCTACCAAACGGTGGACAAAATGAACATTTTGACATGACCTTAAGTGAATTATATATATTATAACTGCATACTTGGAATTGTGAATTTACCCATTAAATTTAAATTTGAAGAAAACAA